>CAKJTW010000010.1:10000000-11250000 GCA_917880005.1 Nanger dama
AAATTCAAAGTTGTTTTAGGTAATCTATGTAGCATAAATTTACTACAATTCTCCAGTCATCTAGCAGCCTTTTTATATTAAATTAACAAATATTTGGGTAAGCATTCTCAAGAATGAGTGTTGTATATGTACTGGAAAAAGGAAAGTGGTCATCCCTTAGACTGTTGAATGGCTAATAAATTCAAAGAATTATTCCTGTCTATTAACACTTGAAGAATTTTGTTATGAAATGTTGAGAAAGATATATGGAATTTACTATTCAGTCCCAAACACAGCTTACTTTATTATTCTTAGCACTATTTCAAGAAATAATTCATGGACTGTCTCATATACAAAAGGATAATTCATTCCTAGTATCTTTCAAGTATATTTTTGGTTCATCATTAAATATGTGCAATTCCTCAAACACATTAACTCTCTTTGTAAAACAGTTTGACAGAAAATAGACAAATCTAAAATTGTGTTCCTTCTAAATTATTAGGATGTTTTATTAACAAAAACATTTCTTAGGTTTATATTATCTTAGTCCAATATTTCTACAGTGCTAAGCTCTCTGAAGCTATTCCCAGTGAGTGCACCCTACATTAATGGCAGAGAGAACAATTCTTTTAGCACAAGATTTCCAGTTCAGTGTCTGCAAAACTGCAAGGATCTAGGTTTGGAATAACTTTGAGCCAAATATTTAATAGTAAGTATTAATAGTATATATATATATGACAGTCCCCACACAAAAATGTGGGTCTACCTACACAAACACTTTTTATTCATTTTCTATCTTGTCTTAAAGACATTAACTTATATTCCTTCAATTTTCTGAAGCAAATGATATGTTCTATTCTTTATTTTGGGCTTCTCCGGTGACTCAGTGGTAAAGAATACGCCTGCCAATGCATATCTCTGGGTCAGAAAGACCCCTGGAGAAGGAAATGGCAACCCACTACAGTATTCTTGCCTGGGAAATCCCATGCACTGGCTACAGGCCATGGGGTCGCAAAGAGTCAGACATGACCCATTGACTGAGCACACATGCATTTTTTAAGATTATATATGCCTAATTTAAGATAACAAAATGAACCAGTTAAACAACTTTATATTAACAATTACGAGGTTATAATGGTGGATAGGATGGCCAGTGCATTCCTATCAAGACTTACTATATTTTCTGATTCTCTTCTCTTTCTAGAGAATAATCTGAAAATCATGCTTAAATTTGACTTCAGAAGAAAATTGCAATATTGGAATCAGTGAACAATATCGTTTTCGCAATTCTGCAACCATTCCAGAAAATATTGGAGTGAGCTTAGTAAGATCTCATGACAAATCATAATGGTGTAGAATTATAATTGTTTAAGTGAACTGAGAGGTTGGAATTCTCCAGGAAAATCTTTAGGTGCCAGACCATTTTATGTATAGCATGAAGTTACTGTAGAAAATAGTAGTGGACATTTTCAAACTTTAGTAATCAGAATTCTGAAACTGAGCCTCAGATTCACCCTAAGCTGGTTTCTAAACTAGATGATACTTTCTCAGCAAGGAATGTCATTGACTGCAAATAACATAACTGTTGTTGTTATTGCTGAGTTGCTAAGTCATATCTGACTCTTTGCAACCCCAAGGACTGCAGCACACGAGGCTTCTCTGTCCTGCACCATCTCCCAGAGTTCGCTCAAACTCATAGCCATTGAGTCAGTGAGTTTCATCCAACCATCTCAACCTTTGTCATCCCCTTCTCCTCCTGTCTTCAGTCTTTCTCAGCATCAGGGTCTTTTCCAATGAGTTGGCTGTTCCCATTAAGTGGCTGAAATATTGGAGCTTCAGCTTCACCATCAGTCCTTCCAATGAATATTCAGGACTGATTTTCTTTAGGATGGACTGGTTGGATCTCCTTGCAGTCCAAGGGACACTGAAGAGTCTTCTCCAACACCACAGTCCTAAAATATCAAGTCTTTGGTGCTCAGCCTTCTTTTTGGTCCAGCTTTCACATCCATATGTGACTACTGGAAAAAACATAGCTTTGACTATAAGCGCCTTTGTCAGCAAAGCGACATCTCTGCTTTTATATGCTGTCTAAGTTTGTCATAGTTTTTCCAAAAGCAAGTGTCCTTTAATTTCATAGCTTCAATCACTGTCTATAGTAATTTTGGACCCCAAGAAAATAAAATCTACCACTGTTTCCATTTTCTCCCCATCTATTTGCCATGAAGTGCTTACTCCTTGGAAGAAAAGTTATGACCAACCTAGATAGTATATTCAAAAGCAGAGACATTACTTTGCCGACTAAGGTCCGTCTAGTCAAGGCTATGGTTTTTCCTGTGGTCATGTATGGATGTGAGAGTTGGACTGTGAAGAAGGCTGAGCGCCGAAGAATTGATGCTTTTGAACTGTGGTGTTGGAGAAGACTCTTGAGAGTCCCTTGGACTGCAAGGAGATACAAATATTCCATTCTGAAGGAGATCAACCCTGGGATTTCTTTGGAAGGAATGATGCTAAAGCTGAAACTCCAGTACTTTGGCCACCTCATGCAAAGAGTTGACTCATTGGAAAAGACTCTGATGCTGGGAGGAATTGGGGGCAGGAGGAGAAGGGGACGACAGAGGATGAGATAGCTGGATGGCATCACTGACTTGATGAATGTGTGTCTGAGTGAACTCCGGGAGATGGTGATGGACAGGGAGGCCTGGCATGCTGCGATTTATGGGGTCGCAAAGAGTCGGACACGACTGAGTGACTGAACTGAACTGAACTGATGGGACCACATGCCACATGCCATGATCTTAGTTTTTTAAATGTTGAGTTTTAAACCAGCTTTTTCACTGTCCTCTTTTACCTTCAAGAGCTCTTTAGTTTTCTTAACTTTCTGCCATTAGAGTGGTATCATCTGCATATCTGAAGTTGTTGGTATTTTTCCCAGCAGTCTTGATTCCAGCTTGTGATTCATTCATCCAGCCTAGCATTTTGAATAATGTACTCTGTATGTAAGTTAAATAAGTAGGGTGACAATATACAGCCTTGATGTACTCCTTTCCGAATTTTGAACTAGTTTATTGTTTCATATCCAGTTCTAATTGTTGCTTCTTGACCTACATACAGGTTTCTTAGGAAGCAGGTAAGGTGGTCAGGTATTCTCATTCCTTTAAGAATTTTCCAAAGTTTGTTGTAATCCACACGGGCAAAGGCTTTAGCATAGCCAGTGAAGCAGACACAGATATTTTTTCTGTAATTCTGTTGCTCTTCTATGATCCAACAGATGTTGGTAATTTAATTTCTGGTTCCTCTCTTTTCTAAATCCAGCTTGTACATCTGGAAATTCTTGGTTCACATACTACTGAAGCCTAGTTTGAAGGATTTTGAGCATTACCTTACTAGCATGTGAAATGAGGGCAACTGTGTAGTAGTTTTAACATTCTTTGACATTACCCTTCTTTGAGATTGAAATGCAAACTGACCTTTTCCAATCCTAATGGCTTAAATAACAAACATATTATTATCTCACATAATAAAAAATTTGAAGGTGGGCAATTTTAATTTTAATGATGACGAAGTCTGGAATTTTGTCTCTGCAATTCTTTTGGCCTTTCCTTCGTGCTTGCAAGATAATTACCATAGTTCCAGACATCATTTTTCTAAAGCAGGATTCTGGAAGGGAGCAACCAGTGGGACTAGAGTATGATAAATTTGTATTCCTCCCTCCTTTTAAGAGAGGGAAAAATCTTTCCTAAATGTTCTCTAACAGATGTTTCCTTTCTTCTCATTTGTCTAAACAATTTCATATGCTTATTCCTAGGTGCAAAGAATTGTGGGAAGGGAACTACTTGGCTAAGGTAAATATGATTGCCATAATTGGCTCAAACCACTTTTGTGTCTGCACAGGTAAATTTGAGATTCCATTAGTATTTAAAGAGGATGAGTCTGGGGGGCGGGGGGGGAGGAATAAACTACTGACCCATGCAATAACATGAATAAATCTCAAAAGCATTATGCCAAGTGAAAGAAGCCATAATCAAAAGACTACATACTGTGTGATTCAATTTATGACATTCCAAAAAAATCAAAACTGTGTTTGATAGAAATCAGGTAAGTGGCTTCCAGAAGTGAGAAAGGAAATTTACTACCAAGAAGCACAGAGGTTTTTCAGACAATGGAAATCTCTTCTATCTTGAATGCCATGATAAATTACTGTTTAAATTTGTCAATTTTCATAAAACTATATGCCTAAACACAGTTACTTTTACTTGTAAATTATACTTGAATAAACAAAAGTTAGAGGTTTCTCCTACAAAGGTAATTAACAGAGTATATTACAGCTCCTGCTATTACTATTTCTCCTTGAGACCCCCTAACATATTTTGAAATCTCATGTGGAGATCTAGAATTAAATCAATATTTTAAAGACCCTACCCCAAAACTAGCGTACACCTGAAAAATCATTTCAATAGCGACTACTTAAGGAAAAAAAATGGGTTTCCTTACCCTACTGCTCTCCACCCGGGTGCCCTTTCCCAATAAAATCTCTTGCTTTGTCAGCACATGTGTCTCCTCAGACAATTCATTTCCGAGTGTTAGACAAGAGCCCAGTTTCAGGCCCTGAAAGGGGTCCCCCTTCCTGCAACAAATGGTGACTCTGGTGGGCACTCTTCTTTGCTGAGACTGACATCCTGACCACTCGGGGTACTCAGGGGCCAGCTTGCCTGCCAATGGACCAGACCCAGCGGCCGCAACTGGGACCCTTTTTGTCCCTGGTCTCCTCCTGATGCGGACAACTGGCCAGAGTGCCCCGACCGGTAAGGAACAAGAGACTTTATTGACCCCTCTCCCCTTCCCTCTCTCTTTCTTCTCCTTAACCCTGCCTATCCTTCCCTGTTTTTCTAGTCCCCGGTCCTGGATGCAGGAATCTGGTCAAAGGGCCCTCAGCCTGAGCTGAGGATTGGAGACTGATCCCCTCCTCTTGGCAGAGAACTCGAATTCTGATTCTGGTCTGGTCTGACTTCTGGTAGGGCCGAGTTCCAGTCCTCCCTTCTCTGGAGGCCCAGGGAAAAGTCCCATAACGCTTGGGTATCTGCAGGTGGCAGAAGACGTCTGTAAGGCCACCCCTTTTGCCCCCTCTCCCGCCTCCTCCCCCTTCTTCTTCCAACCTGGCTTCCTTTCCACCCTTGATATCTTTGATGTTAGTACCTGGATCTGAAGTTCCGTGTCTCTATAGGAGGTTTTCTGAGAGACGGTATTCTTGTATTTAAGGGCTTCCCTGGTGGTGCAGAGGTTAAAGCGTCTGCCTGCAATGTGGGAGACCTGGGCTCAATCCCTGAGTCGGGAAGATCCCCTGGAGAAGGAAATGGCAACCCACTCCAGTATTCTTGCCTGGAGAATCCCATGGATGGAGAGGCTTGGTCAGCTACAGTCCACAGGTCTCAAACAGTCAGACAGGACTGAGCGACTTCACTTTTCAAGGAACAAAAGAAAATTCAGGTATGTCACAAACCTCCTGCAATAATCCTTAGCAGTTGTTTTGGCCAAAATCTCTTTCCCAAGGTCAGCAACAACATGTGGAGCCAAACTTAGCCAGAATATACTCCTCTGGCTGCTCTTTTTGTACAGAGAAACTTGTGTGCCTTTAGAGGATAGGTAATTAATATAAACATGTAATCAGATATACATAATAGCATAGTTCAGTGTTAAAAAAAAATTAGAAAATGATCTTAAAAAATTTCTTTGCAAAAAAATTTCTGACATAGAAAACCTATTTTCAGCCTCTTTCTTCTTCAATTATACCATTAATATCAAGGTAAAGGAAGTAAAATATAAAATAAATATTTTCTTACAATAATTAAGCCCCAGTACTTAATCTTGTTAAAAGAGACAGTTCAGTGTCTCACATTTGGTTCATATGATGCCTCTAGATTAACAACCAAGTTATACTGGATAAAATTCTAGATGTATTTCTACTGAGTATTAACCTTTGGTCTAATGTTTAAATAAAAACAGTGTAAGAACAATCATAATTGAGCTAGGCAGTCACTAAAACTAGGCAGCAGGCCTAAAAGACTTATGAATGACTTTCTCTGCAGCATGATTCCTCTTGATTTGGTTCATATGGCAGTATTTTTTATGAAGTTACTAACATATTAAGTATACACAATAGCAAGTTTGAATAAAATCTGAGAAATTCAATTATTCCTATGATTTAAAAAATCCGGCTATTTAAAAATCACATAGGCCAATCAAATATTTGAATATTCCTCACTTTATCAAAATGTTTTGATAATTTATAGGAAAATTAAGAATGAGAAACTGTGGAAGCAAAATGAACTATGTAAAATTTTTTTTATTTGCTATTTTATTTTATTTTATTTATTTTTTTAATACTTTATTCTACATTACAATACTGTATTTGTTTTGCCATACATTGACATGAATCAGCCACAGGTGAACACAGTCTCCCAATGCCGAAGCCCCCTCCCACCTCCCACCCCACATCATCTCCCTGAATCATCCTGTGCACCAGCCCCATGCATCCTGTATCCTGCATTGAACATAGACTGGTGCTTCCTTTCTTACAAGATAGTATACATGTTTCAATGCCATTCTCCCAATCCATCCCACCCTTTCCCTCTCCCTCAGAGTCCAAAGTCCGTTCTATACCTCTGTGTCTCTTTTGTTGTCTCACATATAGGGTCATCATTACTATCTTTCTAAATTCCATATATATGTGTCAGTATACTGTATTGGTGTTTTTCTTTCTGGCTTACTTCACTCTGTATAATCGGTTCCAATTTTGTCCATCTCATTAGAACTGAGTCAAAGTCTTCTTTTTAAGGGCTGAGTAGTACTCCACTGTGTATATGTACCACAGCTTTCTTATCCGTTCATCTTCTGATGGACATCTAGGTTGCTTCCATGTCCTGGCTATTATAAACAGTGCTGCAATGAACATTGGGGTACATGTGTCTCTCTCAATTCTGGTTTCCTCGGTGTGTATGCCCAGCAGTGGGATTGCTGGTAAAATTTTTATTTTGAGTAAATTTTGTGAAACAGTTGATTGGCATTTGAATGAATATTTGTGTCATTTGAAACAATGGATGGCCTCTAATATCTGCTCTAAAATGTGAATGGTGATTTGCTACTCTCTTACACCAATTATCTAAATGTGGTTAACTTGAGAGGTCACTTAGGGATCAAAAGTACTCTCTTGCATTAGCTTTAAAATGTGCAGCAGCTCCCCCAAATTTCTCAAGCTTGTTAGTTGAAGATTCAAGCATAATACCCTCATAAACAGAGTAGTTCTGCTGAGTAACCAGAGTTAACCTCTCAAAGCAAAGCATTTCTATTAAAATAACTTGTTTGGCACATCATTAGGTCTGTACTATTATTAGTTCCAGGCAAACAGATGTCTTCCTGGATGAAATCCAAGCTAGGCATCTTACTTTTTCCAGTTCAGTGAGTTTTGAGCATGAGAAAGAGATAAAATCTTGCAATTCCATATGATCTGAATTGTAATCTACTCCTTTACAGTAAATATTACAACAATTTGGTTCTTTACAGAAGCAAGAGAGTAAATTCCATGCTTTCTAAAAATGTAGATATACCAGCTAATGATATAAAAATTAGTTCAAGAACAAAATATTTATAATCCTTTTGAGATTATCAGTATCCATTTTAATGAAAAAATGTGCGACTATTATGTCTATAGTATACATAGTAATATCAGAAATTAAAACACCCTTCAGGAGGACCTCTATTTGTGAAGGACTTTAAAATGTACTGAATCCCTACACTGCAACTTTTAATATAGAAGCATAAATCCCCTGTTCTCTTTTCCCATGTAAATAAAGGCACATTTTAGCAACAGTAAAAGTAGTTTTAGCCATAGTAAAAGTAGTTTTTTTATTTACTCTATTTAAGTTTGTACATCTAAAACTTAAAAGAAGTGTTACAAAGTCAACTACTTTTCCAATGATACACTCTGACCTTATTTCATTTAGTAGTAGAGTCCCCCTGAACATATCATTACCCAGCTAGAGGCCATATTTCCCAGTTTCAGCAAAAGATTCATCTCCTTCAGAACTTAAAGGCACTGAATAACAAGCAAGCTTGGATTCTTGAGGTTCTCTCACTAAGTGGAGAAAATCTGCCCAGAAATAAATGCAGCAAAAAAGAAAACAAAGTCAAGAGAAGAAAGAGGGAGGTCTTGATGATATTATTTAAGTTTCTGCCTCCAGCTGTGCTAAAGCTACATGCATCCCAGACTTTTCTGAGCCAATAATTTCCCACTTTTGTTAAAACTAATTAAAGTTGGACTTCTATAATTTGCCATTAAATAACTCTTGGCTAAAATAGCTGCTAATTACGGTCATTTAAATTGACAGAAAATTTCAGGACTTTTAATCTAAAAATAGTTCTTAACTTCAAAGTCATCCCCATGTTCCCAAGAATATCATCTGGAGATTCTTATTTTATGTGATCATTCTGGCTTATTAAAAGCTAAATCCATGACATTTTTAACTCCATGACACCAAATCTGATTAGCAGTTGTAGTCTATTACTTATCTGCCAGAATCTGAACATATAAATACTCCTTAATACATGATTCCATAAACAAATGCTTCAATTATGATATATTAGAATACACTTTAATGACATTATCATTTGAATTATACTTTTTCCTGCTATTTGGTGACATCACCATCCTTTATTTCAGGTAATGAAAGAGATATAAGATTTATTTACAAGAGAACTTTCAAAATGGATTATATAAACATAAGTATATAACTAGAAACTATTTTTGTTCCATTCTATATGGATTGAACAAATAGTACATAAATTCAAATAGGCATTATTGCAGATTGGCAATTCAAATTAGTTCCACTAAGTTAAGACTCAGGAGTCTTGCTGGCATGTGAACGTGTACTTGGTTGCTTCAGTCAGGTCCAACTCTTGACAATCTCACGTCTTGGGTACCTTCAGCAACTCACTCAGCAGAAAATACTTCAGCACCCTAGGCCAAGCACGGGTCTAAGTATTGAGAATACTGTATTGAAGAAAATGCTCAAGGTCTTATTCCATAAAGGTGACTTTTCTTGGAGCTATTGCATCTCCTCATAGCACCGGATGGGAGGGTTCTCTTCAGGATCCATCCAGTCACAGTCATTTTTGTCTTGAATACCTTTGTAAAGGTCAGGAATCCTGAAGAAAAGCTAAAGTCACAGATAGTTGACCTCACTGGACAGCTGACATCACCTAAAACTTCCATCTACATCTACTTAGAACTTTCAAACCTGGAGGCATTCATCTCGTTCTATGGCTATTAATAAGGGAAGTCGCTCAGTCGTGTCCGACTCTTTGCGACCCCATGGACTGTAGCCTATCAGGGTCCTCCATCTATGGGATTTTCCAGGCAAGAGTGTTGGAATGGATTGCCATTTCCTGCTCCGGAGGATCTTCCTGACCCAGGAATCGAACCCGGGTCTCCCGCATTGCGGGCAGATGCTTTACCGTCTGGGCCACCAGGGAGGTCCATGGCTATTAATAAGTCCAGCACAAAATTCAAGCCCTTTCCTAACTTTTCCTTTCAGATGGTTTCATTCCTGCGCCACTCAGTGCTTCCTCAGCCCTCACTGCCAGTGCTCTTCTCTTTCCCAACATTTTCCTCTGTATATTCCAGAGTTCTTTTTCATTATTTTGTTGTCTTTTAATTGGGGCTTCCTGGTGGCTCAGATAGTAAAGAATCTGGCTGCAGTGGAGGAGACCCCGGTTTGATCCTTGGGTCGGGAAGATCCCCTGGAGAAGGAAATGGAAACCCACCCCAGTATTCCTGTCTGGAGAATTCCATGGACAGAGGAGCCTGGCGGGCTACAGTCCATGGGGTCACAAAGTTCTTTTTATAAAGTTCTTTTTCACCATTTTGTTGTTTTTTAATTAGTTTTTATAACAATGAATAAATATCACTTATGTAGAAGGCAATGTTAAATGTGGACTTAATGTCTATCTTGTTGTTTTTATAAACAGCAAAATTGTTTACATAAGTACATAAGAACATGGAATGAGACAGATGGAAATGAAAATGTTGGTATTAGCAATCTAACTCAACTGTTGAGCTGCTTTCAAGTTATTTGCCAAATATCACAGTGGTTTATCATCAAAAAGTATATTTCAGTGATCTATTAGCTCCTTCAATTGTTTTGAAGGTGAAAATTAGAAATGCCTTAATGTTCAAAGAGCTTTGTTTCTGAGTCCTTAGTGACATTCGTTTTCTTACCATCAGTACAAATTTTCCTTTTATTTGATGTTGCAGTGATTTTTACACCCTGGAGTGATTAACACCAGATTGGATCTAAGATATGATTTTGTTTTCTAAAGTGAGAGAAGTATGGTTGCAAAAGGAGGTGAAAAAGAAGGCAAAGCACGATGTCTTAATTCAAGTTCTCAGGCTTATTAATATTAAGAAAGAGTGGATATGTGAGTTGAGGATAAGGACATTAAATCTCTTAAAATTATTCTAAGCCCATATACTTTGTAAAATCTTTGTGGAGTTCAAGAAGTACACATATTTCAGTTCAAAGATTTCTGGTCACTGTCCCATTAAATCCCACTCAGGTCAGCTGGCTTTAACAACATTGAATGCCATGTTCTCTTTCTCCCTTTCTTGGAATATCCCTATTACATCAGAATGTAGTCTACAGTACATATTTAGTATCTACACCCTCTCACTTTTCACATATTCCTCAGTCATGCTATAAACAGTATAATTGCCTCAAAATGGCAAAACCAACTCAAAATCTTTCCTGCCAAAGAAAGATTCTCTTTCTGGAGTCTCACTGTAAGACTTCTAAATTAGAAAATCCCCATTGGTCTTTCTCAATTTCTCAGTCTTCTGCTTCCATATGTGACCATGCTTTATTGATCAAATTTCTTACACATGTATCATCTCTATTCATGTCTATTAATTTATCCTTTAACAAGTATTTATTACACACCTCTTATGTTGCAGGTACTATTCTAATCATAATTAACAGAAGGAAAAGATAGACATGTTCCTTGTACTTCTAGATGTACATATGTGTGTCTATATATACATATCCATATATATGTGTGTATATATACCCTCCATTTTAGAGTTGTATCTCTACAATAAAATAAAATAAATTAAATTTTATTCAACTTAAGTTTCTAAAAGTTTGTTTTGCCTTTAGAGGTATCAATTTCTCTATATTCCTTCCCTGCTGTGTTGAATAATTTAATATCCTAAAATTTCTATAGTTTATATTGTTTGATGTTTCCTTTTATTATGTAATTTGATTAATATTGTAAGTAAATTAACACTGAAAATAAGCCTTTTACTATGAAAGACTAGCATGAAGTGAAAATTACTGTGAATTCTAAGAAAATTTTTCAAAGAGAAAAGACAAGATTATCCAAAATTAATTAATAAGATTTATGATATTTATTAAAGTCAGAATACATTGCCACAGGAACTCCCTGCCCTCTGTTGCTGAAAACTCATTACAGTATTGACCATATTAAATACATGTGCCCAAAACAGTGCACTTTAATGCTTTTTATGTACTGAATTTGAAAAATAATTCATGTCACTTTTTCCCTTAAAAATGTAGCAACAGCTGTATTAAGCAAAATGACAAAGTTCTTGCATGTTAAGGAAAACAGAACTCAATATGAAATAATTTTCACAAGTATAAAACTCTTTCTGTCCTTTGAAGATATGACCTAAGGCATGTCTTCACTATTTAATGTAAGATGAAGCTGACATTCAGATGAATTCAGGTCAGGTGGACATAAAGCCAAAATCAGAGGTGTTACATTGAGTAGTCATGGGGAAAAAATAAGCTGAAAATATCTAAGTGATGAATTAACCAACTTGTCCTCTTAACAAGAAAGTAAATCAGTCAGCATGACACTGTTATTCAATTATTCCTCTTATTCAATTATTCCTCATATTCTTTAAATCATAAATGCTATACTTTGGATCTTCACTATTGGCCAAATAGCGAAGCTGTTAAAGGAACAAATCACTCACTGAAAACCCAAAATACTGATGCAGGAAATGTACTCATTACTGTCATTTCTATGTGCAATTGCTTTCTTTTCTGTTGCCTCGATGTAGACTACCACCCCAACAGCTGACATTAATTCAAATCGATGAAACAAAAATAGACATTTAGGTAGACAATAATTATTATACATACAAACTGACTACTTTATTAAATATACATTTCATATCATGATTTTGTAAGGGTTAAAAAATGTGTTTATGAACAAGCAGAGATTTAATATGTTCACCCAGAAACATTCAATTTCACAGTGCTAAAGTGACATCTAGTGGAATAAGAACAGGAATTCAGGGCTGCCAAAAAAACCTGCTTTTAAGTTTTTCACACTTTATGGAGTAAATAGCACACACACAAACATCCAATACACATATAAATATATGCCAAAGACAATATGGCCTTTGGAGCCAATTCAGTAAGAAATTACTTGACAGGAATTATAAGCAGATGCTATTGGATCTCAGATAATAATACCTCACCAAATCCTTAGAAGAAATGGAGTAGCCCTCAGAATCAACAAGAGTCTGAAATGCAGTGCTTGGGTGTAATCTCAAAAACAACAGAATGATCTTGGTTCATTTCCAATGCAAACCGTTCAATATGGTAATCCAAGTCTCTGCCCCAACCACAAATGCCAAAGAGCTGAACAGTTCTATGAAGACCTACAAGACACTCTAGAACTTATACCAAAAAGATCTCCTTTTCATCATAGGGGAATAAAATGCACAAGTAGAAAGTCAAGAGATATCTGGAGTAACAGGCAAGTTTGTTCTTGGAGTACAAAATGAAGCAGGGCAAAGGCCAACATATTTTTGCCAAGAGAATGCACTGGTCATAGCAAACACCCTCTTCCAACAACACAAGAGAAGACTCTAAACATGGACTTCACCAGATGGTCAATACCAAAATCAAATTGATCATATTCTTTGCAGCCAAAGACATAGAAGCTCTATACAGTCAGCAAAAACAAGACAGGGAGGTGACTGTAGCTCAGATCATGAACTCCTTCTTGCCAAATTCAGACTTAAATTGAAGAAAGTAGTGAAAACCACTAGGCCATTCAGGTATGACCTAAGTCAAATCCCTTATGATTATACAATGGAAGTGACAAACAGATTCAAGGGATTAGACCTGGCAGATAGAATCCCTGAAGAACTATGGACAGAGGTTCATAACATTGTGTACAGGAGGTGGTGATCAAAACCACCCACAAGAAAAAGAAATGCAAAAAGGCAAAATGGTTGTCTGAGGAGGCCTTACAAATAGCTGAGAAAAGACGAGAAGCAAAAAGCAAAGGAAAAGAGGAAAGATAAACCCATCTGAATGCAGAGTTCCAAAGACTAGCAAGGACAGATAAGAAAGCCTTCCCAAGTGATCAATGCAAAGAAATAGAGGGAAACAGAATGGGAAAGACTCTTCAAGAAAATTAGAGATATCAAGGGAACATTTCATGCAAATATAGGCACAAAAAGGACAGAAACTGTATGGGCCTAATAGAAGTAGAAGATATTAAGAAAAGGTGGCAAGAATACAAAGAACTACACAAAAACGATCTTCATGACCCAGATAATCACGATGGTGTGATCACTCAGACATTCTGGAATGCGAAGTCAAGTGGGCCTTAGGAAGCATCACTTCAAACAGAGAAAAAGGAGGTGATGTAGTTCCAGTCAAGCTATTTTATAGCCTAAAAGATGATGCTATAATCGTGCTGCTCTCAATATGTCAGCAAATATGGAAAACTCAGCAGTGGCCACAGGACTGGAAAAGGTCAGTCTTCATTCCAATCCCAAAGAAAGGCAATGCTAAAGAATGTGCAGACTATCACACAATTGCATTGCACTAATTTTACATGCTAGCAAAGCAATGCTCAAAATCCTTCAAGCTAGGCATCAGCAGTATGTGAACTGAGAACTTCCAGTTGTACAAGCAGGATTTAGAAAAGACAGAGGAACCAGAGATCAAATTGCCAACATCCATCATATCATAGAAAAAGTAAAAGACTTCCATAAAACATCTACTTCTGCTTCATTGACTATGCTAAAGCCTTTGACTATGTGGATCAGAACAAACAGTGAGAAATCCTTAGAAATATAGGAATACCCAACCACCTTACCTGCCTCCTGCACAACCTGTATGCAGGTCAAGAGGCAACAGTCAGAACCAGACATGGATCCATGGAATAGTTCAAAATTCGGAAAGGATTACATCACTCCTTTGTGTATTTTCAACCTGTTTATTTAATTTATATGCAGAGTACATCATGCAAAATGCTAGGCTGGATCAAGCACAAGCAGGACTCAAGACTGCAGGGAGAAATAGCAACAACTTCAGATATGCAGATGACACCACCCTATGGCAGAAAACAAAGAGGAACTAAAGAACCTGTTGATGAAGATGAGCGAGGAGAGCAAAAAAGCTGGCTTAAAACTCAACATTAGAAAAATGAAAATCATGGCATCCAGTCCCATCACTTTATGGCAAGTAGATGGGGAAAAAATGGAAACAGTGACAGACTTTATTTTCTTGGGCTCCAAAATCACTGAGGATGGTGACTGCAGCCATGAAATTAAATGATTCTTGCTCTTGCAAGTAAAGCTATGAAAAAGCCTAAACAGCATGTTAAAAAGCAGAGACATCACTTTGTTAAAGCAATGGTTTTTCCAGTAGTTGTGTACAGATGTGTGAGTTGGACCATAAAGAAGGTTGAGTGCCAAAGAATTGATGCTTTTGAACTGTGATGCTGGCGAAGACTCTAGAGAGTCCATTGGAAGGCAAAGAGATCAAACTAGTCAATCCTAAAGGAAACTAACTCTGAAACATAGACAGTGTATTAAAAAGCAGAACCATCACTTTGCCAACAAAGGTCCATATAGTCAAAGTAATGGCTTTTCCAGTAGTCATGTATGGATATGAGAGTTGGACCATAAAGAAGGCTGAACACTGAAGAACTGATGCTTTTGAACTGTGGTGCTGGAGAAGACTCTTGAAATGCTGAGTATGCAGGTGGAATTTGCTGACTATAATGAGTACTTCAAGTGATCTGGCCAGGCTATGTCACTGTCAATGGGGAGACCCTATTGTCTATGTTTAGGCCTTTCATTTGGGGGAAGATTTTTAAGACACTTCCTTCTTCTTGGAATGTAAATGTCCAACAACAGTGATTGAATTGTGGTTAGAGTAAGGGGCTGAAATTCAGCCTCTAATACATATATGTTTACTTAATACCTCTGTTTTCAGTACGATACTACCAATTTGTTTATTCTCGGTTTCTCCCAATGCACAGCGCTTCTGTTTTTACCTCCTGCGGAAAATAAATCTCTGCCAATTTATCTGAGTGGAGGAAATAGTCTAATTGTTCAGTATGAGGAAGAAGACCTAGGGATATCACTTCTCCCTAAGCAGCTTTTAATCAATTTCCTGTATTTTAGAACATCATTTCACTGTTCCTTCCAACTGCCAGAGGTACTTGATCTCATTTATCCTTAGGCTCTTTTGGAATTCAAAGTAAACTAGACTGGTTCTCACCTTTTGCAACAGAGGTTCAATATACATCTATCACCAGTTTGTTATGACACCTACCATTTTCCAAAATTATGTTGTTTTTGTGTCCATTGTCATCCTTTTGTACTTGTGGGTTCATTCCTTTTAAAACACTCCTATGCTATAATTTCACTGGAGTTTTGGAAGGTAGCTTAATTAGAGTCATAAGTTTCCTTTACAAAGCAGACATCTTACATTCTCTTCAGCTAATCGTTTTTCAATCACTTGGGGCACTGAGAAGGAAAGCCAAAATATACTCAGATATCAGTTTATAAATATTTCAGTGAAGCCAAACTAAAAATGGTATCTACAGAGTCCAGCTGTCCACATCCACACTTATTAATAAATCACCTTGGAGACATCATAAGCTCATGACTGGTTCCTCAAATTTGTGCCTCCAGAAACTTAATTTTTGATGGCTCAAAATTGCTCAGTCCTTTGGCAACTGGCTAATATTAACCCAAAAAATTCACAAAAGACTTCTCTATTTAAAAGGATTATGATTTATTGACTTACAGTAAGAAATATATATTATCAAATGAATAAAATATTCAAGTTTTATGAATTACAATTCTGTGCTCAAAGTAGAAAGCCAAATAGTATTCAGTTCAGTTCAGTCACTCAGTCGTGTCCAACTCTTTGCAACTCCATGAACTGCAGCATACCAGGCCTCCCTGTCCATAACCAACTCCCACAGTTTACCCAAACCCATGTCTATTGAGTCGGTGATGCCATCCAGCCATTTCATCCTCTGTCATCCCCTTCTCCTCCTGCCTTCAATCTTTTGCAGCATCAGGGTCTTTTCAAATGAGTCAGATCTTTGCATGAGGTGGCCAAATATTGGAGTTTCAGCTTCAGCATCAATCCTTCCAATGAATATTCAAGACTGATTTATTTTAGGATGGACTGGTTGGATCTCCTTGCAGTCCAAGGGATTCTCAAGAGTCTTCTCCAACACCACAGTTCAAAAGCATCAATTCTTTGGTGCTCAGCTTTCATTATAGTCCAACTCTCACATCCATACATGACCACTGGAAAAACCATAGCCTTGACTAGATGGACTTTTGTTGACAAAGTAATGTCTCTGCTTTTCAATATGCTATCTAGGTTGGTCATAACTTTACTTTCAAGGAGTAAGTGTCTTTTACTTTCATGGCTGCAATCACCATCTGCAATGATTTTGGAGCCCAGAAAAATAAAGTCAGCCACTGTTTCCACTGTTTCCCTGCTGGGAGCCGCGTTAGGCATTACTGACAAAATGGAGGCATGGTCCCAACCCCCTCTCCTCATCTCACAGGCATGGCCCTGGGATGAAGGCGTTAGGCCTCGTGATTCTGACTTGTTCTTTGCTTTCTTCGGTTGAGTTGGCTGGAAAGAATGTTAAAGTGCTTGAGAGAAGCATGAGAAAGCACAAAGCCTTCTGCACTTGTGCCCAGAAAATAATCTATAAAGTAACCATTAACATTTGTTCAAGGATCTTTACAAAGAATGTCCCAAGATGAGCATGTCGGCTGCAGCTTGAGGCCATAGGCAGGATTGTTATTATCTGAGACCTGTTTGTGAGGGAAATATTTATGGCAAAAGATGTTTGCTGAGCTTAGGGTTTAGGAATAATTATTAACAGCTGGAAGCCTTTTTTAGAAGATTGTGATCTTAAGAAGCTAGGGGCAAACAGGACTTAGAAAGATAAGAAATAAACTGAGGAATGTAGCATGAGTTACAGTGTAATCGCAAGTTAAGTATAGGACACATAAGAGGAAGTAAATAATAGTAGACCGGACTCTGAGAGTATCGCTGAAGTAGGAACTCTGTTAGAAGGACAACAGTGATTTCTGGAGACAGTAAATCTAGGTGGGGAAACTAAAAATGTCAAACCTCTGACCTAACGCTTTTGTCAAAGTATAAAAGAAAACCTGAACCTTGAAATAAATATGTAGTTCCATACTATCAGTCAGAGGCTACATCGTCGTCCGCTGACACCAATCACCCCTTCAGGCTGATTCCCTGGATGCTGGAGCTGGACTGTGGCATCTCCCCATCTATCTGCCATGAAGTGATGGGACCAGATGCCATGATCTTAGTTTTTTTAATGTTGTGCTTTAAGCCAACTCTTTCACTCTCCTTTTTCACCTTCATCAAGAGGCTCTTTAGTTTTTCTTCACTTTCTACCATAAGGGTGGTGTCATTTGCATATCTGAGGTTATTGATATTTCTTCTGGCAATCTTGATTCCAGCCTGTGCTTCCTCCAGCCCAGGGTTTCTCATGATGTACTCTACATATAAGTTAAATAAGCAGGGTGACACTATACAGCCTCAACGTACTCCTTTTCCTATTTGGAACCAGTCTGTTGTTCCATGTCCAGTTCTAACTGTTGCTTCCTGACCTGCATACAGGTTTCTCAAGAGTATTAAAATAATATAATTGTTTCAAAACAATGAAAGCTTAAGTTATAATGGCGTGTTGCTGTATTAGTTTGATGTACTCTTATTAAGTCAATTTGTCAATCAAATCATTGTCAAAATCCTATTATAAATAATTTAATAACAAAAATTTTCATGACAATTAAGTCTTATTTCTGTGGGGCAAGAGAATACTGCATTAAGATGAGTCCAAACTAATGTATCCAACTTTTTAATATGCATATTCATCAAACGTCTCACAAGCACTGCACTCTTAACCTGTAATTGACGTTTAATTTGGGACTAAAGATCTTTCTGCCCAACTCTATTCATTTTTCTGTGTTACTTGTCACAAGGGTTTGAGACTCATCTTTGACTCTTCCCTTTTCCTAGCATCCATTTATCTCTGATATCTAAGGCATTTGATTCTATGCCTGAGATCCATTCTTTCTTCTGCATCCCCACAAACATGAAGCTATTAAAGAGCCTCATTTTAGCTATTAAAAAGTTACTTCATTTGTAACAAAAAGGCAGAGACTCACTCAAGCTAATTCAAGCAAGAGAGTTTGTTATCCCAAGTAACTGGTGAATCACACAATAACCTGGGATATAAAAGGACAGGTGTTGATTTAAAAAATCATTTAAGCATAAAATTAATCAATAATAATAATAATAATACATAAATACAAATTTAAGCAATCTTGCTTTCTCTGGTATATATCTTCTAATGCCTTATTTATTAATTATGCATGAGAGGTAAGCTTTCTAAATCTTATGTGTCTTTACATTACTTTGATAATGTAGCTAGATATAAAATTATTGTGTTGGTGACATTTCCTTTAGAACTTCTGTCTTTTAGCATCACCTGATGGAAATGAACAATTTGATGCTTATCTAATGTTTGCCTCTTTGAACCTATTTTTCCCATTATGTGAACAGATTTTTCTTATTCTCTCCAATGTTCTGAAACTTATTAACCACATATCTAGGTCATTCACTCATCAGACTCAGCACTTGATAAGCTCTTTCCACTTGAAGGTAAATTGTCCCCCTTTGTTTTAGGAAATATCTTTCATTATATTTATGATATCTTTGATAATTTCCTCACTTTCATTCTTCTCTTTGGAAATCTTAGTAGTCTGAATTTATCCATCTTAATCTTCTTTCTTTTTAATATTTATCAGTTGCTTCCTTCCTTCTTTATATTCTGGATCATTGATTTCATCTTTCAAAAATTCTATTGAATTTTTTTAATGACAGTCATTTTTATCTTTTATTTTTTTAATTTATTTTATTTAAGGATATTTGACTTATAATGTTAATTTGTGCTGTACAGCAGAGTGGTTCACTTATATATGTGTATAGATATATTTTTTTTTCATATTTTTTTCCATTTTGGTTATTAAGGACAGATAAGAATTTTTAATGAGTCATTCTGGATGTTTTCAACCAAACCTGATTATTAGTTTTCTTATTTTCTACAAGAAAGTTTTGGTGAAAATAATTACTAGTTAAGTTTGCTACCATAGTCTCCATTACTGCTGTTACTCAGTTCAGTTCAGTCGCTCAGTCATGTCTGACTCTTTGCGACCCCATGAATTGCAGTGCACCAGGCCTCCCTGTCCATCACCAACTCCCGGAGTTCATTCAGACTCGCGTCCATCGAGTTAAAACAAAAGCTCTTTTTATTCTCTGATTTCTCCTTTTGATTGACTAAATCATTTTAATCTCTTCCTTCTTACGCATTTTGGTAGCTGTCCAGTTTGGTAATATCCCTTTTAGTATTTCTGAGATTTTTTTTTTTTTTCCTTTTCGCCTCTAACATGACTAGCTTCTGCCAAGACTTGAAAGGCAGATGTGAAGTTTCTGAGATCACACAACCCAACTAGCAATCACAGTTTAAAAGTTCTTTAGTTTTTCTGTAGCAATAATAATGAGGGTACTAATATCTAATTCCTAGCTTCTAGAGTGACTGGGAGGGATTTCCACGGGCAAAATCTCGTGGAGTGAACAGCTTTCCTGAGTGTCTCACTTTAGTGTGGGATCAAACTTTGATTCTGTAGCCTTTCTAAATATTCTGTAAGCTAATTTATATGCTATGATAAAATTAGTTATGCTTAGAATCAGTGATTCTGTTGTCCAACCCAATGGTGTCAGATAAGAAGGAGTAAACTGTTCTATGTTCATACCTTCACTTAACCCCCTTTCCTCAGTCAGCACTTTTCATCCATAAATGTCCTAGTAGTTTTTTGAAATTTTCCAATTCATTTTCTATTGCTATGTAAAAAAATTACCACAAACTCAGTGGCTTAAACCAACACCCATTTGTTAGTTTACAGGTCTATAAATCATAAGTCAAGGCAGGCTTGACTAGGTTCTCTGCTCAGGATATTACAAGGCCAAAATCAAGGTATCAGCTAGTCTGTGGTCTTATCTGGAAGCTCTGGGGAAGAATCTGATTTCAACCTCATTAAGGTTGTTGGCAAAATCCAGTTCCTTGTTGTTATAGATCTGAGGTCCCATTTCTTTTCTGGCTATCAGTCAGAGGCTGCTGTTTTTTTCTAGAGGTGTCTCCACCCCAGCCTTATCACATGGGCCCCTTCATCTCCAAGATCAGCAACAGAATCATCTTTCAATTCTAGCCTCTCCTTCTGCTACTAGCCAAAGAAAACTCTGCTTTTAAAGGACTTGTGTGATTAGATTAGAATAACCCAAATTATCTCCTTTTATTAACTTAATCAACTTCAAGAAAATTAGAGATACCAAGGGAACATTTCATGCAAAGATGGGCTCGATAAAGGACAGAAATGGTATAGACCTAACAGAAGCAGAAGATATTAAGAAGAGATGGCAACAATACACAGAAGAACTGTACAAAAAGGATCTTCACAACCAGGATAATCACGATGGTGTGATCACTCACCTAGAGCCAGACATCCTGGAATGTGAAGTCCAGTGGGCCTTAGAAAGCATCACTACGAACAAAGCTAGTGAAAATGATAGAATTCCAGTAGAGCTATTTCAAATCCTCAAAGATGATGCTGTTCAAGTGCTACACTCAATATGCCAGCACATTTGGAAAACTCAGCAATGGCCACATGACTGGAAAAGGTCAGTTTTCATTCCAGTCCCAAAGAAAGGCAATGCCAAAGAATGCTCAAACTACCACACAATTGCACTCATCTCACATGCTAGTAAAGTAATGCTCAAAATTCTCCAAGCCAGGCTTCAGCAATACGTGAACGGTGAACTCCCTGATGTTCAAGCTGGTTTTCGAAAAGGCAGAGGAACCAGAGATCAAATTGCCAATATCTGCTGGATCATGGAAAAAGCAAGAGAGTTCCAGAAAAACATCTATTTCTGCTTTATTGACTATGCCAAAGCCTTTGACTGTGTGGATCACAATAAAGTGTGGAAAATTCTTTAAGAGATGGGAATACCAGACCACCTGACCTGCCTCTTGAGAAATCTGTATGCAGGCCAGGAAGCAACAGTTAGAACTGGACATGGAACAACAGACTGGTTCCAAATAGGAAAAGGAATACATCAAGGCTGTATATTGTCACCCTGCTTATTTAACTTCTATGCAGAGTACATCATGAGAAACACTGGACTGGAAGAAACACAAGCTGGAATCAAGATTGCTGGGAGAAATATCAATAACCTCAGATATGCAGATGATACCACCCTTATGGCAGAAAGTGAAGAGGAACTAAAAAGCCTCTTGATGAAAGTAAAAGAAAAGAGTGAAAAAGTTGGCTTAAAGCTCAACATTCAGAAAACGAAGATCATGGCATTCAGTCCCATCACTCCATGGGAAATAGATGGAGAAACAGTGTCAGAATTTATTTTGGGGGCTCCAAAATCACTGCAGATGGTGACTGCAGCCATGAAATTAAAAGACACTTACTCCTTGGAAGAAAAGTTATGACCAACTTAGATAGCATATTCAAAAGCAGACACATTACTTTGCCGACTAAGGTCCATCTAGTCAAGGCTATGGTTTTTCCTGTGGTCATGTGTGGAGGTGAGAGTTGGAGTGTGAAGAAGGCTGAGTGCCGAAGAATTGATGCTTTTGAATTGTGATGTTGGAGAAGACTCTTGAGAATCCCTTGGACTGCAAGGAGATCCAACCAGTCCATTCTGAAGGAGATCAACCCTGGGATTTCTTTGGAAGGAATGATGCTAAAGCTGAAACTTTGGCCACTTCATGCGAAGAGTTGACTCATTGGAAGAGACTTTGATGCTGGAAGGGACTGGGGCAGGAGAAAAAGGGGATAACCGAGGTTGGGGTGGCTGGATGGCATCACTGACTCAATGGACTCGAGTCTGAGTGAATTCCGGGAGTTGGTGATGGACAGGGAGGCCTGGCGTGCTGCGATTCATGGGGTCACAATGAGTCGTACACGACTGAGTGACTGAACTGAACTGAATTGAATCAACTGATTAGTAACCTTAATTACATATGCAAAATCTCTTTTGCCATATAATATACTCACAAGAGAGGGAATTATGCAAGGGCCAAGGTCGTAGGGGCCATTGTTAGAATTCTGCCTATCTCATCCCTCTGTTGTTGTTGAGACGTTAAGTCATGTCTGACTCTTTGTGACTCCATGGACTCCAGCAACCCAGGCTTCCCTGTCCTTCACCTCCTAGTGTCCATTGAGTTGAACTCATGTCTACTGAGTCAGTGATGCCATCCAACCATCTCATCCTCTGTCATCACCTTCTCCTCCTGCCCTCTGTCTTTCCCAGCATCAGGGTCTTTTCCAATGAGTCTCTCTTCACATCAGGTGACCAAAGCATTGGAGCTTCAGCTTCAGTATCAGTCCTAACTGTGACTATTCAGAGTAGATTTTCTTTAAGATTGACTGATCTCTTTTCTGTCCAAGGGACTCTCAAGAGTCTTCTCCAGCACCAGAGTCTGAAATCAATTCTTCAGAACCCAGCCTTCTTCATGGTCCAACTCTCACTCCATACATGACTACTGGAAAAAACATAGCTTTGACTATACGGACCTTTGTCAACAAAGTGATATCTTTGTTTTTTAACATGCTGTCTAGGTTGGTCATAGCTTTTCTTCCAAGGAGCAAGCATCTTTTAATTTCATGGCCATAGTCACCATTAACATTGATTCTGGAGCCCAAGAAAATAAAGTTTCTCTGTTTCCATTGTTTCCCCATCTATTTGCCATGAAGTGATGGGACCTGATCTTAGATTTTGAATGTTGAGTTTTAAGCCAGCTTTTTCACTATCCTCTTTCATCTTCATCAAGAGGTTTTTTAGCTACTCTTTGCTTTCTGCCATTAGAGTGGTATCATCTATATATCTGAGGTTGTTGGTATTTCTTCCAGCAGTCTTGATTCCAGCTTCTGCTTCATCCAGCCTAGCATTTTGCATGATGTACTCTGCATATACGTTAAATAAGTAGGGTGACAATATACATCCTTGATGTACTCCTTTCCCAATTTTGAACCAGCCTGTTGTTCCATATCTGGTCATCCCTCTCTGGTTTGCTTTAATGTCAGAATTAATCTTTTCAGACTGAAAAGGATTTGGCATTATCTTAAACTAAAAGTATCAATGCCACTTACAGTTGGTTGCAAATTTATTTATATTAGAGTTGGATGTGCAAAATATCAAGGTGTGTTTTCTCTATAAATGATCCAGTCATCTTTGCTAGCCACTATTCCCCTAGTCACTGGGTTGGAGTTAGAGAAGGGAGCAGGACTTAGTAAACTCATTTAGTCTCTTTTAATAAAGGTTTTTAGATAAATGGTATCTATCAGCAAAAAAATAAAACTGTACTGGCAGAGTAAACAAGCAAATAAGTCTATTCAAAACAGACAAGGGAGAGAATCTGACCACAACTCTACTGCAATAAAGGTGAGACTTTGGTGAGACAGAAGGAAAGTACCAGAGGTACTTCAGATGAGATTGGTTAATGTAATTAGGCCATTTATTATCATGGAGAATTAAATGGCAACCCAATCCAGTATTCTTGCCTAAAGAATCCTGTGGACAGAGGAGCTTGGTGGGCTACTGTCTATGGGGTCGCACAGAGTCGGAAACGACTGAAGCGACTTAGCATGCATGCATGCATGCATTGGAGAAGGAAATGAGAACCCATTCCAGTATTCCTGCCTGGAGAATCCCAGGGACAAAGGAGCCTGGTGGGGGTTGCACAGAGTCAGACACAACTGAGCCGACTTAGCAGCAGCAGCAGAAGCAGCATTTATTATCAAAGTTCAGCTCCACATTACCTCAAAAACTGGGAGATAGGAGCAATATCTTTCTTGATTCTATCTCAAAGGGATGGCTAGCAGGTTCTTGAGAAAGATATTACTAGGATGTAAAACTGTTAGAAAATCTGTATCTCAAAAGGCAGTGAAAA
The DNA here is from genome assembly GCA_917880005.1 of Nanger dama. Taxonomy (NCBI): domain Eukaryota; kingdom Metazoa; phylum Chordata; class Mammalia; order Artiodactyla; family Bovidae; genus Nanger; species Nanger dama. The sequence goes on from CAKJTW010000010.1 coordinate 10,024,394, forward strand.
ATTTACAACTGAACATTTTCTAAAGTAAATGCTCTGAGAAAAGGGAGGTCAGGGACCTAAAGTCCGGAAGAAATCTGACTTATGTTTAGTCAAGCTAAGAGGAATGTTAAAGTACCTTGGTCACTATTAAGGGTAAAATGCTTAACAATTCAGTTTTCTACCCATCTCCTATTTCTCTCCACAAATTGTATGAGTGTTTGAGGAAAGTGAAGCTTATATGACCTTGTGTCTGATGACAAAAGATAGAGACCTTGAATCCATACAGTGTCTCCTGGACTCTTGCTGGTCATTTCTGCAGTGTGGCCACTGTTGATCACCTGTTGAGAACCACTGAGGTATGCTGGACCTATTGATTTAATAGAAGGTATCATGTGCTTCCCACAAGAGTTCTTGGTTCTGTTTCCTTCCATTCTTGAGGTCATTGATTCCTGCATTCATTATCTTTATTTTGTGCCCATTCTCCAGAGGTAAACACAGATTCCTAGGTTCATTGTATATCTTTACCCCCTTGAGAATCAGGGCGTTAATCCAGTTCATTTACCTGTCTCCCACCAGCACCTCTGCATATTGCTTATCATGTGTTAGGGCCCTAAGCCAGAAGCCTAAGTTTCCTACTAGCCTGTACCTCCCTAACATTATTCCAGAAGCAAGCATACTACAAACACACACACACACATACACACACACAAAACCAGGTGTTGTTAGTTCATAAATCCAGCTCATTGTTTCAATCCATCCCTTCACCCACTCCACATACTTAACCCAAGGTACACATCCACCCTGTTGAGACTGGTAGCTGAGTTTCCACTGACTTCTGTTATTCTTTCTATACACTCAGGCCATTCTCTTTCATACAGTCTCCAGGCCTAATATTCTAGGCCCAGTTTTTTTATGTCTTAATTTGAAGTTATAATAATTTTTTAATTCCTTTTATAATCAATTGTATTGCTAAAGAGCCTAAAACTTAGCTCATGTTATTCAAATGACTTATCAGTGACTTTCTAGCACTAACCACTTCCCTCTTTCCTGGGAAATATGCTTCAAAATGTAATTTGGAGGGGAACAATTCCCTTATTTAGTATTTGCAAAATATTACCCCTGTAAAATACTCTGAAGAGATGAAGCAAACATATGGGATAGTAACCTGGCTATAAAAACATTTTTGACATCTTAACTGACAGATACAAAAACAAATGTCTTCCAGCTAGACTAAAGTTCTGTTTAGCAATCTGTGCTTTCCCTTTTTAATAAAAGTGTGAATACTGTTACTGCCATCATATCCCCCAATAGACTTTATGAACCTGTATGCAGTTGACATGACAGTTGTGTCTTAAGGACACGATCTTTTGAGAATGGTGTGTATCACTTACACATGCAACAAGTCTTATTACCTAATTATGATAATAAACAATTTCACTTATTTACAAAATAATTTTAACAATTATTTTCTATTTTTTTAAGTTTCTTCAGAGTAATTCTTAAATAGCTATATACATAATATATATGTAACCTATATGGAGACATCTATGTACGTGGAGAGAGGAAAGAAATAGGGATTGAATAAAGTGCCTTCACTCTGAAACCTTACTCATCATAAAGTGCAGACTGTCTTTTGAGTCCTTTTAGTTATAAGTATTAATAAATTATTAATTCAATTTATAATTTCTTTTGGTTTGGATATGAGATTTTTTTCTTAACATGTTAATATACTACTTTAACATCTAGCACCATTAAATCGATGGTAAAGTTGGGAGTATGATAGCATGTATGCTAGTTCTTGTTAGAACAGGAGAGTAGAGATAAAATTAAGTTAAAATCTTAGACCTAGGATTGGATGCTGTTTATTCAGCTGTTTCACATGTGAAAGCTGCCATTTCTATCATCTTCCTTCATATCAGGGCCTTTGACCATCTTCTCCTCCTGCTCTTCACATACCGAGTTGTGAGTTCCTTCCATGATAAAATAGGACAAATATCTCTCAACTTTATGTTACTGGGCCACAACTGGTCATTTCCTGATTTCACTTTTAAAGACCGTTTCCAGTAAAATGGCTTCTTCACTTGACTCATACTTTATTACTGCTGTCCTCCTGAACGTAGTAACAAAGCTCATAGTCTATTTGAACTATCCGATGAACATTACACACCTTATTCCTTAAATAGGTATTCGTAAGTTTAGAGGGCATACAGGCAATGGATTCGGCACCCACCCTTCCCCCGCCAATACCCATCCCTACCCAAACATGCAATATAAACATGCTGAGCACAACACCAACACATACATCCCTATTTAAAGAGTCTAGCTTCCAGGTTAGAATGCTGTGTTCCACATCATTGATCTTCCCCCAGCGATTAATTCTGATTATGCACCTAGTGAGCAATCGGAAAATGCTTGTGGGACGTCTTTCGGATAAAAACAATGAATCATTACAAGATAACGTTAGCATCCAGAGATCTAACTGTAACCGGGTTGTGCGGCTGTCCTAACAGAATTCACGAGCCCCGCCTGTGAGGAACCAACAGAAGGAACGCGAGAGATCAGACAGCGATGCAGTCGACAGCCAGCGTCGGGGATTAGAAACACTCCGCGGGTAAGATCTTTGCTTCTGGAAGGAGTGGAGGCGGGTGTGATCTCGCAAAGCGACACCTCAGCGCAAGGCACGCCGGGATACCGGGGAGCCTAAATACCGTCACCATGCAACCGACAGGCACGCGGTTGTCATGGAGACCGGCTGGCGACTCCGACAGCCTGGCTGAACGGCTGCCTTCGCCCTAACCCGGGCAAGATGCTTCGCGGGGCTGTAAAGCCTCTGAGAGGCGAAAACACTTGATCGACCGCCTCAGCTGGCAACAAGACCAAGCGCTGAGCAGCAGCATCTACCTCCTGCGAGAGATGGGCCCCACCGCCTTTTGCTGAGAGAGGAGGAACCGGAAAACAGGGATTGCCGAGTAACTACCGCCCCCAACTCGCCTCGGCTTCCCGCCAGGCGGACCCAGCCCAGTCCCCCTAGACTCACCTTGTATGTAGCTACTCACTGCCGACCCTCACCCGCGAGTGTTCCAGACTTTAAAGACGTGCGCATTGCCGAGCAAAATAGGATTTGTTAGAAAAGTTCCGTTATTGGAGGCTAAGGCTCCAAATCGTATCCAGCTCTTCTAAGATGATGGCTCTTGATCTTCGGGCTTGGAAACACAGCAGGTTTTATTTGAGTATATGGTTTGCTTTTATGTAAATTCTCGGATCCATTAGCAGTCATTAGCCCTGTAACGCAGATGAAATGAAAATCGACCAATTTCTTTGCTTTTTTGTCTCTCGGAAGCTATAACGAGACACCTTTAAAGTGTGGCTTAAATGGCGATTCCTTGGAAAGGTCTTGATCGATAAAAATTCTTTTTAATTTTGCTGAAAACTACAGATATTTAATTTTCACATATCCTGCTCTCATCAGTCAAAAATTAGCCACCGTTTTACCTCCCAGAAGTTGACCTGGAATCTTTTAATGTTATTAAATTAAATTAATTTATTTTTATTTATTTTAATAAATTTAATTATTAAGTTGTCATGCATTTTAAGTACTGAGTACAGATTACTAATCAATGCTTATCTCAGACGTCCTTTTCCCACTTAGAACACTTAGGGCGTTTAATAACTAGTTTAAGCCAGTATAGACTTAGTGAGTAAAATTAAATACACTCACTAATTGAATGTATGCACAAAACAAAAACCCGGAAGTACTCAATTACTAAAAGTCTTTAGCTACACTGCAAAGTAGAATTTACTTTCAGTTAAAAGTTGATAGATTTTTCTTTCAAGCTTTTAAAAATTAGATTTCTTTTCACTTGCCTAAACACAGGACTCTTAAAAACAATCTTAGCTGACAATACAATTTATTGAGCAAGGCAAAGAATATGGAAGTGGAAAATTAGACTGGTGTCAAGAATTAAGATGTCCCAAGTAGACTGTGGAAGAAGGCAATGGCACCCCCACTCCAGTACTCTTGCCTGGACAATCCCATAGACGGAGGAGCCTGGTGGGCTGCAGTCCATGGGGTCGCTGAGAGTCAGCGACTTCACTTTCATGCATTGGAGAAGGAAATGGCGACCCACTCCGGTGTTCTTGCCTGGAGAATCCCAGAGAAGGGGGAGCCTGGTGGGCTGCCGTCTATGGGGTCGCACCGAGTCAACTGAAGCGATTTAGCAGCAGCAAGAAGACTGTATTTAGCCTTTTGGAGTCACCTAAACTATGAGCTAAAATCTCTGTTACTCCAGTTATTAACTTAATTTTACTCTATAATCTAAATATTGACTTGAGGGTTGTTTTTAAGTATGCGTTTTTCTTTTGAAGGTTTCTCTAGGAAATCCTCATGTTTGTAATTGTTCCACATTTCTGAAAGGAGGGGAACTTTGTAAGCACATATGCTGGTAAGTGATGTTGTAATGATCTTCCACCAAAAAAATCATGGTTTATTACATATTTTGCCTTTTTCATGGTTTGAGTTCTGTAAGATTAAAGAAATTTGGTGTTGAGAAAATATAAAGGTAAAATGATCATAACTTGTCAATATAGTCAATATAGTTTGAGGTATTTTATTTCACAGCAAAAATTAAGTAAGATTTAAACTGAGAAATATACTACCACCTCTAAATGTTTGTAATTTTCTTGTTTTTAATAAAAAAAAATCAGTATTTAGATTTTTATTATGTACAAAGGTGAAAGCTAACAATAAAACAATCTCCTGATTCACATCAGTGATGATAATTACATAGTTCATTATGATTTTTAAAAATTTTATTACATCCTTTTCAGTAAGCATTTGACTATTAATTTTCAAAACTGAAATAAGACTCTTAGATTACTTATATCAAATCTAGAATTTTTCCTCTAAAGTCAGAACCTGTTTGTAGGGGATCCCAGAAATAAAAACAAAAAATATTCCCTTTACCTATGGACCTTTCAAAGCTTGCAATCTGGTTTTATTATTTTACATAAAATAGATTTTTTTCCATTTTATTTTATGCCAGTTTCCTTAGGACAAGGGTGTTCTGTTCTGATTTTTATGTAATGTAATATTTTTGCAGTATATTAACCATAAATTTAGTGGAAATATAATCCAAGTATTTAATATACTAATGTACATTTAATATATTTAAGTAATAATATAAAATATGCTTCCCACTTTTTTAAGTCATATTCCATTTTAGTTGATAATATTTGAAAGTATTTTTCTGTCATACATTAAAAGTGATATGCATGTTTTCCTATATGTATAGGAAAATAGGAATTATCTAGAAAATTCCTCCCTTTCCAGGAGTAGGAAGCTTTTGTGTTAGTTGCTCAGTTGTATCCGATTTGTGGCCCCATGCACTGTAGCCCACCAGGCTCCTGTGTCCATGAGATTCTCCAGTCAAGAATACTGGAGTATATTGCCATTTCCTATTCGAAGGAAGCTTCAAGGGCAGTTTAAAGGAGTGCTATGAATACTTAGATTCCCTCACTAACCTTTTTCTTTGTGAACTACTCTATGTCATAAAGAAATATATGGATTCTCTCTGACAAATCTCTTTATTGCAAATGCCTTTTGTTTCCATGGATCATAGGGTTTTCACTTATTTTAAAACATAAATTTAATGTCTTGTAACAGAAAATAATGAGAATTTTAAATTTATACCTAATGTGTTCAGCAATGTAAATTCTGTAATGCCATTCCTGTTCTAAAATTAATAATACCTTTTGAGGTTATGTCAAAAATAAATGTTTCATTTTGGTTTTCTACTTTTGGATATTAGGATCTTGTTGAAAAAATTCAGGCTCCCAAGGAATCATGAATGTAAGTTGTGTTTGTGTGTGTTTTTACTAATTTAAAGTTAACAAATTTAAGAATTTTTCATTTATACATATCCTAAATTTAGGCAGTTATTTTTCTAGGTGATCTGACAGCTGTCTGTAATGCAGTTTGTTACATTTAAGACAATTGGAACATTTTTCTATATAACAGAGAAATGTAACTTTATATGACATTTCAAATTAAAAAGCACTTAATAATAAATGAAATAATTGCCAGATTTTCAGTAGACTTTCCGTATGTATTCTAAGCAAAATTCACAGTCGTTTCTATATCTAATTTTATTTTAATTGTGAGAAAAATAAATTGTTCAGATCCCAGAAATAGACAGTTGACAGGATACATAATTTCTTTTAAAATTATTTACTGACAAGTTTTTATGCAAAAATGTATGTTTTTAGAGTAAAATAACTCTAATGACAATAAACTTAGTAAATCGAGTTTAAAGTCAAGCATATGAAAATTTTTATAATTTTCAACTTAAAAATAAATTCTAGAATCCTCAAAAATAAAAAAGAAAGAAAAATAATTATATTACAGGCTAATTAGATTTGTACATTTTATAATAAAGATGCTGTCATTATCAAAGTGTTTCCTGCAAAGATTTATTTAACCTATACTAGATTCATCCAAGAACTACAAAGGCATTTTAAAATTTATTAATAAATGTCTGTAATATTCATAACAATTAAAGTAATAGTTTTTTTCCAATTCAGGGTATAGATTCTATTTAGGCAAGTTCATTCCCCTCAAACTATTTTATAAGTACAATAACAGTAGACATTTATAAGTTCTAACAGACAATAAATTAATATTAGTGTTTCACAGTCATTTTTCCTTTGTATTCTTCTCTCCACATATACATTCCCTGGCGGCTCAGCAGTAAAAGAAACTGCCAGCAATTTAGGAGACCACCTGCCAAGCAGGAGACATAGATTTGATCCATGGGCCCAGAAATTGCATTTCCTGGAGAAGGAAATGGCAACCCACTCCGGTATTCTTGCCTGGAAATCCCATGGACAGAGGAGCCCGGTGAACTGCAGTCCATGGGGCCGCAAAAGAGTTGGACACACTTAGCAACCAAACCATCACCACCACATATTTTCTTAGAATTGTCTCAGTTGCCCATCTCCCTTGTTACCTGTGTAACAGTGATTTCTACATCTCATCAGGAGACCCGTACTTTCCCCTGCCTTCTGAGCAGCGCAGTTTTGGGGGTCCCACGGGCACTTTGAGTACTCAATTCCTCCATATGTGTTCCCCTGTCGCATTCCCCAACTCACATACTGACTTTCCATTTTCTGTAGTCTCAAAGCTAGAAGCTTTGGCCTCCTTGGTTTTTCATTTCTCATCCTCTTCTCTGGTACAAATCCTGTTTATGTTACATCGTCCCTGCTTCTCCACTGTGCTCCCACCTCTCCTCATTCTCACCTTTCGGTCAAACTTCATCAGCCTGTAGTACTATTCCCAGTAGCCTCCTTATTTCCAGCACCTGCACTTTGCTGCTGGCTCCTTCACATTGGAGACAAAAGGTTCTTTCTGAAATGTCACTTACTCTTCACTTCATCCTCTCCCCAATCCTTCATACACATGCATATTGTTTTCTTCTCTCTTTCTGTGTTCCATCTACTTAAATGTTCACATCCTCTACACTATTTTCCATATCATGTCACAAGCTTCTTCTATACTACACTGCCCATTAGAAATATAATGTGAAGCACATGTATAATTTTCTAGTAACCATATTATAAAAAGTAAAAAATAGGAAAATTAGTCTTAATATATTTTATTTTAACCCAATTCATAAAAATATGTCAGCATGTAGTCAGTATAAAAATTATAAGATAGTGTGATGTTTTTCCCTTTGTCTTCAAAATCTAGTATGTCTTTTACACTTACAGTACATCTCAACTCAGACACTGAGTTGAGTGTCTTTGCATTAGGAAAGCTTGATCTGCATTTAGATATCATAAAATATTCAGTTGAAAAATAGATTCAGAAACACATAAATTGTTATAAACATCTAAATTTCCAAAAACTATAGATTATTAGTCTTCCATTTAAATTTAAATAAAACAACATTTAAAATTCAATTTTTCAGTCACACTATTCACATTTCAAGTGCTCAGTAACCAATGGCTATTGTATTGGACAGTACAACTCTACCCAATTATATTCAACAAATACTTGTTGTACTGCATTTTAGTTGAGAGCTCTGCTAGGTTAAATAAATTAAATCATATGAATTGCCAATATTTTTTCATCTATGAAAATAGTAATTTCATATGGATAAATTTAATATTTTGTATCATATTATCCTTTGTGTTGTTGAAGGCAGAAATCATGTCTTATTCTTTTTATTATTAAGTATCTCTGTAGTAGGAAAGTTTGTAAATGCTTAAATTTGATCCTATATATGAATTTTGAAAAACTATATTTCCTACTAAAAAAATTTATATAATATGCAAAAGATATTTTAGCTACTGAACATTGAGAAAATCCGTTGTGTACAAATATTCAAAGAAAGTATGTCTCAATAATGTTGAAATTTATTATTTAAATGAAAGCTAGAACATGCATGAAAATTAATCCAAAGAAAGCTATAAACAACTATTCATTAATATTATGTAAAGTATATAAATGTAGAGAAGAAGGTTACTAATAATGAAGCAGAAACATTTTGAACATCATTCATAGATTCTTTTCTAAAACAAATCTGGAAACAATTATTTGTACCTTAGTGTTGCATTCCAGAAACCTGAGACTTGCTTTTATTTTTGAAGACCTACAAAGATGGTTGAAGAAGGAAACTGCAACCCACTCCAGTATCTTTGACTAAAAATTCCCATGGACAAAGGAGCCTGGTTGGTCACAAAGAGTCAGACACAACTTGTAAACTGAGCACAAAGATGTTTAGATAGGAATTTTTCATAAAAATATCAGTTTTTGAACACTGAATATTTTTCCCATCACCCCACAAATATTTCCCAGCAAAACCTAGCTTTATTGCCTAATGAGTTTTTCTAAATGCAATGTCTAGTAAATCCCATCTATTCCTTTTTTCAGTTAAATATTTATGGATAAAATAAAAACCACATTTAATGAAAAAATTTTTAATTCCAACCACAAAGATATAATAAATATTTATTTTCTATCTTCTTTTTGAATTTCTATTTATATAGAGAATAAATGTAAATATGAGAATTCTGTGTTCTGTTTTTATCACACACTGTTACTTTATAAACACTTTCAATGCTATATAGTCTAAGTTGACAGTGAATATTAAATGAATTATGATATACTCAGAGTATTATATGTCATAATTTATTTAACATTCTCCTGTTATTTGGCATTTATTTCTAAATACCTGTTATATTCTTTTTTATCATGACTCATTTCTATCAATTTTTAATTAATTTTTATTGGAGTATAGTTGTTCCTGTTTTATTCCTTGTATATGAAACTTTTTCTTCTCCCAGTTATTTCTTTAGCCTAAAGTCTCATTAATTGGATCCTGGAGTAAAAGTACTATTGCTGTTATTTAGATATAATTGACATAAAACATTATATAAATTTCAGGTGTATGACATAATGATTCATTGTATATGTATATTGCAAAATGATCACAAAACCACACAATTATAACTTTTTTCTTGTGATGAATATTTTTAAGATTTTTCTCTTAGCAGCTTACAAATACACAACACAGTGCTATTAACTGTAGTCACGATGCTGTGCATCATGCTCCCATGACTAATTTATTTCACAAATGGAAGTTTGCACGTTTTGACCACCTTCAGCTGTTTCTCTTACCTCCTAGCCACCCTCCTACCCACTCTCAGGCAGCCATCAATCTGTTCTCCATATCCGTGAGTTTGAGGGGCTTTTCCTTTTTAAGTATTAATATTTTATGTCTGTCACCTGTAAGTATAGCTTTATAGCAATACTTTTGCTGATTTATGGTTTCAGCAGTATATCAGTTTTCTGTTGGAAATTGATATACTGGATTCATGTTTTAGTCGTATTTAACATATTATATATATTTAACAGCATATTTTAAGTCTCCAAAGTAAATAAAGATACATGGAAATTTTTGAAAACTGAGATATTTCTATAATACTAGAAAAAAGACTAAGTCACACAAAGAAAAGATACAAAGTTCATAGTAATCTATTCATTCCCAGTAAATTAAGAAAATAGTTTTCATTATTTCATACATCTGACATACCTTTAAAATCTAAAATGCCCTGATATAATATAGGGCAAATGAAACATAGCCTTTTATTTATTTATTACCTTTTATTTAGGTTTTATTCTGTATCTGTGACTCATTTTGATTTTAACCCACTCTTCTTTGATATTAATGAAATTGAACATCTTCTGTTTACTTATTTGTACTACATGTGTAAATAGTACTTTGGCTATTTATTTATTGGAGTAAAACTACAAGCTCTTCCTAAATATAAGGTTTACCCCTCTTTGCAAATGTTTTCCTGATGACATAATTCTTTTTATATGGTTTTATTAAGTTTTGTTATATATAATGTAGGTTTTGTGTATATTGTTTTGATACTTTGAAAGTTGTCCTTCCATAGTATTTTAGAGATTCTTTTTTCTGCTAACTTTTTCATTTTATTTTTGTTTTTCCTTATGGCATCCATGTGTAGTTGTATTGGTATAAATTGGAGATTGGTATTTTTTGCTTAGTTTAATTTTCTCCATATTTTTACCTAGTTATCTCAATAACAGCTAATAAATAGTGCTTCTTTTCAACTTTGTTTCATAATTTTTATTCTTCAATGAGTTTTGTATATACTTTATTGTTTTTATAATAAATTGTGATATCTGATAAGGTTAACTGTCTTGCTCTTCTCTATTAAAGAGGATTCTTTCATAGTCTCTTACATTAATTTTTCCAAATTTAATTTCAAAAGAATTTGTTTCTCCCTTTTATTCTTTGATTCATGTTATACCACAGAAAATATTTTGTAGCCAGCTTATCTTGCAAAATTTTATTATTCAATATTTCTGCTACTGGGGAGAAATCTTTGTTCTTCATTTTCCTCCTCATTTTTTAGGGAGCAGATGTTGCTCTGTCTCTGTGACAAATAGCCCTCATCCTCAAAGTAATGGTTAATTAAAGTATAATAACCTCCCACATTCCACCTGCCACCCCACCTTAGACAAGGAACAGAGATCTCTATAGTCAAATGTAACCGTGATGTTTTCAGTATTTTTAGTGTGTAAGTGGTAATTTCTTTAGAGGAAAATGAAGTTTTTCATTATCTTGCAAGTGATTTTTAATCTGTATGTATTAAAGAATGTATAAAATGACTAGAACTCAGAGGGGGCCAATAACAGCTGGCATTTTAATTATGACATGTTAAGGAGAGAGGAAAAGAAAAGAACATGGGAATGGGCCAGAGAAAAAAGGAACCTAGGATGCCTTGATCAAAAACTACATGCACTGAGAGCACCAGGTCGGACAGCAGGATGGAGAAAATTCAGAATTCAGAAGCTGCACATCCCAGGATGTAAATAGTATAGTTCCTCATAGGTTGTCCCGAGGAATACTGACCAGAGCTGTGAAGGCTGTGGCTTCCGAGATGCTCTTGTAGGGGCGTAAAACTGAGAAAGGAAACTAGGCACAGTGGAATCTTGCTCTCTCATAATCTATTTACTAATTTACTCATCTAACAAATATTAATTATACTAACTACTCAAATATCTCTTCCGCTTTCTGAATTTGCACCCATTTCTTTTAATACTCTTGTATGTTGATAAAGTATTTGGTTTTGAATAAGAGATAAAAATGTCAGAGATGATTACAGCACCAATCCAATGATGAACAGTGTCATATAATTAATCTGAAATGTTTATAAGGTACTGGTTGTACCAGCTCTTTACAGTAACAAGAAAATAAGAGATACCTTTCATTCTTTTTATAAATAACCCTTTTCTGACCTTTTGGCTCTGAAAGGAATACAAAAAATAGTAAATGTCAGTGTAATAATTCAACGAAGTCTGCCTTTCTGATATTTGGAATAAAGAATGCTAACTTTCAGCCTAAGTTATTTCTGTATCTTCAATTTGCCATCAAATTTTAATACTTTGGAATTTATCACTAGCTGCTTTACAGTTAGGTCTTGTGGAAAGAGAAATCAACAATTTGCTTCGGGAATACATCGAGTTCAAACTCCCCAACAAGAAATGAACAATGAAAATCCACAGATTGAAGAAGACTGTTACATTAAACAGAAGGAGATCAGTTCAGATGATATCTGCTCTATTTGTCAAGAAGTACTTTTAGAGAAAAAGCTTCCTGTCACCTTTTGCAGGTGATGTGAGTTTTCCTTAGATTCTATAAACTTATGAAAAAAATCCTAATTTAATGTGTTTATAATGTTATGAAACATGTTGATAGAAAAATAATACATATTTAAGCAATCATATATAATTGGCCTTTTATTTCCTAACATATATGTTTAAAGATGTCCTGTTCTTACTCTACATATTTCTGGCTGCATTTAAAGGGTGAAAATTTTAAAATAAATTCTACTTTATTTCCCTTTTCACTTAAGTTATTAAAGTAGATAATTTTCATGTTTTTGTTTTATACACACGAACAAATGCCATGGTTTATAAGCCGCCTGTTAATGCAGGAGATGTGAGATGCAGGTTTGATCCCTACCCAAAGATCCCCTGGAGGAACACGTGGCAGCCCACTCCATTATTCTTGCCTGGAGAATCCCATGGACAGAAGAGCCTGGTGGGCTGGCTACAAGTACATGGGGTCGCAAAGATTCGGACACGACAAATGGCTTAGCATGAACAAATGCCATTGCTTAGAGTGGTTACAAAGAATTTTCTGAAAGTAATGATTATTTTAGTTTAAAAATGATAAAGATTCTCTTAAGCTTTTCTAAATTTAAACCTAAATAATTCAAAATTCCACTTATACATAAATGTTTATTAAGAGTTTTGTACTCAACTATTCTTAAAGGCACTATAAAGTTGGACTTGGAAAATCTGAGCAACCACTTGGTATTTAACCTTTTAACTCTTTTTTTCCTTGGTTATTTACTAAAATTTTCATCCACATTGTACTTTTTCACATAGCTGCTTCCTTTGCATATTTTGAAATTATTAGCTATTTCCCCCAAATAGTATTTCTCTCAGCAGGTATTAACTGGGTTACTACCACATTCGTGTTAGTGTAATTTCTAGAAAAATAAGGTGACTCCTCTGCACTCAGTAACAATTTCTATTTAAAAATAATAATCATTATTATAATTTTCGTCTTTGCTAAGACTGTATTCATTCTCAATTTAAAAATGAAAAATATAATGATGCAATTTCATTGAAATGGGGAACATTTTGTCTGGAATTCTGATATACTAAATTAAATATGATAGATTAGGCTGAATCGATAAGATAGTATCTATGTGTGTGTGTGTGCTCAGTTCCTCAGTTGTGTCCAGTTCCTCGTGACTCTGGACTATAGCTCACCAGACTCCTCTGTCCATGGGATTTTTCCAGCAAGAATGATGGAGTGGGTTGCTATTTCCTCCTCCAGGGGATCTTCCTTACCCAGAGATCAAACCTGTGTCTCATGTCTCCTGAATTGCAGGTGGATTCTTTACCACTGAGCCATCAGGGAAGCCCCGTTTATGTCTGTAATCAAGCTATAAATGATTAATTCCGAATCTATTTTTATGGGAAATAAAAATGGTAGCACAGAAAACTTATTTATGTAAATAAACCTTGCTGCATACAAATGGTAAACATGGATTTTATTTCTAACAGGTTTGGCTGTGGCAATAGTGTTCATATAAAATGTATGAAGATCTTAGCTAATTATCAGGATGTGACATTGAACTCTTCCATGTTGAAATGTCCTCTGTGTAGGAAAGACTTTGGACCATTAAATCTTATTTTAGAGGAATTCAAAAACTCTAACAAACTTGTGACTGCATCTGAGAAAGAACGATTAGACAAGCATCTTGGAATTCCTTGTAATAACTGTCAACAATTTCCACTTGAGGGAAGTGTTACAAGTAAGTATCAGTTGGTAAGATTATAAGCTTTGTGCTTTTTTTTTTTAATTTAGAAAACTTTGAATATTAGACTACTAGTCACTTAAACTTCTTTCCTCCTTTATTTTTTGTTTTTGTTTTGTTTGTTTGGGGGAGGGGTTGGGTTTTGTTCTGTTTTGTTTTTGTGTTTGCCCTATATAAGATTAGGCTGCTTATTCAGGATTTTCAGACTAGTAATCTATGTCAGCCCTGGAACCGCAGGAATTTCAGTTGTTTTATTTCCTTTACTCACACAGAGTATTAACTTTGCATTCTGGTCTAGACTGTAAGTCTGAACTAGCATTCTTTCTTGAAAGCTCTGAACACAGGATTTATGAAAGTAAAAGTGAAGTTGCTCAGTCGTGTCCCACTCTTTGCGACCCCGTGGACTGTAGCCCACCAGGCTCCTCCATCCATGAGATTCTCCAGGCAAGAATATTGGAGTGGGCTGCCATATCCTTCTCCAAGGGATCTTCCCAACCCAGGGATCGAACCCGGGTCTCCCGCATTGCAGGCAGACACTTTATAATTTGACTTAAATCAGTTTGCAAGCTCAGAGCCTTGCTAGAGAGACATCTCATCCCCTGTATTTTCTTTGAACCGCCTATGAAGTCATTGCCAAAAACTTCTAGGACTGAGCCAGAGGGATATTGACTAGATCAACTGAAGTTAATTTCCCACAACTCCAAACTGCAATGATGCATGTTTTGTTTTCTTTTAGATCTTAAACCACCACAACAAGATACTTAGGAGAGAAAGAAATTTTCATTACTTTTAAAGTAATCCTCAAACTTTCCCACAAGTCCCACAATAAAATATCAATTAATTGCTATGCTTGGAAAATTGTTCTTTAATAATTAAAATCTTAAAAGTTAACTGTATGAAGAAAATATCTTGTTTCAACCTTTGTTAAAAATTTTCTAAAATGCAGTCAGTCTTCCTGGAGTTACATTATGATGAGTCCAATTAATAAATTTTTAAAACCCTCTCGTAAAACTATAGACTTGTTTTTTATCACCCCAACAGTGAATGATACCTCCCTCTTGGAACTGTTGTAATACTTTGTTTTCTCAATGTGTCACATAAAAACAAATCAGCCAGAGCACTGTTCACAAAAGTCTTTATCGGAAAATAGCTAGCCTGAGAAAGCTCCAAAGGAACCTTTTCACTTGAGGAAGAAGGGCAGAATTTTTATAAGGTTTAGCAGGAAGTGTTTGGACAGTTTCTGGAATTTTGGTTAAAGAAAATTCTGGAAAAAAGAAAGACTTGATATTTGGCACTAGCACCCATTGTTTTGGCAATCTGAATTTTTTCAGGAGGGGTGAGTAAGAAAAATAAGGGGCTAAGATAATGCGTGATTAATTTGGGAGAAATAACTCGAGTGGGGAATAAGGACAGGTGAACATCACAGTGTAAAATTTTCAGTCTTTATAGTGATGTGTTCCTCAAATGGTTAATGTGTGAATGGCTTTGGTAAATTATCTTGTTTTTGTTAATGACTGTTGTTTTTTTTTGTCCCTCTGACTGCACTTTCTGTCCCTATGGGTGATTCTTCCTACTACCCCTCAATTCAGGCATGCTCCACTGTTCTTTTCCCTGCCTGCTGTTCCACACTCTCAGAACAACTTCTATATGCATTTGATTCACAATTATTCACATCCATATCAATTTTCTCTTACAAATTAAAGAATGCACTATTCCACTCCCTCAAATACTAAGATTTCATCCATTAGCCTGAAAGAACTATTTCCAGTAGTTTAGTAATGGTTTAAATAAGAGGCAAGATAAACTAGAAAGCTTTTAAGTTCTTTCTTCATTAAAGTTCATAATATAGCTATTAATATTTATCTTTTAATTTCAAAAATATATATATCAATACAGAGATACTTAACTTTTTCTAGCCCAGCATAATCTGTACTGAATAAATTATACCATTGCTCAGATGTTATTAAGAATCTTTCTTGTGTATATAAATAATACTAATGAATAAATTAATACCTGCTGTTTCTAAGATGTCTGAAGGATATATTTTCCCAAATTTCTCTTGGAAATAATTTTCTCATTCTTTGATAACTTGAGTAAGAAAATAACATTATTAATTGTAATAACATTATTACATTTTTTTGGTGAATATTGCTGCAAGTAAATTAGAATTCTCTGCTTGTGCCAAAATTTTATGTAAGTAACATATGTTTAGATTGAATTTGGCATAAAATGAAATTTTTATCATATCAATAATTTTTATTGCAATTTTTTATACATATAGATTTTTCCATTTTGTGAGGGAAGAGAGGGAATATAATACAATTCTGTTTTCAAGAAATTTTCTACTAAGTATAACTCTAGCATTCATGAAATCGTAGGAAAACACTGGGTAATCAAATGATAGAATATCTAACAGGCTGTTGGACCTAAGGAACTTAGAGAAATATTCAGGATAAAGTATTCCAGGAAGACATCATGGTGGGTGGGTGTTAGGCAAAATAATACCCTCCCCAATATATCCACATCTTCATGCCCAGAACCTGTATGTGGGTTACATGTTGTAGGAGAATTAAGGTTTGGTGAAATTTAGACTGCTAATCATCTGATCTTGAAACAAGGAGATGATCCTGCACTGCCTGGGCTCAGTGTATAATCTCAGGGGTTCTTAAAAGTGGAAGAGGGTGGCAAAGAAGACAGTCAAAAGGGAGACGTGACTATGGAAGGAATGCACAGAGAGATGCTGCACGGCTTGCTTTGAGAAGGAAAGGGACACACACTAAGCTAAGGAAGGAGGGCAGCCTCTAGAAGAGAGGACAGAAAAGCAGATCTCCCCTATGGCCTCCAAAAAGGAATGCAATTTTTGTGGACCCCTGGATTTGAAACCCATTGAGACCCATGTCCAACTTCCAACCTACAAAATTTTAAGATAATAAAGTGTTTAAGCTGCTAAATTTGTAATTTGTTACAGTAGCAATGGGCCTTGTCATTATTTGCATAGTTCCCAGGAAATGTTGACCAGTTTTTCACCAAAAACCATCAAAATAACTGGATTTTTTTTCCTGTATGTTTTGGTGTTTTGCATTTTTAGGTGTACCAAATGTATAGAATATCACTTATGCCAGGATTGTTTTGATAGCTGCTGCCATCTTTCTCACTCATTTATGTTTCGTGAGGTACAGTATCCTTCTTGAATTTCATATAGTGTTTGTATTTGTCCCATTGTAAACCTAAGTAAAATCTAAGGACAGATAACACTCTGGAATAGAGCTGACTATGTCTGAATAAAAACCAAAGACCATGATTTTTGGATAACTTTTTCATAAGGTTTTCTAGGCAATTGGTTCTTACAGCAGTAATTTATAAAATTCAACACAATAACAAATATGTGATGATATCATATATAAATCTTAAGGACAGAAATTAATGGCCATCAAGCTTGAAAATTCATTTTGAAAAAGATCTCAACACACCAAATGACTTATTACTAACGATGATTTATGGTTTTAAAATTTCTTCCATCACTTGAATTTAACAAGTAAATGTCTCCTGGTACTGAACTTACTACACAAGATAAAACATCCACAATTACCATTATTGATTAATAGGTTAAAATTTTACCTTTCAAAGTAATGTTAGAGTAGCTGTACAACAGTATATAAGAATGACTAATAATTTGCAATTTCTTTAATGTGTTAAAAAGCTATATTTTAAAATGATGAGTCTTTATCTACATTATTATTTTACTGATATGCATCCTACTGATTTTAATGTACAATGTAAAAGTTTCCACAAATTACCAACTAACATTCACTTTTTTTGTATTACAGAAGAGAAATCAAAAATGGAGATTTCTGGGGAAAAGATCAGATAAAACAGATAAAACTATAAAATATGTCAATATTAAAAATGAGACAGAGGAAAATATGACACATTTTCAAGAAAAGCAAGAGTAAGATTCTCAGTGAAATTTGTATTGGGGGAAATATTTAAATAATTTTTCAGTTTGCATAAGTTTTATTCATTTTTCTAGTCAATAAATATGTATTTATGAAATACTATTATGTACTAGATGATATAGTATTCAAGCGAAGAGCAAAGCTCTGGAGTCAGAATGCTTAAATCCAGTCGTAATACAGCCACAGGTTGGCTATACAACTTTTGGGCTAGTTATTTCACTCATCCCTGCAACATTTTTCTTTATCTTTAAAATGGGGACAGTTATGAAACCAGTTTTACAGAAATTTTGTGCAAGTGAAATTTACTACAGTAAATATTCAAATATTGCTGTCTACTATTATATTATTAATATTAATTCTACCAAAGATTATATTAGGGGTATAGTAGTTATAGTAGTTTCCTTAGTAATGATCATCAAAATAAATATAAAATTAAAACTGATAGAGTTAATATAAAGAAAAAATACAGTTAGCTATGAGATTTGCTTTGAAGTAATCAGCCACTGGAACTTCCCAGGTGACTCAGTGGTAAAGCACTCACCTGTCAATACAGGAGACGTGGGTTCAATCCCTGGGTCGTGAAGATCCCCTGGAGAAGGAAATGGCAACCCACTCCAGTACTCTTACCGAGAAATCCAATGAACAGAGGAGCCTGGCCGGCTACAGTCCATGGGGTTGCAAAGTCATCCTTAGCAAAGCAAGTCTTTCTTTTCTCATTGCCCCTCTACTCCATCCCCATGGAAAAGTGCTGAAGGGATTGGTTGTATTTTAAAACCCTGACTCAGCCTCTTTACTAGAGAACAGTTTTAGTCGTACTTCTTATTAATGAAAGAAAATTAAACCTACTGTGTATAATTACTATATTAGGTACACTATAAAACATTAACAAAGTTCATTTTAAAAGAATGGGATAAAATTGAAATATTTTTTTAAAAGACAATTTCAATGAATTAACCAAACAAAAATTGTGCTTGTTCATTATAATATATATTTAAATTTTTATCCTATGTATATATATTTCTATCCTGCTGCTACTGCTGCTAAGTCGCTTCAGTCGTGTCTGACGCTGTGCGACCCCCATAGATGGCAGCCCACCAGGCTCCCCGTCCCTGGGATTCTCCAGGCAAGAACACTGGAGTGGGTTGCCATTTCCTTCTCCAATGCATGAAAGTGAAAAGTGAAAGTGCAGTTGCTCAGTCGTGTCCAACTCTTCGCGACCCCAGGGACTGCAGCCAACCAGGATCCTCCGTCCTTAGGATTTTCCAGGCAAGAGTACTGGAGTGGGGTGCCACTGCCTTCTCCAATTTCTATCCTACACACACACACACACACATATATATGTAGTATATCTATGTCTAGATAGACAGATAATTGATAGATTTCTGTCCAACCCAGTAGACAGTAGATACCTAGCCCATGCCCTGTGGGTGCTCCACACACTTCAGAGACCATAGCTCTTGTGGACTATAAAATGCTTTGTGGGTGTGAAATGAGCCTATACAAAGGCTCTCTATCTCCATTTTCCTTGGCCCTGGCTGGGTATCACACCTCAACCTATTAGAGTGATAAATTGCATAACTAATGGTTTAAGAAATATTGTGGAGGTAGGCAAGAGAACATTAGGGATAGAACCACGTTCTAGGCAGAGAAAATGGAATAAATAAAAGAGTTTCAAGATAAAAACTGATTAAAAACCTGAAATAATAGAAACACACAGTTGGGTTTTTTAGTTGATAATTAAGTGACCTTGGTAAAGGCAATTTTTGTAGTTTATCTGCAGAGTTAATGAGAAATGTATCTATAGAGTAATGAAAAGTATAAAGTTTTCTAAGAATATATTTTAACTTAATACTGAATAACCTTTGAATAACAAGAATGCATCTAACCTTTAAACCAAGCTTTTGTTTTTAAATATTTTTCTGTTTTATCAGCTGCTAGTGGCATCAGATTTACATTGCATAATCTAAAAGTTATGCTTCTTGTTACTTTGGGTACAAAAATGGGATTGGTATCTTTACAGTACATTTACATGGTCTAACAGTACTGAAGTAGTAAACATATGCCCCATGTGAAATAAGTTTCTTCATAGATTGTGACCTACTAATTTATCATAGTAGCCTGAAATATTTAATATGACCTACCATCCACCTTACTTCCTACCAGATGACAAAGTAAATTGGGTTGTATTTTTCTAAACACCAGCCTTTGTGTTAGCTCAGCTCGTGTATATGAAAGTATATAGTTTTCATCAAAATTCTGTTCTGGTTTCATTGATGTGAAAAAGCTCAACTCAAAAAAATTTCAAGTTAGTATTTTTGTTTGAGATGACTACATTTTATTCTTTATGAAGTTGATGTTGGATCCATCTTGTTCAAGATCAAGACAATAGATTTTTAAGCTTTATAATGCATGAGACTTATTATCTTCAGTTCTAAAAAGTATTGGGTTCAGTTGCATTATTTATATGGAGGTTATTACCTGTACTATTGATTGCTTCCTGATCTATAATCACATATGACCATTCATATCTCTGCTTATTCTCAGCCACATTTGTACACCAAAACACGTGGTAAAGTCACTGCCTCTCTTTCTGATCACAAAGAAGAGTAAACTGCTTGCTCCGGGATACCAGTGTCGACTTTGTTTGAAGGCGTTTCATCGTGGCCAACATACGAGACTGCTACCGTGCACTCACAAGGTAGAAGTCACAGCAGTTTAGCCTCTCTCTTTCCCTGTAGGGCCAGTTTTCACAAATGGAATAGCAATTTAAGTCTCTTCTTTTACTTTTTAGTTGGATATGAGCAGAGATGTTCAGATTGAACAGTGTGCATAAAAAGCTAGAGCAGAGACTACTGAGAAGGTTGCTCTGCCTCCCAAGGATGGATTCCTATGAATTAAGATTCATTTCTGTATATATTACTGTATATATATATATAATATATAAACATAAAATGACACATCAAGTTAAATACTTTTGCCTACTTTTGTTACTGATAAAAAGAAAAAGCTTATAGACTATACTAATTTATGATTCTTCAGATGAAACAGAAATGCTTCATTTGACATAGTTTACTATTATTTCAAATGGACTCACTGGAATCAACGTCTTAATGTTGCTGAATCACTATGTGGTGGTAACCAGGTTTTTCTGAGATAAAGTTGTTTTAATAAATAAACTTTTAGGATTTATGATATTATGTCTTACCATCATCATATAAGTTTTCAACACAAGTTGGCTATGACATTTTTATTATTTAATAATACTCATTCATTAGAAAGTAACAGTGAAATGGTATCCATAAAGGGCTTTTCATTTTAATGTGGAAAATAGAAATTAGTCTATAACCAACTACATTTTTAAGAGAACCTCTTGAAAATATTTCCATAAAACATGATAAATTGTATTACCTTCTAATTTTATGAAAGTTTTAAAAGTAACACAGTAATAATATGGGAACATTTATATGAATACTATACGTTATAAATAAGATATTGTATCTCTCATTAGCATAACTTTTTTTAAGTTTCATAGGAAATGTATTGACAGTTGGTTACTCGACAAGTGCAATTCATGCCCTATTGACGGACAAGTTATATATAACCCTTTAATCTGGAAAGACAGAGCGGCGAATGGACATGTACATCATTCTGTTTCAAACACAGACATCACTCATCTGCCCAAAAGGGAAGAACCAGAACTTATTATTCCTGGTACTGGATTAGTCTTAAAACAAAACAAACCTGGAATTTTACCTGTCTTACCTCAGAGTAAGATTGAATTGAATACACCTCAGAGTCCAAATGATACTTATCAAAATATAACAATAGACAATCTATATTCTATCAAACTAGATGATTCAAATTCAAGAAAATCAACTGATGAATGTAAAATTAACCAACATTTTTCCAGCTATCTCCAAGATTTACCCACTGGATCCTTTGGAAAAACATCATCTCAAACACTTTTTCCCTCTGTTGATCACAAGAATATAATACATCCAACTGAAATGAAAAACCCATGTATAAATAAAAAACACCACACTAGTCAAAGCCAGAAGATGAACAAAAGTTGTAAAGGAACTAACCACAATTCAAAGAAGATTCTTGGTAATAAAGTAAGAGAGGACAACATGAGATCAAACACTTTGCTTCCAGATTTAAATCTTACTGTCAATTGGGGCACAACAAAACCTAGTTTGTCTGAAAGGTATAATAATTGTATGGGGAAGATTAGACCAAAATGTAGCCATTTATCCAGAAGGCCTATATCTCACCCTTTAAATACAGACAGTCCTGAGCTATCTTTAATACTGAAAGGTGTTCATTTATAAAAATTAATCTATTAACATCAGAAAATATTTGAATATCAAATGTAAAATTTTTGTAAAACATAATAAATGCTATATACTCTTGTAAAATATATATAAATTATCTGCTATTATTTTGCTTATGAATAATTACCTATATATATATATATACAAAATTCTCTGTTTTTATTTTGCCTATTGTCTATGAATAACAACCTAAGGAAATGGCCTCATTTCTTATAAGACTTAAAGCATTGATAAGTATGTTTCAAGGTCTTTTGAATTATAAATAATTTTTAGAAATTTTACGTATGACTTTACATTGATTAAATTAATTATTTTTAATTAAGGAAATAGATTTTCCTTGCATTGAGATACTGTTTTCAAACATTTCATTTGATGACATGTAACATACAGGGATTCTTTCCAGTTATTTTTTACATTTTCTGAACTAATAATCACCACAACCCTATAGAAAATCCAGATGGTGGTTTTCTTTTTTCTTTATTTTTAATTGAAGGATAATTGCTTTACAATATTCTGTTGGTTTCTGCCAAACATCAACATAAATCAGCCATAGGTATGTATGAATCAGCCTCCCTCTTGAACCTCCCTCAACTTCCCAATCCATCCCACTCCCCTGTTGTCACAGAGCACAGGGTGAGGTCCCCTGAGTCATACAGCAAATCCCACTGGCTATCTGTTTTACATATAGTAATATATATTTTTCAATGCTACTCTCTTTGCTCATCCCATCCTCTCCGCCTCACCCTGTGTCCATAAGTCTGTTCTCTTATGTCTGCCCTAAAAATTGGTTCATCAGTACCATCTTTCTCCAGTTCAGTTCAGTTCAACTCAGTCACTCAGTTGTGTCAGACCCTTTGCGACCCCATGGACTGCAGCACGCCTGGCCTCCCTGTTCATCACCAACTCCCAGAGTCTGCTTAAACGCATGTCCATCAAGTCGGTGATGGATCCAACCATCTCTTTCTCTGTTGTCCCCTTCTCCTCCTGCCTGCAATCTTTCCCAGCATCAGGGTCTTTTCAATGAGTCAGTTCTTCACATCAGGTGGCCAAAGTGCTGGAGTTTCAGCTTCAGCATCAGTCCTTCCAATGAATATTCCGGATTGATTTCCTTTAAAACAGACTGGTTGGGTCTCCTTGAAGCCCAAGGGACTCTCAAGAGTCTTCTCCAACACCAGAGTTTATTCTACATTCCATATATACACATAGAGTACAGTTCAGTTCAGTCGCTCAGTTGTGTCCGACTCTTTGTGACCCCATGAATGGCAGCACGCCAGGCCTCCCTATCCATCACCAACTCCCGGAGTGCACTCACACTCATGTTCATAGAGTTGGTCATGCCATCCAGACATCTCATCCTCGGTCGTCCCCTTCTCCTCCTGCCCCAAATCCCTCCAAGCATCAGGGTCTTTTCAAATGAGTCAATTCTTTGCATGAGGAGGCCAAATTATTGGAAGTTCAGCTTCAGCATCAGTCCTTCCAATGAACACCAGGACTGATCTCCTTTAAGATGGACTGGTTGGATCTCCTTGCAGTCCTAGGAACTCTCAAGAGTCTTCTCCAGCACCACAGTTCAAAAGCAACAATTCTTCAGCACTCAGCTTTCTTCCTAGTCCAACTCTCACATCCATACGTGACTACTGGAAAAACCATAGCCTAGACTAGATGGACCTTTGTTGGCAAAATAACATCTCTGCTTTTCAATATGCTATATAGGTTGGTCATAGCTTTTCATCCAAGAAGTAAACATCTTTTAATTTCATGGCTACAGTCACCATCTGCAGTGATTTTGGAGACCCAAAAAATAAAGTCAGCCACTGTTTCCACTGTTTTCCCATCTATTTGCCATGAAGTGACAGAACTGGATGCCATGATCTTTGTTTTCTGAATGTTGAGCTTTAAGCCAACTTTTCACTCTCCTCTGTCACCTTCAACAAGAGGCTCTTTAGTTCTTCTTCACTTTCTGCCATAAGGGTGGTGTCATCTGCATATCTGAGGTTATTGATATTTCTTCCAGTAATCTTGATTCCAGCTTGTGCTTCTTCCAGCCCAGCGTTTCTCATGATGTACTCTGCATATAAGTTAAATAAGCAGGGTGACAATATACAGCCTTGACATACTCCTTTTCCTATTTGGAACCAGTCTGTTGTTCCATGTCCAGTTCTAACTGTTGCTTCCTGACCTGCATACAGGTTTCTCAAGAGGCAGGTCAGGTGGTCTGGTATTCCCATCGCTTTCAGAATTTTCCACAGTTTATTGCGATCCACACAGTAAAAGGCTTTGGTATAGTCAATAAAGCAGAAATAGATGTTTTTCTGGAACTCTCTTGCTTTTCCATGATCCAGCGGATGCTGGCAATTTGATCTCTGGTTCCTCTGTCTCTTCTAACACCAGCTTGAACATCAGGGAGTTCACGGTTCATGTATTGCTGAGGCCTGGCTTGGAGAATTTTGAGCATTACTTTACTAGCATGTGAGATGAGTGCAATTGTGCAGTAGTTTGAGCATTCTTTGGCATTGCCTTTCTTTGGAATTGAGTGAAACCTGACCTTTTCCAGTCCTGTGGCCACTGCTGAGTTTTCCAAATTTGCTGGCATATTGAGTGCAGCACTTTCACAGCATCATTTTTCAGGATTTCAAATAGCTCGACTGGAATTTGAGCTTTGTTCACTAGCTTTGTTCATAGTGATGCTGTGGCCTTCCTAAGGCCCACTTGACTTCACATTCCAGGATGTCTGGCTCTAGGTGAATGATCACACCATCGTGATTATCTGGGTCATGAAGATCTTTTTGTACAGTTCTTCTGTGTATTATCGCCACCTCTTCTTAATATCTTCTGTTTCTGTCTGGTCAATACAATTTATGTCCTTTATTGAGCCCTTCTTTGCATGAAAGTTTTCTTGGTATCTCTCATTTTCTTGCAGAGATCTCTAGTCTTTTCCATTCTATTGCTTTCCTTTATTTCTTTGCATTGATCACTGAGGAAGGCTTTCTTATCTCGCCTTGCTATTCTTTGGAACTCTGCATTCAGATGGGTATATCTTTCCTTTTCTCCTTTGCTTTTTTTTTTGCCTTTCACTTCTCTTCTTTTCACAGCTATTTGTAAGGCCTCCTCAGACAGCTATTTTCCTTTTTGTATTTCTTTTTATTGAGGATGGTCTTGATCCCTGTCTCCTTTAGAATGTCATGAACCTCCATCCATAGTTCATCAGGCAGTCTGTCTATCAGATCTAGTCCCTTCAATGTATTTCTCACTTCCACTGTGTAACTATAAGGGATTTTACTTAGGTCATTCTTGAATGTTCTTCTGGTTTCTCCCACTTTTGTCAATATAAGTATAAATTTGGCAATAAACAATTCATGATCTGAGCCACAGATACTTCTTGGTCTTGTTTTTGCTGACTTTATAGAGCTTCTCCATCTTAGGCTGCAAAGAATATAATCAATCTGATTTTGATGTTGGCCATCTGGTGATGTCCATGTGTAGAGATTTCTCTTGTGTCGTTGGTCGAGGGTGTTTGCTATGACCAATGTGTTCTCTTGGTGAAACTCTATTAGCCTTTGCCCTGCTTCACTCTGTACTCCAAGGCCAAATTTACTTGTTACTCCGGGTGTTTCTTGACTTCTTTCTTTTGCATTGTAGTCCCTTATAATGAAAAGGACATCTTTGGGGGTGTTAGTTCTAGAAGCTCTTCAACTTCAGCTTCTTCAGCGTTACTGGTTGGGGCATAGACTTGGACTACCGTGATATTGAATGGTTTTCCTTGGGGAAACGAACAGAGATCTTTCTGTCGTTTTTGACATTATATTTAAGTACTGCATTTTGGACTCTTGTTGACTATGATGGCTACTCCATTTCTTCTAAGGGATTCCTGCCCACAGTAAGTAGATATAATGGTCATCTGAGTTAAATTCACCCATTCCAGTCCATTTTAGTTCGCTGATTCCTAAAATGTTGACCTTCACTCTTGCCATCTCGTTTGACCACTTCCAATTTGCCTTGATTCATGCACCTAACATTCCAAGTTCCTATGCAGTATAGCTCTTTACAGCATCGGACCTTCCTTCTATAACCAGTCACATCCACAACTGGGTGTTGTTTTTGCTTTGGCTCCATCTCCTCATTCTTTCTGGAGTTATTTTTCCACTGATCTCCAGTGGCATATTGGGTACCTACCGACCTGGGGAGTTCATCTTTCAGTGTCCTATCTTTTTGCCTTTTCATACTGTTCATGATTCTCAGCCACAAAAAGAAATGCATTTGAGTCAGTGCTAATGAGGTGGATGAATTATTATACATGGCCTATTATACAGAGTGAAGTAAGTCAGAAAGAGGAAAACAAATAAAGGACAGAAATGGTATGGACCTAACAGAAGCAGAAGATATTAAGAAGAGGTGGCAAGAATACACAGAAGAACTGTACAAAAAGAACTTCACAACCCAGATAATCACCATGGTGTGATGACTCACCTAGAGCCAGACATCCTGGAATGTGAAGTCAAGTGGGCCTAAGAAAGCATCACTACGAACAAAGCTAGTGGAGGTGATGGAATCCCAGTGGAGCTATTTCAAATCCTCAAAGACGATGCTGTGAAAGTGCTGCCCTCAATATGCCAGCACATTTGGAAAACTCAGCAGTGGCCACAGGGCTGGAAAAAGGTCAGGTTTCACTCCAATTCCAAAGAAAGGCAATGCCAAAGAATGCTCAAACTACTGCACAATTGCACTCATCTCACATGCTAGCAAAGTAATGCTCAAAATTCTCCAAGCCAGGCTTCAACAGTACATGAACTGTGAACTTCCTGATGTTCAAGCTGGTTTTAGAAAAGGTAGAGGAACCAGAGGTCAAATTGCCAGCATCCGCTGGATCATGGAAAAAGCAAGAGAGTTCCAGAAAAACATCTATTTCTGCTTTATTGACTATACCAAAGCCTTTTACTGTGTGGATCGCAATAAACTGTGGAAAATTCTGAAAGCGATGGGAATACCAGACCACCTGACCTGCCTCCTGAGAAACCTGTATGCAGGTCAGGAAGCAACAGTTAGAACTGGACATGGAACAACAGACTGGTTCCAAATAGTATGTCAAGGCTGTATATTGTCACCCTGCTTATTTAACTTATATGCAGAGTACATCGTGAGAAACGCTGGGCTGGAAGAAGCACAAGCTGGAATCAAGATTACTGGAAGAAATATCAATAACCTCAGATATGCAGATGACACCACCCTTATGGCAGAAAGTGAAGAAGAACTAAAGAGCCTCTTGTTGAAGGTGACAGAGGAGAGTGAAAAAGTTGGCTTAAAGCTCAACATTCAGAAAACAAAGATCATGGCATCCAGTTCTGTCACTTCATGGCAAATAGATGGGAAAACAGTGGAAACAGTGGCTGACTTTATTTTTGGGTCTCCAAAATCACTGCAGATGGTGACTGTAGCCATGAAATTAAAAGATGTTTACTCCTTGGATGAAAAGCTATGACCAACCTATACAGCATATTGAAAGAGTAGATGTTACTTTGCCAACAAAGGTCCATCTAGTCTAGGCTATGGTTTTTCCAGTAGTCACGTATGGATGTGAGAGTTGGACTAGGAAGAAAGCTGAGTGCTGAAGAATTGTTGCTTTTGAACTGTGGTGCTGGAGAAGACTCTTGAGAGTCCCTAGGACTGCAAGGAGATCCAACCAGTCCATCTTAAAGGAGATCAGTCCTGGTGTTCATTGGAAGGACTGATGTTGGAGCTGAACCTCCAGTACTTTGGCCACATGATGTGAAGAGCTGACTCATTTGAAAAGACACTGATGCTGGGAAAGATTGAGGGCAGGAGGAGAAGGGGATGACAGAGAATGAGATGGTTGGATGACATCACTGACTCAATAGACATGGGTTTGGGTGGGCTCCAGGTGTTGGTAATGGACCGGGAGGCCTGGCGTGCTGCGGTTCATGGAGTTGCCAAGAGTCAGACACAACTCTTCGACTGAACTGAACGGATATTCCACTGTATATATGTATCACAGCTTCTTTATTTATTTATCTTTCTATGAATATCTAGGTTGTTTCCATGTCTTCAGTTCAGTTCAGTTCAGTTCCCAGGACTTAGCTATTTTAAATAGTGCTGCAATGAATATTGAGGATATATGTGACTTTTTCAGTTACGTTTTTTCTATTGGTACATGAGAAAACCATAATTGTTGGATCACATGGTAGTTTTATTAATGTTTTTTTTTTTAAGGAATCTTCATGCTGTCTGCAATAGTGGCTGTATCAATTTACATTCCCACCAACAGTGCAGAGGGTTCCTTTACTCCACATCCTCTCCTGCATTTATTATTTAAAAGGTTTTTGATGATTGCCATTCTAACTGGTATGAGTGAGATCCCACTCTAGTTTTGATTTGCATTGCTCTAATAATGAACAGTGCTGAGCATGTTTTCATGTATTTATTAGCCATCTGTGTGTCTTCTTTGGAGAAATGTTTGTTTAGGTCTTTTGCCCACTTTTTGACTGAGTTGTTTATTTTTCTGGCATTAAGTTGAATGAGCTTCTTGTATCTTTTGGAAATTAATCCCTTGTCAGTTGTTTCATTGCTATTATTTTCCAGATGGTGATTTTCTTTTCTACTTTATGTCCTTAAAGGAGTTTTCTTATACAAAAAATGAAATCAAATGATTAATATATAATATTATTCTTATAATGCTATAAACTATGCCACATTTACAGTGATTTTACTGGGTTTTTTTTTTTCATTAAGGAATATATAAGTACTACCAAATTCCTTCTTTTATTGTAGTAATAGTTCGATTCAGTCACTCAGTAGCGTCCAACTCTTTGTGACCCCATGGACTCCAGCACACCAGACCTCCCTGTCCATCACCATCTCCTGAAGTTTGTTCAAACTCATGTCCATTGAGTCTGTAATATCATCCAACCATCTCATCCTCTATCGTCCCCTTCTCCTCCTGCCTTCAATCTTTCTCAGCATCAGTGTTCTTTTCCAAAGAGTCAGTTTCTTCACATCAGGTGGCCAAAGTATTGGAGTTGCAGCTTCAGCGTCAGTCACTCCAATGATTCAGGACTGATTTCCTTTAGGATGGACTAGGTGGATCTCCTTGCAGTCCAAGGGACTCTCAAGAGTCTTCTCCAACACCACAGTTCATAAGCGTCAATTCTTCAGTGCTCAGCTTTCTTTATAGACCAATTCTCACATCCATACATGACTACTGGAAAAACCATAGCTTTGACTAGATGACCTTTGTTGACAAAGTAATGTCTCTGCTTTTTAATATGCTGTCTAGGATGGGCATAACTTTCCTTCCAAGGAGCAAGTGCCTTTTAATTTCATGAGAGTAGTCACTATCTGCAGTGATTTGGGAGCCCAAGAAAAGTTTCTCATTGTTTTCATTGTTTCTCCACTTATTTGCCATGAAGTGATGGGACCAGATGCCACTATCTTAGTTGTTTTAATGTTGAGTGTTAAGCCAATTTTTTTCATGCTCCTCTTTCACTTTCATCAAGAGGCTCTTTAGTTCTTTTTCTATTTCTGCCATAGGAGTGGTGACATCTGCATATCTGAGGTTCTTATATTTCTCCTGGCAATCTTCATTCCAGCTTGGGCTTCATCTATATATATATATAGATGAGCTTATATATATAAGCTTGAGCTTCATATATATAATGGATTATAGTTTTATATATATATATATATATATGTATGTGTGTGTGTGTGTATATATATAATGGATTTGAGTTTGTTGAATCATCCCTTGTGATACTGAAATAAATCCAATTTGATCGTGGTGTATGATCATATTGTTGAATTAGGTTTAATTTTGTTGAAGATTTTTTCATCCATATTTATCTGAGCTATTGGCCTGTAGTTTTCTTTTTGTAGTGTCTTTGTGTGTTATCAGGGTAATGGTGGCCTGATAGAATGAATCTGGGAGTGTTCTCCCCCTACAGATTTTTTTGGAATAGTTTGAGAAAATAGATAAAAGTTGTTCTTTATGTGTTTGGTAATATCCACTGTGAAGCTGTTCAGACCTGGACTTTCGTTTTCTGGGAGTTTTATTACAAATTGAATTCCACTTCTAGTGATAGGTCTGTTCAACTTGTCTATTTCTTCTAGATTCAGTCTTGGAAGGCTGTATTTTCCTAGAAATTTGTTCATTTCTTCTTGTTCAGTCGCTAAGTCATGTCCAAATCTTTCCGACCCCATGAACTGCAGCATGTCAGGCTTCTCTCTGCATCACTATCTCCCTGAGTTTGTTCAAACTCATGTCCATTGAATCCATCAATACCCCAAATGAACTTTTTGCTAACCCAATAAATAAGCTCTCCTGCCCAATCTTATTTTCTAGTCCCCTTAATTAAGCACTCTTAGAATTCAGACCCACAGGTTCTCCTCCAGTACCTGTCAATATACAATGGCTAAGTCTCGTTTTCTCTTTAGAATGCTAGGCATTATTAACACCAGGGTATCACAGAGATGTCAGAAGAGCCTAGAGGTTCAAAATGTCCAGGGTCATTTACCCAGATATTCTCTTTGCAAATGTCAAGATCCCATTTTATCCCAACCAGGCCCTGATCTTATCTTAACTAACCTCCCTTGATTGGGCATTTAATCTTATCTGGAACTCTACAGTACATTAACTACTAGTTATCAGTTTCTTCTGCCTTCCTGTTGCCAGAGACTGTTTTTGTAAGCTTTCAGAAGGTCTATAGACTTTCATGCTTGGTGATCAATTGCCCACACCTTTCCATGATCTTTTTCTGGGGCAGTAATGGGCCTAACAATAGCCATTCATTCCCATTATTTTTAAAGTTTGTTTCCCAGTTCTTCTCAGAGATATGGTACTTTCCACTAGCTAAAGCGTAGCTCCTGCAGTGGTATCCTTCACCATTCACCAGTGGAGCAAGGTTTAATAATTGGACACTCACTTTACATCCAGGCATATCTGTGTTCCCCTTACCAATTGGACTGAAAGTGATCCTACTCTCAATTAACATCTCAGTTTTCAGATGCCTCTCACTACCAACTGGCATAAGTTATTTATTCCAAAAACAAGGCTTACATACAATTTGGGGGCTTCCCAGGTGGTGCTAGTGGTAAAGAATCTGCCTGCCAATGCAATAGACGCATGATCCATCCCTGGGTCTGGAAAATCCTCTGAAGTAGGGAATGGAAACCCACTCCAGTATTCTTACATGGAAAATTCCATGGACAGAGGAGCCTGGCATGCTCCATGGGGTTTCGAAGAGTCAGATGCACCTGAGCACCTGAGCACACAAATAGAATTTGATGTATAAACACCTATGGAAAGAAGGTGCCCGATTCTGTTTTCATTTAAAATACTTATGTTTTGTTGATCATCTTTCCTCACTCTAGTCCCTTTCCTGGAGAAAGAAAACCAAGTTTGTCAGGGAGAAAAATGGAACTATAAAGACTTGGTCCTCCTCCAGTTACAGTCAATTTGGGGGTGTTGCCATCGCAGGAAGGGCGTGATCTTGGCCTAGGTAACGATCGCCAGCTAAGGCTGGCTCCGGAGAAGCTGAAAGATCCGGGATGCCTTCTAAGTTCGATCCCAGCAACTCCAGCAACATGTCTTTCTGTAAAGGCCCATTCAGAGGTGATGCATCCCCTGTGTGCCATAAGCAAAGTGCTTATTGGTAAGGGGAAGGAGAAAAAGAAGTCTAAAATAATTCTTTTTGTGGTAGATATTGCTCGAGCTAGTCAGCATCTGGGAAACTGCATTCCCCAGTGAACCAGTGAAGTTGCTCAGTCGTGTCCGACTCTTCGGGATCCCATAGAGTGTAGCCCACCAGGCATCCATGGAATTTTCCAAGCAAGACTACTGGAGTGGGTTGCCATTTCCTTCTCCAGGGAGTCTTCCCGACCCAGGGATCGAAACCAGGTCTCCTGCATTGCAGGCAGATGCTTTGCCATCTGAGCCACGAGGAAGACCGTGCCCCCTTGTAGTAAAGCTCTGTGGCTAGCTCACGATGGATGGAATGTGGGAAAAATTGAAGTCTATCACTGCCAGACAGAGACTGTTGGAAGCTCCTTCACCACCCAGCCTGTCTTCCCCAGCTACAGTATTTGGGAAGCCACATACTCCAGGTGGCACAGCGACACTGTGGGTCCTCCAGCAGCCTGAGGCCTTGAGGTAAGCACTTAAAGTGTGGAGCTGAGATTTTAAATGTAGGGGGTTATAGGCACATAGACGAAAATTGTTTGAGTAAAGAGTGAATACAGAGTAAATAGGAGAGCTTTAGACGGAGCTCTGGAAAGCTCCACCATTTAAATCTCAGAAGACTCTGACAAAAGAGGATGAGGAAGAGTGAGAAGCACTTTAAGTTGGGTTCTAATATAACTATTCTATTTTCATAGCACTTTTGAGAATTATGTGAAATTACTTAATCCCTCCTCCCTTAAAATGTAAAGTACTTAGGAGAAAGGATCTTGTTGTTTTGTTCACTGTTAACATGCTCAACATACAGTCCTTGACATACACGGATATTCTGTAATATTTGTTGAACTATTGAACTATAAAGGAAAATGACCAGATAGGGAGTGGAGGGGAAAGAAAAAAAAATATGTTATTAGGAAACCAAAGAAAGAAAGTGTAGTCAACTAGCAGGGACTGGTCAAGTAAGAACAGGATTGAGGGAGGCAATTTTGCATAGCCGTGAGGAGGGCAATCCTGACGATGGCTAGGAATCATTTCGTGGAGTTGTGGGAGGGGTGTAGAAAGAATGATGAGTGAAGACATAGAAATAGGCTGTATACATAACTCTCATTATGAGAGGTTTATGAAAAACATAAAAGTAGCTGGAAGAAGGTGTTTGTTTGAAGCTAAGACTCAAACATGTTTAAGTCTCATTGAGATACAGCTGGTGATAATAGAGTAACAAGGATCGAGAGCACAGATGACGGAACAGCCTACGGCAGGATGCAGGCACATAGCCACTATAATAGAGGGACAAAAAGGGGGCAGGGGGTATTAGAGACGTAGGCAGAGGTGAATACTTGCTGGCAGGAGATAGTGAAATTGTCTATCAACAATTATTGATAGATCAACAGAAAGTGAATAAAGAATCAAAAGGTTTGCAGTCATTGAAGATTAAAGAACCTTTTATTTCCTGAGAGAGAAAGAAATGGAGCTGACTTCTGACACATGACAGAAGTTCAGGCAGTTTTCTGGTCCTTTTAAGTTTGTTGGCTATGAATTTATAGACTGTTACCAATCTGACTTGTTTTGATGATTTTGAGCTGCACAAAGCAGTCTATGGGCAAGCTGAAGATGAAGAGCTAGATTCATTCATGGGTGCAGTTTTGGTAGGCAGTTAGAAATAAAATGAACAAGTTTGAGGCCTTATTGAAGAGAGAGACTCAAAATCTAAACTGGATTAGAAGAGAACAGAGAAGTCTGACCTATAGGTAAAATAAATGAGTAAATGAATCAGAAGACAAACAGTGGTCAAAAAAAAGTGCTTAGGCAGGGAAACTGCAAAAACAGAAAGTTTGAATCCGAGATCATGCCTCAAGAAGAGATTTCAGAGGTGGGGCAGGTTTGAGTTAGATCCCAGATGCGGCCATGCCTTGGTGGAGATGGTGGAGAGAAGGCTGCAAGGGTGAAAACACAAGAAAACTCAGCAGCGATGGCAATAACTGGGTCAGGCTGTTGGCAGCAAATCTGAGGCCCAGTCGTGTTGCCAAGGGTTGTGGCAGAAAAGCATATAGTGAGGCAGAAGGAGCTAAAGTCAACAGGAGGCTGGTGGTCAGCAGGGCTGTTCAAGTGTAACAAAATGAGCCAGGCCTGAGAGGGGATCACAGTGGTGGACTCGGGTGAACGCAGACTGGAGGTCAGCGACTGGCTCAAACCCTTTTCTGTGGTCTCCTAATTTCTCTCAGCCTTTCATCCCCGATGCAGAGCTTAGGACCTGAAAGAATTTTTGGAGATCCTGCTTTCTTTATGAAGAAAATGACGTTTCATGGACTTCCATGTTTCACCCAAGATAAGGAGTCAAAGCTACATTTTTTAAAAATCCACATTTTTTTTTGCTCTTAGTTTGATTTTCTCTCTTTCTATGTCTCCTTCCTTCTTCCTCTTTCAGTCCCTCTCCGCATTTAATTGAGGAAATGTTGTATTATCCCATTTTAAACTAATTTCTTATCATGGGTAGACAATGTTTTTTGAAGCTTGTAAAGGCAAAATTTTAATAGTGGGATGTAGTTAACTCATATAGAGTCAATATTATACTGAATAAATACCTTCATGAGTATTATCATGATTAATAACTGCATATGTAAACCATGTTGCTTGTACATATGGTAATAAATATTTTATTCAGATTAGCCGTTATAATGAAATATTTAGTGACACATGATTGCAGGAACATTTCCAAAAGCAATTAGAGGATTCAGAACTGATGGAACTGCTTTTTTAAGGTGATGACTCCTTATGAAACAAATTCTACTTTTAATGTGCTCTTTGAAGAGAATGACCAGTTTCTTTCAAGTTAAAATGTCATTATTACTGGATGAGTGACTGATCTCTCTGAAGTAGAGGAAGCATCTTTCAAGCTAGAATAGAAAACATTGATTCATACAAAAAAACAATTTGGCATACTACAGAGGTTTAAATCACTGGAAAGGCTCTAGTGTTTCAGAGTTGGATTTCAGTTTCTAAGTAAATTGTACTGTTTTGCAGCCATCTGTTTCACAATTAAAATACATTTTCGAGAAGTATGTTCAAACATTAAAATCCCGAGAATGAGAAATAGAAGACATAATACTAAAGATCAAACTGTGCTTCAAATGCATCTTTAATAAAGTAATATACCCACTCCAGTACTCTTGCCTGGAAACTTCCATGGACGGAGGAGCCTGGTAGGCTGCAGTCCATGGGGTCGCTGAGTCAGACACGACTGAGCAACCTCACTTTCATTTTTCACTTTCATGCTCTGGAGAAGGAATGGCAACCCACTCCAGTGTTCTTGCCTGGAGAATCCCAGGGATGGTGGAGCCCAATAGGCTGCCGTCTGTGGGGTCACACAGAGTCAATAGGCTGCCGTCTGTGGGGTCACACAGAGTCAATAGGCTGCCGTCTGTGGGGTCACACAGAGTCGGACACAACTGAAGCGACTTAGCACTAGCAGCAGCATACTAGTATATTATTATGATAGAATAAAGAAGCAAGATAAGAAAGAAAATGCAAATATTTGTAAGTAGTTGCTCTCATTTGAAAAAATGCCAACCACGAACTAGAGGTATGTTTCAATGATACATCAAAAATATCTGAATAAAAAACTATTAACATATACTAACAAAAATTCCTCTCACCAAAAAGACCACCAGGTGAGTTATAAATTTAAAAGAAATGTGTTCAAGCTAGAAATAATATCTTTTTACATTTTAAAAACCACTAGAATATAATGTTAATTTTCCAAAAATCCACATGCCTGTCATTGATTAATTAAAATAAAAACAATTATTTACTAATTTTTTCATGAAAAATTAATAATTGTTAAGTGCTAAAATTCTAACTATACCTTGCAGAAGAAAAATAGAGTAAGAATCTAATAAGCTTTCAAATGCAAAATTTCATAAAAATTACTTTTGAACAGATGAAAATTATTAAAATGATTTTTCACTGTTCCGTCATTAACTCGTATCTGACTCTTTGTGACCCCATGAACTGCAGCACACCATGCTTCCCTGTCCTTCACTGTCTCCTGGAGTTTGCTCAAACTCATGTCCATTGAGTTGGTGATGCTGTCCAACCATCTCATCCTCTGTTTCCCCCTTCTCCCCCTCAGTGTTTCTAGCATTAGGGTTTTTTCTAATGAGTCAGCTCTTTGATTTAGGTAGCCAAAGGATTGGAGCTTCAGCATCAGTCCTTCCAATGAATATTCAGGGTTGATTTCCTTTAAGATTGACTGATTTGATCTCCTTACTGTCCATGGGACTCTCAAGAGTCTTCTTCAGCACCACAATTCAAAAGCATCAGTTCTTCGGTGCTCAGCATTCTTTAGGGTCCAATTTTCACATCCATACATGATTACTGGAAAAACCATAGCTTTGACCATAGGGACCTTTGTTGGCAAAGTCTCTGCTTTTTAATACACTGTCTAGGTTTGTCATGGCTTTTTTCCCAAGGAGCAAGCATCTTTTAATTCGGTGGCCATGGTCACCATCCACAGTGGCTTTGGAGCACCCCCAAATAAAATATGTCACTGTTTCTACTTTTTCCTCATCTAATTGCATGAAGTGATGGGACTGGATGCCGTGATCTCAGTTTTTTTGAATGTTGAATTTTAAGCTAGCTTTTTCGCTCTTGTCTTTTACCCTCACCAAGAGGCTCTTTAGTTCCTCTTCACTTTCTCAAGTGGTATCATCTGCATATCTGAGATTGTTTATTTCTCCCAGCAGTCTAAATTCTAGTCTGTGAGTCATCCAGCCTGGCATTTCCCATGATGCACTCTGCATGTAAGTTAATTAAGCAGGGTAACAATGCATCCTTGATGTACTCTTTTCCCGGTTTTGAATCAGTCTGTTGTCCCATGTCTGGTTCTATTGCTTCTTGACCTGCATACAAGTTTCTCAAGAGACAGGTAACATGGTCTGGTATACCCATCTCTTTAAGAGTTTTCCATAGTTTGTTGTGAGCCACACAGTTATAGGCTGTAATGTAGTCAATGAAGCAGAGTAGATTTTAATTCCCTTGGTTTTCTATGACCAACAGAATTTGGGAATTTGATCTCTGCTTCCTCTGTCATTTCTAAATCCAGCTGGTACATCTGGAAGTTCTCAGTTCACGTACTGCTGAAGCCTAGCTTGAAGGATTTTTAATAATTAGATTCTGTTTCTCTTTGTTCAGTTCAGTTCAGTTCAGTCGCTCAGTCGTGTCCGACTCTTTGCGACCCCATGAATCACAGCACGTCAGGCCTCCCTGTTCATCACCATCTCCCGGAGTCCACTCAGACTCACATTCAAGTCCGTGATGCCATCCAGCCATCTCATCCTCGGTCCTCCCCTTCTCCTCCTGCCCCCAACCCCTCCCAGCATCAGAGTCTTTTCCAGTGAGTCAACTCTTTGCATGAGGTGGCCAAAGTACTGAAGTTTCAGCTTTAGCATCATTCCTTCCAAAGAAATCCCAGGGTTGATCTCCTTCAGAATGGACTGGTTGGATCTCCTTGCAGTCCAAGGGACTCTCAAGAGTCTTCTCTAACATCACAGTTCAAAAGCATCAATTCTTCGGCACTCAGCCTTCTTCACACTCCAACTCTCACATCCATACATGACCACAGGAAAAACCATAGCCTTGACTAGACGGACCTTAGTCTGCAAAGTAATGTCTCTGCTTTTGAATATGCTATCTAGGTTGGTCATAACTTTTCTTCCAAGGAGTAAACGTCTTCTAATTTCATGGCTGCAGTCACCATCTGCAGTGATTTTGGAGCCCAAAAAATAAAGTCTGACACTGTTTCCACTGTATAGTTACTTTAAATAAAATAATAAAATCATTATACAGGTAATACAGATTTTGAAAATAAAATATAGCAACAGCACTAATTTGTAAACTTTTTATGAGAAAACTTTCCAAAAGTACAATTTAAAGAATCTCAGTTCCTAATTTTTCTACATACTGTATATGCACTAAGGAATAGTGCATTTAGAAAAGGATTATGATCTTGATAATTTTCAAATGTATTATTTTAAACTTCAATTGATTATTTTGGCAGCAAGAAGTTTTAAAATATATTACTTTTTGGAGTATAGTTGATTGATTTAATACAATATTACCAATATATTAGTTTCATGTGTACAATAGAGTGATTCAATATTTTTACAGATTATAAACCTTTTAAAGTTACTATAAAATGTTGACTATATTCCCTGTGATATCCTTGTATCTTGTTTATTTTATATATAGTAATTTGTATTTCTTAATCCCCTGCTTTTATCATGCCTGTCAACCCTTTCTCCTCCCTACTGGTAGCTACTAGCTTATTCTGTCTGTGAGTTTGTTCCTGTTTCATTATTTTCATTCATTTGTTTTGTCTTTTAGATTCCGCATGTAAGTGATAACATACAGTATTTTTTGTCTTTCTCTGTCTGACTTATTTCACTCTGAGATGATAATCTCCAGGTCCAATCATGTGCAGATGGCAAAATTTTATTCTTTTTATGGCTGAGTTGTATTCCATTGTATGCATGTGTTTGTACAAGTATGTGTGTGTGCACACGTGTTTTTATCCGTATCCATGTGTCTATTGATGGACACTGAGATAGTTTCCATATTTTAGCTTGGCTCATATAAATAATGGGACTTCCCTAGTGGCTCAGAGGTTAAAGCATCTGCCTGCAATGTGGGAGACCTGGGTTCGATCCCTGGGTCAGGAAGATTCCCCTGGAGAAGGAAATGGCAACCTGCTATGAACATTGGGATGTATCTTTTCAAACTAGTGTTTTCCATTTTATATTTTTGTACACCAGGAGAAAAATTTATGGGTTATATTGTGGTTCTATTTTTATGTTTTTGAGGAATTTCCATAACGTTTTCCATAGTGGCTACACCAATTTGCATTCCCACTAACAAAGTACAGATTTCCCTTTGCTCCACATCCTTGCCAACATTCATTATTTGCATTCTTCTTAATGATAGTCATTCTAATGATTGTGAAGTGTTATCTCATTGGGGTTTGATTTGCATTTCTCTGATCAGCAGTGTTGAGCATCTTTTCATGTGCTGGTTAGCCATCTACATGTCTTCTCTGGAAGAATGTCTAGTTGGGTCTTCTGCCTATTTTTTTAGTTTTTTGGTATTGAGTTGGGTAAGCTGTTAATAGATCATGGATATTAACCCTATATTATCATATAATTTTCAAATCTTTTCTCCCGTTCAAAAGTTTATCTCTTTCTTTTGTCAGTGATTCCCTATGCCATGCAAGCTCTTAATTTTTATTGAAACACAGTTGATTTACAATGTGTTTCAAATGTAAAGTTATACAAATATATGTAAATATATATACTTCTTTTACTTTGTCTTCCAGTCTAACAGTGTAGGAGCTTCCCTTTTCTCCATACCCTGCCCAGCACTTATGGTCTGTAGACATTTTGATGATGGCCATTCAAAACAGTGAGGTGATACTCATTTTAGTTTTGGTTTGTATTTCTCTAATAATTAGTGATGTTGAGCATTGAGCATCTCTTCATGTGTTTTTGGCCATTTGTATGTCTTTGGAGAAATGTCTGTTTAGATGTTCTGCCCATTTCTTCATTGGGTTGTTTTTTATATAGAGCTGCATAAGTTGTTTGTAAATTTTGGAGATTACTCCTTTGTCAGTCCCTTCATTTGCGAATATTTTCTCCCATTCTGTGAGTTGTCTTTTCTTTTGTTTATGGTTTCCTTTAGTGTGCAAAAGCTCTTAAATTTAATTAGGTCCCATATGTTTATTTTTGTTTTTATTTTAATTAGGGGTGGATTGAAAAAATTCTTGCTGCAGTTTATCTTAGAGTGTTCTATGTTTTCCTCTAATAATTTTTATTGTATCAACCTTATATTTAGGTCTTTAATCCATTTTGAGTTTACTTTTGTGTATGGTGTTAAGTTGTGTTCTAATTTCATCCATTTACATGTGGCTGTCAAGTTTTCACAGCACCACTTGTTGAAGCTGCTGCCTTTTCTCCATTGTCCCTTCTTGCCTCTTTTGTCATAGATTAGGTGCCCATGTATGGATGTGAGAGTTGGAATATAAAAAAAACTGAGCACTGAAGATTTGATGCTTTTGAACTGTGGTGTTGGAGAAGACTCTTGAGAGTCCCTTGGACTGCAAGGAGATCCAACCAGTCCATCCTAAAGGAGATCAGTCCTGAACAATCATTGGAAGGACTGATGCTGAAGCTGAAACTCTAGTACTTTGGCCATCTGATGTGAAGAACTGACTCATTTGAAAAGACCCTGATGCTGGGAAAGATTGAAGGCAGGAGGAGAATTGGATGACAGAGGATGAAATAGTTGGATGGCATCACTAACTCAATGGACATGAGTTTGAGTAAGCTCCAGGAATTGGTGATGGACAGGGAGGCCTGCCATGCGGCAGTCAGTCGATGGGGTCGCAAAGAGGCAGACATGACTGAGCAACTGAACTGACTTACTGAGGTGACCATAAATGTGTGGGTTTATCTCTGGTCTTCCTATCCTGTTCCATTAACCTAAATGTCTGTTTTTGTGCAAGTAAC
The DNA here is from genome assembly GCA_917880005.1 of Nanger dama. Lineage (NCBI taxonomy): Eukaryota > Metazoa > Chordata > Mammalia > Artiodactyla > Bovidae > Nanger > Nanger dama. Next base: position 10,064,823 of record CAKJTW010000010.1, read on the forward strand.
ATAGTATTTCATACTGTTTTGACAACTGTAGCTTTATAGTATAGTCTGAAGTCAAGGAGCCTGGTTCCTCCAGCTCCATTTTTCTTTTCAAGATTGCTTTGGCTATTTGTGGTCTTTTGGTTTCCATACAAATTGTAAACTTTTGTTCTAATCCTGTGAAAAATAATCTTGGTAATTTGATAGAGATTGCATTGAATTTGTAGGTAGGCTTGGTTAGTATTGTTATAGCCATGCGTTCCAGGAAACAAACTCACTCAGAAGGACAATGCAGATAGTGGAGTGCAATTTATTACACGAGCGAGCCCAAAGCAGAGTCTCCTCTTAGCCAAGGACCCTGACCTGCATTTGTGAAAATCTTTTATACTCCATGTGTACGTGTCTGAGCCCACCACTCCAAATTCCTTGAGACTTACATAACCAAGGAAAATACAATCCCAATAACCCCATCATTCACGTGCTGTGTGCTCATGTGCTCAAACAACTGGCCAATAATCAATAAACCCAAGATTATACTTCGATAGATACAGAAAAATTTATGGCCTGTCTGGAGGAAGGGGTGATTAGTGTATGTTTTCTTTTAGGCGATGAGTAACCTAGTGTGGGGCCCTAAATGGGAAACCTCGGAGAAAAAAAAAGGGAGGGAGGGCCAGTTTGACAGTTGGAAACCATTGGTTTGACAGTTGGAAACGTTGGAAATTAAGATGTTGCCGGGCAGAAGTGATAGGGGCGGGGTCTATGTTTGTCAAAGTTTTTGATTGGCTCTCTTGATTTCCATGCAAATGCGGATTTGACCTTTAACATGATTGGTGCGACTGAAGGCACATAATGACTTGACCTCTAATGTGATTGGTGCAACTATGGAAAGTCCCTCCTAAACCACCCCCTGCTTGCCTATATAAGCTGGGTGTTTGCAGCAATAAAGTGGAACCGCTTCGACGGAACCCCTGTCATGTCTGATTGTCTCTTGCTGGCCGAGGGGCTGGGTTGGTGGACAGCAGGCTCACCTCTCCTCGGGAACCCCTCGGCTTTGCTGAGGGAAGTTCCACTGCCTCCACTCTTTCTGCGGAGTGCGCCCCCAGCAACCTAGATATGATCTTCAAGTTCCCCTGTCTGGAGGGAGTCTTATCCTTCTGTTGTTGTTTTCATAGGCACTAAGCAGAGTTCAGAGTCCATTGGAAAGGTGGCTGAGCATGATCACCATGAACAGGCCTAATATGGAGACCAGGCCCTATAAATTCCTTCTTCATTCCCTGTCTTGATGCTTTTAACTCATATTATGAGCATCATTCATAGGGATATATTGCACCATGGCTCTCCAACCGCCAATTTGGGAGAATGACATCAAGCTTAAGGTTACAAAGTTCATAATACATTGTAAAATTCAGAGTCCACAAAGCAGAACTATCAAGGCAACTATAACAGTGATAAATATAGTTTTCCACCAATCACCCTTCACCCAAGATAGGACTGAAGTCCAGAAAGGAATGTTTTCATTTGACATTACTTTTACCTAGCTTTTCATGTCATCTAAAGCAGTCAATACATTGCCAGATAAGTCAGGAATGTATACACAACATTCAACCTTAATTATAGCACAGGTCCCTCCTTGAGCATCTGTGAGTATGTCCAAAGCCATTCTGTTATGAATTACCGCTTTTCTCATTTGGATTTGCTCTTAATTTAAGGCTTGGATGGCTTTTGTTCTATCTAGGGGGCCTGTTTTGTGAAATTAGTCAAGGCCTCTAGTTTAATCATGATACCTGTTGTTCCTATAAAGGGTACAAATAAGGCAGCAATATACTCATATCATTGACACACAGATCTTGTCCACCTAGCATGTAAATAAGGTAGATTTACTGGGGCTTGTTGTAGGTTAGGCTTTTGTTACACTGGCATTTATATCAAATGTAACCCCATGACCCGAGTCTATTGACTGTAGGTCTTACACCAAGAGAGCAAGGAGAGGTTATGATTGACAAGAGAGAGGAAAGTCTCTTTTTTCATCCCAGAAAAGAGCAGAGTGGTTTAAAATCTCCTTGGCAGAGTGGTGACACCCACCAAGGAGTCCATCCATCACTGACAAGAGGCACAGCCCCACACACCCAGCAGTTGGGAGTGTTGTGGAAGTCTGCATAGCACTGTCCTGAGTTGAAACAGAAATTAAATTCAAAATCACATTGATGAGGCCAAGCAGCAGGAGTTGATTGTGCGGCTTCACCCTGAAGGGGCTCGTCCAGAATCTTCTTTTCCTTCTTCTTAAGGATGGTCTTAGTCTCTCGAGGGTCAGCGGAGTCCCTCTGTGCAGTCCACTCAGCGTTTTTGGGTCTGCATGGTATGTTCTCTTCACCCTTATATGATGGATCCAAGGGACAATACCTGCAACTTTAACTGCAGTAGGGGTAGTTAGAATAACATAAGGGCAGTTTCACCAAGGGGCTAGCAAATCAAGTTTCCAATCTTTGACCCATACTTTGTCATCAAGCATAAACTCATGAATCTGTTCCCCAAGGGGAATGGCACCCTTTCTTGTACAAACTTAGTTACCTGATTTATTACCTTACCCAGTTCCATCTGCTGTGAAATCCTATTCCTCCTTACCTGAGGCAAATTTGTTAACACCTGTTTTATTATGGGAGGGGGCCTCCCATACACAGTTTCGTATGGAGAATAGCCTTGGGACTGTGGGGTCATCCTGAGTCTGAGCAGAGCCATCGCAAGCAAGTCCACCCAGGAGCAGTCAGTCTCTATGACCCACCTGGAGAGTCTCTTTAATGTCCGGCTGGTTCACTCCACCATCTCAGAACTCTGGGCCTACATGCAGTGTGCAGTCTCCATTTGATGTCTGAAGTTTTGCTTACTTGTTGTACTAAATCAGCTACAAAAGCCAGGTCATTGTTTGAACCAGTGCTGGTAGGAAGTCCAAATCTGGGAACTATTTCCCTAAGCAAGCACCGGGCTACTTCTGATGCTCTTTCAGTCCAGGTAGGAAAAGCTTCTACCCATCCCGAGAACATACATACCATGATCAGCAGGTAACGGTAGTGTCGGTGAGGTTTCATTTCAGCGAAGGCCACTCCCAGGTATTCAAAGGGCAGCATGCCTTTCTGCTAAATACCCAGAGGTTTTTGTCTGAATACCTGAGAGGCAGCATTAACCTGTGAGCAGGCAGCATGGCCTAGGTGTGTCGCTTGGTGTGTTTGGCTTACCAAATAGTGTGCCAGCTCCTCCGGTACCAATAATTTGCCACTTGGCAATTCCCACCATCCCTTTTCAGTCTTGATGGCCCCTTCCACTTTGGCTAACCTGACAGCCATTGTCCTTGTTTTATCACGCTGGTGTCATCAGTATATAGAACCCAACTAGGGTATGAAACCTTGTGTCCTTCTTTAAAACAAACCCCAGATACCTTACCGCCTCCTTGCAGATCTGTGCCTTCTTCTTCAACACCCGGTGACCTGCTTCCATCAGCAGCTGGAGCAGTGCTTTTGTCCCTTTCCAGCATTTTGCCTTGGTCTCAGCAGCCAGCAGCATGTCATCCCCATATTGTAGAAGCCAACATCCATACCCTTCCAGATGGAATGCGTCCAGGTCAGAAGCCAGGGCTTACCCAAAGATGGCTGGGGAGTTCTTAAACCCTTGTGGGGGAGTCCAGATGAGCTGTTGCTTGGTGCCCCCACCTGGATCTTCCCATCCAAAGGCAAAGATGGGCTGTGAGGCTGGGGAGAGGCGTATGCAGAAGAAGGCATCCTTGAGATCTAGGCGAGTATAAATTTTAGTCCTCGGTGGGAGGAGGCTAAGTAAGGCATAGGGGTTTGGAACAATGGAGTGTAAAGTCACAGTAGCCTGACTGACTAGCTTGAGATCCTGTACAGGCCTATATTCCTGTCCTCCTTCCTTTTTGACTGGCAGGATCAACATATTCCAAGCCGACTGGCACTCTACTAGAATGCCCGTTTGTTTCAATCCATTGATGTGGGGCAGTATGCCGGCCCAGGCCCCTATTGGTAGTGGGTACTGGAGCTTTCTAACCGGGATGGTGCCTGGTTTGAGTTCTATTATCACTGGGGCTTGATGTTTAGCCAGCCTGGGGGAGTGGGGGTTGTCTTCCGCCCAGACCTCAGGGAATAATTGAGTTAGCTCTCCCTCATGCTCTTCTGGCCCACCCAGTTCTTCCTTCGGAGGCTCATGCAACCTCCATTCATCTTGGGGGGTCTTGAGAGAGAGACAGCAAATAAGTCATACTGTCCATCTGGAAGGTGGGCCTCTCCCCAGGGGAGAAAGTCACTTGTGCTCCTAGTTTGGAGAGCAAGTCTCTTCCCAACAGGGGTACTGGGCACTCAGGAATGCAGAGGAATTCATGAATCACTTGTTGCCCCCCCATCTGACATTTTCTGGGCTGGCAAAACGATTTAATCATCTCCTCTCCTGATACCCCAGTTACAGCGGTAGTCTTTTTGGACAGTGGTGCCACAGGTTTTGTTACTACCGCCAATTCTGCTCCTGTATCCACCATGAAGTCAATGTTTTGATCCCCACTTTTAAGGTTACCATGGGTTCTCCGGGACCTGATATCTCTGAGCCCAGGCTGCTGCTGCTGATAAGCTGCCTCAGTTGTTTCCCACTCTGTGCAACCCCATAGACGGCAGCCCACCAGGCTCCTCGGAGCCCCATTTAATTTCCAAGCCAGCAAGCCCCACAGCTGTGGGAGCTTCCTCCTCCTTCCCTGCCTTAGGGCATTCATTCTTCCAGTGGCCAAAGCTAGGCACCAGGCACACTGGTTAGAGTGTAACGGGGCCCGGGCCCTCCGTTGGGACCAGTTGAAGGACTGTCCTGTCCCTGGGGCAGAGGAGGTTTTTCGGAGGGCCCGGGATAGACTTTCCCAGAGTAGTAGCTAGCATTGCAAATCTCTTGTCTGTTCCCTTTCATTCCCTCAGGCTCTCTGGCAGAGTGCAGTTCAATTCAGTCGCTCAGTCGTGTCCAACTCTTTGCGACCCCATGAATCGCAGCACGCCAGGCCTCCCTGTCCATCACCAACTCCCGGAGTCCACTCAGACTCACGACCATCGAGTCAGTGATGCCATCCAGCCATCTCATCCTCGGTCGTCCCCTTCTCCTCCTGCCCCCAATCCCCCCAGCATCAAAGTCTTTTCCAATGAGTCAACTCTTTGCATGAGGTGGCCAAAGTACTGGAGTTTCAGCTTTAGCATCATTCCTTCCAAAGAAATCCCAGGGTTGATCTCTCTCAGAATGGACTGGTTGGATCTCCTTGCTGTCCCAGGGACTCTCAAGAGTCTTCTCCAACACCACAGTTCAAAAGCATCAATTCTTCGGTGCTCAGCCTTCTTCACAGTCCAACTCTCACATCCATACATGACCACAGGATAGCCTTGACTAGACGGACCTTTGTTGGCAAAGTAATGTCTCTGCTTTTGAATATGCTATCTAGGTTGGTCATAACTTTTCTTCCAAGGAATAAGCATCTTTTAATTTCATGGCTGCAGTCACCATCTGCAGTGATTTTGGAGCCCCTCAAAATAAAGTCTGACACTGTTTCCACTGTTTCCCCATCTATTTCCCATGAAGTGATGGGGCTGGATGTCATGATCTTCATTTTCTGAATGTTGAGCTTTAAGCCAACTTTTTCACTCTCCACTTACACTTTCATCAAGAGGCTTTTTAGTTGCTCTTCACTTTCGGCCATAAGGGTGGTGACATCTGCATATCTGAGGTGATTGATATGTCTCCCGGCAATCTTGATTCCAGCTTGTGCTTCTTCCAGCCCAGCGTTTCTCATGATGTACTCTGCATAGAAGTTAAATAAGCAGGGTGACAATATACAGCTTTGACGTACTCCTTTTCCTATTTGGAACCAGTCTGTTGTTCCATGTCCAGTTCTAACTGTTGCTTCCTGATTTGCATACAGATTTCTCAAGAGGCAGGTCAGGTGGTCTGGTATTCCCATCTCTTTCAGTTTTCCACGGTTTATTGTGATCCACACAGTCAAAGGCTTTGGTATAGTCAATAAGGCAGAAATAAATGTTTTTCTGGAACTCTCTTGCTTTTTCCATGATCCAGCGGATGTTGGCAATGTGATTTCTGGTTCCTCTGCCTTTCCTAAAACCAGCTTGAACATCAGGGAGTTCACGGTTCACGTATTGCTGAAGCCTGGCTTGGAGAATTTTGAGCATTACTTTACTAGCATGTGAGATGAGTGCAATTGTGTGGTAGTCTGAGCATTCTTTGGCATTGCCTTTCTTTGGAATTGGAATGAAAACTGACCTTTTCCAGTCCTGTGGCCACTGCTGAGTTTTCCAAATGTGCTGGCATAATGAGTGCAGCACTTTCACAGCATCATCTTTCAGGATTTGAAATAGCTCAACTAGAATTCCATCATCTCCCCTAGCTTTGTTCGTAGTGATGCTTTCTAAGGCCTACTTGACTTCACATTCCAGGATGTCTGGCTCTAGATGAGCGATCACACCATGGTGATTATCTGGGTCATGAAGATCTTTTTTGTACTGTTCTTCTGTGTATTCTTGCCACCTCTTCTTAATATCTTCTGCTTCTGTTAGGTCCATACCATTTCTGTCCTTTATCGAGCCAATATTTGCATGAAATGTTCCCTTGATATCTCCAATTTTGTTTAAAAGGTCTCTAGTCTTTACCATTCTGTTCTTTTCCTCTATATCTTTGCATTGATTGCTGAAGAAGGCTTTCTTCTCTCTTCTTGCTATTCTTTAGAACTCTGCATTCAGATGCTTATATCTTTCCTTTTCTCCTTTGCTTTTTGCTTCTCTTCTTTTCACAACTATTTGTAAGGCTTCCCCAGACAGCCATTTTGCTTTTTTACATTTCTTTTCCATGGGGATGGTCTTGATCCCTGTCTCCTGTACAATGTCATGAACCTCATTCCATAGTTCATCAGGCACTCTATCTATCAGATCTAGGCCCTTAAATCTATTTCTCACTTCCACTGTATAGTCATAAGGGATTTGATTTAGGGCATACCTGAATGGTCTAGTGGTTTTCCCTAATTTCTTCAGTTTGAGTCTGAATTTGGAAAGGAGTTCATGATCTGAGCCACAGTCAGCTCCTGGTTTTGTTTTTGTTGACTGTATAGAGCTCCTCCATCTTTGGCTGCAAAGCATATAATCAATTTGATTTCGGTGTTGACCATCTGGTGATGTCCATGTGTAGAGTCTTCTCTTGTGTTGTTGGAAGAGGGTGTTTGCTATGACCAGTGTGTTTTCTTGGCAAAACTCTAAGTCTTTGCCCTGCTTCATTCCTCATTCCAAGGCCAAATTTGCCTGTTACTCCAGGTGTTTCTTGATTCCTACTTTTGCATTCCAGTCCCCTACGTCTCCCTCTTCTTCTTGCCAGTACTCACTGGGAGAGACAGGTATACCTTGGGGGCGGGTTGGCTGGAGCTGGATCCTGGAAGTGCTGGCCAGAGGCCTCTGTCACCGGGATCGGAACCTGCCAAGGTGCAGCTCTACCACCTCGGCGAGAGCTGGCAGAGCAGCAGTGGCTGCTGAAGGACTTCACCTGGCCCTGGATGGGCAGTAAGGGGGTCTCCGGTCCTGGTGGAGCACTGGGAGGCAGGCGCATTATTATCCAGTATGGGGGAGGGGTCAGGTCATCCCCATCCAAATCCTGTAGAATTTTCTTTTTATCATCGGTCAATTTTTGTGCCATTAATATTTTTTCCCTTTCCCTTCTGGATACAGAACCTTGTCCAAGCAGGAGGGTCTTGAGCTACCCTAGCCATGAGTCAATATATGGATACTGATCCGGGTGTCCTGGCTCTCCTGTGACTACCGCATAGACTGCTTCCGCTATTTTTAAGTTCGTGGTGTTCTCTGGTGGCCATCCTACTCCCATAGGGGGCCATTGACTTCACAGAGTACGTGGAAGCCGTTAGGCTTCATCTTCACCCCATGCTGCTGCTAAGTCGCTTCAGTCGTGTCCGACTCTGTGCAACCTCAGAGAGAGGGCAGCCCACAAGGCTCCCCTGTCCCTGGGGTTCTCCAGGCAAGAACACTGGAGTGGGTTGCCATTTCCTTCTCCAATGAATGACAGTGAAAAGTGAAAGTGAAGTCGCTCAGTCATGTCCGACTCTTCGCGACCCCACGGACTGCAGCCCACCAGGCTCCTCGGTCCATGGGATTTTCCAAGCAAGAGTACTGGAGTGGGGTGCCATTGCCTTCTCCATCTTCACCCCCGTTGTCTCCCCCTAATCCCTTCTTAGAATTTTTAATCATGCCCTCCAATACAGTTGCCTTAGATTCACTTCCCCCATCTTGCTTACCTTCTCAGACCTTCTACTTTTCTTTTGCATTCTGTCTCCGAAGTTCTCAGTACCCTATGTACTTCTGATATTTCCACTCAATGACACTTAAATTGCCATTCTGCCTCCTTCCTAATCCGAGTGAGAAGAACCTTACCTGCCAGATCCCAGAGGGAGAAGGGGGATCGGCATGCCTTCACCTCCCAGTCAGCACAGCTGAACCAGAAACCACGTGGTCAAAGACTGTTTCTGCCTTAAAGTCTGTTCTACCTTGGTGGGCTTGATCAGGTGCGGATGAATACACAGACGGGTTAAATATCCCATGTCCCAGGCCATCTCCGGGAAAGCCAATTCATACTCACTTATGTATCCCCTTCCTTCTAGCCTAACAGTTCCGAGGGGGTCAAGAATTCACAGCAGATGGGACCCTTCCTGGGGGAGGGCAGAATACGAGCATACAAGGACCAGTTTTCTATCCTAAAACTCCCTGGTGATCGCTGGTAATAATTTTCCCTGAGACGGCGTGGACACACCTCCTAAATGACCTTCAGAAATTTCCTTCCTAAACCATAGTATGCTCATCAACTTGTGTACCAAGCTATCGCGGCTGCCTGCCTATTCCAGGCCCCTGTGGGTCCGTGCCCCTTCTAGTCCCTCCCAGGGGGTGATCAGGCCCCCTCTTCCACCCTGCCGGGTGGGTTCCTCCCCCACCTGAGCGCTCAGTTCCCTTGCTGCTGTTCACTACCTGCCAAAGCGAAGAAACCAGGCATTGAAAGGCTAAATTCTTCCAGAGGGGCGAGGCTCCTTCCCCCGTCTAGGAGATTCAAGCCACAAAGCCTCGGGGTGGCCTCAAAGTGAGGAGTTTCCCGGCCCGTGCACCAAATGATGTAGCCACACCTTCCGGGAAACAGACTCACTCAGAAGGGCAGTGCAGACGGTGGAGCGCAGTTCATTACACCGGCGGCCCACGGCAGAGCCTCCTCTTAGCCAAGGACCCCGACCAGCATTTGTGAAAATCTCTTATACCCCATGTGTACGTGTCTGAACCCACCACTCCAAACTCCTTGAGATTTACATAAACCCAGGAAAATACAATCCCAATAACCCCATCATTCACGTGCTATGTGCTCATGTGCTCAAACAGTCAAACAATTGGCCAATAATCAATAAACCCGAGGTTATACTTCGATAGATACAGAAAAATTTATGGCCTGTCTGGAAGAAGGGGTGATTAGTGTATGTTTTCGCCTAGGTGATGAGTAACCAAGATATGATCTTTAAGGTTCCCGTTCCCCTGTCTGGAGGGGGTCTTATCCTTCTGTTGTTGTTTTCATAGGCACTAAACACAGAGTTCAGAGTCCATTGGAAAGGTGGCCGAGCATGATCAGCATGAACAGGCCTAAGGTGGAGTCCAGGCCCTATGAATTCCTTCAATTTAGTCATTTTGATATTATTAATTTTTCCTATCCAAAAACATATCTTTCCATCTGTGTCATCTTTAATTTCTTTCATCAGTGTCTTATGTTTGGTAGACAGGCCTTTTGCCTCCATAGGTAGATTTATTCCTAGGTATTTTATGCTTTTTGATATAATGAAAAATGGAATTGCTTCCTTAATTTTTCTTTCTGAGCTTTCATTATTTGTGTATAGGAATGCAAGAGATTTCTGGGCATGAATTTTGTGTCCTGCAACTTTACTGAATTCATTGAGCTCTAGTAGTTTTCTGGTAGCATATTTGGGATATTCTATGTACAGTAACATGTCATCTGCAAACAGTAACAGTGTTAAAACTTCTTCCTTTCCAATTTATAGTCTATGTCTTTTTCTTCTCTAATTGCCATGGCTAGGACTTCCAAGACAATACTGAATAAAAGTGGTGAAAGTGGACATCCTCATCTTTTCCCCTTCTTAGAGGAAATACTTTCAGCTTTCCACCTTTGAGAATAATCTTAGTATGGACTTGGCATTTATGGTATTTATTATGTTGAGCTAGGTCCCCTCTATGCTCTCTTTCTAGGGAGTTTTTGTCAAAACAAACAAACAAAAAACAATGTTAAACTTTATCAAAAGGCTTTTCTGCATGTATTGAGATTATCATAGGGTTTTTATTCTTCTGTTGGTTAATGTGGGGTGTCACACTGATTTGTGCATATTGAAGAATACTTGAATCCCTGGGATAAATCCCATTTGATCATGGTGTGTAATCCTTTTAATGTATTTTTAGATTTGATTTGTTACTATCTTGTTGAGGAATTTTGCATCTATTTTCATCAGTGATATTGACCTATAATTTCCTTTCTGTGGTAGCTTTGCCTGATCAGAGTGATGGTGGCCTCACAGAGTGAGTTTGGGAGTGTTCCTTCCTTTGCAGTTTTTGTAAGAGTTTCAGAAGGGTAGATGTTGACTCTTCTCTGAGTATACTTTGAGAGAATTCACCTGTGAAGGCATCTGGTCCTGGACATTTGTTGAGAGTTTTGTTTTTTTTTTTAATTATTTTTTTAATTACAATACTGTATTTGTTTTGCCATATATTGACACGAATCAGCCATAGGTGAACACAATCTCCCAATGCCGAAGCCCCCTCCCACCTCCCACCCCACATCCTCTACTTGAATCATCCTGTGCATCAGCCCCATGCATCCTGCATCCTACATTGAACATAGATTGGCGCTTCATTTCTTACAGGAAAATATACATGTTTCATTGCCATTCTCCCAAACCATCCCACCCTTTCCCTCTCCCTCAGAGTCCAAAAGTCCGTTCTATACCTCTGTGTCTCTTTGTTGTCTCACATATAGGGTCATCATTACTGTCTTCTAAATTCCATATATATGTGTCAGTATACTGTATTGGTGTTTTTCTTTCTGGCTTACTTCACTCTGTATAATTTGTTCCAATTTCATCCATCTCATTAGAACTGAATCAAATTTTTTCTTTTTAAGGGCTGAGTAGTACTCCATTGTGTATATGTACCACAGCTTTCTTATCCAGTCATCTGCTGATGGACATCTAGGTTGCTTCCATGTCCTGGCTATTATAAACAGCGCTGCAATGAACATTGGGGTACATGTGTCTCTTTCAATTCTGGTTTCCTCGGTGTGTATGCCCAGCAGTGGGATTGCTGGGTCATAAGGCAGTTCTATTTGCAGTTTTTTAAGGAATCTCCACATTGTTTTCCATAATGGCTGTACTAGTTTGCATTCCGACCAGCAGTGTAACAGGGTTCCCTTTTCTCCACATCCTCTCCAGCATTTATTGCTTGTAGACTTTTGGATCACAGCCATTCTGACTGGTGTGAAATGGTACCTCATTGTGGTCTTGATTTGCATTTCTCTGATAATGAGTGATGTTGAGCATCTTTTCATGTGTTTGTTAGCCATCTGTAAGTCTTCTTTGGAGAAATGCCTATTTAGTTCTTTGGCCCATTTTTTTATTGGATCATTTATTTTTCTGGAGTTGAGCTGCATAAGTTGCTTATATATCTTTGAGATTAGTTGTTTGTCAGTTGTTTCATTTGCTATTGTTTTCTCCCATTCAGAAGGCTGTCTTTTCACCTTGCTTATAGTTTCCTTTGTTGTGCAGAAGCTTTTAATTTTAATTAGATCCCATTTGTTTATCTTTGCTTTTATTTCCAGTATACTGGGAGTTGGATCATAGAGGATCCTGCTGTGATTTATGTTGGAGAGTGTTTTGCCTATGTTCTCCTCTAGGAGTTTTATAGTTTCTGGTCTTACATTTAGTTCTTGTGATTAGTCTGTTCATATTTTATGTTTCATCATGGTTCAGTCTTGGAAGGTTGTAACTTTCTAGGAATAGTTCCATTTGTTTTAGGTGTTAATTTTATTGGCAAATAGTGGCTTAAAGTCCTGTCTTGTGTGCTCAGTTATGTCAGACTCTTTGTGGCCCAACGGATGGTAGCCCACGAAGCTCCTCTGTCCATAGTATTTTCCAGGCAAGAATACTGGAGTAGGTTGCCACTTGCTACCCAGGGAATCTTCCTGACTCAGGGATCGAATCCGTGTCTTATGGTAGTTCTAAGGATTCTGTGTATTTTTATGGTGTCAGTTGTAACTTCTTCTTTGTCATTTCTAATTTTATTGACTTGGGCCCCCTCCCTTTTTCTTGATGAGTCTGGCTGAAGGATTATCTGTTGTGTTTCTTATCAAAGAATCAGCTTTTATTTTCATTCACCTTTTCTATTGTTATCTCTGTTTCTATTTCATTTGTTTCTGCTCTGATCTTTATGATTTCTTTCCTTCTACCACCTTTGGGGTTTTGTTTGTTCTTTTTCTCTAGCTATTTTAGGTATAAGGCTACATTGTTTATTTGAGATTTTTCTGGTTTCCTGAGGTGAGCATGTATTGCTATAAGTTTCCCTCTTAAAATTGCTTTTCCTGCATCGCATAGATTTTGGATCATTGTGTTTTCATTGTCATTTGTCTCTATTTCTTCTTTGATTTCTCCAGTGATCCATGGTCGTTTAGTAACATATTGTTTAGCCCCTTTTTTTTTTTTTACCATTTTTTTCTTTTTTGTGACTCATTTCTAATCTGATAGCATTGTAGTTGATAAGATACTTGATATGATTTCAATTTTCTTAAATTTACCATGGCTTGTTTTGTGACCCAGTATGTGATCAGTTTTGAAGAATGGTCCATGTGCACTTGAGAAGAATGTGTATTTTGCTTTTAGATGGAATGTTCTATAAATATTAAGTTAATATCATCTAATGTGTCATTTAAGGCCTATGTTTCTTTATCGATTTTCTGTCTGAATAGTCTGTCCATTGATGTAAATGGGGTGTTATTGTTATTGTGTAACTGTCATTATATACTGTTATTGTGTAACCATCAATTTCTCTTTTAATGGCTATTAGGATTTGCCTTATATATTGAAATGTTTCTATGTTTGGTGCATATATATCTACAATTACATACCTTCTTTTTGGATTGATTCCTTGGTCGTTATGTAGTGTCCTTTGTTTCTTGTAACAGTATTTTAAAATCTATTTTCTCTGATATAAGAATTGCTATTCCAGCTTTCTTTTGGTTTCCATTTAAACAGAAAATATTTTTCCATCCCCTCATTTTCAGTCTGTATGTGTCCATAGATCTGAGTCTCTTATAGACAACATATATACATGTCTTGGCTATGTATCCATTCAGCAAGTCTGTCTCTTTTGGTTGAAGGATTTAACTCATTTCTATTAATGTAATTATTGATATGCATGTTCTTATTGACATGTTGTTAACTGTTACGGATTTGGTTATGTAGGTTTTATTTCTTACCTTCCTTTTTTGTTTTCTTCTCTTGTGATTTGGTGTCTATCTTTATTATTGTATTTGGATTGGTTTCTCTTGTTAGTGTATCTGTTGTAGCTTTTTGATTTGTAGTTCCCATGAGGTTTTGATGTAGCAGTCTCTATATATACATACACACATAATATTCTTTAAAAGACTCTTGCTCCTTCAAAGAAAAGCTATGACCAACCTAGACAGCATATTAAAAAGCAGAGACATTACTTTGCTGAGAAAGGTCCATCTAGTCAAAACTATGGTTTTTACAGTAGTCATGTATGGATGTGAGAGTTGGACCATAAAGACAGCTGAGGACCAAAGAATTGATGCTTCTGAACTGTGGTGTTGGAGAAGACTCTTGAGTGTCCCTTGGACTGCAAGGAGATCCAACCAGTCCATTTTAAAGGAAATCAGTCCTGAATGTTCATTGGAAGGTTGATGCTAAAGCTGAAACTAATACTTTGGCTACCTTATGCAATGAACTGACTCCTTGGATAAAACCCTAATACTGGGAAAAATTGAAGGCAGAGGGGAAGGGGATGACAGAGGATGAGATGGTTGGATGGCATCACCAACTCGATGGACATGAATTTGAGTAAGCTCCAGGAGTTGGTGATGGACAGGGAAGCCTGGCATGCTGCAGTCCATGGGGTTTCAGAACTGGACACGACTGAATGACTGAACTGAACTGTACTACAGGCTATTGGGTGGGGCCTGTCTCCGTGCTGAAATGGTGACCTCTAGGAGAGTTTACACTGGTTAGTATACCATGGGATGTCCATCACAGTGTCACTGCCCCCACAGTGAGCCACAGTTTACCCCAGGTTCCCGAGGAGACCCTCCAAGACCTGCAAGTAATTGTGGCCCAGGCTACTAAGGAGTCATTGTTTTGCCTTGATCCTAGTACATGTGAAACCTCCATGTACAGTGGAGTCACTGTTTCTCCCAGTCTCAAGGAGCTCCTGCACTAAAGCCTTGCTGGCTTTCAAAACCAAGTGCTCTTAGGCTCCTTCCTCTAAAGCCAGATTCCTCAGCTTGGGAGTCTAAGGTTGGGCTCAGAACTCTGAGTCCTATGGGAGAAACTCTGCAAGAAAATTTTTTTCCAGTTTGTGCATTGCCCAACTTGGAGTTATGGCATTGGATTATATAGCAGAAGCAACTCTCCTACCGTATCGTTGAGGCTTCTTTTATGGTAGGTTCAAGTCTTTTTTCTTTTTTGTGAATATTTGTTCAGGAGTTTGTTGTGATTTTGGTGTTCTCATGAGAGGAGGTGAACTCAGGTTCTTCTGCTTGCCATCTTATCTTCAGCCTGTTCCATTTATTTTTGCTCTGATTTTTATTCTTTGGGTTATTTTTTTTTTAAACTTACCTTTGGTTATGTCTTTTCCTTCTTTTTCAAGTTCTTTTAGGTGTAAGTTAGATTTTCTTATTTTAAATTTTTCTGTTTCCTGAGGTAGGCTTGTACTGCTATGAACTTCTCTATTAGAACTGTTTTTGCTGTGTCCCACAGGCTTTGAATCACTGGGTTTCCATTTTCATTTGTCTCCAATTATTTTTATTTCCTCTTTGTTTTCTTCAATGATTCATTGATTGTTTAGTAGCACATTGTCTAGCCTCCATGTATTTGTGGACTTTGCAGTTTTTTACTGTAGTTGATTCCATTTTCTCATAAAAAATGCTTGATATGATTTTAACCTCCTGTGATCAATCTGGAGAATGTTCCATGTGCATTTGAAAAGAATGTGTACTCTGCTGCTTGCATAGAAGGTTTTCTGTATATCTTATTAAGTTCATCTGCTCCGATGTGTTGAGACCAGTGTTTTTCTATTGATTCTATGTCAAGATGATCTGTCCATTGGTGTAAGTAGGTCCCACACTATTATTTTGTTGCTGATATTTTCTACTTATGTGAGTTAATATTTGCTTTATGTCTTCAGGTTCTTCTGTGTTGAGTGCACATATATTTATGAATGTTCTGTCCTCTTTTGTATTGAGACCCTTTTCACTATGTAACATTTCTCTTTGTTCCTGTTACATTTTTTGTTTTGAAGTTTATTTTGTCTGGTATATGCATCCCACCCCAGCTTTCTTTGGTTTCATCAGTACATCTTCTTGTCCTCTCACTTTCAGTCTGTGTGTTTCCAGCTGATGTGAGTTTCTTCTGGCAGCATGTGTATGTGTCTTACTTTTATCCATTCAGTCACTCAATGTATTTTGACTGGAGCATTTACCACATTCACATTGAAGGTAATCACTTAAAAGTATTATTTATTGCCATTTTGTTCATTGTTTACAGGGTTTGTTTGTTTGTTTGTAATTCTGTTTCTCTCTTCTGTTTTTGCTCCATTCCTTTGTGATTTGATTACTGTCTTTAGAGCTATCATTGTGTAACTTTCTATTTTCTCAGTGGGTATCTGTTACAAGTTTTTAGTTTGTGGTTACCATGAGGTTTATATATAATTAGTTTAAGTTGACCTCATAAGTGTGAACACATTCTAACAACCCTGTATTTTTAGTCCCCAACACCATGCGTAATACTTTTGACATCATATTTCACATCTCTTTGATTTCTGTATCCCATATTATTCATTGTGAATAAAGATGTTTTTACTATTTCTTAAAATGTTCATACAATTTTTAAAGTTTAAACTCCATTTACAGTTATTACAAAATATTGGTATAATCCCTATGTTATCCAATACATCCTTGAGGCTAGCTTGCACCTCCCACTCCACATTGATAGTGCCCCATTGACTCCTCCCCACTGATAATCACAAGTTTATTCTCCACATCTGTGAGCCCACTTCTTTTTGTTGTATTCATGTTTGTTATATTTTTTTAGATTCCACATATAAGTAATATCATAGTGCATTTGTCTTTCTCTGTCTGACTTACCATAAAATCTCCAAGTCCATTCACATTGCTTAAAATGGTAAAATTTTCATTCTTTTTATGGCTGAGTATTATTCCATTAGGCATATGTGTGTGTGTGTGTGTGTGTGTGTGTGTGTGTGTGTGTGTATAACATACATATATATGCCACAAATTTTTTTCCACTCATCTGATGATGAATGTTTAGGTTGCTTCCATATCCTGGTAATTGTTAATAATGCTGCTATGAACACTGGGTGCACGTATCTTTCAAGTTGACAGTGAAAGTCACTCAGTCGTGTCTGACTCTTTGTGATCCCATGGACTGTATGGTGAATGGAATTCTCCAGGCCAGAATCCTGGTGTGGGTAGACTTTCCCTTCTCCTGGGGCATCTTCCCAACCCAGGGATTGAACCCACATCTCCCGCGTTGCAGGTGAATTCTTTACCAGTTGAGCCACAAGGGAGGCACATGTTTTCAAGTTAGTGCCTTTGTTTTTGGATATGTACCTGGGAGTGGAATTGCTGGGTGATAGTTCTATTTTTAGTTTTTTTGACTAACATCTGGACAGTTTTCCATAAGGGTTGCACCAATTTACATTACTAGCAGCAGTATAGGAGGGTACCCTTTTCTCCACATCCTCTCCAATATTTTTGATTTTATTCTTTTTGATGATAGTCATTCTGACTGGTGTAAGATGATTGTGATTTTTTTGATTTGCATTTCCCTGATGATTAATGATACTGAGCATCTTTCAATATACCTGTTGGCAATCTTCATATACTTTGGAAAAATGTCTAGTCTGGTCTTCTACCCATTTTTTTTTTCAGGCAAGTCTTTACTGGGGCCCAGGAGGAGGAAGTAAGAACAAACAGTTTCCTTTCCTACTCACTCATGGGGTGGAGGAGTGGGAGAGAGCGAAGGGGAGGTGAGCTTGTTCCCTATATAGGGTGAGGGTAGGGGTGTGTCCAGGAATCAGGCTGGAGTGGTGGCTTAGGTGGTTTGCCCGATGCTGTGGTGATGTTGAATGCAGAGGCATGCTCAGTACTCTGCTGTTGTTCCCAAGACCCTGATTTTACTCCTGGCTCTTGAGAAGTAGCAATAGTGGTTTTCTGGTCTTTTGTATATTCTGTCTGGAATTTGCCCTAATTGCACATGCATGCAGTTATTTTTAGTCACATACAGTTTCTTTGTATTTTGTTGCTGGAAGAGAGGTTTGTCCAGGTGTAAGCATTGTAGCACCACAATAAAAGGTCACAGGTTCCAGCCTGTCTCATTCCTCCCTGAGAGACTCTACACCCTCACTCTTATTGTGATCAGAAAAAATATTTGAAATAATTTTTATACTCTTTAATCTGTTGAGATTAGTTTTGTGCCATGGTATGTAGTTAATCCTAGAGAATATTACAGGTGCACTTGAATGTGTATTCTGTTTTTATTTTTGAATGTAATATCATGAAAATATCAATTAAGCCTGACTTCTGTTGTATCATTTAGGATCTTCTTGCCACACTGATTTTTCTGTCTAGAAGATCTATCCGTTGATGTGAGTAGTTTTCAGGTGGGCTGTGGCGTCTATGGGGTCACACAGAGTCGGACGCGACTGAAGCGACTTAGCAGCAGCAGCAGCAACTGTCACTGAATAATGGGTTCATAAAATCCTCTTCTTCATGCCTTGCTATTAAATTATTCTAGGTAGCTGAGTAGTTATTGCATTATATGAGATTTAATATGAAGTATGGGAGGCAAACTATACAGGAGAGCAGTGAGTTTACCCCATTTGTCAAATCCCTAAATAATTTGAGTGGTACTCCTCTTTCCCCAATTCCTAATGATCCTGATTAAAAGGGGAAAAAAAAGTAGTTGCTGTAAGGAGAACTCTAGCATCTGGAGGCCTACACTTTGATAATTGCTAACATGGTGTTAGTGTGCAGTTGATAAATCAGCTTTCAATTGGAGATAATCCAATTGGTTAAACAGAGTTGAATCACAAAAGCAACCCTGCTAATTTATAAATTTGTTAAATGTACAGTCATAGGCCAATAACTAATAATTTGCCTGGTCTGTGCTTTTCCTTTGTACCACCTTCAGTCTTACCATATTGCTCTTATGAATGTTGTCAGAGACACATAACACGAGGAAACCAAAGTTTACTAGAAATGTGAAGAGTCATGGCCTGAACCCAGATCTCCTAATTTTTGCTTCTTTCTTTGTAATATATTTATTGAAAATCTATATTGTAAAAATGAAATATAAAAAATGAAAAAAATTAGTAATGAAATTAACATAAAAATTTTTGCCACTTATTTTTAAGTAAGATTCTACTTACAAAAATAAAATTATATTTGAGATGTAAACTGAAAGTCATATTTATGAAATTTAAAAGGAGACACTGAAGTCACTGTCTTATTTTCTTTCAACTCTACTACATATACAAGTGTGTTTGTTAAAACCTAATATTCTTAAATAGAATTGATATTTACTTACATTTATTACACAAATAATGACACCAATGGAAGTATTTTCTCACCCTCCCTACTCTTTCTTGACCATCTCACCTTTGCCTGTAGCTTCAAACAACCATTTGAAACTCCCCAAATCTCTACTGTCTGCATTGGATTTAACGTCTGATGTGACCCTAATAACCCAAGATGGATTCAGAGGTACACAGAAACTCTCCTAGATACCCTACAGATCCTTTTAACTTGGAATATCCAAAAGAAATTGGCAGGTCTCCTCTCAAGCCTTCCTCTGGCCACCTAGTTACCCCAATAATCAATAATAAACATCAAATGAAAAATTAATAAGAATATATGTAAAACATGTTAATAATTAAACATTTCTGCATTGAGTGGTCACAAGTCTTCTAGAAGTTATTGAAGTTAGAAAAATAAATGCAAAAAAGCAAAACAGCTGTCTGAGGAGGCCTTACAAATAGCTGTGAAAAGAAGCAAAAGCAAAGGAAAAAAAGGAAAGATATACCCATTTGAATGCAGAGTTCCAAAGAATAGCAAGGAGAGATAAGAAAGCCTTCCTCAGTGATCAGTGCAAAGAAATAGAGGAAAACAATAGAATGGGAAAGAGATCTCGTCAAGAAAAAGAGAAATACCAAGGGAACATTTCATGCAAAGATAGGCTCAATAAAGGACAGAAATGGTATGGACCTAAGAGAAGCAGAAGATATTATGAAGAGGTGGCAAGAATACACAGAAGAACTGTACAAAAAGATCTTCATGACCCAGATAATCACAATGGTGTGATCACTCACCTAGAGCCAGACATCCTGGAATATGAAGTCAAGTGGGCCTAAGGAAGCATCACTATGAACAAAGCTAGTGGAGGCAATGGAATTTCAGTTGAGCTATTTCAAATCCTGAAAGATGATGCTGTGAAAGGACTGCACTCAATATGTCAGTAAATTTGGAAAACTCAGTAGTTGCCACAGGACTGGAAAAGATCGGTTTTCATTCCAATCCCTAAGAAAGGCAGTGCCAAAGAATGCTCAAACTACCGCACAATTGCACTCATCTCACATGCTAGTAAAACATGCTCAAAATTCTCCAAGCCAGGCTTCAACATTGTGTGAACTGTGAACTTCCAGATGTTCAAGCTGGTTTTAGAAAAGGGAGAGGAACAAGAGATCAAATCGCCAACATCCGCTGGATCATCAAAAAGCAAGAGAGTTCCAGAAAAACATCTATTTCTGCTTTCTTGACTATGCCAAAGCCTTTGACTGTGTGGATCACACAAACTGTGGAAAGTTCTCCGATGGGAATACCAGACCATCTGGCCTGCCTCCTGAGAAATCAGTATGCAGTTCAAGAAGCAACAGTTAGAACCAGACATGAGAAAAGACTTGTTCCAAATTGGGAAAGGAGTACGTCAAGGCTGTATATTGTCACCTTGCTTATTTAACTTAGATGCAGAGTTATCATGAGAAATGCTGGGCTGGATGAAGCACAAGCTGGAATGAAGATTGCGGGAGAAATATCAATAACCTCAAACATGCAGATGCTGCTGCTAAGTTGCTTCAGTTGTGTCGGCTCTGTGCGACCCCATGGACAGCAAGCAGCCTACCAGGCTCCTCTGTCCATGGGGTTCTCCAGGCAAGAATAACGGAATAGGTTGCCATTTCCTTCTCCCACCCTTATGATAGAAAGTGAAGAAGAACTAAAGAGCCTCTTGATGAAAGTGAAAGAGGAGAGTAAAAAGTTGGCTTAAAGCTCAACATTCAGAAAACTAAGGTCACAGCATCTGGTCCCATCACTTCATGGCAAATAGATGGGGAAACAGTGGAAACAGTGGCTGACTTTATTTTGAGGGGCTACAAAATCACGGTGGATGGTGGCTGCAGCCATGAAATTAAAAGATGCTTACTCCTTGGAAGGAAAGTTATGACCAACCTAGACAGCATATTGAAAAGCAGAGACATTACTTTGTCAACAAAGGTCTGTGTAGTCAAGACTATGGTTTTTCCAGTAGTCATGTATGGATGTAAGAGTTGGACCATAAAGAAAGCTGAGCACTGAAGAATTGATGCTTCTGAACTGTGGTGTTGGAGAAGACTCTTGAGAGTCCCTTGGACTGCAAGGAGATCCAACCAGTCCATCCTAGAGGTGATTGGTTCTGAGTGTTCATTGGAAGGACTGATGCTGAAGCTGAAACTCTAATACTTTGGCCACCTGTTGTAAAGGGCTGTTTCATTGGAAAAGAACCTGATGTTGGGAAAGATTGAGGGCAGGAGGAGAGGGGGTGGACAGAAAATGAGATGACTGGATAGCATCACAGACTCAATGGACATGAGTCTGAGTGAACTCTGGGAGTTGGTGATGGACAGGGAGGCCTGGTGTGCTACAGTCCATGGGGTCGCAAAGAGTCAGACACAACTGAGCGACTGAATTGACTGAAGTTAGAAATCAGGATTTCAAGGTGGTGTTTATTTCAAAATGCTGGACGACAGAAGTGACTTAGCAGCAGCAGCAGCAGCAGAGATAAATTTAGACTGAATAAATTCACTTTAAAATATTTCCTACATAAAACAAATCTTTATTTTCCAGACTGAAATATGAGGATATATAAATAAAAATTATTTTGATATGTAATGCACATTGTTTAATAGCTACAATTCTATCTTTCATTACAATATTTAGGAAATGTTCTTAACCAAGATATTCAAGTATAATGAGCCCAGAGACTCCTGGGAATGTAATTATCTGGTTTGTTTTGAATCAGACTGTCTGGAGTTAGTCTAGTGTTTTAATAAGGTCTACAGGGATTAGAACTAGTAAATATATGAATTTTGAAACTTCTAGGCAACCAGAAGAACATAAGAAGGAAAAATAAAAGACTAAATCATGTGGGAAATTTTTATTTCCCTACAGGACTTTAGAATATTTGCAACCATAGCAAATGTATAGGTTTAAAAAATATTGGGTACAATCAAGAGAGATTTTGCCACCAAAGGTTTAAAAAATACCATTTACTTCTCAACATGTAAACTTTCCCAACAGAAATAGACAGACAGTCATCTACTATAGCAATGTGGAGAAAAATTGTATTGCAATGTTTTGATAAACACCACAGATAATTTTAAAATGTGATCTTTAGCTACCTTAGAAAGAAAATAGTTACTTTTCCCCTAAGAAACTTTCCATATGTATCTAATAATAATGTTTCTCCATCATTTATAATTGGTTTTATTAATACTAACCTTTTGGTACTTAACATTATAAATTGTGATGGTCTAGAAATCAGTTTTTCTCTAGTCAAACTGAGAATGTTTTTATCAAAAAAGTAAACTCAATGGACAGAGTCCAGTTTCAGGTCCATAGTTCCAAATTAAACAGAGGCTCAAAATAAAGGGAAAAAGAAAACAAGTCAAAGGAAAAATATTTGATAGAGAGAACATCAAAACCAAAGACAAAAGAAATTAACCCCACAATTGGTTTAGAGAGCTTACTGTTGGAATTAAGCTGTCTCACTGCATATATCCTAGGATAAAGAAATCCAGCTATAAAAAGAAAGCTAAAAGGTGATTTTATGAAGTGTAGATAAAGCAGCACTGCCATATAGTTTAACATTTTTCCAGCATGTAGTTGAAGGACCTCTGATGAGCTGTCAAATACCTCCTAACTCCATCCCTTTCCTTTCCTATAGTTCCTACACATTAATTTCCTTGAGAATGTGAACTTCAATCTCTTTGGCAGCTAAATTTCTCATTATGATTTTTGAAATCTTATTTTCTATTACAACCAATTCCATGTGAGTTTGAGTCTTGCATGACTCCTCCAGGGGCTGCATCATTTCTGTTAAGACTCCATACTCTCCTAAATGGGGACCAGGCCCTGACAAAGGGGCCTATGGCCTGGCTTGCCTTTGGGAGGGATCCAAACTGGAGTGTCTATTTCAACTCCAGTGTTGAGAGTTATAATCTCCATTGTATTTGTGAGTGGGTTCAGAGTACAATTCCCATTAGAATTGACCAACGTTATTTCTGGTACCATATTTATTTATAAGTTGTACAAAATGCCTAAAATCATGGAAATCACGTTTTGTTGTTATTTGGTTGCTCAGTCATGTCCACCTTTTTGTGACCCCATGGACTGCAGCACGCCAGGTTCCCCCTGTCCTT
Organism: Nanger dama; assembly: GCA_917880005.1. Lineage (NCBI taxonomy): Eukaryota > Metazoa > Chordata > Mammalia > Artiodactyla > Bovidae > Nanger > Nanger dama. Next base: position 10,087,910 of record CAKJTW010000010.1, read on the forward strand.
CACCACCTCCCGGAGTTTGCTCAGACTCATTGAGTCGATGATGCCATCTAACAATCTCATCCTCTGTTGTCCCCTTCTCCTCCTGCCCTCAATCTTTCCCAGCATCAGGGTCTTTTCTAATGAGTCAGCTCTTCATATCGGGTGGCCAATGGTACTGAAGCATCAGTCCTTCCAATGAATATTCAGGGTTGATTTCCTTTAGGATTGACTCCTTAACTGACTTCCTTTAGGTCTGATCTCTTTGCAGTCCAAGGGACTCTCAAGAGTCTTCTCCAACACCACAATTCAAAAGTGTCAATTCTTCAGCATGGTCCAACTCTCACATCCACACATGACTATTGGAAAAACAATAGCTTTGACTAGAGGGACTTTTTCGACAAAGTAATATCTCTGCTTTTTAATATGCTGTCTAGGTTAGTCATAGCTTTTCTTCCAAGGTGCAAGTCTCTTTTAATTTCATGGCTGCAGTGATTTTGGAGCCCAAGGAAACAAAAATCTGTGACTGTTTCCACTTTTGTCCCCATCTATTTGCCACGAAGTGATGGAACTGGATGCCATGATTTTACTTTTCTGAATGTTGACTTTTAAGCCAGATTTTTCACTCTTTCACCCTCACCAAGAGGCTCTTTAGTTCCTCTTTACTTTCTGCCATATGTGAGGCTGTTGACATTTCTCCTTGTAACCACAATTCCAGCTTGAGCTTCATCCAGCCCGGCATTTCACATGATGTACTCTGCATGGAAAAAGCAACAGAGTTCCAGAAAAACACCTATTACTGCTTTATTGACTACGCCAAAGCCTTTGACTGTGTGGACTGCAATAAACTGTGGAAAATTCTGAAAGAGATGGGAATACCAGACCACCTGATGTGCCTCTTGAGAAATCTGTATGCAGGTCAGGAAGCAACAGTTAGAACTGGACATGGAACAACAGACTGGTTCCAAATAGGAAAAGGAGTACGTCAAGGCTGTATATTGTTACCCTGCTTATTTAACTTATATGCAGAGTACATCATGAGAAACGCTGAGCTGGAAGAAGCACAAGCTGGAATGAAGATTGCCAGGAGAAATATCAATAACCTCAGATACGCAGATGACACCACCCTTATGGCAAAAACTGTAAAGGAACTAAAAAGCCTCTTGATGAAAGTGAAAATGGAGAGTGAAAAAGTTGGCTTAAAGCTCAACATTCAGAAAACTAAGATCATGGCATCTGGTCCCATCACTGGGAAATAGATGGGGAAACAGTGGCTGACTTTATTTTGGGGGCTCCAAAATCACTGCAGATGATGACAGCAGCCATGAAACTAAAAGACGCTTACTTCTTGGAAGAAAAGTTATGACCAACTTAGATAGCATATTGAAAAGCAGAGACGTTACTTTGCCAACAAAGGTCCGTCTAGTCAAGGCTATGGTTTTTCCTGTGGTCACATATGGATGTGAGAGTTGGACTGTGAAGAAAGCTGATCGCCGAAGAACTGATGCTTTTGAACTGTGGTGTTGGAGAAGGCTAGAGTCCCTTGGGCTGCAAGGAGATCCAACCAGTCCGTTCTGAAGGGAATCAGCCCTGGGATTTCTTTGGAGGGAATGATGCTAAAGCTGAAACTCCAGTACTTTGGCCACCTCATGCGAAGAGCTGACTCATTGGAAAAGATTCTGAAGTTGGGAGGGATTGGGGGAAGGAGGAGAAGGGGACGACAGAGGATGAGATGGCTGGATGGCATCACTGACTTGATGGACGTGAGTCTGGGTAAACTCTGGGAGTTGGTGATGGACAGGGAGGCCTGGCGTGCTGCTGCGATTCACGGGGTCACAGAGTCAGACACGACTGAGCGACTGAACTCTGCATTTAAATTAAATAAGAGGGTGACGATATACAGCCTTGATGTACACTTTCCTTAATGTTGAACCAGTCCATTGTTTCATGTCCAGTTCTAACTGGTGCTTTTTAACCTGCATATAGATTTCTCAGGAGGCAGGTAAGGTGGTCTGATACTCTCATCTCTAAGAATTTTCTGTAGTTTGTTGTGATCCACATAGTCAAAGGTTTTAGCCTAGTCAATGAAGCTAAAGTAGATGTTTTTCTGGAATCCTCTTTTTTTTTTTGTATGATCTGGAAAAACCCAAATGAACTTTTTGGCCAACCCAATACGTGAACCTAAGCAGTGTTCAATTAACCGAGCAAACAGCCTTAGTGTTATCATTAGTCTTAGGTTTAAAGCTAAAAGATTTTTTTTTTTTTTAAACAGAGGATATGGGAGGGTGTACTCTATTGTTTCTTACTTAAATATAAAAACTGTAACTCTCAAAATATTTGTCATATTTCCCTGGTGGCTCAGATGGTAAAGAATCTGCCTGCAGTACAGGAGACCAGGGTTCAATCTGTGGGTCAGGACGACTTCCTGGAGAAAGGAATGGCTACCCACTCCGGTATTCTTGCCTGGAGAATCCCATGGAAAGAGGAGTCTGGCAGGCTGCAGTTCATGGGATTACAGAGTCGGACATGACTGAGAGGCTTAACACTTTCATTTTCATTATCTTGTAAAGTCTTCTCATTGAGTGGAAAAATGATTTGTCTATATTCAGCTTTAATAGTCAAAATGTGAACTTTGGAGAACATGAAATACAAAGAAAAATCAAGTTCATTATATAGACATAGGGTATTCAAATATTTATTTTACTATAGGGAGTGTAATCAAGAAAATAATTGAATATTCACCTACCAGATTAAATAACAATTTAGGAAGGAATGTTTCACAGTTTACCCAAAATAAAACAGTGCATCAGATACATTTTTAGATTTTATTATCTTTAATGAACTGTTTAACATTTTTACAAATCATCAGATTTTTAACAGCTTCCAGTAGTAAATATAGCAGTGACGGCATAAAGACACTGAAATGCGAGACTCCTCTGATGAGCGAATACAAAAGAGAGAAACACCTGGAAACAGAGGGCAAAAGGTCAACTCCAGTTCTGAGATGGAAATTAACATGGTTAAATTCTTTACAACTTTAGTACAAGGAGAAATGAGTAACTCATTCCCTATAAATGAATACGTAACTTTGAGCTTCACCTTCCTGGAAGTTTTGAGGGACATCATTTGACCCAAAGATCCCCAAAACTTTATACTCTGTATTGATACCAGAGGATTCAAACATACAGAAAGTAATCTGAAAATGATTGCCAAAGCAAAGAAGTGCTTTTATTCCTCAACATTTGTGACCTTCATGGTATACTGTGTATTATAAAAGGGTGTAATCCCTATACAATTGCATAAATGTCATACAAATGGATTTTACAAATTCAATATCATATGTATTCAAAAATACATATAGCTGTGCTTTAGTAAATGAATCCATCAGTTCCTTGAGGGATAATTTTGCTTTTAAGTTATATCCAAAGTATATACAAAGGATCCACAAATGTTAACAACTTATGACTAAAATTCTCAAGGTTTTCATTTGCAAAAACTGTGGTGATTTTCAATTTAAAAATTTTAAGAAAGTTGTGAATATTGCCGGTTTATTATCACTTGGGTTAAGAAAAAGTAGATGGCTTCAGCTCTTTAACAGGAAATTTGTGAACTACTCACAAATGAGAAGTTACACATTTTGGATCATTAGAAAAAGATAAATTACCTATACTTCCCAATTGAGAACAGAATGTGCAGTGTATAAAAAAATAAGATTTTATTCTGAAACCAACAAAAGTATTTCTAGAAAAGCCCTTGGGGATACATCTTCTCATTTCCTTTACACAAGAATGAGTAAGTGGCATACCTTAACGGCATACCCTTATATCAAAGTGTGTATTCTATTTCCAAGATGATAGATTGAACATTTTGTAAGGGTGGGAAAAATATACACTTAAAATGTCAAAGTCAGTATATTACTATATAGTATCTAACTTCATTCCAACATAATTTTATCAATATAAACTAGACTGAAAAAGAATTAAATACACAAAGAGATGTTACTGGCATGCAAAATCCATTGTTCCAACGTGAAACACTAGGTCTATATTTTTAATAAAAACTGCACATCTGTTTAATTTGGCTAACAGAAAGAAAAATGCACATTTAAGAAAGATGTTATCATATCCTTCTAATAAAGCAAGTCTATAGCAAAGGCACTTCAGCAGAGCACTAACTCCTTGACCTTTTCCAAATCATTTTCATTTATGCCACCTGAAATACATCTTTCTGTGTAAAACCAGTAAGAAACTGCCTCTAATTTTGGACCTTATCACCCCTCCCTCAAAAAAGTAAGTGTAGGTATTAACCAAAACATTTCTCTCTTCTATGGATTGGGGTAGAATATAGCAAACTTTTACCTAGATCTTTAAATTCTTTGGGTTAATACAGAAAGGAATGTTATCTGACAGGTTATATGCTTCAGAAATGGTTACAGGGAAAACCTGGCTGAAGTCTACTGTCTTGGGGGAAAAAGCTGTTGTCTTTTGTTGTATATCTATCTACGGTTTGACTGTAGCTAATGTGGTTAATTTTAGTTCTTACAACTTGTTTATGTGCCTTAGGTCTCTATGTTGCTCCTATCTTAGTTAGTAGTGCATGAGAAATAAAGCAATTTAGTTTCATTCCTTCCCCCTCCCCGCCCCAAGGAAAAGGGTAAGCTGCTTCAGACATTTGCCTTTATGGAAATTTTAAGAAAAATGAGATGAGTTGATTTTAATTAACAAAATTTCATTTTTAGGACATGAATGATAATTCAGAGTTGAAAGCACTTAAAATTAAAAACGGCCATTGAATGTGTTCACACTAATTCTCTGCTATGATGAAAAGAATATATTACTTCCAAACCTGGAAAAAAATGTTATATAACTTAAAAGCATTTACGTAATTTAATAAAAATCTTTTACTTTTCCTGTGAAATTGAAACTGTTGTTCCCAAACATTTTTTGGAATGTCAGCAACAAAAAAATCTGGATGTATACCTCGGATCCTGAAGGTATTATTGAATCTCAAGAGAAATGGCACGTTTTTTCTGCTTGACATTTCAGAAAAAATTGAAATGTTTATTTCCTTTAGCTCCACATATTTTAAGTTTGGATGTTTATAAGAAACTTGCAATTCATTGATTTTTAAAAATCAAGTTTAATAGTTTAAGTGACTTTTTTTGAATAGAAGAAATATCTTAAAACTTATTTCGGTCTATATGTATCAGTGAGCCTTAAAGATTGGGGAGTGGGAGGAATGACTTTTTTTTTAAAGACTGGTAAAAAATTTTCTTGACAGCTAAGCTCACTTCCCCTTTTGGTGATGGGGAAGGGGGCAAGAAATTTTAAATAAAAATTCAGTATCAGAACATTCATTTCTCAGATTTCTAGATAAACTAACACCTTTTTATTCTGTGAAGTTTTATCCAAACACAACCAAAGAGCTGGCATTTCCCTCTCTAACAACCAAGTAGCTTCTTGCCCATCTTAGGTGAGTATGGAATTTACTTTTGGGTTGATACAATATACATGCTGTTTAAAAATGAAAGAAAATGTGGTTTGGCCTTTGAACTCTAGAATAACATCAATCCAGAACATTTATCCAGTTATTTTCAAGTATATGCAGTGGAGAATATAATAGTAACATTTCACAAGAGTAATACAGTTTCATTTCTAAATGTTTCACAGGAGTAGTCAAAGCAGAAGCAGTATTTTTGAAAGCAACTTTAGGAGTATACTTTTCACTGTTATTCTTCAGAGTCAGGGCTCAACTTGATGACTGAGCAACAATTTCGGATACTTTTTACATTTTGAACCCTCAGATGCTTCAAATTCATCACCCCAAAATAAATAAAAAGCATAGGCCAGAAAAAAATCATTTCTTGGTAGCTTTCTCACTACTGAATTACCATTTTACTATTTACTCTGCTTGAGACATGTCCAGGGACCATGAGATTGCTCAGTCTCAGCTTCTTCAGAAGTTCACACAGCAATTTACAATAAAAGCAAGAATAAACAGCACGAGACAATAGAGACACAACCACTCTTGGTATTAATTAATGGGAATCAGTGGGCGTTCCTCTCGCTTCTTCCAGATGTTAGTTTTGCTATCTCTCTTGGCTAGTGGTGGTGGTCTGCCCCTTTTTTAGTGGGGGATATATTGGCTTCAAAATCTTCAGCGGTGCTTTTTCTTCCTGGGGACTCTTCTCCAGGGTGCTCCATGATGGCTCCACTCCCTCCATCTAGGATGTGCCTTAAAGCTGGGTCCTCTGGAGAGCAGACAGTGGTTCCACTCTCACTACTGCTCAGGTCTAAATCTTCTAAGTAAAGGATCTTAGGCTGATGCATGCTTTTGATGAACGTTTTCTCCCTCTCCAGTTTTCTGCTTGAGTGGTGCTCATTCATGTCCACCCCAGAGTCCAGACTCGTGTCATTGCTCTGGGCTCTCTTGCCCTTTTTCAGGTCTATGAAGGAGTGCCTAACCTGTGCGACCGGCTTTCCATCAAGAGACACAAACCAGGCTCTGGGGTGGGGGGATGGCTTTCCTTTGGACAGTTCTAGGAGGGTCTGTTCTGAAATTCCTTGAAGCTCTGATGAAAAGGGAGTCATTACAACAGCTTCATTTAGTGTTCCAGGAACAGAAACAGATTCCAGGAGGCTGTTTGAATACCGGCTCCAATCTGAAGTTTGGGATGGCAAACTCTGTTGACCTTCCAGTGGGATGTTCTCTTCCCTGGCATCTGGGGGCTGGGCATGAGAATGCATTGGCATTTTTGGTAATGTCTGTGTAAAGTTCTCTCTATTTACTGGCTCCATCAGTTGGCCATAGACTAACTGTCCCTTTCTTGGCAGAGTAGCTGACTTAGCAGGATGCAACTGCTCTGAAGCGGGGAAGAGGTCAGATGTCTGAAGGATGGCTATGGGCTGGCTGTATATGTGCATGATCTGTTCTGGAATGTGGGAATGCCCATATGCCTCTTCCTTACCTGTGAGATACCTCTTTTCCTCTTGGGTATCACCGAGAGACGAAGACATATTGTTAACATGTTTAAGTTGTTTGGACCCTACATTGGGCTCCAAAGACTGTGCTGGGTTTCTGGAGTAATTATTTTGATTGACTGACAGAAACGAAACTTCTTCGTTGTAGATTTTCAAATTGTCCCGAGTTTTCACCATGGAAACTCTTTCTTCTGCTTCCACCTTGGATGATTCCTTTTCTGAGGGCTGTACGAGGAGCTTTTGGCATTGAATAACTGTGATTTGTCCTCAGTTTTTAATGCAACTTTGACTGAACTGATGTGATTTATGTGAGTTGTTGAAGTTGTCTGGTCTCTCTTGAGGACCTCAAGTTTAGTGGTATTCCTTTCTCTTTTCTGTGGAGTACCACACTTATCCCTAGAGTAGAAGAGAAGGCAAAAAAAAAAAAAGCTTCAAACTTATCTAGAAGGTTTCATTTTAAAAAATCTCATGTTTATTTTATAAATAAATATACACACAAACATATATATAATGCTACTGTTAGAATATATCCGTTTTAATTTTAATCTATATTTAAAACATCAAACCATTGCTTTCTACAAACTTTGTAATACATAGAATTTACATGACACTAAAATCAGACAGTTTGTGTTCACACGCATTACTATTGTTCTTACCTGCAATAACAAAGAAGTACAGCAAAAATCCAATGACAATAACTATTGTTCCTCCTAATATAGCGGTAAGAAATACTGTGTGGTAGGCAGTTATGTCCTTGGAATCTCCATTCATACCTGACCCTAAATAGTTCAAAATAAACAAAGAGAAAATATATTACTTTAGGTCAGACTTTCAACTGTGTCCTATCCTGAGTGAGGCAGATTAAAGATGTGTACACAGGTCTATCAATTTGTTCCCCTCCCATGGCAGGCTTCTCTGTGGATGGGAAATATTTTCCCTACTCCCATTAGGCTTAATCAGTTGACTTGCTGTGCCCAGTGAAATAGGAGCACCTTAAATGAGGCTGTATAAATTGCCTGTCCTCTGCTAAGGTCTTCTACTAAGTGAAAAGTACATCCTAAAGTTTTGCTATTCTTTTAATCTAGGTTCTGGAATGAGAAAAATCTTAAAACTGAACCAAGTCAAGCCCAACAGTCACAAAATGAAAGCAACAAATAGAGGGCAGGCTTGTTTGTTACTGATGGCTGAATGTTACAGAAAACGGACCAAGATGGTAAAGTCCTGCTGTTACAAAACTTACACTATGTGACCCTGGCTTCCAAGTCAAGCAGTAGGGAAACTGTTGCAGGAGGTAGTAAAAATAGCAACCGAAGTTACGTGGTAGCAAAATATTTGCTGGAATGAAAGTATTTCTAATGAGAGCTTTGTGCAAAGAGGTTTTGAGATAGAATATAGTGAGTGCTGATATTAGCTGCATTCAATTTTAAAAGAAAATGTAAAGATAAAAGAATTCTTTAAAATTCTTTTAAAAGAATTTGCTAAAGTAAACAAGGATGAAAAGACCAATGAGAATGCAAAAACTGGGGGCCTGAAGAATCAAAAGTTGTAACTCCTTCCAGACAGGACTCTAGAATAACATGGCGCCATGATCCCCATAAGCTAAGTCCAGCAGAAGACGGTGACCCATTATTCTTCTTTATGAGAACACATATATACAGTGTTGTGGTAATTACTTTGTTGTTTTTGTACAGTTGCTAAGTCATGTCTGACTCTTTTGCAACCCCATGGACTGTAGCCCGCCAGGCTCCTCTGTCCATGGAATATTCCAGGCAAGAATACTTGAGCCAGTAGCCATTTCCTTCTCCAGAGGATCCTCCTAATCCCGGGATCACACCTGCATCTCCTCCATTGCCAAGCAGATTGCTTACCATGGAGCCACCAAGGAAGGCCCTGGAATTAGCTTAACTACAGTAAAAGCAGACTAAGCATGGGGATGATCAGTGGAGGTTCTGAATATCCTGCATGAAAGTAGACGCAACTTACCTTGAGGTAATGCTCAACATCACTAGGACTTATTTTGCTCAGAAATGGATACAAGTCTACTGATTAGTATCAACTGGATTCTAATGTGTACTGGGGGTGATGAGACATCTGATTTTCCACTCATCTCAACCATAAGAAAAAGTCCAGGATGAGGCTTTCAACTTCACCAAGGACGCTGGAAAGACTAAGGACACATAAAGACTTAGCCCCTTTAACTTTTACATCATCTAAGTTGACCAAAGTATAGTGACATTAAAGGATTTGGAGAAGCAGTGTTTTGTTTATGCATTCAGACTTGAAGCCAGAGCTCCTGAACTGGAATCCTGGCTTCACCCTTTCTGTGTGGTGTTGGGCAAGCTTTATTCACTTATGTCTCACAGCACAGGTCTCATACTTGTTACAATGATTAAATAAAACATTGAGAACAGTGTTTAGCACATGATAAGCACTCAGTAAGTGTTGGCTATATTATACCACTGTTGTTAAATGAAATGTCAAGATTATAGAAGAACGGGCACTCCAGTACTGAATACTCTCTTAACTGGTAACTGATAATAAAATGTTTATCATATTGAGTAGGCAACCAAGAACAGCATTGCACAATATGAAATTTCTTCAAAGAAAAAAGATAAGAGTAACAACTCTATCTGTAGATAACTATTTACGATCCAGAGCTGCAACAGAGTAGACTATAATTGGGTGAAATTCAAGTTCTTCTCCAAAGAATATCTGAATATACGTTATCACAATTGAGTAATATAAGCAATTTTCACTCCACAGAATTCCAACAGAACTCACCTTTGGAATTAAGAGGCTGACATTGTTACATCTGTCCCAAATCTTAAGTGTATGACAAGAGCAGAAAAGCATACAACTGCACGCGTGTGTGTTAGTGTGTATGCACATGCCCAAGAGAGGTTAGAAAGTTAGAAAATTACAATAAATTTTCATTCTGATATTTGAAAATTAATGGTACTTGTTTAATTCTATACTCAGCTACCTACTTACCTATAATAATGTGAAAAACTAATTGATTTTTATTTTTGCACTTAATATTTTTTCTAGAAATTGGTTTAAGATTTATTTTTAAAACATATTTAGTAATATTATTAACCAAATTATAGCTTCAGCACACCAGACACTAACTAGCCCATCACAAAACCAGTTTGATTTTACAGTAACATTTGCATCCTAAACTGTTTAGGGACATGAGTGATCCTCATATTCAACTCCTGCAATTTAGAAAAAGGAAAATTAATACTCAGATGGGTAAGTACCTATTTCAAGCTCACCCTGTTAATTACTGTCAGAGCCAGAACTACAATCAAATTAAAGTTATCCATATTTCTCATATGGACCTTTCAAAAGCATAACTAGAAATTATCTGATAATCCTACATTTCTATTAGTACTCCGATTCACACAAAATTGTTCCCAACATAAAAGCCAAAACAAAACTTCTATTTTAGAAAATTATTTTGGCTTTTATAATTCAGTCATCTTGCATAAATGGTATATTTTTAGTGGAAACCACATTTCTCTGTAAAACTCAAGTGCTCCTGTGGCCATTTTTATCAGAAATGAAATAACTTGGATTAGTTGAGTTGAAGTATTAAATATTAATTGTTCTTTTTCATCAATAATTTATAGTTGCAAATTTAGAATAGGATAAGATCAGACAGCTGGCAAGACTGCATGATATTTTGCACCATAAACAACAAAAGCAATCACCCTCTGGTTTCTGGATAAATAAACTCATAAGCACTATACACTGAAACAAAAACAGAACATTCCTCATGATTATAATGGTTAATAGCTCATATTTCTTCTACTGGTATACTCTTAGCTTCATTTTTGAAACAAAGTCTTGTTACCTTGCATGGTTTAAAAATGGAAGGTTGTCAAATGTAAAATGAAAATAAACTATATAAAAAGTTTCAAAAACACTAGGCAGCCATAACAAAGTTAGCTGATACATTGCTACTGAGAAATGAATGTAAAATGTTATCTGTATCCTGGATCAGGGGACGCACCAGGACTATTCCTGAACAGCCTGAAATAGCCAGGTTGCAGCTGCCTTTCAGCTGGAAGCCAGGACGCTAGCTAAATCAAAATAATTACTTCTGACATGATTAAAGATGAAGGAGGGACATATGCATTCAGCTTTTACACTTTCCCTAAATTTTACAAAAATGACACAAAGTTTCGCTCTGTCTTGTTTTTAGAAATACACATGTCCACAGGTTAAAGGAGAATGAGGTCAAAGACCTGAGCAACGAGATGCTGACAGGTGGAAGGCTGACTTAGCAGAGCGCGCAGCAGGGAAAACCAAGAAGCAACGCAACTTACACCAGCGAACACCCAGGAGGCCTAATGAGTGGTTGCTGGCCCATGGTGCAGCTAGTCTACATGACAGCTGGTTAGAGTATTTCTTTTTTAAGATGACTTAATGGATGAGATATGCAGTGTTTGAGAATTTTTAGATATTTACACAACTCAAAATGTTGGATTGCTAAGTACAAAATATATAGATAGATACCATGTTAATTTGATACCAGTTAAATCCAGGAAAAATGAAACACTTATTTCTCCTAAAATATGAATGGGACTATTCCTAGTACACAGCTCTTGGTTTTTGCCCACCTTCTGTTCACATGTCAGGCCAATCTTCATTTGGGCCATCACCTGTCTTATCCTACAAACACTGGAGACAGACACTGTTATTCAACAGTCCCTCGTCCCCACCACACCCCCAACAATGATGATCTAAGTCTGAAAATTTTTCATCCCTAGGAAGATCAGGAACAGTGTGAGGAAAAGACTGCAAAGGGTTAGGATCAACTGTCTTGAAGCAGCAATCTTCCAAAGACAGTGGAGCAGGTCTGCTAACTGGGTCCTCTAGGATTCCTGCCTTTTACAGTCTGCTCTTTCAGCCTTCCCTAGGATCCTGCAAACTCCTGATATCCTACTATATGTTTCTAATTATCCAAAATCTGCTCCTGTTGTTTGCAGTCAAAAGCTCTTAACTGATCTGGGTAGAATTCATTCATTAAAAAGCAAACTAAGAAAATTCTTGATTTGAATAAACTTTGTACTTCAGATTCATCAGGCATTACAGTTGTAAAGGACCCTAGAGTTCACGGAACTTAATCTTTCCCTATATATCTGGAAAAAGTAAAATAAAGCTGAGATCAAGAGACTAGAAGCTTTTCCCAGTATAATACAGTAAGTAGCAATGCTTAGAATAAAATGGGAAACTAATATCAGTTTCAGCATGGCTATTTGGATTTTTTAAAGTTTACATCTTGTTTCATTTTTACCATACCTCTAGTTCCTGGAAGTGGAGCTGCTATCCAGTAGCCCAAATGTGGTGCATCATATGTCCAAATTAAATGACTGCTAGAGTCCTTGACCATTCCCTGGCCATGATTTACCCACGCACCTGAAAAGGAAGGCAAATAAAAAGTACTAATCAGCTACCTTATATATCTTGAATGCTAACAGGAGTTTGCTGATAGTCATGTACAGAATACTTTGTAGGATATTTTCAAAGATGAAAACTGTGACAATATATTTTCGTGGGATAATATATATTAAATAGAATACTTTGATCTGTTATGACTAAAGGATATAAAATCAATATAAATAAACTTTATATCATATATAAAATCAATATAAATTTTATATAAATATAAAAGGGTATCTACTTAGGGAAATCATACTCTCCAAATGTCTAAATTGTGTATATTGAGATATGTCTTAGTAAGAATGTAAGTAAATCCAAATTTATCAACAGATGGTTGTTACCTACTCTGGGGTTCTGATTAAATGCTTACAGTATGTGTTTTATGACCTTATTAATATTTTTATTAAATGCTGTTTTGTTCTATTATTGCTGGCATGGTTCTTTTAGAACTAAATGTCTTAAAACTTAAAAAAGTACTATTCTGATTCATTTAAATATCAACCACAGAAGAAAGAATTCAGTAAAACCAATATCTTTTATGAAGTCCAGCATTACAAAACTTGTTTATAAGTTTAGTCTATGTATTTGGTTTACTGATTCATTGTAATGATGTATATAGACAAACTTGAAACTATGGAAGTGAGTCAGCCTGCTTTTTGAATAGTCACGTTAAACTTAAGCAGTACATGTGATGAATCAATTCAAAAATTCTGCCACTGGAAGGTACATGAGAAACACAGGCTTTTTTCAGGAGAAACAGTCAGAAAGCAGAACTCAAAGAAGATATTCTTTTTCAAAGTGTCCTGAAACAGTTCTCTCATTCAACAAGTCAGGGGATTGAGGCCAGAATAAGTCAAGTGACTTGTTCAACATCATATTGCTGGCAAATGGACCAGAATCCAGGTCTTACAGCTTTTAATGTTTTACAGAACTATACCACTGTGACACTGTGACTTATAAAAAGAAATTTATATATATGGTCTTAAATCCCCAGTCCTGGCACAGAGCTTCTAAAAACCTTGTAATTCCCTATGTGATAAAATCCATCAAGGTGGAAAGAGTGTCTTTTCTTGTTGACAACAAGCCAGTGTCAACCATGTCTGAGTTTATGTTAACAAGGTGAATTTTGGAAAGTCCCAGTGGATGGTGGCTGGTTGCCAGGGGAACCAACTGCATGTACCTTTCATCCCCACCCCCATACACCCCTCTAGAGATGGGAGAGGGGCTGGAGCTTGAATTCAATTGTCAGTGTTCAAAGATTTAATCAAGCATGGCTACATACTGTGGCCTCCACAAAAGCCCCTAAACTGCAGGGTTCAGAGAGCAGAGCTGGTGAACATTTGGAGGTGCCAGGAAGGTGATGTACGCAAGGAGAGAGCACTGAAGCTCCAAACCCCTTGTGCTGTGTATCTCTTTCATCTGGCTGTTACCAAAGTGTATCCTTCTATAGAAAACCGATAACCTAGTTAGTAAACCGTCTTCTTGTGAGCTGTTCTAGCAAGTTACCAAACTTGAAGAGAGGGTCACGGGAGCCTCCACTTTATAGCCAATCACAGCAGGAGCACAGCTGAAAAGCTGGACTTGCAGTTGGCCTCTTGAGTTGCAGGCTGTGGGACCAAGCCTTTAACCTGTAGGATCTGACACTAACAACCACATGGATTGCAGCACACCAGGCCTCCCTGTCCCCCACCAACTCCCAGAGTTTACTCAAACTCATGTCCATTGAGTTGGTGATGCCACCCAACCATCTCATCCTCTGTCGTCCCCTTCTCCTCCTGCCCTCAATCCCTCCCAGCATCAGAGTCTTTTCCAATGAGTCAACTCTTTGCATCAGGTGGCCAAAGTATTGGAGTTTCAGCTTCAGCTTCAGTGCTTCCAATCAACACCCAGGACTGATCTTTAGGATGGACTGGTTGGGTCTCCTTGCAGTCCAAGGGATTCTCAAGAGTCTTCTCCAACACCACAGTTCAAAAGCATCAATTCTTCCGCACTCAGCTTTCTTCACAGTATAACTCTCACATCCATACATGACCACTGGAAAAACCATAGCCTTGACTAGATGGACCTTTGTTGGCAAAGTAATCTCTCTGCTTTTCAATATGCTATCTAGGTTGGCCATAACTTTCCTTCCAAGGAGTAAGTGTCTTTTAATTTCATGGCTGCAATCACCATGTGCAGTCCAACTCTTTGTGACCCCATGAATTGCAGCACACCAGGCCTCCCTGTCCATGACCAACTCCCAGAGTTTACTCAAACTCATGTCCATTGAGTGGGTGATGCCATCCAACTATCTCATCCTCTGTCATCCCCTTCTCCTCCCACCTTCAATCTTTCCCAGCATCAGGGTCTTTTCAAATGAGTCAGTTCTTCGCATTGGGTGGCCAGAGTACTGGTGTTTCAGCTTCAGCATCAGTCCTTCCAATGAATATTCAGGACTGATCTCCTTTAGGATGGACTGGTTGGATCTCCTTGCAGTCCAAGGGACTCTCAAGAGTCTTCTCCAACACCACAGTTCAGAAGCATCAACTCTTTTGCACTCAGCTTTCTTTATGGTCCAACTCTCACATCCATACATGACCACTGGAAAAACCATAGCTTTGACTAGACGGACCACTGAAGGCAATTTTACAGCACTTAGCTCATATTGGAGGGTACAAGAAAAATACCTTCACATTTGGTGACCAGAAATGAAACTTTTGAATGCAGAATAGAGTTGAAAGAAGAGTTTATCCCTTACAACTACTTTTGTTACTTACATAATTTCCAGTCTTTTTTAAATAATATATCTGTTTTTATCTTCTGTAGTGAATGTGTTTGTGCCTCACTACCCACCTTTTCAGTTACAATGAAACCTCAATTCCAAGTCTCTTTGAGAATACACTGCTCCCTCTTAGTCTACATGATTAGTTTAGGGCTCCAATCCCAGCTCCAACACATGACTAAGCCTAAATAAATCTATGAAATCTATTTGCAGGCCACAGACATTTGTTCTGAGATAGGCATGCAAACCTCCTTCTAGAAATGCAGTGAAGGGCTTGTGTACTAGCTACTAGGAAAAGAATTTCTCTACCCTTTGGATTTTAACCTGGCTAGTGTAAAATGAAAGCACCTACAGCCTTCCTGCCACTCCAAAGGGAAATCCTATTTCAGAAAGGTTATTAACACAGGAAACAGATGAGACAGAAATCAAGTCCTACAAATCAGTCTAGTCTGTGCATTGTGACTTAATCCAACACAGTTCTACCCCTGGGCTTTTCAGTTGTGGGGGACTGATCATCTTTTTGTTTTTTGATAAGGACTCTCACTTTATTTACATGGAAAAACAAAACCAAGAGAAGCACAAGAGAAAAATGCATCCAGTTGCTATTTTGGAGGCTAATCTCAAGAAACAAAATTGGTACCAAAGTATTTTTTGGAAAATAATCACTCTTTCTACCTTCACATATATAGAGAGACACATATAGAGAATACAATGTTATTTATTTCATGAAATTTGCATAGTTTATTAATTGCTTTAGCCAAGCTTTTAGATATAAGTTTATATTGCCTATGAATCCACCTGCAATGCAGGAGACCCCAATTTGCTTCATGGTCAGGAAGATACCCTGGAGAAAGGACAGGCTCAGTATTCTTGGGCTTCGCTGCTGGCTCAGATGGTAAAGATTCCACCTGCAATATGGGAGACCTGGGTACGATCGCTGTTGTGGGAACCATCCCCTGGTGGAGAGCATGGCAACCCACTCCAATATTCTTGCCAGGAGAATCCCCATGGACAGAGGAGCCTGGCATGCTACAGTCCATGGAGTCACAAAGAATTGGACACAACTGAGTGACTAAGCATTAGCACTATCGTAACAAAAACCCATAAGAGCCTCAAAATATAAAACATGGGAATGTGAGTAAATAATGCTATTTTAAAATAATAGTGATATCATTTTCCCTATAATTTTATTATATTAATCAAAGTGGGGCCACTTTTTGGTCACTGATAAAGTGCTTAAATTTATAATATTACTGATTTAGTGCTCTACTAAAGATAAAACATTTATATATAACTATTAATGTTTAAGTAATAAGCTATATTAAAATTTAATATTCTATGTAAAATAGAAATTTGTCAATTATACCTTAATAAAGCTAAAATTTTTTAATAACAATAGCAACCTATATCCAAGATAAATATTCAAATATTCAAAAAGTCAAAGTATTCAGAACCTTTTCCCATAATTCACATACCTGTGTTCATATCAAATGTCCAGGCAGGTATGTAATCCCCTGCACTTACATCATTTGTATGTAGAAGAGGAAGAGAAATTTGAATAGAGCCATCCACCTTTAATTCTTTTCCTCCAGAATATATTTTCACACATATTGCAGCAAGAGGAGTTAATTCAATGCTTTCAAAACCTAAAAACAGAAGACAGTTCATTAAAATCATATGTAAAGCACAGACTGTAGTTATATATTAACAACAAACTAATATTGGCCTAAAATATCTGGTTCCTCTATTTCAGAGTTATCCAATGTAATACCAAATAGATACTAGCTTCTATTTAAAGATTTTTAAACTATAAAATATATCATAAGCAAATGCTATACTTAAGTAATACTGAGACATCATGTTATGTGCCTAATGATCTAATTCTCTCAGACTCCTCTGATTTAATGTCACTGGAATCTAATAGTCAATATTTTTTGTTTTTAACTTTCTACTTTACACTGGAGTATAGTTGGTTAAAAATGCTGTGATAGTTTCAGGTGTACAGCAAAGTGATTCAGTTATACATATACATGTATCTATTCATTTTCTAATTCTTTTCCCATTTAGGTTGTTATTTAATACTGAGCAGGGATCCCTGTGCTATCCAGTAGGGCCTTTGTTGGTTATCCATTTCTATAATTTGATATTTTTAAAACCCTCAAAACCATCAGGAAGGCTGCCTCTCTGAGAAGGAGACATTTGAGCAGTGGCCAAATGACAGGTGCCATCCATGCAGGGACCTCAGAGAAGAGCCTTCCAGGCAGAAGAAACCAGGGCACATCCCCCAAATCAGAAGTGATCTTGGCGTGTGTAAGAAAGAAGATGAGAGCGCAGAGGGAGATGGAAACAGCATGAGGCCACGGAAAGAAATTCTAATTATCGCTGCCACCGAACCTGGTAATATATCTCCAGTTATCAGACAGGGCAACCACTGGCTTATTGGAGATCTTCTGCTAAATGTAAGAGATTTAACCTTTGTAAACATCCTAAAATTCTATCCATAAGATAAGCAAAATAGTGCCATACATATTCTGTAGACCAGTTGCACTGGTAAGTAATGTACTATAAAAGTCCTATGTAAGTAATTATAATATCTCATATCAAACTGTAAAACCAGCTGGCTTTCTTAACTCCACCCCTCGGTTCTGTGAAGTCAGTGGCTTCACATACTGGATGCATCTGAAACTGATGAGGTCAACACCCCATCATTTGGGATAAGGCCAACTAGAAGAAAAGGAAAATAGAGTCTGAAAGACAATGAGGAGACTTTAAAAAAGCATTTTCATATTCACAGAACTCTAGAACTGTGTAATCAGTATATCAGCCATGAGCAACATGTGGCAATTTCAGTTTAAATGAAATTATCACTTTAGTTTCTCAGTGCACTGGTTATATTTCAAGAGTTCACCTGCCACCTGTGGCTAACTGCTACCATACTGGGCAGGACAGAACATTCTCATTTGACACCATGGCTCTAGGACTTTTAAAATGTTAGCAGTGTCAGGACAATTGAAACGTCTAATGAACAATCTCAACAGCAGGTGGCAGAGAAATGATGAAGGGCAGAGCATAACTTCTTCCCACTGAATCTAATGAGTCTTGTTCATAAAAACCCTCCAGGGCAATATGAGCTTCCTTTGTGACAGTATAGATTGGTTACCATGCTTATACTTTTTAGCATCCTCTAACTTACACCTGGAAAAACTTGGCAGGTGTCTTGAATTGGCTTCCTCAAGAAGCAGACCCTGAAATAACACGTTGGAAGGAAGAAGTACCCACCACTGAGGAAATGGAGGAGTAATACAGAAGAAGAAGGAAGCCAACACAGGAGGTGCTAATGGAGAGGTGTGTGCACTTTATGCACTCTTTTCTGTCACTGGTTGAGAGCCTGCCTCTCGTGAGGCCAAGTCTGCTTCCTGGGCCAGGGAATGCCCTTTGCAGAGTCACAGATACATGCAGTAGGAAATATCTAGGCTTGTAACAGAAGAGAGGGTCACCTGCCTGGGGTATCAATAAAGTCAGCTACAGCAGGTAGAAAAAATGCCTACCTAACCATAGCACCTATTTGCTTATTACTCTAATTTCTGCCTAGTCCCCAAATGATATGGACCAAAAATTTGACTTACGTGAAACCATAAAAATTACAGATTGTCTGGGGTGATTTTAAAAACTGTGGTGTTTCTTACTGGTAACAAGTGGTAGAAATGGTGGAACAAGTATAGATGTACAGAGGAAAGATACAGCTTTTACAGGGGTCATTCATAAGTAAATTGTTAAATAAAATGTAAAATCCCATCACCTCCTTAACTTAGGTCATGACAGCCTTATATATTACTACTGTCGAATCTGAAAAATGTATTTTTTCAATATTTACCCTTTTACTCAAAGTATTTCAAACATTTCAAAATCTCCAATTGCTCACTCCAATCTACATACTTTTTGTTTCTAACAATTATTGACACTTCTGATCAATTTGAGAATGATTGGTCAAATCATATGTCTAAACTTCTTAATCAAATTTCCACTTTGCATTTAATGTGCAAAATTTTACAGTAAACATTACTATTTTCTATAGTTTGTTTACCTCCTTTGAATAAAAATTCCCTGTTAATTAAGTTCCCCATTAACTTGTAATTTATGCATAAGGTTCTGATATAATCTCTTCTATAATGCACTCGAATAAAAGGACTGCCTATAAACACTTTAATAACTGTGTTTTAAAAGTGATGTCTCCTCCTAAGTGTAAATTAATACCAAACATCTAAATAAATAGAATTTGAATATGTACTGTTTTCATAAAGAGATTATATAAAAATTAGGAAATACCTGACTTATTGAGAGTAATGCCAGTTGTATACAGAAAATTATCCACTTTCAAAAACTGTTGTAGAACTGTAAGGTAGCCTGTAACATTGCTAATATGATGGTTGTTGGGTAGTTTAATTAAGGCTTTTGAAAACTGAACACTTGGTTGAGATTTGGCATCTGGAAAAAGAAAATCTTATTAGCAAATAAAACAAATGCACAGTAAGCACAGCACTACGGGTCAGGACATGTTACTCTAAGTGAACCAGTTATTTCTAAAACATTACTAACATCTTATTATACTGATTATTTTATATCCAGATCTGAATAAACAAGAAATGCCCTTTTCTTTAAGTCAAAGTCCTGCACTCAATATGCCAGCAAATTTGGAAAGCTCAGCAGTGGCCACAGGACTGGAAAAGGTCAGCTTTCATTCCAATCCCAAAGAAAGGCAATGACAAAGATGTTCAAACTACCACATAATTGCATTACTCTCACATGATAGCAAAGTAATGCTCAAAATTCTCCAGGCCAGGCTTGCCTCACAGTACATGAACCGTGAACTTCCAGATGTTCAAGCTAGTTTTAGAAAAGGCAGAGGAACCAGAGATCAAATTGCCTACAACTGCTGGACCATCAAAAAAGCAAGAGACTTCCAGAAAAACATCTAGTTCTGCTTTACTGTCTATGCCAAAGCCTCTGACTATGTGGATCACAAACTGTGGAAAATTCTTCAAGAGATGGGAATACCAGACCACCTGACCTGCCCTCTGAGAAATCTGTATGCAGGTCAGGAAGCAACAGTTAGAACTGGACATGGAACAACAGATTGGTTGCAAATCGGGAAAGGAGAACATCAAGGCTATATAGTGTCACCCTGCTTATTTAACTTCTATGCAGAGTACATCATGAGAAACGCTGGGCTGGAAGAAGCACAAGCTGGAATCAAGATTGCTGGGAGAAATATCAATAACCTCAGATATGCAGATGACACCACCCTTATGCCAGAAAGTGAAGAACTAAAGAGCCTCTTGATGAAAGTGAAAGAGGAGAGTGAAAAAGTTGGCTTAACACTCAACATTCAGAAAACTAAGATCACAGCATCTGGTCCCATCACTTCATGGGAAATAGATGAGGAAACATTGGAAACAGTGGCTGACTTTATTTTGGGGTCTCCAAAATCACTGCAGATGGTTACTGAAGCCATGAAATTAACACCCTTGCTCCCCGGAAGAAAAGTTATGACCACCTAGACAGCATATTAAAAAGCAGAGACATAACTCTGCCAACAAATGTCCTTCTAGTCAAAGCTATGGTTTTTCTAGTAGTCATGTATGGATGTGAGAGTTGGACTATAAAGAAAGCTGAGAGCTGAAGAATTGATGCTTTGAAACTGTGGTGTTGGAGAAGACTCTTGAGAGTCCCTTGGGCTGCAAGGAGATCAAACTAATCAATCCTAAAGGAAATCAGTCCTGAAAATTCATTGGAAGGACTGATGCTGAAGCTGAAACACCAATACTTTGGCCACCTGATGTGAAGAAGTGACTCACTGAAAAGACTCTGATGTTGGGAAATATTGAAGGTGGGGGGAGAAGGGGATGACAGAGGATGAGATGGTTGGATGGCATCACTGACTTGATAGACATGAGTTTAAGTAAGCTCTGGGAGTTGGGGATGGACAGGGAAGCCTGGAGTGCTGCAGTCCATGAGCAAAGAGTCGGACACGACTGAGCAACTGAACTGAACTGAACTTAGATCACACAAGGCACCTTTAGCCTAGAGCCTGCTTGAGCTTGCTTCATCTGCCCAGAATTTATTCATCTTTGAGTTTCACTCTGGGGACCCACATGTTGACCCATGTGGCACATCTGGGGTTTCATTTCTACAACAAGAGTAGAGGTACTGGAGCATGCTAGAATGGGCTGAAAGCAATCAACAGCATGTCATTGTCCTCTTGACCACAGTGACTTGCTGAGTGATGGAACCTGTGCCAACCACAGTTAATGAGATGCAGTGTGGATTTTCGGCTTCCCAGGCAGCAACAGTATGAAGAATCTACCTGCCAATGCAGAAGATGCAAGAGAATGGGTTTGATCCTTGGGTTGGGAAGATCCCCTGGAGTAGGAAATGGCAACCCACCTCAGTAATCTTGCCAGGAGATTCCCATGGACAGAGGAGCCTGGTGGACTACAGTCTACGGGATCACAAAGAGTAGGACACAACTAAGCATCTGAGCGCAGACAATGTGAATTTTGCTTGGACTTCTAGGGGCAAAGACATGCTATTCCCTACTAGATTTAATGTGAGCAGGTACGTCCAGGAGTCACAAAAGCCATTTTGTGACCAGAAATGAGAACTCATTTGAAAATAGACAATAAGCGGCAGAAAGCTGAAAAATGGAAAGAGTTTGAAGAGGCCAGTAAGGAGCAGGACTATGTCAAGATAATGGCTCTTCTCTGCACACATGCAGGTCCTATTTACTTTTTACCCTTCATACACAGCTCTACATCCCTCCTGCTGCGCACCAGCGAGATCAGTGCAAGAGTGAGAGATTCTACTACCTTGCTCAGTAAATTTCTCCAAGATTAATCAAGCCCCAGTTTTTTCCAAATGATAGTATTAGGTTTTCTTTAATACATTAGGACTAAATAAGATAGCTTCTAAAAATGAAGAATTTCAAAAACTGTTTTTTAACCATGACTCTTGTCTTGGACTCTAAGGTTTTCCGCCTTTACCAGTCATTCCTATTATGCTTTGGTTCTAAACATTGATTCCCCAAAAGAAATAAGTGAATTATTGTCACTTACAGAGGTTTTACATAATATGCAGTAAGAGTTACAAAATGCTGGGATTTCCCCTAAGGACTAGTTAAGGGAGGGGAGGAGGTAGGTGAGGATGAAAGCTAGCATCTTCGAGGTTGCTAAGCAGAGTTGGAAAACACAGTTTGAATCACACCCCAAATCAGGCTTCTTGTATTCCTGCCCTTGGGACATGTGAGTGGGGCAAGTCATGTCTGCTCAGTAGATCCTGAATTCCCCAGCCTCAGACCTTTCCCTTGCAGGCAGCAAGATTAATGTCAGAGGCAAGAATGAAGGTGAGCTGCTGACGAGAATGCCCTGAAGGTCTTGAGTCCTTTTCCCAATTTTACCAACCACCAAAGCCCAGCAAGAGCTGTGATTTGGGGAAGAAGTTCAGAGACTCTTTCCAGTATTTCTGAAAGTCAAATGTTCTATTGAGGGTGGCTAATATGATAAAAGAGAATGATTCCCACTACACACAAAAAATACGCATGCTATAGCTTGATAGTGAAATAATCAGTTCAGATCAACTTATAGTCAATACCAGTCATCCCAGTTCAATTTAAATTTTCCACACCTTATAATCAACATTGATCCATTGGTGAAGTAGTACAGTTATACGATACAGTCACTTTCAAGTGTTTACTTACTAGTTAAGAAGAAGTAGAGTACTTACCAGCTAATTTTCCAGTAATCAAAATAGTGTCTTCAAATAGCCATATATTTGCTTGGTTTTGTGGGAACAATGAAAGTGTAACTGATGAGTATACTGTGAAATATAGCACAATTAGAATATTTTATTAGACATGGAGGTAAAACAGGGACAAATATAGTTCTGCTCCAGCAGGCCCTAAAAATGTAGGAAAAAATAAACTGTGTGATGGGAAAAGCAATTCAAAACAAAGGAATGAATGTAAAATATAGAGGGGAAAAAAGAACATAATAAAGTGAGAAGACTAGGCATCACTACTAGTTTTTTTAAATTTCATACAATACTTTGTACCAAGAGGACTAATGATGTTCTCTAACCCTATATATATGTATATATGTGTGTGGTCAAGCTAAATGCTTAAACAACCCTCTGCTCTTTTCTCTATACAATCATTACTTATTTCCTTCTTATAATTTTTAAAACCTTTTCTCCTGCCTCCATGATTTTAGGTTCTTTAAGGGGAGCACATCCATTCTTTTTAACTTCCCCTACAATGGTTCAGTGTTCTTCTTCACAGTGTGGTTCACCAAACAGACTGAGTTGGCAAAGGATGAAACAGTTTAAACACACACATCACATGATCCACAGGCAACCGTTAGTAGTAGGCAGGATGAGACCGAACCTGTCTACAAGAGTAGCCATCTGAAATGACTGGTGGGATGAGTAAGTGCAGATCCCTGAAAGATAACAATTCTTTCCAGATGAGGAGCAAGAGGCAGGGATAAAAGACCATCATTTTATAAGCAAGAACAAGTTAGATAAGCTTACCAATCCTGCAAAAGAAAAATGTTTTGAGCCATTACCTAAAGTACCAGTTCTCACTGATCTCTCTCCTCCATGCAATGTATTTAAATATCAACAGAAACTATACAATACCCCTAAATCACTTAAGAAAAGATAAAAATACATTTGCCTGGGAATATTTTTAATTAGAGCTTACTGTTAAAGGAAATATGAAAAAGAGGATAAAAATATAAAACTATACAAAAATTATGGGTGGATGTAAAGCATATTTTTTTCTTAAATAGAAAAGGAAGACTACCAATGAAAGTAATTTTAATTCATCAATTATAAATATTTAGACAGATCGTTGGAGTTCCAAGATTAGAGAGGAGGTGGTAGGATAATAGCTTGGACCTTGAGATGACTGGATCCCACACATGGATGCTTTCTTAGTCCCAGGTGTTGAAGGGGGCTACCCTCACAGCTTTTTCTATTAAGCCTGAGGAGAATCTTTCTGAATCTCATTAAAATTTGTATTCAGATTTCCTTCAATTTACAAAAATGTTTCCGATTTTAAACGGGATGTGTACCTTCTCTGGAAAAGTTGAGAAATACAGAAAAGGAAGAAAATGATGGTCATCACAGTACCACCATAGAGACCACCACTATTAGTATTTCACTGCAGCTCTTCCTGGATTTTTCCTGTGGTTTAAAAAAGAGGGAGTATGATATTGTACACAGAGTATTTTCACCCTAAGTTTTCACTTAAGATAATGTTGTAAGCATTTCTGTCCCTCGGTAGACACTTTTCATAACATTTTCAAGGTCACATTTCTTGAAGTATCAAGATTCACTTAAACTGTATAAAACTGTAGACTGTTTCCATTTTCACGATTACAGGATATTTGCCTCATTATCCTTGTGCACAAATATCTGTCCACTTTATTTGTATGTTCGTTTTTAGAAAAGATTCCCAGCAAAGACGAAGATTTCAAAGACTCTGACACACATTTCAAATCTGTCATCCAGATAATACTGCCAACTTCTCCTCTTACCAGCAGTGTTTGAGGAGGCCCATCCTGTCAATGCTGAGGATGTTCATTCTACACCAATACAGTGTACTGACACATATATATGGAATTTAGAAAGATAGTAATGATGACCCTCTATGTGAGACAACAAAAGAGACACAGAGGCATAGAAAGGACTTTTGGACTCTGAGGGAGAGGGAGAGGGTGGGATGATTTGGGAGAATGGCATTGAAACATGTATCCTGTCATGTAAGAAACGAAGCGCCAGTCTATGTTCAATACAGGATACAGGATGCTTGCGGCTGGTGCACGGGATGATCCAGGGAGATGATATGGGGTGGGAGGTGGGAGGGGGCTTCAGCATTGGGAGATCGTGTACACCTGTGGCTGATTCATGTCAATGTATGGCAAAACAAATACAGTATTGTAATGTAGAATAAAGTATTAAAAAAATAAAAATTATTTTAAAACAACAAAAAAAAAACTTTCCTGTGGTGAAAAATCTAAGAAATGCATGTTTTGGGGGTGTACTTAGATTATCAGAAAGGTAAATATTCTATCACATTCTCTAAGTTGTATTTCCTGTTTGAAAACTGCTAAGTCATGATTCTGTCCATTTATATTATTTAGGTGGTGCCCTGGTGTCTTTTACTGACATGAATGAATTCTTAGCACATAAAAGGTATCATTCCTTATTACTTCACATATTTTTCTTACTTTTAAAAATTATGGTGAGATTTACCTTTACAACATCATTCATTGCTTTTCAGTTTAAAAAGACCATCCTAAAAAAGATAGTTTACTATATTAAATATAATTTTCCACATTTGAACTCTGAGCAATATATTTTGGAATATGGATTCAAATTAATTTACTGCAAGTGGTTAGCAAAACACTCCACTATTACTTATTGAAGATGCAGCTTTTTCCTCAAAGATTTAGAATGGTTCTTTACCATAGATTATATTTTTATACCTACTAGTATCTGATTTATATTATAGTACAAATCATAGTAAAATATCACAGTAAATCTGTAGCTAGATACTTTACTTATCTGGAATTTCGAACTGCCTCTAGTAAATCTCTTAAAACTTCAGGTATTTTTACACATTTATTCTTCAAGAATTATTTTGCCAAGTATTTTGCTAATGCATTAAATCTGTAAATTAATATGGGGAGAATTAAAATCTTTACAATATTCAAGGTAAGAAAAATATCTTTCCACTTATCCGGTGTTTCAGTTGATTATTTTTTTTCCTAGTTCTATCAGTAACATTTGATAGTTTTATTTTCCTCTCTACAGTTACTTCACTTTTTTTGCAGGTTTCCCTTCTCATATTGTTCTGAGAAGCATTTATTTTCCTTTTTTCCTAACTGGTTATCACCTCTGGTATGTAAGAACATCTATTAGTTTTTATCAGTGCTAACTTTCAGTTTTCCAGGGATATGATCATAACCACAAATAATGGCTTTGATTCTTCCTAAGAGCTCTCCTCTTTTTTATCTGTTAATATCTTTTTGTTCTGATCAGAACTTCTACTACAATGTAAAATAATATAGATATCTGTATTTAGTTTCTTGCTTTAGTAGGATCATCTCTAATATTTTATGCTTAGTATGGGTTTGAGATATCTAAGTATATCTTTGTAGTCCTAGTTTTTAAAGAGTTTATTCTTAGTTACGCATGAATGGTGAACTAACAAAATACATTTCAGGCACTTGTTGATATTATCACATACTAGTTCTAATTTGTTCTAATTGTTGTTGTTCAGTCGCTCAGTCATGTCTGACTCTTTGAGACCCCATGGACTGCAGCACACCAGGCTTCCCTGTCCTTCATCATCTCCCAGAGCTTGCTCAAACTCGTGTCCATTGAGCCAGTGATGCCATCCAAACATCTCACCCTCTGTTGTCCCCTTCTACTCCTGCCCTCAATCTTTCCCAGCATCAGGGTCTTTCCTAATGAGTCGGCTCTTTGCATCAGGTGGCCAAAGTATTGGAGCTTTAGTTTTAGCATCAGTCCTTCCAATGAAAATTCAGGATTGATTTCTTTTAGAATGGACCTGGCTTGATCTCCTTGCTGTCCAAGGGACTCTCAAGAGTCTTCTCCAACACCACAGTTCAAAAGTATCAATTCTTCAGCACTCAGCCTTCTTCATGGTCCAACTCTCACATCCATACATGACTATTGGAAAAACCATTGCTGTTCTGCTTTTTAATATGCTGTCTAAGTTTTTCATAGCTTTTCTTCCAAGGAGCAAGCGTCTTTTAATTTCATGGCTGTAGTCACCATCTGCAGTGATTCTGGAGCCCAAGAAAATAAAATCTGTCTGTTTCCATTATTTCCCCATCTATTTGCCATGAAGTGATGGGACTAGATGCCATTATCTTCATTTTTTTGAATGTTCCTTGGTGGTTCATACAATAAAAGAATTTGTCTATAATGCAGAAGACACACATTTGATCCCTGGGTTGGGAAGATCCCCTGGAGAAAGGAATGGCAACCCACTCCAGTATTCTTGCTGGAGAATTCCATGAACAGAGGAGTCTGGTGGGCTAAGTCCTGCTGCTGCTAAGTCACTTCAGTTGTGTCCGACTCTGTGCAACCCCATAGATGGCAGCCCACCAGGCTCCCTCATCCCTGGGATTCTCCAGGCAAGAACACTGGAGTGGGTTGCCATTTCCTTCTCCAATGCATGAAAGTGAAAAGTGAAAGTGAAGTCGCTCAGTCATGTCCGACTCTTAGCGACCCCATGGACTGCAGCCTACCAGGCTCTTCCATCCATGGAATTTTCCAGGCAAGAGTACTGGAGTGGGGTGCCATTGCCTTCTCTGGGGCTATGTCCATGGGGTTGCAAAGAGTTGGACACAACTGAGCAACTAACACTTGACTTTTACTCTCCTCTGTCACCTTCATCAAGAGGCTCTTTAGTTCCTCTTCACTTTCTGCCATAACAGTGGTGTCATCTGCACATCTGAGGTTATTGATCGTTCTGGCAATCTTGATTCCAGCTTGTTCTAATAGTATGATATATAAAATTAATAAAGTCTGACATCTGTATAGTCACGCAAAGAGAAAAATTCTACTTGGTCTGGACAGTATGCTATATTTAAATAATGGTGAAATTCTTTTTCACTATTCTGCTTATGATTTTTGCATTTCAAGTTACAGGTAAGATTGATCTATAGAGGGGTGTGTAAATGAGAAAGAGTATGCTCACAAGAGGGCATTTAATTTTGACCTTTGTTAGGTCTCAGGATCAAGGCTGTACTGATTGATATGATAGAATGACCTGCGGTACTTTTCCTTATAGCCTTAGAAGTTATTTTTGTCTAGAATATTTTACACATGATTAACTTACCTCATCTAAAAGCAATAATCATTTACATTATAACAAAATTGTTCATTTTATTGGATTTTTAAGATATTTGCCATCAAATTTGTTATAACTTATGATTTTTAAAGCTTTTATGTATTTTTGTCAACTATTTCTTTATATCTTTTTAACATATGCCAATATACTTCTATCTTTATTATTTCCTTTTCCTAATAGTTGGTTTCTTGTTTTTCTCACTTTTGCTGAATGAATAGTTGTGCTAAATTTCTATCTTTAAAAAAATTAAATCATTTGAGACCATGAATTTATCTCAACCATATCCCTATACAGATTTTCTAGTCATTATTTTCTAGAATTTTACTCATGTGAATCTTATTAAATTATCTAATTTTTCATTTTCTTTCTCAATCTAATTTTAAATAGTTCAATAATTCAAATGTTTCCAATATGAAACTATAATATCTAAAATTTAACAAGAACAATAAAATATAAAATTTTTGAAAAGACTGATTGCCAATGGATCATCCTTCCAATCAGACCTGTATTCTGGAAACTGGTTGGCCATTTTCCCCCAATATCCAATTAGTTATACTGTGGTAGTCACTCAGTCGTGTCCGACTCTTTGCGACCCACGGACTATAGCCCATCAGGCTCCTCTGTCCACGGGATTCTCCAAGCCAAGAATACTGGAATGGGCTGCCATTTCCTTCTCCAAATTAATGATACTAAGTCCTACCAATTTTTTCCAGCTTTATTGAGACATAACTGACACCTAACATCATATAACCTTAAGGTATACAATGGTATGATATGTGTATATATTGTAAAATAATTACCATAATAAATACTGATTCTTTCTCTAGGATGCCTCTTGTACGCTTACCTCGCCTTTCATCTCCTTTCTTACATCAGGCTAGCCTTACAGTCCCCCAGCACAGCCACAGTTTCATAGCTAGACTCCCTGAATCTATTTTAGCCCTGCTGTTGACCTATTCCCTATACGCTGTAAACTCAGTTTCTAAACAACTTAAATTCATGTGTTCAAGAATCTTTAAGAATGGCTTTATTAGTCATCATGTAAATCTAAACTGTTCATCTACCTTTAGAGAAGGTCCCTTCATCAATACTTTGGCCCATCCTAGTCCTGTAGGCATGCCACGTCCCTACCCCCGCCCCCCAAAACCTGCAGACAAGTTCTGTACCAGAGCAGAGCTGTTTCTCAGGATTCCTTCAGGCCTCTGTAGAAGGAAAAAGGCCTTCATATTTTCTTCAAACTGGCACACCTTTCTAATCTCCTTGTACTGACTTCACACAGACAGTCATATTTTCAGTTTACCAGAACAAGCAATTCTCAAAGAGTAAAAAATCATTTACATTCAGTGAAGGCAAAACATTATTTAAGTGCTTACTTGGCATTCTTCTGGTCTTCCAAGGTAGAGGCGTCAACACGTAGCCATCTTTGTAAGCAATAATGGTTAAGCTGAGTCCTAACTTGTAGGGTACTCTTATCAACACTGCTCCATTGTTTCTCGTTATTGTGGAATTTGTCTTTGTGTAGTTTACAAACACTTCTACAACTGCTTGACTCAGGTACTGACGACTGATGATGTCATTAACCTGGACTTTCAGCATAAATACAGACACTAGAAAAGACAGAAAATCACAGCACATTAAATCCTAGAAAGCATATGTCACTATACTGTAAAATGTCATTTAAAACAGCTGAACAATACAAAACTGTTGAAAAACTTAGACGATACATACATATGGATGGATAGAAAGGTGTTAAACATTCCACCAAATTCATTCTTCCTAAAACTGATTAAATTGAATATTATTAATAAGGTACAGAATTATCACTATTTTCTCTGCCAGTTAAAAGGAAAAGAAAGGAGAATAGTGAATAATGGAAAGTGAGAATAGTAAATAATGCAAAGACAGCTTCTGGCTTTAGGAAAATTTTTATTTTTATGACTAATTTCTAATATTATCAAGTTACATAGATTTATTTTTTTTTATTTTTATTTTTTTAATTAAATTTATTTATTTTTTTAATTACAATACTGTATTTGTTTTGCCATACATTGACACGAATCGGCCATAGGTGAACACATAGATTTAATACTAATAAAATATAGTCAAAGGTCTTAGAATAAAATGCTATTCACCAAACCCATTAGTGCATGGATAGCTCTTTTATTTTGCTCTGTTGTCTGGAAAGCAGAGGATGTGTTTTAGTTCCAAATTACAAAATATCAAAACAAAATCTCAGATGGACGTAGAGAATATTATGCTTAGTGAAATAAGTCAGAGAAAGATAAATACTATGATATTACTTATACATAAAATCTAAAAATAATACAAGTGAATGTATATCTAAAACAAGCAAACTCACAGACACAGAAAATAAGATAACCAAAGGTGAGAGGGAAGCTGGGGGGGGGGGGCGGAATTAGAGGTATGGGATTAACAAACTACTATTTATAAAATAGATAAGCAACAAGAATGTGTTGTATTGCACAAGGAATTCAGCCATTATCTTGTAATAACCTATAATGGAATAAAATCTACAAAAATACTGAATCACTATGCTATATTGCTGAAACTAATACTGTAGATCAACTATGTGGGTGTGCTAAGTTGCTTCAGTCATGTCCAGCTCTCTGCGATCCTATGGACTGCAGCCCATCAGGCTCCTCTGTCCACATGATTCCCCAGGCAAGAATACTGGAGTGAGTTGCCATGCCCTCCTCCAGGAGGTATTCCTGACTCAAGGATCTAATCAGCATCTCTGAAGTCTCCTGCACTGGAAGGTACATTTACCCCTAGCTCCACCTTAAGTTAAAAAAAAAAATGTACTTATCTATTCTTTGTTAAAATAATCAAGATTTTAAATTGCTTTTGGACCATAACAAAGGCATTTAGATCAAAATAGAATCTTCAGAAATAGAATCATTAAATTCTTATATAACATTAATTAAAAATAAAAAAGTAATCACAAACACATGCTGGTGCCAGACCATGGCTGCGAATTCAAGTGGGAAATACAACTCTTGTCAAAATAATAAAAGGTTGCAATAAAAATGGCATGATGAGCTTCTAAACCAGATGTCCTTGTATAGGTCCACCTAGTACAATAACCTATGCACAGAGGACAAGTAGCTGCTGCTCAATCTAAAGGAAATACCCCAGCCACCTGCCCCTAAACCCCGAGACAAAACTGACTGAGCCACTGGCATAAAGCATCTAACTAATGCAAACTCCAGGAGACAGAGGAGGACAGAGGAGCCTGGTAGGCTACAGTCCATGGGGTCACAAAGAGTCAGACACAACTTAGTGACTGAACAACAATAAGACCGCAAGCCAGACAGTGTGTCAGGCCCATGAAATGCTGATTAAAGATACACAGAGGCTAACAGTTGCTGAAGCTGAATCATCTCTGGGAGTCTATAAGCTCCCTGCTCTGTGCTTCCCTCTCCTTCCAGAAGATGGGTTGTACAGCCCCTCCTGATGATCTGTGAGCTGTATCAAACTCCCCCAAATCTTATAGCACGAGTTGGGTTCTATTGCTTGTTTCCAAAGCAAGTAGCTTAAATGACATAGGACACAACTCTAAGTACAGAATATTTCATTCCTCAGATGGTGAAGAATCTGACTGTAATGCAAGAGACCTGGGTTTAATCCCTGGGTCGGGAAGATCCCTAGGTAAAGGGAATGGCTACCCACTCAAATATTCTTACCTGGAGAATTCCATGGATAGAGGAGCATGGCAGACTACAGTCCATGGGGTCACAAAGAGTCAGACACAACTGAGCAACTAACCCTTTCACTTTTTTCACTTTTCACCCTATCTTCCATAAGAGAAAGAGAAGGAGGGAAGGATAATATTTCAAAATCAGATAAACCATATAGAGGAATACTGTACACTACTTTCCAGTGGTCATGTATGGATGTGAGAGCTGGACTGTAAAGAAAGCTGAGCGCCAAAGAAT
This sequence comes from Nanger dama, assembly GCA_917880005.1. Lineage (NCBI taxonomy): Eukaryota > Metazoa > Chordata > Mammalia > Artiodactyla > Bovidae > Nanger > Nanger dama. The sequence continues at coordinate 10,119,974 of CAKJTW010000010.1, forward strand.
TGATGCTGTGGTTTGGAGAAGACTCTTGAGAGTCCCTTGGACTGCACGGAGATCCAACCAGTCCAACCTAAAGGACATCAGTCCTGGTGTTCATTGGAAGGACGGATGCTGAAGCTGAAACTCCAGTACTTTGGCCACCTGATGTGAAGAACTGACTCATTGAAAACACCCTGATACTGGGAAAGACTGAGGGCAGGAGAAGGGGACAGCAGAGGATGAGATGGTTGGACGGCCTCACCAACTCAATGGACATGGGTTTGGGTGGACTTAGGGAGTTGGTGACAGACAGGGAGGCCTGGCGTGCTACGGTTCATGGGGCCGCAAAGAGTCGTACACGACTGAGCAACTGAACTGAACTGAACTAGAAGATAAGGAAACTAGTAACTTTAAAAGCTTTTAAAATTTGGTGATACGCCTTATTCAAACCAAATGTACTACAATGGTCCCTTCAACAGCATTTTCAGGAATGGGACTCAATAGGGAATTTTTATTAATTTGTTTACTCCAAAGATTAGTTTCAGAAATTCTCAGAGCCTTTGGATTTATAGGCAAAGTCCAAGTGTAGTAAGAGTCTAAACTAAATTAATTAAAAACTCTGCATATTCCATCTGTTCCATCTTTGTAAAAGTACAGTTGCCAAAATAAGACATTCAAAAACCTCCTGGCATTCTGAAACTGGGTTTGATTCACAAAATGTCTTCCAATCAGAATGGATGATTTTATTTTTTTCACATGTACTAATAATGTTAATAAATCTGATGAAAAATGAGTATCAAATTCAGAAAAAAAACAATTTGCAAAGGTCAAATCTTTGCTATCAAAATCACAGCCTCTCTCTCTGAGGAAATCTCTTATATCTATACCTTAGTTTGCCTGACAGACTTAGGATATAATGTAGGCCTGACCAAAACTGTCTTTCTAGCTCAAATGGGAAAAAAATTAGTATTTGCATAACATACACACACACACACACACACACACCTCTTCCCCCAGGCCCAGTACTAGAAACTTTATATACGTTGTCCAATTTCATCTTAATACAAACCTGCAAAACTTCCCCCATTTTAAGGCAAGAAAACTGGGCAAACATTGAGCAGCTAATAGAGCACAGGCAGCATTAACAGGTTCATTTGACTCCAAGTTCTATGTGTTTCACTGTACTTTCTCTCTCACCAAAAAGCCTTAGGAATTTGGTTTCCACCATATTTACTAGTTTCTGCTTTCAGAGTCCCTTGGACATCAAAGAGATCAAACCAGTCAATCCTAAAGGAACTCAGCCCTGAATACTCACTGGAAGGACTGATGCATAAACTAAAGCTTCTGTATTTTGGCCACCTGATAGGAAGAGCCGACTCACTGGAAAAGTCATTGATGCTCTCTGAGAAAGATTGAAGGCAGAAGGAGAAGAGGGTGACAGAGGATGAAATGGTTGGATGGCATCACCAATTTAATAGACATGAACTTGGGCAAACTTGGGCAAAGACCAGGAGGCCTGGAGTGCTGTAGTGCGTGGGGTTGCAAAGAGTCAGACATGACTTGGCAACTGAACAACAACAAAACATTCACTAGCTTATTTCCTCCCAACCAGAGAAGGAAGTCCTCATTTGCTGACCCTCTGAGCAGCCAACCGCCTCCTTCAGCTTGGTTTTTCTGGCCCCAGCAGAAGCAGCAGCAAAAAACAGCATTAAAAAAAAAAAAGGAGAAAAAAAACAAAACCTAAAACAAAGTCTTGGCTGAAAGCCTAGTTCTAGAAATTAAAGAGGCACAAACAACTTTTTCCTCCAAATAAAAAATTATAAAGAATTGTCTGCCTGACTTAAAAAACAGGATGCTTCTGACTTCTATGATGTCAACAGTTTGATCAGGCAAATGGCACTGGCAGCCAGAAGTAATATATAGCCATAATAATCCCCCTCACTAGCTTTCTCCTCCAACAAAAATACTTTGGCATTTAGACTGGGCAGATTGTGTGGTTAAATATATGATTTTCCACCAGAGCTTCTCCAGTAATCTACCTACTGTTCTCCATTGTATTTTTCAGCTCTCCATGCCCCTATTATTTTCTCTGTCACTTAATTATAATCATTATGTCTTGCCCACACAATCTTCTTTTCAATATGTCAGCATTGGTTTAAAAATGGTTCAATATCAAATGATTTCAACTGCACTCTTAGAAAACATATAAACACTGAAAGAAACAAGTAAAATAAAATATACATGCATGAGCAAGACCCTGAGGTTGCTGCCAAAGATTTAACCATTTAGCACGTGATTAGAAGCATTAAGTAATGAGAAACACTAAAATTCAAAAGACTGCTAAATAGGTATAAAGAAATGTTCTTGAAAAAGCTTATTAGAATCAACACTGTATTACGGTTTTGGCTATAGGGTATGCTGCTAAGTCGCTTCAATCGTGTCCGACTCTTGTGACCCCATAGATGGCAGCCCACCAGGCTCCCCCGTCCCTGGGATTCTCCAGGTAAGAACACTGGAGTGGGTTGCCATTTCCTTCTCCAATGCATGAAAGTGAAAAGTCAAAGTGAAGTCGCTCAGTCATGTCCAACTCTTAGCGATCCCATGGACTGTAGCCTACTAGGTTCCTCCCTCCATGGGATTTTCCAGGCAAGAGTACTGGAGTGGGGTGCCATTGCCTTCTCAAACTATAGGGTATAGATAGGTAACTCAAAATCCAGAAAGGGCTAAAACAAAAGGTACTGCTAGCCATTTATCTGGCAACATCTGGAGTAGGGTGGGCTGAGAAATTACAACCCCACTTCCTTCCAAGAGAATCTGACATCTTATTATGTTGTTACTATTATGTAGGTTACAAATGTATGTATGGAGAAACTTTATTTTCAGATTTCTCCAGTACAAAAACTAGCTACTTCTTTTCAACTATGTATAAAGCATCTACAATAATTTCATTTAATAAACAATTTTTTTTTCTCTCTAGGAATATAATGCTAAAAACACACTATACAAAGTTTTTGTAAACAGATCACAGATGAAATTTAATATTTTAACAATGAAGACCTATAAACTTTGAGGTTTATGCATTCTGAATGAGAACTATTAAAAAACGAAAAACATAAAATATAGTGAAATAGCTTGTTGGGAATAATTAGAAATGTTTACCTACATTCATTGAGTTAACAAATGTTTACTGATAGTCTGCTTTTGGCCAGATCTGCACCAGGAGATAATAGGGCTGCAAACATTAATAAGGTATACATCCTTACCTTGAGGAAGATTCTGAGGAAAGACATGAGAAACAGTACTGCAGAATTATCTGATATTACCATAGAGGAAGTTTTAAAAGGAAATGAACCAGAGACAAGAGAAGAACTGTCTATAGTACCTAATACAATCTTCTGTGAAATTATGTAGAATTTTAGAATCAACACGTGTAACTATTCCTGTAAGTATCAGTCTTGAAGAGAGAGGCTTGTACTCCCATGCAGCATTATTCCCAACAGCCAAGACACGGAAAAAATGTAAATGTCCATCAGCAGATGAATAAAGGAAACTGGTATATATGTACAATGGAATATTATTCAGTCTTAAAAAATAAAAAAGAAATTTGCCATTTGCAACAAGATGGATAGAGCTAGAAGATTATGTTAAGTGAAATAAGCCAGATGCACAAAGATAATAATGTATGCTCTCATTTATACATGGAATCTAAAAGAGTTAACTCAACTGACATGAATTTGAGCAAACTCCGGGATACAGTGAAGGATGGGGAAGCTTGGCAGGGTGCAGTCCATGGAGTCGCAAAGAGTTGGACATGACTTAGTGACTGAACAATAACACAAAACAGTCAAAGATTAGAATAGAGTTTCCATTCTAATGGGGCAAAGAAGGAGACATGGGGGTAAAGGGTGCAAAGTTTCAGTTACACAAGATAAATAAGTACTAGAGATTTAGTGTACAACAGTGCCTACTGCCAACAACACTGCATATTTCATACTTCCTAAGAGGGCTGATCTTACTTTCAATGTTCTTACCACAAGATAATAATAATAGGAGCAGGAAGAAACTTTGGGAGGTAATGCATATGTCTATGGCTTTGATGGTGATGATGGTTTCACAGGTGTACATTTATCCCCGAACTCATTAAGTTATATATGTGACATATCTATAGCCTTTACATGCCAATCTTGCCCAATAAAATGGCTTTTAAAGAGTAAGGATCTAAAAATGTGGATCTTATATCTACTTTGGAATCAAATTCACACTATCAGTTTTTGAACAGGGAAGAATGTGGACATTTTGAGTTCAGATCTCCAAAGGGCCCACCCATTCATTCTCTCCCACTTTCAGAGCTCTGATTTTTTTGGTCCATTCCAGTGAAGACTTTATGGTGACAAGCCCAAAGACGCTATAACTCAAACTTTACTGGAAGGCAGGGGGATTCAAAGGCCTAGTCTGTTCTCCACCCACTATTTTTATACTAAATATTAGAGAAATCTTAGTATCGAGCTAGCTATACAGATATCTAAAGGATGTAAACAGAAAACATCTGGTTCCATATTTAAATGTCAAGGTATTTAAAGTCTTTAGTAGAGACATAATCATGGTTTTACTAAAGAGAGTACAATTAATTTCCACGTCTTTGGCTTAGCATTCAAAAGCTGACATCTGGCCATCACCTCCCATTCTAGCCTTATTTCCCACTAGAGAAGGAAATGGCAATCCACTCCAGTACTCTTGCCTGGAAAATCCCCATGGATGGGGAGAAAGGTTTGCAAAGAGTTGCACACAACTGACTACTAAGCACAGCATATTTATTTCCCACTAACCACTGTTTTATCAGGGATTAGCAGACGATAGCCCACGGGCAAACTCAGACCTGCAGCCCGTTTTGTATATAAAGTTTTATTGGAACACTGCCAGTGTATTCATTTATGGATTGCCTATGGTTGCTTCTGCTTCAACAGAAAAGCCCACATGGTCTGCAAAGAAATTATTTACTCTCTGGCACTTTACAGAAAATGTCTGCAGAACTCTCTGCTCTATCAGTTCAGTTGCTCAGTTGTGTCTGACTCTGTGACCCCATGGACTTCAGCACACCAGGTTTCCCTGTCCATCACCAACCCTCCGCGCTTGCTCAAACTTATGTCCGTCAAGTCAGTGATGCCATCCTCTGTCGTCCCCCTTCTCCCCCTGCTGTCAATCTTTCCCAGCATCAGGGTCTTTTCCAGTGACCATGACATAAATGTGTCACTAGTCACTATCCCAAACCAACCCACTCTACTGCTACACCCTTCTTTTCTTCTATCTGAAAAAACCTTAATCTCTACCCATCAAAAACCCTAACCTATCCTTCAAAGTTTAAGACAAACAACCCTCTTCATAAATTTGCGCTGGGATAAATTTGCACTTGTCTCAGTTAGATGGGCCCTCCTCTCCTGTACTGACTCACCTAATGGCACGTGATATATTGTGGTGTATGTTTTTATTCTCTGCGTATTGATCTTCTCTGTGAGAACAAGCTTCTTGACAGTCAATGCTGTTTCAAACTCAGCCTTGTGTTTTGACAGAGTTTACTAAGGGTAGTTAGAATGTAACTTCTAGGTGAATGGAACAGGGAGAGGAAGGAAGAGTCAAAAGATGAGAAAAGTAGGAAAAAGAAAAGGAAGGAAGATAGAGACAATCAGAAGTGACCAAGCACCAGGGTAAAGAATGATAATTGTTGGATATCCACAGAAGTCACTTGAAATTATAGCCAGCTTTCCAGTCCTAGGATTGGTAAAGTTTTGAGCTTGATCCCATAGTAGCTGGTAGCAAATATTTCACATTATTACAATAATCACAAAAACAAATATTAAGAGTCCATTCTTTTTGGAAATTAATGTTTCCTTTTTATAAGAAAATTTAACTTGGAAATTTTTACTAAAAACTCATTAAGTAGCAAAATTTGCTAAATAAATATAATGCAACTAGATTAAATCTAAGTTACTTTCACTATTACAAAATAACACCAACAAAGTAGGTTTACAATTCTTTCTCCCGGGTGCCAGCCCAATTTCCTTACTTAATTGGAAGGAGGACTGGAAGTTTAGGAAAGAACAAGGACAATGAAGGAGTTTATGAGAGAAAGGACCATATTATTCCACATTCTATAAAGCAGAATGGAAAGGATTTCAACAGTCTAAGCTTTACAGCATTTCAAACATGGACACACAGCCTCCTTCTTTTAAAGGAACAAAAGGGAGCTGAATTAAAGAAAGAGTTCAACAAATCAGAAAAGCCTTCTCTTCATTGCGTAAGCACCATATTGGATCCAAAATTCTTACAGGCTTTAGAGTTTAAGGGGGAAAAAAAATCTGTACCTGTTTGAAGCAAAAACAAATTTACTGCACTAATACTTATTACAGAGAAAATGTCAAATCGCAGAAGAAATTATGGAGCTGGAATGAGGACATGATCTCCAAAAGTGAAAGATGGTATGAAGCAAGTAAAATGCATGTTGTCTTCATTAGGACCAGAAACTTGAGTGTGATTTGCCAAAACTAATGAGATGAGTAACATAAAAGAGTCCTTATAATTTAAGAACAAGCACATTGCAAAGGACTCAATAGGGAATCAGCAAGAAAGTGAGCCATTTGCAGTTGGACTCAGTTCATTCTTGCCTACCCAAAGGGCCCTTTCCCTCAGTGGAAATAATTCAGTCTGATAAATAAATTAAACTCTACAGGCACTTCTCACTCTTTTTCTCTTGGCAATTTTTCATCCTGCCTCAGGATCACAATCATTCACTCACTCCCACATTCACCCAACACGCATGAATTGGGTTCACTATATATGGAGGCACTAAGTAAGGAGTGACGAAGAGCCAATAGCCCAGTGGCGTCACAGATGAAAAGGCTGAAAGAAAAGAAAAAAAAAAGGTGAGATTTATTTTCCTGTGAAAAATCAGCAAAAAAAAAAAAAGTTAAGGATCAAGGAAAGAAAAAATGAGGTTAAAATGAATATGTTAAGTCTCTGCCAAAACCAGAAACGACTGAGCTAAGAAAATGTGAGAAGCAGATATTCCTCCTCAGAGGAAAGATGAGAATTTAGTGACCCACCCCACAAACATGCACTGAGAGACACCACCCCCTTACCTCAAGAAGGTCCTTGCCTGAAGATGTGCCCCTGAGTCTCTCAGCCTAATCCTCTCCGCTCCATCCTCACCCCTCTGATCCACTTGGGCTCCAGCACTTTCTTCAGCAAGGCAAGTTCCCACCTCTGGGTCTTTGCACAGGCTGTCCCTTCTGCCTGGAATTCTCTCCCTACCGCCCACCCTACCCCCATAAATGAACAGCTTACTCTCACCTCCTTAAAAGTCTTTGTCAAAATTACACTTCTCATGACTCTCCCAGTCCTTCTTATTCTATGTTTCAGGAGTCCCAAGACCACTTCCAGTTCAGTCACTTATCAGAAGCACTCACATCACTTAACAGGAGGTCACATTCAAAACTAAGATTTGTAACAGTCAAGGATAAAAAGTAAAAACAACAGGAATCAGCCAAGCCCAGAGAGGTCAGGCATGGGCTTTCAAGTCCTTCTCCTGCTCAGTTTACACAAGACACAATTCTTCTCTGGCTGTGAACTGCAGGCACACATGCAATCCGTCTGCAGTGGGCTTCCCTGCACGGGATCTTAGGGTCAGAGCCTGCCATGGCAACACCGGTCATGTAGCCACATCTACGGATGCTGAAACACAGAACCCGAGCAAAGATACCAGGTGTATACTGTGAATCTCCTACATAATCCTGAGAAGTCTTGACAAGCTGGAATAGTATACCCCATTGCTCTGTGCATATAAAACATCATTCGTTAGTAACAGAAAGAACATTCCAAGAGCCTAGTCTCAGGAACCGGCCAAGGAACAGCCATGGTTCCAGGCTCTGCTGGAGACATGCAAGGGTTGAGCAACTACACCTGCTGTGTTATCACTTTTCTTACCGCCTATTTTTTCCATACTACCATCTTTACATACTGTTGAATTTACTCATAATGTTCATTTTCTGTTTCCTCTATTAGGTCTATGAGATATTGAGATTTTTCATTTTATTTATTGCTGTATCCTAAATTACCAATCCTTATTTTCAAATTAATGGTCAAATTAATGATCGAATTAATGAATTAATTCCTTACTCTGAAATCACGAAGTGAGACTACAGGCTCCGAATCACTTCTGCAAGTGTGCTGTGCTTAGTCACTCAGTTGTGCACAACTCTACAATCCCATCAACTATAGCCCACCAGGCTTCTCTGTCCCTGGGGATTCTCCAGCTAAGAATACTGGAGTGGGTTACCATGCCCTCCTCCACGGGATCTTCCCAACCCAGGGACTGAACCCAGGTCTCCCGCATTGCAGGCGGATTCTTGACCGTCTGAGCCGCCAGTGAAGCAGTAACTGCAAGGGAGGATGCAGACATGTGAAATGAGGTAGATAAGCCTTGCGGTGGCATCTGGGACAAGGAGACAATGTGTAAGCAACCCCTTCTGTGCACAGAATATTCATCAAGTTATATACTTTAAGCAAAGTACAGATTCTCTGATTCCTTACCAGTTCTTCCTTCAGATTTCTTCAACAGATATGTTCATTCTTGTGATATTGAGAAAGAACTTTTAAAAACAAAGATTAGGGCAACCATTGTGGCTTTTCCTTAGAAAAGCAATTAAATGAAGATTAAGTTCTACCAATTATTACCCAATTCTAAATAATTAATTGGAAAAAATCTCTTTAGCATATCATCAAGGAACCAAAATTGAAGCTGGCAATAAAAATGGAAACCAGTAATATGAATGAAAACAAGAGACTGCTATAAGGGGTGGGGAATCCCCATCTGGGAAAATAATTAAAGAATTTTAAAATAAAAGTTGTTACAAAATCTATTTCACATAGATTTAGGTTTCTTAATAAATTGCTACTTAATAGGAACAATCCATTAGAAATTGGTTGAGTAGTAAATGTTTTTCCCCTAGGTATTTCAGATGTCTTCATGATGGTATAAAGGAGAGAAGACCTTTAGAGAACCAACAATCACTGAATGCTCCCTCCCATGAATGTAACAATGGAAATCAGGTTAGATGTGTTAGCTGAGGTACAATATCTGCTTGGGGAAGAATTAAGTATGAACTCTTGAACACAGGGTACTCTAGCCTCCTTTGGAACTTAACGAGTCAATGTCCTTCAGTTCAGTTGCTCAGTTGTGTCTGACTCTTTGCGACCCCATGGACTGCAGCACGCCAGGCTTCCCTGTCCATTACCAACTCCCGGAGTTTACTCAAACTCATGTGCATGAAGTCAGTGATGCATCCAATTATTTCATCCTCTGTCGTCCCCTTCTCCTGCCTTCAATCATTCCCAGCATCAAGGTCTTTTCCAACGAGTCGGCTTTTTGCATCAGGTGGCCAAAGGACTGGAGTTTCAGTTTCAGCATCAGTCCTTTCAATTATTCAGGACTGATTTCCTTTAGGACTGACTGGTTGGATCTCCTTGCAGTCCAAGGGACTCTAAAGAGTCTACTCCAACACCACAGTTCAAAAGTATTAATTTTTTGGCTTTCACCTTTCGTTATAGTCCAACTCTCATATCCATACATGACTACAGGAAAAACCATAGCTTTGACTAAGCATTCCTAATTTGGTATTATTGATGGGTGAAGTCTGGAAAGGACTATGTCATCCAGGCCAAAAGAAGAATTAAGTGACTGCTATTTATACACTTAATATCCTGAAAAGGATTTAGTTTACTAAATGTCTTCCCTAAATGATCTCCCCAAAATATTCCCCACCAAGCCTCCACTAAGGATGTAACACTCAAAGAGCAAATAACTGTAAAGTGTGATCACTATTTTGAGCTGCACAACTCTAAGCCAGGGGACCCAGTACAAGACAGAACTGATCTCTGGAGCCCACATTAGCACATTTCTCCATAATGAGCTAGGGTCACAGTCCATACCAACTGGAATAGCCAGCAGCTTCCACCGCTTGCCTAGTGAACAGCCCAAAGACTACCACCTCCAAGCCCCACGCTACAAAACAATCTCCTACTCTTTCTTTTGAAGCAGGGTGGTTTTCTTTACCACTGTTTGTGAAATGTGTTCCAATTTCAAAAACGCCAAAGAATATGGTACTATAAAGTAGTTATTAGTACAGTGCCTTGAATTCGGTGAAGTGCTTTTTTTTTAAGTAACCATTTTTAGTGGTCCCACATCTCAATGATACAAATAAGTTAGTTAGGCTTAGCAACTGGGTATCAAAAGCTAACAAAACAATCAACAAACCCTTAACAGACAAATCCTCTGTCATGCCCCAAACAGAAAAACACCAAAGCCAGAGATTTGGGGCCACAGTTCCTAAATTATGCCTGAAGCCACCAAAGGTTATACAACAAACTCACAGGGGTGCCAGAAGATACTTTAAACTTTCATGAAAGCAAACCAACTCCACAGAGTTCATAATTCAACATTCTATACTCAAAGGAATGACATGAGATCTTTGTGTAGCTGAATATTCAGTGATTATTCTGTTAAAAAGTAAACACTGCATGAAAACCAATGCTGAACAGGAAACTGGCAGTATTTAGTTTCACTCAAGGTCTGAGAAGTTGTGCAGTGTCTAACAGACAAGCACATTCCACTAAGTAAATAGCAAGTATGTATTATTATTTTCAAATGACTTCTAATTTGTTAGAAGTTGCTGTGTGGCCACAAGAGAAATTACTGAGCTACTAAAGCAAGTGTGAACCAAGAAAGTTTCAGAGTCCGGGTCTGAGCAGTCATTTTATGCTACACACTTTTATTAAGCACCTACTATATGCATGATCTGTACTAGTCACTGTGAGAAACACAAAGAAATTGTGTGCTATGCCGTTTCAGTCGTGTCCTACTCATTGGACTCCATGGACTGCAGCCCACCAGACTCCTCTGTCCATGGGATTTTCCAGGCAAGAATACTGGAGTGCATGACCATTTCCTTCTCCAGGGGATGTTCCTGACCCAGAGACCCAAGCTATGTCTCCTGAGGCTCCTGCATCACAGGCGGTTCTTCATCACTGAGTCAGCTGCCTTCAAATATGTACATGACAGAGTCAAATAAAAGAGTAATAGTACCAAAAAGCACACACAAGATATTTAAGAGTTAAGAGAACTGTATCATTAAATTATTCTGGTTAACAGTATTAAAACAAGAAATGAGTAACATGTGAACTCAAAGCATCTATCTTTCTAAAAGTGCCAGTTCACTTTGTGTTAGTAAGAACATTTGAGGAAACAACTGTTCTTTGGGGGAAAACCATTTAGAATTATAAACACATGTATTTACTCAATTATTTTCTGAATGTGTGATTGACTAAATAAAAATACATGATATATTAAGTGAAAGTCTTACAAAATCTCAAAATTATCAGCTTGTAAATGCTGTGTATCCTATTGTTACCTTTTCTAGTATGTACAACTCTCTTGGCCTAGAACAGTAGTTCTCAACCCTGTGTAGACATCAAAATTGCCTGGAAACCTTTACTATATTCCCAGCCCCCCACCTCACTCTAATTAAGTCAGCGTCATTGCAGATGGGGTCCAGGGAATCCAGTAGTCAAACGTACAGCCACAGTTGAGAACGACTGAAATAAAAAATAGGATATTCCTAGGGGATAGGGACATGACCTAAAGTCAGCCTCTTCGATTGTTTGGTTTCTTTTACTATAAAAAAATACAAACTTATCTTTGAAATGAGATTTACTTATTCCAAGGCTTGCACAAGTATCCCAGGAATCAGAGAGGTGGGATACTGACATGAAAGAAAGCTAACCTTGGCAGCTGTCTACTGATAGTTACTGTTAGTTTTTTTTTTCTTTTTCATCTGATATTTCCTATTTTCTAATCATTTATTTCTGTATCCTTCTCACATTAAAAACACCTGGTTAACTCAGATACAGCTCCACACAATGTCTTATAAATGTTCTATATAGATAATTTGGAAAATATGGAAAAATAAAATTTCCTAATCCCATTTCTCAGAAATAATTTGGATTCCATCCAGTACTTTTTAAAGCATACTAAAAAAACAGACTAACAAAATTAAAAGCATATTGTATACATGTATATAACTGTGTATATGTTTATGTAAGCATGAGTAAGGTCTAAAAGAAACTGACCAAACTGTTAATATTGACTATATTAGTTGGGCCATGGGAAGATACCATCATGTGATGTGACTTACTACAGTGACCATGCATTAGAGGCAGGAAGAATAAAAATAAAAAAGAATGTTATATGTTGTGTTTTTTGTTAAGATTACACTGTGAACATGTATCTATACTATTAAGTATTTTTCAAAATTACCATATTTCATCAGTGAAGAATATTCTGTGGGTTGTTTATTCACCTAATACTTCTCTCATTAGTGTATGTTTAGTCATTTCTAACTTTTCACATTTGCAAACAATGCTTTAATTAAAATCCATGTACAAATATCTTCATCTGAATCTTTCATTATTTTGGGGGTAGGAAAAATAATAAGCCCAAAGGTATAAACTCTTTAAAGGTTCCTGTTTTTTTAAAAAGAGTCTTGATATGTAATTATTAAATTGCTTTCCAAAATGTGATACAAATTTGGAAACAGAAGAGTATTCATACTTTATTTTGTTGTAGTCAATATATCAATATGCCTGCTTCTGTCTCCCCAGGGATTTACCATGAAAAATATTAAAGTTTTAAAATTATTTATTCTACTTTTTTTTTCTAATTTCCTTTTACTTTACCTTTTATTCATTTTATGTTTTTTGTTATTTTTCTTTTCATACTCTCCTGAGAGGTTGAGAGGAGCCTTCTTATGAACAAAATTAAATAAGAAATAGCCTGACAAAGAGCCAACATGTACTGCCTATTTTGTTGTTTGGGGATGGCACTGATGAACTTATAGACTTAATTCACAGTAAAATGAGATGGAAAGGACTTAAAACATCTGTTTTCCCATTTTCCGAAAGCTCTCTTCTTGTTCTTTCTACATGCAAAGTATGTTTCAATAAATAAAAAGAAAATAGAACTTATTTAGAACTTGCCAGATACATGCTTAACAGTGGCTTTTTAAAAGGGTCTGAAAACTAGATAGCATATTCAAAAGCAGAGACATACTTTGCCAATAAAGGTCCGTCTAGTCAAGGCTATGGTTTTTCCAGTGGTCATGTATGGATATGAGAGTTGGACTGTGAAGAAAGCTGAGCACCGAAGAATTGATGCTTTTGAACTGTGGTGTTGGAGAAGACTCTTGAGAGTCCCTTGGACTGCAAGGAGATCCAACCAGTCCATTCTGAAGGAGATCAGCCCTGGGATTTCTTTGGAAGGAGTGATGCTAAAGCTGAAACTCCAGTACTTTGGCCACCTCATGCAAAGAGTTGACTCACTGGAAAAGACTCTGATGCTGGGAAGGATTGGGGCAGGAGGAAAAGGGGACGACAGAGGATGAGATGGCTGGACGGCATCACCGACTGGATGGACATGAGTCTGAGTGAACTCTGGGAGTTGGTGATGGACAGGGAGGCCTGGTGTGCTGCGATTTATGGAGTCGCAAAGAGTCGTACACAACTGAGCGACTGAACTGAAACCTACTGTCAGCATTTCATTTAAGGAGATGAGACCCACCCTGCGGGGAGAGTGCTTAGATTTAAACAGACTGAGTCCCAGCATTTTCTCCAGTGCTCCTCTAACAACTTAGTAAAATGAAGCAACTTCCCTGTAAATAGACATGTGAAAGGAATAGTGACCAGTAAATAGAAATTCAGGTATTAGAAGAACAAGTACCTAAACCATGACCACAGAAAGACTACTACAGCCTGAAGGGAATGCAGTTTTCAGTATGGCAGAGAGGCAATATATGGGTGTGGAAATTTTAAGCAAAATGAATCATTCATTAATTTATTTTTTCAGTGAAAAAAATAACATGAAATCAAAAGATCTTAAAAGACAAAGCAGTATGAATTTTGTATGAAAGAAAGGTCCATAGGTAGCATCAAAGTATTTTTAAAAGTCAGATGAAACTCACTTGAGTAAACATTTATGGGATACTGACCAGACATCAGGTAAAGGGCCAGGTCCAGTGGAGCACGTAACGTAACTTGTATTTATTCACCATGATCTCTGTATCAGAAACTATGCTCTTTTATTTTTTTAACATAAATTTATTTATTTTAATTGGAGGTTAATTACTTTACAATATTGTATTGGTTTTGCCATACATCAACATGAATCTGCCACAGGTATACACATGTTCCCCATCCTGAACTCCCCTTCCCCCTCCCTCCCCGTACCATCCCTCTGGGTCGTCCTAGGGCACTAGCCCTAAGCATCCAGTATCATTTTTATGTTATTCTATTTAACAGTACCTAGTTTCAGGTCTAAAATAGTTCAAGATCTAGCAAGAAAGGCATACAGAAATGATATGAACAAAGTATGGCTGCTGCTGCTGCTGCTGCTAAGTTGCTTCAGTCATGTCCGACTCAGTGCGACCCCATAGATGGCAGCCCACCAGGCTCCCCTGTCCCTGGGATTCTCCAGGCAAGAACACTGGAGTGGGTTGCCATTTCCTTCTCCAATGCATGAAAGTGAAAAGTGAAAGTGAAGTCGCTCAGTCAGGTATGCAAAAAGGGAAATAAGAATTCTAAGTGAGAGAATGTGAGACATTTTCAAGTAGCAATTAACTGAGGCTAAATTTAAAAGTGGTATTCCCATTATGAGAGCTGACCATAAAGAAAGCAGAATGCCAAAGAACTGATGCCTTGGAATTGTGGTGTTGGAGAAGACTCCTGAGAGTGCCCTGGACAGTGAGGAGATCAAACCAGTCAATCTTAAGGGAAATCAGCCCTGAAAACTCAGTGGAAGGACTGATGCTGAAGCTCCAGTATTTTGGTCACTTGATGTGAACAGATGACTCAATGGAAAAGTCCCTGATGCTGGGAAAGATTGAGGGCAGAAGGAGAAGAGAATGTTAGAGGATGAGATGGCTAGATGGCATCACCAATGCAATGGACATGAACTTGGGTGAACTCTGGGAGATGGTGAGGGACAGGGAGGCCTGGAGTGCTGCAGTGCATGGGGTTGCAAAGAGTCAGCTACGAATGGGCAACTGAACAACAAACTTAAAAGAGTAAGATAAATTTTAAAATACAGGCTTGATGTAAGGACACAGCAAGAAGAAGGACTAGCATGAGAATGGGCATCAAAGTTAGGGGAAAAAAGAAAATAAATGAAGTATTCAGGAAATGACAGTCAGTGGTAGCCAGAAAATTTAGAAGTCCACGTACAATGGGAGAGGACAGGATTTCACTCCACTGTCTGTGATGAAAGGTTGAGCAGTGTATAAAGACTTGTCTGGCAGCAGAGGAAAAAAATGGACTTGGATAGTGAGAAATGGATAAATCTATTGAAATAATTTAGGATCAAGTGAAGAAAGTCAAAGTTAGAGTAGATGCAGAGCAAAGAAGGATTGGAAGCAAAAACATTTAGGATCTGGCCACTGACAATACTGAGAGTGAGGTAAAGTCAAAATTACATGAGATTTTTGAACGTCAACAACTAGGAGAACAGAAATAATATTCTCATTATTTAATATTATTTACTGAGTACCTAATCATTGCAGATGAAAATGGCAGGCACTGATGGTGAAGAAAGCTGAGCACCAAAGAACTGATGCTTTTGAACTGTGGTGTTGGGGAAGACTCTTGAGAGTCCCTTGGACTACAAGGAGATCCAACCAGTCCATCCTAAAGGAGATCAGTCCTGGGTGTTCATTAGAAGGACTGATGCTGAAGCTGAAACTCCAATATTTTGGCTACCGCAAGTGAAAAGTTGACTCATTGGAAAAGATTCTGATGCTGGGAGGGATTGGGGGCAGGAGGAGAAGGGGATGACCGAGGATGGGATGGCTGGATGGCATCACCGACTCAGTGGACATAAGTTTGAGTAAACTCTGGGAGTTGGTGATGGACAGGGAGGCTTGGTGTGCTGCGACTCATGGGGTCGCAAAGAGTCGGACACGGCTGAGCGACTGAACTGACCTGAAGTGATGGTCAGCCGAACAGAACAAAATACTCCCTACTCTGTGGACAGAAAAGTCTAGTTGGAAGACACAGACAAATCAAAGCCCATTTCAACTGAGAACCAAGAGTGCTTCAAGATGTCAAATGACATGGAACCCAGAGCAGGGACACCAAGCCAGACCTGGAGGAGCCAGAACAGTCCCTAAGAAAGGTGACAGGTGAGCTGACACTAGAAAGCTCTTCTACCTTAACGAGAAGAAGCTCTCCAGACAGTGATCTAAGGAGAGTGAAGCAAAATGCTAAGGCAGTAGAAGGTAGAGATAGGAAAGCCCGCCTAGAGCCCAGAACGTCAGGGAAAAGACTGAAGAGCTGGAAGCATCTGAACGGAAGCACCCGTTAGAGTAGATTCACCTACTGTCCTTTTGGAAAGAAATGTGACTGAACTTTCATAGGTTGCCCAGCCTAGTGATTCTATGATATAACGCCATGGAAAAGGTCTGCCCTCTTCATGCCAGTGACACTTCAATCCCTTTAAGAATCTGAGAAGGCCATGGTCTCTCTTCATCTCCACCCCACAAGAAATAAAGTGCACAACAATTTTGCACGTAATTTCACTGGGCTCAAACATTCCCATAATCTAGGGTTTCTAAATTGCTGAGGATATCAGCATATTCCCTGCTTCCCATTTTTTATAAACAAGGTTATTTTAACTATCATTATCTTAATTAATTTCAAAAATGTGTCATTTTATAAACACAGGTCATTTTCCAAGAGGCCAATACAGTCTATTTTAAGAGCCAAACAGCCACAGTTTAATTCCAGCTCTGTCTCTTACTATTTATGTGACTGTGGCAAGTTATGTAGCTAACCTGTGCCTGAATTTCATCTATGAAATGAGAATAACAGGACCCAGGTAATAGCTATATATCATAAAGTTACTGGGGGATTAAATGAATTATTAAACAATGCTTAGAATAGCTCCTGGCCCTGAGTATTACTAGCACTTGATACTATTATTTCATATTTGTAAATATCTCCTTAGCTTCTGAACATGTCTCCTCTGTTATTTTTGAAGAAACACTCTCACTTTACCAAGATCTTTCTCAGAAAAACTAGCATAGATTTTATATACATTTCAGTTTGTATAATTTGGCTTTTCTGGAACTTTTTTCTTCACTTTAATATTTGTATAAGAAGGCTGTTGGGACTTCCCTGGTGTCCCAGTGGTTCCAGTGCAGGGGGCACGGGTTTTATCCCTGCTCAGGGAACTAAGATCTTGCATGCTGAGCAGTGTGGTTAAAAAAAAAAAAGAAAGAAAAGAAAAAGGCTGCTAAAAAATGGGGGGGAGGTGTTTATTTCTTTGAAAATAATTAACTTCAATAAAATATTCTTTTATGAAACACAAATTATATATATGTGTGTGTGTGTGTGTGTGTGTGTGTGTGTGTGTGTGTGTGTATGGATACTTAAATTACTAAAAAGTCTTAGAGCAAACCTTGACAAATGATCCACATAGGTGAGTTGCCAATTAGAAAATACTGTTTTTATTATTTCTGTTAGGCAAAGATATTAATCGTATATTGTAGCTTTCATTTAACTGATCTGGAATAAACCGTATAGAAAAGGAAGTCTAGTTCAAATAAGAAACTTTATGTATTCAACAAACATTTACTAAGCAAGAAATATTGAGACCAGGATGGATAACAACAGTTTTGCCTTCTGAGTTACAGTGTTCTTAGTATCTTGTATACATGAACTCATCTCAAGTCTCACTAACCCATTTTAAGCATTACCCTTCACAATTTAAAAGTGAGGAAACAAGATTCAAAAAGAAAAACTGCTCAAGGTCTCACTGCTTGAGCAGTGAAGTACTCAAGAAGAGTGAAGATAGTATACTGCTCAATTACAGACATTATTCTTTTCCAAGAAGAAAACTGAAGCATCCAATAGTGTGACATCAGCCATTATATGGAAGATTCCACAGCATCAGCTGGACTTCTACACAATTCCCTTCCCAATTTCAAGCAATACCAAAATTTGTGAAAAGGCAAATTTACTACAAAACAAGGTAAGTTGCTTTTTTCTACCTTCAAATCTGAATACAAGTTACTCCGAAGAAGTTATATAATAATCCAATTTCTGAAGCAGTCAACTCTGAAAATAAATTATTCATGCAAGAATAAAAGTTCCCACACTCCTAAAAAAGACTCTTCTGTAACCATGGCAACAGGTAGGCACAAGAACAGGCTTTAAACATGCTTAATGCTTATATGACAGCTCTATATCGCCTTTAAACCAGAGAATTGGTTTGAAACTCCTTTAACCAATGATTGACAAGTGGCCACAGTGAGTTCAGTTCAGTTCAGTTCAGTCGCTCAGTCGTGTCCAACTCTTTGCGACCCATGAATCACAGCACGCCAGGCCTCCCTGTCCATCACCATCTCTCAGAGTTCACTCAGACTCACGTCCATCGAGTCCGTGATGCCATCCAGCCATCTCATCCTCAGTCGTCCCCTTCTCCTGCCCCCAATCCCTTCCAGGATCAGAGTCTTTTCCAATGAGTCAACTCTTCACATGAGGTGGCCAAAGTCCTGGAGTTTCAGTTTTAGCATCATTCCTTCCAAAGAAATCCCAGGGTTGATCTCCTTCAGAATGGACTGGTTGGATCTCCTTGCAGTTCAAGGGACTCTCAAGAGTCTTTTCCAACACTACAGTTCAAAAGCATCAATTATTCGGCACTCACCCTTCTTCACAGTCCAACTCTCATATCCATACATGACCACAGGAAAAACCATATGTAGCCTTGACTAGACGGACCTTAGACAGCAAAGTAATGTCTCTGCTTTTGAATATACTATCTAGGTTGGTCATTAACTTTTCTTCCCAGGAGTAAGCGTCTTTTAATTTCATGGCTGCAGTCACCATCTGCAGTGATTTTGGAGCCCCCAAAACAACAAAGTCTGACACTGTTTGCACTGTTTCCCCATCTATTTCCCATGAAGTGATGGGACCGGATGCCATGATCTTAGTTTTCTGAATATTGAGCTTTAAGTCAACTTTTTCACTCTCCTCTTTCACTTTCATCAAGAGGCTCTTGATGTACTCTGCATATAAGTTAAATAAGCAGGGTGATAATATACAGCCTTGACGTACTCCTTTTCCTATTTGGAACGAGTCTGTTGTTCCATGTCCAGTTCTAACTGTTGCTTCCTGATCTGCATACAGATTTCTCAAGAGGCAGGTCAGGTGGTCTGGTATTCACATCTCTTTCACAGTTTTCCAGAGTTTACTGTGATCCACACAGTAAAGGGCTTCGGCATGGTCAATAAAACAGAAATAGATGTTTCTCTGGAACTCTTGCTTTATTCATGATCCAGATGTTGGCAATTTGATCTCTAGTTCCTCTGCCTTTTCTAAATGCACCTTAAACATCTGGAATTCACAGTTCACATATTGTTGAAGGCTGGCTTGGAGAATTTTGAGCATTACTTTACTAGCATGTGATAGGAGTGCAACTGTGTGGTGGTTGGAGCATTCTTTGGCATTGCCTTTCTTTGGGATTAGAATGAAAACTGACATTTTCCAGTCCTGTGGCCACTACTGAGTTTTCCAAATTTGCTGGCATATTGAGTGCAGCACTTTCACAGCATCATCTTTTAGGATTTGAAATAGCTCAACTGGAATTCCATCACTTCCACTAGCTTTCAGAGAAGGAAATGGCAACCGACTCCAGTACTCTTGCCTGGAAAATCCCATGGATGGAGGAGCCTGGTGGGCTGCAGTCCATGGGGTCGCTACGAATCAGACACGACCGAGTGACTTCACTTTCATTTTTCACTTTCACACATTGGCGAAGGAAATTGCAACCCACTCCAGTGTTCTTGCCTGGAGAATCCCAGGGACAGCGAAGCCTGGTGGGCTGCCGTCTCTGGAGTCAGACACGACTGAAGCAACTTAGCAGCAGGAGCAGCAGTACTAGCTTTATTCATACTGATGCTTCCTAAGGCCCACTTGACCACATTCCAGGATGTCTGGCTCTAGGTGAGTGATCCCACCACCGAGATTATCTTGGTTGTGAAGATCTTTTTGTACAGTTCTTCTGTCTATTCTTGCCACTTCTTAATATCTTCTGCTTCTGTTAGGTCCATACCATTTCTGTCCTTTATTGACCCCATCTTTGCATGAAATGTTCCCTTGGTATCTCTAATTTTCTTGAAGAGATCTCTAGTCTTTCCCATTCTATTTTTTCCTCTATTTCTTTGCACTGACCATCGAGGAAAGCTTTCTTATCTCTCCTTGCTATTCTTTGGAACTCTGCATTCTAATGGGCATATCTTTCCTTTTCTCCTTTGCTTTTCACTTCTCTTCTTTTCATAGTTATTTGTAAGGCCTCCTCAAACAGCCATTTTCTTTTTGCATTTTTCTTTAATTGATTTTAATTGGAGGCGAATTACTTTACAATATTATAGTGGTTTCTGCCATACATTGACATGTCTTGATCCCTGTCTCCTGTACAATGTCACAAGCCTCTGTCCATAGTTCATCAGGCACTCTATCAGATCTAGTCCCTTAAATCTATTTCTCACTTCCACTGTATAATCGTTAAGGATTTAATTTAGGTCATGCCTGACTGGTCTAGTAATTTTCCCTACTTTTCTTCAATTTAAGTCTGAATTTGGCAATAAAGAGTTCATAATCTGAGCCACAGTCAGCTCCCGTCTTGTTCTTGCTGACTCTATAGAACTTCTCCATCTTTGGCTGCAAAGAATATAATCAATCTGATTTTGGTGTTGACCATCTGGTGATGTCCATGTGTAGAGTCTTCTCTTGTGTTGTTGGAAGAGAGTGCTTGCTATGACCAATGCATTCTCTTTGCAAAACCTAATTAGCCTTTGCCCTGCTTCATTCTGTACTCGAAGGCCTGACTATTACTCCAGGTGTTTCTTGACTTCCTACTTTTGCATTCCAGTCCCCTATAATGAAAAGGGCATCTTTTGGGGGTGTTAGTTCTAGAAGGTCTTGCTGCTGCTGTTAAGTCACTTCAGTCATGTCCGACTGTATGCAGCCCCATAGATGGCAGCCCACCAGGCTCTCCCATCCCTGGGATTCTCTAGGCAAGAACAATGGAGTGGTTTGCCATTTCCTTCTCCAATGCATGAAAGTGAAAAGTGAAAGTGAAGACGCTTATTCGTATCCGACTCAGTGACCCCATGGACTGCAGCCTACCAGGCTCCTCCATCCATGGGATTTTCCAAGCAAGAGTACTGGAGTGTGTTGCCATTGCCTTCTCCAGAAGGTCTTGTAGGTCTTCACAGAACCTTTGAACTTCAGCTTCTTCAGCATTACTGGTCAGGGCATAGACTTGGATTACCATGATACTGAATGGTTTGCCATTCAACAAAGAGAGATCATTCTTTTTCGTTTTTGAGATTGCATCCAAGTACTGCATTTTGGACTCTTTTGTTGACTATGATGGCTACTCCATTTCTCCTAGAGGATTCTTGCCCACAGTAGTAGGTATAATGGTCATCTGAGTTAAATTCACCCATTCCAGTTCATTTTAGTTTGCTAATTCCTAAGATGTTGATGCTCATTCTTGCCATCTCCTGTTTGACCACTTTCACTTTGCCTTGATTCATGGACCTAACATTCCAGGTTCCTATGCAATATTGCTCTTTACAGCATCGGACCTTGCTTCCATTACCAGTCACATCCACAACTGGATATTGTTTTTGCTTTGGTTCCATCTCCTCATTCTTTCTGGAGTTATTTCTCCACTGATCTCCAGTAGCATATTGGGCACCTACTGACCTGGGGAGTTCATCTTTCAGTGTCCTATCTTTTTGCCTTTTCATACTATTCATGGGGTTCTCAAGGCAAGAATACTGAAGTGGTTTGCCATTCTCTTCTCCAGTGGATCACATTCTGTCAGAACTCAGTCAGTTCTCCAAGTGGGCTTATGCCATACCCAAGTCTGCTGCACCCAGAGCCCCTGTCCCTGTGGCAGACCACCATCAACCCATACATATATATATATATATATATAACCCATACATACATACATATATATATATAAAACAGTTTTTTAAACAGAAAGATTAACACCAATTTCAGGACAGTGATTAATTCAGAGTGCAGAGTGGAGCTTGAGTCCAAGTTTAATTTTTGCTTCTTGAAGAAATCTGAAGCAAATAGCAAAAAGCTAATATCTGACTAATTTCACTGATGAAACTATGTAGACATACAGACTACATTTCTATATGTTTGAAATTTTTGAAATAAAAACAGAAGTGGAAAATAAAAACAGATTTTTGAAATAAAAACAGATTTTTGAAATAAAAACAGAAGTGGAAAAATGAATTCCTACAGTGACTAGCTGAGTGAATATAGAAATACAAACCAAAATCTTAGTTTCTATTTTCTCCTTCTAACAGCTAACCTTCTAATGAGAGACAATAAAAAAAAAATTCTCCTTACTCCTTTTCAGCCACTCCCTTTAATGTAGGCTCTAAAACTGTGGTAACAATAAAGCAAGTTAATTAAGCCATAGCAGCTGGGGAATCAGTCCCGTAAACACTGAAAGTCTGTTTCTCCTTCCCTCAGGTTCCCATAGCACTTTTAAACTCTAAGGGGGCATATTATGGCATCTTACATTAAGTTATATTTACATCTGTTTATGCCCTCTTAATCAATTTAATGTTAAGTATCTTGAGAGCAAAAACTTGCCCTTCAAAGTTCCTTCAAAAAGTCAGACTTTGTAAATGTTCACCTGCAGTTGCTGTACTGAATTTGGGTGTTACTCTCTATGTCCATCTCTCTATTTGATTGGATCACTTTCCATCTTAGAATTTCAGTATATCACATTTAATTTTAATTGTTGGGTTTAATAGACTAAGAAACTATCATCTTTTTAAAAACAGAGATAATTTTTTTTTAATTTTTTTAATTGAAGGATAATGACTTTACAGTTTTGTGTTGGTTTCTGCCAAACATCAACATGAATCAGCCATAGGACGCTACCACCTTTAAACTAAGTGTTTCTAGTTTATTCTCTTAAGACAAAACCTGAGAGGACAGCATAAGCTGCTTTATGCTAATAATTGAACAAGATCAAATCTTATATTTAGCCAGCCATCAATTCAGACACAGCCGACTTATTAGCCTCCGCCAACCTGTCAATCAATTCCACCTAACCAATCAAGAAGCAAACATATATCCACTGAACCAACCACCCAGGAAGTTTTTACTGTGAACCCAACACAAGTTCACGGTTGATAATTTCCTTCCTGCCAGTGCCAGGCTCTGCAAGTACAGAGCAAGAAAAATACAAATCACTAACACTGAATCCTTTGTTTCTGTGTACATTCAAAGTGGACTAAGGTGAGGTGAGGTGAAGTCGCTCAGTCGTGTCCGACTCCTTGCAACCCCGTGGACTAGTGCCTACCAGGCTCCTCCATCCATGGGATTCTCCAGGCAAGAATACTGGAGTGGGTTGCCGTTTCCTTCTCCAGGGGATCTTCCTGACCCAGGGATCGAACCCAGGTCTCCCACATTGGAGGCAGACGCTTTAACCTCTGAGCTACCAGGGAAGCCCAAGTGGACTAAAAATAACTCCTAAACTATGAGCTCTAAAAATAACTCCTAAACTATGAGCTCTCATTTATTTTTGTCCTACTAGCTTTATAAACCTTCATCTTGTTTATTACTTTAATTTGAACTCAACTATATCATCATGACTAGGAATTTTCAGTAAACTCCTGATGAATCTTATTTGGCCTTTACAATTCATGACTTCCTCTTGCTTCCTACTTATAGAAAGAAGAATGGCAAATCATTTCTGAATACTTTTAATGTGTAGTTTATAATAATTCTATTTCATTCTTCCATCTCATCTTTTAATGAAAACACCTTAGAATTTTTTTTACTTGTGAATATTGTTAACATTAGAAAATTTTAAACTAGTCAGATGCAATTGCCCTACCAAATTCACAGAACACAACCTTCTAGATCTAATCAATATGTTAATCAATCAGCTGCCTCCATTAGGATGTTAATGCCCTTCTCTGCTGTGGTAGGAACCACAATACTAGAGAGAAACATAATTTACTACTCCTCTGAGATATGTTGTATTCAAAAATAAATAAGATTTCATCTGCTTTGCAGAATTCTTTTCTAACAAGAATGCTTCCAGACACATCATTTTCCTGGACAGATCCTTCTCCCCAGCACAATCCAAGGCTAGCAAAAAGACAGGAGGTGAATTGCAAAATATTCCTGTTTGTTCCACAAAGAAACACTACCTTTTCAATACACAGTTTTCCAAGGACCACAGCCAGTATTCATCGGCTTATTTGTATGCTAAGAATATTCTATATCATGTTAAGACTTTCTGGACAGAAAAAAAAAGAATAATAAAAACTACTGTTTGAATTCAGCCTTTCTTAAGAAACAAGTTGTTATTTTCAGCAAAACAAAAGGAATCACTATAATAGTGAAAGCATGAAGCTAGTCACAGATGAATTTTTGGCTTTCAAATATATTTTGCATGCTTGCTTGAGGTAAGGTTCCAAAGACAATGTCATTTCTAGGTTGTCTGAAAAGAAAAACAGAAACTTTATTCCACAATATGCTTTAAAACTTATTAACAAAACATTCTCTTTAGAATCAACTTATAGGAAACGCATTAAAGCAATGAAAAGAAATCCAGCCTCATTTACTAGAAAGTGGTAAAAATCGACACATTATCGTTTCTGTCTACTTATTCAATCCTTACCATCAGAGACCAAGACGGAACATAGTTCTGAAATACTTAATTTATTAAAAATCATCTTTAAAACAAACAGCAGTTATTAGTTCTAGGTGTTAAGTTCTAGGTGTTTCACAACTCTAATACTTGACAATGCTTCAGCGTTAAGTCTCAGTATCTTTATCTCAGAGGATTTTAGTCTGCCCAAGAGCACGCCTAAGAAGGGACAGAGCAGATTTTGAATTCCTAGCTGTCCAAGTTCCAAAGCCCATGGAATAGCCACCAAACTACAGAGCCCGAGAACAATTCCTCTTTGTCATTGACAAAGACACAGGAGCAAGTGAGCGCACAGAACTCACTGAGCTGCCTAACCACGCCCGAGTCCTGCTTGCCTTTACCACCCCCACTCCGCCACCTTCTCACCTCACTCCCCTCAGGGCAGCCAGGCCACATGGGCCTTCTTCTGTGGCTCCAAGTCTCCAAGGCCTCTCCGCTTCAACATTACAATCAAGAACCATAATTCAGCTGGTCAGGCAGTTTTAAAAGTGCCATGAAGTCTTTCATGACTGCCCTCATTTATTATGAGTTTTGTGACAAAGAACTTTTATTTGATAATTATTGAGGACTGATTAATTACATGCACTTGTTTGCAATGTAGATTTTAAGACTGTTTATGTAAGTCAGAGGCTCTAGCAGTATTTGGAGGAGAAAAAAAGATTTCAGTTTGGAATCCTGAGGACATCTAAATTGGTCCTGTGAAGTGAGGTGGGGGGGAAAGTGAGTGAGAAAAAAAGAGGGAGAGGGAGTGAGAGGCATGAGGCTTTCATCACGGACCAAAAGTGATAAAACTGAGTGCTAATGAGAGACAAAAAAAATAAAAGTAGAAATAAAAGGGAACAAAAATATAGAAAAGGGGAAGAAACTGTCTCTGACAAAGTAGTCCAAGTGTAAGAACTGCACACAGCTGACAGCTCGCAACCTTAGAGCATCATGCAATATTCATCATCTTCAAATTCATTTAATATCATCAGTATTTACTCCAAACTCATAAATATATGAATATTTTAATTACCATGAATTTAGGCACACCTACCATTTTTCTAGCACTGTAGCAGGCATGAAGAGTAAATGAATAAGGTGCCTAACAAAAGACCTTAGCTATCCGTCTTAATATACAGTATCAGAGCATGTTAGGAATCAACATGCCATGCTTTTATTGAGCACTTACTGAGTGTCAGGCATTCTGGAAGGTAAATACGGATTAAAAAGTACATCTACGCTCTAAAGGAATTCAGAAGAGACGCACACACCAGAAACAATTAGGGACTAATTCAAAGTGCCACGTTAGCTTCCCTGGTGGCTCAGAGGTTAAAGCGTCTGCCTCCAATGCGGGAGACCCGGGTTCGATACCTGGGTTGGGAAGATTCCCCTGGAGAAGGAAACGGCAACCCACTCCAGTATTCTTGCCTGGAGAATCCCATGGACGGAGAAGCCTAGTAGGTTACAGTCCACAGGGTCGCAAAGAGTCGGACACAACTGAGTGACTTCACCTCACCTATCAAGTACTGAATCACCAAAGAGAGATCACCAAGTGATGCAGCAAGAGAAAAATAATTGAGAACTGAAAAACCTTGATGAAAAGATTAGAGGTAAGTTGGTTTCTGATGGAGTTAGGGATAAAACAGAGTTAGGGCAATGCCAACCGGGAGGGGCTTCCCAGGTGGTGCTAATAGTAAAGAACCCGCCTACCAATGCAGGAGACATATGAGACGTGGGTTCGATCCCTGGGTCAGGAAGATCCCCTGGAGAAGGGAATGGCAACCCACTCCAGTATTCTTGCCTGGGAAATCCATGGACAGAGGAGCTTGATGGGCTACAGTCTACAGGGTCACGAAGAGTCAGGCATGACTGAGCACATACAATGGGGCAGGAGGGAAGAGTCAATGAATTTAAAACCTGCCTGGACTTAGGACTTACAATTGGAAATAACATATTAATCTAGTTATAACGTTTTGGATTAAAGTTACAGAAATCAACCAGAATTTCCTGAGGCAAAAGGAAACGTATCAATTGATTGATATGAGAAAAATTAGAAGCAAACCACACGGATGGCAATTATCCAGTTGATCTAGAGAATGACCGTAACCAGGAGCTCCATCTCTGTATATCAACTTTAGCCTTTCCACCCACAGGCTGACTTGCTTTCTCCACACGGTGGGGAACATGACTGATGACAACTCTCAGGTTTTACATCTTACCATTTCGACCATCAAATGTGGATGGATGAAGGCAGTATAAGCAGAAGAAAGGGGAAGAGAGGTACCAGACAGACATGGTTCTATATATGTCCACCATCAAAGATACACTTAAAAAGCTGATTAATGGGATCTTAGACTGGTAGGAAATGATCAAAAGACAAAATAAATTGAAAGCCTGGCAGAACCTCCTATTTTGGAGCATAATGAAGCTAAAATGCTACCTTTATGCAGTCCATGAGATAGCAGAGAGTTAGACACGACTTAGCAACTGAACAACAATACAAAACTCAGTCTTATCACAACCTAGTGGATTTTTTTTTCCAGGAGTTGGTGATGGACAGGGAGGCCTGCTGCACTGCGGTTCATGGGGTTGCAGAGTCGGACACGACTGAGCGACTGGACTGAACTGAACTGAAAGTGGATTTGTAACATGTTATTTGTACAAATATTAACAAACCAATCAAAGTGAAACCTATATTGCACAATGCACAATCTGTAAGATTCATTTATTCATTCATCCTTTACTTGAAGCTCTATACCTTTTCTTTGATCATTTTTATACAGTCCAATTAAAAGTTTTTAATAATTGTTTTACCATTTCAAAAAAATTATCATTTCAAAAAATGTATTACCTACCCACTGAATGTTTCCCCAGATCTTAAAAGAGGCATGCTAAAGCTTTTAGACATGAGAAGTCAGGATATATAAATCTAAGTTTCAACTGGTTCTGCTGTAAGGTGTGTGTGTGTGTGTGTGTGTGTGTGTGTGTGTGTGTAAAAATAACAAAATTTTAGTAACTGTTGCATCTTGAAGGATATATGGATAACTGCTACAATAATTCAATTTTTGGTATACAGTACCTTAAAGTATTCATTATAAAAATTTGAAAAGAAGTAGAAGCTTGACAGACCGCTTCACATTTTAAATGAAAACATAATGAAAGCTTAAAAATGAAAATGGGGTTTCAGGAAGATGCATGGAGTAAGGGTATGGTTTGAGTGAGAGGCAAGAAAAAAACAGGGAGACCTAGGAGATTACTGTCAGTGTCCAAGCAGATGGAGGGGGGATGGGCTAGATGAGCGAGTGGCCGAGAGAATGAAACAGAAGGAATGCTCCCGGAAGACACTGTGATGAATACTGAACAGAAACCAGTGGGTGCTAGGTGAGTGTGGAGGAGAGGACAGAATTGATGAATCCTGGTTCCCCAGGTCAAATAATTAAAGAAGGGAGAGAAGAAACAGATCTAAAGCAGGGAGCAGATCTGTTGGGCTAAGACAATGTCTTTCATTAAATAGGTTAATATATTGCCTCTTCCATGTGAATCATGTAAGCACCATGCTGAGTGGTGGTGTATGTGGTATCCTCTCCTCCTCAGTCTCCGAAAGCCCAAAAGACAGCACAGCACACCATCACTCTCAGAGCAAGAGCAGCAGACACACTGTGCTGGAGCCCGAGGGGAACAGTGTGCGTCAGCCCATATGCTCCCCCAGCAAGCCACCTGTCTCAGTGTCTCAGCTCCCCTAGCCGGGAAGATGTACAAAATTTAAGGGGTTTTTAAAAATGCAACAACTGCATGATAGGGTGCTTTAAAGTGTAAGAACAAACCTGAACTTGATCCACAAAAATACATCAAAGCATATAGCTTCATGTGAATGTGAGAGGGCTTCCTAGGAACCTGCCAGCTAATGCAAGAGACAGAAGAGACGTGGGTTTGATCGCTGGGTGGGGAAGAGCCCCTGGAGGAAGGCATGGCAACCCCCTCCAGTAATCTTCTCTGGAGAATCCTATGGACAGAGGAGCCCCATGAGCGGGCTACAGTCCATAAGGTTGCAAAGAGTTAGACACAAGTGAAGTGACTTACACACAAGTGTGAGAACTTTTCTCATGCTTAGATAATGTCAGTTAAATGGCCTCTTGCTATGAAGACACCTCTAGAGTTATCTTAATGGAGAAAAAGTTCATGAATACATAAAACTCCTGTCTATTAGTTTTTCTTAAACATTCTCATTAGGAGAAAACCAGGCAACTGCAAGTACAATTCAGATGGTACAACCACAATCATTAACGAATTTTAAATCACTCACTGCCTTGTGGTGGGGTGTGGAAATGAAATTTGGGGTCACCGAAGAGAAAGAAGAGAAGCCAGGCTGTTTCTGAGACAGACTGGGGAAACAGCCAACAGTTTGGGCCCAGATGGGAGAGGGAAGTTACAAGAGACGTCAAGACACAGCTCTCGGTGTTGTGCTCATGTGGAGAAATGAGACGCTAAAAAAACAGCACGAGCTGGTCAAGGTGGCGATAGCTCACTGCTAACTGCAGGGGAAAGTATTTGGGCTATCTATCAGTGCAAGGGAAGGTGAAGTCTCTGCTAGGTTACAGCAGATCTAAACTGATAGACATGGGGCTTATGTTTGAATCCTGAATTCAATTCCTTTATTTAGAAAGAAGTATGCACATCAGTCTGGTCTTCAAGAAATGTGTGCACAGTGGAAGAACTATGGTCGTTTTCTTCGTAACAGTATGGAATGGTGAGCCACTAGGAATATGAAATAAAGAGGAATTAAAGGAAAAAGGATTCTAGA
The DNA here is from genome assembly GCA_917880005.1 of Nanger dama. NCBI lineage: Eukaryota > Metazoa > Chordata > Mammalia > Artiodactyla > Bovidae > Nanger > Nanger dama. The sequence goes on from CAKJTW010000010.1 coordinate 10,149,592, forward strand.
GAATATAAGATATTAAAGGGAACAGAATTATCATACTGTTAATCACAAAGAAATGAAAAAAGAGACCTAAATCAAAAATAAATTATTTCTGGGTTTCCCTAGTGGCTCAGTGGTAAAGAACGTGCCTGCCAATGCAGGAGGCATGAGTATTGATCCCTGACATGGGAGGATCCCATATACCTGGAACAACTGAGCCCGTGCACCAAAACTATTGAGTCTGTGCTCTAGAGCCGAGGAACCACAACTCCTGAGCCCGCGTGCTGCAGACACTGAAGCCTGCGTGCCCTAGAGCCCCGGCTCTGCAGCAAGAGAAGCTGCAGCAATGAGCAGCCTTTGCACCACAACTAGAGAGTAGCCTGTGCTCGCCACAACCAGAGAAAAGCCCATGTAGCAGCAAAGAGCCAGGACAGCTAAAAATAAATAAATAAAATGACTTAAAATATTTCTTTCTGCTTTTATTACTTTGGATTCACTTTAAGTGTTGTTTCTTCCAGGAAACAGGCCAAATCATTTCCCCCAAACCTGCATTCCCACAGTCTCCTATATATTCCTCTAATACAGCATTTATCATACTCTTAGCATCTGCGGTCTTTCTATGTCCCCACCAAGTGTTCTCTGAGATGAGAGTTTTGTTTTAAAAAAAAAAAAAAATGAATGAAATCAGTTACTGTAGGAATCTTGTATGTTATCTGTGCTACTGCTGCTAAGTCGCTTCAGTCGTGTCCGACTCTGTGCGACCCCCATGGACTGCAGCCTACCAGGCTCCTCCGTCCATGGGATTTTCCAGGCAAGAGTACCGGAGTGGGGTGCCATTGCCTTCTCCTATGTGATCTGTAGCACCATATATAAACTAACATATGTTGAATTAAATCCAAATAAATATCCGTGCCTCTTTCAATATTTTTTTTCAAAGCCAACATTGCTCTTGATCCAAAGCCTGCAGACTCTGGCCACTTCATTCTGCAAGACTACAGCCTTTTCCCTATATAATGTTCTTTTCATATATATATACTCTCTAGAGAAGCCCACTCAAGCTAGGGAATGAACGAAAATACTCAACTGCACGTATTTATCCACATGGAGTTATTATTTTTTTCACTCAATGACTATTTATACAAGATATGGCCCCAACCAAAACAATTATTACAGCTGGCCTCACCTGGCTTCCAATATAGAGGTGAAGACAAATATGCAATTATGGAACAAGATGCCTAGCTAGGAATTAAGGTGCCTATTTACAGCTCAACTACAGACCCTGAGCAATTACAAAATGCTTATGAGAGGACAGAATAGCAGAGGAACCTAGTTCAGACTAGAAAGCCAAAGAAAATCCAGTGAAGTAGCACTTAAGCTAATACTGGAAGTTTGGATGAAATTAGTCAGAGGAGGGCAGGGCGGAGGGAGAGTGTGTGGGCATGTTGAAGCAGGGAAGTAGTGCAAGCAGAGAAACAACCTGCAAAAGTGCTGAGGAACAAAACCTGTCACACTCAAGGCACAGAGAGCAAGAGTGTAGTGATGAAGCGGGAGAGAAGCTGGAGCTGAGACTGGGTAGGAAAGCACACAGATCATTGGTTCTCAATGTCTTGGGAAGCCCAATCAGGTTTGTACTTAAAAATAAAATAACTGCTATTGTCAGGGTGTGGGTGGATGGTCTCCATCATTGTTCTGGGGCATGGATTTCACAGCACCAAGAATGGACAGAGGGAGGCCGGTCAACATGCGAACCCAACTAGAGCATTATGAGTAACATGGCCTGGCAGAGGGGCAGTGAAGATGAAGAGAAGTTAACAGATGAGAAATACTTAGGAAACAGACTTGATGGGTTGGTGATGGGCCAGGAGAAGAAGGAAGTGGCAAGGACAGCATCCTCAATTCTCCTTATTGGTCACAGGGGCACTTTAGTAACAGTGGAGTTTTTAGTTAACAACAAGGATGACTGGTGAAGGTAGTTGAAGGGTAAAAACTGCTAGTTAACAATATAAGTTCTGGAAGGTAGTGTACAGCATGAGGACTACGTTTAAAAAAAAAAAAAGCCAGGAGAGGATTTTTCTTTTATCCTGGAAGGTGTAGTAAGAAAAGAAGAATCCAGACTTAGGCATGGTTTAACAGAAAATCTTGAAATCTATCCAGATAAAGATGTCAAAATAATTGGTGGATATATTCAGAAGTACACTCTGGGGAGTCTTAGCCTATAGATGATATTTAAAGCAACTGGAGTAGATGAGATTAGGTTGTGAGAAGGGAGAGTGAGAAGAGAGAACGTTAAATGAGAAAAATCTTTTTCTACTTTTACATTTTAGAACATAAAGACATTTTAATTATCTACATGTTACAGTATCAAATATTTTATGGTTGTAAGGATACTTAAGTATAACTCTAAAATATCATGTAATTATTACATAGTAAATTATTCAAAAGTTACAAACTTCAGACTTCACTACAAAGAATACTGATACAAAGAAAGGGGAGTAAATTTGGGTCACCACATTTTCCTCTTTGTCAGATCTCTAAGCTGCTGGATCCATAAAGGGTCTCACACGTAGACCCTGCATAGCTCTCTAGTCTGTGAGCCAGTCCTTACATACAGGATACACAATGGCCACAGAAAAACCCAGATTTGTCAGGGGAGCTTACATTGTTTTTACCTCCCTGCCTGTGCACTCATACTGTTTTCTGAAGCTTCAGCTTTCCAAGTCTCAACACATGCTATTATTTATCTTTGGAACATCAGAATGTGTTGTAACATTAATTTTTCCATTTGGACTTTCAAATGAAAGAAAAAATTTGCAATATTAAGCCACTTTTCAAAACAAGGAATCACTCTTTGTAGCATCTAGCTTTTCCAATGCAGTCAGTTATTAGTGAAACCAGGAGAGGTGTAAATCAAAAACAGTAAGGAAAACATGAGTCTCAATAAATTTAGAGATGATATTAATTCTGAAAGCCTAGAACAGCACTGGTGATAAAAAGAGCAAGTTCGAACCACAAACTTAAATCACACTAGGCTGAAATTACTATTTTGACCCAGAAACTGTTTTAAAACCAAAGATTAATACTTATTTCAGCAGGTGGGAAAGGGTTTACATTTTTATAAATGCCTTCTCTGTAAAACTAACAACAACCAGGGCAGGCCCTCATCTGCTAAAACTGATTGAAGTTTATAATCAGGCCTGAGGGATGGATGAATCACAAAATCATCAGAGCCCTTGTTAAGACTATTAACTTAATCTTTGTGACTCTATCCTTCAGTGCAAGAGCCAAGAGCCAAAATGCAGAGAGTTTCTGGGCTGACTGCCAAAAGTTCTGAACAGAGGGCTTTTTTCAGGTATAAGATATCCCACCAGCTTATTATATAGTGAAACCTGGATGCAAAACAATTCAACGTCATGTGGTTTATCAAAAGATAAACCTGGGACTTCCTGGTGGTACAGTGGATACTGCCACCGTATCAGTACATCCGCCTGCCAGTGTAGGGGACATGGGTTCGATCCCTGGTCGGGAAGGCTCCACATGCTGCGGAGCAACTGAGCCCATGCGCCACAACTACTGAAGCCCCCTGCCTAGAACCTGTGCTGTGCAGCAAGGGAAGCCGCTGTGTGATAAGCCTGTGCGCCGCAACTAGCGAGGAGCTCCCACTCGCTGCAGTGAGACAAGGCCTGAGCACAGCAGTGAAGACTCAGTGTAACCAAAAATAAATTAAAAATTTCTAAAAAGATAACTGCTGCATTTTGGTAGCCATTCTATAAACAGAAAGGAAAAGCCAAAGGTTGAAAGAATCAGCCAAGGTACGTGCATCCCAAGCAGTCAGTTCCTTTAAGGGTTAAGGCTTTCTGGCAGGATTGGTTATGTCACTGAACCGCTAGCTTTACCCATTACAGACACACAAGAACAGGAACTTTACATATTAAAAAGAAACAGAAAAATGTTAGTGAGTCTGAATGTTACCTTTGTTCTTACTGAATCCACTTACAAAGGCCTAATTAACCAAGGCAGGTTTTCTTAACCTTTTGGGGGTCAAGGATTCCTTTGAAAATCTTACAGCTGATCTCAACACTAGGTAACTGCCGACTGTGTAATTGATTGCAGGGTGCTCATTATACCCTGCACTGGTTCCCTAGAACCTCTGCCATGTAAGTAAGTATAAGGGACAGTGAGTCCCTCTACACATACCAGAGAAGAAAGATTCACCAAGCTTTACTGACTCACACAACTTTTCTCCTATTTGAAATACCATGGCATAGAAGCAATTTTAAAATACATTTTTCTGACTCTTCTGATTCACAAAACTGAATTCAATTGGTAGGGAAAGAGCGCACTTATCTTAGTCATATTTGCTGTGAAGAAAATCAAATTATCCTTAAGTAACAGTTTTATCAGGCTTTGTATCTGCCAGGTGGTACCACAATTTCTTTTAAGATGTGGATGTGGAACCTGGAGATTATCATATGAAGTGTAGTAATCAGAGAAAGAAATATCATGGGATCACTTATATGTGGAATCTGAAAAGAATGATGCAAATAAACCTATTTATAAAATAGAAACAGATACAGAAAAAAAAACTTATAGTTAAAAAGGGGAAAGACAGTGAGAAGGGATAAAATAGGAATTTGGGAGTAACATATACACACTATTATATATAAAACAGATGAACAACAAGGACCTAATGCATAGCACAAGAACTATATTCAATATCTTGTTAATGATCTATAATGGAAAAAATCCGAAAAAGAACATATAATATATGTGTGTGTATATACGGCCTTGCCTGGTGGCTCAGATGGTACTGAATCCAGCTGCAATGAAGAAGCCGCAGGACATGTGGTTTGATCCCTGGGTCAGGAAGATCCCCTGGAGGAGGAAATGGCAACCTACTCTAGTATTCTTGCCTGGAGAATCCCATGGACAGAGGGAGACTGGCAGACTACAGTCTACAGGGTTGCAAAGAGTCAGACACGACTGAAGTGACTTAGCACACACACACACACACACACACACATATATATGGATATGGATATTTGTATGTATGTGAAAGAGTTAGGTGCTCAGTTGTGTCCGACTATTTGCAACCCCTCCCTATCCATGGAATGTTCTCCAGGCAAGAATACTGGCGTTGAGTAGCCACGCCCTTTTCAAGGGATCTTCCTGACCTAGGAATTGAACCTGGGTCCCCCACACTGCAGATTCTTTACTGTCTGAGCCACGTGTGTGTGTACAGATATATGCATATATATATATATATATATATATATATATATATATATAACTGAATCACTTTGCTGTACACCAAAAACTAACAATATTATAAAGCAGCTATATGTCAACAAAAATTTAAAAATAAGAATAAAAACAAACAGTACTTCAGATACAGAGAACAAGCTAATGGTTATGGGGGCAGAGGGAAGACAGGGATAGGGATTTAAAAGGCAAAAACTACTGTGTATTAGATAAATAAGCTAGAAGGATGTATTATACAGCACAGAGAATATAATAACTATAAATGGAGTATATAACCTTTAAGAATTGTGAATCACTATAGTTGTACACCTGAAACATGACATTGTAAATCAATGATATTTCAGTTAAACAATAACTGTCTTTTTAAAAAAGATTTACAAATTACCAGATTTTTTTAAAAGTGTTCCAGCTTATGTCACATACTTTTCAAACACAGCTAAAGCAAAGCACTTAAGAGAAGGCCATTTCTACCTCATCCCAGTTCTAAGAGCCAACAATTCCAAGACTTAAGTTTTAACTATATACAGCCATATTTTGACAGCTTTAACCTAGGGTTAGTCACCCAGTCATGTCTGACTCTCTGCAATCCCATGGATTGTAGCCCACTATGGACTGTATGTTCTCCTCTGTCCATGGAATTCTTTAGCAAAGAACACTGGAGTGGGTAGCCATTCCCTTCTCCAGGGGATCTTCCTGATCCATGGATAAACCTGGGTCTCCCACACTGCAGGCAGATTAATTTCTATCATTTCTAAAAATAATGCTGGTGGGGGGCAGGGTGGGGGAGACAGGCAAGGGTGGAATGGGTCACAAAATCCAGGACCTTTGTAGCTTCAACTCCTGGTTATAGTTAACCCATTAGAAAAAAACAAATCATCCATCTCCCATTCTGTTTCTGTTGTATCATATTTCTGTTACAAAAAAGAATCAGAATAGGTAGGTATGAATAAAACCAGGGACACTGGTATTAAGACAATGGATATGAAATTCTACAACATCCCTGAAGCACTTACCACCGAGGTAACCCAAAGGCCTCACAGTTCAAGCCTTAGGTTTAGGCTAGATATTTCAACCAGCTTCCAACTAGTCCAGTGGTCAGTGAAAGCCCAACTAGTATTTAGGTCCACAGATAAGAACTGCCATTGGCTTAGCTATATGAGTGTTCCAAATTTCAGCAAAGCTAACGAGTGAATTAAAAGTATATAGTTTATAAATGCTATTTCTCTACTGAACAGAATCAAAAGTAAACTAGGTACAATAACTGATGATAACCAGCAAGTGTTTAATTTTAAATTAGCCCCTCAAGCGTTATGATATAGAAATCAAGTTGAGGAAAAAAAAAAAGGCACAGTAAATAGCAATTGAAATCTCGGCCACATATAAATAAAAATAATTTAAAATCCTAGTTTCCAAGCAAGACAGAGAAGCTTAACATGAAGAGATGAACAGGTATTATCAACTCAAGGCTTCAGAGAAGCCCAAGACACTGCTGAGACGCTGCACAGCCGCGGTCCACTAGGTCACTGGGGCAGATCTGGAACAAGCACTGCTATTTCTCTGACACCCTCTGGCCTTCCTTGCTGGCTCAGCTGGGAAAGAATCTGCCTGCAGTGAGGGAGACCTGGGTTCAGTCCCTGGGCTGGGAAGATGCCCTGGAGAAGGGAACGGCTACCCACTCCAGTATTCTTGCCTAGAGAATTCCATGGACAGAGGAGCCTGGCAGGCTACCATCTACATCACAAAGAATCGGGACACAACTGAGCCACTTTCGTGTCACTTCACTGATACCCTCTACCCTATATGAAACGGCACCCAAAAATCACTTCTCATTTCAGGTCCAAATGAACTGGCCTTTACACTCACAGACATCATCAACAAGTAGTTAAGAATGCTGCCTAGTCCTTATAACCCAGTCACAAAAATGTAAGAGGCAGAGAATCTGGTATGTCTTGGACCTACTGTGCTTACACAAAAGGGCAATTACAGAGACATCTCCAAACAGAATCTTCAAAGCAAACAGATGCTATTTTCTTAAGATTATTATATATTTCACTACAATGCACAGAGCTTTCATAGTTTTAAAATTTCCCAGGTAACTACTCCAAAGCATACTTTTTTTTTTTTTTACCAACAGCAGATGGAAAATCTTGTATCGATTTCCTAGCGAAGGCAACATGGCTAGGAAAAAAAAAATTAGGACACATTACATTAAACCAAGTCAATGAATGACAATACTGCTACTAACCTAGTCAAACAGACCGTTGAATGAGACTCAAGTTCAGTATTTATATACTTCGGTGGAAGAGTTTTGTTTCCAAAAATATTTCATAGTTTCTGTTCAGGCACAAAAGAATGAAAACCCACGTCTGAAACAAACTGGACTGAAATTCAACACAATGGCATGAGTTTTTCAACCTGTAATCAACACCAAGAAATAGCTCCCTTTGGTGATTAAAATCCTGGAAAGAAATCATAATTACTCCATCTGGGACTATGGCCTTCAAAGCATGACTACTTTAGCTAAAACAGTCAATGTCTAGTCCTACTTCTACTGATTTTCAAATTCCTCAAACAGAGAAAAAAAAGATCTAAGCAAATGCTTTCATGGATGGGAGATTTCAAACAGGTTGCTTAAATCAAGAAGTTTCATCAAGTTTTTTGAACGTAATAAAAGTATACAGTAATATTCTATACTGAATTTCACTCTTTTTAAATTTTATTAAGTTAAATAGGTCCCAGCTATTCAGCATATAAAAAGGTTTTAACTTCAGAAGTACAAGAATGTAGCAGCTTCACTTACAATGGCTAAAACTGAAATAACGCAAGCCTCCTTCAATAGAAGTGATAAATCAAACTGCAATAATTCATACAATAGAATACTACTCAGCAGTATAAAGGAATAAACTACCGAACAAGCAACAACATGGATCAAACTGTTGGAAATTAGACTTAGCTAAAGAAGCCAGACAAAGAAGTACACGATATATGCTTCTATTTTATGAAGGTCTAGAAAACACAAAATTAATGACAAAAACAATCAAAACAGTGGTCAACAGGTCACAGTCAAAGCCTGCTTGAGAAGGGGCATGAGGGAACTTTCTAAGGTAATAGAAATGTTTTCTGTCTTAATAGGGGTAATGCTTACAGGGATGTATCCGTTTGTCAAGAGACTACAGTTTATCTTACTACCTGAATCTGAAGTATGGATGTCCATTAAGCAGCTCCTATAGTTCTTTTTTTTTTTCTTCATTTTATGACTTTTGATATTTTTAAACTAATATTTACAAAATATATATAAGCATAAGCTAACTTGAAAATGACTTTTGAATTTTTTGCAAGACAACTAGAGTGATAATAAAATTTTAATGTCAGTTTAAATATATATATACAAATAATGTGGCAACTCTAAATCAAGCACCACTTTCCCCACCTCATAAACTTATTGTTTAAAAAGTGTACAGTTTAGGTATGTCCATTTTAATATGAGTACATTTTACCTCTCCACTTCCCCCAAATCCCACATAGGAGAAATGAAAGGAACTGTGAAGGAGACAGGGACAGCAGAATTTGATCACTGTTAACGCTGGGTGATGGGTATGGCTTTATGAATACTACCCTGTTTACTTTCTGTGTATTTGACATTTTCCAAGCTAAAAGGTTTAAAACTACTTATCAGTGAAATGGTATAGACTTAAGAGAAGCAGAAGATACTAAGAAGACGTGGCAAGAATACACAGACGAACTATACAGAAAAGATCCTAATGACATAGATAACCATGATGGTGTGATCACTGACCTACAGCCAGATATCCTGGAGTGCGAAGTGAAGTGGGCCTTAGGAAGCATCACTACGAACAAAGCTATTGGAGGTGATGGAATTCCAGCTGAGCTATTTCAAGTCCTAAAAGATGATGCTGTTAAACTGTCATACTCAAAAGGCCAGCAAATTTGGAAATCTCAGCAGTGGCCACAGGACTGGAAAAGGTCAGTTTTACAAAAGAAAGGCAATGCCAAAGAATGCTCAAACTACTGCACAACTGCACTCATTTCACACACTAGCAAAGCAATGCTCAAAATTCTCCAAGCAAGGCTTCAACAGTGCGTGAATTGAGAACTTCAGATGTTCAAGCTGGATTTAGAAAAGGCAGAGGAACCAAAGAGCAAATTGCCAACATCAGTGGATCACAGAAAAAGCAAGAGAGTTCCAGAAAAACATCTACTTCTGCTTCACTGACTATGCTAAAGCCTTTGACTGTGTGGATCACAACAAACTTTGGAAAATTCTTCAAGAGATGTGAATACCAGACCACCTGACCTGCCTCCTGAGAAATCTGCATGCACGTCAAGAAGCAATGTTAGAATTGGACATGGAACTAGACTGGTGCCAAATCGGGAAAGGAGTACGTCAAAACTATATATTGTCACCCTGCTTATTTAACTTATATGCAGAGTACATCATGAGAAATGCTGGGCTGGAGGAAGCACAAGCTGGAACCAAGATTGAGAGGAGAAATATCAATAACCTCAGATATGCAGATGACACCACCCTTATGGCAGGAAGTGAAGAGGAACTAACGAGCCTCACGATGGAAGTTAAAGAGAAGAGTGAAAAAGTTAGCTTAAAACTCAACACTGAAAAACGAAGATCATGGCCTCCAGTCCCATCATATCATGGCAAATAGATGGGGAAACAATGGAAACAGTGACAGACTTTATTTTCTTGGGCTCCAAAATCACTGCAGATGGTGACTGTAGCCATGAAATTAAAAGATGCTTGCTCCTTGGAAGAAAAGCTATGACCAACCTAGACAGCATATTAAAAAGCAGAGACATTACTTTGCCAACAAAGAACCATATAGTCAAAGCTATGGTTTTTCTAGTAATCACGTACGGATACGAGAGTAGGACCATAAAGAAAGATGAGCACCGACAAATTGATATTTTTGAACTGTGACACTGGAGAAGACTCTTGAGAGTCCCTTGGACTGCAAGGAAATCAAACCAGTCAATCCTAAAGGAAATCAGTCCTGAATATTCATTGGAAGGGCTGATGCTGAAGCTCTAATACTTTGGCCACCTGATGCAAAGAGTCAACTCATTAGAAAAGACTCTGATGTTGGGAAAGATTGAAGGAGAGAGGAGAAGGGGATGACAGAGGATAAGATGGTTGGATGGCATCACTGACTCAATGGACATGAGTCTGAGCAAGCTCTGGGAGATGGTGATGGACAGGGAGGCCTAGTGTGCTGCAGTCCATGGGATCTCAAAGAGTTGGACATGACTGAACGAATAAACTGAATCAGTGAAACACACAATCACTGAAATAAACAGTATATTAGTACAAAGACACATTTATACTGTGATAACATACCCCTCAACAAGCTTTCATTGTATGCAGAAGACTTTTATAAAAATCTGTGGAGGTTCCCTGTGGTTGGACTCCAAGTGGAGAATCTGAAATGGAGCTCACCATTTTCTCCAGCTCTGCTCACCCCAACCCCCAGTATGCCTCCCATCTAATAGGCCACCAGACTGGATATAATATTCTTGTTTCAGTTACTACCAACCCTCAAATTAATTCTTCCCTCATCCCTCAAATATTTATTTCTAACAATTACTGGTGCAGATGGAGAAATCAGAGCTGCTGTAGACATGAGAGAAAACAGTTCTCAACTTTCGTCTGTTTTCTTGCTACTCTGAGGATGATGTTTTAGAAGTTAATGAGATAACTTTAAGATTTGTTTTTATACCTTGATTTTATAAATCTCATATTCAACTTCTTTTAACATCACTTTCTTATTTCTCAGCTATATAAAGAGACAAAATTTTTGAAAATAATAAAATCTGAAGTAAAAGTCAACAGTCAGTTTTTCTGTATGGACTTATGAAGCTCAATCGTATGCGAGTCACTAAACAAGTCTTATTAATTTTCTACATTTTGCCTGAGAAGGGCAAATGTCTGAAAAATCAGAAGCACCATACAGAGGCAAAGAAAGAACTGCCAGGCTCAGACAGAGCTAATTAAAGGTATATAATACCCTCCTAGGTCATAAGAGAATTATAAGTGCACCGGGGTAAAGAATCTTCTTGACAGAACCTAAGAAGTGGACTTAAGTATTGTTCTAGAAGTTGTCTGCAGTCAAGATAAACAGTGAAATTAGCTAAAATTAAAAGTCCAAGATAAATGCACTTTATAACCTCCTCCTATAAATATTTCTACCTACCATTTATTTTTATATGCCCCTGCTAAATGTCAATGAAGAATTTCACAAGATGTTAAATAACATAAACTCAAAGTAAAAGAGATGCCCAATGCCAAAATTATTCATTCAAAAACTTAATGAGTGCCTATGAATCACATATGCTCTTCTAGGTGCAAGAAAGATATGTAATAATTCTATGTACTAATGAACAAAGCAAAGTTCATGCCCTCAGAGAGCTTACATTCTAGTAAGAGGAGACAGGTTTACAAGAAGGGCTGAGGATATTAAATGCTGCGGAGGAGAATCAGTAGGAAAAGAGCATGCAGATTGCTATTTAATGTAACGGTCAGAAAAGCTTCTCGGTTCTAGTGATATCTGAGCAAATCTGATGATGTGAAGGTCCAGAATTCCAGGCAGAGAAAATCAAAAGTACAAAGGTCCCACACCAGAGCCCAGTTGCCAACTGAAGAAGCAGAGAGAGAGTGTGGCCCCAGCACTCAGGGTGAGAGCCAAGGGACACAGGAAGGAGGTGGGCATAGAGGATGTAGGCCTTTGAAGGCCATTTTCAGGGTCTGGGCATCTAGTTTGAGAGCCATGGGAAGCCACTGTGGGACTGTGAGCTGAAATGGTCCTATTTAATATTTTTAAAAAATTACTGTGTGAGGAGAACAGAGAGTAGAGGAACAAAGGTTGAAGCAGGAAGACCAGTTCAATCTACATCATAATGTGCTCAAAGGAATATTTTAACCTCTTTGTGTACAGGCTGTGTTTCATTCAGCAGCCCAGGGTGTGTGTTAGTTGTTCAGTTCTGCCCGACTCCCTGCAACCCCACAGACTGTAGCCCACCAGGCTTCTCTGTCCCTGAGATTCTCCAGGCAAGAACACTGGAGTGGATTGCCGTTCCCTTCTCCAGAGATGCAACCCAATATCTCTAACTAAAACAGCAATCAACTGAATTGCTCTCCTCATTGGCACTGCCTTAAAGAGGTAGAGTTTTTGAGGGAAATGCAAGAGTCATATTACTTTTCAGGCTCTAGTCTGATCTGTTGGCTAGTGGTTCCTTTATCTCCATTAGTCTAATAGGTAAATATGCTCCAAAACTGCATTTCCCCCAAATAATCCTTTTCAAAAATATTCTGTCCCAAATATCAGAAAGCAAATATTTTCACATGCATGCAGAATACAGAGGTTTCTCATATTATTTCACAACGGCAGTAGTCAAAACCCATGTTAAGAATATTTCTGAATGATAAATTCAAATAAAAATATACTGTAAACCATAGTTCATCTCTACTCTCAGACTTCTGTTCCGTAATTTATGAAATCATGAAGACAGGCTCTCAATCACTCTCCTATCTCTCATTTCCTTAAATTCAGCAAACATTGTGTCTAACAGCTGCCTCATTGAAGCCCTGTGGTTAGCAATGTCAGTTATAAAAAGCCAGGAAGGAAAACCACCACCCTCCGCACACCTTTCAGGACTTTCAGCCATGCTCGTGTTATTAATTGGTTTAAAAGGGTGTCAGAAATAGATGCTTTCCTCCACACTTTGGTGATTTCATCCTTTCCTCAGAGCACTCAGATAAATTAAATCATCCTGGCTGTATCAGGAATCGCAGCTGGTGTTGTCAGAGTACCGCTCTTTGAGGATGAACAAGCAGTGAAAAATAAGACACTGAATCCTACTCTTCAAAAATCTCATTTTCGGCATCTTGTATGATGTTACTAGGCAGGATTTTAAAGCAAAATTAAATGTTACAATTCACTTTGGTTTTGCAGAAACCTAAGTCCACTTGCCAAAAAAAAAAAAAAAAACCTGATGGCTTTTTTTTCTTTCCAAATAGCAGGCAGCTTCTACAGTAGGGAAGGCAACTGGGGTGGGGGGTGGGGAGAAGCTATTAAAATGGACAATCCCACTTTTTGCTTACCGGTGGAGCCTTAATGGAGGGGAACCAGGCAGGAACGGAGGGACTGTTACACCTACAGATACTGAAAGGGACTTCCTCACCCTCACTTAATAGTGCGGAGAATCTGCCTCATTACCTCCTACTAACAAGTAAGGAGATTCCCCTCTCTGGGGGCAGGCTTTGCTATACCAACATCCACTACAGACTTGATCTCAACCACCCCCCTCTCTCCTTTTCCCTTTCCTTCAATCACAAACTCCTATTTCATTTTTGGTTTGTTTCATTTTTATTAAACAGAAGACGTTCTTGCAAACTGACTTAAAAACCATTCCCAGCATTAAGAAGAGACAGAAATAAATAATAAACTAAATCAAGATTTTTCTCTAGAGCCAAATTTAAATATACAGGCGGAGCCAGATGATGAAAAGGGGTGTGTGGGTGTCTATCGCAAAATTTTTCAGTCTCCAGGAGAGAAAACGTTACAAAACAGAAGGCTAAAGGGATGTGAGAACCGTGTGTGTGTGTGTGTGTGTGTGTGTGTGTGTCTGTGTGTGAATCATTCCCAGGCTAAAAGGATTTGAGAACCGTGTGTGGGGTGTGTGTGTGTGTGTGTGTGTGTGTGTGTGTGTGTGTGTACACACAATCATCCCCAGGGCAGAGGGAAAATTCAGGAAGGGAGAATGTGTGGTGTGTGTGTGTGTGTGTGTGTGTACACACAATCATCCCCAGGGCAGAGGGAAAATTCAGGAAGGGAGAAGAAAAGGATCAATCGAGGCAGTCTCTCAATCCCATCCCTCCCGACCCCTCCCCACCCCACTGCAGTACTCTGCGCTTACCAAAAAGCTCATCACCCAAAGGGCAGATTTCCGAAACCAAAGCAAAGCCCCAGTCCTGGGCAGGCAGGCTGGGAGGTGGGGGGTGGGTAGAGACAGGCGATGGAAAACCATCTGGCTAGGGATTACGTGAGGCGGCCAGCGAAACCAGAAGAGTCGCCGGCGGAGCTGGAAAGGCAGGGCCGGGCTCCCGGGACCTACCTGGAGCAGCGGCTGTAGAGGATGCCCCGGGCACCTCCGGCCTCTCTTCCTCAGCTTCCTCCCGCTGCCGCTGCTGCTGCTGGATGAGGCTGAGGTCGGAGCGGCTGAGCTCGGCTCTGGCGGCCGCGGGGACCAGCCTCGCCTTCAGCAGCACCGCGGCCAGGCCGAGGAGCAGGGTGCAAGGGACGCGCCGGCTGAGCCTCGCCATGGCCGAGAGCCAGAGGGCCGCGGCGGCATATTGCGGAGCTGCGGGCGGCAGCGGGCGCCAGGGCTGCGGGCTCCGGCTGCGCCCGCCCGCTCGCGCCCCCCTCGCGCAGTCTGCCTCGCACACGCTCAGCAGAAGGAGGCCGCAGAGGCGGAGGGGGGCGCCGCGGGAGGAGGAGGGGGAAGTTAGCATCCTCGCGCACGTGATGCGGGAGGCGGGACGAACCCGGCGCCAGGGACCGCGTCTCCGCGGTCAGCCCGGGGCTGGGCTGCTCCGAGGGCGCGCACGCGGCAGGGTGCGGGGGCGCCGTGCGACTGGTGGCCTCCGAGGGTAAACGAAAAAGGAGAGCCTTGCCGGGGACTGGCAGACCAGGTCCTCCAGCCCCTACCGAGACACAGAAATTTTGCAGAAAGTGGAAAAAAATTCCCTCCACCTGACCGCAAAGAAGAGCAGGTGATATTAACATATTGATTATCCTTCTACAACATGCAAGGCCGCACCAACGAATTCAAAAGCCAGATCTCTTAACCATATGGGCTTTGGGGCACCGCGGCCATCATTGGTTAGCTCGAAATTAAACTACAGTTCTTCAGATTTTGATTAAACTTCCTTTTCCTTTCCAAGTTGAATTTTCTTTCTGTATCATAAAATGTCCTTAATTACATTTTGTCTAATTATAGTCTACAGTTTTCATTTGCTCAATATTTTTCTAAATGCCTACGAGGTGCTTCCGCGTGCGTTCCAGTATTTTGATCAGGATTTGAATAAGCAAGATAGAATCCCTGCATTCTAGGAGCTCACTACCTGTTAGGGCAGAGGAATATAAAAGCAAATTATAACCCAAGGTGATGAAGATACACTATATACAACACAGAGAAATTACATCAAATTGGAAGAAATTAACAATGTGGTATATGGAAGGGGGCTATGAAACAATAGGAGAGGTGGGGTTTAAAGAAGATTACGAGTTCCACACATAGGTGGGGGCAACCAGGTCATCCAAAAGAGTTGTGTGTGTGTGCGCATGTGCAGGTAACAGTGCAGTGTGCTTGGAAAATTGTGAACAATGATTGTCATAGAGTGACAGTGTTTTAGATTGAAAACGGCAGTGGAAAAAAAATGTCATTAAAAAAAAAAGGCAAACACTTCTATAGTACATAGTGTGGAGGCACTGTTCAGGCACCTTATACACATTAACTCTTTACATTAACCTTAAAGAAGGCTGAGCACGATGAATTGATGCTTTTGAACTGTGGTACTGGTGAAGACTCTTGAGTCCTTTGCACAGCAAGGAAATCAAACTAGTCAATCCTAAAGGAAATCAACCATGGATTCACTGGAAGGACTGATGCTGAAGTTGAAGCTCCAATACCTTGGCCACCTGATGCAAAGAGTCGACTCATTGGAGAGATTGTGATGCTGGGGAAAATTGAGGGCAAGTGGAGAAGGGGGCAACAGAGGATGAGATGGCTGAATAGCCATCACTAACTCAATGGACGTGAATTTGAGCAAACTCAGAGATAGTGAAGCCTGGTGTGTGCAGTTCATGGGGTCACAGAGTCAGACACGACTTAGTGACTGAACATTAACCTTGGATGCTACTTAAGGAAACTAAAATTTACGCTGCAAGTGATTATGAAATAGTGAAAGAAATTAATCAGGGAAGGGACTTGCTGCCAGTCTGTTTCAAAGGATCACTATGCTATCAGCATGGAAGATGGATTTTAAGGGGTAGATTGGCAGGGAGAAGGCTGGTGTAGTGGTGTTTGCAAAAGCCAGTGAGAAAATACCAGGCTAGTGAGAGTGGAAAGGAGAGGAAAGGTGTAGAAAAAGAGTGGGAGATTCAGTACGTCGGGCTAGAATCAGCAGACATGGTTGATTGGTATGGAGAAGTGAGGTATGTGCAGTATGATTCAAATTGCCAAACTCAGATTTTGGCTGCTTAAGACATTTTCAAGATTAGCTGGTACTACTGACTACAGAATCGGTGGTAAGCCATGGCTTGGTCAGCTGTAGTCTCTGTATTTGGAGAACCTCTGGGACATCTCATCATATAATGCGAATGCAATCTATGACATCACTTCCTTTACCCTCATACTAGATTCAGCTGATCTGGCTGAATGGACAGTCCCTTTCCACACTCACTACTCTTTTGTGTCCCTCCCAATTTTCCCAACATGCTGGAAAAGAACAAATTTCTCACTAGTGGAAAATTATTTGGTCAAACATATGAAACTAGTTCCATAACAAATAATAGGCATTCTACACACATTATCGTATATTCTTAGAACAGTCCTACAAATTAGCTCTCATTTTCCTTTTCTTTTGGAAAAGACTGATGCTGGGAAGGATTGAGGGCAAGGAGAGAAGGGAGTGATCGAGGATTAGATAGTTGGATGGTATCACCAACTCGATGGACTCAAGTTTGAGCAAACTCCAGGAAATAGTGGAGGTCAGAGGAGCCTGACATGCTGCAGTCCATGAAGCTGCAAAAGTCAGACATAACTTAGTGATGAACAACATCCTGTTTAGCAAATGGAAACACTGAAGATCAGAGCGGCAACTGTCTTGCCCAAAGCTATACTAATATGTGCCTTTACCTTTCTGCACTGCTTGAAACTTCAAATGAGCTTACATTGTTTCTTAGTGATTTTTAGACAAAAATAAACTCAATGGCCTACAATTTTTGGAAGAAAAACACCAAAATGAGGGCCCTCACACTAAATACCACTATTGCATCATGGCTTTGCCTCAACTGTATAAGCAGGAGCTATTGGGGGATGAGGTGAGGCTTGAATGCAGTCTTGAATTAGTTTCATCAAGCTGTTTGTGTTGCATTTTCTTCCCAACTTACCTCTGCTCTTGGAGAGAAAAAAGGGAGAAAATGGAAATGGCTTCAGAACCCTGACTAGCAGATCAGAAGGAAAGGAATGTTGCCAGAATTGTCTGTCATCCTGCCTTATGGTGGCCAAGTCATCTTTAATATATTAGAGACTGACCTTCAAGAGGCAAAGTTGCTGATTTCACAGCTGCCAATGGAGGAGGATGGGTGTGAAACACCTTCAATACTAGACTATTTGAAGAAATAAAATTAATCAAGATGGTTTTTAAATGACTTTTAAATGCTCCATTATGCATAGTTTATGCTTTATTTTTGTGCACTATACAAAAGCCATATTATTTGATGCAATCGGGGCTAGTAGTTGGTGAATCAAAAAAGTAGGTCAAGGGACAAAATCAATCTATTTTAAACGTATTTTAAAAGAAGCAGATATATATTCACTTATCAACCTTTTGATGTAGGGTCAATAAATTTTTTTAACCAAACTCCAAGGGTTTGAAGTAGTAAACCACAATTACAATGCATGCCTATTACTTGAAGTTTTCAGTAAAGTGGAAGTTCTTAAAAACTCGTCAAGCAATTTGAATGGCAACTTTTTCTATTTGTAATTTCTCTCCAATTTTACAATTTCCTCACCCACTTTTTTCATATAAAAATATACTTATTTAAATTTATATTTCATTCCTTCTAACACATAGAACTGCCAAAAAAACCAATTGTGTAAACAAACATAACTGACTTTCGGCATAGATACAGGCCAACTGATGGAGACAAAACCAAGTAGACGTTGACAAAGGGGTGTCCTGCCAACTGCACGTACTTTACCTGTCAGCCAGTGTGGTTTACAAAGGAATGGAAGATGCTAGTTAATCTAGGAAATTATTTTCAATTCTTAATCCATAATACTGTTCATGTTTATGGTGTTATTCAGTCGTTAAGTCATGTCCGACTCTGCGACCCCATAGACTGCAGCACACCGGGCTCCTGTGTCTTCCTCTCTCTCAGAGTTTGCTCAAATTCACGTCCGCTGAGTCAGTGACACTATCTAACCAGCTCATCCTCTGCCACCCCCTTCTCCCTTTGCCTTCAATCTTTCCCAGCATCAGGGTCTTTTCCAGAGTTGGCTCTTTGCATCAGGTGGCCAAAGTATTGGAGCTTCAGCAACAGTCCTTGCAGTGAATATTCAGAACTGATATCCTTTAGGATTGACTGGTTTGACCTCCTTGCAGTCCAAGGGACTCTCAAGAGTCTTCTCCAGTACAATTCAAAAGCATCACTTCTCCAGTGCTCAGCCTTCATGGTCCAACTCTCACATATAATGTAATCACTAATGTTAGAACTTTGTTTTTATAAATATACTGCAGGAGCCATCAGAAAGCAGAGTATAATACTATGCGTATCTATATAATAATTCTTCCCTGCTTAAGATCTCCTGGTACTTCACTATTGCTCTTAGCTAAACATCCAAAATCTCCAACAAATTGACAAAGCCCTTTACAATATATCCTTTGACTATACAGGCTCATCTTTTGATTACTTCCTATATAAATACAGAGATGGGGGTTCTTGAGAAGAGAGAAGGGAAGGGAAGGGTATATTTTATTCCCTTGAGCTAGAACTGAATTATTTGGGTTGCAGATACTTATTTCCTCTGCCTGGACCTCTACTCCCTCGTGTCTTTAACTGACAAGCCCCCACAGACACTGAAGGTTAGCTTATATGTTACTTTCTTGAGGCTGCTTTGCCTAATATCCTTAGCTTTGATTAGGAACCCCTGCTATGAACTTTCACAACACCTCTTCTTTCCCCTTAGGACTCTTCTTCTTACATAAAATGGATGTTTTCTTGCCTGTATCCTCACCAGTGTAGGTTCCACAAGGACCAGGGTCAGCATGTTCAAAGCTGCATCTCCAGTCCTGCCCCAAGGCCCAACACTGATTCTTTGGTAATTTGGTTGATTAAATCAATAAATCAAAAATTTTCTTACTTGAGCATATATGTTTATTACAGAAAGTTGATAGGCACATAGATTTCAATTTTTTATGAATTTTTATTGGAATATAGTTACTTTACAATGTTGTGGTAGTTTCTGCTGTACAGAAACCTGTTAGATATATCCCTCTTTTTTGGATTTCCTTCCCAGTTACGTCATCACAGAGCACTGAGTAGAGTTCTCTAAGCTATACAGTAGGTTCTCATTAGTGATCTATTTTATACACAATGTCAATAGTGGATATATGTCAACCTCCACCTCCCAACTAACACTCCTAAGAATTGGGACTTTTAAAGAGATGTGCCACCTCTTTGAGGTCATCCTTTTAGTGCACTGTTGCTGGCTCCTGTGATGAAAAAAACATCACAGAAGGAAAATAGAACATCCACACACAAAAGTGGCAACACATGCTCAAGTTTATTGAACAGACACAAGTTACACATTGGAAACTAGTCAGAAGAACACTGTACCAGTTTTCACTAACTCAAATCAAGTTAGCAAATCATAAAGTTTAGAGCACACTCATTTTATGCCTCACCCAATGTGGGTGATCACAGGAGAACTAAAGAAAGAAAATGACTTTCTATGTTATCTAGGTAGGAAATTAATTGACATACACAACCTCCAAGTAACTTTAAGATACTGCAAAGTGTTTCAAAACTAGCAGGGAACAGTTCATGTCCGGCCTGAAATAAAGTATAGAATGAATAAAGGACAGAAGGACCTTTTAGGGGCAAATAACTTCATTCATATATCCAACTGAGAATCCCTCCTTCCTGCTAACAAAAATACTAATAAATTCTTTTAGATTAGGTTTACTAAATTAGACTTTGAAATATCTAGGTTTGGTTACATTGTTATATTGCACTTGAGAAGAATGACAGCAAAAACATCAAAGATTCAGTACCTCTGCCAAGAAATTCATTATGTATGAGAAATTACAATGAAATACAAGTATACATGCATGCTACATGATACGTTCAATGTCCAAACTAGCCTATCAACAAGTTAAAAGAAATATTCTCTACAACACTAAGCATTACATCATTTCACTCTCTATTTTTGATCTTATATTCAATTTTCAAATTTTGCATTTTTCTTATTAATCCAACTATCACATATATAAGCTATCCAAGAGCACTAACACAGTGATACTGAGATAAGCAACAATTGTACACAAATATTCCAAGAATGGCTTATTCTTTGCAAGCTCAACACTACATTCTGTAACACAGGAACATCTATCAATTTACAGACCGTATGCCTTATCAAAAACCCACTGATCTTATTATACACTATACTTTTGCCACATAAATCTCTCTTAGGGTTATGATTCACTATCAGAAATCTTTCACATCCTCTTAAAGAAGTCAGTATAGCCTCTAACACTTGAATTTTCTCTTTATATAAAGTATTAATGAGAATTTTCTATGAATAATTAGTTTCAAAACAGGTAGAACTGTGGCACTAATATTTTGATTAACTGTTTTACAACTCAGTATTAAGAACTTAATCAGAATTACAATAATCACTAATTACAACAAAAAGGTAAAGGGAAGAAAAGGAAAGAGCATCCCCCACACAAATGTTTCTCAAAATATTAAGTCTGAAATAAATGCTTACATAAGAAATCAACATAATCAATTTCTAACCAATATCAAATGTTTTATGATAGTCTCAACTCCATCGATATGTGATTTCTTAAATTGAATCAGATTATAAGAATTTTACAGTCAAAATAGCTTTCAGTTCTCAATAAATCACAAATACAGCAGTGATTATTTTTTGACATTTTAACCAAAATATTTACGTTACTTAAATCCCATCATTTTGCCAAATATTTTCTTCAAAGGCTAGGTTTTTAGTCTTCAAAGACTAGCATATTTCTGTAGAGATAATTTTTTCTAAAGAAAATACTATTGCTTTAAACTACAGTTCATAAGAACAATTTAAAACAACATGTTAATTTTCATGACAAGATCCTTCAGACCTCCTCCAGTCTAATGCTCTCCCAACTGAGCTATCTTGGCTCCTCCTTCTGTCTCTCATGAAAGATTATATCTTGAGAGAAGAGGCCATAAAAGGGACAGATTGTGCTAAAGCAAATAGTAACATTTAACTTTTTGCAAGAGTGACTTTCTATCCAACAGGTATTTTCAGGAATGACCGCTATTAGATGGGAAAACAGGTGAGGTAAATGCTGTTCTAGACCAACTTAGCCACTGTCTTGGGGCAGGCACTATGATAAAAATTTTTTACTTAAAAATTTTAAATTTATTGGTAACAAAAATACTTATTGTGTATGACTACCTATGATCTTTTAAGCTACTAGTAAAATCTATGTTACAACCCCGATTAATTTTCAAAATCACTAAAGCTAAATATAGGGTCTTGTCAATGTTCTAACTTGTACAACTCACCTCTATTTTATGAATGTATTCTAGTTTAACCACTTGTGTAGGGAGTTGTAACACAAGCCATGGCAAGAAAATTTCAATTATTTTTAAAACATGGAAAAATATTCAATTATTTAAGGGAAATATTTATCATCACCTAAGAAGGCAGTAGTTAAAAAGCTATTAACTCTCAATTTCTAATGCACAACATGATGTAATTACACAAAAATAGGTATAATTAACAGTTATCCCCAGGCCTGGAGGGACTGTGAATAATTCACATAATCTTCTAGAAGATTCATCCCCCTACAGACTTAAAAAACTATAGCTTGCCACCTGTACAGCTTTTATTTAAAAATCCTAGAAAAGTAGTTTATATTAATAAAACTAAGAAAATTTTAAAAGGTTTCCAATAACTTGAATTGCCTATAAAATAACCTCTAAGAAGTTATTATGATAGCTGAGACTGGTTTTACATGTTACACCTGGTTTCAACTGAGGTAATATCCATGTGAGTAGCATCATGCTTTGCTAGAAGTAAACCAGTGAGCTACCTTAAGAATTTCAATTCCATGCATTTCTCGTGGGATTCAGAGGCTGAGTGCACGTTCTTATAAACTGTAAAGTTTTCTCATTGATCTTGACACATTCTCAATAACAGTTTGCAAATATAAGGAAAAATACATATATGAGGAAAATAAATTAATCCCAACTAAAAACTCTTGCTCTAATCTAAGAACAAACTATTCAATAAGCAACTCTATCAAAGAACTACATAGCCTTTTAATTTAAATGCCTTTTTTTTTTTTGGTATTGTCTACAGCCAGACTAATGCAATAGAATATACTTTGGAAACAATTTCCAATTCCATATAGCTTCAAGCATCATTATGTTTAGCAGAAATTAAACAATTACACAAAAGAGGCAATTTTGATTATAAAACTAATTTTTAGTATAAGTTGACTTAAAGGATTTGAAATATAACTTGTGTGTTTATTAGTCGATCAGTCAAGTCCAACTTTTTGTGACACCATGGACTGTAGCCTGCCAGGCTCCTCTATCCATGGAATTTTTCAGGCAAGAGAACTCCAATACTGGAGTGGGTTGCCATGCGCTCCTCCAGGGAAACTTCTTGACCCAGGGTTGGAACCCGCATCTCCTGCATTGCAGGTAGATTCTTTACTGCTGAGCTACCAGGAAAAACTAATTTTTTAGTATAAGTTGATTTAAAGGATTTGAAATAGAATTTAAACTTATACAAAATAAAATGTAATCAAATGGACTGTGGATAAAAATATAAATAAAAGTTTAATAGCATGTACTCAATTTTCACATTAAAACAAAAATCTGTACCTTTGCAGTTACAAGAAAGAGTTTTGATGGGATCATGCTTTTTTCTTTTTTAAAAGTCCTACCACATAGGTAATATTAAAATCTAAGTTTATACAGCTATGAAGTTAGCTTGAAACTCAAGTGTAGTGTAACATGTATAACACTATGTATCTGCACAAAAGATGTGGATCCTAAGGTCCAAATTTGGATTGCTTTAAAACAACAGAAACAACAACAAACAAAATCCAACATACAAAATCAGAAACAGTAATTGTAGGAGGTACTATTTTAGATAAAGTGGGAACTCAGGCACAATCTTATGTACACTGAAGAAGACCTATCACTTGAAATGTTATTATTTAAATACCTAAAAACACAAGTCAGTAGGTGTATTAAATGTATGTCTGAACTTAATCACAGGAAAAGGATGACAAATATTGCTCTCACTTTGTGGTTAACACCAGTGGGCACCATCAGCAGTTACAGTCTTTGAATTTTATTCCTCAGGAAGGAAATTAAAATCTCAACTAAAGTTGGAACTTCTAATGGATCAGGATATAGCGTAACCTAAAAATTTCAGTTAAGTTTCTGAGTTTCCTTCACCATTTTCATGAGGCTGAAGCTGTTCCCTTTCTTGTTCTTCTTGAGGTGGCCGTACACGCTTAAAAAGCCCATCTGTCAGTTGAAAAAAAAAAAACACAAAACTAACATCACTGCTACATCAATGAAGAATACAGAAAGTATTCTGAGTGACCATAATATGGCCAAGAAAATTTAAAATGGTACCAAGTTCAACTTTTCTTCCTTCAAATGATAAGGAGTGCTCATCATACATCATCATTAAAGGTCCAACTCCTCTGTCCCTCCCTTTTTCTCTCCCTTTTTCTTTTCTCCGTTCTTCTTTTCTTCTGCTTCCCCTCCCTCCCTCTCTTCCTAAGTCCATCACTTACCCTGTACATTACGAAAACTAAAACAGCCAGTAACAACAATCCTGCTAGAACTGCTAAAATGATCACCCACACAGGTACAGGCATGGGTGCTGGCTGAATGCCCCAGGTGACATTTGTGGTAACCTGTTGGGGAGAAAAAGTTCTTGAGTCTTAAAAATAGTTCACTGAGTTATTTAACAAATATCTGAATATATACTGTATTATAAGTTAATGTTCAGTCAGTTCAGTTCAGTCGTTCAGTCGTGTCTGACTCTTTGAGACCCCATGAATCGCAGCACACCAGGCCTCCCTGTCCATCACCATCTCCTGGAGTCACTCAGACTCAAGTCCATTGAGTCCGTGATGCCATCCAGCCATCTCATCCTCTGTCGGCCCCTTCTCCTCCTGCCCCAATCCCTCCCAGCATCAGAGTCTTTTCCAGTGAGTCAACTCTTTGCATGAGGTGGCCAAAGTACTGGAGTTTCAGCTACTGACATTATTTTCTAGTATATTGTAAGTTACCACTGCACATCTGGCATCAACAGCATATACACACATGAAACTCTCAACTTCAGGTTAACTTCTGACGGTCTCTGAAATGATTTTTTAAATAACCTGACCACCCACTTTATTGGTTTCATTGGTTTCATTTTAATCCTCAAATTAAAGGTTTATAAAATGCCCTCACTTACTGCAGTTAATTTCCAACTTTCTAACTTTGTGAGGAGAGATTCCCCAAATTTTCCCACATAAAATTCAGTATATGCTAAGTATATTACATATAATAAGATGCTAAAGTAAAGGTCTACCTTTAATAATTCTGGGATGGGGGGTAAAATAGTATTAAACTAGGTTATAATCCATTCAAATAACTAAATTACTTTAAATTATGAAAATAGTTGACTGCTAATATTTAAAATAAAAACAACTACAGTATTTAACTGAATGCACTTATTTCATTTCCCAAAATCAATGACTTACCAATGTGGAGTTGAAGATGTCCTCAATTGGAAGGTTTTTATAAGGAAACTCTATGACATTAAATGAAGCAGACGACTTCAAAGAATATGAATGATTCTGGTTTTCCTTCTATATGGGAATAACAATAAGATGATTTTCTAGACGTCAGTCCTTTGTTATTTCTTTGAAAAAGTAGACAAATTTGCTGAATGCCACCTCTCCCCACTTACATTCATAAAGGTCTCGGTCCACAGGAGAGACCTTACATACAGGATTGCACTCTTTCCTCTGTCTAGTCGCCCCACCTGGCAGACAATCTTCAAGCATTCAGCAATTCCACAACCCTGCCAAAAAATTACTTACTTAAAAGAAAAGATCATTCTATCATCTCTTCAACATATGAAAGTTAGACATTTGACTTGTTTTATATGAAAGCTAAAGAGATCTGTATTTTTTGCCTTACAGCAATAACGTTTAAAATGAGCAGGCTAACAGCTGAACCTATGAATTTTTCTTCTTATGAAGGGATTGGTTTTACTGTGATTTGTTATGGAAGGATAAACTTTATAATATTAAAACCAATACAGTATTGTAAAGTAAAATAAAGTAAAAATAAAATTTAAAAAAATTTACTTTTATAGCTAGAATTTAACATTCTTTAGGCAAACCCAGAGCATGGTGATTTTAGTAAGACATGAAAATCAGATCACAATATGCCTGTGGAAAAGAAAGAGAAAGCAGTGAGTCTTTAACAGCTGTTCTGTGTGAGACCTGTAGAAATCAAGTGGCATGCTGATGGTCTTTGCCACATTCAGTGTTTTTAACGGTAACTTGAAGGCAGAGAGAAGTAACAAATATTCACCACCTTTTATAGCTGGTCAACTTGCATTAGACATAAACTGTAATGTCATATGCATACACCTCACAACAGTGCTATTCAGTAACTGACACCTCCAGTTGACGACTAGAAACAGAAGCAAACTCCTCTGACCTGATAAAAAGCATCTATGAAAAGGGCACAGCTAATACCATATTTACTGGTGAAAGAATGGATGCTTTTCCCATAAGATTAGGAACTGTATGACAATGCCCATTCATGATACTTCTACTCTACACTGTTCAGAAGGTTCTCGCCAGTGCAATTAAGCAAGAAAAAAAAAAGTAAATAAAAGGTATCCAGATCAGAAAGAAAAAAGTAAAACTATCTCTATTCAGATGATAGAATACTTACAGAAACCTTTAAAGAATCCAAAATAAAATTACTAAAGCTGATAAACAAGTATAGAAAAGGTTCAGAACACAAGATCAGTATACAAAGGTGCATTATTTTTATATAAACTGTCAATGAAAAACAAGAAAATGAAAATTTTTTAAATTCTATTTTAAACAGAATTCAAAAGAATAAAATATATAGAAGTTACTTAACCAAGGAAGTGTAAGACTTGTACACTGAAAACTACAAAATGTTTTGAAATAAAGACTTAAATAAAGAAAATAGCTGATATTCAAGAACTGAAAGACTTAACATCAAAATAGCAATGCTCTCAAAGTGATAGAACTAATAAAACTGCTATCAAAATTTCAACAAGCATTTCTGTACAAATGGACAAGCTGGTCCTAAATTCACATGGAATTTCCAGGAACCCCAACCAGCCAGGGCTTCCCTTATAGCTCGGTCAGTAAAGAATCTGCCTGCAATGCAGGAGACCTGGGCTCGATTCCTGGGTTGCGAAGAATCCTTGGAGAAAGAAATGTCAACCCACTCCAGTATTCTTGCCTGGAGAATCCCATGGACAGAGAAGCCTGGCGGGCTACGGTCCATGGGGTTGCAAGAGTCGCCATGACTCTTGCATGACTTAGCGACTACACCACCACCACCACCACCACCACCACCACCACCCAGCCAAAACACTCTTGAAAAAAAAAGAAACACTGGGCAGCGGGCGCTCACACCCATCAGCTTAAAAACTTACTGCAGAAAAACAATAATCAAAAAATTTTGATACTGGCATTAGGATACATGCATAGATCAACGGGACAAAATTAAGAGTCAAGAAATAAGCCAATATATTCACAGTCAATTCATTTTCAACAAGGGAATCAGGACCATTTAAAGGGAAGAGCTAGGTCTTTCCAACAAATGATGTTGCAAGAACTGGAAAACCACACGCAAAAGAATGAATTTGGGCTTCTAATTCACACCATATACAAAAATTAACTCTGTATGGATCAGAGATACAAAAGTAAGAGCTAAGATTATAAAATTCAGAAAACTTGGGTGTAAATCTCCAGGACTCTGGGGTGGACAACGGTTTTTAAGATATGACAGTAAAAATATAAGCAACACACCAAAAAATACATTTGAAAAATTTGGACTTCTTCAAATTTAAAAGCTTTTTGCATCAAAGGATACTATCAAGAAAGAAAAAAGACAACTTACAGAAAAAGAGAAAACGTGCAGGGTAGCATCTAGAACACTTCACAACTCAACAAAAAGCAAACAACCCAATTTAAATATGGGCAAGTGGTTTGAATAGATATTCCTTGAAAGAAGATACAGAAATGAAAAATTGCTCAGCACCATTAGGCATTCAATTCAGTTCAGTTCAGTTGCTCAGTCGTGTCCGACTCTTTGCGACCCCATGAATCGCAGCACGCCAGGCCTCCCCTGTCCATCACCATCTCCCGGAGTTCACCCAGACTCACATCCATCGAGTCAGTGATGCCATCCAGCCATCTCATCCTCTGTCGTCCCCTTCTCCTTCTGCCCCCAATCCCTCCCAGCATCAGAGTCTTTTCCAATGAGTCAACTCTTCGCATGAAGTGGCCAAAATACTGGAGTTTCAGCTTCATCATCATTCCCTCCAAAGAAATCCCAGGGCTGACCTCCTTCAGAATGGACTGGTTGGATCTCCTTGCAGTCCAAGGGACTTTCAAGAGTCTTCTCCAACACCACAGTTCAAAAGCATCAATTCTTCGGCATTCAGCTTTCTTCACAGTCCAACTCTCACATCCATATATGACCACAGGAAAAACCATAGCCTTGACTAGATGGACCTTAGTCTGCAAAGTAATGTCTCTGCTTTTGAATATGCTATCTAGGTTGGTCATAACTTTCCTTCCAAGGAGTAAGCGTCTTTTAATTTCATGGCTGCAGTCACCATCTGCAGTGATTTGGGAGCCCCCCAAAATAAAGTCTAACACTGTTTCCACTGTTTCCCTATCTATTTCCCATGAAGTGATGGGAACAGATGCCATCATCTTAGTTTTCTGAATGTTGACCTTTATGCCAACTTTTTCACTCTCCTCTTTCAGTTTCATCAAGAGGCTTTTTAGTTCCTCTTCACTTTCGGCCATGAGGGTCATATCATCTGCATATCTGAGGTTATTGCTATTTCTCCTGGCAATCTTGATTCCAGCTTGTGCTTCTTCCAGCCCAGCATTTCTCATGATGTACTCTGCATATAAGTTAAATAAGCACGGACTCCTTTTTCCTATTTGGAACCACTCTGTTGTTCCATGTCCATTTCTAATTGTTGCTTCCTGACCTGTGTTTAGGTTTCTCAAGAGGCAAGTCAGGTGGTCTGGTATTCCTATCTCTTTCAGACTTTTCCACAGTTTATTGTGATCCACACAGTCAAAGGCTTTGGCGTAGTCAATGAAGCAGAAATGGATATTTTTCTGGAACTCTCTTGCTTTTCGATGATCCAGCAGATGTTGGCCATTTGATCTCTAGTTCCTCTGCCTTTGCTAAAACCAGCTTGAACATCTGGTTCAATTGAAGGCAAACCATTCAGTATCACAGTAATCCAGGTCTATGCCCCAACCAGTAACGCTGAAGAAGCTGAACGGTTCTATGAAGACCTACAAGACCTTCTAGAACTGACACCCAAAAAGATGTCCTTTTCATTATAGGGGACTGGAATGCTAAAGTAGGAAGTCAAGAAACACCTGGAGTAACAGGCAAATTTGGCCTTGGAATACAGAATGAAGATAGGCAAAGACTAACAGAGTTTTTCCAAGAAAATGCACTGGTCATAGCAAACACCCTCTTGCAATAACACAAGAGAAGACTCTACACATGGACATCACCAGATGGTCAACACCAAAATCAGATTGATTATATTCTCTGCAGCCAAAGATGGAGAAGCTCAATACAGTCAACAAAAACAAGACCAGGAGCTGACTGTGGCTTAGATCATCAACTCCTTATTGCCAAATTAAAACTTAAATTGATGAAAGTAGGGAAAACCACTAGACCATTAGGCATTTGGGAAATCCAAATAAAACTACAATGAGGTACTACTTCACTCCAATAAGGATGACTACAAAAAAATTTCTTTGAAGGCAAATAGCAAGTGAAAGCAAGATTGTGGAGAAATTGGGACCCTCTTATACTGCTGGTTGGGAATGTAAAATGGTACGATCACTTTGGAAAACAGTTTTGCAGTTCTTCAAAAGTTAAATCAAGTTTGGCCGTATGACCATATGACACAGCAATTGGACCCCTAGATTTATTCTCAAAAAAATTAAAATATATGTTCACACACACGTTTACAGTGGCACTATTCAAAATAGGCAAAAAGCGGAAACAACACAAACACTCGTTAACTGATGAATGGATCAACAAAATGTGGTATTATCCACAGAATGGAATATTATCCAGCCACAAAATGAAGCACTAATGCATGCCTCATGATGAACTTCAAAAACACTATGCTAAGTCAAAGAAGCCAAACACAAAGGCCACATTTTATATGATTTCGTTGATAGGAAATGTTCAAAACAGATGAATCCTTAGAGCCAGAAAGCAGATTAGTGGTCCCGGAGACAGTGCAGAGTGTTTGAAGTGATGAAAACGTTTTGGAGTTAGATAATGTACAATGTTGTCAATATACTAGAGATTACTATATTGTGTATTTTAAAATGAGTAAAACGGCAAATTTTACGTAAATTTTATCTCAAATATTTTAAAAATGTGATTCTGTACGAGGCCAGAAAGAACAGGATCAAAACTGGGATGAAGGTAGACGGTAACTTTGAATTCACCTGGGTTGGTCAGGGAAGTCCAATCTGCCACTTAAGAACAGCAGAAGGAGACGGGGGGAGTAAGCCACAGAGATAGCTGGGCAAAGAGCATTTTAGAGGGAGAGCAATTTTCAAAATTAGGAGGTAGAAACAGGCTTAGGGCTGTCTGTTCAATGAAAAGCAAGGTGACCAAAATGGGAAAAGCAGAGTAAGGAGAGGAAACACAGGCAGCAAGGCAGAAGGGCCCAGATCCTGTTTGCCTCGAAGGCTTTTAGGCTCTGGTTTTCTCCTGAGTTAGATGGGAAGACACGGAGTGACACAGTAGTAGTGTTCGTTGCTCAGTCGTGTCTCTTTGCGATCCCACAGACTGTAGCCCACCAGGCTCCTCTGTCCATGGCATTCTCCAGGCAAGGATACTGGAGTGGGTTCCACTCTCTTCTCCAGGGGATCTTCCCGACCCAGGGATCAAACCTGGGTCTCCTGCACTGCAGGGAGATTTTTTTAGTGTCTGAGCTAAAGGGAAGTCCTTGGGAGTGATATAACTTGACCAATTTTTAAAAAGAGTCACTGTGGCTTTATGTGGCAAATACACTGTCATGGGGACAAGGGCAGAAACACGGAGTCTAACTGGAGGTTTGGCAATAGTTCAAGTGCAAGAGGAAGGCGGCCTGGGTTGGGTGTGGCAGTGATACAGATGGCAACAAGGGGTCACTTTCTGTGTGTTGTGAAAGCAGATAATGACAGAATTTGTTGATATGTCGGATATGAAGTTTGAGAAGAGTCAAGCACAACACCCATGTTTTAGACAGAGAAACGAGTTGGTATTTACTACAATATGGGACACCACAGGAAGATTAGCGTCAGGAAAACTCAAGGGTATGTTCTTAGCATTGAGTGTAAGATTCCTGTTTAAGAGAAGTTCCAGTAGATAGCTGGATAATGAGAGTCTGGAGTTCAATGAAGAGGGTTGGGTTGGAAATATAAATCAAATATAAACCAAATATAAATCAAATATAAATATAAATCTACGCAGAAACAGTACTTAACAGCCTTGAGAATGACTAAGGTCATCTCACACGGAACTGTGAGATATAACCTCTACAGTGACAGAAATCATCAGCGTGGATATACCTGCTCCTCTCTAAGTGGTAGCCACTAGCCACACATGGCCAATGAATACCTGAAATGCGGCTGCTACTTACAAAACTGGACCACAAAGATCTAATGAATGACTGGAAGTGGAGCAGCAAGAAATCTGAGCCCTGAAAATCCTCTCTGGAGCTTAAAAGCCTAGAAATGGAGATTAAGCAGTCGAGAGTTGTGGTAAGAGGACAGCCAGGAGAGTAGTGTTCTAGAAGTAAGACAGGAATGTTTCATTACAGAGGAAGTGCTTAACGTGCCCAGAGTCACTGAGCACTTAAACTGAAAGAGAGCTAAGAAGAACCATGGAAGGAGACATGAAGGTAACTGGTGATTGCTAGTGAACAGAAACACTACACCAGGTACTCTGCTAACTGTGGTTTGCAAAATTTTAACATCTTTTAACATGTTAAATTTTAAAAACTGGAGTGATAAATCTCTCTAATAATATTATAATCATTAGACAGGCTGACTCAACAAAAGATCATAATGTTAATTATTCTCACATTTTTGTGAGGCCTTCCGGGTTTTTCTACAGTACTGTACATAAGTTGCAAAGATTAGAGTGAGACCAAGAAAGAGGTCAGTTAAATGAGCGCAGTCAGGAAAATAAGTTAGAATAGAAAACATTTTTATTAGCAATCTATAAAGGTTTGAATAAAACATGGTGTTAATCCAGTTAGGAAGAGGAAAGTAAGAGGAGTGAATATTAAAATATATAGCTCTTTCCAGAACAGCTGTTGTTATTTTTGAAATGTTCTTTGGCATCAGTTCTATAATCACATATTTTAAAACATTTAAAGTGCCTGTTGTTGGAATGGCACTTAGCAAAGTGTGAACATCTCCTTCACTGAGGGTGAGATCCCGCTTCGTGATGAGATGGTTCCGGTCACCTTGCCCACCAATTGTATCATTCTTTTCACTTGTTTGTGAATTTGAGATCTAGGGTTACAGTAATAAACTGATGATAAATAACAATGGATAATATTTTGCATAAACATTTTGGCATAAACTGTTACATGTGATTAAAATACAACCACTAAAAATTTGGTATGATAGAAAATTCACCACTTACTCTATGGCTAAAATTAAGCACAGAAAATAAAGATGAGTCCTTAATATGTGGGAAAAAGTTACCTCTGCCTAGCCATCATTTTCTCCCCTTGCATAATGAGAGGAGAAACTGATAAAATATACTAAACAGTCTGAAATTTCACAGTGTGCATCTGTGAAGTGTGTCACAGGTATATATTTTTTGTTTTCTTAACTCTCCTTTTTTCAAACTGCAACAGCTTCTTATCCAAAGATACATGCTAGGATGGAGAGGACTATATCTAAAAGTAAATAGAATTTCATAAAATGATATTTTCTAGTCAAGTCAAAAAAGTCAAGAGTAAAATGTTACATCTTACCGCAAAGACAAAAATTTGGACATCCAAACACCCTTGATATATTATCACATGTGGATAAAACCACTATGTGATGAAACCAAAGTCAAACTAGATCACTTAAGAATATCTTCAGAGGCTCATTAAATACTACATAAATCAATGGTTCAGCAGAACGTCATAGAATTCATCCTTATTCGTCACACAAATAAAGAATCTAATCCATAGCATACTGGTTATGAACTAAAATATTTTTGCAGAATGGATTTATTACTAAAACAATTGCTTTATTTTATGCATTTCTTTTATAGATTTAGAAGGAAAAGCAAGAAAACATCAGCATAATAAACAGCTGCTATGAAGCATATTACCTTAATTCTCAAAGGATTAATCTCCATATCTGAAGTGCAGTTCATTGGGCCATCAATATCATATTGAAGGATGTACAACAAGGTGTTATTGTTATATTTGTAAGGCCACTGAAGATGGAGCATTGCCTTGCTGAATGAACTAGGACCGTTGTTTCTCAGCTAATGAGGAAAAGAAAATGCAAATACTTTGGGCAAAAATCTATAATCCATCCCCTACATCATCTTTAGGAATCCTGAAGCAACAGCATTTGAATAACAGCAGAGTTTCCATAGTGACTCTAATACTACATCATGATCATTAGTATGCAAAAGAATCAAACTCAACATCTGCCTCCGAATAGGGCAGTATTGTGTCAGGATAAAAATATAAAGAAAAGAGGAAAACATGAAACAGTTACTGATAAGTGGCATAGAAAACTTTCTTCCTACAGAACCAAAATTTTACTCAATGACCTATTCCTTTTATCCAAGTACAACTAATCGGTTTTAAACAACAGTTTGTATAAACAGCTTTCTTTTACCACTTGAAGTTACTTGTCTAATGGAAATGAGCTTAAGGATGGGGAACAAATTCTAAGAAATCTCTGGTACAAAATTAAACTATGCAAAGTTTACATAAAGGTTACATAGATTTGACATAGATTTTTTTTTCTTTTTGTTTTTGGACTTGTTTTTTAAAAGCAGCCTATCTGTTCCTCCCTCTGTTGTCTCTTTACCAGGTATCAATTAAATCCAACTGCAAACCTCATAGATGTGCTGAACAACTGGCCCAACATCTTCTTCAGTCTCAGGGTTCTCTTTGTACTTCCAATTTGGAATCGGAAGAAAGATATGATCAGGACTTGAGACTCTAAACAATGACCAAAGAAAACCTACCATGAATATCAAAATGATATGGTCAGTTCCTTTTCAAAAGTACCTAGTATCCAAATGAATAAAATCAGAATTTAAAAAAAACACACCAAAGACAAAAAAATATATACTTGTATGTGTACATGCAAGGCTGGACATACAAACTCTTCTTTACTGAATCCAGTGTAACAGATGAATTGGTACTAGGCAAACATTTCTGCATAAGAGTTCAATAAATTTATTTTATGCTACTTTTGCCATGTCTGCTTTATTACCAGAGAATTAGCAAATAAATATTTGGGGCTTTGGAATACACCCAGAGCCTTCTTATTCCTACAGAAGCTATTGTTCTGGTAAAATCACCATGAAACATGGAACATATACTATTCAAAAGAAGTTAGGGTGGTCTAAGACTTGGACACGTGTTATGTGTTGTGCTTAGTCGCTCAGTCATGTCTGACCCACTGTAACCTGCCAGGCTCCTCTGTCCATGGGGATTCTCCAGGCAAGAACACTAGAGTGGGTTGCCATGTCCTCCTCCGGGGATCCTTCCCAACCGAGGGATTGAACCCAGGTCTCTCATACTGCAGACGGATTCTTTACCATCTGAGCCACCAGGAAAGCCCTGGACATATTCATGCCTATGGCTGATTCATGTTAATATTTGGCAGAAAACCACAAAATTCTGTAATTATCCTTCAATTAAAAAATAAATAATTTTTTTATGTAAAAAAAAAAGCAACTACTTTTTAAAGTAGTTTAAATCATGAAAATAAGATACTCAACTGGGTAATCATACTGACCCTCTTATCTCAACAGCAGCTAAAACAGCAAGGTCAACTTTGTAAGATACAACCGGGCTTACTTTATCAAAAAGATTGGAGCTGAAAAGAAAAAAAATAAATTTAGGACTGAATTTGATGAGCATAATTATCGTCAAAATCATAGAGAGGCAAATGCAGTGAAACTAAAAGTGAACAAATGAAAAGCAATAAAGAAATGACAAACTGCACAAAATAATTATTTTCATTAGCATTTAATTCTAAGAAGATGATTTTTATTTTAACTTTTATTTTTGTCTTAAAATTCAAAAATAATAAAAGTATTCTTATCATGTAAATATTAGTCTTAAAATTTGATAACTAAGTACTAAAATTTTAGTCTATCCTATTCCATAAGACTTAAGTATACTGCAAAATTTATTTGTAACAAATACTATTTCCTCAATAGTTATTACAGACAGAAAAAAGTTGTCTTCACACCTTTGAATTTGTAAATCAAATTTCACAGACGTATCCATCTCTGATTGCTGGTGCACACTGAAACGGAGACCAGCTAAGAGCTAAAGGAGGAAAAGAAGGTTAATGTTAGTTAGAAACATGTCAAACAAGTGAAATTTCAAATGCAATCTCCAAAGAAAAAAGAATAGTCTAAAAGAGGGTATTTCTGAACTTAAAACTGAAAATACTCTAGCAAAAATAACAAAGCCTGCTGCTGCTGCTGCTGTTCAGTCACTTCAGTCATGTCCGACCCTTTGCAACCCCATGGACTATAGCATGCCAAGGTCCTATGCCCATGGAATTCTCCAGGCAAGAATACTGGAGTGAGTTACCATGCCCTTCTCCATAGGATCTTCTTGACCCAGGAATCGAACCCGTGTCTGTGTCTCCTGAATTACAGGCAGATTCTTTACCAGTGAGCCAGCAGGGAAGCCTTAAGTCTGATCTTCTATGAAATCCCTATCAATTAAGATACTCAGGCCAATCCATAATGGAGCCTGTTTAACAACAGTGATTAACCATATCTCTTTATAATATTAACTTATCTCCTTATAATGTCAACTAGTATTAACTTTCTGAAAAATGCAAAAGAAATCACTGATCCAATGAAAGTACAGTAGTTATGCACAAGATTTACTGACAGGAAGCTAATACCTGAACTTGTGTTAATAGAGCAGAAACAAATAGACAGTTTACAAGACTGAGAGAGCCTGACTAAAAGGAGAGAAGTAGGGCCAGAAGCATAATTTCTCTATGCCACCCACAAGTCCATCAATAACAAACATCTTAACTTCTGCAGGCAGAAAATTGTTATTTTAAAGAAAACAACTGAGCTACAAAGTTAGAGAAAGCTGTGAAATTGATGCTTTTGAACTGTGCTGTTGGAGAAGACACTTGAGAGTCCCTTGGACTGCAAGGAGATCCAACCAGTCCATCCTAAAGGAGACCAGTCCTGGGTATTCACTGGAAGGACTGATGCTAAGGCTGAAACTCCAATACTTTGGCCACCTCATGCGAAGAGTTGACTCATTGGAAAAGACTGATGCTGGGGGGATTGGGGGCAGGGAGAGAATGGGACGACAGAGGGTGAGATGGCTGGATGGCATCACTGACTCGATACACAAGTTTGGGTGAACTCTGGGAGCTGGTGACGGATAGGGAGGCCTGGCGTGCTGAGATTCATGGGGTCACAAAGAGTCGGACACAACTGAGCGACTGAACTGAACTGAATTGATGTATCATTATTAATAAATTAAGTTCTATTGAAAAGGTAACAAGAAATATACTGCTTTTTTCCCCCTTGATACTAGCAATTCAAAAAGGTATATTTGTTTCCTTTTAGGAGATTTGGGAAGCAATCCACTGAGTGCTTCTTCTCAAGCTTCTGAGCTCCCTTCTCCACCACCTAAAGAGGAGTCTGATCCAACCAATGTGCAGTTTGTTCCTAACGGGATGACCTTATAGGTTTCACGTTAATAAAGTGTGAAGTGAAAGTGTTAGCCATTCAGTCGTGTCTGACTCTTTGCAACCCTATGTACTGTAGCTCACCAGGCTCCTCTGTCCATGGAATTCTGCAAGCAAGAATCCTGGAGTGGGTAGCCGTTCCCTTCTCCAGGGGACCTTCCCAATCCAAGGATAGGACCTGGGCCTACATGCATTGCAGGCAGATTCTTTATAGTCTGAGCCACCAGGGCAGCCCCAATTAATGAGATCACTCTAACTCACCTAATAACAACAGTCTCGGTATTTGTCAGAGTAGCTTTGAGGATGCGTTAAAACATCAGTTTAAAATATCAAGGTTACAGTCTCAGTCCTTAGCTTAAACCATGTTCTCATCCATTCACCAAACTGAAGGCAAAGAGCCGCTTACTGAATACAGGTAATAGCAAAACTCACTACTTTGGTATCTTAATCAAAACTAAGCTCTAATAATTATTACATTCTAAATCAAAAGCAACTGGAAAACTATTTTGAAGTTTTTATTTAAAAAAAAAATTACTATGGGACTTCCCTGGTGGTCCAGTGGTTGAGAATCTGCCTTGAAATGCAGGGGATACCGGTTCAATCCCAGGTCCCGGAAGATCCCATCTGCTACAGTTAGACCTATGCACCGCAACTGCTGAGCCCATGCTTGAGAGCCCACGAGCCACAGCCACTTCTCCCACGTGCTGCAACTACTGGAGCCCAAGTCCGTGACAGGAGAAGCCACCACAGCAAGAAGTCCGAGCACCACAGAAAGGAATGGCCTCTGTTCACACTGGAGAGGACCCACATGTAGCAACAGAGACCCACCATCATCAAAACATAAATTAAAAATAAGCAAACAAATGACTGTGGACAAACCCATAGAAAAAATATGCTAATCTCTATGAGAGAACAAAAGAGATCCATTTAATTAAAATGTCTTACTTGAGTTCCAGCCTTCATTGGGTTTCCAAGGTCACAAACTACCTGACGGGTTTGGTTTTCTGTCTTAAACGCACAGGAAAGTCTTGCTAAGGCCTTTGATAGATGAACAAAGGATTTAAGGAAAAATAATCACTTTAAAAAAAAAAGCAGAAGCCATACTAAAACTGTAAAGTTTCTAGACAGTATCATACAGTTGGATGTTTGGGTTTCTTGCTTTACAAAGCAAACAGATCTATTTGACTAATGAGGGATATGGGGAACCAGAACTGTGTTCAGTTGCCACAAATACATGCGAAATTGTTTCTGAATGATCCCTAGAGGACTTAGAAACATAATCATATTATTTCTGACAAATTATTTGATGGCCAGGCTTAGACACTTTATCCATCTGACCTTGTGGCAGGCACTTAGCTAGCAATTTTTTAAATGTCATATCAATGCATTATGCAAAGTACTAGGCTTGAAAAGAATTATGTAAGACAGGCACTCTATTGTCTAGCAGTTTAGCCTTAGGTAGAACAGCTAAGCTGTAGTATAATAAATAGGGTAGCTGCTCATTAATGTTAATGTGAACCATGAGTGCACTTCGATTTTTAAAGAGGCAGCTTGCTTACTTCACTGTTACGGACAACACCGATGAAATCAGCCTGCAGTGGGATGGAAACAATGAGCTCGGCTTCATAGGCACCTTCTCCCTGATTCTGAGCCTTAACAATCAAGGTCAGAGGGTTGTCGTCCCCAATATAGATCTTCTTTTGATCACTACAAGTTAATATAAATCTAGTCAGTGAAGAAAGGGTGCGCAGCAAGAGCATGACTGTTCAAAGCCCTGACAATTTCAACAGCATCTCAGGATATTTTGAGACCACTGCACAGATCCAACACTGAACTGGAAATAGCACACTGGGTGCAAACTCAGTGTTTCCCCAATGAAAGAAAACACCAGTGCCTTTCTCATATCACCATCACTCAAATCTATTATGGAAATAATTTTATATCCCTTTGTACACATTAATTTCCTGATTTTTCCTAAAAGTTGAACTAATCCCCTGGTCATGATACTTCCAATATTTGCTACAATTTATACATCATATAAAATGGTAATACGTCCTTTAGTTAAGAGACATTCTTTAAGAGAATACAATGCTACTTTGTGACACCACTCCATACTGATGAAAACAGATCTATTAACCTAGGCAGCTGGTGAAACATACAGCCTATTTTTCTAAAGCTCAATATTCACTCCTTTACTGAAAATCATGCATTATCCTCCAACTTAACTAATTCTCACTGCTATTACTTTAATAGAAAAATGTGCTCTTTCATTTCAATTTCTTATACAGTCTATTATTTGGACCAAAACTTACCTATCTACAGAAACCTCCAGTTTGGGTTTACAGACATTGTCTTCACCACAGTCAAGTAGAATATGAGCCTAGAAAAAAGTTTTTTATTTTTTTCTACATGAATAGATACCAATACAGGTCACACACACAGAGTATATTTATATATATGGATGCATATAAATATACATGTATATATTTATATACACTCAACTTATATATATACCTGAATACAAAAGGGATCATGGCTGCCTGTTTTTAAACAGATCACTGTTAGCTAGTAAGAATGAAAAGGAAGGAAAAGATGCATAGGATATAATACAATTAGATGGAACCTTTTAGGTCTATCTCGAATTAAGCTGTTACAACTCTGGAATGAAGTGCAGAATAGAAAGTAACATTAAAATTAGAGTTCAGCTTTAATCTGCTACTGCTAAGTTGTGTGATCTTGGGCCAAAGAAGCTCCTTTACAGAATTTCTCATTACAGACTATGCCTCTGGAGCACAGAATAAGGACCTGTGGATACACAGCAGCAATTCAGACAGACAGACCAAACGGAACAGAAATGGATGAAAGGAGTTCCGCATTGGCATGGCCATCTGGAAAGAGATAAAGAAAAAGGAACCAGAAGCATTAAGTTAGCAGATCCAAGAGAGATTCAATAAGCAAAACTTCAACACTTTCTCCCTCTAGATATAACCATATGACGTGTCAGCCGGAACACTGTGGAAAATCCAACAGAAAAACATAGTGGAGGAAGCAGAAATTGGGCAGGATGTGAAATAAGAAACATAAAAATTAATAAAAGAGGAAAGAAAAAAATGATTAAGCCATTATTGGTTTGTCTATTGTTAACATCCAAAGGGCTTCAGGTCCAAAGGCAAACAGAAAAGAAAAAGATTCGAAGGGGAAAAATAGTGACAGGCTTTCTTGAAAACAGTAACAATAAAACTGTATGCTTTCAAGTTACAGGGATATATGGCTTCCCAGAATAAAATTACATGAGAGAGACCTTAACTGACAATGTAACTGGGATGAAACCCAACAATATATGTTAACTAATTCACTGACCTAGATGTAAACAGCTGCTATGTGCTTCAAGATGTTGGGGGAAAAGGTCAGGATTATTAGAAGAACTTTCATGTAAGTATACAAGTCATACCAAAGACAATCAACTACTAACTTAGTTCATGACCTAAGAGTGGATTTAATGATATGTGATATGGTGTGTGTTAAAAGTCCCAGCTAGAATGATGAGTATCTGAAGTTTGAAATGAGAAGTAATATTCACAATAAACTACAATAAAGGGATATTTGACTGACTACCACTCTACACTGAAGAAAAAGGATTAAGCTGGCATTGGTGCAACTACAGCATTAACATACACTCTCAGGAAAGAATAGCTTCAGAAATGGAAAAAGAGCACTATCTTTCATTCACAGAGAACTAAATCTCTACAGTTATACGCTTAATATCTTACACAAAGTAAGAATTTAATACACATTTGAATGAACAACCAGGAGGTGGGGGTGGGGGGCTGCTGCTGCTGCTGCTGCTGCTGCTAAGTCACTTCAGTGGTGTCCGACCCTGTGCGACCCCATAGACGGCAGCCCATCAGGCTCCCCTGTCCCTGGGATTCTCCAGGCAAGAACACTAGAGTGGGTTGCCATTTCCTTGTCCAATGCATGAAAAGTAAAAGTGAAAGTGAAGTCGCTCAGTCGTGTCCGACTCTGTGACCCCATGGACTGCAGCCCACCAGGCTCCTCCATCCATGGGAGTTTCCAGGCAAGAGTACTGGAGTGGGGTGCCATTGCCTTCTCCGGAGATCTTCCCCACCCAGGATCAAACCCGGGTCTCCTGCATTGCAAGCAGATTCTTTACTGACTGAGCTATGAGGGAAGCCCTAATCCAGTATGACTGGTGCTTTATAAGGAGATTAGAACACAGACACAGAGGGGAGATCACATAAAGACACAGGGAGAAAGTGACCACTACAAGCCAGCAGGAAAAGCTTCAGAGGAAACCAGTACTGCCCACACTTTGCTCTCTGACTTTAAGCCTTCAGAATCGCGAGAAAATAAATTTCTATTATTTCACCACCCATTCTGTGGCACTTTGTAATAGCAGTCCTAGCAAACTAATAAAGATATATTATTAAAATTAAAGTCACCAGTTTTCTATTTTTTTAACGTTACTGATCAGTAAATTTAAATTACGAATGTGTCTCACATTATATTTCTATTAGAAAGCAATACTCTAAAGTGTACAGTAAAAAAAAGTGAGTAATATGACCAGGGAAATAAAGCGCCATTTTAGAGACAAGTAAATAAGCATGTTGGGGTAGGTAATTAGCACAGAAATGAGAGTTCATAATAAAACTAAGAATACAGAAAGAAAGATGCCTAAGAGTAGGTAATGTCCTTGTCGAAACAAAAGTAGAACACAAAGGAAACAAAGATTCAAATAATGAAGAAGGGGAGGTGGAGAAAGG
The DNA here is from genome assembly GCA_917880005.1 of Nanger dama. NCBI lineage: Eukaryota > Metazoa > Chordata > Mammalia > Artiodactyla > Bovidae > Nanger > Nanger dama. The sequence continues at coordinate 10,190,932 of CAKJTW010000010.1, forward strand.
GAAGAAAGTCAAATATTAAAGTTATTTTTTCCCTCAAATCAGTTTCCAAAGTTAGCCAATTTGATAAGCTGCCTTTAAATCATATTGGTATTAAAGAGATTGGTGATCCCAGTAAACTAATGTTAACACTAATAAACAGTCTCCAAAAAGTTCCAGAATTATAAACAGAAAATAATCATAGCTCCTATATCAAAATGTATAATGTAAAAGTAACAATTATCTTTTTAAAAAAAAACTGAAAAACTGAACAATATACTATAAGAGGCTCATATGTTCATTATTAAATTAATCAAAGTAAGACTGTGCATTGCCTAAAAATATAAATTATAAAAAATATGAACTAAGAACAATGTTTGTAAGGTCTATACTAATGGGTAGTAGAAAGCACCATCTATACTATTTACTTGCAAAATAAATATAAGATAGTTATAAATTATAAAATTAAAACTGTAAAAAATAGCTAACATATATAAAATATATTTCTTATAAAATTGTGTTGCTGTATTTGATTTTATCAAAAGAATGATTTATATACTATATATACATATGTGTATATATACACTAGTTTTTAAAATATAAATCAAAGATAACATAAACTTGTTTAGCTAAATACTAAAATACTATGTATTACTTGGCATTTTGTTGTTTTCTTTAAATTACTTTATTGTTCCATGTATTCAAAACACGACCTTGTCTTCCTCTGTATATAAGTTGAGTGGCTTTGAATGTCTCTTCCCCTCTGACTTCTCTGGACTAAAAATGCAACATTATAGAAGCAATCCTTGTATGGCTGAGTACCTTCGCTGTGCACTTGAAACTATCTCAATATTGTTAATCTGCTATACTCCAATGTAAAAAGATTAAAAATATAAAATAAAAGCAATCCTTTATGCTATTTAAAAAATGAATTACAGAATAGACTTTTGGACTCTGTGGGAGAGAGAGAGGATGGGATGATTTGGGAGAGTGGCATCAAAACATGTATAATATCATATAAGAAACGAATCGCCAGTCTAGGTTCGATGCAGGATACAGGATGCTTGGGGCTGGTGCACTGGGATAACCCAGAGGGATGGTATGGGGAGGGAGGTGGGGGGCGTTCAGGAGTGGGAACTTATGTACACCCGTGGCGGATTCATGTTGATGTATGGCAAAACCAATACAGTATTGTAAAGTAAAATATTAAAAGGTTTTTTTTAAATTAAAAAAAAAAAGATAAAAGAATAAAATAATAAAGTACAGTACCTGTCGACTAACATTGGCAGGAGTAAACTGGTTAAGAATAGGTTGCAACCCTGTTGCATCAGCAGCTGTTCGATAATCCAACCAATACTCCATAAAAATAGTAATTGGAGTGAGTTTATCTCTAAATTCAGATTCATCCTGAAAATGGAAAAGCTTTGAATTAATTACGACATCAACCTAAGTAAGACATCAAGCTATCTATAGAAATCTGTAAGCACACAATACAAAGCCAGCTGTACTCATCCCTTGATCCAATTCTACCAAAACTTTGTAAAACTACACTTACATAAGAATAGGATATCCATAAAGAAGACTATCATTATCCATCGAGAAGCCTTAACCAACTTTGTTTTGCAATGTAATATTTGATTCAACAAAAATATGAGACCTGTTAATAAAATGAGGACTCTAACACACACCCAATGTAAATAATAACTAGGACAACTACCTATATTACTTAAGCATGCTCTTTTCATCCCTCTGTCTTCCTTCCAGAGGTAACCATTCCATGAGCTTGCTCACAGTAGTTTTACTCTAGTGTATATGTCTCTACAACAGCATGTTCTTCAGATTGCTTTTCCTGTTTATTTTAAAATGAGATCATATGTATCCTTCTCTTATTTGCTTCACTTTTTTAGAAGATTCATTCGCATTATTGCATGTAGCAAGGTTAATTTTTATTGCTGAGTAACTGGAGTGGGTAGCCTTTCCCTTCTCAAAGGGATTTTCCCAACCCAGGGATCAAACCCAGATCTCCCACACTGCAGGAGGGTTCTTTACCAGCTAAGCCACAGGGGAAGCCCAAGAATACTGGAGTGGGGTGGCCCATCCTTTCCTCGGGGGATCTTCCTGACCCAGGAATTGAACCAGGGTTTCCTACATTGCAGACAGATTCTTTACCAACTGAGCTATCAGGGAAGCCCAGGTTGAGTAATATTTATAATAAATCCACAGTTTATCAATTCTTTTTGGATTTCTTTGGAGTTTTGGTTTATTTTTGCTATTACAAAAAAAAGTATCATTCTACACAGTGGAAAGGAGATTTGTCAGCTAAGATAATACCGTAGTATCATCCAAAATCTTTACAGCATTTACACTGCCATCAGCAACACCTAAGAATTCTCATTAATTCACATCTGGACCAAGCAGTAGGTACTGGTAGACTTTGTCTGAGTATAAAATGGTATTTCTTCATAGTTTAAGCTTAAGGTATTTGTCTTGTTTGCAAATATCATGAACAGTTATCTAATCAAAAACCTTTCTTGCACTTCAAGATGGCCATGTTTTCAGCCTATTCATGTGTGAAGTTACACTATACTTTTAATGTTAACAACTCTAGGATACATTCAAGTTGGTCTGTTTTTTAATCTTCTTTATAAACAGCTTGAATTGAGTTTGCTTATATTTGGTTAGTAATTCTATATCTATGTCTTTGTGTAGACTCATGAATTCTTGTTTATACTACTCTTGGCCAGTCTAGGTATCAATTACTCTAGCTTCAGAGAATAAACTGGAAATACATCTTGTTTTTCTAAACAGCTTACTATTGGAATGTCTCATTCCTGACAGCTTAGACAATATTGCTTACAAAATTATTTAGGTCTTGTGATCTGTTTGTATAAAGACTTTTAAACTGCCAGCTCAATTTTCAGAATGGTTTATATGGTTAAGTGGATTGTTTGGGTTTTCTATTTCTTCAAGGAACAGTTGTATTGTTTTTCTAAGAATGTTTTTGCTTTCTTGGTACAAGGTTGTTCATAATATTCCATTATTTTAATTCCTCCACTATCTATGTGCCTGTGAGTGAAGCTGCTTCAGTCATGTCCAACTCTTTGCTACCCCATTTGCTACCTCTCCAGATTCCTCTGTCCATGGGATTTCCCAGGCAAGAATACCAGAGTGGGTAGCCATTCTCTTCTCCTGGGCATCTTCCCAACCCAGGGATCGAACCTGGAGTCTCCCACACTAGGCAGATTCTTTACTGCTGAGTCACCAGGAATGTCCTTTTTAAATTTTTAATTTTGTGGAGGTTTTTGGGTTTATTTTCCCCTTCATTTTTTCCCTCAAGCTTTCATTTAAATTAAATATCATTTAAGGCTATATACATTTACCTCTACATTATGCTTTTGGGATATCCTCCATATTTTGATATTTTCATTATAATTCACTTCTAAGTAAACTTCTATGATCTTTTTTTTATCCATAAGTTGCTTAAAATCACAATTCCTAATTCTCAATTTAAACTTGTTACTAATTTCTTAAAATTGCACTGTAATCAAATAGAATATATTCTATGATTTCAGTTTTCTCAAATTTGTTCAGACTTCCTATATGTATATTTGGGAACTTTTATATTCTCTAAATGTTGTATGCTAAGTTCTATATAGAGTTTATTAATTATGTTGAGTCTTCTGTATCTTTACTGATAATTTTGTCTTTTAAATCAAATTTCACCCTTTATTTCTTTCAATATTTTATACATTTATACTTTGTAACTGATAATTCTAAATCTCAAGTCTTTCCATGGGGTGGCAAAGCAGCAGACATAAATGAGCGACTTTGACTTCATTTTTCTAGGACTAAGATTTGCTTGCTGTGTCTTCTAATGGCTTATTTTCTGTCTCTTTAGTACTTTAAAAATGAATTCCTATTTGATTTGAACTTAACCTGTGGGACCTGTACTAGATTGCTCCTGTGAAAATCTGCATTTACTCTTGCAAGAGTTAGGGTCATCTTTGTTTTGGGGACACTTTAGCCCTGTGGAAAAATCTAGACCTAATACAGGAGGTTCAGGTCAGATCCCTAGCTTACAGCAGGACCCAGGTGAATCTGAAACCCCATACTGGGGTCTGCAAGTACTGCTCCCCCTCTGCCCAGGTTCCATCCCTCCCCGCCTAGCTACCCTGACTCACACACTTGCTTATAACTCACAAGTCAGGTTTAGCCAATGGAGTTTTTAATTGATTAATTGGGTAGGGGTGGATTTCTCTTAGGTCTTGAGAGTCCAGTAATACGTTTGTCATAATTTAAGAAGGCCACGTGTGATATCCAATCTGACAAGAGTCGATGTCCATTACTCAAGTCTGACTCTTTAAAAGCCCAGTTTCCTCAACTGCATTTTTCTGTTTTCTTGTTTACTCACCACCAAAAATATTTTACAGAAAGGAAAAATCATTCAGATGAAAAAATAATACATAGAAAGATAAGGAACGTAAAAGTATGTCTTACCCGCAGATACGCGATCAGCTCCTCACACTGCATCTGTCCCCCCTTGAGATGGTCATGTTCTTGGAGTGAGCCGGGGACCTGTTATGGAGAAAGAGTGCTCGTCGAATTGCTCCTTTCTGCTTGAGTTTATCCAAAAGAAGCTCCACCTGGAAGTCTATACAAACCAAAGGATTTATAACCAACATCATCTTTATGGACACCTACCTGTCCTAAATATCTCAAGTTTTCATGTAAAGACAGATACACAGACATTTTCTTAAGAAGTAACTTGCTTCTCTATTTGGTATAGTGAGACCACAACATATTAATTCTGAATAAATATTTAATAATTAATTAATCCAACCATTCCCAACTTAATGTCATCTAATAATTCAGACACTAGATAATGATAAAACAACTAGCAGACAGAAGGAAATTTTTTTTTCTTTTAACTTAAGCTGAGAGGAAGAAGTTCAGAAATGAGATATGTGAAAAATTAAGACTTCCACCACTAATGCAGGTAGCAGCACTCCTGCTGATTGTGAGTAAGAAATGTTTACTAATCTGCATACATTCATCACCGTGATGCATGACCATTTGTATCAATTGCAACTCCTACTTCTACTGAAGCTCCCATATCAAACTATCAGGTAAATATGTCCCTCGTGAAGCAAATGCCCAAACAAAGCTGACGAGGTCAGGAATCGTCTTAAAAGAATGTGCAGCCAAGAATCAGGCACAGTTGCTAGATTACTCGCTTTTAAGATTCAGTTCTTGTTAAATAGTTTCTTCAAAGGAGATAAGAATGCAGATCTTTAAAACCACAAGTCTCCTTTCAAGTTCCTCTAAATGCTAAACTTCATAACAAATCTGAGTGAAAAACCCAGGACTGTCTGGCTTCCAGTTCTGTTCCATCCACTGTTTGAGAGACAGCAAGCGCCTGCCTCTAGCCTCTTGAAACTGCCATTTCCTCTGCAAAATTCTTGTCCAGGTATATCTTAGCTCCTCCATTTCCTTCAGGTCTTTACTGAAAAATTACTTTTCTTGCTACCCTGTGAGAACTTCAGTTACAAACACACCTCCCAACAGACTCAGTCCTCTAGTAAGAGCTTCACTGTTATTTCTTAGCATTTACACAGACAAATCTCCACAACAGGTACTGAACTCCCTACCTTGCTTTCAGAATCACATAAACAATTTTTGGAAAAAAAGAGTGAAGTTAGTATTTTCTCTGTTGGTTAAATTTAGTGGTCAAAACTTTTTCTCCTTCTCTCTTTCTAAATCACCTGTACTGAAATTACCAGGGTTTCTCCAACACATAAAATATAAACTTCTCAGTAGGTAACTGACTTTATAAACAATGATATTAATTTTTCCTGAAGTTCATTTGTCTCACATGGGTAACTTTAACTTTCTCAAGGCCTTATTATCACTAATTTTTCAGAATGCCAATAAGTAAATGTATTATCTCTGAACTGGCTTAACAGCTGCCAAACAAAATAATTATGTTATCATTTTAAATGTCTTTAACATAAACATTCAAATAAAAAAAACAATAACAACTATCTGAAGTGAAGTGAAGTCGCTCAGTCGTGCCCGACTCTTTGCGACCCCATGGACAGTAGCCTGCACCAAGCTCCTCTGTCCATGGGATTTTCTAGGCAAGAGTACTGGAGTGGATTGCCGTTTCCTTCTCCAGGGAATCTTCCCTACCCAGGGATCGAACCCAGGTCTCCTGCATTGTAGACAAACGCTTTACTGTCTGAGCTACCAGGGAAGTCCTTAACTATCTGAATAGTTACTCAAATATCCTAAAACGTTTTTAAGTGCTGCATATGCAGCACCATTATATATCATTTTTCCATAGAACACTTACCAAGCTTCGTAGGAAGTGCTCCTTTGCCATCTGCCTTTAAGCAAAACCTGACATTAAAACTGTAAAAAAATTAAAAATACATATAAATCCCATAATCCAGTTTAAATATTTTTTAATATTTTTTAACCTAAATCTCACATTTCTTTTTCTTTAAATCTTACATTTCTAATACTTGGTTTATATTATGAAGTCTTGTATCTTTCTTTGTATCAATATTATTTTTATATATTAAACTATACAGAATATTCTATCTCATTCTTCAGTAACTTAAGCACATTTCCTTTCACGATACTTTAATGAGACAAAAAAGAAAAAAATTCCTAACCTCCTCTCAAGTTTATAGAATCTCTCTGATAAATCTAAATGAGGAAAATGACAGTCCAGATTTAAAATAAATATCTCACTTATTTAAAAGCCCCGCAAAGCTCCCTTTAATTAGTGAGCTCCTCTAGAACAGCAGTTTTCACAGCTTATTACTAGGTCATGACATCAGTTTACTGGGTTTTGGCTAGCATCCTTAAAAAAACAAATATATATGTAAAACTGACGGAAGTTTGAAGAGTAAGATTTTATGAAACTTAAGTTTTAAAAATGTATGTTTACTGGATTATGATGTAAAACGTATTTCATCCTATAATCAAAAATACATGAAAGCTACTGCTCTAGTTAATGTATTCAAAGCCTTCACACTGTTAACAGAATAAGCAAAAACCTTCAAAATGTCACTGCCAATCAATGAAAATGAAGACCAAATAGTATTGAACTTTTAATGCACTCTGATGAAAGATATAAACAAACATGTATGAAATAAAAATTTTAATATATATTATAAACAAAATTTTGAAAAATGATTTTAATAACAACAATAAATACTTCAAAAAACAAAATCAGGAAAAATATATTTCCATTAGATCATTTGAAGTAAAATCTTCCCAACTTCCAATCATTCTACCCTTCATATACTAAGTTCTCCTTGATTTTTCTGTGTAAGAAACATGAGCATTGTTTCCCAAAGTTGGGTAATTACAGTCAGCTTATATGGATCAGGACTTTTCACTAATTTTATATTTATGTTGACATGTATGAGAAAGACTGGTTTCTCCATTTTATTTTAATACATTTTAAAGTAAAACATGAGTCCGTTTAAAAGAAAAAATCTTAATAAAATTATAAATACAAATAGAATAAAAATAGCAAAAAAATCACATGATATAGTGAAAAGTAATAAAAAATGGAAACTTGAGAAATGGAGAAAAATTTCAGACATTAAGCTTACCAAAAAAGTTACATTTTTCTTCAGAAATTAGTAAAAGAACAAAGAGAAGACCAATACCTTCAGGCAAAATAATTCTTTTCATACAATTAGTCACAGATACTAAATCTGAAAAACATCACTAGCTTTTAAAAATCAAAATCAAAACGCTCACTGGCTTTTTTATTTTTGATATAGTCATTTTTCAAAAATTAGTTTTATACTAGTTCATAGAATATTTCTAGAGGCTAATATGTACCCTCTTTGGAACAATATTTGTAAATACAATCTATGACAAGAAAATAGAGTATATCCATAGAAACTGTTTTAGTAATATTTCAGCCCACTCCCCCATTTTCAATTTTTATAATGATTGAACCAATAATTATAACTAGTATTAAACAAAAACCCTTACCAGGAAACTTTGAGATCTGTCCCAGGCAGAGGGCAGGTTTTATTTTCTTGATTTAAAATGCTAGGGTACACTTCAAGGCCAGCATTTACAGTGATAACTGGTCTGGCCCTGGTTAAAAAAAAAAAAAAGCTATTTAAAATGTTACACTGATCTAAGTACTTTAGGTTCACATTCACGGTGTATACAGTGCAATGTTCACTAAAGCAGTGTTTGTAACAGCAAAAAGAATAGAAACAATCTAAACTTAGAAAGACCAAATATCCCAGTTTGCCCTAGACTGTCTTGATTTTATCAGTGAAAGTTCCATGACCTGGTAAAGCCCCCCTCAGTTCCAAGCAGAGCAGGACCACTGGTCACAACCTATCTGAACACAGCCCATTAAAGCAGAATGGTTAAACAAGTCGGGGGATAGCTACCTAATGCAGCTGCAATACAAGAGGGAGATGAGTGCTGTAAAGCCATCTGCACTAATATGGGATGGTATTAGCCAGGAGAGAATTTTAGTATGACAGGAAAAAAAAAAAAAAACATGTGAAAAGGATGCATGCATACATACACACAATTTTGTAATGCACAGAATGTTTCTGGTAGGATATACTAATGAACTAGTAACTGGTGTGAGAGGAAGTATGTATTTCTTATTGTATGCCCTTTTATACGGCTTGACATTTTACCATATGGCTGTATTATTGCTATTACTATAATGGCAATTTTTAAAACTAAACAATAAATTAAAATAAATATAGTTTTCCAAAGTTCAGATGTACATGTTTATGCTCTGTAAAAATATATGGCAGGCTCAGGTCAGTGTGCTTGTTCTCATCATGACAAATCCTAGAATCTATATGGTCACAAGCTGCTCTGAGAGGCTCAATCAAGTTGACCTACACTATGCAAGAGTGTTAGTTTTCCTGCCACACATAAGCACAGTCCACAGAAGTGTAAACATCTTAATCTACTTGCGATGCCAGATGACACCGTAAGGCATGGGGAACTGATGAAACAGAGAATTACTGGAAATACGTATGAAGCTGGGAACTAGAGATATGTAGGTTTACACATATTACTCTGATAAAAATGTTTATTTTTGGAGTCATTACATCCTTCCCCAATGGTCTCAGAATACTGTGGCACAAATACCAAGATAATTTCTTGTTTCTTAGAGGAAAATGTAACTTTTATACTTTTAAATGTAACTCGTATACTTTTAAATTCATAAAATCTAAAACATAGGAGAACATCTTTGAACAAATTTAAAGAACAAAGATGGAAAATTCTTAATGCTTTTCTAATAAAAAAAATCTACTGCTTTCTCTATTATGAGGATCTCCTTGTATCAGTACTTCTTGCCTGAAGTGAATCTTGAATAGAAAGAACAAATTTTATCATTACTTCAAGACAATTAAAATGAAATTTAAGCACCAGTACTTAACTATACAACTTTCAAATAATTAATAACACTCCTATATTAACAGATATGGAAAGTCTTACCTGTATAATACAGCTCTATCTACACCAAAAGCTCCTACAATTAAGTCTTAAAAGAGAATAGAAAAACTATGTTAATAATAATAGTTTTTAAAATTCAAACACCACTCTACAAAGCTCTCCAGGTACACAACAAAGATTAGATTTAGACAGAGACTCAAAGTTCTTCTTCATCAGTAATTTTAAGACAACATCTAAAAGGCTAAAATTTATATGAAAACTTTACACTGTTATCAATGACAAACACTTCCATAACACTAGAATCTTCTGAATGAATACTGAGTAAAAATCAGCACCAATGAAGAAGGCTATACCACCCAAACACACATTCCCAAAGGTAAAAGCTTTATAGATGCCTGTAGATTTTTTAAATTTAGTTTTCTAAAATTTATTTCTTTTTAATTGAAGGATAACTATACTATTGTGTTGGTTTCTGCCATATATCAACATGAATCAGCCATAGGGATACAGTTGCCTGTGGACTTTTAAATTTCTCTTTTTCTGAAACAAAGAAATTTTGAATTTTGTGCTTTGAAACAAACAAAAAAACAACTTTTTTCTGTTTTTGAAACAAAACCAAAATACAAACACAGCTGACGCTTGAACAACATGGATTTGAACTGTGCAAATCTACTTATACATGGATTTTTTTTTCCCCACAGAAAGTACTACAGCACTATACAACCCGAGGCTGGTTCACAACCAGAACTGTTGATACAGAGGTCAAGTGCAGTTAGCTATAGATGAACTTTTGAGTGTGCAGAGCGTCAGCACCCTTAATATACTGTCCAAGGATCAATTGTACCTAAAATCCTTAGAATGACAGCAGAGAGCATCCAAATCAACAAGAACAGAATGCATTCGTCTTCACATGCAGCTGGTACCACTGGTTCACAATCAGGAAAAATGAAATCAGAACTCTATCTCACATTATATGCGTGCGTGTACGCTAAGTCACTTCAGTTGTGTCTGATTTTGTGATCCCATGGGCTGTAGCCCAACAGGCTTACCCAAGGTTAATTTGACAAAGCTCTTTCTAAGCAGAAAAGTACATGAGAAACCATAAAGACAGGTACGATGGATCACAAAAGAATTAGGAACTTTTTTATGCCCCAAAGAAAACATGACAGGGAACAGGGCTGTCTGTGCTTTGTATCCCCTCAGTGATGACCACCTGCCTTGAACAATGGCAGGGCTTGAACAGCAGCTGAAATACTTACACTGACTTATAACATCAAATCAAGAGAGCAGTAATTAATATTAGGTTGGTGCAAAAGTAATTAATATCAGGTTGGTGCCACTTGATATTGGAATACATCCTTAAATAAATGGGGTTATGTTATACATCATTTCAACGTGCATTTCTCACTTTCTGTTTTTTTGCTAATGACTTATACTTGCTGTATATTTTATATTTATTTTAGACTATGGAAATGATGTTAGACAAAAAGCAAAACTGAGTGACTTTCTTATTCAAGTTCAAAGTTGGGTCACAGACAGCAGCAGAGACAATTCACAACATCAACAAACCATCTGGCCAAGGAACTGTTGATGAACATACAGGCCATTGGTAATTCAAGTAGTTTTGAAAATGAGATGAGAGCTTTAAAGATGAGGAACGTAGTGGCTGGCCATCAGAAGCTGACAACCACCAACTGAAAGGATCATCAAAGTGGATCCTCTTACAACTACACAAAAAGTTGAAGAACTCAACACTGACCATTCTATACTTGTCTGGCATTTGAAGCAAATTAGAAAGGTGAAAAAGCTAGGTAAGTACGTGCCTCATGAGCTGACCAAAAATCAAAATAATAGTCCTTTTGAAGCATCATCTTCTCTTATTCTATGTAACAACAATGAACCATTTCTCAATCATATTGTGACCTGTGATGGAAAGTGGATTTTATACAAAACTGGTGACGACCAGCTCAGTGGTTAGACTGAGAAGAAACTCCAAATCACTTTCCAAAGCCAAATTTGCACCAAAAAGATAATGGTCACTATTTGGTGGTCTGCTGATGGTCTGATCCACTATAGCTTTCTAAATCCCAGGGAAATCATGACATCTGAGAATTATGCTCAGCGAATCGATGAAATGTATGGAGAACTACATCACTTGCAGCAGGCATTGCTCAACAGAAAGGGCCCAATTCTTCTTCACAACAACCCCTGACTGTATGTTGCACAATCAATGCTTCTAAAGTTGAACAAATTGGGCTACAAGTTTTCCTTCATCTTCCATATTCACCTGACCAATTGACCACCACTTCTTCAAGCATCTTAACTACTTAAATGCAGCGAAAATGCTTCCACAACCAGCAGGAGGCAGAAAATGCTTTCTGAGAGGTTCGTCAAATCCTGAAGCATAGATTTTTACACTACAGGATTAAACAAACTTATTTCTCAACTGGCAAAAATGTGTTTATTGTAATGGTTCCTATTTTGATTTAAAAAGATGTGTTTGAGCCTAGTTAGAGGGCGATGGCACCCCCACTCCGGTGCTCTTGCCTGGAAATTCCCATGGAGGGAGAAGCCTGGTGGGCTGCAGTTCATGGTGTCTCGAAGAGTCGGACACGACTGAGCAACTTCACTTTCACTTTCATGCATTGGAGAAGGAAATGGCAACCCACTCCAATGTTCTTGCCTGGAGAATCCCAGGGACTGGGGAGCCTGGTGGGCTGCTGTCTATGGGGTCGCACAGAGTCAGATACGACTGAAGCGACTTAGTAGCAGCATAATGACTTAAAGTCCATGGTCTGAAACTGCAATTACATTTGCACCAACCTGCCACTACTGGCTGTTAGGACTGAAAAATCTAAGATGCACTATTTATTTCTAGGAAGCACCTGGATATCCATTCTTGTCTATATCCGTGGCTCCTTTCATGGAATAGCCGAAGCTTGGTGGCATGCTCCGAGCTGCCCACTTCCCTTCAAGGATCTGAGACGGTGCTGCATTCAAGCCTGTGGGTCTTCCATTGAAAATATACACAATTCCTTTTTTATCTTCACCCCCATATGGAGCAGCAATTGCAATATCTGAGGGGAAATAGGGGAGAGTAAGGAGGGGGAAAGGGGTTGGGGGGAAGGTGAAGAGGAAATGAGAGTGGGAGGGAGACGGGAACAGATGGAGAAAATAAGTCAGTCTGTGGAGAAGATCCTAACATCTTTAGAATCCATGTATTGATACCATGATAAATATCAAACTTCAGTAGGGTACTCTTAACTCAAAAGCAAAAACCAAATTCAAGGAGATTCAAGCAAACAGTATGGAAATGACATTAACTTGGAGCCATACATTCTGGGTCTGATTGGACAAATCACTTAACCTTTCTTGACCTCAAATGACTCATCCTTAAAACAGAGAGGAGGGGACATGTCCAAATATTCATCTAAGGTTCATTCTAGCTCTCAGAATTCTTGTTAATTGGGCATGGTTTGGGGGCTGCTTTTTTGTTGTTTTTTTGAGAAGTCAATCTGGTTCAGAGACATGAATGCTATGATTTCATCTCTATCTTAATCAATTTATACTAAAATTTTTAAAAGTTTGAAATTCTTAAAAAGAAAAAAAAAAAAGGTCACTATAACCTTTCTTACTATGTCCACTTCCCTCTATCTTTGCTGGCCCCACGCTGGACAAGCCATTCTCATCCTTTGCCTGGACCCCTAAAGGAGTCTAAGTGCCTCCCACTTCTACTCTTGTCCCTATAATCCATTCTCCTCAAGACTGCCAAATGTTAATATCAGGTCACCTTCCTTCTTAAAAATCCTTCAATTATTTCCCAAAGTATTCAAATGCCACCTAGTTTGTCCATTCATCACCCCACCTCTAACCCAACCCCAAATCTTCCTACCAATCCTGGCCTTTTCTGTTTCTTAAACTCACCAGGTTAGGCCCCATCTGGATTGATACTTGCTGTGCCCTCTGCTTTATAGGCTCTTGCTCCAGAGCTTTTCTGACTGTACAAACTGTCAGAGCATTCTTCCCTGGCCCTTCTGTGGAGTAACACCCTCTCCTTCCCCTATCTAGGAACCCTCTATCACATCACTTTTCCCTTTGTTTGTCTAAACCCACAGCCTTTATCACTGCCTGAATTTCCCCTTTATGTGTTTACTCTATTGCTCCTCTACAAAATATAAATTTCCTAAGAACAAAGATGTGTTCATCTTGCTTATAACAGCCCCTAAATACCAGCCATTTCAAACTGCCTCAATTTTCTTTATATACCTAAAGTGGTTTCACCCCCTCAGCGTAACCTCCCGAGACATCAAAGACACCTCATCGCTCATTTTTTAAGACAGTTATACCCAGGAATATCTCAAACACTGTGACGACTACTTTCCAGTGTTTACTTGTTCACATTAAACTTGCTCCTATTGATGCTAAATTCCTTAAGGACATGGATGGGCTCTAATCCATCCTCTCTTTTTAGCACTTACAACAGTGCTTAGCCTGCAGTCAGCACCAACTAAGACCTGTTACCCTTAAAAGCAGTTTTTAAATTACGTAAAAGTTCTTCTTAATCTTTCTTTAAGTTTTAAAAGATAAACGTAACTTCTAAATTGACATATGCACTAAGACAGTTTTTATTAAAATAAAATTTCCAACAGAAGATGGCTCTACTGCTGAGAGACAGTTTTACAAAAATTGCCTTACCTTTCCTAAAACTTTGTTATTGTGTATATTCTAATCATATCTTCTCTTGGCTGGTATCTGTCTAGTCTGGAGAGCCCTCCTTTTTCATGCAATCAATCTAATCCTTTGATCATTTTAGTTTCTTTTTCTGTGCTTTTCCCCCTGTGCCTTTCTGGAGAAGTATTGACAAAAACTCCACGTAATTGTGGAACATAATTTTATTATCTTGTTTTCAGTATCCCTCTTGATCATACCTAGGGTATTCCCAGTGGGTGCTAAGTGGAAAGGGAGGAAAATAGGAGCAAAGACATAAAAAGAGTCAATGTAATCAGGTCTGAATAAGGAAAAGATCCAGCTTATAACTAATACACACATATAGACTATACCGGACAGAAGATACTTTGGGAGCAAAAAAAAAAAATCATCCTCAACGGTATCTAGCTCTAAAAGTAAAATCTCCTTATAAAACTGTTATAAAACTTTGATATTTTTTAGCTATCACTTCTTGTAATTTTTGCTTTCACAGTACATTTTAATTGGAATAGGGAAAGCAGGATGAGACGCTATGTGGATTACAATATTAAGGAAACGTTCTTTAAAGTGGCTGGAATATTCTCAAAACAGGGTAAAGGCAACATGTCCAGGTTTTCTCAAAATGCCTGGAGACAGGCCCATCCACAGCAAAGAATCTGTTAAATTTACTCAAGGTAGAACTTTGATCTTGGCCTGTTTTCTAGGTAGTTTTTTTTTTATCAAGAAGTAATGATTTGATCTGTTCTATAGTATTCTTCTCAAGTTCTATATTGAATTGTATATTAGAATTCCACTTATGTTCTCCTGGTGGTAAAAAATAACCTTTAAGACTCTTTTAGGAAGCAAAATGTGCCCGTGAGTAGTTTTTCCACTAACGATGAAAACTTCTAGGGTGAGGGACGACACTGTCAGCATGTGACCTAACACGACCCACGTGGCAGGAATAGCATCTTGAGGCCAAACATTTTCCTTTTCTACTACTACTTGGGAGATTTGAGAGTTATCTGTCTTTTTGAGGTTTTCATCTTAATTTATAACTTTCTTATCATTTTCAGGAGGATATCCCTATATGCTGCTGATTATACAAACAAACCCATAGCTCAACTCTCCATTTTGTGACCTCTAGGAAGACTGTTAGTATCATTCCTTTTTAAAAAAAAATCTTGGTAATCTGTAATCTACATTTCACTCTATAGCAGATGCCAACTTTAATTTTTAAAGATATCTACAGCTAGCTATTAATTAAATTAAGTGGGACTGTTATCAAAGTGAACGTATACCTTTTTATCTGTCCCTGTGAAGGGA
The DNA here is from genome assembly GCA_917880005.1 of Nanger dama. Lineage (NCBI taxonomy): Eukaryota > Metazoa > Chordata > Mammalia > Artiodactyla > Bovidae > Nanger > Nanger dama. The sequence continues at coordinate 10,206,388 of CAKJTW010000010.1, forward strand.
GAGACAACCTCCCTCAGAATATTCTGGATAGCCACAACAAAATTATGGCTTTAAAAATATTAGTATCAAATCATACCTTTGAAGGAGGCATTAGGGTCAGCACTGCCTTGACAATAGGCCTGGGAGCATTTTTTACACTTGTTTCCAAATGGACAGCAGAGGGCACTGCCGCTAAGCAGGACATAGATGCAAAAATCCCCAGCTCGCGCTGGGCTCCCTGGGAATGCAAGTGCCTTTCAAAACTTAACCGCTCTGACGCTCTTAATTTGAGCTGCATGTATAATAACTTGTGAGTATCAGTTTTTGAATATTCCCCTCTGATTTTTAAGGGAAATGAATAACCTGTCGTTGAACCTAGTGTGTCACTCAAATCCTTCCTTCCAGGAAGGAGGCTTGTTCGTGTGAGCTTCTATGAATAAGGTATAGGACTTTTTCAGGCGGCCACAGGAAATCAGGGACCTTCGGCTCCTCACACTCCTTACCATTGAAGCCATCCTGGTCTAGGTCTCCCAAAGGGGCTATGGCGCTGCCAAACCTTGCAAAGACCTCAAAACCATTCAGCTTGATGGTCTGGAAGTCTCCCGAAGCTTTCTGCAGAGACACGGAGACCTGCCCCACCTCCTGGAGTTTGCCATCAGAACCGCGATCCATGAAGAGAGGTGCACCGATAAAGACATCTGCGTAACTGAAAGAACAGAATTATTTTCACGAAGAGTAAGATCAATCATGTGACTATTAATAATCATTTTCTTTCTTAGTTGAAACTCAAGAAGTTTTCCTCTTTCTACTTCTCTTAAGGCCATATCTGAAATGACCATTTCTAATTCAAACCTTCCTTCAGTTCTTTTAAGAAACTATGAGTAATTCATAAGATCATTTTATTCCTTCATACTATAAAAGCTATTGAAAGGAATTATTAACAACATAAAGGTTTTCTAGTATTCGTGATTAAGGTTGCATCAAATTGGTTCCTTAAATAGGAAGATTAGCGGGAAGGAGACAGAGAAACAGAAGGAAAAATGTTTAGTTTTAGTAAAGCATTCATAAACACGAGAGGAAAACTGTTTCTGGAAACATTTTTTAAAACTTACTCATCCCCATTAATGTCAGTGGCAGCGACAGAAAATCCAAAATATGCAGCCATCTGGATAATGAGATGAAAATAAAATGTTTACATTTCATCCAACTAATTTAGAAAACTAATATTTGTTGTATATTTACCAAACAGAAAGAATTACTTTTTTCTTTGCATATAGTGCTTCAATCTAAGTTTCTTCTTTTGTTTATTCTACCAAAAAATGACCATCAGTGAATGAGGCTTGTATACTTTCCTAGATTTACTGGCAAGACAGCAATGTGTCTTGCGAGACATTTCAGTGTCTTCAGCACGTGCAATTCACAAGTCCAAGTACAATCAAGCATCCTCCTGAGGCTCCATCTCCTATCTCCTGTCCTCTCTGCTTGCCCAAAGACAACAGACACACTACCAGAAAGACAGACAAGACATTTCAACTGTACACAAGAAGTCATAAATGATGCCAACGCAGTAAAAACAATAAATACTAATTTTTAATAGGTCATAAATGGTTCTTCCTATGTTAAACCACTACAACTCGAAAGAAAGACACAGAATGGAGTTCCTTTTTGTTTCACATCTCAATCAATTATGTGCCAGTGGTTTTGCTTTTAAATTGCACATTAGTACAAATGTGCTTGGGTTTATCATGGGCTTGTTTTGCAGAGAAGGAATGTCCTCTCCTCACCGCAGGAGACTGCTGGCCATGGCAGACAGAGCAGTCTGGCTGGAAATATATGTGAAAAAAAAAGCTCTAAAGAGAGTTCAACATACAAAACAAAACTAGGAGCGGTGACAGACTAAAGATGAACTAAAGTGAAAGATGAGTCAACAAACTAAAAAAGTAAAGTTAGTAAATCTTCCAAAATTCGATTACCTAAGCTATCAGGAGGGAACATTAGGGGAGATTCCCAGGTTAATCTATTTTGAATTTATACAGTGTAACTGAGAAAATGAAAGACAAAGTCTGTGTTGAATCACAAGGTCAGAACATGTGTAATAAAGTGCACTGTATTAGGGGTACCGTGACAGAGTGCTGGCTGGAATTTAACAGAATACTACTCTTGGATTGTGGTCTCTCAGGTTACTGGGCCTGAAACTGCAAAGAAAGGATGTCACTGACTGAGAAAATCTTGTCCTGCGTTATTATCACTGAAGTGTTTCCCTTGGATTTTCACCACATCCCCATAAGGAAGCTACCAGGATCCTTATTTTTATACATAAGCCATCAGACTGACAATGGTAAACACCGTATCCAGTACAGTAAGACTGAGCACTGAGAGCCCAGGTCAGTCCTAATGCAAACCCTGCTTTCCCCCACAAAAGAGCTGAGAACAAAGAGAAAGCATCAAGGACCAAGTACAAGACCCAGAGACACACACGGGCACCCAACAGCAGAAGCTGCTTGAGGCCAAGAAGCCACGATAGCAGAAAGGAGAGGCGCCCCTGCCACAGCCCTAACAGCCGACAGCTGCACACGCCACCCCTGACGGCCATGCAACCGGCACGCTCCTGGGGACCTCAAGTCTAGTTCCCAGCCTATCCATCCTCTTGCAAAGCCAGACAGTCTCAACTGATCAAAAGGTGGGCTTGAATCCTAGATGTGCAAACTAGGAGATGCTTTTTTCTACTAGGTTTTCCTTTACTGTTACAGGTACACCTCGGAGATGCTGCAAGTTCAGTTCCAGTTCACCACAACAAATTGAACAGCCCAATAAAGTGAGTCACACAAATTTTTTGTTTTCCCGTACATTTATACCTTATTATAGTCTGAATTTAGACATAATGTCATTATGTCTAAAAAAAAACAATGTATATATCTTCCTTTTAAAATACTTTATCACTAAAAATTACTAACCATCATCTGACAATTCAGGGTTGTCAAAAACTTTCAGTTTGTTAAAAAAAAAAACAAGCAGAATCTATGATATGTATTAATAATGAAATGCAGTAAAACATGGTATACCTCTACTAACTTACCATTTCATTCTTTGAGACGTGCAATAATGCAGAATACTGTAAAATGCCTATAATTATAGAGAGTGTCTAGTACTTAAAAGCACTAATTAGTATTGAAGAATGTTGTAGTTCATGTAGTACAAATGAAGTTTACTTGTAATTTCTATAGTAAACACATCTTGGCCATGCTTTGTTTTACATCTAATAAAATTAAAAGGTCATTCTTTAGCGAGATCATTCTTCTTAAAAAAGCATAGATCATTCTTTAAAAGAGAATTTAATGTTATTAGCAAATAAAAAGGAAATTTTATAGTTGTATATGTGTTCAATTTGATTTTGTATTTCCTTTTTAAAAACTTATAACAATTACAAAAGGTTTTGCTTAAATAAATTAATCTGGTTAAAACAAAGGTGAAATATTTAAAGCCTATTTCATATTTATAATATCCACTATTAAACCAATAGTTACTTTATATTGAATATTAAACCATCAGAATATTACCAAGAAAAGTTGTTAAAGATAGTAGGAAGTGTTGGTGTCAAAATGTTAAGTGGAAAAAAAAACAAACCCCACAACACTTCAAAGCATACCTGTTCACCAGTAAAATTGTGTAAGGAGGACATGTTTTTCCCATCATAAATATAAACCTGTACAAGAAAAACAAAAGCATATGAAATAGAGTAAAATACGAAATAACCCGGAGATTTTTTAGAAAACACCTTTTAAGTTTCCTACCATGCCCAAAGTCCTCGCTGCTCTTGGAACTCCTGAAACGAAGTCTGAAAAGAAAAAAATTACTTATTTTTAAGACCAATACTGGCAACTCCAACAGTAAGTGGCTATGTGAGACAGCTTTAAGTTTTGTTATTTCAGTAGACAGTAAGTATGAGATCTTAAAAACTTGGGACTCCATAATAAATGACCCAAGCATTGATTTTAACATAAAATCAAATCTTTACAAAATATGGAAAGATTCTTGAAGATTTCAAATAAATGCATGTGTGCCCTCAAGGTATCTATAATCTTGTAAAAGAGGGCAGACAAGAGAAAAGGACTTAAGGATGAAGAAAAACTGTACATACAGTAATAAAAAAAAAATCCAGAGCCAAGTCAAACAGGGCTGAGGCTGCAATGATTGAGAAACATGATCAAATCAGGACTGAGCTCTGAAGATGGACAAAGAGAAGATGGGCTATAGACAGAGCTCAGAAAGTTACAGATGATGTGTCCAAAGAAAGGTGAACCTATTAAACTGTGCCTCCCCTAGAGAACTGAACCCACCGCACGTAAGAAGGAAAGAGCTGAAGAAACAGCTGGAGAGAAGACAGAGGTCGCTGAGGCTCTCGGCTCCCTTGGCTGGCTAAAAGAAGTTTACCATGGACCAAGCTCAGTTTCAAAACTCTTTAATTGCTGAAATTTTTCAGTGCCACCTGTTTCAAATGCTTAGTCTAAATTTTTAAAGAGGATTAAATCTAGTTCAAGCATATCGTACCATCTATGCCATCACCGTTGAAATCTCCGACGGCCACTGAGTAACCTAAAGAGGAACCAAAGGTAAAAACACCATCAGGGCAGAACTGATTATTTTCAACTTATTTGCAGACTAAGCTTTCCTGGAAAATACCTTCAACTAATTCCTTTAATTATGTAATATTTTGTCCTCTAGGAGAAATGGGTTCACATGTGTATGATAAATGAATCTTGAAGAAAATAATGGCCTAAATACTCAAATAGTATATATCTGTTAGAAACATAAGACTTTACAAAGGAGCCAGTTAAAAACAGGGCAAATTTGCAATTGTCATAAAGGAGTAACAAACAACAGATTTTTCTCAATCAGCAAAATACTATTTCTGTCATGTATACTTGGGTTTAATGAATAAGAGAAACTTAGAACAAAAGTTAATAAATCCTAAATCAAAACTGTAGTTTAACATAGTGAACAGAAGTTCAAGAACCAGACTGCTTGGGTTGGAATCTGAACAAGTTTTAAGTGAAGGACTTGAGGCAAAGACTTCAGACTTTATTTTGCCTCTCTGTGCCTCAGTATCTTTATCTATAAAATGGGAGTGATAACAGTACACTGTCACAGACTTGTGAGGATTAAATGAGTTATTACAGATAAAGCTCTTAGAACAACGTCCAGAATGCAGCAAGCACATCTTAAAGACTATCCATTATTAATATCACTGTGTAAATAATCATGCTCTTAAATTTCAGCTATTGAAATACAACATAATCTAGGTACTCAATAACAACCTGAAATTATATGTTCCTTATATTTTAAGAAAATCTTAATCTGTTTCACATAAAAGATTTTTCCACTGATAGCAGCATATGCAAATATAGGACAAATCTACCGCAATGCCAGAAAGTGAATCCATATTTCGATTTTACCTACCCAAATAACTGTCATCAAAAATAGCTTGTGCAGTCCGAGTTGCTAACTGGTTATTATACTTGATGCTGTAAACTTTGGGGTCATATTTAGACACAATTTCTGCTACTTGATCGGAAATGAGTTGACCTGAAAGAAATACATAAATTATAATTTAAAATGAGCTGCCTTGAAAACAATATATAAAATAATTGACAATTTTCTAGCAGAACCTTATGATGCAAATGATGGATAGCACCTGCATGAAAGAAAATAGAAATCTTTCTGTTTATTAGCCTTAAATAATTCATGATCCTAAATCTGAAATTTGATTATATTTAAGTCACAATTATTTCTATTCAATGCTAGTACTTAAAGTTAGTCTCTGCTAAAAAGCAAAAATTTATAAATGCAGAATTTGTTTTAATTCACTAACAAGTCAATGTTAAATAAATGGAATTATAAAATCAAGGATTGTTTCCCAACCAAATTTCAAACTAGAACTTGAAAAATCTACTGAAATTATTTTTACTTTAATAATAATTGGTTAAACTGATTTTTCTTAATGAGCTATTTGGACACCTTTATGAAGCAGCCTGAATGAGTGATTGCATTTTCTTCACAACCTTAAGTTATCGAGTACACAAGAAAGCCAGATACCTACATAAAAATCAGACTGCCTCCTTGTCACCAAGAAAGGCTGTCTGATTTATCAAATGCCATTTCCGTAACATATGGAAAACAATCTCTTCATTTCTGCTATTTCAGAAAGAAAATCATAATAGCTAAAGATTATCAATCTAGCTCCAATTTCTCCAGTCACATATGCAGAGTTTGTACGGTCTGTCTGGATCACTAATTTATTATCTTTGACTGCATGTTGTGTGCTTAGTTGTGTCTTGACTCTTTGTGACTTCATGGACTGCAGCCCACCAGACTCCTCTGTCCATGGGGTTTTCCAGGCAAGAACACTCGAGTGGGTTGCCATTTCCTTCTCCAGGGAATATTCTCAACCAAGGAATCAAACCCACATATCTTTACTGCTTGAGCAATTGAGGAATCCTATTGTCTTGCCTAAGTGGTATATAACACGTAGGAGGGATTCCTTAAATATTTGTTGAATCAAAGAACACAGGAAAATTTATCATGTCTTTGGAATAATACATCATTATCATTTTCTCTATTCTTACAGAGACAATTCTGAGATCTATGGGGAAATTCATCCTAATATCTTACATATTCCCAGTGAAACATGTTGATTTTAATCTTACTAAAACAAAAATATTCTCTGACTAGTCACTGAGTTTTTAGTAACATATTATATACCATTTATAATAAATCAATAGTATCTGTATCTGTGCTAATTTATAGTAAACAGGAATGCCTGCATTATGCAATACTCAAAGTATTAAAAGAACAAGTAATTTAAATATGTTCACAATTGTGTCTCTTAAAAGGCAGAGTTAAAGAGTCATGACTGAGAATCACAAAATCCATCTTTGGTTCCCACACATGCCAACGAGATACTTCCTTCTCTTCCACTGAATGATATACCTAGCAGCAAAGAGGAAAATAAACCCATGTTTTATAGCTACCTAGAAAGCATTAATATATATTTTCTTACATATAATTAGAACTGCTATTTTCATTTTTATTGTAAGGCTGCAAAACTCAAGTATAATTTTCCTACATCATTTCATCTTCCAATAGAGGTATAATTCACAGAAATTCAAAATTTTCAGTTTTAGTTAATATGTCTTATACTGATCCTCTTTGCCTGATTTTTCTTTGTCTCCTTTACCATCCCTTCCAATTTCTCACTTATTCCCACTTTTCATTCCTTATTTTCCTTCCACCTTGTTTTTCTTCAGCAAATCTCTTTCTTTAGTTCCTTTTCTATAAAGCAAAAGCACAGGTTTTCCCACAAGGAAACAAGTAAAGAAAGCACAGTGCAGAACACAGAAGTAAAATTCAGAATCAGAAAGTACATGCAAATCAATATAGTCAGAGATTTTCCAGTTCTTCCAAATATTGACAATGCTTGAATAACAGAATACCAATAAAAAAAAAAGCCTTGATTTGGTAAATGGTACTTTCTAGCCGAAAATAAACATATTAATATATTGACCAAATAAATAATTATGTTTCTAATTATAAATGAAACATAAATAAGCAGATATAGTTACCGATTTTCAAAGTGTAAGAAAGTAATGATCTGTTATATATTTGTTCAAATGGTAATTTTATTAATCCTCTGGAAATGACTAAAGAATGCAAATTTTTACTTCAATCACTGATGCCAATTTAATATATTCTTTTGAAACTTAATAAGATCCTCTATTTTTACAACTTCCCAAATACAAAGAAATCATTCTTGATGTCAGTGAATAATGAGAAAATAACCACATCAATATTCTAATGTGCAAATTAATTTTAAAACCATGAGCTTTTAGAAGGTCACAATTTACCGACAACTCCTCATACTTCCTAATGATTAATTATATCATTTCCTCTAAAGTACAGAGATGAAGTATTAAGCAATAAAAATTAATTACTTTAAATTACTTTATAATTTACTTTTAAAATATTTAGTTTATTTTCTACTAGAAATGCATATGTTATATATTATGTTATATATTTTACATATACCTTATTATATATGATGTTACAGTCCTTTTTAAAAAATTATAGATAGTGGTTATACATTTAAATTTAATTTTTCATTTCTTTCTTTTAAATAATTTGAAAAGTCCCAAAGGTACATGATAAGCCAGATGAGTCTGAAGTCACTATTGGGTAATTTTTAAAAGATTAACCTACCTTGCCAATAAAAACTACCAGGACCACCAAGAAGTACTCTGTCAGCCTAGATTAAATCAAACAAAAAGATACATATTTTAAAACAGATAGCTTTAAAAACTGAGAGCAATGTAATAAACATAAAAGCTACATATTCATGTATATATGACATATATATGCATATACATTAAAGCAAACAAAATCTTAAACCCAGCTGATTCCATAATTTTCACTGTACCTTTTCTAAAACACAATACAATAAATATCAAAAAGGAAGCCTATATTCATTCAATATATGAAAAAATATATATCTAAATACACATACAGATTCTGTAGATCTTGGCTGCTTCACACACTTGGTATGAAGTACTGTCAGCAAAGTATTATTAGTTACAGTAAGAAGAAAAGTCACTCCTTAATTTTATTACATTTGTGACTAATTGACAAATTTCCTTTCTAATGATGATTAAATTCTTTTCAAGCTAAAGCAAAATTTTTAGTGTCACGTATATCTAAAACAGGAGTGAGGTTTGAGGGTACATTTTTCAGGTATCTTGTGTATACCAATTACACTTGACTAGCATTTCTTATATCTGTAACAAATTACAAGCATCTAACTCAAGGTAGTTAGTGTTTTGAGCGTATTTTTAAATTTCTTCTCACTGGAGAAAAGATAAAAACTCTCTCTCCGAATACACATATGGCCTTTAAAGCTTTCAACAATCTCCTGCCTTGGCTATGTAAAAGATATTTCTAAGTTGTCTGCTTTAAAATGACACCACTTTTCAGAAATGAGTTGAAAAGAGCAATTAATTTAGCAATGACTATTCATGGTATGGGAATATTTCTGGGGTTATAGTTGTATTGCTCTAAGTACGGAAAATATGAACACTTCTTGTTTTAATACATTTATTTAAAAATACATCATCTAAGTTGAAACCTTTTATGTCTTAATATACTTTTTCTCTCTTTATTCTGCTTCCTTAAATTTTAAATTATGAGTAATTATGAATCAATTTTGAATTATGAATTTCAAATTGAGTGAATTAAAATTAACTGCTTGAAAAGGAGAGTTAACTAAAATTATTAGTACCTAATTTTAAGATTAAAAATATAAACTTACAAAAATAAGAAAATGCTTTATTAGTTTCTCTGAATCATGATTATAGTTTCTGTGCTTTTAGTAAATTTAAAGCACTTTTGCTTGCATTTTCTAAGTCATATTAAGTTTTCTAAGAAAGCTCTACTTTTAATCAAGCAATGTATTTTTGAGACTTCTCTAGGAGTAATCATATTTTCTCAATTTGTTATTCAAAATGTTCATATATCCCACAAAAAATCACACAAAGACAAAAATAAATTATATAAAGTATTTAAGAAAGATTTTCTTTGAAAATATACATGGAATTCTTATTTTTTAAAAAATGATGAAAAATTATCAACTCTAGAGAGCATATCAACTCAGTTAAAAATACATAAAGCCCTATATATGAGATTTCTTACAGTAATTAAACTGCTTCATCTTTATTTATTGCCCATAGGCACATAATAAATGACAAACATGCATGTTTTTCAACTTTTTTGTAACTAAACCCTGATTTGTAAAAGCGCCCATTCATAGCTTTTATGAAAACTCAATTTCAGGCAAAAATAGAAAGCTTTAATATAACAATCTATAAATCCATCCAACTGGAAATTTTAATATTGAGTCAAAATAGCTGTCTTCTGCTAAGGAGATTTTCTACTATTGTCTGTTCCCATTTTGATGAATATTTCAAATAAGCAATGTCTCCTAGGGAGAGAACAGTAGCAAACGATAGCAAATGCATGGTTAATTTTTATTAGATGTTTCCATAAAACAGTTACAAAGAATGTGAAGTATTATCCATTAATTTTTAACCACGGTTTAGATAACAGGGTAGATCTGAATCTCATTCAGTCTTAAATGAGAACTTACTTTAGTAAAATCAATGCTGAATCCTCCTTGACAAAATCCCTGTCCATCAGCATCAATATTTTCTAAAATAAAAAGATTGGAAATATACACAAACCCAAAAACAAACAAATAACACAAAACAAAACATGAGAAAAATCTGATATCACTGTAAGATAATGTACTCTGAGAGTGTTCATTCATTCAGGCTCTTAATGGGTTATTAACACATTCTTAAAAAGTTAGTATTCATGTTCATCAACACCCATTCATCAGAAATGGCAACACAGAGAGATGAAAGTAACTAGACCAGTCAGCAAGGGGCAGAAAGATCATCTAAGATAGTGGATTTCAAACTTTATTTTTATACAGAAAGATTATAGTTTATATCATAGCTCACACAACCCAACATACACACACTGTATTTCATTCCATCTTTTAAAAAACTGGTTATGACCTATTCTTTTATTTCATTTAACAATCATGAGTCATGATCCTTGAGTTAAAAACTCCAATCTGAAATTTCTAATTCTTACTATTATTCCCCTACAGTTGCTAGGTCTTTGCTAAGTTATTATGAAGACTAATAAGCAGATACCTGCATTCCAATACATTTATAGCCAAAAACAAATCTGAAAAAAACATAGTTCAGAATTTTGGGAGATGACCTAGTTGAATTTTCTGCAAAGAGCAAAATATACCCTTAAAACACATTTAGAAAGCCAACTTTTAAAAACATGACACTTTTAAGTATTTTCAAATGATGACAGACTCAACTGTTTTACTCTTTTACAATTACCCCTTTTCCTATAGTTCCCACAAAAGGGAACAATCAGCCAATTAATTTAAATTAGTTCTAATCACGAGTAATATTGTACCTAGAATAGAGGTAACTGAGCAAGTATTTTCCTTTTTTTATTTTGAGGATAATAAGAGCAAAGAAAAACAGCTACTCTTTAGTCATCAAGGAATTATTGTAGTCAATGCCACAATATCTAAATAATTATGATATAATATTCTTGTATTTGCCACCCAAATACAGTAACCAAAACTATCTACTTTCAGTCATAAGGACAGCTTGCAAGGATTTTTGTCAAATACTCCCATCAAAATTTTTGAACCCATTTTTAAAACCTGGGAACTGCCCTAAGATTACACACTTAATATCTAAATTTAGAAATTTTTTAAGAAAATAGCCTCAAGAGTATAATGCTCCCCCAATGTAAATTTTTCTAACCAAGAGGGAATGGGAAAATGTAGGGCTGGGGTTTCCAGCGCCTAGTGAATCATAGCAAGGAATTCTGCTCTGACCTCAAGTCAGCCTTTTATTTCCTTTATTCGAGTTGCATCTGGGGAACTCTTTTAAGCTATTTATAAAGACATCCTTTTTCGATTATCTTACTGTACAGTTATCTACTTTATTTGGTTTCCCAGAACATCCAACTAGAAAACATTACTGTCCTTTAAAAATTTAACAGGTACATGTTAAATAGTGCAAATGTAAAGCATTTTCTGTTGACTATAATCTATTACAGAGAAGGCTTTTGTTTTTATTTGTATGGACAGTTAATATTTTTCCTAATTGTTAAGCCTGACAATATTATATTTATTATTACTGATCATGATAGTAAGAGCAGCTAATGTTTATTAAGCCCTTAGTGTGAGTCCAGTACTGTACTAAAGCACTTAAATTCTTTTCAAATTTACAGAGCAAAATTCTATGAGAGTAACAGTAGCCCTATTCTATGAGAGATACTATGATTATTCACAACTTACATCTAAGGAAACTAAGGCTCACAGAAATTAAGGAATTTAACCACGGCAAACCTGCTAGTAAATAAAAGAGAGTGGATCTGAGGTGAAGAGTGTCTATAGCATTAGGCTGCAGTATCTCGAACCAGCAGTGTTCCCAAGCAACCATCAAGAGGAAGAAAAAGAAAACTAGAAATGATACCTGAGAAAAATCTATGTGCAAATAATATTATCATCAGAAGGTAGAAATAACAAAGACTCAGTCTGAGCATGAAGAAAGACTATTTAAATCATATGATTTGTGGTTCAGGCACTTTTAGAATAGAAAGACATCAGCCTTTTGTGCAATGCCCAAGAATGGTCATAGATATAATAATGAAAAGCCAAAAGCAAACATAATCAGTAATAAGGTAAACTTTTACAGAGAGTAAGGTTCCATAAATTCACATAGGTCACAATAAAAACGAAAGTAAATAAACAAACAAATGACCAACAACAACAACAAACCCACAAACTATCACCATACCAAGACAAGCAGTTATCCAGAAGCTGGCAGTGCAGCCCTACAAAATTGGCATTCCCAGGTAAAATCGGTCACGGGGCTAGGTTACATAATTTATTGAAGTATGAAGAAGCCATAAACTACAAAAATTGCTTCTGAAGCCTTTTATCTAAATCAGTGTTTTATCAATGATCAATTACCCACGACTGTAGATAAGCAGGTTGTCGGCAGATAAGAATACAACCCAGTTCTCAGATTCCCACTCTTGAGTGTGTTCCTCTGGGCAGTTTGCCTTTTGTACTTTAGGCCTGCATGTAGCTTAATATTTCAAAGGTTGAGCCCAAAAGTACATACAATGATCAAGAGATACTGAAAGCCAGACTTACTAGGAAAATGGTATTCACTTTTCTTTTTTTGAGATTTTTCTTTGCTTTTTCTCATACTTGAGGTATTATTATCAGTAAAGGGCCAGGTAATATAAATGTTTCGGGCTTAGGGGCTAGACAGCCTCTGTAGCAAGAACTCAACTCTCCCACTGTAGATGTTACTAGCATGTGAACAAACGGGTGTGGTTATGTTCCAGTCAAACTTTATTTACAAAAACAGGCTCACAAGTCATAGTTTGCTGACCTGATTTGGATGTTAAATACTTTGGAAAATGAGTTTAAAATTTCTGTGCTTAAACCAAATAAGTGAAGGCATTATGCAGCAGCTACATCATGCAAAAAGTCTTAATCCTTTAAATACATGTTAAGGAAGGAACCGGTCATTAGCAAAGAGGCAAAATGACGAAAAATACTAGCCAAACATCGCAGCATATCCTCAAGGGACCATCATCATTAGAATGCTTGTTTTCAGAAGGTTTCTTGTCCTCTTACATCAGGAATTAATCCAAAACCGCACTTGTGAAAGCAGAATGTACTCTCTCTATAGAAAAGTTGTGCTTCATACAAAGGCAATTGAAATGGAAAACATTTCCTATTGCTAATAATACAGGGAAAAAGTTCCTTTGGAATAAGACGGACCTGGGTTTATATCCTCATTAGATCACTCAGCATCATAACATGCAGGAAAAAGCTGTGACTTCAATTGTCTAGATCTCAGTTCCCACATGTATCGGAGGAGAATAAGGATGATTTTACAGGTGTGCCCACCACATAAACAGTAAGTTACAAGTATGGCACACAACAGTTAGTTCATCCTTGAGAGCTACAAAATTATCTTTTCATAATAGGAATATTTTCGCAATACAAAAATTAAAAACACAAATTTAGTCCTCACATTTTCCACACCACCAGAGAACAGCACCATGACCAAAACACCAACAAAGGTGGTGACGCAGATGGTGTCAGGAAACTGAGGGTAAAGCTGCCCATTCCCTCCATCCTGTGCACTGTGTGCCCCCTGCCCTCCCATAATAAACAACGTGGCTGTGGGTACATATCATTCTTTTCATGTTTACCTCCCACTTACAAAAAGTAGGACCAAGCAGTAGCCAAGAAAACAAGCATTTAGTAAAATGATTTGCAGTTTCTCAGAGGTTCAACTGCTTAGAATTTTGAAGACAAAGTTGATCCTTTGTCCTGATGTCAGAAGTCTCCTGACAAGGAAAAAAAGAGTCTAGCAGTAGGAATCTTACATGTGCTTTTGTTATTAATTCTCTCTACTACACTACCTAGTCACCAGCGAAGCAGAGTAAAGGCCTAAAAAGTGCTCCAGGTATAAACACCATACTGCATTTCAATAAGATATTTTCATGTTTCTGATATGAAGATCTGGGGTGGTGGCCAACTCAATGACGGTGGAGAACCAAAAGCATTGCAGTCTCCAAGACGGAAAAAAATACAGCATTTGGAAAGCATAATTAAAATCATAAATGCTCAAAGTCATCTTTAGTCACAATATAAATTTCACTGGAAATTTCAAATATTAGAGAACAGGGTGAAATCTTTTAGATCATCAGGAGGAGTGAGTCTAGTTAAGACTGACAAAGAGACTGATTAAAGCAAGGAAATTCAGACTCTGACTCTTGAGCCCAATGTTCTATCTTCCTATAAAAAATCTGGCTTCTTAAGATATAATTTTTTTAACTTTTAACATCATTATTAATACAAAGCTGTAAGTTCTCAAACTTTGGTTTCCATCAGAATTACCTCGTAGAATTTGTTAAAAATGCAGGTAGCCTGCTGAACCAGAATTCTTAGCTGTGGGGCCTGCATCTCTGATCGAAAAGTAAAAGGGAGCACCTTTCGACTAATGGTGACTAAAAATGCAGGTTTCCAAAATCAGTTGTTAATTGTTACTGACCAAGAAAAAGCAAAACAACAGTTCTTAGGAAGAAACGATAAGCCTGTTGACTATATATTTGATATTTCTTTACATTAATAAAACTGCTTTCATTTTGCCCTCTCAAACATCATGGTATGTCTACAAATTTTAACACATACATACACACACATTTTTAACAGCCTAGGCTTCCCAATCCTCTCAGTAAAAGCTAGTACAACTTCCAACACATACTTGATCTGCATGGAGCATACTCAACAGTCTTTGTTCCGTCCTGAAGAAAGCATGTTCCCCACGGGCTCTCTTTCCTGCTTCATTTCAGTCCTCCAGTGATACAGTGGGGCACAGGCCTGGAATCAAACAGGGGAGTCCATGCATAAACACTTTCTGAAAAAAATTGTGTTTCAGACAGTATATAACATTCTTTTATAAGCATTAACAAAAATTAATCAAACCTATACTCTTGGATAAAGATTTTTATAAGTACTCTTCTCATATGCTTCTAAAGGCCAGATATGTAGTCTAGGTTTTTGGGGTTTTTTTTCCAAAATAGTTAGCAGCATCATTATTTCATGCAGTACCTTTTTGATTTTAGGTAACTAAACTGAAGGTCACAGACCGACTCAATACTTTAACTAAATAATATATCTCTAAGCTACAAAGCAAATAATTTATCAAATAAAAAGGGAGTAAAATAATCTGCAGTACTTATTTACTTTTCAAATAAACTACAACCTTTTTGCTTTCAGGGCTATAGATTTCAACACTATATATAAGTGGTAGAATGCATGTTTTAATAGCATAGTAATCTACCAAAGTATAACAATTCAATTTGCTGGGAAAAAAAAAAAAAATCAATAAATTTTCTATATCCTTTGAAGCAAAACATTTTAAAACAAACATCGCAAACTGCTACTGCTTCTCTACATGTACCTGATTTCCAGGGTGGAGTGCCTGCCCCCCCTCCCCCCCGCTTCTGTGTACTTTTGCTTCGCTCTACCTCTTTCTGCCTAGAATGCCACTACCCTCAACTCCTCCCCTCACCTCTAACTGTGATTTGACACATTCCTAAGCGCCACTGAAATACTACTTCCTAAATAAACCCCTCCTTGATGCCCCACAATCCAATGGGAAAGAAAGAAAATAATAAATACTACACAGCTAATTAAAATAGGGAAGGGCTCTCTGAGGAAATGAAAGTAGAGCCGAAATCAGACTGACAAGGAGCCGGCTCTAGTGAAAAGCAGTAAGTTACACATAAGCAGAGGGAACGGACTCCTAAGGAACTAACTGAAATGACTTGGTATGGAAGGCATCAAAAATCAGTGTAGCTGCGCATTAAGACGCAGTGAGACGATGGCAAAGAGACAGCAGCCAGTGACTGGACTATGAAGACGCTGATAAAGGCCAGGATGAACAGGAGATATTTTTTCTGAGAGTGATGAAAAGCTGCTTAATTGTTTGAATCAGGAAAGTGAAATGCTCTGGTCCCTCTATAAAGAATGCGTTGTAGCTAGGGCAAGAGACGAAGCAGAGAAGTGAGAGGTGCTACTACACTGGCCCAGGAGAGTGATGATGGTGGCCTGGCACAGGAGAGAAATAGTGGAGATGATGATTTATTGACGGGTGGAATCCTGGAAGATGAAGGCAGAACTCACTGGGGTTGCTGGGGCATAGGGTAGAGTCATGCTTTTAAGATGAGGATGTTTTATACGGAAATAGTTACTTTCCTGGTTTTTCCTTTATGATGGAGGGTAACAGTTCTATTTTGGTTCACATTTATTTTGAGCAATAATGAGATATCCAAATGGAAATGCCAAATTGGCAGTTTGGAAATACAACTTGAAAGATACAAGAACAATTAAGAGCTAGAGATGTAGATTTGCGGATTATGATATACAGATCGTATTCATAGTCACAGGATAGGTTAGGAACTGCTAGATAAAAGGTACAGTTCAAGAAAACAGGAGCCCAGTCCAAAGCTCAGACACCCCAACATTTAGAAAATGAGCAGAAGTAGAGCTACTAAAGGTGATGGCAAAGGAGCAAGTGGTAAGAGGGGAAACTGGAAGAGTACAGTCCCAGGAGCCAAGGAAAGAAAAGTATTTCAAAGAAGTATGGCTCAAGTGACCTTGCTGAATAGTGCTGAGGGGCCAAGAAAAATGTTCTTGACCTCAAAGTCAAAACTGACCTTGCCCAAGCCTACCTGAGCCAGACAGGAAGGGCTGGGAAGAGGAAGGGAAGTGAGAACGTGGAGACAGTTACTACAGAAAACATTTCAACAAGTCTTCGAAAAGATGAGCAAAGGAAGGAGACTATAGCAAAGAGGAAGATGAGGCAAAGGTAAGGGTGTTTTATTCATAAGGAAAGGAGGTACTAGGGCATTTGACTAATCAAAGCTACACTATTCCTAAACCTTGCTGGAGAGAAACAAATTCCCAGGGAACTACCAAGTGGGGCAGAAAAAATGTCCAATGTAGGAATGACAGTGAAGGGTGAAAGAGAAGGTATCCTTAGAAGGGGTTCAGTTCAGTTCAGTCACTCAGTCGTGTCCGACTCTACGACCACATGAACCGCAGCATACCGGGCCTCCCTGTCCATCACCAACTCCTGGAGTCTACCCAAACCCATGTCCATCGAGTCAGTGATGCCATCCAGCCATCTCATCCTCTGTCATCCCCTTTGCCTCCTGCCCTCAGTCTTTCCCAGCATCAGGGTCTTTTCCAGTCAGCTCTTCACATCAAGTGGCCAAAGTATTGGAGTTTCAGCTTCAACATCAGTCCTTCCAATGAACACCTAGGACTGATCTCCTTTAGGATGGACTGGTTGGATCTCCTTGCAGTCCAAGGGACTCTCTTCTCCAACACCACAGTTCAAAAGCATCAGCTCTTCAGTGCTCAGCTTTCTTTATAGTCCAACTTTCACATCCATACATGACTACTGGAAAAGCCATAGCCTTGACTAGACGGACCTTTGTGGACAAAGTAATCAGAGCTATGTTATCGGAATAGATTCTGTGCCCCTGAGCACACTGAATTTTACTATCAGCTTTCTAACAGAAAACTTCCTGTGTTTTCATGGAAATTGACTAAATTTAACCTGTGAGTAAATACACAGAACTTACCAAAATTTTATCCTGTTTTGACCTCACAGATGCTCCAAACCACTGATGAGACTTAAACTCCAGTGGATCATCCTTGGCATAATCTCTGTTGCCTAAAATAAAATAAAATTCAAAACATTTTTTAAAAGCATGAGGGTGAGAATCAAAATATGCATCCTTTGTATAACAGAGTTTATTTCGACTCAGGTTTACAAATAGCATGCCTCTGATTAATCAAATTTGGCTACTTATTTCATACACTTTAAAACATTATATAGTTTATAGTTTCAACTAATCAGAAAAATAAAATGCAAGATGACTTGGAAGTGTCTCAGATTTGTTACTTGCCTTATCAATGACCATAATATAGATGTGTAAAAGTCACAATAAGTGAAATTTTCCAGTTGCTAAATTGTAGGATAATTAACTATTAAATACTTTCTGTATTTCCCAAAGTTCATTCTGTAGCATAAAGATATTTCTGAAAATAGAAGGCTATGAAACTCCTTTATAGAACACCAGCAGTTAAAGACTAAAGTCAAAGACTAAGATCTTGCGAATGACATTATACCATGAGTCAGAATCCAGGAGACATTATTTGGCTGGTAGGAAAAAGAATTAGATTTGGCACACTATATGCAAACATTTATTTTTCAGCCTACATTATTGAAAAAATTATTTTTTATTTCCAGTATACCAAGTACTCATAAAGCACTATAGATTTTAAAAGAAAAAGATAAAAATCTTTTCCACAAGAAAGTTCTTGATTGGCTCAATGAAAAAAAATACAGAAATAAATGCAAAAAGTATCAAGAGAGACTATTCTTAAAGTCTAGTCTGTTCCTCTTAAAATCTACTTATAATAATCATTCCTTATAAACATACAGTTCAATAACTATACTGGAGAGATCTATCAGACCAGTATCAGCTTTAAGAATGCCAGCCAATATGTAAATGTCATCAAAAGGTTTGATTAAATCTATTCTCTATATCTCAACCTTCTAAGATAGTGCTTATGGTTATTCAATTCCATTCTGAGGACTTTTAAGATCAACTGAAGAATTATAAATAATTAATGATCATTTCAATAATGCCAGACATTTCACAGGCAAGATGAAGGACATATTAGCTATACAGTTCTTTGAACTTTCTTGTTGTTTTTGCAAAAAAATAAATAAATAATTTGAATTGTCACTCTCCAAAGTCCTCTATCTGTAGTCTAAACACCACTCACTTTTGTCAGTGGTCACAAAGCACCTTTTATTGGTAAAGGGAGGGAGGAAGGATGAATGAACTAACTAATACATGCCTTTTACAAGTAAATCAAGGTTTCCCAACAGTGGCTGGCTTGCCTGTGATGCCGATGTTCACATGCCGACCTCACTGGGAACAAGACACATCAGTGACCTAGAGGTCCCCCAGCAGTCCATGTGCTCCCTTACACTTCCCATCCTCCCAGTTAGGTTAAAGCCACACAACTCATTTTAATCAATAAGTTAAGTGCAGAAGTGGCATGTGTTCCTTCTAGCTCAAGTCAGTTAAGAGTGGATATGAGCTCAGTAGTCATCATGTAAATACAGATCAAAACTACGATAAGGTGTCATCTCACACCAGTTAAGAAAGCTATTATCAGATGTGGAGAAAAGGGAACCCTGAAACACTGCTGGCTGGCAATGTAAACTGATGCAGCCATTATGGAAAATGGTATGGAGGCGACATAAGAAATTAAAGATAGGACTATGATTGTATGATCTGGCGATTCCACTCTAGGCATATACCTGAAGGAAATATACCACTATCTTAAGGCAATACCTGTACTCCCTTGTTCACTGAAGTATCATTAACAACAGTCAAGACATAGAAGCAACATAAATGTCTATGGTTGAATGAATTTTTTTTTAAAAAGAAACTACAGTCTATAATTAAAATGGAATATTATTCAACATTAAGAAAAAAAATCCTGCCATGTCCACTAATATGGTTGGATCTAGAAGGCATTATCTTAAGGGAAATAAGCCAGACACAGAAAAACAAATGCTTCATTGTATCACTTTTATGTGAAATCTCAAATTGTCATTTCATTTTAAAAACAAAGCAAAACAAAAACAGTGGCTATAAATTCTCCATGTTTTCTTTCTCCCATCTATGAAACTGAAAAGAATAGATGGTGTGGAATTCCTTAACGAAAGAAGCTGTAGTTCAAGTTTCCAAACCAACAGAAATAGCCAAACGATCAATACAAGATGATGACATGAGCAAGAAATTATCCTTTTTAAGTAAGATCTGGGTTTTAAGGGGGAAAAATGTTGTTACTCAAGTACAGCCTAGCACAGTTTGAGCAACATATACTCTAAAAACAAAACGCTAAAAATGGCCTGATCTACAACTTCAAAGAGGCTTTGCCCTTGGAAGAATTAGATTCAATTAATAGTTTTTTCTAAGATTTTAGCCATAAAATGTATGATTACAAGCTATGTAATAGGATTTTTAAAAATCTCACTGCAAGCTGAGTTCTCTCACTGGCTTTCTATTCTATTCTTTTCTGCGAAGGAAATAAAGGTATCACCCCTCCCCTGACATTAATGAAAAATACAGTATGACCTGAAACAGCTGGTGCTTGGAGGATACACTTCCAGTCACTATCACTTGACACCATAAGAATCATGATCAACTCAGGTAAGCTTAGCCTGAAGGAACTGACATTATGAACTTATGTATCTGAACAGAAGGTACAGAATTATCACAATTGCTGCCTTCTACTTCTGCTTTCATTTAAAACAGCCTTTTCAGCAAGACCCTAAAGATATCCAAGAAGAAGCACAACTTTTCTGTATTTCTGTATTTTGCTCTTTCGTGAAGTGCCACACTGGAGAGGTGCAAGTCAAATTAATTCAAATTATGGCTCTATAAAGTTCCTCATACTCTAATAAAACTTCAATTAAAAAAAAATGCAGACCCAACATCACTATATTCTTGCAAATACAAGTATTCCTGCCTAAAGACATCTGGTATAGCTTCCTCAAAAATGTCAACGTCATAAAAGACAAAAGAAAAACAGTAAGATTCAAGATTAAAAGAAAACAACGAGACATGGCAATCCAATGCAAGATATGATCCTTGACTGACTCTTTCGTCTGAAGCATTTTTCAAGTTACATAGGACTTTATTAGATAACCATATTGTAATGATGACACATTCCTAGTCTGTGATGATGACAGTGCTTTGGTTCTATAAGGGAAGGCCCTAGTTATGGGGAACTATCTGCTATGGGAAGTATTCCAGGGGTGAAGTTTCACAATGTCTGCAAGAATACTTGAATCTAGGTGAAGGGGATACTGTTCATTACATTCCAGTTTCAAATTATTCTGTTAAGTTTAAAATCTTGCAAAATAAAAGTACAGCAGTTAGCAAGTACAAATTGTATGTACTCTAGGCCAACAACAGAATATCTTTTATTTCTCTTTATTTTCACTCTTTATCATATTTACTCTGGGCTTCCCAGGTGGTGCTAATGGTAAGGAATCCACACGCCAATACAGGAGATGCAGGTTCAATCTCTGAACAAATATCCCCTGCAGGAGGAAATGGCAACCCACTCCAGTGTTCTTGCCTGGAAAACTCCTGGTAGGCTACAGTTCATGGATTTGCAAAGAATTGGACATGACAGTCCATGGACTCACAAAGAACTGGACATGACCGAGCAGACACACACACACACACACACACACACACACACACACACATTTACTCTAATAATACCATTAAATTTATTATAAAACAAATGAAAAAAATAAATAGGAAATAAAGCCATATGCAAAGACAAATCTAAAGACTACAATCCTACCGTGAAGAAACAAAACAGCCTCTGTGCACATATTAGTTATCTATCCTAAACATCTGTTTTAGGAATACCTGCATATTCTTTTATGTAAAATAGATATTTTAAGCCTGTATTAAAAAAAACACACAGAGAACAAGATGGCAGAGGAGTAGGTGGATGTGGAGTACGTCTCTCTCCACGGATACATCAGGATACACGTTCAGACACAGAAGTGCATGCAGAACACCAGCTGAGAGCAGACAGGAGTGCCTGACCAGTGGAAAAGAATACATAGACCCAGGCAAAACTCGGGAGGATGAAGGAACCAGGGGGAAACAGGAGTGTTAGTAGGACTGGACCTGCCCTCGGCGGGTGAGGGAAAGGAAGAAGGGGTCTGATCCCCACATCATGACAACTGTCTAAGTCAGAGGAGAAACATTTAAGGCTGAGAGTGAAACAGCTGATCCCGGCAGCCTAAATGGAATGAGCATCAGACAGTCCATGCCACAGACATACACACCCTGGACAAGGACATATATCCCCTGGAAGGTGCAGTGGCTGGCGGCTGGAGTTTAGGGATTGCAGAGCAATCCCAGAGCAAGGGCTGTCATTGACTGCAGAGAGATGGATTGAGGGGATGTTAGGGAGGAGATCATGGTGGGAAAGGCCTGTGGAAGAAAGCCAGGTAGCCATGGAAGCAAGGTGATACTGCTGAGTCACATGTAGGGAACAGAGGCATCACCACAGCCTCTCTCCCCACCCCACACCAGCATCAGCAGCTAACAATACAGAGACTGGCCCATCAAACGCCTGATGCACAGAACTACAGCATAGGACCCCACCCGGGGTGCCCCTTTAAGTGCCTGACCCACGGATCTACAAAGTAGGACCCCAGTCGGGAGCGGGGGTTGGGGTGGGGCCTTCTATGTGCCTGACATGCCGAACAAGAGGACCCCAGGCAAGGGAGCCTTGCCTGAACAGGCAGAGCAAGGGGAAAAGACTGGCCAAAGCGGCCTTCTGATTGCCAGCTACAAGAGGCTTGAAAAAGACTCCGATAGGGCCAAAAGCCGTGCAGCAGAGGCGGTCCCTGTCCCTGCACACTTGGCACCACCGGGGTCCCTGCAAGCCAAGCAGCTACGCCACCTTCTTGCTCAACTCTCACTGGGGCAGAGCTGCCACAGGAAAAAAGTCTTGCATCTATGCTCACAGGATCGCTCTGGTATTGTCCGACTCTTTGTGACCCTATGGACTGCAGCGTGCCAGGCTTCTCTGTCAGGGAAGGGGGTTCTCCAGGCAAGAATATTGGAGCATACTGGCCAATACTGGTTGCCATACCCTTCTAGAGCACCATATTTCCAGCTGCCCTAGCCACCAACTCCCTGAGTACTTGGTGATGCCAGAACCCCTGACACCCAAGCAGCTGCACCACCTCCACAATGGCCCTCACAGAGGCAAATCCAAGACCTTCCAGCGCAGCCTCAGGAGCAAATCCCAGTGGATGACCCACATGCAGAGGTGGAAATAAAACCACAACTGAAACTCAGGGGCAGTGTGACTGAGGAAGAAGACCCAAAACCTTCCCACCAGCTGTACAAGCTGCAGATTAAATCCACTCAATCAACTAGGCAGGCTCTGTGTCTACGCAATATATAAAAGGTCATTTGAGAGCTCCCACAAAAGAAAATGCACTGGTTCTGATAGCTGTGGACATTGGGGGCAAGAACACAGAGGACGAGGACCAGATTAGAATCTGAGCTGCACCCACAACAGGTCCAGAGATCAGCACAGCATTGGAGGGCATCCTAGGCAGGTGAGGTGGACTGACTCCCAGCGAGGGAAAGGATTCTGACAGCAGTTCTTATGTTTTGACTTGTTCTGTAGACTGTTTTGAATATTATTTTTCCTTTTTTCCCTCCCTCTGTTGTGCTTATCAACTTTATTGGCACTATGAAATTAAGCTTTTGAGCTTTTTTTTTTCCCTCAGTCACATTTTTTATTGTTGTGATAAGCCTCTGCCTTTGCTTTGGGGTTCTGCAGTTCTGGGGGGGGTTCCCTTTTTCTTTTTCTTTTTTTTTTTTTAAACTAAACCTGTTTTAATTCCAGGCAAGAATACTGGAGTGGGTTGCCATGCCCTCCTCCAGGATATCTTTTCAACCCAGGGATTGAACTCAGGTCTGTGTGGCTCCTGCATTACAGGAGGATTCTTTAGCACTGAGCACCAGGGAAGCCTCTATTTTCATTATAACATTATTTAACTATGCAATAAAACTATAGTTCCTATGGCTATAAAACTCAATAAATGCACAAATTAAACATCAGGAAAAAAGAATTCAAATTTAGAACACTGACAGACTGTTATAAAAGATGATGTTTCACAGAAGTTAAATTGCCAAAGCTTGACCTAGTAGTTGAAAGATACAGTTTCTTTTTTTTTCTAACATCAAAAATATAAATGCCAATGTTTGCTCTCAAATATGTTGCAAAACGTCATGTTACTAACATCAAAGCTCTGCTTGCTAGTTCAAGATAATCAGATATCAGGTCAGTCAAAATTTTCTTTTCCTTTTTTTAATTTCAATTTTTAATTTTTAAACCTATTACTACTTTTGCTAAATTTATTCTCTTGTCTGCTTTTCCTACTCTTCTTTTCCCCTTGCACTTAATCTTTAATATATATAAATCTCCTTTATATATCACATTTAACTTTGCGTATCTATTCTTTTCTTTTTTTCCTTTCCTCTCAACACATTTGTTTTATTTTCATTGCTTTACTTCCTAATTGGCACCTTGCTTTAGTTTTGTTATCCAATTTATGCTTTTCAGTTAATTAGATAAACTTTTTTGTTCACCAGGCCAATCTACTGTACTTTATTTTTGTTGGACTGTTTTGATTTTCTTATGGGTGGATATGTATATGTGTACATTCAGTCACATTTTTTTATTATTGTTATAAACCTCTGCCTCTATGTTGGGCTTTTACAGTTCTGTGGAGTTTTCCTTTTTTTTTTTTTTCAGTTTTTTTTTGTTTGTTTGTTTTCTCTTCTGTGTAATTTTCATTTTTTAAAACTTATTTTCTTTTTTCTACATTTATTTCTTTGTTTGCCTATCTACTGTTCTCTTCCCCTTGCAGTTAATCTTTAATGCATATAAATCTTCTTCATATACCTCTATTTAACTGTGCATATCTATTCTTTCTTCTCTTTAAGTTACTCTCAACATATTTGTTAGTTGTTTTTCATTGCTTTATTCCCCACTTGGCACCTTACTTTAATTTTGCTTTCCATTTTGTGCTTTAGCTAATTTTGTTCGTAACTGGTAAACATAATTTCTTATTTCCTTTGTTTGCCGGAGCAATCAATTGTACTTCATTTTTGTTGGGCTATTTTGACTTTGCTCATGGGTGTATATGTATATGTGTATATCTCATTATGTTAATTATTATTTCCCTGATTTTGTAACTGCCATTTGTCTGGGTTCATCTTTGGTTTCTCGTTTGGGATATTTGTTTTAATCTCACTCAATGATGTAACAAACCACTTGTGGAATCTTTGTTCCTGACCAGAGATCAAGCCTTGAGCTTTTGGAGGGGGAGCACTGACTCCAAGACCCTAGACTACCAGAGAACTGCAAACGCTAGGGAGAATCAAATAGTGAGAACTCACACAAAGGAAACCACTTGAATACACCACCCGGCATCACCCACCCACCAGTAGGACCCTGTGCAGGATGCCTCATCTAAACAAACAAAGCAAAAATATAAACCCAGTCATCAGCAGACAGAATTACCACCTCACTCAGTCTTGCCCATCAGAGGAAAAACAAACAAAAACTCAGCACAAATCTCACCCTATACAAAGCTTACACAAACCACTGGACCAAACTTGTGTGTGTGTGCTTAGTTGCTCAGTCATGTCCGACTCTGCAATCCCATGGACTTCAGCCTACCAAGTTCCTCTGTCCTTGGGGATTCTCCAGGCAAGAATACTGGAGTGGATTGTCTTGCCCTTCTCCAGGGGATCTTCCCAACCCAGGGATCGAACCCAGGTCTCCCACATCACAGGCGGATTCTTTACCAATATAGCTACCAGGGAAGCCCAGGAGGGCTGAAACCAAAACGAAGAAAGAATTCAACCTTGAAGCCTGGGAAAAGGAGACTTCAAACACAGTAAGTTAAAAAAATAATAATGAAAAGGTAGAGAAATACAACACAAATGAAGGAATAAACTAGACACTCAGAAGTCCAAATAAATGAAGAGAAAATAAGCAAACTTCCTGAAAAAGAATTCAGGATAATGATAGTAAAGACAATCAAAACCTTGCAAACAAAATGGAGAAAATGTAAGAATCAACTAACAAAGACCTAGAATTATTAAAAAATAAACGTTTAGAGACAACACAATTACTGAAATTAAAAATACTCTAGAAGGAATCAAAATCAGAATATCTGAAGCAGAAGAATGAATAAGTGAGCTGGAAGACAAAATGGTAGAAATAACTTCTGAAGAGAAAAATAAAGTAAAAAGAAGGAAAAGAACTGAGGATAGTCTCAAAGACCTCTGGGACAATATCAAATGCATCAACATTCGAATTATAGGGGTCCCAGAAGAAGAAGAGAAAAAGAAAAGGTATGAGAAAATTTCTGAAGAGTTGAAAATTTCCCTAGCATGGAAAAGGAAATAGTCAAGTCCAAGAGGCACAAATAGTCCCATACAGGATAAACCCAAGGAGAAACATGCCAAGACACATACTAATCAAACTAACAAAGACTAAACACAGAAAAAGAATATTAAAGGCAGCAAGGGAAAAGCGACAAGTAAGTTAAGACAGTTCAGTACCACAAAACCAGCTTTACAACAAATGTTAAAGGGACTCATACAGTCAAGAAATACAAGAGAGGAAAAAAGATCTACAAATCCAACCCCAAATAATTGAGAAAATGACAATAGGAACATATATATCAATAATACTTTAAATATAAATGGATTAAATGTTCCAACCAAAAGACACAGACTGGCTGAATGGATATAAAAAATAAGACCCATATATGTGCTGTCTATAAGAAACTCACTTCAGACCTAAAGACACATATAGACTGAAAGTGAGAGGATGGAAAAATATATTCCATACAAATGGGAAGCAAAGAAAGCTGGGGTAGCAATCCTCATATCAGACAAAACAGACCTTAAAATAAAGAAGATTACAAGAGATAAGGAAGAACATTACATAATGATTAAGGGCTCAATCCAAGAGGAAGACGTAACAATTGTAAATATCTATGCATCCAACATTGGAGCACCTCAATACATATGACAAACATATAAGACACATAAGACATAAAAGGAGAAATTGACAGTAACAGAAAAATAGTAGGAGACTTTAACACCCTGCTCTCACAATGGACAGATCATCAAAACAGAAAATTAATAAGGAAACACAACTCTTAAATGATACATTAGATGAGATGGATCTCATTGATATCTTCAGGACATTCCATTCAAATGCAGAAGAATACACCTTCTCAAGTGCACATGGAACATTCTCCAGGATAAGCCACATCTTGGGTCACAAATCAAATCTCAGTAAATTTAAGAAAATTGAGATCATTATCAAACATCTTCTCTGACCACAACTAGATATCAACTATAAGAAAAAAACTGCAAGAAACACAAACACATGCAGATTTAAAAACACACTTCTAAATAACCAACAGGTTACTGAAGACATAAAAGGGGAAATAAAAAAATCTCTAGAAACAAATGACAATGAAAATACAACTCAAAAACCTATGGGAGGCAGCAAAAACTATTCTATGTGGACAGTTTACAGCAATGCAACCCTACTTCAAGACACAAAAACATCAAATAGACAAACTAACTTTACACCTAAAACAACTATAAAAAGAACAACAACAACAAAAAAAACCCACAAAATTTGTAGAAGGAAAGAAATCATAAAGATTTGAGCAGAAATAAATAAAAAGAAATGAAAGAAACAATAGTAAAGATTAATAAAACTAAAAGCTGGTTCTTTGAGAAAATAAAATTGACAAGCATTTAGCCAGACTCATCAAGGAAAAAAAGAGAAGAGAATCAAATCAACAAAATTAGAAATGAAAAAGGAGAGGTTACAACAGACAATGCAGAAATACAAAGGATTATGAGACTATTAAGAACAACTATATGGCTATAAAATGGATAACCTGGAAGAAACAGACAGGTTCTCAGAAAAGTTCAATCTTTCATGACTGAACCAGGAAGAAACAGAAATTATGAACAACCCAATCACAAGCACTGAAATTGAAGCTGTGATCAAAAATCTTCCCCCAAAACAAAGCCCAGGACCAGATGGCTTCATAGGAGTATTCTACGAAACATTCAGAGAAGAGCTAATGCTTATCCTTCTAAAATTCTTTCAAAAATTGCAGAGGAAGGAACACTTCCAAACTCATTCAATGAGGCCACCATCATCCTGATACCAAAACCAGACAAAGACAACACAAAAAAGAAAACTACAGCCCAATATCACTGATGAACAAAGATGCATAAATCCTCAAAAAATTTTAGCAAACACAATTCAACAACACATCAAAAAGCTCATACACCATGATCAAGTTGGGTTTATTCCTGGGATACAATGATTCTTCAATATACGCAAATCAACCAAGGTGATATACCATATTAACAAATTGAAAGATAAAAACCATATGATAATCTCAATAGATGCATAAAAAGCCTTTGACAAAATTCAGCACCCATTTATGATCAAAACTCTTCAAAAAATGTGCAAAGAAGGAAACTACCTCAACATAGTAAAGGTCATATATGATGAGCCTACAGCAAACATTATTCTCAATGGTGAAAAACTGAAAGCATTCCCCCTAAGATCAGGAACAAGACAAAGGTGTCCACTTTTACCACTATTATTCAACATAGCTCTGGAAGTCCTAGCTACAGGAATCAGAGAAGAAAAAAATAAAAGGAATCCAGATTGGAAAAGAAGAAGCAAAACTCTCACTGTCTGTAGATGACATGATACTGTATATAGAAAACCTTAAAGACAGTATCAGAAAATTACTAGAGCTAATCAGTAAATTTAGCAAAGTTAGGGATACTAAATCAATACACAGAAATCACTTGCATTTCTATATACTAATAATGAAAAATCAGAAGAGAAATTAAGGAATCAATCCCATTCACCACTGCAACAAAAAGAATTAAGTATCTAGGAATAAACTTACCTAAGGAGACAAAAGAACTCTACACAGAAAATTATAAGACACTAATGAAAGAAATCAAAGATGCCATAAAGAGATGGAGAGATATGCCATGTTCCTGGATAGGAAGAATCAATATTGTGAAAATGACTACACTACCAAATGCAATTTACAAATTCAACGTGATTCCTATCAAATTACCAATGACATTTTTCACAGAACTAGAACAAAAAATTTCACAATTCATATGGAAACACAAAGGACCCTGAATAGTCAAAGCACTCTTAAGAATAACGGAGCTGGAGGAATCAACCTTCGGGATTTCAGATTATACTACAAAGCTACAGTCATCAAGACGGTATGGTACCAGCACAAAAACTGAAATATAGACAAATGGAACAAAATAGAAAGCCCAGAAATAAACCCATGCACCTATGGGTACCTTATTTTTGACAAAGGAGGCAAGAATATACAATGGGGCCAAGACAGCCTCTTCAATAAACGGTGCTGGGAAAACTGGACAGCTACATGTAAAACTATGAAATTAGAACACTTTCTAACACCATACACAAAGATAAACTCAAAATGCATTAAAAACCTGAATGTAAGACCAGAAACTATAAAACTCTTAGAGGAAAACATAGGCAGAACACTCAATGACATAAATCAAAGCAAGATCCTCTATGCCCCACCTCCTAGAGTAACAGAAATAAAAACAAAACTAAACAAGTGGGATCTGATTAAACTTAAAAGCTTTTGCACAACAAAGGAAACTATAAAGCAAGGTGAAAAGACAGCCCTCGGAATGGGAGAAAATAATAGTAAGTGAAACAAGTGACAAAGGATTAACTTCCAAAATATACAAGCAACTCATACAACTCAAGACCAGAAAAACAAACAACCCAATCAAAAAGTGGAAAAGAGACCTAAACAGACATTTCTCCAAAGAAGACATACAGATGGCCAACAAACACATGAAAAGATGCTCAACACTGCTCATTATTAGAAAAATGCAAATCAAAACTACAATGAGATATCACCTCACACCAATCAGAATGGCCATCATCAAAAAGTCTACAAACCATAAATGCTGGAGAGGGCGTGGAGAAAAGGGAACACTCTTGCACTGTTGGTGGGAATGTAAATTGATACAGCCACTATGAAAGATGGTAAGGATATTCCTTAAAAAACTAGGAATAAAACCACCATATGACCCAGCAATCCCACTCCTAGGCATATACCCTGAGGAAATAAAAATTGAAAAAGACACATGTATCCCACTGTTCATGCCAGCACTATTTACAATAGCTAGAACATGGAAGCAACCTAGGTGTCCATTGACAGATGAATGGATAAAGAAGTTATGGTATGTATACACAATGGAATATTACTCAGCCATAAAAAGGAACACATTTGAGTCAGTTCTGATGAGGTGGATGAACCTAGAATCTATTATACAGAGTGAAGTAAGTCAGAAAGAGAAAGATAAACATCGTATTCTAACGCACATATACGGAATCTAGAAAAATAGTACTGAAGAATTTATTTACAGGGCAGCAATAGAGAAACAGAGAATAGACTTATGGACATCTGGTGAGGGGAGGAGAGAATGAGACGTATGGAAAGAGTAACACGGAAACTTACATTACCATATGTAAAATAGATAGCCAACGGGAATTTGCTGTATGGCTCAGGAAACTCAAACAAGATTCTGTATCAACCTAGAGGGGTGGGATGGGGCGGGGAGATGGGAGGGAGGTTCAAAAGGGAGGGAATATATGTATACCTATGGCTGATTCATGTTGAGGTTTCACAGAAAACAGCAAAACTCTGTAAAGCAATTATCCTTCAATTAAAAAATAAAAGGTTAACAAAAACCATTCTATTATTCTACATAAATGTATATACTTTTTCCATGTCACAACATGTCAATAAAAGTAGACCTATAGCACCATTTTCATTGTTATGTAATACATCATACAGCTGCACAGCAGGTTATTTAATCCACCCCCTATATCTCCTTTAGTTTCATGTTCAGTAAACATTTGTATTTTAATTTAAGAGACTTACATATTCTCTCAGTCACATCCACTTCCTCTTGAATTTCAAGAAGCTCAGCATAAGCTAACTGAGCATGACCTCATTCCTATGTGAAGATCATTTCTAAATGAAGGTTCCTGCAAGGAGATCCAACCAGTCCATTCTAAAGATCAGCCCTGGGTGTTCTTTGGAAGGAATGATGCTAAAGCTGAAACTCCAGTACTTTGGCCACCTCATGCAAAAAGTAGACTCATTGGAAAAGACTCTGATGCTGGGAGGGATTGGGGGCAGGAGGAAAAGGGGACGACAGAGGATGAGATGGCTGAATGGCATCACCGACTCGATGGACGTAGGTCTGAGTGAACTCCAGGAGTTGGTGATGGACAGGGAGGTGTGGTGTGCTGCGATTCATGGGGTCGCAAAGAGTCGTACACACCTGAGCAACTGAACTGAACTAAATCCTTCTGGAAAATGGAATGTAATATAGAATATTATTCTAATGGATAAATTTTTATTAACTTTCCCAGATAAACTTATTCTTATATGTAAGAGTTCCCTTACTCTGAGCCTCTAGTCCCTTATACAAACTCCACTCATTCCCACCTGTAGGCCTTTTACCCAAGGCCCTCTGACCTGGAATACCTTATTCCTTCCATGCTTGATCCAAACCCTAACTGAAAATTCAGTTGCACCCACCCATGACTCTAACACATGATGAAATGGTAGTCTTTCCTGAAGGAAATGCCTGACACACAGAGCCCAGTCATGGGAACAAGTCTGCAGCGGAGGGATGCAGAGGAGTCGGAAGCGAGAAGGGTGGCAGCGTGCAGGGGAGGGGTATGCCTTCTGGGTCAAGAGAAAACCCTGTGCAAAGAAAGAGAGCAACGGGTATTCTTGGATTTTTAGAGACTCGTAAGTTGTTCACTGTGACTAGAGAAAAGGGTCTCTAGGTGGTCAAGAGCTTTCACATAATGCTAAGAATGGGCTGCGTGGCATTTTTCAATTGTGCTCTGTGCTAAGCAATTTTTCTACAATTATACTCCTGAAAGATAGAAGAGAAGTTTTCTTTGTAAAATGATACCAATTCTCTTCCTACTACCTTGAAAAGCTGCCTCCATATATATTTTTTTTTCCCTAAACAATGGACTTTTCTCTAAATTTGTAAGTGGTAGCACAGGACACTGCAACGCACTGTTAAGTAATATGTGCTTCTCATTGCTACCATATTTTGTGTCCTGTGTTTTTTTTCTTTAAAAAAAGCTCCTATAGCACCCCTACCATTATGATTACAGATATCTGTTTTTGTGGACACCAGATTAAGCTTAAGCTAAAAAATGTCCAAGAAAATAAGTATTACATATACTTCAATTTTATTTCTATCATCAAGTATTATGGTACATAAAAATCCACAGTTCTTTCCAATATGGCAAGCAATTTGGCCACAGGGTTTTAAAAAAATAAGAAACATTAGTCAAAGGTAAAAAAGCATCAGGCAATATGGCTTTTTTTTTTTAATTAAAAGCACATTTGAAAAGCCTGGAGTTTATTTAAAACTTAGATATTCCCCCAAGACAATAATTACATCTTAAGGCATCAAGTTATCAACTGTTTCCAATCATATTACCACACAAAAGAAGTCTCAAGTATACGTGGCTATAATGTATCAGCATGCATTAACAGCTAAAACTTAAGTCAACAGTTTTCCAAAAATACAGATTAATATCACACATTGCTTTGAATGCCTTGGGCTTCAACAGGTTCACAACCTCAAATTACCATTTCTTTAAGAAGTTTGCTCAATGGGAAGTAGGTCTTTACCAATCAGATTTTTTTTTTTCAGAGACCAATTCTTAAAATAGCCAATTCAATCTCAGGCAGAAGTTTAACTCAGATGAAGTGTGAATAGAATTGGGTGGGGAGAAAGAAAAGGAAAGCCTGCTTTCTAAACACACTGACAAGAAACTCATTCATGACCTGGCTGAAACTGGCAGCTAATCCAGGGCGCATGAGGGAAGTAAATATTTTCAGTCATGGCCCTGAGTCACCATTTCTAGTGATGCCGGAACTCCCCAGGCTGCTTGGACCATGCCACCAACCTTGAAAGGGAAATCTAATACAGACAGACTGCAGAAACTCCAGTGCTGGAGGGAATGCCACCTCAGGCAACAGTCAAGAAAGAACGATTTCTGCCCGCAGTTCTGTAAAAGCCCTTGGAATATTAGCTCTGATCTCCCAAGTAAATTAAAAGGAAAACGAAAATCTCATGCAATGGCAAAGAAAACTGCCCCAGGTTATGTAAATTAAGACTCTACACTGTCACTTTCAAAAATGCATAGAGGAAAATGTTGCTAGAGAGTCCTGAAGTTAATTAGCAAGTACATCCAAACCGTTGTTGTTCAGTCGCCAAGTCATGTCTGACTCTTGCCACCCCACGGACTGCAGCCTGTCAGGCTTCCTGTCCCTCACCATCTCCCAGAGTTTGCTCAAGTTCATGTCTATTGAATCAGTGATGCCACCCAACCATCTCAATCTCTGTCACCCTCTCCCCCTCCTGCTGTCAACCTTAACCAGCTTCAGAATCATTTCCAATGAGTCAGCTGTTCATATCAGTGGCCAGAGTACTGGAGCTTCAGCATCATTCCTTCCAAAGAATATTCAGGGTTGATTTCCTTTAAGACTGACTGGTCTGATCTCCTTGCTTTTCAAGGGACTCTCAAGAGTCTTCTTCAGCACCACAATTTGAAAGCATCAATTCTTCAGCACCCTGCTTTATTTACTGGCTAGCTCTCACATCCGTACATGACTACTGGAAAGATCATAGCCTTGACTATACGGACCTTTGTCAGCAAAGTGATGCCTTTGCTTTTTAACACACTGTCTAGGTTTGTCATAGTTTTCCTGCCAAGAAGCAACTATATTCTAATTTCATGGCTGCAGTCATCATCCACAGTGATTTTAGAGCCCAAGAAGAGGAAATCTATCACTGTTTCCACCTTTTCCCCTTCTATTTGCCATGAAGTGATGGGACCAGATGCCATGATCTTACTTTTTTAACACTGAGTTTTAAGCTGGCTTTTTCACTCTCCTCCTTCACCCTCATCAAGAGTCTCTTTAATTTCTCTTTGCTTTCTGCCATACTGCTTTAGAGTAGTATCATCCACATATCCGAGGTGGTTGATATTTCTCCTGGCATTTCTCATGGTGTGCTCTGTGTATTAAGTTAAATAAACAGGGTGACAATAAACAGTCTTGTACTCCTTTCTCAATCGTGAACCAATCAGTTGTTTCATACAGTGTTCTAACTTTTGGCTCTTAATCTGCATACAGGTTTCTCAGGAGACATGTAAGATGGTCTGGTATTTCCATCTCTTTAAGAGTTTTCCACAGTTTGCTATGATCCACACAGTCAAAGGCTTTAGCACAGTCAATGAAACAGAGGTAGATGTTTTTCTTGAATTCCTTTGCTTTCTCTATGAACCAGTGAATGTTGGCAATTTGATCTCTGCTTCCCCTGCCTTTTCTAAACCCAGAAAACATCTGGACATTTCCAGTTCATGCAATGTTGAAGCCTAGCTTAGAGGGTTTTGAGCAAAGCCTTAATAGCATGGGAGATGAGCGCAATTGTCTGGTGGTGTGACATTCTTTAGTACTGCCCTTCTTGAGAACTGGGATGAAGACTGGCCTTTTCCAATCCTGTGGCCACTGCTGGGTTTTCAAAATTTGCTGACATATTGAGTACAGCACTTTAGTAGCATCATCTTTCAGGATTTTAAATAACTCTGCTAGAATTCTATCACCTCCGCTAGTTTTACTGGAAGCAGTGCTTCCTAAGGCCCACTTGATTTCACAGTCCAGAATGTCGGCTCTGAGTTAGACACTACACCATCACGGTTATCTGGGTCATTAAGGATATTTTTTGTATAGTCCTTCTGTGTATTCTTTCCATCTCTTCTTGATCTTTTCTGCTTATATAAGGTCTTTACCATTTCTGTCCTTTATTGTGCCCATCTTTGGATGAAATATTCCTTTGATATTTCAAATTTACTTGCAGAGATCTCTGTCTTAGCCTTTCTGTTGTTTTCCTCTATTTCTTTGCATTGTTCATGGAAGAAGGCCTTCTTCTCTCTCCTTGCTATCATCTGGAACTCTGCACTTAGATGGGTGTGTGCTGCGCTAAGCTGCTTCAGTCATGTCCAACTCTCTGTGACCCTATGGATATGTAGCCTGCCAGGCTCCTCTGCCCGTGAGATTCTCCAGGCAAGAATACTAGAGTGGGTTGCAACGCCCATCTCCAGGAGATCTCCCCAACCCAGGGACTGAACCCGAGTCTCTTAAGTCTCCTTTACTGGCAGGGGAGTTCTTTACCACTGTCACCACCTGGGAAGTTGAGTGTGCCTTTCCCTTTCTCCCTTGCTTTTCACTTCTCTTGTCTTTATTTTTTATTTTACAATACTGTATTGGTTTTGCCATACATTGACATGAATCCGCCACAGGTGTACATGAGTTCCCAATCCTGAACTGCCACCCCCCCATATCATCCCTCTGAGTCATCCCAGTGCACCGGCCCCAAGCATCCTGTATCCTGTATCGAACATAGACGCAATTCGTTTCTTACATGATCGTATACATGTTTCAAAGCCATTCTCCCAAATCATCCCACCCTCTCCCTCTCCCACAGAGTCCAAAAGTCTGTTCTACACATCTGTGTCTCCTTTGCTGTCTCACATACAGGGTTATCACTACCATCTTTCTAAATTCCATATATATGTGTTAGTATACTGTATTGGTGTTTTTCTTTCTGGCTTACTTCACTCTGCATAATCAGCTCCAGTTTCATCCACCTCATCAGAACTGATTCAAATGTATTCTTTTTAACAGCTGAGTAATACTCCATTGTGTATATGTACCAACGCTTTCTTATCCATTCATCTGCTGATGGACATCTAGGTTGTTTCCATGTCCTGGCTACTATAAACAATGCTGGGATAACACTGGGGTACACGTGTCTCTTTTAATTCTGGTTTCCTCGGTGTGTATGCCCAGCAGTGGGATTGTTGGGTCATAAGGCAGTTCAATTTCCAGTTTTTAAGGAATCTCCACACTGTTCTCCATAGTGGCTGTACTAGTTTGCATTCCCACTAACAGTGTAAGAGGGTTCCCTTTTCTCCACACCCTCTTCAGCATTTATTGCTTGTAGACTTTGGATCTCAGCCATTCTGATGGTGTGACATGATATCTCGTTGTGGTCTGGATTTGCATTTCTCTAATAATGAGTGATGTTGAGCATCTTTTCACGTGTTTATTAGCCATCTGTATGTCTTCTTTGGAGAAATGTCTACTTAGTTCTTTGGCCCATTTTTTGATTGGGTCATTTATTTTTCTGGAATTGAGCTGCGTAAGTTGCTTATATATTTTTGAGATTAGTTGTGTTGTGAAAACTCGTCAACCACTTGTAAAAGAATGAAACTAGAACACTTACTAACACCATACACAAAAATAAACTCAAAATGGATTAAAGATCTACACGTAAGACCAGAAACTGTAAAACTCCTAGAGGAGAACATAGGCAAAACACTCTCCGACATAAATCATAGGAGGATCCTCTATGATCCACCTCCCAGAATATACTGGAAATCAAAGCAAAAATAAACAAATGGGATCTAATTAAAATTAAAAGCTTCTGCACAACAAAGGAAACTATAAGCAAGGTGAAAAGACAGCCTTCACTTCTCTTCTTTCTCAGCTCCTTGTAAAGCATCCTCAGACAAACACTTTGCCTTCCTGCATTTCTTTCTCTTTGGGATGGTTTTGTTTGCTGCCATCTCACTAGAAAAGTGAGAAAAGCCTTACCCTCACTAGAAGCTAACCTCACTTAACCTCTTTTCATGAGAAAAGACTTAACCTCCCTAGAAACAAGAAATGCAGATTAAAACAATTTGCTTCATCTGCCAGACTAAGAAAGATTTGGTTTAGAGGTAAGTTTTATGAATGGTTTCCTACTTCACAAATATGTTATCAAGTACGTGTTAAAGGGAGCTTCCCTGGTGGCTCCCTGGTAAAGAACCCGTCTGCCAACCGGGAAACATGGATTCAATCCCTGGATCAGGAAAGTCCTCCTCCAGAAGGAAATGGCAACCCACTCTAGTTTTCTTGCCTGGGAAATCCCATGGACAGAGGAGCCTGGCAGGCTACAGTCCATGGGGTCACAAAAGAGTTGGACATGACTTAGCGACTAAATAACAACAAGTGTTAAAAACACACATCCCTCTGATTTCCAAATTTCATTTTTAGAAATCAGCCCTAAATAAATAATTTAAAAGAACAAAAACATAATAAACATGTTCAAAGCATTGTTATAATAGTTTAAACAAAGCTTAAAAATCTATCTACAATAGGAGTAAATTGAGTAAGCTATAATTTTACATATTTATATGTACACAGTTGTCCGCATACATGCACACACACAGAGTATATATACAAAGGCCACATGGTACATACACAAACATGTTATACACACACAACCAAACATATCCTATTGATTTCCTCAGTGGTGGGATTGGGAGATTTTTCTTTTCTTTTTGCCCTTTGGAGTTTTCCCATTTTTCTCAATCAATGAATATGTATTGTTTGTATGTTTCAAAAAGTGAAAAAAAAAAGTAGCATGGGTATGTATTCAAAAACCTTCACATACAAAAGCTGTTAGGAGCTTATATATCCCCTTTTAATTAACTTAAGGTTTACATTTTCATCTTCCACACACAGAGTTTTAGCTCATGAAATTCAAGAACATTTAAGTTGTACATGCTCTCCTAGCAATTTTTATATAAGCATTATTCTTCATATAGTCATTAAACATTATATTTCCTAGTACTCAAACTACTGGAGTAGAATGCTGTGAAAAATAATTCATTTTAAAAACCAAAATTCCAGACATTACTGATGACCAAAATGGAGACTAATAAACTTGAGTAAGAAAACACAGTTTCTTAATATAAGAAACTCTGGAAGACAACATGCAATGGTTATACTTTAGTATTAGTGAAAGAATGACTTGCTTTATAAACTTTAAAGCATCTTTAAATGTCTCTAAAAGTGTAACTGTACTGACTTTAAAGAGATAAAGATTTCTAAATCCAGTGTTTGGCCACAAAAATAATCACTTGTGAATGTAAAAATAAATCATAGTCTATGAACATGAGCAAGTGTTAGTAATTTACACAGAGCTATCCAAGAATATCTTTTATATATATTAGGTACAGCTGTTTTTCAAAAGCAAACAAATGTCAGAAAAATAGAGCCAGTAGAAAATATGATAAAGCTCATTTCACTGGGGATTCGTATT
Source organism: Nanger dama (assembly GCA_917880005.1). NCBI lineage: Eukaryota > Metazoa > Chordata > Mammalia > Artiodactyla > Bovidae > Nanger > Nanger dama. Next base: position 10,244,590 of record CAKJTW010000010.1, read on the forward strand.
TTACTGACTGATTTATTACCATCACGGGGAACAGAGAATCAAAATCTCCCTCTCCGTCCATGAGCAATTCTGATGGAGCCAGCACAAAGAATACAGGCCCTTTGAAAACACCCAGTGCTCTATCAATGCTGGTTTGTTTCCTCCTAGAGATGAGAAGGAAATGATCCTGAAAGCGTCTAACATTTTAAAACAAAAACTCTTTACCAAAGATTAAAAAAAAAGATTTAAAAAGTCACCGTTAAGTCTTAAAATAATGCAGACGAGTCAGGTCCAAACGGGCTGGGAAGAGGATGGTCTTTAAAGGACTACATGTGCTCAGCTTTAGTAAAATATTTAAAGTGTTAAAATAGCAACTAACTGCATGAGTGGTAGTCAACTAGTAATGAAAGAATTGAATTAATTGATTTCTAGGTTGTCTGCCAGTTCTTCAATTGTGCAATTCTCTACTGGGAAACAATAGAGTATATTAGGAGAAACAGTTTCATTAAAAAACAACATACGTGAATAAAACAGACACGGTAAATATAAAGTGAAAAACACACATATATGTAATTCTTTTAGTATAAACTTATTTTGTATTAAGAAGGGAAGGCAGACTATTTTCTCTGTGTTTTCTAACTTTTCTCATTTGCACCTGGACAGGTATCTCGACACCACTCTGAAAGACAGAAAATCCACCAAGAGGACAAAGGCAAACTTAAGACTGTTTTTGAGTCAGCATGATTGTTTTAATTGCAGTGAGTTGGCAACTGAATGACACAGAGGCCAAAGAGCAGCTCAGTTTTCTATTTGCTATTAAATACAACGCATAGTAATTTTCAGAAAAACTCCACAGCAGTTTTCTTGACCGGAAAACTGGCATAGCCAGGGTTTGCCCACAGTCTACACAGCCAAGCCCTTCTGGGAACAGGTGGTAAGTGTTCCAGCAAGTCACTTGGGTGGAGGGCAATGACCTTATGATCTTCTCTAGGACAGACATTGTTGGTGAGAGGTGCCACCAATCCACTGAATGTGGGACATAAACGTACGTGCTTCTCCTTTCATAAGAGATGCATTTAACAAATCATGCAGCCAAGTCCACATTTCTAAACAGAGACTTCAGCAGTGCCAGGTGCTACATGTTCTCTGTCAGTGCTCTTGTTTAACTTCTCAGAAAAGATTCACTATTAAGAAAACTGGGCAATGGTCAATCTGTCAGTAACATCTGCTTCCTGAAAAAGGAAAGCATGTTGCAAGAAGATTTTCCTAAATGTTATCTCAAGAGGTTACAACACAGACCAAGATATGATCCAGTTAAGGGTATCCAGTTATCTTTATTTTATTCCTTTTCCATAACTATTCACTTCCCCACAGATGCAGTATGAGCATCAACTATTCTTTCTTCATTTGTATACTGCTTCATCATTTATGAAGAAGGACAAAGACATTCTTCACAGACATTATCTCATTTGATCCACATACAAGTTTGAGGCGTAGGTCTTATGCTTATTTGGCAAATGGGAAAATTTGAGGCTGGCAAACTTGAATCACTTGCCCAAGGTCACATCTAGTGAGTGTCAGGACATGAATTTGAGCCTTCACCTTCCAGTTTGCATTCCCCGTAACAACAGAGCCAAAGCAAAAACAAGGAAAGAGAAAACAAGGCCAACTTAAACAATCATGGTTGTGCCCTTAAAGTAGCTTATAGTGTGGGTGTGCATGTGTGCTCAGCTGCTTCAGTCGTATGCAGCTCATTGCGACACTATGGACTGTAGCCCACCAGGCTCCTCAGCCCATGAGATTCTACAGAAAAGAATACTGGAGTATGTTGCCATGTCTTGCCATGTCTGGATCTTCCCGACTCAGAGATCAAATCTATGTCTCCTGCATTCCAGCCAGATTGCTTACCACTGAGCTACCAGGGAAGCCCTAACGAATATCAAATAAAATATTTAAAGGGCACTGTGACAACAGAACAATCCCCACTACCCCACCCCACCACCAAAGATGCTCAGATCCTAATCCCTGAAACTTCATACCAGGCGAAATGTCACACCTGGATATAGCACATTACACAGCAAAAGGAACCTAGCAGATGTGATTCAGTTAAGGGTCTTGCAATGGAAAGTTACTCAGGATTATCTCAGTAGGCTTGATGTCGTCACAGCAGGGAGGCCGAAGAGTCAGTATCAGTGATGTGGCCTGAGACTCAACCAGTCAATCCTGGCTTTTAAAACAGAGGAGGGGGCTACAAGCCACGGAAGATGAGTGGCCTCTTCAAGTTAGAAAAGGCCTGAAAATGGCTTCTTCCTTGGAGCCCCCAAGAGGAACGCAGCACTGCAAACACCTTGATTTGGGCCCAATGAGACATCAGACCTTCGAAACTGAAGTTAATACACTTGTGTTGTTTTTAAGCCTCCAAATGTATTTATAGTAACTTGTGATGAAAAAAATAAGAAACTAATCAAGTATGAAGACAAAACTGAGATAACAGATTAACCCTATCTTGCTACATAAATATTCTTGATAATGTTTTGCATACCAACATAATACAATTTTAGAACATTTTTACTTCTTAAAATACACAGATTATGAGTCCTTACACTAAAGTAGACTTGCTTAAGTTCTACTTTTCCACATCTGTGTCCTGTGTGCTGTCGTGTCGGACTCTTTGCGACCCCATGGACTATACAGCCCACCAGGCTCCTTTGTCCATGGGATTTTCCAGGCAAGAATACAAGTGGGTTGCCATCTACATTCAGATAAATTGTGTTTTCTACATAACAATCATTTTGTTTTTTTAGAAGTAGGGGAATAAGAGATAACAAAGTACTGTGTATAAATAAACAAGCTCCAAGAGTATATTGTAGAACACAGAAAATATAGGCACTATTTTATAATAACTATAAATGGAGTATAATCTTTAAAAATTATGAATCACTGTATTGTACACCTGAAATGGATAAAATATTGTAAATCAATTATATCTCAAAATTAAAAAAAAAATCATGTTAGTAGAAAACAAACAAATCATACCCCAAAATGACCTTTTAAATTTCAGTAATTCAACCCATGTCTCAAAGTTCAGATTATTCTATCAATTTAGGGGAAAATCAGTTTTCAACCATTATACAAACCTTAGTTAAAACCTACCAATTTTGCTGAGTCACTAGATGAAGGAGTTTAAAAATTTAAGTGGGTAACTACCATTTCAAAGTAGATGAAATCACTGAACAGGTATGTAAAATAAAACACGAGGTTTTCCTTTTTACATACTAGTTGTGGTTTTATTTACATACTACATCAAGGGAATCAGCAGGAAAAAGAAAAATAAAGAAGACAAATCACACAAAAGGACACAATTAGAAACACAGTAAAGTTTATGTTTAGAAGTTAACAAAAGAAAACAAAGAAGACAAGCAAAAGTCAAAAGCTTATAAGAAAATTAAGAGAGCATGTTTAAGAACTAAGTTTCACAAATCCATGAAATAAAGTTTAGACAGAGGTTTTTTTTTTTGTTCCTGCAGAATCAGTAATGCACAAATATCATTCAAAAATCAAAGCGGATAAGCTTACTTAAATTCTCAGACTGAATTTTCTACTAAATTAAACTTTTCATCACAGAACTCTATATTTTCCCTGTCTAAAAGACACGTCTACAATATTCTGGAGCTATCCATATAATATTCATCATTTCATGTAACCTGTATAATTCTACCAAAAATAATGACTAAGAAAATTAATAGAATGGGTACTGAAAATGTTACTTTCTCTGTAAAGTTCACATCAAATCTACTTAGCATGGCAAAGAACCAAGAGCTCTACCCACGGGGTTCTAGATCCTTTTATTTTTCCTACAATGCTCTATGTGTGTTAGGCTCAATGGTGAATTTATTTGGTTAGATTGCTGGCTTGAAGTATCTTTTTAAAGTTCATTTGGATCCTCCCTCCGTTTACTTTCAGCTTAATTTCTCAACATGCCCTCAACACCCTCACCTAATGCATATAAATCTTATAGAAAAATGTACACATGCAGGTCACATAGAATTATTTGATTTTCCTTCAAAAACACTTTTACTAATCTATACATATTTTGTTTCCTCTGCCCTGGAACTGTCTCTTGCCTCTGGTGAATTCTACCTTATCTTTTATTAGCTACCTAAAATACCAGAAACTGATCTGATACCAGAAGCCCTTCTCCAAAGCCTCAAGCAGTGATAAGACTTTCTGGGCCTGCCTCCTTTATTTCAATATAAATCTTCCTGTGTCTACTGCTCAGACATAAAGTGACATAAATTTAGATGGGTCTTCCAACCATAATTTTTAAAATTTTTCTTCCTCTTCCACTACCAAAAATCATGCCCTGGGATAAGAAAAAAAGCACACTACAAGTATTCATCTTTCCTCTTTAAGAGCTAAGAAACTATTACACTATTCTAATACCAAACTCCAGATTTTCTGTCTTAGCTACTGCTACATGTCTTAATGCATGTGACAAGTCACACTAAAATGGCCTACAAAGTTATACACTGTTTAATATCTAGGTATATCGTTGGTAAACAGAAAATAAAATTGGTTCATGAATTATTGATCAGTAACAAACACACAATAACTTGAGCAAACTCTGGAGACAGTGGGGGCAGGGAAGCCTGGCATGCTACAGCCAATGGGGTTGCAAAGAGTTGGACATGACTTAGCAACTGAACAACAAGCACAGATAAACACTGGATTTGTAAAGGATGTTTCCTTACTATGACCTTGTTTTCCAACCCCAAAGAGAAAAAGGTAATCTCTTACTGCTATTCTTTTTCTTCGTTTGAAGAACTGTAAATTCTAGTTCTCTAAACAAGCTCATAATCTATCATTTCTTGGCTGTGCCAGGTAAGACAGATTTTCTGACATAGGCATATGTCTTAGACTCAGTCAGATACTACCATAAAAGCTTTGAATCTCTAGCAAGTGATGCAAAAAGCCGGAGATGGGTAAGAAATTATTCTCATGGTGTTGTCCCACAGCCAGTAACAGCAATTCCAATAGCAATAAAACCCTACCTACACTATGAGTTCCTGTTAGCTTCTCTTACCCATTATTTAGAAAACTATCGAGTTACCAATATTCTGCCAATAAATTTCTATTCAGCAAAATTTAGCCAAAGTCAATTTTTATTGCTTTACACGAAGAACCCAACACCTGCAGGCAATAAACACACACAGCCTACCATATGCCAAGCACTTCTCCATTCACTAGCACGCAATGGTGAGCACAAGCAAATGTGTCTGGAGAATTTACAGTCTAGTCTGGAAAACAAACACATCAAGACAACCAGAAAGAAAAGAAGTGTAAGTTTTAGCTAAATAAAGAAAAAGAGCTGTATTTACTGCATCGACAGCCTGCATAGCAGCGGCTGATCTAAAAGGAAAACAGGGGATGGGAAAGGACACTGACAATACACTATTTAACACCAAGTATTTGTAGTATCTCCAAAAAGCACTTGTGAATCTGGAACTAGCTGATGTTTGTTCTTATTACAAAAGAAATAAGTCACTATTCTGTTTTTAAACAGAAACAGCCCAAGAAATAAATGATCCTAAAGTAAGTACTTCATACAGTTACAAACTTCAAATGTTGATACAGCTATCAGGAGGGATTCTCAGGACTCAATTTAATTAATGGTCAGACTCACAAAACCACCAGAGGCCACACTGAGCACCAGTCTATTTTGAGGCTTTAGAACAGAACCGGACATACCCCCTAAGAGAGTCCTCACATGAACCTTCCTGTGCAGCAGTACACACAGCTGTCCAGAGCACTTCTCTTTGCCTCCCCAGGAGACAGCTCAGACATGAGCGAGGTCTGGTGGATAAAGCAGCTACCGGTGTGTCAGGTCTCAGGCCCCATGGGAATGGCATCTCCTATAAAAACCCCACAGCCAGCACTTTCAGACTGCCCACAAAGGACATGCCAGTTGTGAGAGTCAGTGCACTCAGGGAACGCTGACGCTATGGCTTCCCGTCAGGTACTAACAGTCTATAGTTTCTCCTAAACTAAATTCAATTTACCAACCAGGGGCCATTCTTAGCAAAGCAACAATATCTATTTACTTAGCCACTCAGGACCCAATAAAACAGAACAAGAAACTTAACAGGAACTCGGGTTGGCATGCAGAGTAGGAAAGGGTTTTAATAACCATTTTCAAAAGCTGACTACTGACAATATTACTTAGTGTTGATATCCCTACATGTATTATTCAGTTAGACTGCATTACGCTAAAGTAACAAGCACCCCCAATATCTATTAGTCAAAAATAACAAAAAATTACTCTATATACGTACATTGTGGGTCAGTAAGAGCCTAAGCTTCACATCATCCTCACTCAGGAACCTATGCTGAGGGAGCCCCTATCATTTAAACTATTACCATTCGCTGTGCCATCTGGCAAGAGGAGGAGCAGAACAATGTCCCAGCTCCTAAACCCTTCCGCCTACACTGCTGCTCATGTTTCACTGGCTAGCAAAAGTCACAAGGGCTTACCTAATTCAAGGGCGCCCCTAGAAGTTTTAGAAATATGATACTAATCACTAGTTGCAGTACCTACTATATATTATCCAAGAGCTAATGTAATAAAATAATTTTATAAATTCAACATCATAGTAATTCGATAAATTCAGCCATTCAACATAACAATAATCCAAGCCTATGCCCCAATCACTGATGTTGAAGAAGCTGAAGTTGACCAGTTCTATGAAGATCCTACAGACTTTCTAGAACTAAATACCAAAGGGGCAAAAACAAAAAGATGTCCTTTTCATCACAGGTGTTTGCTATGATGAGTGTGTTCTCTTGACAAAACTCTGTTCAAGGCTGCTTCATTTTGTCCTTTGAGGCCAAACTTACCTGTTACTCCAGGTTATCTCTTGACTTCTATGTCTGTGAAATTATTGCAAAATTCAGGCTTAAACTGAAGAAGTAGGGAAAACCACTAGGTCATTCAGGCATGACCTAAATAAAAATCCCTAAGATTATACAGTAGAGGTGATGAATAGATTCAAAGGATTAGATCTGGTAGACAGAGTGCCTGAAGAACTATGGACAGAGGTTCTACACTGTACAAGAGGCAGTGACCAAAACATCCCCAAGAAAATGAAATCCAAGAAGGTAAAATGGTTCCAAACTGGGAAAGGACTACAACAAGGCTACATACTGTCACCTTGCTTATCTAACTTTTATGCACAGTACATAATGTGAAATGCCGGGCTGGATGAAGCACAAGCTGGAAGCCAGACAGCTGGGAAAAATATCAACAACCTCAGATATGCAGATGATACTGCTCTAATGGCAGAAAGTGAAGAGGAACTGAAGAGGGTGAAAGAGGAGAGTGAAAAGCTGGCTTAAAACTCAACATTCAAAAAATTAAGATAATGGCATCCAGTCCCATCACTTCATGGCATATAGAAGGGGAACAAGTGGAAGCAGTGGCTGACTTTATTTTCCTGGGTTCCAAAATCACTGCGGATGATGACTGCAGCCATGAAATTAAAAGACGCTTACTCCTTGAAAGGAAAGCTATGATAAACATAGACAGCACATTAAACAGCAGAGACTGTTTGCTGACAAAGGTCTATACAGAAATCCCGGCCACCCCCAGCTACAGCTGTGTCCCAGAATCTGCACACTGCTCTCACTTTCGGGAGCTTCATCTCCTGATTGGTGCCGCCCTCTACCTCATCTACTTCCAGATCCTAATGCGACTGTAGGAGTAACAGAAGCAACAAGCCACAGATAGAGCTGGTTCTGTTTAAGAAGCCACCATGGCTTAAAATGTGGTTGGATCCCTTTGGTGGGAAATGAGAAGACTATGACCACCTTTAATTATGACAGGAGAAAGAGACTTCACGCTTTCAGTTCTACAGCAAGTATAATCGGTCACCTGGCTACAGAATGATGGCTGGAGAAGAAAACGCGAGAAAGCCATAAAGAAGAGTAGTACTGTGTACAAGGATTAAATTCCCTTCTTAAGTTCGAAAGAATCCTGGAATAAATCACACCATCAGGAAAGTTTTCATGATTTGGTTTCCTTTCTAAAAATGAAGCTTTCTCACCCAGCTGGGATTGGAGGCGATCTATTTATCATTCAGTCTCTACCTCTTACCCACCTGGGATGTGCTATGAATATAAGCAACCAATAGACTGGGGAAGATTCTAGTCTGTTTTGCAATTTTGCAAATGGGAAGTTTCAGGGGAAAACACCATAATGAGCGGCCTCATAGGGCCCTTTGAAAATGTTAAAGTTGATAAAACTCTTTGAAGACAGGTACATTGTGTTCTTTAAAAATAAATAGTTCAACTCAACTATCTCATTAGGAAGGTTGCTCTACATTGAAAAATAAACTTGAAGCAAAACTAAATGATAAACATGCCTACCAGAAATCACTGTTGAATTAACTGAAGTGAAAGTGTGTATATTAGAATGATTTCTTTTCACTTAAAAAAAAAAAAAAGTCTATATAGTCAAAGCTATGGTTTCTCCCACAGTCATGTGTAGCTATGAGAGCTGGACCATAAAGAAGGCTAAGTGCCAAAGAACTGATGCTTTCAAACTACGGTACTGACAAGACTCTTGAGAGTCCCTTGGACTGCAAAGACATCAAGTCAGTCAATCCTAAAGGAAATCAACCCTGAATATTCTCTGGAAGGACTAAAGCTAAAGTTGAAGTTTCAATTATTTGACCACCTGATGCTACGAGCCAACTCAGTGGGAAAGACCCTGATGCTAGGAAAGACTGAAGGCAAAAGGAGAAGGCGGCAGAAGAAATGATTAGATACCACCACAAACTCAATGGACATGACTTTGAGCAAACTCCAGGAGACAGTGGAGGGCAGGGTAGCCTGGCATACTACAGTCCATGGGGTCGCAAAGAGGTGGACACAACTTAGTGACTGAGCAACATATACATGGGGTCGCAAAGAGGTGGACACAACTTAGTGACTGAGCAACAATAAATTTTATTTCCCAAATATTCAAAAAAATGAGGATGGAGGCCTTTAAAGCACTGGAAGTCTCCTCTGGACTCAGAAACACAATAAAGCAGAGAAAATAAAATTAAATAACTGAAACGGTTCATGATCAGCCTTGGAATATAATACAGCTGTGGAAAGGTAGGCAATCTTCCCAAAGTAACAATGGGAACCCCTGGAAAAGGGAATGGCAACCCACTCCAATATTCTTGCCTGGGGAACCCCATGAACAGAGGAGCCTGGCTGGCTACAGTACATGGGGTCACAAAGAGTCAGATGTGTCTAAGCAACTAGACAACAACAACACTGGAAAAAGTGGCAGAGCCTGGATTTGAATGCAGGGGCTGTGTGACTCCATGGTCTACTTCCTTTTCATGACACGACGATGTACAGCAAATATAGATGGAGAGAGTGAAGAAAGAAGAGTCAAAGGGCAAACTCCGCAAGAGTACCAAGAAGCTTAGGAGGCAGGGAACTATATTCAATATCCTATGACAAAACATAATAGAAAAGAAATGAAAAGAATACATATATAACTGAGTCACTCTGCCGTACAGAAGAAATTAACACATTATAAATCGACTATACTTCAATAATTTTACTGTATAAAAATTAATAATTTTATTATATAAAATTAAAATTTTAATTATCTAAAATACTATATAATATTAATATAAATATAAAATACTTATATATTATATAAATATATATTATATGTATAATATATATTTATATTATATTATATGTTATATATAATATATTTTATATATAATATATCATACATATTATATAATATATATTTATATTATAATATATATTAAATAATATTTATATTATATTATATTATATATATAATATTATAATATATTATAAAATTTTTATGTTATATTATATAAATTATATTAATATAAAATACTTTTATATAAAATATAAAATACTTATAAATATTATATAACATACTATATAATATTAATATAAATATAATATACTATACTTCAATAATTTTTTTAAAAGGTCAGGAGGAATAAGAGGACAAGATAGTTTCAGACAGGCAAAAAGTGGCAACTAAGACAGTGGTGGACGCAGGATCAAGTGTCCACTGAGGCAGAGCTGCCACCAGCGATTTGAGTTTGAGCAACGCTGGGTTAGGTTCAGGGAGCCACCAGATTGAAGCAGCTGAGAATGGAGGTGATAAAGGGAACCAGAGTGTTCAATATCCTGCTTGTGGAAAAAAGGAGAAAAGAAAATGGCTAAGAGAAGACACAAGCTCAAGGGAAAGCTGTTTCGATTAATTTTTCAGGTAGGAAAAAGTAAAGCATGTTTGAAAGTTGTTTTCTTTTTAAAAAAATTTAAAAAGGAGTACTGGGGAAGGGCAGGATCATAGAGACAAATGAGAGTAGGCAGGGTCCCTGAGAAGGGAGAAGTATTAACAATAAAAGCCACTTGAAGGGGAGGACAGAGGACAAGACTGTTGGATGGCATCACCGACTCAAGTGACACGAGTCTGAGCAAACTCCAGGAGATGGTGAAGGACAGGGAAGCCTGGCGTGCTGCAGTCCACCAAGTCGCAGGGCTGGAATGACTGAGCAACAGAACAACAACAGAGAGACTGCAGTGGGCCTGGCCCTGCACTAAGCAGGCCACATGTTTTAACATTCCACTTAACTCCATAGGAATCAACTCATTCCTTTTAACACTTTCCTGCACTGTGTCGGGAGAGGGTGGTAACCTGTTAGTAAACTGTGAAAAGTTAAACAGCAGCAAATGACAGGGCTGGGTTAAGCCCCAGGCGATTTGCTTCCAGAAACCACACTTATCCCCTCAGCTACTATCTCCCTGACTCAAGACTGAGGATGAGGGAAACAGAAATGCTACTATCTCTCTTGAGATAATTAAAAAGATAAAAGACATCAGTGGTGCAGAGATGTGATGTACCTGGGCTAGAATGGGACAGAGGTATGAGGAAAGTTCAGGAGGATTCTGTAAGTTGTAAGCATTTCTTCCATAGTCAAGATACACTCTGATGGTGCTAGTTCCAGATAGATATATATGTTTATGACTAGATTACTGAAAACCATATTGTCCTGTTTTCTTAAATTCAAACACTATTTGGATAAAAACTGTAATGGAAAAAATACAATTTGTATATTTTTTTTCATAAGAGAAGTCCAAGAGGCTGTACAAAATGATTAGAAAACTATCATAAACAAGGACAAAAAGAATAGAAAAAGTCCATACATGTCAATGTACAACTGAAGGACTTTAGCAATTTCCTCACTACAGGAAAAGCTCTTATGATTCATTCATTCATCTATTTAATTTATTGGGTACCACTTGTGCCAGGCATTGTTTTAGGCCCTGGGATTGCAGCAGTGAACAAAACAGATAAAAACAATCCCCATGGAATACATATTCTAATTGAAGGAAAGGATAACTAAAACAAATTAAAAATAAACTGTACAGCAATGTGAGTACTAAGGAAAAAAATAAAGCAGAGAAGATGATGGGAGCACAAAGTGGCAAAGGGAAATTGGAATTTTAAATAAGGAGGTCAGCACATAACTGAGAAAATGACATTTGAGGAATTCCCAGAGGAGGTGATGGAGGGGCACCCAATGTACATGTGGGGAATAATGTTTCAGGCAGTGGAAATAGTCCAGGCAAAGGTAAGGTGAGAATGTGCCTACTGTTTACAAACCTCTGCAAAGAGACCCAGTGAGGCTGGAAGAGCATGAAGGTAAAGACAGAAACGGTGGGCTGGATACTCAAGAGTCCTCTCAGCTACTGTGAGACAGATGGAAGTGGAATCTGTCCACTCAGTGGAATCTGAATAGGAATGTTACAATCTGAACATTATTTTAAAAGAATCACTCTGGCTGCCCTAGAGAACAAACAGCAGGCGGTACCAGGGGCAGAAGGGTGGAGGGTGGTGCTAGCTCTTTTCCATCTGCCCCTCCAGGCCTCCTCTCCACCTTTCCCCACCCGACCTGTGCTGAGAATGCCTAGGATGCTGACCAGGGTGAATCCATGGACCGCCCTGCCTGCTGGCATGAGATAAACAATATGGACTGTATGTACAGAAAACTGAATAATCGCCATGACTGGCAAAGAACGAGGTAAATCTATATATGTCTATAAGAGATTATATTGGGAGACAGAGGGGGTTGCCTCAGGTGCCTCAGTAATAATATACAGAAGACTCCTATTTCGTGAGTTGCTTTTTTTTCTAAGGATATATAGATATGTAAGAATAAGAAAATTCTAAGACGATAAAAGAAATTGTTTAAAGTGGTAGCCTCTAAGCAGGCTGATGTGAGCAAATCCATTTTTCACTGTCTACTCTAGTAAACTGTTTGAAATTTTTTCAATAAACAAATTTCAATAAAGACCAGTTAATAAATTACCTTGCACTGCACAAAACCTATGGTGTTGAATACAGAACTACAACAGTTTTATTCATTAATGTGCATATTTTGTTAGAAGACACAGAAGCCCTGACCAATAATGCCCTGAATCTCAGATATATTTCTCTATTTGTGGTAACACAGAACCTTTTACATACTCCTAGAGTTTTCCAAATGCCATAGATATGGGGAAAAAAACAAGGTTTAATGCAGATGGTTTCAAATGGAAAAAGCAAACGTGACCTGATTCCTATAAAGAACTGGCTTAATGACATTCATTTTGGCACTGATCATGATATCAAAGGGAACAGTCCATATCATGATTTGTTTCACTGATGGTATATTCCCAGAATGAATATTTTAGAACTAGCAGTAAATAACAATAAGGAAAAAAATATTAATTTTTTTCAGACTTATCTTAAAATATTCTGTCAAAGCCAGCAAATCAACACTGTTAAAAAAATTATGCAAACTATTGTACCTGAAGAATGTCAAACTATTTCTTTAAGGATTCTCTAAGCTTTCACAAATGTAGATAAATATACCAACACAAATATATATATTTAAAAATGCATATTTTATTTTACCTATGTAACTGAAAAACTTAAAATTATTTATTTCTCATCTTATCCTATTTTTCTCCTTACCACCACAGTGGAATTGTCCCTGTAGAGAAAACTTTAATGTTATCAGAATCATAACATATTATTTCCCCAATAAATTCTAGAAAAGAATTTTTTTAAGTCAACCAAATCTACTTGAGTACAAACGATTCCTCAACTGGTTTTTGATAAAAATTTTTGCACCTCTTCAGAGAAAGCTTTTTGTCCTTCCTCTGTTGGCAAAAATTTTAATAGATTTCCCCAGACTTCTGCAGGTTAATATAATCAGTTAAAGTTGGAGACATCTAAAGCAATAGAAACACAATGCATTAAGGCTTTTACGTGCCACAAAATTTTACCAAAAAAATCATAAAATAAGTCATTTGTCTTTAACTCTCTGGGGATCTAAAGTATTTATATATGTCATTAAATTGTTATATTTAAGCTAATGCAATTATTTTCAAAAATTAAATATTTCAAAATATGTCAAATGGAGGGAGGTGAAGATGGGGGGAAATATAAGTAACAGAAATTAAGAAAAGGGGCCACCATATAAATGCTTACCTGTGGCATCAAACTCAATTGGCTGGCACCTGCGGTGAGAAGACCAGTCACACTTAAGGACTTGCCCTCCTTCCACAATCCCAGGCTGGGTAGTGTTTGCTTTGGGCGCTCCTACCAGAAGAAACATCCTGCTAAAATACAAATGGGAAGACAAAGACTTTAAGTTACACAAAGCATAAACCATCTCTTATGATTTAGGAAAAGCAATCATTCTCCTTATTTTATCCATAAATACTTTAAAAAACCACTCACTAAGAGCATAATCCACCTTCCTTATTCATTCGGTGCTCTTTTACACACATACATTATTCAGTATGGTTTATTCAATCCAGTAATACATTACAGGGCAACTTCAGGGTTGCTGTCGCTGTTGTTGTTCAGTCCCTAAGTCGTATCAGACTTTGCTGCGATGCCATGGACTGCAACACGCCAGGCCTCCCTGCCCCTCACCATCTCCCAGCTCTTGCTCAAACGCATGTCCACTAAGTCGGTGTTGCCATCCAACCATCTCATCCTCTACTGCCCCTTCTCCTCCTGCCCTCAATCTTTCCCAGCAGCAGGGTCTTCTCCAATGAGTCGACTCTGCATCAGGTGGCCAAAGGACTGGAGCTTCAGCTTCAGCATCAGTGCTCCCAATGAATATTCAGGGTTGATTTCCTTTAGGATTGACTGGTTTGATCTCTTTGCTGTCAAAGAGACCCTCAAGAGTCTTCTCCAGCACAATTCAAAAGCATCAATTCTTTGGCGCTCAGCCTTCTTCACGGTCCAGCTCTCACATCTGTACATGACTACTGGAAAAACCACAGCTTTGACTATAGGACCTTTGTCAGCAAAGTTATATCAACTAAAAATTTATGCCAGCCAAACTGTCACTTTAGATAGGTATAGTTCATCATGTCAATTATAGCTCAATAATTTGTTAAAAATATATGCTGGCTGAAGACAGGGATATTTTGTTTTAATGTGTGGGTTTGTTTTTTTTTTTAACGATTTACTTTATACATTTTATACCCTGAATGTTCAAAAAAATAAACGATTTCTAACATATGGTAATTCTAAATATTATCATTTCTCCACTGGGAACTACATACTTCAATTTTTTTTATAGCGACTAACAAATTTCTCTTTTCACTGGATTAATCTTATCAACCTCTGGTCAAAGAACAAAACCACTATTCAGTTTCAAGGGTAAAATTAGCAAAAGATAAAAATAATCAGGAATCAGATTTTTAAGTAAAAAAGGTCTTTTCTTTAGCTGTTTTTCTATTCATTCAGAAAAAGACAGACTGTCTCCACTATTAAGGCACAGATGTGGGCACTAGAGAAACCAGGGTGAAGAAAACCATCTTGATTCCTGCTCTCAGTGGAGCTTACAAAACCTCAGGGGAAAATCAAGAAACTAGCAAAGAAAATGAGTAGCTGTTACACGTGCTAGGAAAGAAACCAACAATTGGCTGAGAGACATTATTTGGGTATGAGGAGAGGACACCTTTTTAAATAAAGTTATCTTAAGGAATGCAGGAGAGAGATTTTCTTCAGATAAAGGGATATCTAAGGAAGTTATCTTTAGAGAACTAGGAGAAAAGACTTCTTGAAGGTAAAGTCACAAATGGATTTACCTCTAAGTACACTGAAGTGTACATGATTAGAAGGAAGTTGCCAAAGAGTGTCTTGTGTATTAGGAGTAAGGGAATAAGGGAGTGGGATGCAGAGGTTGAACAAGTCAGTCAATCCTAAAAGAAATCAACCCTGAATATTCACTGGATGGACTGATGCTGAAGCTGGAGCTCCAATACTCTGGCCACCCATCAGGTGGCTCTACTGAACAGCCAACTCAGTAGAAAAGACCCTGATGCTGGGAAAGATTGAAGGCAAAGAGAAGGGGGCGGCATAAGAAGAGATGGTTAGATAGTAGACAGCATGACCGACTCATGAATTTGAGTAAACTCTAGGAGACAGTGGAGGACACAGTAGCCTGGAGTGCTACAGTCCATGAGGTCACCAAGAGTCAGACAGGACTTTGTGACTGAACAACAATGGAGAGGTGGAAGGGACATCCTAGGCAGAGCTACAAAGACGCAAGGCAGGAAAGAGCTTACAAAGAAGAGGAGCAGCTGAAGGAGAGCAAGCTGAGGATGGCATAAAATAAAGTAAAATAAAAATAAAATAAAATAAAACTAGGGCGCTTGTGAAGTGAAGGGCGCTTGGCCAAAGCTAAATCACGCAGGGTCCTTCAGCCAGAGGAAAACTTTCGGATTTTCTGCTAAGGTCCATGTGAAGCTTCTTAATGTTTTTTTTAAAGCAAGGGAAAGACATAACCTAATAAAGAAAATGAAATTTGGTGCCTTAGGGGAAACAAATTATTCCCTGGTGGCTCAGACGGTAAAGCATCTGCCTGCAATGCGGGAGACCTGGGTTTGATTCCGGGGTCGGAAAGATCCCCTGGAGAAGGACATGGCAATCCACTCCAGCACTCTTGCCTGCAAAGACGGAGGAGCCTGATGGGCTACAGTCCACGGGGTCGCAAAGAGTCGGACACAACTAAGTGACTTCACAGATTTACAGGGGAAACTAAGAGGGAGGGGACAAAAATGGAACAAGACAAGTGAGAGACTTTCAGCAGCAGAGGGAGGAAGTAACAGTAACTGAGATTGGGAGTGTAGATGGAGAAAGAGACGGATGGGCAGATTTGGAAAATATCTGGGGTAGAATGAACAGGAAGAGCTCATGGTTTGACTAAGGTAGAAAGAGAAGATGAGATTAAGGAGTAATACCTCAGTTTCCTTCTGGAGCGCAGGAGTGGGAGAACCATACACTGTGCTAGAAAAGCAGAGAGAGCAGGGAAGCAAAGGCAGACTGAGTATTTTCCAGGAAAACCAAGAATTCAGTTCCCAACATGTTAGCCTGCAACGCCTGTGAGACACCTGCTTGGTGATCTGAGGCTCTAAGGAGAGTTCTGTCTTAGAGATAACATGGTGAGAATGTCAACTAGGAAAGCAGAATTTCGCACAGAGAGGAGGACCAAAGAGAGGAAGCAACAACATTTAGGAGGCAGAGAAAGAGCACAGGCTAAGCAGGACAGAGCCAAGCACAGAAGGCCCTCGATAAATGCTACCACCACAATCATTTCATTTCCTTATTAAACACTAAGCCACTTACATTCTTCCAGCAAAGAAAAGACTCACAATTGCTTTTCACTTTTTGTGAAATTATGAACAAAACTACATCTTAAATATGGAAGGCTCTGATTTCTTTTTCTTTTTTTTTTTTTTTGAGCTAAAAGATTTTTATTGTAAGGTTGTAAGGCAATCATAGTATCAAAGGAAAAGTGATAAAACTGATTTGGCGGAAGAACTGGAATGCTTTGATTTTAACTTTTATTTATCAATTTCATTTCTTCTCGATGGTATCTGCCAAATCCTATTGAGACTAGTCAAGAGCTGACTGCATGAATTACTAGAATCTTGCTTTCAGATACTCATCTTAAAACTCCACACTCAAAAGACAAAATTCCCAACCAAGCCACACCCTGCTGAATAAAGTTTTATGCAGTCATATTTGGCATCAGTAAAACACCAATGCTGGCTCTTTCTCCTCATAGCCAATTAAGTTTCCATTCAACAAGGAAAAAAAAAAAGCTGAGTAAGAGAACCTTTAACCCCCATGAATAAGAGAGCAGCTCAGTTATCATCCTACCCTCCTTTACTACAGCAAAGCTGGTTAACAGTTAAATTACACAAACACACACACATCCATACACACACACATACATATATATGAAATCTGCCTTTCAACAGGTCAAAAACTTGGCTACAAAATTATAAAACTGCCCTTCCTCATCTGAATTAAATGATTCTTGAGTACAAGATAGGAAAAAAAAATTATTTCTGAGAAGTATACTTTTCAGATCTGTACCTAAAAGGCATAGGATCATTCCTGCAGTAGCCCTAATAAGGGTAATACAAGCACAGGTGTGTGTTATGATTTTTGTGCTGTGGATAAAGGACAGGTTCCAGGACATCAGGACAGAAGAGCCGGTTCTCAGAATCTATCTAAAAACCTACAAGCAAACTCATTTCTGAACTGTCCTCACACAGCACACTACAGTATCTTTAATAATTTTTTGGCAAAGCACTTCTTCCTACCTTATAATAAACTGCTTCCATGAATGAAGGATACCCTCATTCATCTTTGTACTGCCACATAATAAGGGCTTTAAAAAGCTTTTTAAATTGACAACTGAGTGGCAAGTCATTTGATAGTTGTAAGTCTCAGTTTCAACAGCCATACATAAAAAGCCACCTCCACTATCATCAACCCCTGCAGAATGCAAAAATCATCCTCCAATAAACATCTGATTATTTAAGTTATCCTTAAAATAATTTCTTTCTATAACATATCGCTTCTTAATCTTGGATTTCAGATACTTTATTTACCTGGCACTAGAGACAGAGACATATCGCTTCTTAATCTTGGATTTCAGATACTTTCTTCACCTGGCTGGGAAGTTGGTAGGGGACATGGGCTTCAGCAAAGACAGAAAAAAAAAGGCACTGTAGGAGAGTTCTGAATGGAAATTGCACTCACTCTTGGTAGCACAGAGCTCGAGTTCCTTGGATAAGACCGGGAACAAGGCTGCTGCTTTTCATCAGACCATTGGCACATTATGGGCATGAAATGACAGTAATTAGATGTGCTAACCAGGGTGTTCATCAAGTTTTCCTAAGCATACCTTCATGTGCTGTCTTGCACATTGGTGAAATGCCACAGAAATGGTAGACTAACATAAAAGGAATGTGTGAGCATTCTCGGCTTCTAAGTGCTAGGTTAATGGGAGGAATGGGAGGGGAAAAAAGCTGAGAAACAAAGTTCTTTGTGTAAAGTGTCAACATGATATTTTAGTTACTTGTAAGAGTGTTAGAGAAAGTTCTAAAAGAGAAAATGGAGAGAGAAAAACAGTAAGACTGCCTCAGACAAATGTTAAGTCCTAAAGGGAGAGAAAAAAATTAAGCATTTGTAGAGAACAAAACTACAGCATGACAAAAGATACTATATGAGAAAATTAAGACTATAAGAACAACACATATCACAAAGAGGAAAAGCCCGCTAATGTGTTGGAAGGACAAGTTTATGTGATGTGTCTTTCTGCCACAGTACAAAAACAGCCTGTTAATAAAACACCTTATAAATAATTAAATCATTTTTACTTAAGTTCATCTAGGAATATCTAATGAATGTCTACCAGCTTAATTAAAGTAAAAGAAGTGACAGACCAGAAAAAAAAAATGTGATGTAAGCAGCACTGTCTAATGGGCAGTTTGGGACTAAAGGTTCTAATCACCATATAAATCATTCAAGAAAGTCACTGTAAATCTCTCAGCCTCAGTTTCCACTTCCATTGTATGGACATAGTAATGCTCAGAACAATTACTTAAAAGAGAAATTTTCTGAATGTGCACAGATAAAAGCAAACTTAGAAAATGTGACCACTTCATAAAAATACAAGATGATGACATCAGAACTAAAAACAACTATTAATAAAATTATTCCCTAATAAAACAAGAAATAAAAAGTTAAAATCTCTTTTTAAAAGAGCTTTTCTTTCCTCAATTTCCTCAAAGGGTCATTAATTAACCCAAAGGCAAGCTCTCACAAGAGAGGTAAAAAGAAGGTAGAAAATAGTTGGCTTGGAACATTTCCTGACAATGGTGGACAGTTGGGGAAGATACACAGAGTTATTTAAGGCTGACAGAGATTTCTCCGATAAGCAGCAAAAATGTGAACCTGACCAACTTAGTTTCACATGCTTGCAGTTTCCTGACAGAATCCATCTCCCACCAGAAAGTTTGCCCCCAAACAGTATCAGTTCAGTTCAGTCGCTCAGTCGTGTCCGACTCTCTGTGACCCCATGAATCGCAGCACGCCAGGCCTCGCTGTCCATCACCATCTCTCAGAGTTCACTCAGACTCACGTCCATCGAGTCCGTGATGCCATCCAGCCATCTCATCCTCAGTCGTCTCCTTCTCCTCCTGCCCCCAATCCCTTCTAGCATCAGAGTCTTTTCCAATGAGTCAACTCTTCCAATGAGGTGCCCAAAGTACTGGAGTTTCAGCTTTAGCATCATTCCTTCCAAAGAAATCCCAGGGCTGATCTCCTTCAGAATGGACTGGTTGGATCTCCTTCAGAATGGATTGGTTGGATCTCCTTGCAGTCCAAGGGACTCTCAAGAGCCTTCTCCAACACCACAGTTCAAAAGCATCAATTCTTTGGCACTCAGCCTTCTTCACAGTCCAATTCTCACATCCATACATGACCACTGGAAAAACCTTAGCATTGACTAGATGGACCTTAGTCGGCAAAGTAATGTCTCTGCTTTTGAATATACTATCTAGGTTGGTCATAACTTTTCTTCTAAGGAGTAAGGGTCTTCTAATTTCATGGCTGCAGTCACCATCTGCAGTGATTTGGGAGCCCAAAAAAATAAAGTCTGACACTGTTTCCACTGTTTCCCCATCTATTTCCCATGAAGTGCTGGGACCAGATGCCATGATCTACGTTTTCTGAATGTTGAGCTTTAAGCCAACTTTTTCACTCTCCTCTTTCACTTTCATCAAAAGGCTTTTTATCTCCTCTTCACTTTCTGCCATAAGGGTGGTGTCATCTGCATATCTGAGGTTATTGATATTTCTCCCGGCAATCTTGATTTCAGCTTGTGTTTCTTCCAGTCCAGTGTTTCTCATGATGTACTCTGCATAGAAGTTAAATAAGCAGGGTGACAATATACAGCCTT
This sequence comes from Nanger dama, assembly GCA_917880005.1. NCBI lineage: Eukaryota > Metazoa > Chordata > Mammalia > Artiodactyla > Bovidae > Nanger > Nanger dama. The sequence goes on from CAKJTW010000010.1 coordinate 10,264,944, forward strand.
GACGTACTCCTTTTCCTATTTGGAACCAGTCTGTTGTTCCATGTCCAGTTCGAACTGTTGCTTCCTGACCTGCATACAGATTTCTCAAGAGACAGGTCAGGTGGTCTGGTATTCCCATCTCTTTCAGAATTTTCCACAGTCTATTGTGATCCACACAGTCAAAGGCTTTGACATAATCAACAAAGCAGAAACAGATATTTTTCTGGAATTCTCTTGCTTTTTCCATGATCCAGTGGATGCTGCCAATTTGATCTCTGGTTCCTCTGCCTTTTCTAAAACCAGCTTGAACATCAGGGAGTTCACGGTTGACGTATTGCTGAAGCCTGGCTTGGAGAATTTTGAGCATTACTTTACTAGCATGTGAGATGAGTGCAATTGTGCGGTAGTTTGAGCATTCTTTGGCATTGCCTTTCTTTGGGACTGGAATGAAAACTGATCTTTTCCAGTCCTGTGGCCACTGCTGAGTTTTCCAGATTTGCTGGCATAATGAGTGCAGCACTTTCACAGCATCATCTTTCAGGATTTGAAACAGCTCAACTGGAATTCCATCACCTCCACTAGCTTTGTTTGTAGTGATGCTTTCTAAGGCCCACTTGACTTCACATTCTCAGAATCCCCATTTTCACTCAATGACTTATTTTCATTAAATGGCTTTAAAATTAAGGTTTACATATATGAGCAGGCTATTAATATCATGCCAAGAAATTCTAAAATACAAAGTATAGAATGTGTGCTTGGGGGAAGCAGGTGAAGAAGAAAGCGAGGGCCAGCAGATGAGAAGGGAGAAGGGAGAAAGAAAGGGAGGGACAGGGTGAAGGAGAAGAGAGGAGGGAGCGCAGAGGGGGAGGAAAAGGAAATTTTAAAAAGGGAAGGGAAGGAGGAAGGAGAGGGAGGGGAAGAGGATGTGAGAGAGAGACAAGAGGATGTGAGCAGACACGCAGGAAGATGCCCTGTGGATGCACTTCTAACCCAAAGTGTACCTTAGGGGCAGCTGCTTCTGGGACTGGGACCTTGACCACCGAGGAGAGACAAGCAGCCGAACAATGACAAGAACACTTTTCAAACCCTCCGAATGAACTAAGTTATTTGGCTGCTTTCAGCATCAACTTCTCCATGATAAAGTATGTTGAATATATTTTGGCTGACTCTGGCTGACCAGTGAGGTTTAACCAAAAGGAACTTCCAAAAATGATCATATACATCTATAGAAAGAAATGTGTATAACAGTGTCTGAATGTTATTTCAGAGCTATAATTCCAGTCTCATTTACTTTTCTTTTTTTTTTTCCAAAAAACCCAGCTACAGTCAACATTTATATGATATAAAACAGATGCATTAACTATAAATTCTATGTATTTGCTCTTTTCCTCCATAATATCTATCCTATAAACCTTGGGCCTTCATCAGGAGAAATCAACATAGGACTTACTTTCCAAATAAAAATGACAGAATCTAGGCATGTATATTATTTATAAGAGAAAAGAACCAATATAGCCAGGGCCTCACTACGTTCAGTTAATGAAAATAACCTGTTATTTGGTAAAGGGTTGTGAAGTAAAGTCGCTCAGTCATATCCAACTCCTAGCAACGCCATGGACTGCAGCCTACCAGCCTCCTTCATCCATGGGATTTTTCAGGGAAGAGTACTGGAGTGGGGTGCAATTGCCTTCTCCAAAAGGTTGTGAAGATAGTTACAAAGATGAAGGGAGAAACAGGATGTAAGCTTTTAAATGCAGGTGCAGACTGGGACAGACTGAAAGGGGCCTTCATCCACGTTAAGCAGTTTGGCCTTCATGTCTGGTCATGAGAACACTGTTGAGGCAATTTAAACAGCAGAATACCAGGATCAAAAGATGCTTCAGAAAGAGAAAACTATTAGAAACATGTAAGATGTTTTGCAGATCTAAGAGCAAAATGATGAGCAAAAGGGTGATGACCTGAGTACCACAGACCACGCTTGTGACAGCTCGTCAAAGTACAAGTGGAAAGCAGGGATAGATGCAAGAAAAACTTCTAGGACCTTCTGCCTGGTGACTAATCACTGACTAATATTAGGGGTGTGCAGTAGGAGAGATAAAGAAAAATAGAAAATGAGAGGGAGGAATATGAAATGATTTCCAGAGCGACAAAGAGAATGAAGGCACTATAATAGAAACAGAGGTGCAACTGACATCACTCAGTGAAACAGTTCCTTTTCTTTTTTGTCAAATTGAGGTAAGACAGTCTAGTCAAGGAGAAATGATCCAGAGGCTGTTGAATATAAAGTCTGAGCTCAGCTTTGAGATAGAAAATGCAGACAGGGAAGCAGTATGGTTTTAAAAGCTCTCCAGGTGTTGCAAACAGGAAGTCAGGACTGAGAATCATTTTGCAGGACAGTCCGTGACCAGGGCACACTCACCCAAACCTTGTCTTTGGGGTCACAGGACAAGAAGTAACTGTAAGGCTCCAATCATGTTTAATGGGGGAAAAGCAAGCCTTATTATCTAGTGTTGCTTATTACAGCATTATTTCAAAATATATGTAAAATGAGAACTGCATAACATACCTTAAGAATAAGAAAACTTCATTTTCTTCTTAAAATTTGAACACAAAAATTAAATGGAATTTGAATTTCATTTGTTTTGCCTTTTGTCCACATCTTTTCCATTTTACCCTACATCATCCCACTCAAACAACTAAAGGCTACAAACGCTTCTGGCCTCAGTTCCCTCATCTCTAAGAATGAGTTTATCTGCTTCCCTTCTTCCCCTAGGGGTCTGTGGTGTAGAGCAAAATGAGAAATCACAGCAAAAGTGCTTTGTAAATTATAAAATAGGTCAACCAATGTAAAATACCTTTATTATAACTAAGTCTAGGGTGTAATTTTTAACTCCTTCAATTACTCTCCATAAGAAAAACATGCCTTTGCTTCTTGGCCTGTGTACACTATTTACACTTTATGGAAGTTTGGCAATATAGTCACCATAAATCAATGCATACAGGAAAAAAAAATAGGGAGTGCCAATGTTTTATTTTTCATAATTACTTTTCCTTTTCTTCTGAATCATAGCTAATTCACAATGTTGTGTTAGTTTCTGCTGTACAGGAAAGTGATTCAGTTTTATATATGTATATGTATGTATTTTTTTTCCATTATAGCTTATTACAACTTACTACAAGACATTGAATATAGTTTCCTGTTCTATATGGTAAATCCTTGTTGCTTTATTTTATATACAGTAATTTGCATCCACTAATCTCAAACTCCTAGTTTATCCTTCTCCCCTACAATCTGTCCCCTTTGGTAATCTTAAGTTTGTTTTCTATATTTTTCATAATTTTCAAATCACAATTTTTCTGACTTTTCACTTTAAACCGAAGACATTTCTGGAGAAATTTTACTGAAGTCACGTTAATATTTTGCTTATTATGAACACTGATTCATTAGTTTTCATTAGGGTATGGATATAATTTCTAACAATTTTCTGTAACAAGAAAAATGAGACATAAAATAGTCCTACAGCTGCCAAAGGTATTTAGACACCTTCAGAAACCAGAAGCAGCAGGAGGAGACCTCATTGCTTCCTCATTAATCCAGGCACTCTTCCTTCAGAAGAAAGGAATTTTTAATTAGCACTTTTTTAACATGAATTTTAATTCCCTTTAGATGTTTATTATCACACCAAATGACAACAATAAATGCAGCTGCTGATACTGTAAATGGCATTCTCATGCATCTGGGCCTCCAGTGCTTGTTAAACTTTAAAAGTACCTTTCTACAAAATTAAGCACATTGTTGTTGTTTAGTCATTTCAGTCCTGTCTGACTCTTTGCAACCCCATGGACTGTAGCCACCAGGTTCCTCTGTCCATGGGATTGTCCAGGCAAAAATATTGGAGTGGGTTGCCATTCCCTTCTCCAGGTGATCTTTCCAAGCCAGGGATGAAACCCACATCTCCTGCACTGGCAGTGGATTCTTTACCTCTGAGCCACCAGGGAAGCATCAATCTTTTTAAAATTTGAAATACTCAGAAGGAGACACCTTCGTTTATATATATTTTGGGTTTTTTTCATCTCAAAGATGATTTTATATTTTTTATGTTAGGCTATTATTTCTAGAGCTCACTAGTCTATTAGTAACAAAGTTAGTGAAGAAGTTTCAAAATGTTATACGAAACCAAACCAACTTTAATTTTACCTTACCATTAAAGGCCCAAGTGGGAGATCACGTAAACCTGTGAGGTCATAGTGTATTCAACAACTACCATGGCTAGTCACAAAGCAGACATCCAGCCTCGCAACCAAAAAATAGGAAATATGTCATGCCAACAGTCAACATTAGTGCATTTTCCATGGTAAAAACACGTCAAGTTTATCATTTTGTGGCATATCTTTACACCACTCAGAGGGCAACTCAGAGGGTTGCCACAGAGTTAAGAGCAACATTTGCAAAACACTCTATCAATGTGAAAGCATTTAAATGCTAATTCTTGTTTCTGTAACTCTTGACAAAAGACAACATGTATTTTCAAAATTATTAGAATTATTAAGAGCACTCTGAGAGCAACTAAAATCCTCTGCAATATAAAGGCATACACTTAAAACTATCTGGAGACAAAAAGAAATTTAAATAACAAAAAGGCTGAAAATATTATTACATTAAATGAAAAGGCAGTAAATGCTTCCTGAAGTTAATGATTATTTTTATCACTTTGGAAAATCTGTGCTCAGGTCTCATAAAAAGCAATGACGCTAGAGAAAGCAAAACTGAGTTCACTATAGAGATCGAGGTCTAGTTTCCACCAACTGCTTCCAACAGATTTACTGCTGCAAAGGTTGTCACTAAAATGAATGACAATCAACAACTCTCAGAAAGAATAAATCCTGATGAATATTATTGAGTCAAGGAAAAATAATCATCCTCAAATTAGGTATGTATGAATAGGAAAAAATGGTTCTAAAAAGCACTGACCATTAAAATTACCCTCCCTCCTCCCCAAAAAGCAATACTTTAAAATACAGGAAAAAAAATATATATGTTGCTACGATTTATAAGAGCTAAGAACAGTTCTCCCTGTTGGAAACAAGATTTAAACATCAAAAGACAGCCAGTGAACACTGATTGAATCAGTATTTCTAACGCTAAAAAAGGTGGTAGGTGGTGAGAATGATGTCAGCGTTTGGTGACGTGAGAGACAACTTTTAATCCAATAATGACAATAACTCTGTTCCAAATCCTGTGCAACGCGAAACGTTGGCAATTTGAAACATAACTGAAACGACCTGTAGTGAGTGAAAACTCAGCAAACACCCTTGTTCTTTCTGAACAATGACCCAAATAATGGATCACTATAAAAAGAGCAGATGACACATCCAATTCATCTGTTCAGCCTCCAATGTGCACAGGTTTGACAGTCTCAGAGATAAGACACAATGAATCTCCTACGACAGAATGGTCATTTTAGTCATCAGAATGTCTGGAAAAGGAGTAGACGAGGAGGGACAGAATCAGACTGAGAGGCGTAAAGAATGAGGGAGGGCTTTGGGGAGAGCGAAAAACACGGGCGTTTAAGTAAGTCTGTGAAGCAAAAAGACTACAGGAAAGGCTAACTTTAACTGGTATTGGAGAGAAAGAAGTTCGGAGATGAAACTGACCAAGTCCCGGGAGCCCGCAGAGGCTGGCAAGCGGTGTTCCGCCGAACTAGCCTTTGTTGATTTCCCTCTTTCCCCTAATTTTAAGCACAGGTCTGCTTCAAAGCGCTCCCTATGAAGAAGGGAGAAGGCGGAGCTGGGTGATGAGCAGTGCGGGGTTCCACCTCCCCCAAGTATTTCACCCACCCAGAATCTAACTCGCCCAGTGAGGGGGAGGGAAGGTTAGAAGGATCGGATAGAAAGACGCCGGGATCTTTTGCAGAGGTCGCTCCCTATGGGAAATCGCAGGGTGGGTGCGCTTGATGGCGGAGGGGACCAACTCCCTTCCAAATGTGGCCACTTACGAAGACGCGCTGGGCACGAAGAAGTCCACCGCGAAGCCGAAGTAACTTCCCTCTGGGCCAGAGTACTCCGCAGGACTCTCCACATCCAGATTGAAGGCGCCGCAAAGAGGCAGCAGGATTCCGGGGAGAAGGAGCAGGAGGCGGCGGGGGGCGAAGGCGCAGTCGCCGCCACGGCAGAGAAGCCATCGTCGAAGTGCGCGCGGGGCGCCGAGCCCGGAGCCGCGGCCACCCCCTCCCGGAGCGCACGGAGCCGCGGCCCGCCGCCTGCGCGCGCCGAAACTTGCCAGCCGCTGGCTTCCCCGCGAGTCCCGGGCAGCGCTGGGGGAGGAAGGAGGGCCGAGCTGCGGGGCGGCCGCCCGGGAAGTGGGGCGCAGGGCGCGCGGGGCGGGGACAGCAGCGCGGGCGGCCCCCGCCTCTCCCGCTCGGCCGCTCAGCGTCGCGCCTCGGGCTCGGGACTGCCGGGACGGGCGCCGCACCCCTGACCCGGGTCCTGCCTCGGCCAGTGGGAGGAGGCAGAGCAGGAGGAGGAGCCGCCCCAGAGGCTGAGCCAATTCGCAGGAGGAAGTGGGGGAGGAGAGTCAGCTTCGGACTGGGACGAGCCGAGCACACTTCCGTGCGCGCTGGCTATCACCTCCTGTCCCAACCGCGGGGCTCGAGGATCGAGGCCCCAGACCCTCAGAGCCCGGGTCAGCGGCAGCGCTCCTAGACTAGGGCCTCAAACCCAGAACCGGAGTTGGGAGGTGGGGGTGAACGATGGTCGGTGGAGGAGATGCTCGAGCGCCCCAACCCGCCCGCGCCCTACGGAGTGCCAAGGGCAGCCGGATTCCCCGGCAACTCTTGTGCGACGTTTATTTAAAAATGAGTAAAGCTTTTTCCGTTTCTCGAGTTTCTGGTACTTTAAAGCCCTCAGGCACTCACAGACGAAACTCTAATTAATGGTCGTTCTCCCCAATTCTAGCCCACACTCAAAGGCTGAACTTAATTATAAACTTTCAGAATGCTAGCACAGCCTCTTCCAGGCTGATCTTCAGCCAACCAGGAAAGGATGCGCAGGGCAAAGAACCGCAATAATCGTTTTAAATTACGTCAGATTAGTCAAAACCTTATTCCTAATTTATTAGTGGAGAAGTACGAAAGTGTGATCACTCACTCACCTAGAGCCAGACGTCCTGGAATGTGAAGTCAGGTGGGCCTTAGGAAGCTCACTATGAACAACGCTAGTGGAGGTGATGGAATTCCAGTGGAGCTATTTCAAAACCTAAAAGATGATGCTGTGAAAGTGCTGCACTCATTATGCCAACAAATTTGGAAAACTCAGCAGTGGCTACAGGACTGGAAAAAGTCAGTTTTCATTCCAGGCCCAAAGAAAGGCAATGCCAAAGAATGCTCAAACTACCGCACAATTGCACTCATTTCACACGCTAGTAAAAGTAATGCTTAAAATCCTCCAAGCCAGGCTTCAGCAATACGTGAACCGGGAACTTCCAGATGTTCAAGCTGGTTTTAGAAAAGGCAGAGGAACCAGAGATCAAATTGCCGACATCCACTGGATCATGGAAAAAGCAAGAGAATTCCAGAAAAACATCTGTTTCTGCTTTATTGACTATGTCAAAGCCTTTGACTGTGTGGATCACAATAAACTGTGGAAAATTCTGAAAGAGATGGGAATACCAGACCACCTGATCTGCCTCTTGAGAAACCTGTATGCAGGTCAGGAAGCAACAGTTCGAACTGGACATGGAACAACAGACTGGTTCCAAATAGGAAAAGGAGTACATCAAGGCTGTGTATTGTCACCCTGCTTATTTAACTTCTATGCAGAGTACATCATGAGAAATGCTGGGCTGGATGAAGCACAACCTGGAATCAAGATTGCTGGGAGAAATATCAGTAACCTCAGATATGCAAATGACACCACCCTTATGGCAGAAAGTGAAAAAGAACTAAAGAGCCTTTTGATGAAAGTGAAAGAGGAGAGTGAAAAAGTTGGCCTAAAGCTCAACATTCAGAAAATTAAGATCATGGCATCTGGTCCCATCACTTCATGGGAAATAGATGGGGAAACAGTGGAAACAATGGCTGACTTTATTTTTATGGGCTCCAAAAATCACTGCGGATGGTGATTGCAGCCATAAAATTAAAAGACACTTGCTCCTTGAAAGGCAAGTTATCACCAACCTAGATAGCATATTAAAAGCAGAGACATTACTTTGCCAACAAAGGTACGTCTCGTCAAGGCTGTGGTTTTCCAGTAGTCATGTATGAATGTGAGAGTTGGGACTATAAAGAAAGCTGAGCGCTTTAGAATTGATGGTGGTGCTTGGACTTCAAGGAGATCCAACCAGTCCCTCCTAGAGGAGATCAGTCCTAGGTGTTCATTGGAGGGACTGATGTTGAAGCTGAAACTCCAATACTTTGGCCACCGGATGCAAAGAGCTGACTCATTTGAAAGACCCTGATGCTGGGAAAGATTGAGGGGGAGGAGGAAAGGGGATGACAGAGGATGAGATGGTTAGTTGCATCACCGACACAATGGACATGGTTTTGGGTGGGCTCCAGGAGTTGGTGATGGACAGGAGGCCTGGCCTGCTGCAGTACATGGGGTGGCAAATAGACACGACTGAGCGACTGAACTAAACTGAGGGATTTTAGATTTGGAATAAGGAATATGCACCTGAGGTCCCTTGGGGCTAGCTTGCTATAGGTGTTTGTACCTCGCCCAGGCCCTAGAGCCAGATTGAGGACTGAACCTTGCCCTTTTCTTTTGTATTCACAACTCCTAGCACCTTGCCAGGAAGTTAGTAAGCAATCAATAAAATGTTGAAGCAATGAATGAGATGAGATGAAATCATGAGTAAACTTTGCCCAGAGACATGACTTCCTCAAATTGTGTATCAAGTGCTAAGGAATTTGGCGAACAAGACAAGAGTATAAATGCATTGTTTGGATTTTTAAAACAGTTTAAAAGTACTAAAACAGTAATTTTGAATTTGAACCTAATAGCTCTTAATCCTGTGCAGGGATATATATGTAGACTGAAATATCTAATTTGAATGTACAGTACTTAATTGCATCATATACTTTGATTTTTAAATGTGACTTAATAGTTATGCCACACAACCTTAGGCATGTTTTATAATATATGGTCCAACACTTGCCTAAAGGAAATTACTATGTGAGATTTCCTTGTGTTGCATACTTGTACATAAATATAAATGTACCTTTTTCTTTGCCATGTTCTCTGGTACACAAAACAGGTCATGGGTATGTATAACACACAAACCCAAAGGGTCATCTATGCCTTTAAAGCCTGAGAATCAGTTCCTTGGAAATCCACCGAGATAGGGGAGAGAAGCTGAAACTTGAGTGAATGAAGACCACATTTCTGTGAGGGAACAAACAGGGTAAGCCAGTACCTTAACCCCCAGGGTTGTGACTGCAGACATGTTTACTACAGAGTAGCCAGGCTTGAGCAGTCATCTGTCCGGCACCTTGCAGACTGAGGGAGTTTATTATGTGAATGAAGCACGTAAGTTGCTTTAGTCCTGTCTTACACTTTTCGACCCCATGGACTGTCCATGGGATTCTCCAGGCAAGAATACTGGAGTGGGTTGCCATGCCCTCCTCCAGGGGAATCCGGAGGATTCCTGGAGCATCGAACCTGTGTCTCCTAATGTCTACCTGCATTGGCAAGGGAGTTCTTGACCACTAGCACCACCTGAGAAGTGTGTATACCAATTCAGCCCATGCTTATTCAGAATCCACAATGTGCCAGGTATTGTGGGCACAGGAGAGGGCAAGAGCATATTTCATGCTACAAAGAAAAACTGTGTTATCCCCCATTCCCATGGCATTCTTTAAAACTACATAATAACAATTTTCAAACTTAGAGAACTATATCAACATTAAGTATAATCATTTTTAAATCAAGAAAATTAAATAGTAAAAATATATTTACTTTTAATTTACCCCATACTGCTTTGTCCTATGCTTAAAATCCTGAGTCCACTAATTTCTGTAAATTCAAATGCCTGAGTTCAACTCCTGGCTTCACCAAATACTAGTTAGTTGTGTGATGCTGGGCAAATCACTCCAATCATTATGTGCCTCAGTTTTCTTTTCAAAGAAAGCTCAGTTCTGTTACCATAAAATAAGAGGAATTTCAAATTTTTATCTTTCAGGCAACATCAAGGAGGATTTAGTTCATAATCCACAGAAACCCTTTTGAAATCCTCCTTTTCCGCCCTCCGTTCTCGAGCCCTTAATCCACTAAACCCAACCCTCCAATGTTTGTTGCTATTGCTTTCCAGCTGTTTATTAGGAAGATCAACTTGGCCTTGGCCTTTCCAGCTTCACTCCCTTCTGGGTGAAGGCATTCATTTCTTTTCATATTTGTTTTTATTGAGATAACATTGGCTTATTACATTATAGAAGTTTTATGGGTACAACATTACATTTCTACTACTATATACCCCACAGAATTGTCTTTTCCTATCTGTATTACAAACGATCCCCAGCTAGCACTTGGGTGTGTGGAACAGAAGAGAAGGAAGGCAAAAAACTTGTCTTTCTCAGCTTTCTTTCCTAATCTGCTCCCTCGGGGTTAGGGTTGTCCAGATCTCTGTCTTTGATTCACTGCATTTCTCATTCTACACATCCCTAACATTATCTTACTCATTGTCATGATCTTACCACTCTGCACCTCACAAAGTAGCTTTAGCTATATTAAATCAATTAAATCAATTACTCACAGTGTCCCCAAAGTGCCATCTTTGTTCATAGGGTCTCTGTCTTCCTAGAAAACATTAGCTCTCCTCATCAACCAGCCTACAACCTTCTGCAACTTCAGCCTACACAATGTCCTCTCTCTGGCTGTTTCTTACTTCTTTCAAGATGTGTATCAGTCATCATCATGTTCTCAGGAGCCTTCTATCAGGAACCATGACTTTTGTTTTTGTGTCCTCTGAGCTCAGTACTGGAGAAGGCAATGGCACCCCGCTCCAATACTCTTGCTTGGAAACTCCCATGGATGGAGGAGCCTGGTGGGCTGCAGTCCATGGGGTCGCTAAGAGTTGGACACGACTGAGCGACTTCATTTTCACTTTTCACTTTCATGCATTGGAGAAGGAAATGGCAACCCACTCCAGTGTTCCTGCCTAGAGAATCTCAGGGACAGAGGAGCCTGGTGGGCTGCCATCTATGGGGTCGCACAGAGTTGGACACGACTGAATTGACTTAGCAGTAGCAGAGCTCAATACTGAGCACAAAAATGGAATTTATTCCATTGTGCAGATATTTACTAATAACATTTTTATTAAGTATATTCAGTATGTGCTGGGCACTGTGCTAAAGTCCTATCAGATAGGTTCTATTAGTATGCCCAACTGAACGATGAAGAAACTGATTCTCTCTTAGATTGAATTTTTCCAGGGTCACAAAAGTAGTGTGCTGAGACAGATTTTAAATGCATGATTGTCCAACTGCAAGCTCACACCCACTATCACTAGTTACCTCTTACAGTATAAACACATATAATGTAACAATACAAGGCTAAAATAAACAAGTAATATATTCAAAGTGATCTGAAAATTTACTTAAATTATCTTTAACCTTAATCCATCTGAATTTTTTACCAATAAAATATTTTTAATCAAACTTTATTATGGCTTGTACTCATCACTAAATTGGTAAGGTTTGTCTCAGAAAAAGGGCTTCCCTGGCTCAGATGGTATAGAATTTGCCTGCAGTGCAGATCAGGGTTTGATCCCTGGGTTGGGAAGACCCACTGAGAAGAGAATGGCTACCCACCCAGTATTCTTATTTGGAGAATCCCATGGACAGAGGAGACTGACGGGCTACAGTCACAAAGAGTGATTTAGCATTCGAGCACACACACATTCCATCTTCTAATCTCTTCTTGTCCTCTGACCTCCTTATCCTTGTGGACAAGGAAAGGCATTGGCGATGATCTCTAGGTACTCCCCTGCTGAGAACCTGTGGCCTCAGGGACCTCCCTAGAGTAACTAGGGTGGTTGTTACGAGTTTCCATGGAACAGTGTCACCTGGTTTTTTTCAAATCTCTTGCCCCCACACTAGGCAGAATAATGATGTCTGCTAAGGAGAAATTGGCTCACATCCATGAATATTAAGGGAGGGAAATGTTTCTCATCCTCATCTATAAGTAACACATTTATATTTTCGTAACAGTAGCAAATCAATTATTTGCAGCATTTAGAAGAGACGTTTTTCCCATGTACTAGGAAAAGTTAGTTACAAACTTGTTTCAGATAAATATTGGGGAAATGTGTAAATATCTTCATTCCTTTGTTTAAAGAACAAGACATAGGTAACTAATATTTTGAAGTTTCAAAAACAAATTTGCAACTCTTCTCTAAACTCTTTTTTGAAAGGATTTAACTTAAATGGATTATTGCTGAATAAAACTATCCAGAAAACTTCTTTGGATTTTTTTTCCCCTTAGGACTGAGTATGTTGGTAAGCCAAATAAAATATGTACTGTTTTCTATCTCTGGCTTGATTAATAGGTAACATTTCACTATCTGAATTTTTTTTTCTCTCCACCATGCATTTAGTTTATTGATCTCACTTATACAATCTGGTTTTTAAATTTTCCTCTTTTCTCTTTAATATCATGGGACTTTAGAGGTCAAACTGAAAAGACCATATTGATTTCTTTTGTATAAATACCTAAAGAATGTACACATATGAATACTAAAATAGAATCTAACTGAAACGGAGCAGGACTCTATGATCCTTAACCACCACCCCACCCCGCCACCATGTCTTCTGTCTGCCTTTTTGCCTGTGGAAAACTTTAGTCAAAGAATAAGTTTAATCAGAGAAGTGAGAAATACTGAAATAAAGAAAAAAGGTCAAAGGAGACCAAATAATAATAATGTAGTCATTAAGCACAGTCAAGGACCTTTAGTTCTTGAGAGCTATAGATAATATTCTGAGCCATATCCTGTGAGCTGTCTTATAGATACCAAAACACCAGGTGAAGTTAATTACATGATGGCCTGGCTGTACCCAGATATGAGCTGCCACAATTTCAAGAACTGACCGCAAAGAAATGGGAACAAATGGACCCTGAACCTGAAGATTAACTATCTAAAACAATCAAGATGATGCTGGTCAGACCACTGATGATCAATTTGAAGATGACTATCAGAGCTGACTGTGTGAAGAACTGATTCATTTGAAAAGACCCAATGCTGTGAAAGATTGAAAGCAGGAGGAGAAGGGGATGATAGAGGATGAGATGGCTGGATGGCATCACTGACTCAATGGACATGAGTTTGAGTAAACTCTGAGAGTTGCTGATGGACAGGGAGGCCTGGCATGCTGCAGTCTGTTGGTCGAAAAGAGCTGGACACAACTGAATGACTGAACTGAAGTGAACTGATGACCTTAAATTGAGAACATGAAAATGATAACTCAATCAATAGTCTTTCATAAATGAATGAGTGAATAATGTACTTTTCAAGAAGTAGATAAGTTCAAGAATGTCTTAATAGGTTCATTTTATAACTAGCAAAGAAATGGGATTAAGTTACTAACTTCATCTAGAAAAGTGCCTGTTTTTCATTCCTTGTTGCAATTTGGGATTAAGATTTGGAGTTTATGAAGGAGATAAAAATTAATCATGAATAGCAATAGCCTGTGCACACTTGGAATTCTCTACATCTCATTGTAAAAAAACACTTTACTTTCACAATAAGCATTCTTTGATCCAAGGACATGCCTGGTTTTCAGAGTTTCCCTTCAAATGATCAACATGTTGTTAAAACATAAAAGGAAAATCACATGTATTATTCCATTTATAATAATTAAATATTACAGACTCCTCTTACAATATAACTACTTAAGGTGACTGAATTTGTTTTAAAGGCTTAAAATGTTGATGTGTACTCTGATGTGCACTAAGAAGTATTAATAGACCATGTTAATAGATCACATTTCTCAATATTAATAGATCACATAGCATATATATTTTTTTAAAAATCCATGTTTGGAAGAGAATAATACTATCTAAGTTATTCTTTAATCCCTGGAAAGTCAAATTAGAGGCATAGATATAGAGAGCAAAATGTCTGTAATATATTCAGAATTAGCAAACAAATCTTTAAAAAATAATACACAAATAGAAATTTTTAAAAATCACTATTCTTTTAGTGTCATGAGTTACAAAGGGAATTATGTGTTATAAATTTAAATGTCTATGGCATTTGATAGATGATTATTAATGTTTTCCTCCTGCTAATCATTTAGTATAAATGTAGCTTTACTTTTATTGAAGATTATAAATCAAAACCTCTAATTCTTTCTCTTTTTGGTCTAATTTTTGGTCACACCACACGGCTTGTGGAATCTTGGTTCCCAGTTGTTGTTGTTCAGTTGCTCAATCATGTCCAACTCTTTGCAACCCCATAAACTTCAGAATACCAGGCCTCCCTGTCCATCACCATCTCCCAGAGTTTGCCCAAACTCAGATCCATTGACTCAGTGATGCCATCCAACCATCCCATCCTCTGTCATCCCCTTCTCCTCCTGCCTCCTATCTTTCCCAGCATCATGGTCTTTTCCAGGGAGTTAGCTCTCTGGATCAGGTGGCCAGAGTATTGGAGCTTCAGCTTTAGCATCAGTCCTTCCAATGAATATTCAGGATTGATTTCCTTTAGGATGGACTGGCTTGATCTACATGCAGTCCAAGGACTCTTAAGAGTCTTTTCCAACATCACAGCTCAAAATCTAACATCAAATATCAATTCTTCAGCACTCAGATTTCTTTATAGTCCAACTCTCTCATTCATACATGACTACTGGAAAACCATAGCTTTGACTATACAGACCTTTGTCGGCAAAGTAATGCCTCTGCTTTTTAATATGCTGTCGATGGGGGAGCCTGGAGGGCTGCCGTCTATGGGGTTGCACAGAGTCGGACATGACTGAAGCGACTTAGCAGCAGCAGCAGCAGGCTTGTCATGGCTTTTCTTTTAAGGAGTAAGCGTCTTGATTTCATGGCTGCAGTCACCATCCACAGTATTTTGGAGCCCAACAAAATAAAGTCTTTAATTGTTTCCATTTTTCCCCTCATCTTTTTGCCATGAAGTGATGGGACAGGATGTCATGATCTTCATTTTTGAATGCTGAGTTTTAAGCTATCTTTTCACTCTTTTCTTTCACCTTCATCAAGAGGGATCAAATCCAAGCCCACCAGGGAATTCCCAAAACCTCTCTTTTTCCTTCAGCTTTATGATAAATTTAAATACTCATAATCAGATGATCTTTAAAAAATAAAGTCTACAAAGTCAGGCATATTTTTATTTTTCCTTGGAAAAAATGGCAAGAAAATGTCATTAATGACAAAACACAGCATTTGTATTATACACGTGTATGTATAGGTCCTGAAAATTTTCCTTAGATACATGATTTAATCTTACTATTGTTAAGTACTATGTCACCTAAATGATTATTAAAGTATTTTCTTATAAAAATTATCTCCATGTCCCCCAAAGACATAGCTAGACATATGTCTACAAAACACAGTTTTGCAGAAGAAATTTTAATATATAAAACTTTTTCATGTTCTATTAAATAATCAGCTATAACAATCTGATATGTAACTCAAATACAACATAAATTCATTCACATTACATTTTCTTTCCAGTTACAGAAACACTCCACTTAACTAGTCTTATTAAGGAATATGTTAATCATTCATTTATTCATCATATAGATGTAGCCTCTTTGTAACAATGTAGTTACTATACATGGGTAATTTTACCCCATTTTACAGATGAAAACAGTAAGTTTGGAGATGTTAAAGTATGCTCTCTTCAAGAGGTGGAGCCCAATTCCCCTTCCCTTGAGTGTGGACTAGATCTTGTGAATTGCTTTCAATGAATAGGATTAAAAAATTATGTAACGGTGCAACTTTGTTGACTAGGTCATAAAATGTGTCCTTTCACTCTTCCAGATGAGAGGCCAGATGTCTTGAGGTGGGAACTTACAAGCTGCCCTGTGGAGAAGTCCACATGGTGAGAACCTGGGGCCTCTTCCCAACAGCCATGGGAGTGAGTCCTCTTCAAAGTGGCTCCTTCTTCCAAGTCAGGCCTTCAGATGCTAGCAGACCCCTCCAACATCTAATCTGAAGAGACGGTGAGCCAAAAACTATCCATCTAAGCTATGGTATAATTGTTAGATAATAAATATTTGTTGCTTTAAGCCAGTACATTTTGGGGATATTCAGCAATAGATAACTAAGACAAAGAGTTTAGAGCAGATATATAATTTGCTAAGGTCACAGAGCCAGGAAATATAAGAGACATGTCAGCCAGTCAACTATAGCTAATCATGTAATTTATTGTCTAACTGGGACACGTGGGTCTACTTAAGAAACCTCTTAGAAGAGGGCTAGCTTAACTATCAGGAGTCCTTTTTCCTTCTCAGTTTCTTTCCTGCTGACACTTGAGAACATGGATATGCTGGTTGTAGCTGCAGCAGCCTCATTGCGAACACGAGGAGGCATATTTGGTAATGAAGGGCATGATTTAAGAATTACAGAGCAGAAAGTCTGGGCTTCTGCAAACCAGGGCCCCATCGTTTCTGTCTTAGTAAATTTTTCTCTTATGTGAAAGAAAAAAATATGCCTCTATGTTTGTTTAAGTAGATATTACAAGGGTTTTCAGTTATACCTTGATTAACCTAATCCTAATTGATACACCCACTTTAATTCCTCAAGCAATTGATTTAAGTTTTGAGCACCAAACATTTGTATACTTCCTCTATTTTGGTAGAAATTGTTCTCAATATATTGAACACCCTTCCTACTTTTTAAAGTAGCTAAAACAAAAGCATTGACAGTTTTCTTGATGATACAAGATTATTATTATTTATAGAAAGGAGAGTCAGCCCACTTTTTAGTGCCTAATAGAGTTTTATATGCCCTGTGGAACCTCATTCAACTATTGGTATTAAATAAACCAGTATGAATTAAGTTCTGCTAAGTGAAGAATTGATACTTTTGAACTGTGGTGTTGGAGAAGACTCTTGAGAGTCCCTTGGACTTCAAGGAGATCCAACCAATCCATTCTGAAGGAGATCAACCCTGGATCTGAAACTGAAGCTGAAACTCCAGTACTTTGGCCACCTCAGGAGAAGAGCTGACTCATTGGAAAAGACTCTGATGCTGGGAGGATTAGCGGCAGGAGGAGAAGGGGGACGACAGAGGATGAGATGGCTGGATAGCATCACTGACTCGATGGACGCCAGTCTGAGTGAACTCCGGGAGATGGTGATTGACAGGGGAGGCCTGGCGTGCTGCGATTCACGATTCACGGGGTCGCGAAGAGTCGGACACGACTGAGCGACTGAACTGAATGAACTGAAGCGATATTCAAAAGCAGAGACATTGCTTTGCCGACTGAGGTCCGTCTAGTCAAGGATATGGTTTTTCCTGTGGTCATGTATGGATGTGAGAGCTGGACTGTGAAGAAGGCTGAGCGCCGAAGAATTGATGCTTTTGAACTGTGGTGTTGGAGAAGACTCTTGAGAGTCCCTTGGACTGCAAGGAGATCCAACCAGTCCCGGAAGATCAGCCCAGGGATTTCTTTGGAAGGAATGATGCTAAAGCTAAAACTCCAGTACTTTGGCCACCTCATGCACAGAGCTGACTCATTGGAAAAGATTCTGATGCTGGGAGGGATTGGGGGCAGGAGGAGAAGGGGACGACAGAGGATGAGCTGGCTGGGTGGCATCACTGACTCGATGGACGTGGGTCTGAGTGAACTCCGGGAGTTGGTGATGGACAGGGAGGCCTGGCGTGCTGCGATTCATGGGGTCACAAAGAGTCGGACAGGACTGAGCGACTGAACTGAACTGAACTGAAGCGATACTCTTAGATGGGTTAGTTTGTTCCTTTTAAATGAGTCATTAGAGGGCTTTTTCTTCTAAACTCTGTACTCTTACTTCTTAAAACTTGAAAATTATTTAAAGATTTCCACCTGTCAATCATTATGGCATGGGATTTTCATGATATGTTAAATAACCAGATTTAATAGGAAATTATTACATTCACAAAGGAGTTAGATGCAGAGCTCTTAATCACATAACTGTATTAGGTTTAGCTCATTGAAATGTAAAAGAAATAAAAGGTTTGGTACATATTCAGCATTTTTGTGAAGCAGAACACCATTTCCATAGTTTTTATTTTGAGTTTTTCAAAGTAAATTAGTAGTATTATGTAATTATTAATAGTATATTAATACTATTATGGAGATAGTAAAAATAATGCTACTCTTTAGGCAGAAATAAGATGCTCTAAGAAACGGAATTCACTTTTTTGTTATAACTATTTCAAGTTATTCTATTTCAGTTCAGAATATCCTTATCATTAAGTAAACAACATTTTTGAACAGTGATTGTAATAAAATGCTTCCATTAGAGAATAAATATTTTCATACATGTAAAATGTCTAGGATAAATACATGGAAGAAAGCTTCAAGGACAACCTAACAATTACATCTGACCCAAAATGCAATAGTGAATGATATTCATAAAAGAATTTAAGCTAAGGCTGGATGATCATTTGATAGGGATATAATAGACCTTTCTATAAGTATGGAAATACTCTGTATCTATACTGTCTCTAGTATTTATATCAGTTACATGTGGCTATTGAACACTTGAAATATGGCTACTATCATCACTGAGAAGGTAAATTTCAGATTGTATTTAATTTTGATAACCACATGTGGCTAGTGACTCTCAAACTGAATGATATATTTATAGATGGTATTCATGGGGGTGAAAAATTTAATTTTGATGGATTCTAAACTCCCTTCCACCTTTATATCACCATAGCTGCAAAACGTGCAATTAAACTTTATTTCTTCTCCATTTTATTCTCTGTTCAGCACCAAATTATCACTGTTTCTAATATCTAAAATTAATCAGGCATTAATTTAATCATCACAGAACTACAATGTGCCAAATGCAGTGAGGGAAAAAAACACAAGAGAATCTGCTCTGGTATTAATTTGGCGGGGGGCATTAATATTTTTAACCTTCTTGATTTCCTCTTACTACCCTATTTGTTTAACCTATACGCTGTGCACATCATGAGAAATGCTGGGCTGGATGAGTTATGAGCCAGAATCAAGATAGGTGGGAGAAATCTCAGCAACCTCAGAAATGCAGATGATATACGACTCATGGCAGAAAGCAAAGAGAAACTAAAAATCCTCTTGATGAGGGTAAAGGAGGAGAGTGAAAGAGCCGGCTTAAGACTAAATATTAAAAGAAACTAAGATCATGGTATCCAGTCCCATTACTGCATGGCAGATAGAAGGGGAAAAAGTGGAAGTAAAGAAAGATTTCCTCTTCTTGGGCTCCAAAATTACTGCGGGTGGTGACTGCAGCCATGAAATCAGAAGACGATTGCTTCTTGGCAGGAAAACGATGACAAACTTAGTATGCTGAAAAGCAGACACATTCTCTGCCGACAAAGGTCCATATCAAGGCTATGATTTTCCTGGTGGTTATGTACAGCTGTGAGAGCTGGACCGTAAAGAAGGCAGAACACCAAAGAATTGGTGCCTTTGAACTGTGGTGCTGGAGAAGGCTCCTGAAAGTCCCTTGGACAGTCCCCCAAGGAGATGAAACCAGTCAATCTTAAAGGAGATCAACTCTGAATATTCACTGGAAGGACTGATGCTGAAGCTGAAGCTCCAATACTTTGGTCATCTGATGTTAACAGACGACTCACTAGAAAAGTCCCTGATGCTGGTAAAGATTGAGGGTAGAAGGAGAAGAGGGTGTCAGAGGATGAGATTGCTGGACAGCATCACCGATGCAATGAACATGAACTTGGGCAAACTTCGGGAGATGGTGAGGGACAGGGAGGCCTGGTGTGCTGCAGTCCATGTGGTCGCAGAGAGTCAGACACACCTGGACGACTGAACAACAAGAACCTTCAATAACCCTTGTTTTCTGGACACCTCTCAAATATGATGTCCAGGTAGCAGGCTGTGGACACCATACCTAAATGCAGGAACTCCCAGATTCACCAGAGATTTCTCTGCTTGGGTAGAATAAAGCCACAGGAATTGATGGGGTCATCCAGCAGCAATAAGAGTTCTGATCAGATTCTAGCTGATTTTAAAGTGATATTATTTGCACATGTGAGATGTAAGCTATAAGGAATTCCTACTATTGCCAGCCTCCTTCACAGTGTTTCCCAGGATTCTCAAAGCGGCTTCAGCCTATATGGAGTTCTTAGTTCTTTGTACTCCTGCATCTGGTCTGTTCATTCATCCCTGCAGATAAACTATCTCAATCCAGATATGGAACATGCTCCCTTTCACATCGATTCCACAAAGCAACCTAAATGCAAGGTCACAGGATTCTGTAACAAGTTGGAGGGTAATAGTGAGATGGGCTGTGTTGCAGCTAAATATCAAACAGCCTGTTCCTTAAAGCCTTCAGCATTCCTACTGTGGGAATCTCTCCCAACCTGTGTCCCCTTCTCCAATTCCTGACCTCCCGTAATGTTAGTGCCCACGTCTACCAGGCCCTCTGCTGTCTCTTTTCCTCATTCCCAAGCCCCTATTATTTCTTCACTCTGGGCCATGGACATTTCTAAATTGCTCTCAATTTTTCCTTCAGAATAATTCGGACTTCTCTGCTGTACCCTAATTTTCAGATGTCAAGGACATATATTGCCAGATTCAAAATTTCAAATAAAAAACTAAGTATAAAAAACTTCTTACCCTAAAAAGGATTCTATTTCCAGATTTTGAAGTAAAATTTTCTCTTTTTCGTGTGACTCAGTTCAGTCACTCAGTCGTGTCCGACTCTCTGTGACCCCATGAATCACAGCACGCCAGGCCTCCCTGTTCATCACCATCTCTCGGAGTTCACTCAGACTCACGTCCATCGAGTCCGTGATGCCATCTCATTCTCGGTCGTCCCCTTCTCCTCTTGACCACAATCTTTCCCAGCATCAGAGTCTTTTCCAACGAGTCAACTCTTCGCATGAGGTGGCCAAAGTACTGAAGTTTCAGCTTTAGCATCATTCCTTCCAAAGAAATCCCAGGGTTGATCTTCAGAATGGACTATAACTGTGTATTATTATAGTTTCAAAGAAGACTTGGCCATGATTCTAAAATCAATGAGAGACATTATGAGAACTAGAAGGAGAAACTCTTGAAGAGCATTTATCTTTTTGCTAAATTATAGCCATAAACAATGAGTTAGACAAGATTTCGTAAAAAAGTATGAGACCCTCACAACCACTTACAGTACTGTCTCCAGTGAAAAAAGGTCATGAGCACTAGAAAATGGTGTAACAGACACTGGGGGAAAATCATATAAAAATGAAAGCTGTATAAATTTAAAAAGTAGCTAAAAATAGCTTGATCCATATCTGCCCCCACTGCTGCCCACCCCTCCCTCCCCGCTCCCCGCCCCTCCCCTTCCCCACTACCCTCCCTCCCCCGCTTCCCGCCCCTTCCCCCACTCCCCCTCCCCCCTCCCCTCCCCCGCTCCCCTCTCCTCCACCCGCGCCCCTTCCCTCCCCAGCTCCTCCCCTCACCCTCTCCCATCCCCTCTCGCTCCCCTCCCCTCCCTCTCCCCTCCCCTCCCCTCTCCCGCTCCCTCCCCTGCCCCGCTTCCTCCCCTCCCTCCCCTGCTCCCTCCCCTCTCCCCTCCCTTCCCTTCTCCCACTCCCTTACCCTCCCCTGCTTCCACCCCTCCCCCGCTTCCGCCACTTCCCCCTCCCCTCCCTCTCCACTAACCTCCCCTCCCCGCTTCCTCCCCCCCCCCGCTCCCCTCCCCTCCCCCCTCCCCTGCTACCCTCCCTCCCCTGATCCACTTCCCCTCCCCCGCTCCCCTCCCTCCCCTCCACCCGCTCCCCTTCCCTCCCCCAGCTTCCTCCCCTCGCCCTCTCCCCTCCCCCTCTCGCTCCCCTCCCTCCCCCTCACCACTCCCCTCCCCTCCCCCACTCCCCTCCTCTCTGCTTCCCTCCCCTCTCCCGCTCCCCTTACCCTCCCCTGCTGCCACCCCTCCCCGCTTCCTCCCACCCCTAATCCCCTCCACTCTCCGCTCCCCTCCCCTCTCTGCTCCCCTCCCTCCCCTGCTTCCTCCCCTCCCCCCGCCCCCTCCCTCCCCCCCGCTCCCCTCCCCTCTCCACTTCCTCCCCTCTCTGCTTCCCTCCCCCTCCCGCTTCCTCCCCTCCCCCGCTCCCCTCCCCTCTGCGCTTCCTCCCTCTCCTGCTTCCTCCCCTCTCCGCTTCCCTCCCCTCCCCGCTTCCCTCCCTTCCCCCGCTCCCCTCCCCCACTCCTCTCCCCTCTCCCGCTTCCTCCCCTTTCCGCTCTCTCCTCCCCCTCTCCCCGCTTCCCTCCCGTCCCCCGCTCCCCTCCACTCTCCGCTTCCTCCACTCTCCACTTCCTCCCCCTCCCCCGCTCCCCTCCCCTCTCCCGCTTCCCTCCCCTCTCCACTTCCCTCCCCCTCCGCTTCCTCCCCTCCCCCGCTCCCCTCCCTCTGCGCTTCCTCCCCTCCCCCGCTCCCCTCCCCTCTGCGCTTCCTCCCCTCTCCCGCTTCCCTCCCCTCTCCACTTCCCTCCACCTCCCCGCTTCCCTCCCCCCCCCCCGCTTCCTCCCTCCCCCCGCTCCCCTCCCCTCTGCGCTTCCTCCCCTCTCCCGCTTCCTCCCCTCTCCACTTCCCTCCCCCTCCCCGCTTCCCTCCCATCCCCTGCTTCCCTCCCTTCCCCCGCTCCCCTCACCCCTCCTCTCCCTCTCCCGCTTCCTCCCCTTTCCGCTCTTCTCCCCTCTACCCGCTTCCCTCCCCTCCCCCGCTCCACTCCCCTCCCCCGCTCCCCTCCACTCTCCGCTTCCTCCACTCTCCACTTCCCTCCCCCTCCCCCGCTCCCCTCCCCTCTCCCCGCTTCCCTCCCCTCTCCACTTCCCTCCCCTCTCCCGCTTCTCTCCCGTCCCCCACTACCCTCCCTCCCCCCGCTTCCTCCCCTCCCCTCTCTGCTCCCTCGCTTACCCCACTCCCCTCCCCTCTCTGCTCCCCTCTCCTCCCCCGCTTCCTCCCTCCCCCGCTCCGCTCCCTCTCCGCTCCCCTCCCCCTCTGCGCTTCCTCCCCTCTCCGCTTCCTCCCCTCTCCACTTCCCTCCCCTCCCCGCTTCCCTCCCTCCCCTGCTTCCCTCCCTTCCCCCGCTCCCCTCACCCACTCCTCTCCCCTCCCCGCTTCCTCCCCTTTCCGCTGTCCTCCCCTCTCCCTCCCTCCCTCCCCCCGCTCCCCTCCCCTCCCCCGCTCCCTCCACTCTCCCCTTCCTCCACTCTCCACTTCCCTCCCCCTCCCCGCTCCCCCTCCCCTCTCCCCGCTTCCCTCCCCCTCTCCACTTCCCTCCCCTCTCCCTGCTTCCCTCCCGTCGTCCCCCACTACCCTCCTCCCCCGCTTCCTCCCCTCCCCTCTCTGCTCCCCTCGCCCCCCGCTCCCCTCCCTCTCTGCTCCCCTCCTCCCCCGCTTCCTCCCCTCCCCTGCTCCCCTCCCTCCCCTGCTCCCTCCCCTCTCCGCTCCCCTCCCTCTCCCGCTCCCTTCCCTCCCCTGCTTCCTCCCCTCTCCCCCGCTCCCTCCCCTCCCTGCTCCTCTCCCTCCCCCGCTCCCCTCCCTCTCCGCTCCCTCCCCTCCCCGCTTCCCTCCCTCCCCTGCTCCCCACCCTCTCCACTTCCCGCCCCTCTCCCGCTTTTCTCCCCTCTCCCCCCCTCCTCCCATCTCCGCTCCCCTCCCCTCTCCCGCTCCCCTCCCTCTCCCGCTCCCTTCCCCTCCCCCGCTTCCTCCCTCCCCTCTCCGCTCCCCTCCCCCTCCGCTCCCCTCCCCTCTCCCCACTCCCCCCCTCCCCCACTCCGATTCCTCCCCGCTCCCCTCCCCTCTCCGCTTCCTCCCCTCTCCCGCTTCCCCCCTCTCCGCTTCCCTCCCCTCCCCGCTTCCTCCCTTCTCCCGCTCCCCTCCCCTCTCCCGCTTCCTCCCCTCTCTGCTCCCCTCCCCTCTCCCCGCTCCCACCCTCCCCCGTTCCCCTCCCCTCTCCCCGCTCCCTCCCCTCCCCTGCTCCCCTCCCCTCTCCGCTTCCCTCCCCCTCCCCGCTCCCCTCCCCTCCCCCACTCCCCTCCTCTCTCCCGGCTCCCGCTCCTCCCCTCCCCTGCTTCCTCCCCTCCCCTCCTCTGCTTCCTCCCCTCCCCTCCTCTCTCCCGCCCCTCGCTTCCCCCGCTCCCCTCCCCTCTCCGCTCCCCTCCCCTCTCCCTTCCCTCCCCCGCTTCCTCCCTCCCATGCTCCACTTCCCTTCCCTGCTCCCTTCCCCTCTCGCCGCTCCCTCCTCTCCCCCCTCCCCCTCCCCTCCCCCGCTCCCCTCCCTTCTCCGCTCCCCTCCCCTCCCCCCGCTTCCTCCCCTCTCCCCGCTCCCTCCCTCCCCTGCTCCCCCCTCCCCCACTCCCCACCCCTCTCTGCTTCCCTCCCCCCTCCCCGCTTCCCTCCCCTCCCTCGCTCCCCGGCCCTCCCCCACTACCCTCCCTCTCCTCGCTTCCCTCCCCTCTCCCCCTCCCTCCCTCTCCGCTCCTCGCTCCCCCGCTCCCCTCCCCTCTCCGCTCCCCTCCCCTCTCCCGCTCCCTTCCCCTCCCCCGCTTCCTCCCTCCCCTCTCCGCTCCCCTCCCCTCTCCGCTCCCCTCCCCTCCCCCGCTCCCCTCCCCTCTCCCCGCTCCCCTCCCCTCTCCGCTCCCCTCCCCCTCCCCGCTCCCTCCCTCCCCGCTCCTCTCCCCTCTCTGCTTCTTCCCCTTTCCGCTTCCCTCCACCTCCCCGCTTCCCTCCCCTCCCCCCGCTCCCCGTCCTCTCCACTTCCCGCCCCTCTCCCCACTTCCCCCTCTCCCCCCCCTCCCCTCCCCTGCCCGCTCCCCCCCTCCAGCTCCCTCCCCTCTCCCCTCCCCTCCCCTGCTTCCTCCCCTCCCCTCCTCTCCGCTCCCCTCGCTTCCCCCGCTCCCCTCCCTCCCCGCTCCCTCCCCTCCCCCCACTTCCTCCCTCCCATGCTCCACTTCCCTCCCCTGCTCCCCTCCCCTCTCCCTCCCCTCCCCTCTCCCGCTCCCTTTCCCTCCCCTGCTTCCTCCTCTCCCCCCGCTTCCTCCCCTCCCTGCTCCCCTCCCCTCTCCGCTCCCTCCACTCTCCGCTCCCTCCCCTCTCCGCTCCCCCACCCTCCCCGGCTTCCTCCCCTCTCCCCGCTCCCTCCCCTCCCCTGCTCCCCTTCCTCCCCTGCTCCCCTCCCCTTCCCTCCCCTGCTCCCCTCCCCCTCCGCTTCCCTCCGCCTCCCTGCTTCCCTCCCCTCCCCCCGCTCCCCGCCCCTCTCCACTTCCCGCCCCTTCCCCGCTTCCCGTCCCTCTCCCCCCTCCCCACCCCCTCCCCGCTCCCCTCCTCTCTTCCACTCCCCTCCCTCTCCCGCTCCCTTCCCCTCCCCTGCTTCCTCCCCTCCCCTGCTTCCTCCCCTCCCCTGCTCTCCTCCCCTCTCAGCTCCCCTCCCCTCTCAGCTCCCCTCCCCTCTCCCGCTTCCTCCCCTCCCATGCTCCCCTTCCTTCCCCTGCTCCCCTCCCCTCTCCCGCTCCCTCCCCTCTCCCGCTCCCTTCACCTCCCCTGCTTCCTCCCCTCCTTCCTCCCCCTCCTCAGCTTCGTCCCCTCCCATGCTCCCCTCCCTCCCATGCTCCCCTCCCTCTCCCGCTCCCCTCCCCTCTCCCGCTCCCTTCCCCTCCCCTGCTTCCTCCCCTCCCCTGCTTCCTCCCCTCCCCTGCTCCCCTCCCCCTCTCTGCTCCCCTCCCCTCTCAGCTCCCCTCCCTCTCAGCTCCCCTCCCCTCTCCCGCTCCTTCCCCTCTCCCGCTCCCTTCACCTCCCCTGCTTCCTCCCCTCCCCTGCTTCCTCCCCTCCCCTCCCCCGCTCCCCTCCCCTCTCCCCGCTTCCCTCCCCTCTCCCCGCTTCCCTCCCCTCTCCCCGCTTCCTCCCCTCTCCCGCTCCGCTCCCCTCCCCCGCTCCCCCCTCTCCGCTCCCCTCCCTCTCCGCTCCCCTCCCCTCTCCGCTTCCTCCCTTCTCCGCTTCCTCCCTTCTCCGCTCCCCTCCCGCTCCCCTTCCTTCTCCCCCGCTCCTCGCCCCTCTCCCCGCCTCCCGCCCCTCTCCCACCCCCTCCCCTCTCCCCTCCCCTCCCCTCCCGCTCCCTTCCCTCCCCTGCTTCCTCCCCCTCCCCTGCTTCCTCCCCTCCCCTGCTCCCTCCCCTCTCAGCTCCCCTCCCTTCTCCCGCTCCCTCCCCTCTCCCGCTCCCTTCACCACCCCCGCTTCCTCCCTCCCCGCTACCATCCCCTCCCCCGCTTCCCTCCCCTCCCCGCTTCCTCCCCTCTCCCCGCTTCCCTCCCCTCTCCGCTCCCCTCCCCTCTCCGCTCCCCTCCCCATCCCCGCTCCCCTCCCCTCCCCCTCCCCTTCCTTCTCCCCCGCTTCCCGCCCCTCTCCCCGCTCCCCGCCCCTCCCCCCTCTCCCCGCTCTCCGCCCCTCTCCCTGCTCCCCTCCCCTCTCCCGCTTCCTCCCCTCCCCCCTCCCCTCCCCTCTCCCTCCCCTCCCCCCGCTTCCCTTCCCTCCCCCCGCTTCCTCTCCTCCCCCTCCCCTGCTCCCCGCCCCTCTCCCTGCTCCCCACCCCTCTCCCTGCTCCCCGCCCCTCTCCGGCTTCCTCCCTCCCCTCCCCTCCCCTCCACTCCCCCCCCCTCTCCACCCCTCCCTCTCCGCTCCCCTCCCTCCCCCCGCTCCCCTCCCCTCTCCGATCCCCTCCCCTCCCCCGATCCCCTTCCCTCCCCCGCTCCCCGTCCTTCTCCCCACTCCCCTCCCCCCCCCCGCTCCCCCGTCCTTCTCCCCACTCCCCTCCCCTCCCCCGCTCCCCTCCCCTCTCCCGCTCCGTCCCCTCTCCCGCTCCCCTCCCCCCTCCCGCTTCCCTCCCCTCTTCCCGCTCCCCTCCCCTCTTCCCGCTCCCCTCCCATCCCCTCTCCGCTCCCCTCCCCTCTCCCGCTCCCGTCCCCTCTCCCGCTCCCCTCCCCCGCTCCCTCCCCTCCCCGCTCCCGCTTCCCTCCCCTCCCCCGCTTCCTCTCCTCCCCCCCTTCGCTCCCCTCCCCTCCCGCGCCCCCCTTCCCCCACTCCCCTCCCTTCCCCGGTTCCTCCCCTCCCCTCCTCTCCTCCCCTCCCCCGCTCCCCTCCCCCGCTCCCCTCCCCTCTCCCTCCCCTCCCCTCTCCGATCCCCTGCCCTCCCCCGCTCCTTACCCTCCCCCTTCTCCTCTCCGCTTTCTCCCCTCCTCCGGTCTCCCCTCCCCCGCCTCCCCTCCCTCTCCGCTCCTCCCCTCTCCGCTTCCTCCCCTCTCCGCTTTCCTCTCCCTCCGCCTCCCCGCTTCCCTCCCCTCCCCCGCTCCCCTCCCCTCCACTGCTTCCTCCCCCTCCCTCCCCTCTCCGCTCCCCTCGCTTCCCCCGCTCCCTCCCCTCTCCGCTCCCCTCCCCTCCCCTGCTTCCTCCCCTCCCCCTGCTCCCCTCCCCTCTCAGCTCCCCTCCCCTCTCAGCTCCCCTCCCCTCTCCCGCTCCCCTCCCTCTCCCGCTCCCTCCCCTCTCCCGCTCCCTTCACCTCCCCTGCTTCCTCCCCTCCCCCGCTCCCCTCCCTCCCCCCTCCCCTCCCCTCTCCGCTCCCCTCCCCTCCCCCGCTCCCCTCCCATCCCCCGCTCCCCTCCCCTCTCCCCGCTCCCCTCCCCTCTCCCCGCTTCCCTCCCCCCCCGCTTCCTCTCCTCCCCTCTCCCCCACTTCCCTCCCCTCCCCACGCCCCTCCCTTCCCCCGCTCCCCTCCGTTCCCCCGGTTCCTCCCCTCCCTCCCCTGCTCCCCTCCCCTCTCCCCTCCCCTCCCCTCTCCGATCCCCTACCCTCCCCCGCTCCTTACCCTCCCCCCTTCCCCTCTCCGCTTTCTCCCCTCCTCCGGTCTCCCCTCCCCGCTCCCCTCCCCTCTCCGCTTCCTCCCCTCTCCGTTTTCCTCTCCCTCCCCTCCCCGCTTCCCTCCCTCCCCCGCTCCCCTCCCTCCACTGCTTCCTCCCCTCCCTCCCCTCTCCACTCCCCTCGCTTCCCCCGCTCCCCTCCCCTTTCCGCTCCCCTCCCTCCCCCGCTCCCCTCCCTCCCTTCTCCCCTCCCTCCCCTCTCCGATCCCCTACCCTCCCCCGCTCCTTACCTTCCCCCTTCCCCTCTCCACTTTCTCCCCTCCTCTGGTCTCCCCTCCCCCGCTCCCCTCCCCTCTCCGCTTCCTCCCCTCTCCGCTTTCCTCTCCCTCCCCCTCCCCGCTCCCTCCCCTCCCCCCCGCCCCTCTCCTCCACTGCTTCCTCCCTTCCTCTCCCCTCTCCCCTCCCTCCCCTCTCCCCGCTTCCCACCCCTCCCCCACTTCCTCCCCTCCCCCCTCCCCTGCTCCCCTCCTCTCTCCGCTCCCCCTCCTCTCCCCGCTTCCTCCCCTCCACCCGCTCCCCTCCCCTCTCCTCTCCCCTCCCTCCACCTGCTCCCCTTCCTTCCCCAGCTTCCTCCCCTCCCCCTCTCCCCTACCCTCTAAGCTCCCCTCTCCTCCCCCACTTCCTTCCCACCCCCCCGCTCCCCTCCCCTCCCCCACTCCCCCTCCTCTCTCTGCTTCCCAACCCTCCCCCACTTCCTCCCCGCCCCGCTTCCTCCCCTCCCCTCCTCCCTCCCCGCTTCCTCCCCTCCCCTCCCCCCACCCTCCCCTCTCCCGCGCCCCTCCCTCCCCCGCTTCCTCCCCTCCCCTGCTTCCGCGCCACCCCCGCTCCCCTCCCCTCTCCGCTACCTCCCCTCTCCCGCTTCCTCCGCTCTTCTCTTCCCTCCCCCTCCCCGCTTCCCTCCCCTTTCCCGCTTCCTCCCCTCTCTGCTTCCTCCCTCTAGCTTGGCTTTCTTCTTTTAGTTGTCTGCTCTCCCGTTTCAGGTTTCCCATTTGACTAGAGAAGACAGCCACCTGTAGCCTCATTCTCTGTGTCATAATTTAGCAATTCCATTCTAGCTAAAATCCCGGTATAGCAACTCAAGGCAATGATTTGAGTTGTCTGTGTTTGTAATAACTGCTTACCCCTGAGCCGATCGCTGTGTTCAGAGGAGTCAGATATTAGGACTGGCCGTGACTACGTCAGGTAATCACTTCTGTAGCAAGAACGTGGCACAACACTGTTGTAGAAAGGGGTTCTTAATGATTTAGGATGCCAGAACGGTAGTTGTACAAAGAAAGGGTGCAGCCAAGCATGTAAATACAATGTATGCGGTTTGTTCCCCGTAAATCTTAGTATTTATTACATCAAAGGGGAAAATACCCCGCACAGGCCTCCAATTTTTACTTTTATTATTAATCAGTTATCTCAGTTATAAAATTTAAATATCCTTTCAGTTTTTATTACCATTATATAAACCTGATTTTGTTAGTTTTAAACTATGTGTGAAAATTGTTTGCTCACTGGTGTAACATTTTTGTGGTGGTCAAAGGCAATGTTGGCTTAAAACTTTTTCTGGTATAATTAATGAGAAATTTGTTTCTGTGAAAACTATCTCAATCTAACAAGCCATTTCCCCAGTTAATCTGAGTTGTGTGGCTGTGATAGTCTGAACAGTGTGTCTTGGCATCATCACACTTTGGTTGCTACCATATTTAGAGACTATTTTAGCCTTGACAGAAAAACTTATTACTTTTATAGGGATTTTATTGACTAGAAAGCATAATTTGTGTTATTTTCTAGTCATGTTGCCTAGGTATATAGAAATTAAAAACCTGATGCTGTTATCATGAATTTTTACTAAATGTGCGTCAAATACAAGCTTTTGGTGGGTTAAGTCACAAAGATTTGTGAACTAATTTGATAGTTCACAAAATCTATAATATCTGAAGTATATCGTAGCCAATCTTGATAAATATAGATGTGTTAAGTTTCAAGGTATAATTTATAAATAAAAAGATTCTTACTATAATTAGACAAACACTATATACTTTACCTTATTACAATATATATAATTTATGTTCTAGGCAAACATACATATGTCTTTGTAATTTCCTGAGTGATGGTTAAGTCTACATTTTTCCCAAGAGAAATGGGGAAAAGTCATAATTTGGTGAGTGTCAAGAGAGCAAGAGTGTCAAGAATCATCAACACCAACTTTCTGTAGGTATCTATGATTTTTTTTCCTACTCTATTTCAGTGATGTTTCACAAACAGCTCCTAAAAGGGAAACTTCTGAATATAAGTTATATTACTATATAAGAAGTTGGGGTTTTCACAGGTTATTTCACATCTACTGGGGCTTCCCAGGTGGCACAAATGGTAAAGAACCCACCTGCCAGTGCAGGAGACTTAAGAGACATGGGTTTGATCCCTGGGTCAAGAAGATCCCCTGGAGGAGGGCATGGCAATCCACTCCCATATTCTTGCCTGGAGAATCCCATGAACAGAGGAGCCTGGAAGGCTACGGTCTATGGGGTCTCACAGAATCAGACATGACTCAAGAGACTTAGCTCGTGGAAAAGAAAATACATGTTGGACTCACCAAAGGCTCCAGGGAGATGGCATTTGTTGATATGGGATTGCATCACCTTCTGAGAACAAAAGGAAACCACAAGAAGACTGAATTTGACTACATCTGCCACTGAAAAGCAGCGATCTCAGAAACTAAAATATCATGGTGTGATAATCTTTCTCTTCTATTAAATAATATTTCTTTCATGCTTTAATTCCTTGGTTTTCAAATGTTTCCTGGCAGTGGAACCCATTCTTCCAATGACACGTTAGCAGAAATCACAAATACAAGATGGATAAAAGCAGGACCCAGACGCTCAGAACATCACCATCCAGCACAAGGTAATAAAGCTATGGCTTTAAAGATACACCTGTTAAAGTTCATGACACACCTACCAAGGGTTATACACATAAGTAGAAAACTCAGCTGTTTCTCTCTAGCAGATTCACATTTCATCTTTCTAGAGCTTCAGGATACTCACCTGCAGTTGGTCTTGTTCTTCATTCAAATAACCTTCCTGAGCATCTGCCTTTCATATTTTCCTGCCTCCTCTTTTCATAATGCTCAAAGAAACTTGCATACTCTTTTTTTCTTTCTGCCTCAGTTTTGCAGACTTTAAAAAAAAAACCTACCCTCTTATTTCAAGACTTTAGCCCATATCAATTTTATTAGGCAAATGTGGAAGCATAAAAATAAACTTTTTGACTTCTATTTTATGTTCTCTCTCTATATATATATATTTAGTCTTTTTATGCAAACATTAAGAAAAGCTTCTGTCTGTACCTGGCCTTTGCATGTGGCAATGCAAATGTACATTGCACAAATGCAGGAGCACCATTTGCAGGGTGATGCAGAATTATGTGGCCACCTGCCTCAGGCCTGCTCTATGCTGAGGGAAATCTCACTAGGATTTTCTCCCAAAGGACAGTCTGCAGTTCACCTTCATCTGGGGTCTTCATGTGAAAAGTGTGATCAGACTCCCAAGCCAGGCACTAAATCAGAATTTCTGGAGAGGGGACTTTGCATGTGCTTTGTTAACAATTTCCTTTGGGAGTTTTAGTTACCTGTTAATAAAAAACAATCCTTCCCTCACCCCCAAACATAGTGGCTTAAGGCAGTGATTTTTTTTTTCTTTTTAGCCACACCGAGCAGCACGAGGATCTTGGTTTCCCAGTCAGGGATCCAATCCGTGCCTCCTGCAGTGGAAGCCAGGAGTCTTAACCACTGGACTTCCAGGGAAAGCCCAGCAATGATTTATTACTTCACATGATTCTAGGTGGGTTGACTGGCAATTTCTCCTGGTCTCACTCTTGCAACATTGTTCTAGACTGGAAGGTCCAAAATGGCCTCACTCACATATCTGTCAGTTGGTGTTGCTGTCAGTGGGGTGGCTCAGTTCTCTTTTTTGTGGTTTCTCATCCTTTACTTGCCTCCTGATACCAGAGGTGGCTTCCTTACAAGTGGCATTCTGAAGGCAATGTTCCAAGAGGGCAAAGGTGGAAACCGAAAGTGCTCAGGAGACCTAGACTTTATTGACACATCATTTCTGCCATATTCTATTAGTCAAAGCAGGTTACAAGGTCAGACCAGGTTCAAAGTATGGGAAACTGATCCCATTTCTTGACTGAAAGAGATACAAAGCATTTACAGCTGTATTTCCCGACATATTATAATGTATAATACTTTCAGCCTTCATCATCATGTCTGTGGAAATTTAAACTTCTGAAATACGGTATTTGTGAGTTTCTTTTAATGTTTATTTATTTTTAGCTGTGCTGGGTCTTCATTGCTCTGCAGGCTTTTCTCTAGTTGCAGCAAACAGGTGCTACTCTCTCGTCGTGATGCATGAGCTTCTCATTCTGGTGGCTTCTCTTGTTGCAGAACACACGCTCTAGGCTGCCTGGGCTTCGGTCGTTGCAACACATAGGCTCAGTAGTTGTGGTTCCTGGGCTCTAAAGCAGAGACTCAGTGGTTACAGTGCAAGACACGTGGGATCTTCCCGGATCATGGACCAAACCCACATTGGATCGATGTTTACTATCATAAACCCGTGTCTGCTGCATTGGCAGGCAGATTCTTTATCACTGAGCCACCAGAGAAGCCTCTGTAGGCTTTCCTTTTTAAATGGAAGTTTCTGCCTTCATTTGCTGGGAAAAAGCTGGTTTTCTTTCAGGTCCTGAAACGCAGATTGTCAAAAAAAAAAGTTGTATCTACACTCACATTTTCAACCTACTCAAAATCAACTATGGAATTATTTTTTAAAAATAATAATATAACAAGATTGCATATGTTCACTGCTGTTTTATCCAGACTTTTCTGATCAATTATTTTCCAAATTAAAAACAAAAAG
Source organism: Nanger dama (assembly GCA_917880005.1). Lineage (NCBI taxonomy): Eukaryota > Metazoa > Chordata > Mammalia > Artiodactyla > Bovidae > Nanger > Nanger dama. The sequence goes on from CAKJTW010000010.1 coordinate 10,297,884, forward strand.
GTCAGAATTGGGTAATGTAAATTTAGTTTCCTCTTCTACCAAAGCTAATCTTCAGTGATTTTGGTAACAGGTAGATTTAATTAAAAATGACAAAATTATAGGACAGAATACAGAAGGATTGACGACAACTTGAGAAATTAGGTATAGGGTGTAAGATTAAAGGACCGTTCCAGGAGGAAGGACTGAGTTGTCAGCTTTGCCTATAGTTGAAAGCCTGTTGTGAGTCAGTGACAGAGGCAATGTAGCCATCCAATCCACACCCACATCTCTGTTCAAAAATGTGTTACTTTATTTGCAAACTACAGGCAGTATTGAGAAAACGGATCTAAAATGTATTCTTGGAAAGTGTTCTCTGAGGGGGCTTATGTAGCAGTTATTCTTAAGAAAAATACCAACCTCTTAGTGCCATGGCAGAACAAATCATGAAAATGTCTTTTAATCAAATAATGGAAAACATACTATTATAAACCCATGAATTTGTCGGCTGCAAAGTGTTCTATATATTGTGCCATATTGAACATTTGCTTTGGAAATTTTTTTCTTCTGGTTTAGACTGGAGGAAAAGTTTGCCAAGGTTTATGTCTCCCTGAATCAGCAAGTAAATTTCCCATTACTCTTCCAGTTGGGTGAGTCATCAGCCCGGCTTAGGGAAGTCACAGTCCTGGCTGTCTGGGCGGGATGAGAAACAACATTACAGTCAATCAGTCTAGACAGTCACTTGGCCATTTATGGTATCATTTCCCCTTTACTACTGAGAACCTAGAGAGCAAAGAGACACTCCTGGGAATATGTGTAGGGTTACCAGATTTAGCAAATAAGAATACAGGATGCTCAGTTAAATTTAGATTTCAAGATAAACAACGAATACTTTTTTTAGTATATGTATGCTCCATGAAATATTCATAACCTACTTTCACTTGAAAAAAAAAAAACATTGCTTATCTGAAATTCATATTAACTAGGGATCATATATTTTATCTGGCAAACCTACAAACATGGATCTCACTTCATATCAGCTGCAGAATGTCAGAGAGATGAAAGTATGTTTCTTAAGTTTTTGAGAAGAAAAATCAAGCTATTTTCTTTCATCTTTTATTAATCATGTAATTACTACCTAACATCATAGAAAGAAAAAAATTATCAAATACAAGAATTCCTTTGAACAGTAGTCCTCAGACTTTAATGTACATATAGGCCATGTGGGGATCTTGGCAAAATTCAGATTCTAACTCTAGCCTGAGGTGGGCCTGACATTCTGCATTTCTAACAAGTTCCCAGATGACAGCAGTGCTGTTGGCCCCTGGACCACATTTTTCAGTGATAACGTTTTCAGTGTTTCTCAAACTTTGCTGCACATTAGAATCACCCAGGAGTTTTCAAAATTCTTGATGCCCAAACTGTGTCCCATTCAAATTAGATGTGAATTGCAGGGAGGTGGGAGACAGGATTCAGTACTTTTTAGAGCTCCTCAGTTGCTTCCAGTGTACAGCCAGTGTTGAGAACTGCTGTCTTTGATGAGTTCATTTTGATGCTGGTTAAAGTTTATTATCATCTACCTGGCAGACTACATTCCACCAGGTCACAAAGAGTCGGACACGACTGAGTACACACGCACACACAAACGTACGCTCCTGGGAGGCAAAGCTTTTTAAAAAGAAATTGACATGGTGCTCTATTACACATTAATTGTAATCTTGAGAGACTGAGGTATGAAGGATTATCATCACCATGATCTTTTCAATCACCTTGGTCTTTTCAACGTGTCTACTTTCAATTATGTTTTCTAAGCAATTGAGGAAAGCAATAGATTTATTATTTTAACTGGTAGATCACTAAATATTTTCCAAATTTGGAAATTTTATATCTGTAACACACATTTTTTCCATGGGTCCAAAATAATTTATTTTTCTTAATGTTTCTAATGGAAACCAAACAGCCACCACCTCAGAGTCAGTCTGGCTTGGAAAAGACTGGAATTTATAGTCTGTTACTCTTTGTGAGGCTTGGCTAGAGTCAAGGAATGTGACTTAAGGAAGAAAATCAAACCTTAAGTTCTTGTTGTTTTTCACACAAAGACATGTCAACAAAAATAAAAGCATGCCTTCAAAGCTACTGATGACTATTGCTTTTAAAAAATTGTTATGTATGTATACATTTTATTAATTTATTTTAATTGGAGGCTAATTATTTTACAATATTGTAGTGGTTTTTGCCATACATTCACATGAATCAGTCAGGAATCACTAATAAAAAAAAAGAATATTGCATGAATATTGCATGTATTAATATATAACACATGTTTACACAAAAGAGACACGTGCTGGCATAAAGTTAACTGTGGAGTGCGTCTATTAAAGCCTTGCTTTTAACCAAACACCTTCCTCTTTTTTTCTTCTAATTGTGTCACACTTTAGTGTCATCAATTTTTATGCCATCTTTCTTAAATCACGATCTTTTCTGCAGTTTTTAGCTGGAAGAATGCTTTTTGGGTTTCTTGTACCTTAACTGAAGTTTTACATGCAGATTTATTTTCCCTTTTAAAATTTTATCTTATCTTATTGTTTGTTTCTTTGTTTTGTTTGCTTTTGGAATAGTGGGGTTTTTTTATTGTTTGTTTGTTTTTTTGCTCCACTTGATTCATCATGCATTATTTTCTCTTGTTCATGCTTAGCCTACACCCTCCATCACTGCTCTGCTCAGTTCTTTACCTGAGCGAGCATTCTAGACTCTATGACCAGACCTTTACTTGATCTGCATCCCTCATCGACACCAGCAGTCGTCACCATGACCTGTGGGAAACAATGTTAGGAATCACACACATGCCCCTGTTCCTGGGTGGGCCCATCAGCAGGTTGAAAGGCTGCCAAGATGAAATCTTAGCTCAGAATAGGTAAAACAAAGCCATTAGGGGTGGGTGGCAAATTGCTGTGCAGACATTTAACTGTGGGTTCTCCGTGTGCCCTTTTGGGGAACTTCTGCTTAGGGAGAGAAAAGTAGAAAGTGACTAAGGCAGCAGATGTCTCCCATGAGAGGAGGAAATTAACCTGACCTGGCCTGCAAAAAAAAGTCGCTACCTAAAAATGTTTTTCTTCTAAACTATGGTGGGCTGCCGTCTATGGGGTCGCACGGAGTCGGACACGACTGACGTGACTTAGCAGCAGCATGGTAGTTTATTTACTCTACATGCCATGAAAAGCTTATACACATTTTTTTACAGAGCCCGCAGTTTAGCAGGGTAGTCCACAATATGATAAATTAATAACTAGGCTAATATTTATTAAGCACTCTCTGTATGTATGTATTTGCATTAGACCCTTAAATCTTTGTAGCCATCCAACGAGCACTATCACTACTCTATAGTTTTGAAGATGAGGAAGCTACAGCTTCGAGGACAATGACCTGGCCATCATCACACAGATAATTGGTTTTAAAGCCAGGATATAAATCCAAACAAAACAAGTTAAAGGCATAACCCTGTATGTAGCTTAGCTACCATGCGTCTGAACACATCTGGGCCTCCACTATATGATATTGCTTCTGAAAGTTCTTGCAGGGAATAACAGGATCCTAAAGGACCCTTTATTTGTTTATTTGCTTATTTCATTGACTACGCTAAAGTCTTTCAATGTGTGGATCACAACAAACTTGGAAAATTCTTACAGAGAAGGAAATACCAGATCACCTTAACTGCCTCCAGAGAGTCCTGTATGCAGATCAGGAAGCAACAGTTAGAACTGGACATGGAACAATGGACTGGTTCCAAACTGGGAAAGGAGTACAACAAGGCTATATATTGTCACCCTGTTTAACTTCTGTTCAGAGTACATCATGTGAAATACTGGGCTGGACGAATTACAAGCTGGAGTCAAGACTGCTGGGAGAACTATCAATAGCCTCAGATACACAGATGATACCACGCAACAAAAAGTGAAGAGGAACTAAAGAGCCTCTTGATGAGGGTGAAAGAGGAGAGTGAAAAAGCTAGCTTAAAAATTCAGCATTCAAAAACAAAGATCATGGCATCCAGTCCTATCACTTCATGCCAAACAGATGGGGAAAAAATGAAAATAGTGGCAAAATTTATTTTCTTGGGCTCAAAATCACTGTGGACAGTGACTGCAACCATGAAATTAAAAACATTTGCTCCTTGGAGGAAAGCTATGACAAACCTAGACAGTATCAGTTCAGTTCAGTCACTCAGTCATGCCCAACTCTGCAACCCCATGAATCGCAGCACGCCAGGCCTCCCTGTCCATCACCAACTCCCAGAATTCACTCAGACTCACGACCATTGAGTCAGTGATGCCATCCAGCCATCTCCTCCTCGTCGTCCCCCTTCTCCTCCTGCCCCCAATCCCTCCCAGCATCAGAGTCTTTTCCAATGAGTCAACTCTTTGCATGAGGTGGCCAAAGTACTGGAGTTTCTGCTTTAGCATCATTCCTTCCAAAGAAATCCCAGGGTTGATCTCCTTCAGAATGGACTGGTTGGATCTCCTTGCAGTCCAAGGGACTCCCAAGAGTCTTCTCCAACACCACAGTTCAAAAGCATCAATTCTTCAGTGCTCAGCCTTCTTCACAGTCTAACTCTCACATCCATACATGACCACAGGAAAGTTGGCAAAGTAATGTCTCTGCTTTTGAATATGCTATCTAGGTTGGACATAACTTTTCTTCCAAGGAGTAAACGTCTTTCAATTTCATGGCTGCAGTCACCATCTGCAGTGATTTGGGAGCCCCCAAAATAAAGTCTGACACTGTTTCCCCATCTATTTCCCATGAAGTGATAGGACCAGACGCCATGATCTTCGTTTTCTGAATGTTGAGCTTTAAGCCAACTTTTTCACTCTCCTCTTTCACTTTCATCAAAAGGCTTTTACCTCCTTTTCACTTTCTGCCATAAGGGTGGTGTCATCTACATATCTGAGGTTATTGATAATTCTCCCAGCAATCTTGATTCAAGCTTGTGCTTCATCCAGCCCAGCACTTCTCATGATGTAATCTGTATATAAGTTAAATAAGCAGGGTTACAATATACAGCCTTGATGGACTCCTTTTTCCTATTTGGAACCAGTCTGTTGTTCCATGTCCAGTTCGAACTGTTGCTTCCTGACCTGCATACAGATTTCTCAAGAGGCAGGTCAGGTGGTCTGGTATTCTTATCTCTCAGAATTTCCCACAGTTTACTGTGATCCACAAAGTCAAAGGCTTTGGCATAGTCAATAAAGCAGAAATAGATGTTTTTCTGGAACTCTCTTCCTTTTTCCATGATCGAGTGGATGTTGGCAATTTGATCTCTGGTTCCTCTGCCTTTTCTAAAACCAGCTTGAACATCTGGAAGTTCCCGGTTCACATATTGCTGAAGCCTGACTTGGAGAATTTTGAGCATTACTTTACTAGCATGTGAGATGAGTGCAATTGTCTGGTAGTCTGAGCATTCTTTGGCATTGCCTTTCTTTGGAATTGGAATGAAAATGGACCTTTTCCAGTCCTGTGGCCACTGCTGAGTTTTCCAAATTTGCTGGCATATTGAGTGCAGCACTTTCACAGCATCATCTTTCAGGATTTGAAATAGCTCAACTGGAATTCCATCACTTCCACTAGCTTTGTTTGTAGTGATGCTTTCTAAGGCCCACTTGACTTCACATTCCAGGATGTCTGGCTCTAGATGAGTGATCAACCACAGTGATTATCTTGGTCGTGAAGATCTTTTGTACAGTTCTTCTGTGTATTCTTGCCACCTCTTCTTAATATCTTCTGCTTCTGTTAGGTCCATACCATTTCTGTCCTTTATCGAGCCCATCTTTGCATGAAATGTTCCCTTGGTATCTCTAATTTTCTTGAAGAGATCTCTAGTCTTTCCCATTCTGTTGTTTTCCTCTAGTTCTTTGCATTGATCGCTGAGGACGGCTTTTTATCTCTTCTTGCTATTCTTTGGAACTCTGCATTCAGATGCTTATATCTTTCCTTTTCTCCTTTGCTTTTCACTTTTCTTCTTTTCACAGCTATTTGTAAGGCCTCCACAGACAGCCATTTTGCTTTTTTGCATCTCTTTTCCATGGGGATGATCTTGCTCCCTGTCTCCTGTACAATGTCATGAACCTCCATCCATAATTCATCAGGCACTCTATCTATCAGATCTAGGCCCTTAAATCTATTTCTCACTTCCACTGTATAATCATAAGGGATTTGATTTAGGTCATACCTGAATAGTTTAGTGGTTTTCCCTACTTTCTTCAATTTAAGTCTGAATTTGGCAATAAGGAATTTATGATCTGAGCCACAGTCAGCTCCTGGTCTTGTTTTTGTTGACTGTATAGAGCTTCTCCATCTTTGGCTGCAAAGAATATAATCAATCTGATTTTGGTGTTGACCATCTGGTGATGTCCATGTGTAAAGTCTTCTCTTATGTTGTTGGAAGAGGGTGTTTGCTATGACCAGTGCATTTTCTTCATATTAAAAAGCAAAAGCATCACTTTTCTGACAAATATCCATCTAGTCAAAGTTATGGTTTCTCCAGTATGGAAATGAGATTTGGACCATAAAGAAGGCTGAGCACCAAAGAATTGGTGCTTTGGAATTGTGATGCTGGAGAAGACATTTGAGAGTCCTTTGGATTGCAAGGATATCAAGCCAGTCAATCCTAAAGGAAATCAATTGTAAATATTCATTGGAAAGATTGGTGCTAAAGCTGAAGCTCCAATACTTTGGCCACCAGTTGCAAAGATCCGACTCATTGGAAAAGATCCTGATGCTGGGAAATATTGAGGGCCAGAGGAGAAGGAGGCAACAGAAGATGAGATGGTTGGATGGCATCACTGATTCAATGGACATGAGTGAGTGAACTCTGGGAGATAGTAAAGGACAGGGAACCCTGACATGTTGCAGTCCATGCGGTCACAAGGAGTCAGACACGACTGAGCAAGTGAACAACTGATGCTGGGAATTATAGAAGACAAAAGGAGAAGAGGGCAGCAGAGGATGAGATGGTTAAATAGTGTCACCCGACTCAATGGACATGAATTTGAGCAAACTTCTGTACACAGTAAAGGACAGGGAAGCCTGGAATGCTGCAGTCCATGGGATCACAAAGAATCGGTCATGACTTGGTGACTGAACAACAAAAGGACCCTTATTTTAAGTAGTAATGGTAGTAAGTAAATGCATTCGTTGTACTAGTTTTCTCCCAACAGAGCCAATGGATAAAGAGGTTATTTGAAGTGTTATCTAAGTGAATCACAGTAAAAATTTTACCCCCTCTCTAGTTTCTTTCAGTCCTTCTGATTATAACAAAGGTTAAGTTTTAGATTGGTGCTAAGTTGTATTCATTTTTCTTTTTAACAAAGAAGAGCAGGCCTTGGGCTGCCTTGATGTACCATGAAGGCTAAAGTGTGGAATACTTTAAATGAGGCAACAAGAAAAAAACCCCCAAAACTCTGCAGTCTTGTTTCTATTAGCTGCATGAAAATGTCTGAATTAAGAAAGAAATGAAAAGTCTAGCTCTAAAGAAAACAGAAAACTGCTTTTGAATTTCCCTGGGTTTCAGATTCTAGAGTTCTAGACTGTAGAAAACACAATTATTCCTCATTCCCTGCTATGAGGCTGTTTTCCACTGTATAAAGAGCCCTTGATTAACTTTCGGAAGGCGTGGTTTGTGTCCAAGCCCTGGATCATGTGGTAAAGCGTCTGCCTGCAATGTGGGAGACCCGGGTTCGATCCGTGGGTTGGAAAGATCTCCAGGAGAAGGAAACAGCAGCCCACTCCAGTACTCTTGCCGGGAGAATCCCACGGGTGGAGGAGCCTGGTAGGCTATACAGCCCATGGGGTCACAAAGAGTGGGACACGACTAAGCAACTTCACTTTCACTTTCTGCCACTGACCTAATGCAGGTCTTTAAAGTCCGTTTCTCCGTTAAGAAATAAAAGATCAAATTAAGCTGTTTCTTCTAGCTCTTTTGGTCTAACTTTCTACAATGCAGATACATTGCATTGTATACATGCAGATGTATCTGAAATGGTCTGCACATTTATTTACCTTTCTTCCAAAGGGCTCATCCTGGGGAAGCTTTGTGCAGGCCTGTGCAACTCAAATGCTTTTTTGAGAGAACATAAGCCATGTTAATGCTTTACCTTGTAAGGCTTCTGCTTTTGTTATCAAAGGTTACAGAAATTGAAGGCTATTTCGGGGTTGGGGAGGGAGCTATTACAGGTCAGCTGCCTGTTGCAACTCGATATTATTCTGGGAGGAAAGTGAGGCTTCCACTTCCTTTACACCATTCAAAGAAACTAGCCTGAGTTCCAAGAATGCCCAGGCCATTTACCAGACACTGTGCTTTTCCTTGCACGCGTTTATTTTTACACTGGGCACAAAGTACAATTAATTACCACTGGTCACTGGAATAGAATGTAATTATGGCCTGAAAGGATGACCAAACTGCATTCTTTTGTTGGCTGACTAACTGCGGAAACTCTTCCAGAACTGCTTATCTGTATGATCAGCTTAGTGTTGTTACTGAGCATGTCCTGCAGTAAATAGACAGCCCAGCTTAAGTCAGTGTCCTTAATCCTTGCAGGTTCTGGTTGCCTGACAAAAACTAAAATCAAATCACACACTGAAAACACAAAAAGTGGAAAACACAAGACCAGTCCTTGTGAGCTGTGTGAGATCACTTAAATCCCCAGTTGCATAATTCATATTTTATAAATACCTTTTCAAAGGATCTGGCATGTCTGTAGGAGAGGAGAGACAATCTGCCCTGTAATCAGGATTAGTTAGAAGGACAGATATAGCATGTTCATTTCATTACAGTTTACCACCTGGCACCAACCATGTAATTCTTTGTTCTTCTTTGTGTTCACTAACATTTTCAGCACTTTATGCCTGAAATGGCTTTCATGAGACATAAAGAAAAGTGGGGAAAAAACAATGTGAGTATAGCTGCATTGAGATCCTGGGAATGCAGAGATAAATACCTGTAAAGTAACACTAATGTACGAGAAGGGCAAAATAATGAATTTTGGTCATTAACAATAACCTTTATAGGTCCTTGTACTGGAAACTGTATTACTGGAAAACAATGAAGTATTTGTTAAATGTCCAATGCAACAAACCTCCCAAGCAAAGCTTGATATGGAAATATCTAGCTCCATGACCTTGATATGGCACAGAGCAACAGGGTTTCTATAATCCGCTTCCTGACAGTCCCCGGAACAATACACCTGAGCAAACTCTCCGTTGCCATCGCTGTTTAGTTTGTGGTAATCCTCTAAAAGCCACCTGTTTTGTCAGGATTGGTGGAATAGTTAGGGAGAAGATGAGAGCCCAGGACAGCAGAATCAGAATAATGTAAGCATCTACTGACTGGCTGCTGTCAGGGATTGATGTCCAGCCTGTTAACACTGCATGAGGACAACCACTGGACAGAGGGACCGCACTTCAGCACGTTACCTTGGCGCGTGCGTGTTCCCCAACCAGATGCAATAGCTGCTCTGGCTGTCAGGCTTGGCTCCTAGCAAACTGAAAAGACCCGGGGTTAGGATCCATCAGTATCTCTCTCCCTAAAGATGGCAAATTCAGAGTAAGGAAAGCGAACCCTAAGGGGAGGAGGAGAATTAGTAAGAAGCCAGCAAGATTTGGTGGCAAACTAGGACAGGCCCTCAGTCTCTAGGGTCAAGGGTCAACTATCAGGAGCTAAATCCGGATATTGCAAACTTAGTCTGGGGAGAACCAGTTACAGAAAGTCCAAGTCAAAGTCATATTTGAAGGAATGAAGTGTTCAAAGTACAGAGCATAAACAATGGTCAGATAGGATACAGAGTCCAAATATTCTAGAAATTTCATCTGTAAAACAAGGGAAAGCAGAGTGTGAAAAGAGGACAGCAAAGCAGAGTGTGAAAAGAGGAAAGTAGCTTCGAGCAACCAGAACAAATAGAATATGGATCTCCCCAGCCGATAGGAAACCACTGACACCCTCCCCAAAAGAGGACTCGTGCCTGGAGTTAAAGGCCTGAGAGTCTGGAAAATTCAAGTACCTGAGACACTCAAGAAAAATTCATCCAAGTTAAGTAAAACATACTACAAGAGTTCTCAGAGAGATTACCTCATGTTATACCTGAAAGGCCCGTGCTGGACACAGGAGTAGGCTGGGACTGGCACCCCGACTATAGCAAATGCAGCAAAGACACAGCATCTGAATGAAAATGAAAATCCGGGATGGGGAACACATGTACACCCATGGTGGATTCATGTCAACGTATGGCAAAACCACTACAATATTGTAAAGTAATTAGCCTCCAATTAAAATAAATAAATTTATATTAAAAAAAAAAAAGTCTGGTATCGGGAATCCCAGAGCAGAAGCCTTGAAGTGCACACATGCGGCAGATCACGGAAAGACGAGCTGAGTGGCTCTCGAAGGAGCATGGTGTTGCCTTTAATAGGTTACCCAAGCTCTCGTCCCCCAGTGTGTGGAGGGGTATCTGTCAGTGCCCAGCATTTATTCAGACTCAATCTAAATTTCTTCATGAAGTAGCCTGGTATAACACAACTGAAAACATGAAAACTTTGAGTTTCAACCATAGTTGAATAATAGAAAAAATATTCTAAGTATGGATTAGAAAAGCAAGTAAATGAAAGAAAAAGTTGTGAATACCTGAAAATGGGGCCCTGTATGTTTAAACCATGCTGCACCTGTGTGATGACATACGATTCTGGTGCTAACAACGATAACCACAGTGAGTTTTCAGTAACTTAAAAATGCTTTTGGACATCTTGCTTTCCCTCTCCCACAATGCCTCACTGTTCCTTCCCCTCCTGGGCTTGGAGAAGGCTCAGGCAAGGAAGGGTGGCCAGAAGGGTGGTTCTGCCATCAAGGAGGCAGAGACCAAAGAATACATCATGGGCATATAGAAGCACATACATGAAGTGGGCTAGGCAGCCTGGCCCTCAGGAACTCAAAGAAATCTGGACGTCTGCCATGAAAGAGATGGGAACTCTAGATGTGCGTTTTCATACCAGGCTCAACAAACTGTCTGAGCCAAAGGAATAGGAATGTCCCACACTGTTTCCATGCGTGGTTGTCCAAGAAGTGTAATGAGGATGAAGATTTGCCAAACAAGCAAGCTGTATATGTTCGTTGCCTATGTCCCCATCACCATGGTCAAAATCTACCGCCAGTGTGGATGAGGACTAACAGCCAACTATAAAATAAAGTTATAAAACCCCCAAAAAAAAAAAAAAAAAACCTTTTGCTGTCTTAAGTGGATACAGGAGATTCTTTACAGAATTACAGATTTTACCAGTTATAAATTGGATTCATCTGCTAGTACCAAAGAACTGAAATACTAGTGCTCTAGCAAGAGAGAAGTTTGTGTTTTTCTCACAGAAAATAAGTCCAGAGCTGGGAAGGCAGATCCAGTCATTTCAGGCACCCTCATCTCTTTCTATTTATCGTCTTCAAAGTTGGCTAAAACAGTTGCCAATGCTTTGGCTCTGGCATCCACATCCCAGGCAGGAAGCAAAAGTAAAGAACAGGAGAAAGGTGCATGCTAATGACAGGTCCTCCTTTAAAGGGGTGTTGCTAGAAGTTTAACAGATGTGAAACAACAGTGACTTAAACAAGAGAAAGTGTTCTTTCTTAGGGAGCTTCACAACCTAAGTTCATGGTGGCAATGCTGCTCCAAAGCAGCCTCAAAAATTCAGTCTCCTTTTTTCTTGTTGGCTGTCTCTTAGTGACTTCCATTCCAAGATCACCTCAAGGGTCAAAATAGCTGCTGCAGCTTACACCACCACGTGGTGCTGTGATTCATAAGAAGAAGTATATATATTTGGTCTTCATCCTGGTTTCTGGCACAGAGCCCCTAAACCTTTGGAATTTCCTAAGTGATCAGAGAGATAAAGGTATCTTTTGTTATTCATAGCAAACACCTTTCAACCACATCTGTTTCTGCTAACAAGGTGACTTCAGAAAGCTCCTAAAGATGCAGGCTGGTTGCCAGGGTAACCAAGCCTGCCTCGGTGCTGGGACAGAGGTGTTTTCTAGAGAAGGCATGGAAGCTCTGTCCCTCTTCCCATATATCTGTTCTGTGTATCTCTTCCATGTGGCTGTTCCTGAGATGTTTCCTTTTATAATAACTGATTATCCAGTAGTACACTGACTTCTGTGAATCACTCTAGAAATTAACTGAATCCATGAAGTGAGCTGTGGGAACATGTCATTTATAGCCTCTGTCAGAGCACAGATGGTGACAAAATGGGCTTCTGCCTGGCAGCCGGGGTGGTGGAGGGGCGGGGAGTGGGTGAGCAGTTTGATGGGACTGAACCTTTAACATGTGGGATGTGACACTATCTCCAGGTAGAGAGTGTCAGAATTGAGCTACATTTAGGACACGCAGCTGGGAATTGTTACTGAAATGTAAGTCCATGTGCGCATGGCACAGTGAGGCCAGAGATACCAAAACATCAGAGTTTAGAACAGAGAAAGGTTTACTGAGGGCCAACCTTTACGGAGAAAGGCTTACAAGAAAATGGGTGGCTCCTCCCTTAAAAACTCCAAACTCCTGGAGAGCTCTCAGCAAAGCCCTTTCCTAGGAAATGTGAGCCAGGAGCATGGTGAGTTGTAAGCTTCAGAGTGTCAGATCCTTTGTTCTTGAGGTCAAGCGATGTTCCTGTAAATCTCCCCCAATACATGTTATTTTGTTCTGATAAGAAAGGGCAAGTTCCCCAGACTCTGCCCAGCCATCATGACTGGAAGGAGCCAGGTGCCCAGGACCCAGCTGGCCCGCAGGCTCCGCAGGCCGCCTAAACACTGGGGGCAGGTTCCACAGACTGCCACCCGGGTGGACTGCTGCTGTCTGGAAGTCGCAGAGACAGCGATGGGGGAGAGGATCGCCTCTGCCTCAAGGCCTGGGCCCGTCCAGTGGGTGGCCTTGGCGAGGGTGGAGGACCCCTGCAGGGCACAGACCCCAATCTGTTCCCTGGGATCCCTGGCCCGAGGCTAGGTGAGCTGGAGGGTCCTGGGGAGAAGGCCAGGATCTCCCTCTTACCTCATTGTCTGCCTGGCGACCACCACTCCTGTGAGAGTTGGCTGAATGAGCCACAAACGATGTCTCCTTGACAGTTGCTCATTTGGGCAAGGGGCCCACTATGGCGCCAACCAATGGTTGAGCAGAATCACTAACCGCTGCTCATTGAGAGTTGGTTGCTTGGGGGAGGAGCCTACTGCAGTGCTGACCAAAAGGCTGAGCAGGATCACTAATGGTCCCCTGGTAACAGTTGCCTAGTAACAGGGCGGCAGGTGATGGTGCACAGCAACGGCAGTGTGCTAAGGGCTGCACGTGGCAGTACTGTAGGACAGTATCACAGAACTGTTCAGCATGTGAAAAACCCACGTATCTGGTATTACAAGCGGCAAGTGTTCTAAGTAGTATTGAGAATAGGGAGTGTGTTTTTCAAAAATGTTACTTAATGTATCAATAATTGGTGAAGAGAAAAAGGGATATGAAAGACAGACAGGCAAACAGCCCACACTTGCTGCCTTTGCTTTTAAAAAAATTTTTGGCCAGGCAGCAGGAGGCATTCGGGATTTTTGTCCCTAGGTCAGGGATCCAACCTGTGCCCCTGCAGTGGAAGTGCAGTCTTAACTACTGGACCGCCAAAGAAGCACCCCTCCCCCCCACCCCACCCCCCCCACCCCCCACCCCGCCCCAACATTTGCTGCCGTTTCAGGAAGTTTCCTGGATTGGTTTCCTGTAACGTTTCTGCTTATATCTCATTTGCCATATCTAGCTTCAAGGAAGGTTGAAAAATACAGTATTTTCAAGTAGGCACATAAATAAATCAAATAAGTCAAAATTCTAGTACTAAAGAAGACACTGGCAGACATTGGCTAGTTGACAGCTTTTACCACATCTCTACAGTGATTTGGAAACATAACCGTATGGCTTACAATAGAACAAGCCTTGGGGAATGAGACAAAGACATCAAGATATGCATTTCGATTGGGACCAAGGTAGGAGGCTCAAAGCTTGGAAAGAGTATGGAAAAGCAGGCACTATAAGTGTGCTTTTGGGAGAGTGTGGATATTCAGTTCAAAGAACAGAAAAGCATTGAGAAGTTAAGAATAAGAAAGAAAATCATGGCGGGGAGTGTCTCAGTTGAAACTGAGGACTAAGGGCCTGAACAAATGTCCTCCAAACATATATCTTTTTTCTTTCTCCTTTGCTTGGCCTCCTTCACTGACCACTTCTGTCCTTGCTCTCATAGATGTGGCCATCTGTCTCTCTTTGAAGCCCTTATCTCAGTTGTAAGCTAATACCTATGTGTGTAGTACATAGATTGATACTGTAGCTCCATTAAGACAGGTACACTAACTCTTTTTTTTTTTGGCAGGCTTTGTATCGCCATGCCCAGCGTGTTGCCCAATGAACAATCAATAAACATTTGCCAAGCTGAAATAAATATGTGAGGTCATGGTGATAGGTGAATAAAGCTGATAGAGTACATAGCAAGATAAGTTTCCTAGAAAGGTATTTTTAAAGATAAAAGATCCATGAATTTGTGAGGCATCACGTCTTTCTAGAATAGTCTATGAACAATTACAAATTAGAAGACATCAATTTCCTTGTAACTATACATTACTATTCTGTTCTTTTCCACCAAGATAGATTTTTACACATATTCTTTTACTTTATCTTTATTTAACTGAATCATCTTGTCTCTACCTTACCCTGAGCTCCTTCTCCCACATTTCCTTCCAGTCTTGTACCTACATAAATTATCAATATCTGAATGGAGGCCAGAAAGGCATTGCCAAGAATCACAAGAGAATTCCTTGTGATTCTTGTGATCCAAGTAATATTCCTTCCCATTTTATACTTACTGGCTGTATGACCTTGGGAAACTTATTTAACTGATCTATGCCTCCATTTACCAACCAGTAAAGTGGAAATTTGGAAAACTCAGCCGTGGCCACAGGACTGGAAAAGGTCAGTTTTCATTCCAATTCCAAAGAAAGGCAATGCCAAAGAATGCTCAAACTACCGCACAATTACACTCATCTCACATGCTAGTAAAGTAATGCTCAAAATTCTTCAAGCCAGGCTTCAACAATGCGTGAACCGGGAACTCCCTGATGTTCAAGCTGGTTTTAGAAAAGGCAGAGGAACCAGAGATCAAATTGCCAACATCCGCTGGATCATGGAAAAAGCAAGAGAATTCCAGAAAAACATCTATTTCTGCTTTATTGACTATGCCAAAGCCTTTGACTGTGTGGATCACAGTAAACTGTGGGAAATTCTGAAATAGATGGGCATACCAGACCACCTGACCTGCCTCTTGAGAAGCCTGTATGCAGGTCAGGAAGCAACAGTTCGAACTGGACATGGAACAACAGACTGGTTCCAAATAGGAAAAGGAGTATGTCAAGGCTATATATTGTCACCCTGCTTATTTAACTTATATGCAGAGTACATCATGGAAACGGTGGGCTGAATGAAGCACAAGCTGGAATCAAGATTGCTGAGAGAAATATCAATAACCTCAGATATGCAGATGACACCACACTTATGGCAGAAAGTGAAGAGGAACTAAAAAGCCTCTTGATGAAACTGAAAGAGGAGAGTGAAAAAGTTGGCTTAAAACTCAACATTCAGAAAACGAAGATCATGGCATCCGGTCCCATCACTTCATTGCAAATAGATGGGAAACAGTGTCAGACTTTATTTTTTGGGCTCCCAAATCACTGCAGATGGTGACTGCAGCCATGAAATTAGAAGACCCTTACTCCTTGGAAAAAAAGTTATGACCAACCTAGACAGTATATTCAAAAGCAGAGACATTACTTTGCCGACTAAGGTCCATCTAGTCAAGGCTATGGTTTTACCTGTGGTCATGTATGGATGTGAGAGTTGGACTGTGAAGAAGGCTGAGTGCCAAAGAATTGATCCTTTTGAAGTGTGGTGTTGGAGAAGACTCTTGAGAGTCCCTTGGACTGCAAGGGGATCCAACCAGTCCATTCTGAAGGAGATCAGCCCTGGGATTTCTTTGGAAGGAATGATGCTAAAGCTGAAACTCCAGTACTTTGGCCACCTTATGCGAAGAATTGACTCATTAGAAAAGACTCTGATGCTGGGAGGGATTGGGGGCAGGAGGAGAAGGGGACAACTGAGGATGAGATGGCTGGATGGCATCATGGACTCGATGGACGTGAGTCTGAGTGAACTCCAGGAGATGGTGATGAACAGGGAGGCCTGGCATGCTGCAATTCATGGGGTCGCAAAAGTTGGACACGACTGAGCGACTGAACTGAACTGAACTGAACTGAAAGTGGAAATAATAAACTGACAGGTCAGGGTTGTTGAAATGATTATGTGAGATAATCTAAGTAAAACTTTTATCAGTAATGTCTTCTGATGTGCATTCAACATATGTTAACAATTACTGCTTGTCCACAGAACAGCATGTTAGAATACGATGTTCACACTTTTCGTAGGGAGGCAAGACCCTTTCTCAACGATGGGTGCACTAGAGGACCCCTGAGAGGAAGGATCCTAGCAGACCTAGCAGTGAGAGAGGAGAGGTGGGAGGAAGCAAGGAGAGAGTTTTCCAAGGTCGCACAGCCAGTGAGGGCCAGTACCATGAGGACGGGTGGTGGGAGAAGGTGATAGAATCCCATCCATACTTGCTTGTGGGGAACTTCCAAGGTCAAGCGGGTGGTAAAGAAAATCTGACTTGAAAATTTCCTCTCACGGGGTGCAACAACCTTGGCTGCAGCTATGTGAGTCATGCGTTCTGGAGAAGAACCAGCACTGACTCAATGGATTTGAGACAAAGGAGTTTCCTTAAGGACTAGCTCCTGAATCAGCTGCTGTTTGCCTAAGATAAAATTAACCATGCTTGCCAGTTGCATTAGGTAAAACCAAAACACACAAAACTCTCAAAGACTAACTAAGAAAGGAACTTACTGGCTTGCATAACTGAAAACCTTGGAGGTAGGAAGTTCTTAGCTTTTGTCTTTTTATTCTCCATATGAAGATTCATGTGTGACATGCTCATACTTCATTTTAAGTCTCCTCTTGGTGACAAGAGAGCTGCAGCAGCCCCAGTCTCACAACACTACTGGTGAGAGTCCCACAGGAAAGAAGTCTACCACCTAGATGTGGCTTCAACAAAAGTCCCAGAGGCTCATTAGCATGACCAACCTGCTTGTGGATTAGTAACTTGGCTCAGGCCAAGTCTGGGTCATGTGACACCTTCCAGAGTTAAAAGTGGAATGAGCTCCATAATAACCAGATGGACTAAGAGGGGAGGAGTGGTTAAGCCCCTAAAATAAACTGTGGGCTGTTAACCAGAAGTAGGATAAATAGATGTGGATAGCCAGGATAAAAATGGTTACTACACTCCCCATTGTTTTCTCTTGCCAGGTGTTATAGGCACTGTTGAAATGCTTCTGTATTATACACAGTGGGAAACTTGAGAAACATACCCTTGCTTTGATATTAGATACGAAACTTCCTTGGAGGTTAAAAGGCACCAGTAATTGTTCCACACTCCAGTTTAGAAAATCTTAGCAGTACTGGGTGATCCTACACACTGGATATAATTCAGACTGTTTTTTAGTGGCGATGATGTTGTTCATCATCAATGAGTTTGTTTCCCTGTTATCCAGCAAGCTGCTAGAAGGCGGGGGTCTAGCTGGGTGCCCCTCATAATGTCAGTATCAATAAATGACTTATTCCAGTGAATAAGTCATTATTCATTCACTTAAGGGCTCTGTTTCCAGTCAGATCTGACACAGTCAGAAGCATTTGAGCTTCCACCAACTTCAAAACAGGAATTATAATCCCTTTTGGCAAGTGTGAAATCATTGTAACTCGTGTTCTTTAGAAATACATTTGAACAACATCCTGCTGACTGGAAAGAGGCATATAGTCCCTCCACAGAACAATTGGTCATTCACCACTCACATTTTACATAGAAATAAAATTTCAAGTAATTGGTCTTAATCATTTACCAATCCGTTTTTAGCAGATGCTGTGTGCTGTGCTTAGTCGCTCAGTCATGTCCAACTTTGTGACCCCATGGACTGTAGCCCGCCAGTCTCCTCTGTCTCTGGTCATTCTAAGCAAGAATACTGGAGTGGGTAGCCTAGCCTGTCTCCAGGGGATCTTCTTGACCCAGTGATCAAACCCCGGTCCCTTGCATTGTGGATGGATTCTTTATCAGCTGAGCTACCAGGAAGCCCTTTTAGTAGATAGCTCCATGCTATTATCCTTTTGAGCACAGACAATTTTTCTAGGGCAGGACAGAAATTTTTTTCCCTTTCAGTTGGAATTAAGGCATAATTTCATCAGTCTAAAGGCTGAGAAATATCCATTCAAATCTGAGGCACTGAACCTGAGCTCTGATCTTCAAGGAGGTGTGTGTGTGTGTATGTATTTGAGAGACAGAGAGATAGAGATGGTGAGACACTGGAGTTCAGGGTGCTATAAGTAAGTGATAGGAAGCAAAGTTAGAGTTCAAACAAGATATGAATCTAAGAGGAACAAGCAGAGCTGAATTCTCTGACTAGGCAAGAACAATTGGAAATAATAAATACCAGTACAGCGCTGACTATGAGGTAAGGACTTTCTAAGTACTTTATACAGGAATGTGAATTCTCCTCTACTCTAGACTAACGAATTCATGAAATTAGGGACTGTGTTATTTTATGGAGAGGCCTTCTTTCTCAATAAATATTGTGAATGCTAATGACACCATATTGACCAAAACAAAGCCAGTGGTACAAAGCGTGGAGGGTCAGAGGCAGACTCAGAGACATTCTCTGAGTAATTAAGTGAAACTGTGACTCTTCCTAAAGGGTGTCCAAGGCCTTGACTATGGTTTAGGATGGGCTGTTGAAAGATGTTGGCTTCCTAGGTGGCACAGTGGTAAAGAATCCACCTGCCAATGCAAGAGATGTGGGTTTGATCCCTGAGTTGGGAAGATCCCCTGGAGGAGAAAATGGCAACTCACTGCAGTATTCTTGCCTGGAAAATTGCATGGACCAAAAGCTTGGTGGGTACAGTCCATGGGGTCGCAAAGAGTCAGGCATGACTGAGCATGAAAATCAAAAAAAAAAAAAAAATTAAGGATGTTAGGGCATATCAGTTTCTACCCACTTTGTGTCCACATTCCAAAGATAACTTAAGCCTTACTTTTCATTAAAGCAACCATCAAAATGCAATGAAATGGACTGTCGTCTTTTTGTGAGACCCGCACCACGGACGGGTGACAACTTTACGGAGATAAGTTCTTCAGACTGAAAGGTGAAGTTTCACAGTGATGGGAAACCAAAATGATTTAAATTCCAAGCTGTCTCTCTACCTCTTTGCCATCACCATGAGAAGAATATACTCAGACTAGCTACTGGGCTCCAAGAGAATGAAGAATACGTGAAGCAGAACCAGCCCTGGAGATCCAAAGATATTCATGTATGGATGTGAGAGCTGGACCATGAAAAAGAATGAGTCCTGGAGAATTGATGCTTTCAAACTGTGGTGTTGGAGATGACTTTTGAAAGTCCCCTGGACAGCAAGGAGATCAAACTAGTCAATCCTAAAGGAAATTAATCCTGGATATTCATTGGAAGGACTGGTGTCACAAAGTTCTCCAGAACTTTGGCCACCTGATGCAAAAAACCAACTCATTGGAAAAGATCTTGATGCTGAGAAAGATTGAAGGTACAAGATTGTTGGATGGTATCACCTACTCAGTGGATGTAAATTTGAGCAAACTGGAGATGGAGAAGTACAGGGAAGCCTGACATGCTGCGGTCCACAAGGTCTCAAAGAGCTGGACATGAATGAGTGACTGAACAAAAGAAGAAGTCTAATTACTGGATCGATCATATTTTTTGGCTGACTTGAATCAGAGAAAATTTTTCCTTGACAATTCAAAATGGTGAATGTAAGTTAAGTAGTATTAAAATACTTCCCAGTTTATTTGTATAGAATTGTCAAATTCAATACAGCAGACAGAGATATTCTCTATTGTATGGGCTTAGAGTATACTGTCATTTAAAAGTAAATATAACCAAATAAAGTACTAATAAAATAAAAGTGTATTCCTGAAATTAAAGGAAAAAGGCAATGGAATGACTGTGGCACTATAAAAATCAGTCAGGTGTATTGTTCTTTTCACCTTCTCCGTCCCCTCCCTACCCCAGGCACCCCAGGGTATTCTGGGACTTTCAAGTGGAGGCAATCACATCCCTGCTTGCAGTAGGGCCAGGCAGAGTTTGTTAAATGGTGTTAGACTTGTGTGTCAGTGTCTTCCTGGAGTTTCATGCTGGTAGCATCATAGGAAGCAATTGTCCTCAATAACTGGGTGCTGTGCATACCAACTTCTTTCCGGAGCACATGAATCTTGAGTAGTGCTAACTCAGCATGTCCCAGGAGACAGTCTAGTCTGTCAGGTCTGCAGTTAATCAGCAAGGAATTTTTCATTCCCAGGCTAATGCCTTCATACCACACAGTCTCTCATATTTTCTTAGCTAAGCAAAGTATCTGAGTCGTAAACTGTACTTCTAAAAACCCAATATATGAATGTGTTGAGGAATGGGAGTGAGGGAGAAGAAGAGGTATCTCCTGACAAGAGAGTTCATCTACATTTTATGATGAAAAAAAAAAAAAAAAACGGAGCAGAAAAAGGTGGAATGACTGGAGGATGCCCTTTGGTCCTTGTAGAAAGACATCTAGGTTCTGGGAAAGCAATCTGGGGTTTCTTTATTAATGCAATGGTTTGATCACACAATAACACATACTCTTCACTAACAGGCCACCAAACCAATGATAACCTAATTGTGACAAAGAGAAAATGATTTATTTACATTGCTAGGGGTAGGAAAGTGAAGTGTGAGTTGGGGAAGTTTAGGCAGTACAGCAATATGAAAAGGGTCATTAAAATTTTTCAGTTCATAAATAGTTGGATTCTAAAGGGAAACTCTGTTTGAATTCCAGCTTTACCACTACTAGCTATGTGAGCTTGCATGAATTTTTAAAGCTCTTTAGATCCAGTTTCTTTGTCTGTAAAGGGGAGGTAATATTAGTACATGCTTCCTAGAGCTATTGGGATGATAACTGAGTTAATACAAAGAAAAGGCTTGGAACAGTGTCCTAATCATTGTAAAATTCATCATATATTGCCCCAGCCCTATCATTATTATTACTTTCATGTACCTCTCTAAATTTCTTTATATTAAATCATTTTTCTTCTATTCTTTGTTCTATAAATCTGGTTAACCTGGTTGTGTGTTAGTTGAAGACAGACTGACTATTCTTTTAGATTTCATAGTTTCATCAAAGCCAGTCCTCAGGTTTTCATGTGGAGGGAATTCAACAAGACAAATACACCAGGTCTCTGCCTTGTCACTCACTTCTCACCTTGGAGGGTTTGGGAGAAGAACCTGGGTTGTGTGATCAGTGGATCTGCCATTCTGATCTGGCTCTCCACCACCAGTGTCAGGCCTGGCCCAGCGGAGAAGACTTGACTTTGTCTAGCTCTTCCACAACAGGTAGATGGTAAGTATACTATTTTAGAGCTATGATATCAGTTATTTGGTCCTATTTTCCAATCTAGTTTTTTATCAGTAATAAAGCTTATAGTTCTCCACCTTACAAGTGGGATGTCTTTTCTCAGTTAACTTTGACACAGAGGGAGAATAATATTTTATTTATTGGACCCCCAAATTCTCAAAACCTACTGTGTATAAGGTTATTGCAGGTTACTGTGTGTGTATGTGCTAGTCTCTCAGTTGTGTCTGACCCTTTGCAACCCCATGGACTGTAGCCCGTCAGGCTCCTCTGTCCATGAAATTCTCCAGGTGAGAATACTGGACTGAGTAGCCATTTCTTTCTCCAGGGAATCTTCCTGACTCAAGGATCAAACCCTGAGGTCTTCTGCATTGTAGGCAGATTCTTCACCATCTGAACCACCATGGAAGCCCACAGCTTACTGTAGGTAATACATTAATGACCAAGAAATCTCTTTTCCTCAGGGAACTTGAAATCTAGTAAACTGAGAGATACTTTTCCATAAATAACCATATCATAGAATGAATTATTAAAATAAGCAAATTTTATGGGCAGTTCAAGAGGAGAGAAATCATTTCTTGCCAGAGGCATCAAGAAAAAACTCGTGGAAGAGACAGTATTTAATGTACTTACTACTTTGACAGATTGAATGGGGGTGGTGGAGAGCATTTAAAACACACAGCAATGCCATAAAGAAGTTTCCCTGGTGGCTCAGTGGTAAAAATCAGCCTGTCAATGTAGGATACACAGGTGAGGAAGACAGGTGAGGAAGTGAGTGGGTGAGGAAGATCCCCTGAAGAAGGAAACAGCAACCCACTCCAGTATTCTTGCCTGGGAAAACCCATGGAGAGGGGAGCCTGGTGGGCTACAGTCTGTGGGGTAGCAGAAGAGTTGGACACGACTTAGTGACTAAACAACAACAACATCAAGAAGGCAGAAAAGTGTGAGTATGTGTGCTGGGAAGGGGTGGCAGCAAGGAGACCTCTACAGAGAATCAGTAAGTAATTCATTCTGGCTGAAATTTAGAGTAATAAGGAAGGAAGTAGGGGAAGAGGCTGGATGTGCTGGGACCATACTGTGGTAGCACATGGAAAATTTTTGAACAAGACACTCACTTTAACGAAGATGAATCCGGCAATGGAACATAAGGCAGTTTCAATTCAGAGACTAGGGAATGGGAATGACTGAGATGAAACTGAGATTTAATTCCCTGTTTGTGTGACTCTGAGCCTTGACTTATCAGAAGAAAGCATATAAAAAAATTTGTGTTAGAGGGATAAGACAATGAGCGCAAACTTAGATACTGAGTTTGCGATGCCACTGGGACATTCAAGGGAATACCTCTAGTCACTCTGGCTCCATTCTATCCTTCAGTTAGTAGGGAAACAGACTCTGCAATGAATTTGTTGCTATTTTGAATGGAGTACACCAGCTGTACAGTTTTTAGCCCTGTACCCCTAGGGCTTTTACCTTAATCTTTCTCAGCCTTAGTTTCCTAATATGTCAAAAGAAAAACCTACCTCATAGACTTCTTAAATTATATAGCATACATACCTACCTTGCACATGTCCTGACATGTAATAGGTGCTAAGAAATGATAGCTATCACCATCATCATCACCATTACAGAGTCAGGGTCAAATACTGGCTCAGTCATTTACTTGCGACGTGATTGTTAAATCTTTTTAAAATCTTGTTTGCTCATCTTTAAAGGGAAAAATGAGAATAACTACGACTATAGTTGTAAAGATGTATGAGATGATTTATGTATAGAGGACAGAACTTGTAGCTCCAAAACAGAGCTGTTGTGAAGATTCACTACGTTCTTGAATGTATTCAGCATGAAGCCAAGATTCTAAATGTTAGGTATTATTATTGTAATTACATTGCTACTACTACAGTGCATTCAGTAGATATTTGGTTGTTAACCTCTCTATTAATTGTGGGTTCTTTAAAGAATTTTCTCAATACTCTTTCACTCAGAAAATAGATAGATAGGACTTCCCTGGTGGTCCAGTGGTTAAGAATCCACCTGCCAATGCAGTGGACACAGGTTCAATCCCGGTCTGAGAAGATTCCACATGCCATGGAGTAACAAAGCCCGTGTGCCACAGCTATGGAGCCTGCACTCTAGAGCCCATACCCCACAAGAGAAGCCTGTGCACCCCAGTGGAGTAGCCCTCACTCACTGCACCTAGAGAGAGTCCATGCACAGCGACAGAGACCCAGCACAGTCATAAATAAACGAATACATTTTTTAAAGGAAAGAAAATAGATAGATGTTTTAAAACCTTATGGTATGGATTTAGGATATTTATATACATAGAGATAATAATGGAGAACCTTGAGGGAGTAAGGAGGGCTGATGAACCTTACTGGGTGTTTGTTTATTGTAGATGGGAGGAGGAAGAGAGGCCAGGAAGGGACACATAGAAAAGATGAGTGATCCAGAAGCAGAATGATACTTGTCAGAGTCCCAAGAATGAGAAACTTGCAGGAAGGAGAGCGATGTTCAGCACTGCTAAAAGACACATAAAAACTCAAGAACGTTGTAGGCTTTACCAATTATGGGATAATTAATGATCTATAGAGGACAGTTTCAGAAAGAGAATCAAGAGGGAATTCAGATTCTGAGGAACTGAATAGTAGGAAAATTGAACACTACAGTGGTAGCCCGCTTTTAAAAGATATTTTCCAAAGAATAGACAAGAAAACAAGGCAGTAATAATGTCAAGAGAAGGATCATTATAAGGAGAGAGAATCTTCCAGATAGGAAGGCAAATGAAAACACCATCAAGAAAATTCCTTTGTGGAATAAGAAAATCTTAGTAAAAACTTACAGCAAATAGGTAAGAACAAGAATAGAGGCTCGGTTGAACTTTATAAAAGCAGACACATGGGTCTCTCTTGGAGGCCAGAGTAAGGCAAAAGGAGTGGGCAGATTAAAATTACCAAGAGATACTGAGGTGGAACAAATGGAACTGCATGAGGTCTCGATCAGATATCTTGGATCTTACTGGTAAACAAGAAAGTGACTACTATATGCTGAGATTTCTGGGAGTGGGTAGGAACTGAGAGATAAGGAGAGCCGTATGGAAAGGCTGCTGTACAGCACTGACTGTAGCTGAATTCAATAATTTCTGGAGCAATAATGAGAGCTTAGCTGAAATTAGACAATTAATTTAGTCTCACTCGCTTAATGATATCGTGTAGACCCAATCTATCAACTTTCCCCAGAAATGATCAATGGTCAGGGAAGAGCAGGGAAAGCATATTTTGGGTTATAGTAAGCTTGATGATGTTGAAGCAGAAATGAGGGAAAAAAAATGGTAAGGGATACCATGTAGAGAAAAATTACTGACATGGCTTGGTATATTACTTACATAACACATGAACCCAGAACAGAGAGAATATATTGAAGAAAAGAGAAAGTTTAAGACATACATTGATGCCATTAGGATCAAAAAATAAGTTAAGTGATGATAAAGAAATGGAAGGACTTGAAGTTGAGATTAAAATGTGGATTTTCAGGGGTTAAGATCTCAGAGCAACACCGATGCAGTCTAGAGAGGCCTTGTCAGGGGGTCACCTAGTGGAGAGAAACTCAACTTCCACAGTCCAGAAAGCTGTGAGAAAGCTGGCATAGGACTATGACCCAGTGGGTAAGTCAGGAGTGCTCTGGGCTCCAAGCCCCAGTTCGATGACTCTTTACTTGCTTGACCCTGTGCAAGTTCCTAAATGTTTCCACATCTCTTTTCTCATCTGCAAAATGGAGGTCATATTAGTTCCCAAGTTTTAGAATTGTTGGGCAACTAAATGGGATACTGTAAGTAAAGTATATCATGTTTGACACCTGAAAAGGGCTCATAACATATTTAAAATTTAGTGTTAGTTTTCAGTATTTTCATGAATCCTACCTTAGTGACTTCCCTTGGGAGGATGACATGGCTTACAGTGGAGAGGAAGACAGTGGATAGAATACTGAATTCAGTGAAAAAGACACCTGGTTTTAGAGGTTAGTGGATGATTGGGTAAGAACTGTTAGAAAGGCTAGCTAAAAATGCTTTAATACGGACTACCTCAAAACAACAAATCCTCAGGTAGAACTGCTCCTAAGTTCACTGCCGTTGGCTTAACAATATCCTGAAAGATGCAGATGCTTTCTCTACTTGTTGACTCGTCCCCTTGTGTGATTTCCCATCGTCATGGCCCCAGTAGAATGGCTGCCGTTTCAGGTACTGTTAGACACTGAGTTTGAGGGACCCTTAGGGGATCTCTCCACAGTAGGAGGGTACTAGCACCTACTGATTGCAGTTTAGGGACTAAGACAACAGAAAAACACCATCTAACATTTTGCTACACAAATGATACTGCAGTGACCATCCTTGTGCTATATCATGCATATGGGAAGTATTTTCCAGGATCAGGATGAATAGAAAGATGTCAGATTGCTTCCACAGAGGGCTCATTTTAAATGTCTCAGACCCTTACCATTCTGTCATTACCACTTTACACTCTCATTAGCAGTACAGAAAAAAAAATTATTTCCTACTTCTTATCCAAAGTTTTTTAAGATTAAACTTTTAAATATTTCCAGATGGAAACTGTATCTCCTTGCTTTTTCAGTGTACATTTTCCTGGTTACAAATGAAGTTGACTAGTTTCTCAAATGTTTGTGGGCTACATACACTTAATTTTCTATGAGTTTCCTGTTTTGCTTGGTTTCCTACTGAGTTGTTCATGTTTTCTTACCTTGTTGAAATTCCTCATATAGTCTTGATGCTATCTAGCAATTCTTTGATTGCTATTTATGACTATCTTCTGTCTTTTAGCTTTGTTGAAGGTTTCTATCATAGGAAGCAACTTTTAATTTGCACAGAATTTTTGCACTGTTCCATTTCTTAGGTGTTCTGGCAGTAACATAGTTACTGACAGTAACCAGGCAGTTACTTACTCTCCAGGGTCAACCCTGCCCAAAGTCAATTACAGGAAGGCCTCTACACAATGTGACATAAGGATAGGGAAAGAGGCGTCTTCCCTGGTGGTCAGTGTTTAGGACTGCCTCCGCAGCAGGGCGTGCAGTTTTTGTACTTGGTCAGGGGAACTAAGATTCCGCACACCACATAGTGCAGTCAAAAAAAAAAAAAAAAATTGTTTAAAGGTTAAGGAGAGAAAGACTCAACTGCTCAAATATATTTCAATCCATGAGTCTGATGCCATGTCTGAAATTCCCCAAATGAGTCATTCCCAAGGGACTTTCTGGGAACTTGGATTTTAAATGTGTAAAGGATGTTATTACCTCATTGAGAAAGGACATTGGTTTATTAACAATAATTGTGGTCTCTGATTAAATGTTTTGCCATTTATTTTTATCAGAAGGAATAAGATGTACAAGTAAAGAATGTTTGAAACCGTGCATGACCCATGTGCTTGAGTAATGGTTATGGAGGGCTTTGAGTAGCAAGGAGGTAGCTTCAAGGTAACTTTTCTCTTTGTCAGGAAGAAACAGAGGAGAAAGACAAAACGAGAAGACTCTCAAAACAAACTTTGATTTTTCTTTTTCTCCTCTGAAGCTAGAGTCCTCTAACATTTGGGTTACTCTCTAAGTCAATATCAAAATGTCATAACTTTCTACTGAAAGTAGATATGACTTGATTGTTCTCTTAATTAAAGGAAATTTAAATATGGAGTTCTACAGCTATGATTCAATAGATCCTTTCAAACGTTCCTTACAGGAGTCTCACGATAAAGCCATTTAAGAAGGAAAATGAGGGAATTAAAAACGAAAAGTGGCAAAAAAAAAAAAAAAAGCGCGCTTTTCTTCTGTCATGTGTTAAGCTGGGGGAATTTTTTTCTGTCCTTGTAAGTGGTTTTGTGTCTCTGAGGAAAAACTACTTAAAGCAGATGTTGATGAGTCACATTTAAGCTCTTACAGTTTCAAACACATTTTTTCATTTGTATACGAAGCTGTGGTCTGGAAGGTAACTGGCTAAAGTCCTTGACTCTAAAACCCTAAATGTTGAATTTTCCTGTGTTGTCAGTACCAAAGAAGCTGGACTAGAAAGTCTTTACCAATACTCCCAGTTCTTGGACTCTACACTCTTTAATGAGCCTCATGCCTGTTTTGCCTTTGCCCCAATTGTGCATCCACAGGATGATACAGTCCCAGCCCCTTTTCTCCTCTGGTTACTCCTCGAAGTCACAGGCCAGGCATGAACAGTGAAGGAGTCAGGAAGGAGGAGAAAACTTTCAAAATGTGAGAATGGGAACACTGTTCTTTCACTGTTTAATAAATATTCACAGATTGCTAACTACATACAAGCAGACAGACTGCCGAATGATTATGGCTGAAGACAAGTTTCTTTATCAAAGAACTCAAGACCTAACTGAGAAGTCGAAAAACAACAAAACAAAATCTTCTCCCAGGAAGAACCAACATCTGAGCTGAGAGGCTGAGCAGAGATCTGAAGGAAGAAGAGAGGCTGCAAACTGAAAGAGGGGGTGGGGTGACTGTGGGAAGAGCATTCCAGGCAGGACAATTAGCACTCCCACGGTTCTTTAGCAGGAGTGCACAGTGTGTCCAGGAAAACTGGAGGCAAGGGGATGAACTCTTAAGGTGGTGAAGAGAAAACAGACAGGATTTCGTATTGATCTGGGTAACTGGAGCTAGTTCTCCAGATTCCTCGCTACTTTCTTCCTTTTCTTTCTCTCTTAGCAAATAACACTCGAGCTAGGCATTGTTTCCAGCACTTTACACATATTAACTCAAGAACAACCCAGTGAGTACATGGTACAATATATGAACACTTGATCCTACCTGAAAAATCTTTGCTTTGCCTTTTTCTGTCCCTCATATACTAAGCTATCTTTAAGAGAGCAGATATTTTTTTTGGGGTAGGGACAATCCTAGGGTTATTTGAGAAAGAAAAACCAAAACCAACAAAAAAAAAAAAAGGGAGTATTCAAATGTGGTCTCATCATAATCCCACACTATGGGACTAAGGAATAAAACTACAGAAAATTACAAACCATTCATGTCTAATTTTTTTAAATTGAGATATATAATACTCATTGAGTGCCTACTGCATCAAGTACTATTGTGAACATTTTATACAATGGCTTATTTAATCTTCACACCTAACCCTATTATGATGCCCATTTTATAAATAACAACCTCAAGGGAAATCTCCAAGGATGTACAGCTATATAAAAGTAGTGAAGGGAGGGAGGTGCTGGTCCCAGGCGATGTGTCTTCAGAGGCCACACTCTTCAGCCCTAGGCATCACTTGCTCATTTGTATGACTGCCCAATGCCTTGCTACCCTCTAAAACAGTTCTCCTCTTTCTTCTCTAATAGTCTCTTGAGATACATTAGGAAAGAAAGGTCCGAGGTCGCTCAGTCATGTCCGACTCTTTGGGACCCCTTGGACTGTAACCTACTAGGCTTTTCTGTCCATGGGATTCTCCAGGGAAGAACACTGGAGTGGACTGCCATTTCCTTCTCCAGGGGATCTTCCCGACCCAGGGATCGAACCCGGGTCTCCCGCATTGGAGGCAGACGCTTTAACCTCTGAGCCACCAGGGAAGCCCAATAAACATCATATAGTCACTAAATTAACAGGAAATCCAGAGAAACTCTGGTGGAACTCTGTAAGGATAAGTACATGAAAAGGCACTGCCTTTTCTTAAACAAATGAGAATATGGAAGTAATTTTGTGGCCAATGAACATGAAATACTTAAGAAATGCAGCAAGCTGACATGTAACTCTAGACTTCTGAAACTGGTGTAAAAACTGCCCTACGGCTGCTTTTGAGCAGGGATTATAGTCAATCCTACACCACTAAAATAATTACAGTAGAAAGAGAAAGACCATTTTCAACGAAGTAGCAGAATTTCTCTGATTTGCATTAAGAATTTGTCATTTTCTTGGCATATATTTCTCCTTTCATCATAGAACTGTACGAGAGATTATGAGTTTCAAGTCTGCCTCACTTTCATTTAGGTTCAAATCAAATTCCAGAGTGTTCTTTTGGATGAAGGGGTTTCCCCTAAAGTTAACTGGAGTTTCCTGCACTTCTGTTGAGATCTAAAGAAGCAGGATTTCAGTTCCTCACTCACCACTCATCACCTTAATCATTGCACTGTATACATCTTCAGCTTTCTAGCTACTTTATTCCTCCACCTTACCCTCTTAGAAGATAATAAAGCATAAAGCACCTCTGTTGTGCTTTCTATGTGTCCTTCCCCTCTTCCCCCATCCTTTACCCTTCCCTCCTCTTTTTCAGTGCTTAGAATTGTCCACTCAGACACTCAGCCACACCCTATGGGTATATGGGCCCAGACGCAGGTAAGCTGGGAGACAGGATGGTGGAAGCATTTAAAAGATTTCCTCTAAATGGTCCTGGTTTCTCTGTAAATGGGAAACAGACTGTACTCATTTTACAGCTGAGGAATCCAAAGCACAGAGAGAGTAAGCAGTTTGTTCAAGACAAGCTAGCTGCCAAGTGCTTGAACCATGATTTAAATATGAGCAGTCTGACTCCAGAGTCTATACTCTGCCTTTACGCACTTCTGCCAAACTCCTCTATGGTTAAATTGAATTCTGTACTTCTCCCACCTATCCTCGGGAAAGTGAACAAACTGAAGACTAATAACCATGCTGATTATACTTCTTTCAAATTCACGACATGGCATAGCCCTGAAAGCCTACTCTACTTTCTAAGTCCATTCATTTATTAATTATTTCACACCTCATTTCAGACTTCTGTTGCCACTTCTCCAATGACTTCTCATTTCACTGAGAAAATGGAAGCGGTCAGAAGAGAACTTCCACGTACTCCTAACACCACAACTACTGACCTTCTTGCGTCAGGCCCCACGCACCCTGCATAACCTTTCACCATGGATGAATGTCTATCTGCTTATCTAAATCCAGTAGCTCCACTGGATCTCATTCCCTCACCTTCCCCAGGATCTCTCTTTTCAAATATATCCTCTCGTCTGTATCTCATTTTTTCTACCCTTGTAAATCATTTCCCATCAGTATACAGATATTCTGTAATGCTGTTGTTCAGTTGCTCAGTCGTGTCCGACCCTTTGCAGCTCCATAGACTGCAGCACGCCTGGTATCCCTGTCCTCCTCTATCTCTCAGAGCTTGCTCAAACTCATGTTCATTGAATTGGTGAGGCCATCTAATCATCTCATTCTCTGTCATCTCCTTCTCTTGCCTTCAATCTTTCCCAGCATTAGGGTCTTTTCCAGTGAGTCGGCTCTTCACATCAGATGGCCAAAGTATTGGAGCTTCAGCTTCGGCAACAGTCCTTCCAATGAATATTCAGGCTTGATTTACTTTTGGATTGAATGGTTTGATCTCCTTGTTGTCAAAGGGACTCTCAAGAGTCTTTTCTACCATCACAATTCAAAAGAATCAATTCTTCAGAACTCAGCCTTCTTTATGGTCCAGCTTTCACCTCCGTACATGATTACCGAAAAAAAAATAGCTTTGACTATATGGATCTTTGTTGGGAAAATAATGTCTCTGCTTTTTAATATGCTGTCTCAGTTTATAATAGCTTTCTTTCCAAGGAGCAAGCATCTTTTATTTTATTTATTTATTTTTTAAAAATACTTTATTCTTCATTACAGTACTGTATTTATTTTGCCATACATTGACATGAATCAGCCACAGGTGTACACGATCTCCCAATGCCGAAGCCCCTCCCACCTCCCACCCCATACCATCTCCCTGGATCATCCCGTGCACCAGCCCCAAGCATCCTGTATCCTGTATTGAACATAGACTGGCGCTTCGTTTCTTACATGATAGTATACATGTTTCAATGCCATTCTCCCAAATCATCCTACTCTCTCCATCTCCCTCAGAGTCCAAAAGTCCGTTCTATACCTCTGTGTCTCTTTTGTTGTCTCACATAGAGGGTCATCATTACTATATTTCTAAATTCCATATATATGTGTCAGTATACTGTATTGGTGTTTTTCTTTCTGGCTTACTTCACTCTGTATAATCGGCTCCAGTTTCATCCATCTCATTAGAACTGAGTCAAATTTATTCTTTTTAAGGGCTGAGTAAATACTCCATTGTGTATATGTACCACTACTTTCTTATCCATTCATCTGCTGATGGACATCTAGGTTGTTTCCATGTCCTGGCAATTATAAACAGTGCTGCAATGAACATTGGGGTACATGTGTCTCTTTCTATTCTGGTTTCCTCGGTGTGTATGCCCAGCAGGGGGATTGCTGGGTCATAAGGCAGTTCTATTTGTAATTTTTTAAGGAATCTCCACACTGTTTTCCATAGTGGCTGTACTAGTTTGCATTCCCACCAGCAGTGTAAGAAGGTTCCTTTTTCTCCACATCCTCTCGAGCATTTATTGCTTGTAGACTTTTGGATCGCAGCCATTCTGACTGGTGTGAAATGGTACCTCATTGTGGTCTTGATTTGCATTTCTCTGATAATGACTGATGTTGAGCATCTTTTCATGTGTTTGTTAGCCATCCGTATGTGCTTCTGCACAACAAAGGAAACTATAAGCAGGGTGAAAAGACAGCCTTCTGAATGGGAGAAAACAATAGCAAATGAAACAACTGACAAACAACTAATCTCAAAGATATACAAGCAACTTATGCAGCTCAACTCCAGAAAAATAAACGAACCAATCAAAAAATGGGCCAAAGAACTAAATAGGCATTTCTTCAAAGAAGACATACGGATGGCTAGCATCTTTTAATTTCATGGCTGCAGTCACCATTTGTAGACATTTTGGAGCCCAAGAAAATAAAATCTGTCACTGTTTCCATTTTTTCCCCCTCCATTTGCTATGAATGATGGGACTGGATGCCATGATTTTAGTTTTTTGAATGTTGAGTTTTTACCTTCATCAAGAGGGTCTTTAGTTCCGCTTTGCTTTCTGCCATAAGGGTGATGTCATCTGCGTATCTGAGATTTTATATTTCTCCTGGCAATCTTTATTGCAGCTTGAACTTCATCCAGCCTGGCATTTCAGATGATGTGCTCTGCATATAAGTTAAATGAACAGGGTGACAGTATACAGCCTTGACATACTCCTTTCCTAATTTGGAACCAGTACATAGTTCCATGTCCAGTTCTAACTTGCCTCTTGACCTGCATACAGGCTTCTCAGGAGGCAGGTCAGGTAATATTCCTATCTTAAAAACAAAAGCATGTGTCTGGTTTCTGATCTCGCATGTAAGGAGCTTGGCAACTGTTATTTTGTCTTAACAGCAAGTAGAAAACTGAACAAAATGAAAAATCAACATCTTTTCTAAGATCCAGCAGAGAAGTGAGGTCACAGGCAAACCACTGTCTCCAAACTTGGAGAGACAAGGAAATACAGAGAAGCAGAACTTGCTTGAGCAAAGACCTTCATGAGAACCAGTGCAAGGATAGGAAATCCTGAACTGTAATTGACAAATTGCTGGAGACTCAATGCGGACAAACCTGAGCATTAAAAACTCTAGAGGGATCCTGTCATCAGGAGGTCCCCATAATTTTGTGAGTTTTATCTCCAGGAGCTTGACCTAGTTCTTAAAGTGAATATCAGCGGAAAATCTGCTTGGGTTGATGGCAGGGGGAGGAGAAAAGAAATCACTTTGAAATATGTAGGAGGATTTTTTTTTTTTTTCTTAACAAGTCCTGTCCATAAGAAAGCTTATTTTACAGAGCCTAAATATTGAGATTTTATCAGAAGGGAAATACCCAAGTCTAGCCCACTCTAGCTTTCCATATGAAGAGAAAGGAAATACCCAACTCCAGCCTCCTCTATCCATTCTGTCCCACCTGGGGGCAAACACCAAGATGCACTTGGGAAGTTCACAGTTCAGAGGCACAGGCTCCCTAAAAGACTGAGACCTAAGAACTCTTTCCCTTCTCTCACGCCTTATTACCACATTACTAAAAGTCTTTATCACAGTGCCTTTTGACCAATATATTATACCTATACCTGGTTGTTGAGCAAAAATTAAAAAGCATACCAAAAGGCAAAACATGCAGTTGGAAGAGGCAGTAAGCACTAGAACTGGACTTCCCTGATAGCTCAGTTGGTAAAGAATATGCCTGCAATGCAGGAGACCCTGGTTAGATTCCTGGGTTGGGAAGATTCGCTGGAGAAGGGATAGGCTATCCACTCCAGTGTTCTTGGGCTTCTCTTGTGGCTCAAACAGTAAAGAATCCTTATTCAGTGTGGGAGACCTGGGTTCCATCCCTGAGTTGGGAAGATCCCCTGGAGAAGGGAAAAGCTACCTATTCCAGTATTTTGACCTGGAGAATTCCCATGGACTGTATAGTCCATGGCGTTGCAAAAACCAGACACAACTGAGTGAATTTCACTTTCACTTTCAAGCACTAGAACTAGATTCAGATACTGCAGGGATGTTGGAATAATCAGACCAGATGCTAAGGACTCCCTGACAGATAAGCAGGCAGTGTGAAAGAACAGATGGGCAGTGTGGGCAGAGAGATGGAAATTCTAAGAAAGAATAAAATGGAAATACTAGAGATCAAAAAGCTGTAGCTGGAATGAGGAAGGCATTTGATGGGCTTGTTGGTAGACTGGATACAGTTCAGAAAAGAATATTTGAACTTAAATGTATCTTATTAGAAGCCTCCAAAACTGAAAAGGAAACAGAAAAAAGACTTCAAAAACAAACAAAAAACAACCCAGAACAAAATATCCAAGAACTGTGGTACAATGATAAAAGGTGTAATATATACATAATGGGAATACCAGGAGGAGAAGAGAGAATTAAAAGAAGATACATCACTACAGATCCCATGAATATTTAAAGATAATTACAATCTTCACAAAAATTAACTCAAAATGTATCACATCAAAATGTAAACTGCAAAATTATAAAACTCCTAGAAGATAATATAATAGGAAACCTAGATGACCTCTGATATGGCAGTTACTTTTTAGATATAACACCAAAGGCATGATCCATGAAAGAAAGAACTATAAGGTAGAGTTCATTAAAATTAAGAACTTCTGTTCTGCAAAATACAGTATTAAGAGACTGAGAAGATAAGCCTCAGAGTGGAAGGAAATATTTCCCAAAGACTTATATATAAAGGACAGTTTTCCAAAACATACACAGAACTCTTAAAACTCAAAAATAAGAAAATCAACTACATTTTAAAATGAGCCAAAGACTTGAACACACTCTATCAAAGAATACATACAGACAACCAATAAGCATACAAAAAGGTGCTCAGCATCATATGTCATTAGAAAATTGCAAATTAAAATAACAGTAAGATAGCACTGTATCTATTCACTTTGCCCCAAATCCAAAACTCTAATAACATCAAATGTTAGTGAGGATGTGGAGCAATAGGAACTGTCATTGTTGGTGGGAATGCAATAGAATACAGCCACTTTGGCAAACAATTTAGCAATTTCTGTCAAAACTAAACATATCTCATCATGCTGCTGCTAAGTCGCTTCAGTCGTGTCTGACTCTGTGTGACCCTGTAGATGGCAGCCCACCAGGCTCCCCGTCCCTGGGATTCTCCAGGCAAGAGCACTGGAGTGGGTTGCCATTTTCTTCTCCTATGCATGAAAGTGAAAAGTGAAAGTGAAGTTGCTCAGTCGTGTCCGACTCTTCACGACCCCATGGACTGCAGCCTACCAGGCTCCTCCGTCCATGGGATTTTCCAGGCAAGAGTACTGGAGTGGGGTGCCATTGCCTTCTCCAATATCTCACCATAAGATTCAGCAATTGTGCTCCTTGGTATTTACTCAAATGAGTTGAAAAGTTGTGTCCACATAAAAACTTCCACATAAAGATGTTTCTAGCAGCTTGATTCATAGTTGTTGAAACATGGAAGCAACCAAGATGTCCTTCAGTAAGTTCATGGATAAATAAACTGTGGTACATTCACACAGTGGAATATTTTTCCGTGCTAAACAGAGATGAATTATCAAGCACGAAAAGACATGGAGGACTCTTAAATGCACATTACTTACTAAGTGAAGAAAGCCGATCCCCAAACGCTACATATTGTACTATTCTAACTATATTCCATTCTGGAATAGGCAGAACTGTGGAGACCATATAAAAGTTCAGTTGTTGGAGGGTAGGGTAGCAGTGGGGATATGAATAGGCAGAGCTCTGAGGTTTTTAGAAAATTTGATTCTGAAAAAGGCAAAACTATGGAGAAAGTAATAGGATCAGTGGTTCTAGGATTGGGAGACAGAGTGGTGGAATACAGGGTTTCTAGGGCGGTGAAGCTACTGGGTATGATACTGCAGTGGTGGAGGCATATTGTACATTTGTCAAAATCCATAGAATGCACAATACCAAGAGTGAGCCCCTATGGGCTTTGGGTGATACTGATGTGTCAATATAGGTTCATTGCTTGTAACAAATGTACCTCTCAAGTGTGGGATTTTGAGGGTCGGGGAGGCTACATGTGTGCTCAGTAGGTATGTGTGAAATCTTCCTACCCCTGCTCAACTTTGTTCTGAACTAAAATTTCTCTAGAATCAATCTGAAAACAAACCAAAAACCAAAAAACCTTTCCTGGACCTCACGTTGCCTTCCAGCTGCCACCTTATTTCTCTGCTCCCTTTTCGAGAAGAACTCCTCCAAAGGGTTGCCTGTGCTCACTAGCTGCCTCTGTTTGGCCTCTTCCTGTCTCTCTTGGATCTATTTCCGTGAAGCTTGTCCTCAGCATTCCACCGAAATGTGGTCAATTCTCAGTTCTCCTGTTACCTGAAACATGAGCAGCAGTTGACACAGTGATCACTTCATCTTTTTGATAGACTTACTTGTCTCCTAGGGTGCTAATTTCTAATGTTCCCCTGCTCCTCTGTGGGCCACTCATTAATCTCCTTTGCTAGTTTCTGCTCGTGTCTCTGCGTGTGTGCTAAATCGCTTCCGTCGAGTCCGACTCTTTGCGACCCCAAGGTCTGTAGCCCACCAAGCTCCTCTGTCTGTGGTATTCTCCAGGCAAGAACACTGGAGTGATTGCCATGCCCTCCTCCAGGGGATCTTCCTGACCCAGGGATCTAACCTGCCTCTTTTCTGTCTCCTGCACTGGCAGGCGGGTTCTCTACCACTAGCGCCACCTGGGAAGCCCCTCCCATTTAGCTCATGTCTCTAAAAGCTAATTATTACAGTTCACTGAGCTCAGTCTTTGGTCTTCTCTGTATCTACACCCACTTTATTGGTGATCTCATCCAGACTCATGGCTCTAAATATTATTGATAACTGAGGATGCCTCAAAGAATAAAATCATGCGGTTATAATGAGGATTAAATAAATTAATGCACATAGGCGCTTAAAATTGTCAGAACATTGTAAGTACTTTAAACAATCAGTTATAAACATGTTGATTGTCTACTAGGCATCACAAACATCACATGTTCAAAACCAAATTTCCAATTTTTCTCCCTTAAGTCACTGCTCCTGTAGACTTATCTAACATCCTTCATTGCTTGCTTCCCATCATATTCCTCGAGTCTATGAGAAAATACTGAGGGTTCTATCTTCAAAATACATTCAGAATCCAAACTTTCCCCATATCTTATCCCTGTATTCTTGACAAAGGTACAATCATCTACCTCCCCTGCTGAAAATTTACTGATCCATTTCCCTGCCTTTCTCTTATTTCCATTTGGTCTAGTTCAACACAGCAACCAGAGTGAAACTTTTAAAATGTAAGTCAGATTGTGTCATTTCTTCATCCTAAATCCTCCAGTGGTTATGCATCTTACTCAGAGCAAAGGCCAATATATCTGTTAATGGCCGGGAGGCCCTCGATCAACTCCTGTCTCCGTTATTTTTGCATTTGATTTCCCGCTGCCAGGAGTGTCCTTCAACCAGGTAATCTACTCAGTGCCTCTGTCTCTTGCTTTCTCCAATAACACCCTCAAAGAATTCCCCTCTCTCTCCCTCATCAACAAGGCCACTAGGGAGGATGCAGCCTGTATATTATGTAAACACTTCAAAACCAGATTCTTGATAACATCCTTTGAGCATCTAGATCAAGCCTGGCCTAATGATAGCCCTCCTCCAGAGCTGTTATTTGAGGGAAACATGCCCTTTGAAGTTTATTATAATATGTGGCAAACAACTTGGAAGATGTACATATAAAAATCATCATCATTAGTATATTTTATTATAATTTATTGTTCATATTTTAGTGTGATATAATGAGTATTAGCAGAAAGAAAATTTTAATTTGTGTAAATAAAGGATGAAGAAATGTATTCTGAATCTTTTCTTCTGGAGTTATGTTGTACAACATGAAGAGAAAAGAGAAACAGAGGGAAGGAGCTGACAGTTATAAACTGTCAGGCTTTGTGTTAAGTGCTTCACATGCATTTTCTTCTTCAAAAGCTCAGCATCCCCAGGACAAATCTTTTTCTCCACATTTTATAGATGAGGAAGATTAGAGGTTAAGA
Organism: Nanger dama; assembly: GCA_917880005.1. NCBI lineage: Eukaryota > Metazoa > Chordata > Mammalia > Artiodactyla > Bovidae > Nanger > Nanger dama. Next base: position 10,335,901 of record CAKJTW010000010.1, read on the forward strand.
TTATCAAGCTATTAAGGGGAATAGTCAGGATTTGTGACAAGGGCTATTTTGCTACAAAATCTATTCTTTTGCCATTTTCAGCATGCTGGGTTTGGTCTTTAAATCTTTCTCCAGTAAATAAGTCCTGTTTATTGAGTCAGTGAGGGAAGCCAGAAACCAAGTGGAAAAAGAATTCTTTTCAGTCTGCAAATGTCAAGGGTGATAATATGTAGCTGTGTTCTTACCACTGAGCTTAAAATCTTGCAGCTCAGGCTTTTGTAGAAATACGAGGAAGAAAAGAAACTTCTCATCGGCACTTCTAATGAATTCAGTTCAGTTCAGTTCAGTTCAGTCGCTCAGTCATGTCCAACTCTTTGCAGCCCCATGAATTGCAGCACACCAGGCCTCCCTGTCCATCAGCAACTCCTGGAGTTCACCCAAACTCATGTCCATCGAGTCGGTGATGCCATACAGCCATCTCATCCTCTGTCATCCCCTTCTCCTCCTGTCCCCAATCCCTCCCAACATCAGAGTCTTTTCCAGTGAGTCAACTCTTTGCATGAGGTGGCCAAAGTACAGGAGTTTCAACTTCAGCATCAGTCCTTCCAGTGAATATTCAGAACGGATTTCCTTTAGGATGGACTGGTTGGATCTCCTTGCAGTCCAAGGGACTCTCAAGAGTCTTCTCCAACACCACAGTTCAAAAGCATCAGTTCTTTGGCACTCAGCCTTCTTCACAGTCCAACACTCTCATCCATACATGACCACAGGAAAAACCATAGCATTGACTAGACAGACCTTAGTCGGCAAAGTAATGTCTCTGCTTTTCAACATTCTGTCTAGGTTGGTCATAACTTTCCTTCTAAGGAGTAAGTGTCTTTTAATTTTATGGCTGCAATCACCATCTGCAATGATTTTGGAGCCCCCCAAAATGAAGTCTGACACTGTTTCCACTGTTTCCCCATCTATTTCCCATGAAGTGAATTAGAGAATGATAAAATTTTACTGCACATAGTGACAACATCTCACTTATCTCCTGGAACCCATTTGATGATGGAGAGGATATGAATCAACTATAAATAGAATATATTACCTCATCGGTTCTTACAAGATGCAGTAAAATTTAGTATCTAGGGCAAGGGTTGATTTAAGGGTACCTCTGAATTTGCTTTTCAGTAAGCAAATTTTTTGGCTAGTATACATCTAAGAAATTATGATTATTTACTTTTACACTATGATTTAAATTATATTACTAGAATCATTTAAAGAAAGATAATCTGATATTTGTCCCAAGAGAGATTAACTTTAAACTACAGTAAAAAAAAATCTAGTTAATCCATTCACATCAGCATGATTTTTTAGGTGCCTATTTGCTTTGAACTGTCCTGGATACTAGGTACAAAGAGAGAGCATGGTGTACTCAGACTAGTGCACAGCCTCTAGAAAACTCGCAGGATCCTTCTTTTTTCTTTTGTGAGTTCCCAAGCAATACAAAAGCTATTTGAGATGAGCTCTATCCTGGGCACGAAGCAGTCATTTAAATGACTGATCAGCTTACCTCCTTCATGGAACAAGGATAACTGAAATAAGGGCAGGGCATTTGTTCTCAATCCTTTTTATAACCAACCTCTATTTAATTCTTTCAATGTTTTATATATTAATCTCACACATTATTTTTATTTTTATTCTTTGAATCTGTGCCAGAATATATTATATATTCCCAGGATTGAGATGCTGAATACAAAAATTCTCCAACACTTCCTGTGAATAAAAGTCAACATTTTAGGTTTTTGTCAGGGACAGGTGAGCTACCAAGGTTTATGGTTGATATTTTAGCTATATTAATTTGATATCCACTTTCTTTTTGATTCAATGTCCAGTTCATTTGTTGTTAAAGATGTCCTCATCCCCATGAGCATTTTATACTGTGCCAATTAAAACAACATTTTAATCTATGTAACATTTGTTTGTTTCTGCTCTCTGAACAATTTGCAATAGTAGCCAATCCCACTTTGGGGCCACCAGTGTGTTATCATGCTTTCCTTTCATATAAAAAGGAAGCTGTTAGTGATGTTGTATCATATAGTTAGAAGATTCCAAGGAAAAATTTACCCAAGTCCAAATCAGCCACACCTTTCAATACACATATACCCTAGTGTCTATAAATGGATGGAAAAAACACTTGGCAAAAAGACTCCAGTTCAGCTGGGGGAGGAAGAGGGATAACACAATGGCTATGAATTTTTACTCCTAAGGCAGGAGGGCCCTTGTGCCTGCACTTCGGTACTCTTCAACCTGTTTGGGGTCAGATTTAAGAAGTTCTTCCTAGTGCTGGCAGCCATGCCTTGCTCATATGGTTTCTGGAGACTGAGTGTGGCATCTGATGCTACGAATGTGCTCAGACACGAGGCGATTTTCAGGGACCCCAGAAGAAAGGAATCATGACTTCTCGGTAATTTCCATTCCCGTCTTTCTTCTTTATCCAGTTTTGGGACATACAGCTTTTGTCAGTTTGTGGTCTGTGCAGAAGTATGAGGGCCAAGGATGAAATTGTGTTAAAAGGAGAGAAACATTTCTTCTTTTTATGTTCAAACATGGGACTCCAAAATGTATGAATAGTAACAGTTTCCAATCTACAGGAAATATTAAACTCCATGTCATTTTGCTATTTTTTGGAAAGAAAAAACTAAGAAAATGGTTGAAAGACTTACACAGTTGATAGAAATTATTAAATTGGTGCAAAAGTAATTACAGATTTGCATTGTTGAACTTTGCCATTTGATATTGAAATACATTCTTAAATGTAGTTATGTTATACATATTTTGCACATTTCTTGCAGTATGTTTTTTGCTAATGAATTATTATTTGCTATTTTATATGTCTTTCAGAGTATGGAGATGATGTTATATAAAAAGCAAATTGGAGTGATTTTATTATTGGAATTTAAAATGGGTCATAAAGCAGTGGAAACAATCACAACATCAATAATGCATTTGGCCAAGGAACTGCTGATGAACATACAGGCCAGTGGTTGTTCACGAAATTTTGCAAAGGAGACAAGAGTCTTCAAGATGAGGAGCATAGTGGCCAGCCATTGGAAGATGACAACGACCAGTTGAGAGCAACTATCAAAGTGGATCCTCTTACAACTACACAAGAAGTTGCCCAAGAACTCAGTGTTGACCATTCTACAGTCATTTGCCATTTGAAGCAAATTGGAAAGGTGAAAAATCTTGCTAAGTGGGTGTCTCGTGAGATAACCACAAATGTGTCATTTTGAAGTGTTATCTTCTCTTAGTCTATGCAACAAAAACAAACCATTTCTCAACTGGATTGTGATGTGAGATGGAAACTGGATTGTATACAACAACCAGCGATTACCAGCTTAGAAGTTGGAGTGAGAAGAGGCTCCAGAGCACTTTCCAAAGCCAACCTTGTACCAAAAAAAGCGTCCTGGTCACTGTTCAGTGGTTTTCTGACAGTCTGATCCACTACAGCTTTCTGAAACCTGGCAAAACCATTATATTTGAGAAGTATGCTCAGCAAATGGATGAGGGGCACTGAAAACTGCAATGCCTGCAGCTGGCATTGGTCAACAGAAAGCGCTCAGTTCTCCCCCAGCAACCCCAACTGCGCATCGCACACCCAATACTTCAGAAGTTGAGCAAATTGGGCTACAAAGTTTTGCTTCATCTGCTAGAATGGGCTTCCCAGGTGGCATCAGTGGTAAAGAGTGCACCTGTCAATGCAGGAGATGCAAGAGATGTGGATTGGATTCCTGAGTCAGGAAGATCCCCTGGAGTAGGAAATGGCAACCTGCTTCAGTATTCTTGCCTGGAAAATGCCATGGACAGAGGAACTTGTGGGTTACATCTATAGGGTCACAAAGAGTTGGACACGGCTGGGCACACATGTACATGCCTGAATTGTTTTCAACCATGAAATCAGAAGTCTCCCATGATGCCTCTTCTAATGTTTCAATTGTACTGAACTATGAGCCATGCTTGCTCACATTTCTGTACCTCTGAACTTAGAGATTAGGCTAAAGTATTACTGTAAGAAGACATCTGTGGGATTACTTCTTGATCCTCTCTGTTGAGCTAAGTGCTTCCCTCTTGTGCTTTTATAGAATACATACATTTCTCTGTTTTAATGTATTAAAATCATCCATTTATTTTCCCATTTTCCTCATTAGATGGGGGCCTCATGAAGACAGGTGGGTTTTGTTTTGTTTCCACCTCTGATATTCTCAACACCTAGTGTAAAGCTTGTACATAGTAATTGCGTGTTTGTTGAATAAACGAAAAGTCGAGATGCCTAACAAAGGCACAACTAGAGGGATTTGACTACCTTTTCCCTCCATGTTTGACTGAAGTAAAGTCATTGCCAAGAAGGCACAGTAACCAAGTGGTCAGTTTCTATACCGATGTCTTCTCTTCTAATGATTTTAAGTGAATTACTGTATAGCAACAAGTTTTTTATGTGAAGCAAGCACAACAGCTTCATACAGTAAATGCTGTATATAATGAGACCATATCATTCTAATTAAAAAGTTATAGTTAGAAGAACTGGTATGAGGGAAATAGCACATGGAGAAGGAATGAATGAATAGATCTAGGAATGGAACAAACAGATTTATTAAATGGCCAAGCTTTTGCTTTAGGAGTTACTGGTATCGCTGCATGATCATTTGGGTCCCAGGGTTCAGTATTCATTCTGAATGGCTCTACTGTCTCTTGGCCCAATTAATTCATCTTGCAGATCCATTGCCCAGTAGTGAGCAGTCGAATAGACTCAGATATTCGTCTAATTAAATCACAGTAATGTCGATTGGTGATCACAATAGCCCCACAGTATATTAGCTAAGGTTAAGAACAAAGAATTATTCATAAAATAATACCCTTAAAACAGACTGAGATTTCATTCTGCTTCTGACACTTACTGGCTATTTGACCTTGGGGCATTTTCTTAACCTCTCTAGAACTCAATTACCTTTCATAGAACGTGGGGATAATAGTACCTGGCTCACATAGTTGTTATGAAGAATACATGAGATGTCCAATCAAGATGGTGTGGTGCAGAAATAAAGACAGGTTATATAGGCCAAAGGATAACAATAGACAGTCCAGAAATAAACCCTTGCATATACAGCCAAAGAATCTGTACAAGATTACACAAAAGGAAAAGAATAGTCTCTTCATAAATAGTGTTGGGAAAACTGGATATCCACATGCCAAAAGTGAATTTGGAAACTTACCATATCCCATATTACAAATAAACTCAAAATGGATGAAAGACCTAAACCATAGGCCTAAAACTGCAACTCCTAGGAGAAAGGTAAGGGAAAAGCTTTAGGATGTTAGACTTGGCAGTAATTTTTCAGATAAACATCAAAAGCCCAGACAACAAAAGCAAAAATAGACAAAACAGACTATATCAAACTTAAAAATTCTGCACATCAAAGGAAACAATCAACAGAGTGAAAAGGTGACTATCAGAATGGGAGAAAATATTTGCAAATCCCACATCTGAAAAAAAGGCTAATATCCAGAATATACAAGGAACTTCTGTAACTCAACAACAAAAAACAGATAATTTGACTAAACAGTGGGCAAAGAACTTGAAAAGACAATTCTCCGTAGAAGATATACAGATGATCATAAGAGAAATATAAATCAAAATCACCTCACACCCATTAGCATGATCACTATTAAAAGAACAGAATATAAGAAACATAGAATTGCTATATGATTAAGCAATGCTCTATTGACTATGTTAAAGCCTTTGGCTGTGTGGATCACAACAAACTGTGGAAAATTCTTCAAGAGATGGGAATACCAGACCATCTGACCTGCCTCCTGGGAAATCTGTATGCAGGTCAAGAAGCAACAGTCAGAACTGGACATGGAAAAACAGACTGATTCCAAATTGGGAAAAGAGTATGTCAAGGTTGTGTATTGTCACCCTGCTTATTTAACTTCAATGCAGAGTACATCACCGGGGTCCAGCCCCTGCAGGATCTAGGGAAACCCGAAGGAGAAACGGCGTCGGTGATTGATTTAGAGAGAGAGAGGAAGATAAGAATGTTGTAGATAAGAAAATAGAGGAGAGAAGAAAAGAGGCTTATGCTCCTTGGTTTATACAGAAAATCAATAAAGTCTCAAGACAAGAGACTTGCACCGTTTATGTGAGGCCGCAGGTGCCCTCCAGGTCTCCCGAGGGAGTGAAGACACAGGGCACCTTCCTGTTCAGGTCTCAGAAACCCAGGCAAATAAGTAGACACAGTGGATCTCTGTACTCCAGATCGGAACTAGCCTGAAAGAGAGAGTAAGAGGAAGAAAATGATCGACACGAGGAGATCAAGCTGCTCTGATGAGCGAGATCCATAGCTTTATTTTTAAATGGTACTTATATACCTTTTTGTACATAGAGGGAAATGAAAGATGTAAGGTCAGACAGAGTCAGCCCAACATTCCAGCAGTTTTGCCCTTATCGAAACCATGATTTTTTTCTGCATACCTTTCCCACAAATAATGTTGTGTACAGTATCTTCTGGCCTTGGAGGCCTGTGGACATTGTATGACCCTCTTTTGATGAAGGCTGCTCAACCAAAAACTTATTTTCCCTCAAAGTGTTTTTTTCTTTATATTTTTAATCTATGTCAGCCTCAGAAAATGCCAAACAGAGTTACATTTTTCACAGAGCAAAGGTGCAGCAAGTTACAAGAAAGAACCAATTAGCTCAAAAGTCTGATACGGTTAAATTCAAGGCTACACGTGTTTTGCTTTTTTTTTTTTTTTTGCATTCACACTATGTTAACTAACACATTCCCAGTTGCACAGTGGATAAGAGATATGGGAACTTAGTAATGAGCATTGGCCCAATAATGAAATCCTACACCAGCACTAGCACTACTCTAATAACTTTTAACTCTTTCAAAGGCCCTATGTTTTAGGCTTTCCATGCTTCTCACAGTTGGGAGGCTGTAAATAATCACATGTGCAGCTGTAAGTGTCTGGGTATACCTGCCAAGCAAGCTAGAATGCTAACAGAGGGGATTTGATATGAAATATTCCTCTCATATCCAGGAGACTTATTAGCTATAGCCCTAAGTTGATTTTCTCCAGAGAAAGGTGGTCAGGGTTAGCCCCCTGTTAATGTCAGAGGAGTTGGTGAAAGTCATGAAACAGTAAAACAGACAGATTCTCGTTTTGGGGTAGATGCTCGAGAAAGCCTAGGGAGCCCCTCGAGCTCTGAAGCCTTGCTTAACAGTTCTCTTCCACATGACCCTGTTATGGGTGGGATCTCCCGTGGTGGCTCCTGGCAGTACATTCTGTGAAATGCCAGGCTGGATGAAGCACAAGCTAGAATCAAGATTGCCAGGAGAAATATCATAACCCCAGATACACAGATGGCATCACCCTTATGGCAGAAAGTGAAGAGGAACCAAAGAGCCTCTTGATGAAAGTGAAAGAGGAGAGTGAAAAAGTTGGCTTAAAACTCAACATTCAGAAAACTAAGATCATGGCATCTGGTCCCATCATTTCATGGCAAATAGTTGGGGAAACAATGGAACCAGTGAGAGACTTTATTTTCTTGGGCTCTAAAATCACTGCAGATTGTGACTGCAGTCATGAAATTAAAAGACGCTTACTCCTGGGAAGAAAAGTTATGACCAACCTAGACAGCATATTTTCATGTCCTACCCTCAGATATAAATTACATTTCACCAGCTTATAAATGATGGAGAAGGTAATGGCAACCCACTCCAGTACTCTTGCCTGGAGAATCCCAGGGACGGGAGCCTGGTGGGCTGCTGTCTATGGGATAGTACAGAGTCAGACACAACTGAAGCGACTTAGGAGCAGCAGCAGCAGACAGCAGCGTATTAAAAAGCAAAGACATTACTTTGCCAGCAAAGGTCCGTCTAGTCAAAGCTATAGTTTTCCAGTAGTCATGTATGGATGTAAGAGTTGGACTGTAAAGAAAACTGAGTGCTGAAGAATTCATGCTTTTGAACTGTGTTGTTGAAGACTCTTGAGAGTCCCTTGGACTGTAAGGAGAGCCAACCAGTCCATCCTAAAGGAAGTCAGTCCTGAATATTCATTGGAAGGACTGATGCTGAAGCTGAAACTCCAATACTTGGGTCACCTCATGTGAAGAGTTGACTCATTGGAAAAGCCCCTGATGCTGGGAGGGATTGGGGGCAGGAGGAGAAGGGGACGACAGAGGATGAGGTGGTTGAATGGCATCACTGACTCGATGGACATGAGTTTGGGTGAACTCTAGGAGTTGGTGATGGACAGGGAGGCCTGGCGTGCTGCAGTTCATGGGGTTGCAAAGGGTCGGACACGACTGAATGACTGAACTGATTGACTGAACTGAGAAGCAATGCCACTTCTGGGTATATATTCAAGAAATTCTGTCCCATGCTACAACATTAATGGACCTGGAGAACATTATGCTAAGCAAAATCATCACACATACACATACTGTATTAATACACTTATATTATCTGTTGCAAAATAATGTGAACATACTTAACACTACGGAACACTTAAAAATGGTAAATATAATGTATGTATTTTGTGGATTACTTTTATTTATTTTTTGACACGCACACAAAAAGAAAAAATCTGAAAGTCAAGGATCTCTGTAATTATATTCCCTTCCTACTGTAATTATAAATGCACTACATAAATACAACAAACACTGTTAACAGGTATATAGTTTTAAAATCTTTTTTTTTAAAGGAATATATAGATACAGCCACTCCATACACCCATATATACTTTTCAACAGAGTTCTCATAATTGCCTTATTTCTTAATACTCAATAGAATACCACGGATATCTTTTCATGCTAGTACACGGGAAAATCTACTTCATTCTTTTAAACAACTGCATAATATTTCATATACAAATGTACCATATTTGAAAAACATAGTAGCGTATTTCTCAGTTGCTTCATAGTCCAAAAGAATGAGCCCTTTAATTGTAAAAATTTTAATAATTAACAATATTCATTACCTAAAAGTCCAGCACTAGGGTGTGGGGAATGCATTATAATGAGTGATAAGAGTTCCTTTCCTCAAGCAAACAATACTCTATTATGGAAGCAAAGATACATACATGAATAGACAAGGTATAAAGACATATACATTAATCACTACATGAATTTTACACGCTCAGTTGGGAGGAATAAAAAGTGGCTTCTTTCTACATTTATTCCTTTGTTTGCTTTTCCTACTGTTTTATCCTTAGTTAGTCTTTAATATATATAAATCTTCTTTACCTACCTATATTTAACTTTGCATATCTATTTTTCCTTTCTTTTCTTTCTTTCCTTTACTCTCAACATATTTGTTAATTTTATTTTCATTGCTTTTTCCCCAATTGGCACTTTGCTTTAGTTTTTCATCCAGTTTGTGCTTTAGTTAGTTTTGTTCTTAACTGGTAAACATAATTTTTGATTTCCTTTGTTCACTGGAGAAGAAATCTATTGTACTTCATTTTCGTGATCAAAAATCTGCCCCGCCCCCTCAAAAAAAAAAAGCCCAGGACCAGATAGCTTCACAGGAGAATTCTATCAAATATTTAGAGAAGAGCTATGCTATCCTTCTAAAACGCTTTCAAAAATTGGCAGCAGAAGGAACACTTCCAAACTCATTCTATGAGGCCACCATCACCCTGATACCAAAACCAGACAAAGACAACACACACCAAAAAACTACAGGCCAGTATCACTGATGAACATAAATGCAAAAATCCTTAACAAAATTTTAGCAAAAGAATTCAGTAACACATCAAAAGCTCACACACCATGATCAAGCTGGGTTTGTTCCTGGGATGCAAGGATTCTTCAATATATACAAATCAATCAAGATGACACACCATATTAACAAATTGAAAGATAAAAACCATATAATAATATCAATAGATGCATAAAAAGCCTTTGACAAAATTCAGCACCCATTTATGATCAAAACTCTTCAAAAAATGTGCATAGAAGGATGCTACCTCAACACAGTAAAAGCTGTATATGATAAGCCAACAGCAAACATTATTCTCAATGGTGAGAAAATGAAAGCATTCCCCCTAAGATCAGGAATAAGACAATGGTGACCACTTTCACCACTATTATTCAACATGGTTCTGGAAATCCTAGCTATTGCAATCAGAGAAGAAAGAAATAAAAAGCCCAGATTGGAAAAGAAGTAAAGTTCTCAGTGTTTGTAGATGACATGACACTGTACACAGAAAAACCTAAAGATAGTATCAGAACATTACTAGAGCTAATCAGTGAATTTAGCAAAGTTGCAGGATACAAAATCAATACACAGAAATCACTTGCATTCCTATATACTAACAATGAAAAATCAGAAAGTGCAATTAAGAAATCAATCCCATTCACCACTGCAACAAACAGAACTAAATATCTAGGAATAAACTTACCTAAGGAGACAAAAGAATTGTACACAGAAAACTATAAGACACTAATGAAAGAAATCAAAGATGCCATAAATAGATGGAGACATATTCTATGTTCTTGGGTAGGAAGAATCAATATTGTGAAATGAAAAAAATGGTATTGTGAAAATACCAAATGCAATCTAAAAATTCAATGTGATCCCTATCAAGTTACCAATGACATTTTTCACAGAACTAGAACAAAAAATTTCACAACTCATATGGAAACACAAAAGACCCCGAATAGCCAAAGCAGTCTTGAGAAAGAAGAATGGAGAAGGAGGAATCAACCTTCGGGATTTCAGATTATACTACAAAGCTACAGTCATCAAGACAGTATGATACTGGCACAAAAACAGAACTATAGACTAGTGGAACAAGATAGAAAGCCCAGAAATTAGCGCATGCACCCATGGGTGCCTTATTTTTTCAAAAAGGAGGCAAGAACATACAATGGAGCAAAGACAGCCTCTTCAATAAATGGTGCTGGGAAAACTGGACAGCTATGTGTAAAAGAATGAAATTAAAACACTTCCTAACACCATATACAAAGATAAACTCAAAATGGATTAAAGATCTAAATGTAAGACCAAAAAACATAGGCAAAACACTAGATAACATAAATCAATGCAGGATTCTCTATGACCCACCTCCTAGAGTAATGGAAATAAAAACAAAAGTAAACAAGTGGGATCTGATTAAACTTAAAAGCTTTTGCATAGCAAAAGAAACTATAAGCAAGGTGAAAAGACAACCCTCAGAATGGGAAAAAATAATAGCAAATGAAACAACTGACAAAGGATTAATTTCCAAAACATACAAACTGCTCATATAACTAATACCAGGAAAACAAACAACTCAATCAAAAAGTGGGAAAAAGACCTAAACAGACATTTCCGCAAAGAAGTCATACAGATGGATAACAAACACATGAAAAGAGCCTCAACACTGCTCATTACTAGAGAAATGCAAATCAAAACCACAATGAGATATCACCTCACTCTGGTTAGAATGGCCGCCATCAAAAAGTCTACAAACAATAAATGCTGGAGGGGGTGTGGAGAAGTGGGAACGCTCTTGTGCTGTTGGTGGTAACGTAAATTGATACAGCCACTGTGAAAGATGGTATGGAGATTCCTTAAAAAACTAGGAATAAAACTACCACATGACCTAGCAATCCCACTTCTAGGCATATACCCTGAGGAAATAAAAATTGAAAAAGACATATGTATCCCATTGTTTGGAGAAGGCAATGGCAACCTACTCCAGTACTCTTTTTTGTTTTTGGTCACCTGAGAATCCATTCATTTTATTTATTTATTTATTTAATTTATTTTTCTACTTTACAATATTGTATTGGTTTTGCCATACATCAACATGAATCTGCCACGGGTGTACTCTTGCCTGGAAAATCCCACGGATGGAGGAACCTGGTAGGCTGCAGTCCATGGGGTTGTGAAGAGTGGGACATGACTGAGCGACTTCACTTTCACTTTTCACTTTCATGCACTGGAGAAGGAAATGGCAACCCACTCCAGTGTTCTTGCCTGGAGAATCCCAGGGACAGCGGAACCTGGTAGGCTGCTGTCAATGTGGTTGCACAGAGTCAGACATGACTGAAGCGAGTTAGCAGCAGCAGCAGCAGCAGCAGCATCAGATTGTTCACTCCAGCACTATTTACAATAGCTAAAACATGGAAGCAACCTAGATGTCCATAGACAGATGAATGGATAAAGAAGTTATGGTGCATATACACAATGGAATATTACTCAGTCATAAAAAGGAACACATTTGAGTCAGTTCTAATGAGGTAGGTGAACCTAGAACCTATTATGCAGAGTGAAGTGAGTCAGAAAGAGAAAGATAAATATCATAATCTAACGTACATATATAGAATCTAGAAAAATGGTTCTGAAGAATTTATTTACAGGGCAGCAATGGTGAAACAGACATAGAAAATAGACTTATGGACATGGGGAGAGTGGAGGAGAGGATGAGATATATGGAAAGAGTAACATGGAAACTTACATTACCATATACAAAATAGATAGCCAATGGGAATTTGCTGTATGGCTAAGGAAACTCAAACAGGGGCTTTGTATCAACCTAGGTGGGTGGATGAGGAGGGAGATGGGAGGGAGGTCAAAGGGAGGGGATATATGTATACCTATGGCTGATTCATGCTGATGTTTGACAGAAAACAACAAAATTCTGTAAAGTAATTATCTTTCAATAAAAAATGTAAAAAAAAAGTGGTTTCAAGGGCATGCACTTTTGGAATATTCAAGGATAGGAAGGAGTAAGGAATTTGGAGACAGAGAGATTAAAGAAGAGGATGAGAATATTTCACAGAGTAGAAAAAGATAGAGAAGATATACAAAATTATAGTATGTAATAGTAGTTACCAATTCCTCAGTGTGCATGTACCAAGTACTTGGCAGTAGGTACTATCTATGTACTAAGCTACATTCTAACATATAATACCCCTTTCAGCTTCATAAGTGAGGGACAGGCATTTTAATTCCGTTTTACTAATGAGGTAACTCAGGATCAGAAAAGTTAAGTATTAACATTGTGAGTTGCTTGACTGAGGAAATAATAACAATGCAACATGGATGGACCTTGAGGGCATTATGGTAAGTGGAATGTCAGAAAGACAAATATTTGTATGATCTCACTTATACACAGACTCTAAAAATAAATGAAAGTGAAGTTGCTCAGTCATGTCCGACTCTTTGTGACCCCATGGACTGTAGCCTACCAGGCTCCTCAGTCCATGGGATTTTCCAGGCAGGAATACTGGAGTGGGTTGCCATTTCCTTCTCCAGCTAAAAAATAGATAGTGGAATCTAAAAATAAATAAAAATCCCAAATTCACAGAAAAAGATTAAATTTGTGGTTATCAGAGTGGGAGGTGGAAAAACTGGATAGAGGTAGTCAAAAGGTACAAACTTCCAGTTACAAGATAAATATGTACTGAGGATGTAATGTAATGTATGACACAATGACTCCAGTTAACACTCCTATATGGTACGCTTGAAAGTTGTTAAGAGAGTAGATCCTAAGATTTCTCATCACAATGAAAAAATATTTCCCTCACTTTTTTTTTAATATCAGTGAGATGACAGATGTTAACTAACACTGCAATCATTTCACAACATATATAAGTCATTATGTTCTACATCTTAAACATATATAGTGCTGTGTGTCAATTATATCTCAATAAAATTGTAAGAGAAATAATGTAGGAGAGAGCAACTGAAATTAGTTTCAGTTTCTGCCTGACCATTTAGATTCTGTTTGGTAGGTAATTTATAATTTAAAGCCACTAAAGAATTATGAAGATGGAAGACATGACTAAAACAATGTTTCAAGAAGATAAGTCTGGGGGCTAGCAATACTCATATCAGACAAATTAGACTTTAAATCAAATGCTATAACAAAAGACAAAAACGGGCACTATATAATGATAAAGGAGAGATCAGGACAGGAAGATGATATTACACTTGTTAACATATATACACAGGAGCACCTAAATATATGAAGCAAATAGTAACAGACATAAAGGGAGAAACTGATAATAATACAGTAATAGTTGGAGACTTTAATACTCCTCTGATATCAATCACAGATCATACAGACAGAAAATAAGGCAAGTGTTCTTAAGGGACACAATAGACCTGTTGGACTTAATTGATGTTTACAGGACATGACATTCAAAAACCATTCTTTTCATGTGCACATGGAATGTTCTTCAGGGTAGGTCATATACTAGATAACAAAAGTCTCAACAAACGTAAGAGGATAGAAATTACATGAAGTATTTTTTTCCACTACATCAGTATGAACTAGAAATCAACTAAAGAAAGGAAAACAGGAAAAGAATAAAATTGTAGAGACTAAACAGTGTACTACTAAAATCTAGTGGATCAACAATGAAATCAAGAGAGAATCAGAAAATATTTTGAGACAAATGAAACTGAAAACATAACTTTCCAAAATATATGGGATGCAGGAAAAGCACATTTAAGAGGGAATTTCACAGTGATAAAGGCTTTCTTTAAGAAACAAGAAAAATCTCAAACAACCTAACTTAGCCAATTAAAAGCTGATTTTTTAACAGCTGATCTTTCGGCAGAAACTCTGCAGGCCAGAAGGGAATGGCAAGATATATTTAAAGTACTGAAAGGGAAAAATGTACAACCAACGTTACTCTACCCAGCAAGGATCTCATTCAAAATTGATGGAGAAATCAAAAGCTTTACAGACAAGCAAAAGTTAAGAGAATTCAGTACCCCCAAACCAGCTATATACACCAAATGTTAAAGGGACTTATATAGTCAGGAAATACAAGAGAAGAAAAAGATCTATAATAACAAACCATAAACAAGAAAATGGCAATAGAAACACATATATCAATAATTACTTTAAATATAAATGGATTACATGCTCCAACCAGAAGAAACAGAATGGCTGAATGGATACAAAAACAAGACCCATATATATGCTGCCTACCCAACACATATAGACTGAAAGTGAGAGTACAGAAAAATTGGAAGCAAAAGGCAAAGGAGAAAAGGCATATGTCCATTTGAATCAAGAGTTCCAAAGAATAGCAAGGAGAGACAAGAAAGCCTTCCTCTGTGATCAATGCAAAGAAATAGAGGAAAACGGTAGAATGGGAAAGACTCGATAGAAAATTAGAGATATCAAGGGAATATTTCATGCAAAGAAGGGCACAATAAAGGACAGAAATGGCATGGCCCTAAAGGAAACAGAAGATATTAAGAAGAGGTGGCAAAAATACACAGAAGGACTATACAAAAAAGATGTTCATGATCCAGATAACCATGATGGTATGATCACTCACCTGGCCAGACATCCTGGAATGTGAAGTCAAGTGGGCCTTAGGAAGCATCACTACAAAGCTAGTGGAGGTGATGGAATTCCAGTTGAGCTATTTCAAATTCTAAAGGATGATACTGCAAAAGTGTTACAGTCAATATGTCAGCAAATTTCGAAAATTCAGCAGTGGCCAGAGGACTGGAAAAGGTCAGCTTTGATTCCAATCCCAAAGAAAGGCTTTGTCAAAGAATGTTCGAACTACCAACAACTGCACTCATTTCATATAATAGCACAGTAATGCTCAAAAGTCTCTAAGCTAGGCTTAAACAGTAGGTGAAGCCAAGAGCTTCCAGATGTTCAAGCTGGATTTAGAAAAGACAGAGAAACCAGAGATCAAATTGCCAACATCTGTTGAATCATAGAAAAAGCAAGAGGGTTCCAGAAAAACATCTACTTCTGCTTCATTGACTACACTAAAGCCTTTGACTGTTTGGATCACAACAAACTGGAAAATTCTTCAAGAGATGGGAATACCAGACCACCTGACCTGCCTCCTGAGAAATCTGTAAGCAGGCCAAGAAGCAACACTTAGAACTGGACATGGAACTATGGACTGGTTTCAAACTGGGAAAGGAGTACATCAAGGCTGTGTATTGTTACCCTGTTTATTTAACTTCTATGCAGAGCACAGCATGTGGATGAAGCACAAGCTGGAACCAAGATTGCTGGGAGAAATATCAGTAACCTCAGATATGCAGATGACACTACCCTTATGGCAGAAAGTGAAGAAGAACTAAACAGCCTCTTGATGAAAGTGAAAGAGGAGAGTTAAAAAGCTGGCTTAAAACTCAGCATTCAAAAAACTAAGATCACGGAATCCAGTCCCATCACTTCATGGCAAATAGATGGGAAAACAATGGAAACAGTGACAAACTATTTTTGGGGCTCCAAAATCACTGCAGATGATGACTGCAGCCATGAAATTAAAAGACACTTGCTCCTTGGAAGAAAAGCTATAACAACCTAACAGCATAATAAAAAAAGAGACATTACTTTGCCAACAAATGTCCATATAGTCAAAACTATGGTTTTCCAGTTGTCCGTATGGATGTGAGAGTTGGACTATAAAGAAGGCTGAGCACAGAAGAATTGATACTCTTGAACTGTGGTGTTAGAGAAGACTTGAAAGTCAAGGAGATAAAACTAGTCAATCCTAAAGGAAATCAATCCTGAGATTCATTGAAAGGACTGATGCTGAAGATGAAAGCTCCAATACTTTGGCTACCTGATATGAAAAGCTGACTCATTAGAAAAGACCCTGATGCTCACAAAGACTGAAGGCAGGAGGAGAAGGGGGATAACAGAGGATGAGATGGTTAGATGGCATCACCGATTTGATGGACATAAGTTTGAGCAAGCTCTGGGAGATGGTGAAGGACAGGGAAGCCTTGCATGCATGGGGTTGCAAAGAGTCAGACGTGACTGAGTGACTGAACAACAACAACAATAATTAGAAGTGAAATTGAATCTGTATACAAAAGTCTAGGGCTAGACAGTTTCATAAGGGAATTCTATCAAACATACAAGGAAGAACTAACACCTGTCCTTCTCACATTATTCCTAAAAATTCAAAGAGAAAGAAATCATTCTATGAGGGCACTACTATCCTGATACCAAAACCAAGGACACTACAAAAAGAAAATTACTGGCCAATATCTTTGATAAGTATAGAGGCAAAAATCCTCTACAAAATATTGGCAACAATACATAAAAATGATCATACACTACGATCAAGTTGGATTCATTCCTGGGTCACAAAGATGGTTCAACATATGTACGTCAATCAATGTGATACACCACATTAACAAAAGGAAAGAAAAAATTACTTGGTTATCTCAATAGACAGAAAAAGCACTTGACAATATTCAACATCCAGTAATGATAAAAATTCTCAGCAAAGAGGTACAGAGGGAACATATCTCAACATAACAAAGGTCATTTATGACAAACCCACAGCGAAAATAACAGTGAAAATCTGAAAGCCTTCCATATAAATTCAGGAAGAAAATAGCAATGGCCACTTTTGTCGCTTCTATATAATAGTGCTGGAAGTCTTGGCCTCAGTAATAAGTCAAGAAAAAGAAATAGAAGGTATCCAAATTGGAAGGGAAGAGATACAACTGTCACTATTTGCAGATGACATAATACTCTCTATATAGAGAAACTTAAAGTCTCCAGAACTAATGAATTCAGCAAGGTTGTGGGGCACAAGATTAATATATAGAAATCTGGTGTATTTCTATATACTAATAGCGAAAAGTCAGAATAAAATAATTTTAGAAATAAACCTAGACAAAAATGTCAATTAATCTATATCAAAGGAGGTAAGACTATAAAATGGAGAAAAGATAGTCTCTTCAACAAGTGGTACTGGGAAAACTAGAAAGCCAAATGTAAAACAACGAGAACATTCTCTCACAGCGTATAAAAAAATAAACTCAAAATTGTTTGAAGACCTAAATATAAGATCTGAAACCATAAAACTCCTAGGTGAAAACACAAGTAGAACTCTTTTTAACATAAATCACAGCAATAGTTTCTGGGATCAGACTCCTAAGGCAAAACAAATACAAGCAAAAATAAACAAATAGGACCTAATTAAAATTAAAAGCTTTTGCACAGCAAAGGAAAACCATCAACAAAATGAAAAGACAATTTCCAGAATGGGAGAAAATATTTACAAACAATGTGATCAACAAGGGGTTAATGTGCAAAATAGATAAACAATCCATACAATTTAATATCAAGAAACTAAACAATAAAAATATAGGCAGAAGAACTGGACATTTCCCCAAAAACACACAGATGGCTAACAGGCATAAAAGAAAGTGCTCAAAATCATCAGTTATTAGAGAAATGCAAAGCAATGAGGTCTACAAATAAATGTTGGAAAGGATGTGGTGAACAGGGGATCCTCACATACTGCTGTGGTGATTTAGTTGCTAAGTCATGTCCAGCTCTTATGACCTCATGGACTGTGACCTTCCAGGCTCCTCTGTCCATGGGATTCTCCAGGCAAGACTACTGGAGTGGGTTACCATTTCCTTCTCCAGGGGATCTTACCAATCCAGGGATCAAACCCAGGTCTCCTGCACTGCAGGCAGATTCTTTACCAACTAAGCGATGAGGAAAGCTCATCTTGTTGGGGGGAATGTAAATTGGTGCAGCCACCTTGGAAAACAGTATGCAGATTACTTAAAAAAACAAAAGTGGAACTACTGTATGATCCAACAATCCCACTCCTGGGTATGTATCTGGAAAAACAAAAACACTAATTGGAAAAGATGTTTACATCCTAATGCTCATAGCAGCACCATGTGTACAGCCATGATATGGAAGCAAGCCTCATGCCCACTAACAGGTGACTAGATTACAAAAATGTGGTACATATATGCAGCGGAATATTACTCAGCCATTAAAAGAATGCAATACTGCCACTGCAGCAATGTGAACAGACCTAGAGAATATTAGGTTCAATGAAAGAAACTGGATAAAGATAAACATTTTATGATATCATTCATATGTAGAACCTAAAAAATAATACAAATGGATTATATGCAAAACAGAAACAGGCTGAGAGACACAGAAAACAAACAACTATACATCAATTCAAAAAAAAGAAGATAAGTCTGGTAGTGCAGTAGATGGATTAACTACAGGAAGGAAGGAAATAGATTAACCAGAGTACAGTGATTAAAACTGTCCCAGGTTTGCAAGGGACAGTCTGAGTGTGTAACAGCTGTCTTAGTTTAAGTATTACAAGAGCCTTCTTCACTCTCCAAAATGTCCCTTTTGGTTATGGGGATAGGGGAGAGGGCAGGGACAAATTAAGGTGATGGCATTATCTGATAGAAACTACTACACATAAAAAGATAAGCAACAAGGGTATGTTGTATAGCACAGGAGTTATACCCATTATTTTGTAATAACCTATAATACAGCATAATTTGCAAAAAAAAATCAAATCAGTATTGTATATACCTGAAACTAATGCAATATTGTAAGTCAACTATACATCAATTAAAAAAAAAAGATAAATCTGGCAGTGCTATAAACTAATGGATTAGTTACAGGAAGGAAGGAAATAGATGAACAGTGATCATATACCTGGATTTGCAAAGGATAGCTTGTGTAACAGTTGTCCTACTGTATGTCTTAAGAGCCTTCTTCATTCTCCAGAATGTCCCTTTTACACTCAAAAGTGTCCTGGTTTGGAAGAGACATAAACATGTGACCAAATATGAAGGGAAATGAGAACCTGAGTGATATAGGATAGTAGCAGGGTGAATAGAAGGGAGGAAGGATGTGAGAGAATTCTTGGCATGGTAGAATAATAAGCACTTTTTTGATTCAAGTGGCTGGACAAAATTAAGAAAAAAACCCCTCAATAATGGGTTAAAAAGAAAGTAAAGAAAAAAGAAAAAGAAAAGATTTAGGAGAGAAAATGATGACTTCAGCTTGGAATCTGATGTACTGGCAGGATATGCTGAGCTGTGTTGCAGTTTATGGGAAATGTGAGGCTGGAGATATAGCTGCACATATGGAAATGATGACTGAAATCATAAAGTGAATGACACTGCCAAGGAATAGAGAGTAATCAAAGGTGGCAAAGAGGCCTGAAGGATGTCAAGGAGTACCTATTTACAACTCTCATCTTGTAAATACTAAATGAGGTTAACAGTTCTATAATTCTTGATCATCTTGAACTCAGTCAAAATTACCAACTGCAGATGCGGAATGCTGAGTTTGAAAGCAGCTGATCAGAAAACCAAATGGCAACTTCACAAACTGTTTCCTGCTTGTTATCATTTCATTTAAAAAGTTTTATCAGCCTTTTCCTTTTGACTATATATTTTGGCCATGCTATGTGGCGTGTGGGATCTTAGTTCCCCAACCAGGGCTTGAACCCGGGGCCCCCTCCAATGGAAGTGCAGAGTCTTAACCACTGGACCACCAGAGAAATCCCTAACATTTTTCTTTTGAATGGGAACTTCTGAGTGTTATGTTATAAATGTACTTCTAGCTCAGGACTAGAGTGATTGATACAAGATAAACAGAGCAGTGACACTGGCCACTCAAGTACCTACATCCTGTCACTCATTTTCTCAGCATATGTGTATGAATAATGTTATCTTTTCCTCACTAACTTGCTGTAGATTGCCAAACTAAGGTCTCTCTCACCATTATCAGTGAATACATCAAGACAAAAGAACAAAATTAAGCTTTGTATTATTAGTGCGTTCAGAACTATATGGTATATTGACAAATTACTTAGTGTCCATATATGAAAGCCCAGGATTTACTGTTTCACTTACAGGGAGATATAAATTTTACCTAGGAAAGACCATATACACTTCAAAATTACTATATGGAGTTGATAAACAAATATATAAGGACATTTGAGTTTAATTTTAAGGTTGCTTTGACAAGTGAGGGAAAAAGTGCACTTAAAACTTTTACATTTTGTAAGGCAAATTCATATTTTTTGCTCTTAAAACAAAGCCATATGAAAATATTTTAAGTACAAAATTCTATTTAACTGTCTGGAAAGTTGAAATTAAACCACAGGAATACTGGCCTGCTTTTAAGCTTGTCTCCTTTAAAAGAAACTTCAGTGTTTCAGTATCAAGAATATACATAATCTACAAGTCTAACTGAAAACAGTGGCTTTGCAATTATTTAACTATCTTTTCCTTCATTTAAAAATTCATTTTTTTGAGGAAAAACAGTTTTAAAGTAGGTCACGTATTTCTTCATATATAAAAAAAAACAAATGGTACATTGCACTGGAATCATATTAACTTTATGAAGGAGAAAATAGACCAGGATAATTAATATTTTCAAGCAATTTCAATATATTTCAAACCTTAAACTACTGTCAAAATGACACAGTGCAGCAACTTTACTGTGATTCTCTGAAAAGTAGACAATGTGTTTTTAATACCTGCTTGGAAGAGAATCGTGTGTTTCCAGTTAAAATTCAGATTCCTTGCCAATACTGTGAAATGAATTCAAGCAATATGGGAATCTGCAATATGCAGTTTGTTACTCATCAATGCAACCAATTTTTCCAGGTTGGCACTGGGCCTCTCAGTGTAAAACTGCTAATTTTAATACAACCACCATGGGAAGCTTGTTCCTGATGGTAAAGCACATTCAATAATAAGTTGTAAACAGTAACTAAATGACTGGCTAGGATTTCTCTAGACAATACCCTGTTTGACATTATTAATGGTTTTATCTTTGCTTTTTGAAAATGAACTGCAATATTCATGTCATTAGAAAAAAATCTGCAAACCATTTTTGGCAAGTAATATGTCTAGTAAACAATCTATGCAGATGCTGAACATCCTAGGATGATCATACAGCTAAATACTTATGTCAATGATATATTCAGAGGATAAAGCAAAATAAACTGTTATTCTTCTATGTTCCCTGAATGTCTAAGCTCACGTTTCAAAGTTGAGATCTTGAACAGGTTATTATCACTTCGAGTATTTCCCTCAATTTTAGGGTGCTATTGATTTCAGTTTGCCTCATCAACATATGGGCAAGTAAATGAACCAAGAAAACCAAAGTGGTCAAATATATCCAAGAATTCTTTTGTATACCAAAAGATCCAATTTAAGGCAACAGCTTTTAAACATAAGGAAATGAAAAGAAGACATAAAGATATATTTTTATTTTCTCTGAGAAGGTCATCCACTTCTATAAAGTTCTATAGTTATTATGGGTTTTACATAAACATATCTGGGAAAGAGAAAGCAGAAATTTTAAGAGATCTTCCTTGTTTCATAAAATCACTTTAAATACAGATATATCTCAACAGTGAACTCAAGAACTATGTAAAGAGCATTTTCTCAGCCACTCAGTAGACTCCTGAAGTTCTTTCCCTTGAAATTTGTGACACTCATTTATATTACACTTGAGTTATTTTCACATACAAAAAATAATTATGAGATTTTAATACTTTATACTATATTCTCATGCAGAGACTATATACTGCAATGCTTAATCATTAAAAAAATTTTAAGGAAAAATAACAATTTTTTGAATATGAATATTCTTAGTATTAGCAATAGAAAAGGCAATGGCACCCCACTCCAGTACTCTTGCCTGGAAAATCCCAAGGATGGAGGAGCCTGGTCAGCTGTAGTCTATGGTGTCGCGAAGAGTCAGACACGACTGAGCAACTTCACTTTCACTTTTCACTTTCATGCATTGGAGAAAGAAATGGCAACCCACTCTAGTCTTCTGGCCTGGAGAATCCCAGGGACGGAGATCCTGGTGGGCTGCCATCTATGGAGTCCCACAGAGTCGGACACGACTGAAGCGACTTAGCAGCAGCAGCAGTATTAGCAAAGCTATTATTGTCAAATAGATTTCAAATCCTGAAAGATGATGCTATGAAAGTGCTGCACTCAATATGTCAGCACATTTGGAAAACTCAGCAGTGGTCACAGGACTGGAAAAGGTCAGTTTTCATTCCAATCCCAAAGAAAGGCAATGCCAAAGAATGCTCAAACTACCGCACAATTGCACTCATCTCACATGCTAGTAAAGTAATGCTCAAAATTCTCCAAGCCAGGCTTCAGCAGTATGTGAACCATGAACTTCCAGATGTTCAAGCTGGTTTTAGAAAAGGCAGCAGAACCAGAGATCAAATTGTCAACATCTGCTGGATCATGGAAAAAGCAAGAGAGTTCCAGAAAAACATCTATTTCTGCTTTATTGACTATGCCAAAGCCTTTGACTGTGTGGATCACAATAAACTGTGGAAAATTCTCGAAGAGATGGGCATACCAGACCACCTGACCTGCCTCTTAAGAAAACTATATTCAGGTCAGGAAGCAATAGTTTGAACTGGACATGGAACAACAGACTGGTTCTAAATAGGAAAAGGAGTCCATCAAGGCTGTATATTGTAACCCTGCTTATTTAACTTATATACAGAGTACATCATGAGAAACGCTGGGCTGGAAGAAGCACAAGCTGGAATCAAGATTGCCAGGAAAAATATCAATAACCTCAGATATGCATTTGACACCACTCTTATGGCAGAAAGTGAAGAGGAACTAAAAGCCTCTTGATGAAAGTGAAAGAGGAGAGTGAAAAAGTTGGCTTAAATCTCAACATTCAGAAAATTAAGATCATGGCATCTGGTCCCATCACTACATGGGAAATAGATGGGGAAACAGTGGAAACAGTGTCAAACTTTATTTTTGGCTCCAAAATCACTGCAGATGGTGACTGCAGCCATGAAATTAAAAGACACTTACTCACTGGCAGGAAAGTTATAACCAACCTAGATAGCATATTGAAAAGCAGAGACATTACTTTGCCAACAAATGTCCATCTAGCCAAGGCTATGGTTTTTCCAGTGGTCATGTATGGATGTGAGAGTTGGACTGTGAAGAAAGCTGAATGCCAAAGAATTGATGCTTTTGAACTGTGGTGTTGGAGAAGACAAGTCCCTTGGACTGCAAGGAGATCCAACCAGTCCATTCTAAATGAGATCAGCCCTGGGTGTTCTCTGGAAGAATGAGGCTAAAGCTGAAACTCTAGTACTTTGGCCACCTTATGGGAAGAGGTGACTCATTGGAAAAGACTCTGATGCTGGGAGGGATTGGGGGCAGGAGGAAAAGGGGATGACAGAGGATGAGATGGCTGGATGGCATCACCGACTCAATGGATGTGAGTCTGAGTGAACTCCGGGAGATGGTGATGGACAGGGAGGCTGGGCGTGCTGCAATTCATGGGGTTGCAAGGAGTCAGACATGACTGAGTGACTGAACGGAACTGAACTGAACTGACAAAAAAATATAAGCTAACCAAAGTAAACACAGGAAATATGGGGAAGAATTAATTAGTGATTTGGTACTTTGTGAACCCCCACATTCTTACCAAATTGTGTAGAGAAAGTCAAGTTTCATTCAAAATTTCCTGTATTAAAGAAAAAGTGCACATCTAAATTTAGATTTTACTTCCACTTCTGGCCAAAATGACACAATGAATCAGATATATCCTTGCTTGAAACAAAAAATCATATGTAGTATATAAAAAATGGTTTTCCCCTAAAGACTCCACCATAAAATTACTAGAGTTAATCAATGAATATAGTAAAGTTGCAGGATACAAAATTAACATACAGAAATCCCTTGCATTCTTATACACTAACAGTGAGAAAACAGAAAAAGAAATTAAGGAAATAATTCCATTCACTACTGGAAAGAAAAGAATAAAATATCTAGGAATAAACCTACTTAAAGAAACTAAAGACCTATATATAGAAAACTATAAAACACTAATGAAAGAAATCAAAGAGGGCACAGACAGATAGAAAAATATACCATGTTCATGGATTGGAAGAATCAATACAGTGAAAATGAGTATACTACCCAAAGCAGAATATAGAGTCAATGCAATCTTATCAAGCTACCAATGGTATTTTTCACAAAACTAGAACAAATAATTTCACAATTTGTATGGAAATACAAAAAACCTTGACTAGCCAAAGCAGTCTTGAGAAAGAAGAATGGAACTGGAGGAATCAATTTGCCTGACTTCAGGCTCTACTATAAAGCCACAGTCATCAAGACAGTATGGTACTGGTACAAAGACAGAAACATAGATCAATGGAACAAAATAGAAAGCCCAGAGATATATCCGTGCCTATGGACACCTTATCTTTGACAAAGGAAGCAAGAATATACAATGGAGAAAAGATAATCTCTTTAACAAGTGGTGCTGGGAAAACTGGTCAACAATTTGTAAAAGAATGAAACCAAAACACTTTCTAACACCATACACAAAAGTAATCTCAAAGTGGATCAAAGGTCTAAATGTAAAACCAGAAACTATAAAACTCTTAGAGGAAAACATAGGAAAAACACTGACGTAAATCATAGCAGGATCCTCTATGACCCATTTCCCAGAGTAATGGAAATAAAAGCAAAAATAAACGAATAGGACCTAATTAAACTTAAAAGTTTTTTCACAAAGAAGGAAACTATAAGCAAGGTGAAAAGACAGCCTACAGAATGGGAGAAAATAATGACAAATGAAGCAACTGATAAGTATTCCCAAAAATTCTCACAAAAGGCAACTCCTGTGCTGGGGTCCAGCCCCAGTGGATTCAGGGTGATTCTAAGGTAGGGATGGAGTTGGCACCCTTGGAAAAAACTTAATTACAGATAGAGAAGGATTAGAAAATTAGCAGAGAAAAAGAGGCTGAATAACTTGGTTTACATGGAATACCAATCACCACCTACGTAGGCCGCAGGCGTCTTCCCATTCTCCAGAAGGAGGGGAGGCACTGAGCCCCCCACCCCCTGAGTCCGATCTTAGAAGCCCAGGCAAAATTAGCAGGCTTGGTGAGTACCCACATTATTCAGCCAGAAAAACGGGGAGCAAGAAAGAAACAACATGGAGGAATCAGTCTTTTCAGAAACTGATCTAATTTCTTTATTTTGGGGTTTGCTTATATACCTTTTGTTACACATAGGGATGAATACAGAGTCACGCCGGGGGTCAGCAGTCCTGACTTTTATCAAAATCAGGTGCTTCACATAAAAAAAAGGTCTAAGGGGTTTTACATCATCTTCTGGCCATGAGACCTGCTGACATTCTGACCCTTTCTTTCTGATAACCAAAAACTTATTATTTCCAAGGGTGTTTTTCTTAAACCAGGTACCACCCTCCAAATAAAGTTGCATTCCTATAGGGTGAGGGTGTAGTGAGTTACAATCAAGAAAGGAATTTATTTAACCCAAGGTTAACGTGATCTATCTTAAAGGTTAATACTTATTTCTCCTATATGCTAGTTATATTTATTATAAAGGCAGGGAATATGGAGATTTAGCAGCAAACATCAGCCCAACAAATAAAAACCCTTCACCAATGTTCCCCTTAAGATCTATTTAGTCTTAAGATAGTGATAAAGTTACATTTTTACATAGCAAGGACACAGTGATTTATAACAAAGTACAGTGATCTATTACAAAAGAGAAAATTTATTAACTCAGAAGGTTTAGTATTGCTAACCTTTAAAAATACTATATTCCCTTTTCTATATTCCAAATACATTGATTAATATATTCCCAGTTTCCTAAGGATATGGAGGCCTGGCAGCAATCATTGACTCAACAATGAGAAAAGTCTATGCTAATTTAGACTCTCAAAATACTCCAAAACTCTCTGTGCTGTTTATGGTTGAGAGGTAGTAAACAATCATGTGTAGTGGCAGGAGTATGGATAATCCTGTCACACAAGCTAGTTTGCCAGCAGAGAAGTTTGACTGAGACACCCTTGTCACACCCAAGGCAGGGAATTGGCAGCAATTATTGGCACAACAAATGAAAAACCCTTCACCAATATAATTCTTAACCAACCCACTATACCAATAATTCCTAACTTCCCGAAAGAATTTGCCTTTAGTAAGTCTAAAACATCTCATGCCTCTCATGGTCAGGAGCCTGTAAACAATCACATGTGGCCGGACAAACCTATACAGGCAGGATAGATAACCTTCAGAGGAATTCATAAGTCAAAACACTCCTGTCATGCCCAGGATTTTTTTTTAACTTACAGTTGCAAGTTAACTCCTTCTCTGAGAGAAATGGTGATGGGGGAGAGCACCCCATGAAGTCAGAGGTGTAGGTGAGTGCATAAAACATACTCTGGTTTTGGGGGTAGATGCTCGGGAACAGGGGGTTTCCTGAGGCTTGATCACACCTTTGCGTATGCCAAGCCTCCTTCCTCATGACCTTTGCCATGGGCAGAGTTCCTCACACGGGCTCTCGGCACTTCTGCAGCTTAATTCCAGAAAAAAAAGCAACCCAATCAAAAAAATAGGCCAAAGAGCTAAACAGACATTTTTCCAAAAAAGACATACAGATGGCTAACAAACACATGAAAAGATGCTCAACATCACTCGTTATCAGAGAAATGTAAATCAAAACCACAATGAGGTACCATCTCACGCCAGTCAGGATGGCTGCTATCAAACATCTATACACAATAAATGCTGGAGAGGGTGTGGTGAAAAGGGGACCTTCTTACACTGTTGGTGAGAATGCAAACTAGTACAGCCACTAAGGAGAACAGTGTGGAGAGTCATTAAAAACTGGAAACAGAAGTGCCATACGACCCAGCAATTCCACTGCTGGGCATACACACAGAGGAAACCAGAATTGAAAGAGAAATGTGTATCCCAATGTTCATTGCAGCACTGTTTATAATAGCGAGGACATGGAGGCAAACTAGATGTCCATAGGCAGATGAATGGATAAGAAAGCTGTGGTACATATACACAGTAGAATACTACTCAGCTATTAAAAAGAATGCATTTGTATCAGTTCTAATGAGGTGGATGAAACTGGAGCCTATTATACAGAGTGAAGTAAGTCAGAAAGAAAAATACTAATACAGTATATTAAGACATATATATGGAATTTAGAAAGATGATAACGATGACCCTATATGTGAGACAGCAAGAGACACAGATGTAAAGAACCGACTTTTGGACTCTGTGGGAGAAGGCAAGGGTGGGATGATTTGAGAGAATTGCACTGAAACATGCATGTTATCATATGTGAAACAGACTGCCAGTCCAGGTTCGATGCATGAGACAGGTGCTCAGGGCTGGTGCACCAGGATGATCCTGAGGGATGGGATGGGGAGGGAGGTGGGAGGGAACGTCAGGATGGGGAACACATGTACACCCATGGCTGATTCATGTGAATGTATGGCAAAAACTACCAAACATTATAATTAGCTTCCAACTAAAATAAATTAAAAATAATAAAAAATGGTTTTCAAGATATAAATATTAGACAATAGGCAATGATTTCTGAGAGATGGGAAAGAAAGTGACCCCCATGATTTTCCAAGCTTACTGCCTGGAGTTTCTAGTTACAGGACAGGAAGAGGAAACCCAGAAGCAGTCTAGGGAAGCCCAGGCAGCTAAAATTTGCGAGGCAAAGTGCCAGAGATAAGAGCCACACACCACACCAAGGGTCCCTTCTTGGGTCTTCAACTGAGTACTAATGACCAGCCCACACATGTTAGGAAACTACCTAAGGCTGGAGAAAAAAAATCAAAACACTTGACAGTTTTAGAGAGAATTAATACTTGAAGCTCCCACAGGCTACAACAGTTCCTGTTCTCAACTACCAGACAGGAAAATCTCATAAATTCATGGAGCATCTGGCACAATACTCAGAAAGGCTTTGCCTCACTTGTAGAAAATTAGACCTGGACTAAATCTTCCCAAGTAACTTAAATGCATACAAAACAAAGCTTAGGAATATTGAGAGAAATACAAAAATATCAGCACTCAACAAATTCAATATGTCTATCATCCAACCAAAAATTATCAGGGAAAAAAAAGCAGGAAAATACAACCCATAAGGAGGAGAAAATTCAGTCAATCAAAACTAACAAAGATTATGACTAGTAAGTGAATGGAAAAAAAGGAAATCATATGAAATATTCAATCTCCCCAAAAGGTAGTAAAAATTAAAAAGGGACACAAAGAAATAGAACAAATAGAAAATAGTAAGACAATAGACTTTAACCCACTCTTGTGAATCCTATTATATGTAAATGGTCTAAGCACTACAGTGAAAAGGCAGAGAGATAAGATTGTATAAAAGCAAGACCCAACTATATGCTGCTTAAAAGAAACCCCTTAAATAAAGACACAAATAGGTTAAGTGGAAAGGAGGAAAAGATATGTCAAAGGATACAGAATGACTGAAAAACAATACTGATCAACAGGACCTAATAAACATGCAAAAAAGAAAAAAACAGCAGAAATGTACATGGGACATTCACCAAGGTGAACTATAGGCCATAAAACAAGTCCCAATAATTTAAAAAGAATCCCAGTCACAGAAAGTATGTTCTCTGACCACAACAGAATTAAGAGTTAATAACATGGTCAAGGGCAATTATAAAGTATTTTGATCTGAATTAAAAAGGAAAAGTTACGGGATATATCACATCAAAATATGAAGGTGAAGAGTGAAAGTTGTGCAGTTGTGTAGGAGTCTTTGTGACCCCACAGACTATACAAACCATAGAATTTTCCAGATCAGAATACTGGTGTGGGTAGTTTTCTCTTCTCCAGGGGATTTTGCCAACCTAGGGATTGAACCCAGGTCTCCTGCATTGCAGGTGGATTCTTTACCAGATGAGCCACAAGGGAAGCAAAACATGAGATGAGATGTAGCTAAAACAGTAATTAGAGGGAAGTTTATAGTACTCAATGACTAGATTTAAAAAATATCAAATCTGGGAGTTCTCTTGTAGCCTAGTGGTTAGGACTCCAGGTTTCCAATGCAGTGGCCATGGTTCAGTCCTTGGTCAGGGAACTGAGATCCTGCAAAACGTGTGGTGCAGTCAAAAAGAGAAAAGTATCGAATTAATAACCTCAGTTGCCATGTTAAGAAACTAACAGATAGCAAATTAAACCTGAAGCAAGCAGAAGAAAAAAAGAATAAAGATCAGAGTAAAAAAATCAATGAAACAGAAAAAAAATCAAAGAAATCAAAACCTGTTTCTCTCAGACAA
This sequence comes from Nanger dama, assembly GCA_917880005.1. Lineage (NCBI taxonomy): Eukaryota > Metazoa > Chordata > Mammalia > Artiodactyla > Bovidae > Nanger > Nanger dama. The sequence goes on from CAKJTW010000010.1 coordinate 10,365,829, forward strand.
TCAAGCTGGTAAGTCTCCAGCAAAACTTATCAGGGAAAAGAAGACACAAACTGTTAACATTAGGAATGAGAGCTAATATTACTTCACATTCTGCAGTAGTATACTAAAAGGATAATAAAGGAAACTATGAAAAACTTTGTGCTAATACACTGAAAACATGATATGGACAAATTCCTCAAAGCATACAAACTAACAAAGCTCATACAAGAAAAAATAATCGAAATTTGTAATAAAAAGATCTTCCCTTAATAAAGATAACTATAGGTTATAGGTTCAGATGGTTTCCCTGGTAAATTTCAAGGAAGATATAATATTGAACAGATATCTTCTAGAAAACTGAAGAGAAAGGAATACCTACCAACACATTCTCTGACAGTATTACCCTGATCCAAAACTCAAAGACATTACAAGAAAACTACAGACCAACTCATCAATTATGAACACAGACATAAGTATTTTAAATAAAATTTTATCATATTTTGGAGTCAAGTAGGGTTTATTATAGAAATTCAAAGTTAGTTTCACCATGTTGGTGGTTGGTGGTTTATTAGCTGTCATATCCAATTCTTGCAATTCATGTCAGGCTCCTCTGTCCATGAGATTTTCCAGGCAAGAATACTGAAGTGGTTGCCGTTTCCTTCTCCAGGGGATGTTCCTGACCCAGGGACTGAACCCAAGTGTCTTGCAATGCAGGCAGATACTTTACACACTGAGCCACCAAATTTAAAAAAATTTAAAAGCCATATGGTCACTTCAATAGATACAGAGAAATACTTGACACAACCAACATTCAATCCTGATTAAAACAAAACAAACACCACTCACCCCTAGAAGGGAACTTGCTCAATCTTTTATAAGTATTATATGAAAACCTAAACCTAGCCAGACATCCTGGAATGCGAAGTTAAGTGGGCCTTAGAAAGCATCATCATGAACAGAGCTAGTGGAGGTGATGGACTTTCAGTGGATTTATATCTAATCCTGAAAGATGATGCTATGAAAGTGCTGCACTTAGTATGCCAGCAAATTTGGAAAACTTAGCAGTGGTCAAAGGACTGGAAAATGTCAGTTTCATTCCAGTCCCAAAGAAAGGCAATGCCAAAGAATGCTCAAACTTCTGCACAATTGCACTCATCTCACATGCTAGTATAATGCTCAAAATTCTCCAAGCTAGGCTTCAGTAATACATGAACCATAACTTCCAGATGTTCAAGCTGGTTTTAGAAAAGGCAGAACCAGAGATCAAATTGTCAACATCCTCTGGATCATCGAAAAAGCAAGAGAGTTCCAGAAAAACATCTATTTCTGCTTTATTGACTATGCCAAAGCCTTTGACTGTGTGGATCACAATAAACTGTGGAAAATTCTGAGAGATGGGCATACCAGACCACCTGACCTGCCTCTTGAGAAATCTGTATGCAGGTCAGGAAGCAACAGTTCGAACTGGACATGGAACAACAGACTGGTTCCAAATAGGAAGAGGAGTACGTCAACGCTGTATATTGTCACCCTGCTTATTTAACTTATATGCAGAGTACATCATAAGAAACCCTGGGCTGGAAGAAGCACAAGCTGGAATCAAGATTGACAGGAGAAATATCAATAACCTCAGATATGCAGATGATACCACCCTTATGGCAGAAAGTGAAGAGGAACTAAAAAGCCTCTTGATAAAAGTGAAAGAGTGAAAAAGTTGGTTTAAAGCTCAACATTCAGAAAACTAAGATCATGGCACCTGGTCCCATCACTTCATGGGATATAGATGGGGAAACAGTGGAAACGGTGTCAGACTATTTTTTGGGCTCCCAAATCACTGCAGATGGTGACTGCAGCCATGAAATTAAGACACTTACTCATTGGCAGGAAAGTTATGACCAACCTAGATAGCATATTGAAAAGCAGAGACATTACTTTGCCAATAAAGGTCCATCTAGTCAAGGCTATGGTTTTTCCAGTGGTCATGTATGGATGTGAGAGTTGGACTGTGAAGAAAGCTGAGTGCCGAAGAACTGATGCTTTTGAACTGTGGTGTTGGAGAAGACTCTTGAAAGTCCCTTGGACTGCAAGGGGATCCAACCAGTCTATCCTCAAGGAGATCAGTCCTGGGTGTTCATCAGAAAGACTGATGCTGAAACTGAAACTCCAATACTTTGGCCACCTCACGCGAAGAGTTGACTCATTGGAAAATACCCTGATGCTGGGAAGGATTGGGGGCAGGACGAAAAGGGGATGACAGAGGATGAGATGGCTGGATGGCATCACTTACTTGATGGACATGAGTTTGGGTGAACCCCAGGAGATGGTAATGGATAGAGAGGCCTGGTGTGCTGCAATTCATGGGGTCGCAAAGAGTTGGACACGACTGAGCGACTGAACTGTACTGACTGAACATCATTACTTAATGGTGAAGACAATGTTTTTATTTAATATTATGAAAAGCCAAGAATGTTTGCTCTTACCATTTTTATTTAATACCTTAATTAAAGGTCCTAGCCAGGACAATAAGGAAGCATTTCTTCAATTTCAATTTTAAAAATAGAAACAGATGGTAAGTCAGGCTCTGTGAGGCCATTTGGTCTTTACAACTACCTAACCTGCTACTGTAGCAAGAAAGCAGGAGAGATAATGCATATACAAATTTGTTTGAATAAAACCTTATTTAGAAGAATAGGTTTGCTGACTCATGAAATAATGGAAAAAGCAAACAAGAAATGTATCCAGATTGAAAAGGAAGAAAACTATCTTTATTCATAGATGGTTATCAAATGATCATCTATGTAGAAGACTGTCAAATCTATATAAAAAAAAGTAGAATAGTTTAGCAAGGCTGCAGAATACAGTCAAAATGCAAAAATTACATTTCTATATAGTAGGGATGAGGAATTGTAAATTGAAATTTTAGAAAGTATCATTTACAACAGCATTAAAAAATATGAAATACTTTAGTATGACAAATACTTAAATACCACAAAAGATGTCTGAAACTTGTATACTAAAAACTATAAACCTGCTGAAATTCAAAAGACCTAAATAAACTGAGAGACACACCATATTCATGAATCAGAAGACTCAATACGGAGATGCACATTCTCTTCAAATATGATCTATGGGGTTTTTTTTTGTCTGTGCTGCACTGCTTGTGGGACCTCAGTTCTCCAACCAGAGATTACATGTAGGCCATGGTAGTGAAAGCCTGGAATCCTAACCACTAGGCCATCAGGAACTCCCTGATCTATGGATTTAAGGCAAGCCCAATCAAAATTCTAGTATCATTTTGGGCAAAAGTCAAGAGTCTCATTCTAAAATGCACATGAAAATACAAAGAACTTTGTAAAAGATGAACAAAGTTGGAGAACTTATTCTACCTAATTTCAGGCTTTACTAGTATAAAGCTACAGTCATAAAGCTAAAATAAATGATTTATATGTTCATACAAAGATTTGTATGTGATAGTTCATAGTAACTTCCAAACTGGGAACAACCTCAAATTTCATCAACAGGTGAATGGATAAGAAGTGTTATAGACATATAAAAGAATACCACTGACCAACAGAAAAGAATGCACTACTAGTATCTGAGACATGGATGAATCTCCAAATAACTGTGCTGCATGAAAGCAAAGAGAAAAAAATAGAGTAATATTGCATACTGTATGATTCCACTCATATAAAATCTTAAAAAATGTAAATTAACTTAGTTATGAGTATTTGCTTGGGGAGGGAAAAATTACAAAAGGGCATGAGGAATCTTTCAGTGGAGATGAACATGCATATTGTACCTTATGATTATGGCTTCACAGGTATATACATCTGTCAAACATTAAATTTTACACTTTAATCATGTATAAATTTTTATTGTATTAATTATGCCTTCTCAATGAAGCTGTTTAAATAATTCAGTAAAAATTTGTGAAAAATCATTTATCTGGAGGAATTAATAGATGCTTCTATCAATTTATCTCTTTGAAATTTGACTGATTTTACATCTTTAAATTTAACTTAACTCACTAAATAAGCTCATTTAAACAGTTTATTTAAAATGCTGGCAAAATTCTCCCACAAGAAAGCCATTGCTCAACAAATTAATTGCTCCAGTGTCCAAAATACAGTTCTAGTTCTCACAGAAGGGCTTATTCTCAGTTCTACAGGCACTTATGATGAATATTTATGCATTCATTTAAATCAAATATAAAAATATAAGTATGGGAATAAACTTGTTAGTAGCCTGTTTGTTGACAAAAATCTCTGACATCCAATTGGTCCACTTAACTTTTCTTCTGATAAGACAACTCATCTGTGTTCATACTTCTGTCACTTCTAATATATTTTTTTAAATAAGAGTATCAACTTTCATCCTTCATAGTTTTGATTTTATAAATATCATCAGTCAGAAACTACTTCTATAAGTAAACCTACAAATTAAGTAATCTTTTTAGTTATCTCCAATGTTGAATGATTAATAATTTAAAATAATTCTTTGCTGCCAGAAATCTTTCTGGGAAGAAAAGGAGTGAGGTGAGTATTAAGGGATGAATGAGGTCTCTTGTATATAAGCCATTCCATACATGAAATGGTTCTTGAAGGCTACATATTAGATAGTCGAGAATTTACCCTTTCCACTAGAAGACTGCTCTGGAGAAAAAGTTAAAAATTCCAATCAAGTAATTAAAAAATTGTAATTAATAGTTCAAAGTAGATATAATTCTTTTTAGTTCTAGTTTTAAATTGAAGATAAACAAGTTGGACTATTAATGACCGCCCCCACCCCACCCATCACAGAGCTGAAAGATAAGTTTGGAGTAGAAAAGAAGCTAATATTTACTTTTCCTTTTATGATTGGTGTCTCTTTGGACTTCCCTGGTGGTTCAGATGGTAAAGCTCTCCCTACAATGTGGGAGACCTGGGTTCAATCCCTGGGTAAGGAAGATCTCCTGGAGAAGGAAACAGCAACCCACTCCAGTATTCTTACTTGGAAAATCCCATGGATGGAGGAACCTCATAGGCTACAGTCCATGGAGTCGCAAAGAGTCAGACACGACTGAACAACTTCACTTTTCTTTCTTATGATGGGTAACCAGTGCAAGAGGTGTAGGAATAGCATTTTCAGACAAAAAAGGCCCATAGAGTGAACAAACAATGTGGTCAATCAGCTGATATACAGCTGAATCAGTGCGAGCTGGTTTACTTATGATTATCTACAGAAATTAACTTGCTTCTCAATCACGTTAATTTGAAAAGTTATCAAAAGGATTTAGTTACTGAAGTCTTAACTTTCATAATCTATTCAATAACGCGTAAACATTCAAGGAATATTCCTACAATGCAATGGATTCTACTTCTCCTGCATTTTTAACTGAAATCTATACAATATGAGCTTCCCGGTGGTTCAGTTGGTGAAGAACATGCCTACCAATGCAGGAGATGCAGGAGGCACGAGGTTCAATCTCCGGGTCGGGCCTATCCTATAGAGAAGGAAATGGCAACCCCTTCAGTATTCTTGCCTGGAAGATTCCACGGACAGAGGAGACTGGCGGGCTAAGTCTGTGGGGTTGCAAAGAGTTGCACATGATTGAGTCTGTATGCAGGCATGCACACACACATACAATATATGCAATAATGCACAATCATGAGGTGATCCACACATTAGTGTACTATACACCTTTCAATTACACATTCTTTGATACATTTCTATACACGCTGTAAAGTTATAAACATTACTCAAATAACTACCAAATAAACACAGTAACAGCATCACAAAATTCTTAAAGTATGTAAAAGTAGTACTAATCTTTGTCACTGAAATACACAGTTCCCTAAAAATTAGGTAAGATTAAGTGCAGTTTTAAGGATTCATAGGTAAAAAGAGACAGAACTGGACATGTAAAATTGAAACTGGTATATATATGCTCTTTTGAAAACATCTGCATACCCTTTTCTCAAGATTAACTGTCAAAAAAAGTGGTCTGGTATTAACTGTCTTCTGAATTACAGCACAAAGCTAACTAGACAGGGCTAACAAAATTAAGTCCTAGTGCTTAAGTCCCTAAGTACCATTTAATTTTACATACATTTGTTTCAAAACCAATATATTTCTCTGAGGACAAAGTATAAAATAACCACCTTTGCATGAAAAATGTCCATCACAATACTTTCCCAAGATTTTATTTAAAAAAATCTAAATACTCAATGAAATGTAAATACAAAATTACTGAAAATTTGCCTATAGTCTGATAGAAAAGCCATTTCTATAAAGTTATGTACTTGCTATTTCAGTTTCATATTTCATAGCCTTACATAGCTGCGACTTTCCTCTTCTAAAATGTATAGTCAAATCAGGCACAAAGTCTTAAGCTAAGTCATGCTACAGTGCCTATGAGAAGTATCTTATTTGTGAAAAGGCACAAAAACCTATTAATTCAATGAATAAATTACCTATTAACAGAAAGCAATGAACAGTGAAAGGGTAAACACACATTAAAATGGGAGGTGGTATTTGGAAATGCATTTTGTACTAATGCCATTCAGGTTTGTATGTGTGCATGTATGCTCAGCTGTATTCAGATTTATTTCTAAAGATACTACGAAATTTTGTGAAGTGGCTCAGTCATGTCCAACTCTCTGCGACCCCATGGACTGTAGCCTACCAGGTTCCTCTGTCCATGGAATTTTCCAGGCAGGAATACTGGACTGGGTTGCCATTTCCTTCTCCAGGGGATCTTCCCAACCCAGGGATTGAACCCAGATCTTCCACATTGCAGGTAGATGCTTTACCATCTGAGCCACCAGGGAGGCCATGAAATTTTGTGGATGGTACTAAATTCTAGTTTAAAGTTATCTTTGTAGTTTTTATTAATTGAGAAACAAGGTATTATTCTCATTCAGAAAATACTGCTATTACCAATGGGATATGCATCTGAAAAAAGACAAAAACCCAAAACACAAGATTTTGGTAGTCTACCTACTACCTCTCACATGGTATTCCCTGTAGTAATAAATTCATTGCTACATGTACCTAAGTTCATACAGTATGAACAGTGTGTACATACCTGGAAGCTTTAACATTAACAATATATGTATCCGTATAGGTATCAGATAGATATCTGTATGTGTATCAGAATCCCAGATCTCCACTTTAATATATAAAGACCAGTTTTTAGCCTGTGATCCTGAAAGCTCTTTATACAAAGTTCACTATACAGAATATGAATAGAACTCATTTCATACTATTAATTATCTGTAATAACTTCTGTCATAAACTCCCTTTGTGCTAAAACCTGAGGATGGATGCAATGCTTTATGATCTGCTACGTGAAAATGTGATGCTGTAGATTTCCTTTTATCACATTCTAAACCACTTAATGGTCAGAATAGCCTAATTCAAATATTAAAAAATATAATTACACAATTTTGCATCAGTCCATCCATGGTAGGTCTATAAAGTGAAGTCGCTCTGTCATGTCCGACTCTTTGCGACCTCAGGACTGTAGCCCACCAAGCTCCTCCATCCATGGGATTCTCCAGCCAAGAATACTGGAGTGGGTTGCCATTTCCTTCTCCAGGGGATCTTCCTGACCCAGGGATCGAACCCAGGTCTCCCACATTGCAGGCAGACGCTTTAATCTAGGTCTATAGTATTATATAAATTATCTGTGCAAAAAGAAGTTAATATTATAATTAGTTTGCATTAGAAAGATTTTGGCAAACATGGGATCATGATAGTAACAATTATTGAGTACAGGATAAAAAGTGTTGACTGACGAAACCCCGTAGATGGTAAAGAAAATAAAAAGGTCTTAGGTTTGGGAAAATGATCTCATTAACAAACTAAAGGGAAATAAGGCTAAAGCCACAGTTCTTCTGTGAAGGGCTTACATTATAAGTTCCTAAATCACAAATTTTTAAAAATGAAGCTAAGTCATCAAATAATTAAAATTAGATTACAGAGACCTATGTTAACAATGGAAATTATACAAGAGCAATGTGTGGAAAAAAAAAAAAACAAAGTAAAGTTATGTGTAAATGGTCTTGAAAAACAAGTGCCAATGTCAGATTTGTTATACCAAGACAGGTAGAACAAATTGTTGTTCCTGTCAACAATACAGGAACACCTTGGAAAGACTGCAGGTTCAGTTCCAGATCACCACATATTACGTATGTGCAATATGACATTAATATGCCATGAAAGTGCTTATTACAATAAAGTGAGTCACACAAATTCATTGGTTTCCCAGTACATACAGGGCTTCGCTGGTGGCTGAGACCATAATCTGCCTGCAAGGCGGGGAGACCCAGATTCAATCCCTGGGGGTCGGGAAGATCCGTGGGAGAAGGAAATGGCAACCCACTCCAGTATCCTTGCCTGAAGAATTCCATGGACAGAGGAGCCTGGTGGGCCAGTCTACGGGACTGCAAAGAGTTGGACACGACTGAGCAACTAACACTTTCACTTTCAGTACAAATAAAAGTTTACACTGCAGCTTATTAATTTATTAAACGTATAATAGTATTACATCTTAAAAACAAAAACAAACATTAAGAATAACATCCGGAAAAATAACGCTGATAGACCTGCTTGATGCAGGGAAGCCACAGGCCTTCAATTTGATAAATATCCAGTGTCTACATTTTTAAACTGTATTTCGCTGAGCAAGTCTATTGGAGCCATTATTCCAATAGCATTTGCTTGCTTTGTGTCTCTGGGTCATGTTTTGATAATTCTTGTAACATTGCCAACTTTTGCATTATTATAATATTTGTTTTAATGATCTGTGATTTTTTAATATTAATATAGTGACTTCCTGAAGATTGAAATGATAGCCTTTTTTTTTAAGCAATATCTTTAAGGAAGGAAGGTACACTGTTCTATAGACATAATGGTACTGTACACTGAAGACTTCAAATATAGTGTAAATAAAACTTTTTTATGCAACAGGAAAACAAATTTGTGTGACTTGCTTTAGTGGAATATTTTGCTGTACTGCAGTTGTTTGAACACTCAAAATATCAGAGGTATGCCTGTATATGATTTAATTTTGCATTCTGATTTTTTTCATATTAATTTTTTTTTGCATTCTCTGAGCATATTTTTTTTCCTAATGGAAGACACAGGCAAATTAGATGAAGGCTGTCCTATACCTAAAGAATCATGGGTAATGAAAATTACTTTCACACTATAGCATTTTCCTTTTAACTTGCTGATTAAAATTAGTTTTCAAAATCAAATGCTTGCTGTAAAGAAATAATACTTCAAACTGAAATGTTTCATTATTAAAGTATTTAGAGCTTTTTAATAAAAAGAATGAAATAAATCTTTCATAGAAAGTATGAAAGTATACTTCCACTGCAGATGGGAAACTTGGCTCCTGATAGTCTAAACCTTAATAATATTGAACTGCCAAGAACTCAATTTCTGTATCAACTTTGATGTTATTGCTGATAAGATTTACAGTCATGTTTTCTTAGCTTTCACAATTCAGAAACACTTTAGCTTCTTTATGCAGACAAAGAAACTAAGGTTCAGAGATTCAAAATCATATAATTAGGGCCTAGGTCACCTGACTTTTACTTTATTATCTTAATTGCCTTAAAATCCATTAGGTTAGCAAATAACAAAAGCAGCACTGTATTTGTATTTGAAAACATCAATGTCAAAGGCCCTCAGCCCACTTTTTTTCGTGGATTTTTAATACTCTTTTTAAACAAGGTTATCAAACTCCATCATATACTACTATAACACAATGGATCTCCACAATGATGCTTAAGTAGTATTTGGTACAACTGCTTTACCTGCACTGCTAGCACACATGCAGGTAGGTAATACTTAATTAGGTTGATGATCTATCAGTTCAGTAACTACCCTTTCATATAACACCATCTATAGTCTCTTTTTGAGGCTAAGTATTTGTGTTACTAAACTCACAGTAGTGCTATCAGCACTCAGTCCTGTAATCGGTATTAAGAGAATCCTTTAAGTGTATCTTTTGTGATAGTTAATTCAAATAGATATTTAGTAAAAGTTCTCAAGCTAGCAATAGTCATAAGATTTTCATAGAAAAACATTAAAAAAAAAAGGTCTGTATTTGGAATTTATTGTATCACTGTTTTTATTTACAACTTTATTGGCAAAAAGAAAAGGGAGTAGTTTCAAACAGTTTAACACAGGGCATTGCAGTTGATCCTGTCAGATTAATGAAGTTTCATTTTAAATGTCCATCTAATTGTCCAAAGATATACAATACTGAACCTGCATATGCAGTTTCCTTGATGAAGTACAGGCTCATATCTTAGGCAGTCTTTTAAACATATAAATACAAAGGAAATAGAATCACTCATTAAAAACTGCATTAAATGAAGGGTGATTTAAATTTATGTTGTCCTTGTAACAACACATGCCCAATGAAAATCAAAAGCTGGAAAAGTAGTTTACACTTCTACTTGAGTGGACAATTACAATCAATCATTTCCTGCAATGACCATTTATCTTTATTATGAACTACTCTGAACTTACTATGAGATGTAGCCAAAGTCAGAAAACAAGACGTAGGGGAGAATATTCCTTTTTTGGAGGAACTAAGCCCTCCAGAATCAGCATGGGAAACAAACATCCTGTTGAAGAGTTTTAGGTGGAAAAAAATTAATGTAGTCAATTTCAACTCTTGCTGAGCTGGTTCAATTTTTTTCATTGACTTGTTTGATGTCATTCTGCTAAATCAAGTGTGTTTAATTCTTCTTCTAGTTCATCCAAATCTTCCCCAGTAAACAGATTTTCATCAACAGGAACAGCATCGATGGCTCCATTTTCCTGTCCTTCCCCTTCATTGTCCTCTTCCAAATCACTTCTCTCACCATTTTCAGCCCTACCTCCGGAAGCTTCACTTAATTTGTTTTCTAAAAATAAAAATTAAAATCAATAAGGCCTAGAAAAAGAAAACACTAGTCCATCAGGAATAGTTACAGACTAATATACCTCTTTTCCTTTTTCCATGAAAGTCTTCCTTAAGATTACTCTGTATTTTGATAAATGATCATGTGATCTAGAAAATGTTCATGATCCAAACAGCTACTGAGTTTTTGGTTTTACAAATAGTAAAGTCACATGAGTTACAGTGGTGTAAATATAGGAACATTTGTCATCAAATTGTGGGAAATAAAACCCTGGGGCTGTGCAGCTCCTTCTTTCAGGGTATAGTTATGACTGACAAAACAAAAATGCTTCCCTTTCTTGTTCAATGACACCAATAATAAACAGAAAAAGAAAAAAAAGAGAATTTTCAATAGCTTAAAGTTATTTCATATATCTCTGATGACAAATTCTTAGGAATTAAAACCTCTGAGGTACTTGCAACTGTGCCTATTACCACCAAAGCCCTACTTCTAAAAGGAGCAAATTAGTTTGCAATTGGCATTAAGATAATAGTCTGACAGCATTCTCAAATCTCAGGAGGGCAGGCCAGTTTTTCCAGTTATAACTTACTCCTTCAGTGTAAAAATAAGGTTCAGCTTTTTTTTTTCCCCTCTCAACTTTTGTCTACCCTTTTCTTTCACAGCAACTGTGCCAAACTTTTAATTCTCACTCAAGACACAATTAGATATAAATTGTATTAGCAATCTTTTATTTCCAAATATACGTAAGTCAGCCTTCCTTCCATTCTTGTTCTTAATTGAAGTTAACTACTTGCAGTTCCAGATTTTGATTCTATATCTACTGTTTCATCTTCAATTTTGCTGTCTTTTTCAGATCCTTTTTCTTTGGCCAACAGATAAGATTTAGATTTCCCATATTCTAAAAGACCCTTCTCTCATGACCATGTCTCCCTCTAAAAGTTCTTACAAGTGAGTGATTTATATTCACTTTTTCTCCTCATTCCTCATACCACTGTAGTTCCAATGAGAACTGTGTACTCTATTCTTACAATTCTTTCCCTAGTCATAATTATTTCTAATTCTCATCCGACTTAATCTTCCTGAAATTCTGTTCTTCTCAGTAATTTTCCCAAGCTTTTTCCTTTCTACTACTCTAAAACATTAATGTTTCCAGCAGTCTGTTCTAGAACATTCTTATCCTATGTATTGTGTCTGGGTGAAATTATTCACTGTTAGCTATGAATGCAGATGACTTTCAAACCTTTTCCTCCTGGGAATGTTTACACAGTATCCTAGACAACGCCACTTTTGATAACCAAAATATCTCATATTCCTGTCCTCCCAAACTGAACTCATTAGCTAAATGTCCAAACTTATTTTCATTCCCTTCAAGTTTCAGTTAATGGCTTCAATATCCAACCAGCCACCCATTTCCACAGCTTCTGCTATTTACTATCTTTTTTTATATTTAGCCAAATCATACATTTATGTTACTGGTCTGGTACCTGCAGCCATCTAAGTTTGCCAAGACTGGTCTAACCTCCTTTAGACAGTTTCTTAGTTTGTAGAATTACACGAAAATTAGCATACTTACCATCCTTTTCTGAAGTATATGTGCTGAATCTTTCAAGACTGGCTACAGTAATACCTGTCTCATCTACATCTCTTGGGATGTACAGGCTTAAATCTATGTCATTTACACTCACTGAATCATCAACCTTTAAAAACACAGAGAAAAGGAGTGTTACTAATAAAAATAGTTTTCATAAATTACTTGCCCTTTACCTCTGACATTTATTAAATAGTGCCAAATGAAAACAAATTACTGCCAAAATTTACTTTTTTTATATACTTTTTGAGAAAGGAATATAAATATCATACTTGACGCTTCTTCCTGACCTAATAGCTTTATATATACAATATACTTTAATCTTTTAATTCAAAGGCAGAAGTCAGAATTTTATGATAATCATATGAAAAATCAAAAGCTATTTGCTATTTTATTAAACAAGATAGTTAATAAACTCACTTAATTCTCAGAAGTACTTTATGACTGGAGGGATTACCATTATGGCAGTATCACAGATGAGCATGGAGGCCCAGGGCGCAGCTGGTTTCCCCGGGTAGAGCAGGGATGTGAACCCAGGCCTCCGAGCTAGCACTCTTAGCTGCCCTGCTCTGCTGTCTCTCTCTCTTTCTCTTGATCAGCATGAGAAGCTGAAGGCCCAAACGCCGTCTTACCTCGTCGCCACCGGTGCCCTGGGTGTAACGGGTATCATCTGCTTCCTCATCATCATCATCAACCAGTTCAGGACGAAATTCAAACACCTCACGACCACTGATCTAGTCAAATACACACATATCTCAACTCAGAACAAACTTCAAACATTTCTTAGTCACTGATTTTATTTTTAAAAAGCCTTTATTTTTTGGCGGACCCACACAGCATGTGGGATTTTAGTTCCTCCATCAGGGATTGAACCCATGCTCCTGGCAGTGGAGTGTGGAGTCTTCACTGCTGGACTGCCAGGGAAATCTCTGCTGGTCACTGACTTTAGACATACACATAATTAAATAGAGGTAAAATCTTCCATAATATAGAAATTAAAAATGAAAGAGAGAATAGAAAACCTATTTAGGATTTTGGGACATACCACTAATGCTTTCCCAGCTTTGAAGTCTGCTTTCCTTCTTTCTATATCTTGCTCAAGTTTATCAATCTTTTCTTGTCTTTTTCTTTTCTTCCATGCAAGAAAAGATTCTAGAGTGATTTTGGTAACATTTGGACCTAGGGCAGAACGCTGCAAAGATAAAAAGTTAATTTTCTCCCCCTAAAGTTATCTATGATAATATCTAATCATTTCCTCTTAGTTTAAGTCCTTGCTATGACTGTTATGAAGACATTAAATATGGAGTTAACTGTTTTATCTTTACATGGCAAGGAGCAAAATGATTGTCCACAGATACAAACATTTCTACACATTAAAAATATATTATTCTGAGCTAGATGTCTTTTCAAAATCAAAGGTGAGTAAAACTTGTCATGAGAAATAGGGTTAAAGTCAACTGCTGAAATCAAGAAATAGGAAAAGCAGCAATACACCCAAGTTTCATTTGTGATTCTCAAAGATGAGGTTTTAGCTAATATGTCGCAGAACTAGGATACGAATAACTCCAAATATATCTGACTCCAAGTCTACATTTTTCATCACAATATATTGCCTCCTGTGTGAGACACCAAATCTTTTCAAGAACAAATGTATCTAACTTCAAAGTTATATGTACAAAATACGTACAAAAACATATTTAGACCAGCCATAGCAATGTAAAATGGATACTGTTTGAAGCACACAACTTTAAATCTAATATTTCCAATAATCTCAACATTTTCATGTCACTGCCAGAAGCCGTATCTGTTGACTCAGTAAACCTATCTGCTAGCTCAAAGGATAAAATTCTTGTGCTGAACCAGAGATGAGCAGATGAAGAGTCCTTGAATCTAAGAGTGATGAAACATACTTGTAAAGCTGAAGTGGAGTTGTCTTTCACATGTTAAAATAACCAATAAATAACTAGGTAAAATGGTGAAAAAAATAAAGACATCAAGGAAAACATCTAAAACTTCAATCTGAATACTAAGCATTTTCATGAATTGATTTACCAGTATACGAATCTTATGAAAACAATTTATTTGATAAGCCAGTGGCTAGCACTTAAAAAAAACTTTCACAATCTTAAAATTAATATCATGATTATGGCTAGGTTTACATTTTGACATGTAAGAGTAATCAAATAAAAAGTAAGGAAGCTTTGAGAAAAATTCATATTATTTTTCCCTTTCATAACAACATGCTATTGTTGCCCCCAAGTGGTAAATATTAGAATTTCACAGTACTGCTATAGAGTTTTATGGTAGGAAAAAGACACCAGTTACCTCTCTTTCAATTAGATCTTCTAATGAAATTTCATCTTCTTTCTCTTCTTTCTTTTTATCTTTTTCAAGACAAATCCAGGAGGAAGTGCATGACGATACATGCAAATATCACCCTCCAGGGCATACCCAAAACCAGCCATATTTGTTGTTTTCAATAGCTTCAAGGAAATGCTTGCACACCTAGAGAGACAGTATTATTAATATACAAGTAGTGGCTCAGTGTGGTCCATTTCAAGGTAAATGCTTAGGTATATGGAACAGGTACATTCAATTCATACCTTTTTAAAGCTAACCACTTAGGTACAGAATACCTTGTGTACAGAAATGTAAATATACATTAATCTTAAAATAGCTAATACAATGGTAACTTTCCTTTAGAGAGGATTTGTATAAAATATTTATTTTTGACAATGCTCTAAACTGAATTATACAGAAGGATCTGCTGCCATTTAGTCTCTGTAAATGGGATCCAAAGAGTGGTTTTTAAATATGAGAAATTAAAAATGGTCACAAAAATAAAACAAATAACTTTGTTTTGGTTTGATCTTTTCTAGAAACTAAACACATGAAGTAAAGATACAAACATTATTTCAATTATCTGAAATTACAGTAACAAATAAGGAAAAATAATAAGCAATATTCCTTTCCTAAAAGGCTACAAGAGATAAGTAAAAACAATATTCCAAATTTTTCTAACACAGCAAGGTTTTTCACTTGTAAATATACTACAGAATGAGTATGTGGACATGAATGTAGCATCTGAGAAATAAGGCTCTGATTTGTAAAAGTGTATTTCCTGGAAATAATACTAGAACCATTATGTACCAAAAACTCATTTTGCAATTCATACATAATAATATTTTTACCTTTATGAATAAATGTCTCTCTACCATTAAAACAGAGTAAGTTATGAATTAGACAGGGTAGTTTAACAGTTCTCCCTACATTTGTTTTGTACGAAAAGTTAAGAATTCTTATATGAAAACGTGTATTCATCCATGTTTAAGAAAGTAAAACCATCTCAGAAAATAGCATTTGAAGAACTTTAGTCACATGATTTTCAAGTCACTTTTGACCAAGAATTATGTATAACTGACACTTGTATATTCCAAACACAAAGCCCGATCACCTTATCTTTATGAAAAGATCCAGTAACTTAAATAATAATCTAGTAGAAAATAGCAGAAATATCTTGCCACATAACTCTCCTTAATGATAAATACCAAAGCAACTCAATTCAAGAAAAGGACATACTATTTGAGTTTTTGGTTTTTCTTTTCCGCCTCACCGTGCTTCTTGTTCACAACTTCTTCCAGTTTTTTCTCATCCCAATTATCCATAGTATCTAAATAGAGAGAGATGTGGAGACTAAATACTGTTAATTTTGTTTACTGTCCCCAAAATACACTGCATATATCCTTACACAAGAAAGCCATATTATAAAACTAATGACCTAACATATTTCCTTTAAAACACCAAAGTTAAGAATAAACGGTGTTGTGAGATTTTCACCAAATCTAAGCAATTCAGGCAAATGAGAAGGCAGTACTAGGACAAAGTGTGAAAGACAAATACAAAACAAGCCACTAGTTTTTAAATATCTTCATTTACTTAATCAAAGGCCATAATATCATAAATTCAGATTTTACAAAAAACAACAAACTATTCTTCAGGACAAACACAGTCCTACTAAGACTGAAATGGTCTTCAAGCTACTAAATATTTTAGTAACAACAAATCAAAATAAATTTACTTTGAGAATATATCTTAAAAAAAAAATACCTTTTTCAAGTTCTTCATCTCTTGCATCAATGTAAACACTTCGCTTTTCACATTTTCTCTCCAGAGTCAAGTCATGAGAGAACTTACACTTATCTCCTTTAGTACACTGTCCTTGCTTGAAGAATGCACATACTACGGATTTGGGATCTGCACCTAAGTCAAATAGCACATGGTATTTACAAAACTGCCAGATAACAAAGTACAGCTTCTTTCTAAGATATAATTACTTTTGGTTAATTTGTTATTTTCTGTTTACTGGTGTGAAAGGAAATACCACACACATAGGTGAATATTAAGACATTCCTTTGAGGTTCTTTCTATAGCATATTATATCTGTATTTGATTCCTTTATTCTTACCAAAAAGGAGAGCAAGGGGGTAGGAAACCAACTAAGCACATATGTTATTCTATAGTTACTTGTCTAGTTGGAGTCAATGAGGTAAGAGGCAAAAGAGAAATATAAATATAAATGTACTTGCAGTGCCAAGAGTTTGGGACTTGCAGTTTTTATAACCACAGGTTTGTTTTGTCTACTACCAAAGATCAGAGATTATAAATCAACTAGTAGACTGCCAAAATCCTTAAAAGTTTTCCCTTATGCGGGGTGGAGGGCTAATGGCTGGATTTAACAGCTGTGTGACACAGCCATGCACATATGAAAAAGGAATAGTAAGAATCGGCATAGATAATTTTGACAGAGTATTATTTTCACAGCATATACAACTGACAAAAACATTTAAGAGTTTTCAAATATGAATTACATTGGTAAAAACACTTTTGAAATTTAAAGTTTACCTTTACTTATTTTTTTGAGCAGCAACTACAGGTTTGAACAACTCATTTAGCTCTTGCAATTCTTTCTTCTTGTCATCTTTCTTCAACTTCTTTTCAGCTTCACTTTGTGCTACCTATAATATTACCAGGTATGATATATAAATTTGATGTAATATAATAAAACTATTTTCACTATATCACTGACATAACAAAGACAATCACATATTACATGTATATAGTTCTTACTTAATATCAATGTTACAATGGCCTTCCAGTATACATTAAATGGTGTGTCAAACTAATAAATGAAATTGCTAAATCTTTTAGAGCAACTGACTCTTATTAAAAAAACCTATACATGGTACCATGCCGAGTTAAGAGCGTATTTAAAAGCTTACAGCGATAGCATTTATTAAGCATATGCTACATGCCCAGCATTTTTAGCAAATGATTCTCACCTGGGAATTTCTTCTTGTGACAACAACCTACTCCCCAGAAATAAGTAGGTGCATTTTGAAGATCAGAGATATAAACATCCTAAAATGCACAGTCCCATACAAATAAAGAATTGCACCAACCCAAATACCTGTAAGTACCCTTGGGAAAAACACTGGGCTAGATCAATGTGGGAGACCAAACAAAACAAAACAAACATGACATATAACGTAGCTCCAGGCACACAATTTACATACCTAATATGATTAGAGGTTTCATCCAAACATTTATATGTCAGGTCCTATGTTAGATGACAGGGAATACAAAGATGAAAAGACAAAGATGCTTATTTAAAGAAGCTCAGAATCTAGTGGGAAGACAGACATGTCAGCAACTATAATATAATACACGGTGCTCTGGAAACAAAGAATGCTTATACGTCTAAGAAAATTAGACTGAGCTAATACTTTATGGATGAATTCTTTCAATAAGCAAGAAATGCAGAAATAGAAGCTCCAACCAATGCAAAGATGAATCAGGTATGATAGACATCAATGAAAAATGCTGACTCTATCAACAGGTGGACAGGGTGAGATTCAAGAGTTTAAAGTAAGCCAGTGACACAATCAGACTCATAAAGATCACAATAACAACTTTATGAAGAGTGGACTGAAAGGAGCCCACGAATGAAGGCAAGGAAAATTAGGAGGCTAATGCAATTGCTGTAGCCAAGAAAGCACAGGCGCTTAAAACAGGCATTAGTATCAAGGATGGAAAAAAGGTGGAAAAAAAGCTGTTAAGGAGGTAAAACTGTTAGGACTAAATGACTGACTGGACATGAAGTATCAAGAAAAGGGAGGAGTCTAGGATTATCATTTGTATGGTTAGTGATGCTAAACAAGACTGGGAATACAGGAGGAACAGGTTTCATGGCAGGAGGTGGAGATGAGCTCAGTTTTAGACATACTTGGTATGAGATGCTGACAGGGCAGAAAGGTGGAATTATTTAGAAGGATGCTGGACATGGATCTTGATTCCTGGACAGAAGACTGCTTTGAGATAAAGATTTTAGAAATAGCTGCTTACAGATAATAAACTTTGGGTGTGTATGAGATTATTCCTGGGCACCATAAAAAGTATAAGAGCAGAGAACAGTACCCTGAATAATATCAATATTAAACAAGCCAAAAGAACCTAAAAAGCCTGTTAAAGCAACAAAGAAACATCAAAGAAATAAGTAGAAATCCAGGACAAAAAGTATTAAAGGGAAAGGAAATTTGAGTAAAGAACTGGCCGAGTATTATAATAGGGTTAAAGACATTCTAAATCCTGGCTTTGATGATGTGGTCGGATGTGTTAAAACAGAACAATGAGAAAAGTTTTCTAAAAATAAAAATTTAAGTCACTTTATTTTTAATAAAAGTATTCTTTGTAACAGACGTTTGTGGGGACCAGAACCATTTTTACAAGTATTTATGTTAGAAATCAAACTATTGTTAAATAAAGTATGGTTTGTACCCCTACTTGACAAACGTACCTTGTGACATGGAAGAGCAGGTTCAAATTTAAAACACTCAGGTTTCATGGAGTTCCACATGGAGCATGGCAGTAAAGTAAGAATCAGTCCCTGGCTGCTCCTCTTTCTACCCTTAATTTCATCCCACCATGTGTGCAGGGAGACAGAAGGAGCAGAGGAGGACGTGGTTTGGATCCAGACTCTGCCCATACTCCCAGCACATACCCTCTCTGTGACTACTTCAGCCACACAGGCAGTGAAGTATATCCTAAGATGGACTCGGGATAAGAGACTTTGAGGCCCTGAGCTGCTGTGGGGAGAAACATGTCTAGAAGAGACATAAAGTAGGGCCATCCTCTGCAGCACAGGGTTTGGTGGGGGGTGGAGGTGGGGGAAGGATCTTTGCCTGGCTCTAACAGTAAGACTGCTGCTCATTTCCAGTGTTAAGTATGGTGGTTATATACCTCAGGTTCACAGATAAAAGGCCAGTTACCCAAGAGATTATCAAAAATGTATTACTGAAAGTACTCTCAAGTCCACAAGACATTTTATGGCTTTCTCAGGTTGATGAAATTTTAAATTACCAGTCAATATACTTCCCACTGGAAAAAAAAACAGGAAGAGGAAACATGTTTGAAATGAATCCTTACAGTATGCCAGAAGATTTACATTATCTTCTCATTTTACTATCACAGAAACCCTACACTGGTAATTGACCTTTCACTGTACCACAAATTGAAGACCAGTGTCATTAAATACCTGGAGAAGGAAATGGCAACCCACTCCAGTATTCTTGCCTGGAGAATCCCATGGACAGAGGAGCCTGGTGGGCTACAGACCATGGGGTTGCAAAGAGTCAGACAAATTTAAGATCATTAAAAAAATAAGATAGAGGGATGCGTACTCAAGCAAATCTGATTCCAAAGCCTGAGCATACATTTTTATTAGACCAGGCTACTAAGTCAGCAATGTAGAAGATCAAGCTTTTGGCTCTTGAATCAAACCGTGTATAAGAGAAAGAAAAGTGCTGGAAGTACTAATCTGTAGAATCAGTGACAGAAGTTAACCATCTTATGAATATACATTCTGGTATTTTCACATAGAAAAAAAGTGTTTCCAAATTAAGGAAAAGGAGATACGGTGGTGAAAAAAGTACTTTTAAAAATAAATGTCTGTGTCTGTAAAATCCTAAATTCAAAGCAAAAGATCTACATTAAAAAAAAAAAAGAAATGAGAATACAGAGATTTGAAGAAAATGTGGTTGAATGAGTTGCCAATTGATAAAAATAATTCCAAAATTCATCTGGAAAAATAAATGCCTAAGAACAGCCAAGAAAAACAGAAAAGGAGTAACATCTTAAAGGAAAGGACTTGCCTTATCAGCTATAGGCCACTATAATCAAAATTGATGCAGTACTCGTTTAGGAAAAGACAGAAAAGAGAATCTAGAAATAGATCTGAATATACATGAGACTTTAATATGTCAATAGGGATGTTTCAATTCAGTGCAATAAATGATGCTAGCTATTTGAAACGAAATATCATGCAAAATGAATTTATATGATAGACTGTAAATAGTCAGAAAAAAAAAATCTAGGATAAACACATACCCTAGTGGCAGGGAAGACCTCTTCAACCATATAGAAGAAAAGCTAGACATATCTGACAGTACAAAAACTAAAAACTGTTGCACAGCAAAATGTAACAGAAACATCACAAATTATCTATAGCTCTCTCACAAGCTGCCAATGAAAAGACAAAAAACCAAAAAAGCAAAGGATTTGAATAGAAAAGTCAAAGAAGTACAGACTCAAACAGTCAAAAAGCTTAAGAAAATTTTCAAACTCACTAGGAATAAGGAAAAGAAAAATGAGGTATCACTTTATACTTAATCAGATTGGAAAACATTAAAAGAGCTTTAGTACATATAACTCATGCACTACAAATGAAAATGTGAAGTATTACAATCTCTATGAAGAATGATCAGGCAAACTTCTTAAAATTAGAAGTTCATTTCCCTTTATTTAAAAATGTGTCACCAGATAATTTATGCTACATAAATAAAATGCAGAAATGCAAGTAAAAACACCAGTACAACAGAATTTCTTGTAGAACTGTTCTTAAAGTCAGAAAGCTGGAAACAAAGTGATTACTTATAAAGAGTAAAAAGATGGATATAGTACATCCACATCATAGAACAGTATGCAGCCATTAGAATAAATTAGAGCTATATAAAAATGGTTTGAAAGAATATCTAGAAGATATTGATTGCTGAGTAACCAAGACAAGACGCAGGTTAAGTTTACAGAGAAGGATTCTGTTTTGAAACACAATTATAGCACCAAACATTTTTATCTGCAACAATGTTGTATTACATCCATATGAAGAAAATGCAGAAATTTAAGTTACTTACCTGACGCGGATTCTGTTGACCAAATTTAACTTGATGAGTGACAGCCTTGATAAACTTCTGTTGCTTTGCTCCTTTCTTATTCTTCAGGCCAAAAGTTTTATCCTAAATGAGAAACAGTATTGAAATATGTTAGCAATTTATATTAACGATACATTAGGATTCAATATACACTTTTAACTATCATCATTAAACTTGTTAATCTATGATGCTTTCTTAGAATATCAGTATTACAGGATATGCAGAGTTGTTACAGCAGGATAGGCTCAGAGGTTAAAGTGTCTGCCTCCAATGCGCGAAACCTGGGTTCGATCCCTGGGTGGGGAAGATCCCCTGGAGAAGGAAATGGCAACCCACTCTAGTATTCTTGCCTGGAGAATCCCATGGACGGAGGAGCTTGGTAGGTTACAGTCCATGGGGTCGCAAAGAGTTGGACACGACTGAGTGACCTCACTTTCAAATAAGTAGGAAAATGCTTATTCAACAGGGTTTCTAATTCTTAAGCACAGGATATCTGAAAACCTTTACCCAGAGGGTAGGCAGGCATCCTAAATCTTCTAAATCTTACTTTACTTCAGAAAGCATTTTTCTCAGCAAAAAATGAGGGATTATGAACTTACTACTAACACATTTTGGGGAATACTGAATAAGCAAATACATTAAGTTCTGAATTGGTTTCTTGGGTAATAGAACTATCCTCCCTAAACAATTAAAGAACTCAAATTTAAAATGCATGCATTACTAGCTGTTGCTAAAATGGAAATATTAAAATTGAAGTATTCTTAACTAAAAAGCAACACTTTAAATTTGGAATATTATCAAATAGTACTTGGGAAACCTATTAATACAAGAGCAGCTATCACTTGTGGAACGAGCGTTATGTGCACTAAATGACAGTCTCTGACTACTTACGCTGTAGTAGGATGAAGACTGTGCCCCCAGATTCATGTCTACCCAGAATTCAGAATGTGACTTTATTTGGGAAAAGGTCTTTGTAGCTAGCTATAATAAATTAAGACAAAGACACACTGGATTACATATCCAACGACTAGTATCTTCATAAGAGAAGAAAAGGGTAAACAGGTTTAGAGAGTAGGCAATGTGCAGAAAGAGGCAGAGAGATTACCGTAATATAGCTTCCAGGCCAAGGAATGCCAAAGATAGCTGGAAGCCAACAGAAACTAGGAAAAGGAAAGGAGAGATTCTTCCCTAGAGTCTTCAGAGGGAGCACTGTCCTGCCTGTACCAGATTTCAGATTTCTAGCCTCTGTATCTGTGAGAGAATAAATTTCTGTTTTTTCAAGTCACCCAATTTGTGGTAATTTGTATGAGAACCCTAGGAAAGTAACACAGGAGGCTAGACTGAGTGAGCTTCACCCCAAGGTGAAAAGCCTATCAGGAAACCACCAAACACTGGTATCTGAAAGTCTTTTTTCCTGTCTTTTCTCTTTCTCTTGAGAAGGATCTTTCAGTGAGGACAGCAACAAGCCTGGCTAGAGGACTGGAAAAGAGAGCAGGTAGGAGAAGGTGTCTCTTAGTTTACTGCATAGACACCTTAGTGGCTTTTTTTCAGGCTCACATTTTAACCATGCCTCCCACATTATTTGTACCTAGTTACCAAAGCAGAGAGGCCTCCTGATTTATAACCTCCACCCTCTTACTTGCAGGGGTAATAAATAAAAACTATCAGCTACTTCTGTACTTTAAACCTTCAATTTTCAATCACTTGCCTTCTGCATTACCTAGTATGTGCCATGGTTGAGTTTCTGTAAAATTTTGCAGAGCAAATCCACTTACTTCTCAATGGCACATTCCTAGGTGGGCACTCAGGCCCAACTGCTCTGTTCTACAAGATCAGTTAACCAATTCATCATCCTTCCACTATCAGTTTTCGTATGCTGAGTTTCAAAATCATAGATGTCTCCTAATTTCAAGTCAGAGTTTGGATTTCTTTCATACTCTCGTTTATAAGTGAGTTTCCAAAAGGAAGAAAGAGGCAAAAGGTCTTAAATTCACCCGAGATCTTTTGAGAGGCATTCAATCTGAAATAAATTAAGTGGCTATTTTAAGGCCTTTATTCTAGATATTATTTGTAAGGTTAGTGAGAAGAAAGTTATTATAGGTAGAGAATACTTACATACATATGTGAACAAACTGGGAGTGGAAAAAATTAATAAAACATATCTTTCAATGCGCTCAAGATCACAAAGTTCAAGAGGATTTTAGTTCTAAATGATTATTTCTCATTGGGAAACAGCTCTTTGTTCATCTCATCTTTATCCATCCATATAGCAAAACTTCAGTTTCCCTACTTAAAATGCCTATGCTTTAATATTGCATTATGTTACAAAATTCTACATGAATTTCCTACAGCCTATGCATATAAAAAAGGCAGTAGGTGGCATATACAAGCTGATATTCTCTGTTTTTTAAAAATATGGCTGGCTTCCTTTGTTATATAGAGTGTAATACACAGTCCAATTAGAAGAAAAAATATGGTTAATGGTAAAGTGACGGAGACGACGACTGCATACAGCAACCAGGTGTGAAATGCCATAAAGTACTTTCCTTTTACAAAAAAAAACGAGGTCTCATGAAGGGATGGAAAACCTCAGATTAAAGTATTACTAGCATGAAAGTGCAACACCATCTACACGTCTCGCCAGAGAAGAGCCTGTCTGGGGTTCAGTTCATGCTTTCTGTATTAATACAGAGGAGAGGCAAACTAAGAATTAAGCAAGGCCAAGTAGAAAGATAGGTACTGATATATGAAGATTTAGGAAAAAAAAAGTTCTCTAAGGGGTGCTGGCCAGCTAGAAAGTAAGTATTCACGACAAAAGCTTCTGGTAGAGGTGTATAGGCTCCAGATCCCAGAAGAAAAACAGTTTTCCAGGTTTAATTACACTGCATTAGCACATAATTAACCAGTCTAAAGAGATAATGAATGAGTTGTATTTTGAAAGTCTCTAATTAGAACTTGGAAATTATTGTTTTTTCCAGAGATAAAGGACACTTATTTACATCTAGCATTCACTAAATATAAACTCCCAAATATATAACTTTATTGAATCCTCTTAAAGATCATATTATCTCATTCTGTAAATGTGAATATTGAAACATTGCTAATAAGGGGCAGGCATTACTTTGTCGACTAAGGTCTGTCTAGTCAAGGCTATGGTTTTTCCTGTGGTCATGTATGGATGTGAGAGTTGGACTGTGAAGAAGGCAGAGCGCCGAAGAATTGATGCTTTTGAACTGTGGTGTTGGAGAAGACTCTTGAGAGTCCCTTGGACTGCAAGGAGATCCAACCAGTCCATTCTGAAGGAGATCAACCCTGGGATTTCTTTGGAAGGAATGATGTAAAGCTGAAACTCCAGTACTTTGGCCACCTCATGCAAAGAGTTGACTCACTGGAAAAGACTCTGATGATGGAAGGGATTGGGGGCAGGAGGAGAAGGGGACGACCGAGGATGAGATGGCTGGATGGCATCACTGACTCGATGGCCCTGAGTCTGCGTGAACTCCGGGAGTTGGTGATGGACAAGGAGGCCTGGCGTGCTGCGATTCATGGGGTCGCAAAGAGTCGGACACGACTGAGCGACTGAACTGAACTGTATAGTGTAATGATTTATAGAGTATAAGCTCTGGAGTTAGAGTGCCTAAGTTCCAATACTAAACAGAACTGGACAAATTACCTTCTTTGCCAGTTTTCTTATTTGTAGAGTGGGTCACAACTTACTAGCATCTCAGGACTGCAGTGTAAGTCAAAACTTATTACAAGGAGGTGGAGCACAGTGGTTAACAGGAAGGACTCGGGAACCAAAATTCTAACTCTGCCACTTGCTGCCTTAATAATAACCTTGGGCAAGTTATTTAACCTGTTTCTCTTTCTTCAAATGCAAAAGGTTAATCTTACTTACTTCAGTGAGGAAATTAAAGGAGCTGTGTAAAATTTATCACTTGTAGATGCCTTGCTTCTCTTCCTTTCTTTCCACCAAACACTGAGATCTGTGTCTGGTTCAGGTATTATTTGAATCTAAGCAAGTTCTTGTTCTTTCCATGAAAAACTACTTTCCAGAGAAACCAGTTAAGTTACAGGGTCGGTTGGTACACAAAGTTTTCTGAATACTACACTGTGGACCTGATACACCAACAGTACCT
This sequence comes from Nanger dama, assembly GCA_917880005.1. NCBI lineage: Eukaryota > Metazoa > Chordata > Mammalia > Artiodactyla > Bovidae > Nanger > Nanger dama. The sequence continues at coordinate 10,391,702 of CAKJTW010000010.1, forward strand.
CTTGAAATCAGGATAGTTTGCAATTTGGAATACTTAAAAGCCTCCCTCTCCCTTCTTGAATATAGGAGAGACCCTTATCTCAAGATTAACCTGGATTTAAGGGTCAAGGGACAGTAGATGGGAAGACTAGAGGTTACACTCAACTCTAGGGAAATAGTGGTTCTCATTAGATTAATAAGGTTCCAAAGGTAAGGTGATAAGGAAGAACAGTGTGTGTTTCAGGCATGGGAAATAAAATACAAAGGAGTTTAGAGATCAGGCAGTAATTCTAAAAGGATGCCTCCCAGAGGCTTCAAAAGCCTTAACATTTAGTGAACTCCAAACCTGACTTAAAACTGACACTTTCTCCCTCTTCTTACCCTTAAGTAATCCTACTTCTTTTACAGACCAGCCTCTACATCTTAAATTAAGATATTTGAAAAAAGGAAGAGGGTGTGAGGGCAGGTCAATAATAAAGAGTGCTCAAAGATAACTGGAGTCCTCCTTTTGTTCACCAGTGTGAACAAAGGCCAGCACTGTTCTACCTCAGTTTCATCCCCACATGCACTCTTAGTATATTTTTTGGTCCATCTATGCAATGGATATTTTGCTTCTGGTTAATCCAGCTTCAAGTAATAAACAGTTGACATTAGCTGAAGTTTTTCACTGGCAACAAGAATCACTTCTTTCTCTGTCCTTTACACACCTGGATCCTGTCCCTCTAAGTCTCAATTACTACTTCTTTGCTGCTACAAAGCCTTAGCTGGACATCCTTTATTTGCCTGCCCTAACCCAGATTATCTCCCCCTTTCCATTAACAAACCTGCCATTTCCCAAAGCTGATTTCAGTTTATTAAATTTTAGCCAAAGAAAGCAAATAGTATATGCCATTTGAGACAACTGTATGAATGCTTAACAGAACCATAACCCTTTCTGATATACTCATTTCATAAAGAAAGCGAAGTCACTCGGTCTTGTCTGACTCTTTGTGGCCCCAGCAACTGTTAGCCAACCAGGGTCCTCTGTCCATGGAATTCTCCAGGCCAGAATACTGGAGTGGATAGCCACTCCCTTCTTCAGGGTATTTTCCCAACCCAGGGATCAAGCCCAGGTCTCCTGCACTGCAAGCCGATTCTTTACTGTCTGAGCCACCAGGGAAGCAAATACTCATAAATGCAAATGAATTCATGAAATTTTGGGGAGTTTAAACAGGGAAAGAAAAAAAAATGCAGGCACTATAAGTTAATTATTTTACGTGATAGAAAGTAAGCACTATAAACAGTGCAGGTCAGTCTAATTAATTTCCCTAACCAGTTCTTTTTAATAGTAATAAACTAACAACAGCTGTTATTAACTGAACATATGTCAGGTACTTTACATGTCATCTCATTTAACCCACAGTTCTGGAATGATAGGAATTAGCTCTATTTTGCTAATGAGAAATTGTGGTTTAGATAGGTCAGGTAACTTGTCTAAACTAGTTTGAAATTTTAATGCAAAATATGGGACTCAAACCCAGATCTATTTGGCCTGGAGCTAGTGCTTCTTTCATTAAATTATGATGCCTCTCATGCCTCTTTTACTTCTTAAAGTTCTCAAAACCTATGTATGCTGCTGTTCTACAGTGGGTGTCTAAGACGGTGGCAGTGGAAGCAACAGAGGTATAGAAGAGGGGACAGGTGGGTAGTGCAAACACTATTTTAAAATCTCTTCAAAACTGCTGCTTAAAAGTATATGTTCTACTTAACTATCAATTTTTGGTGTATTTAGAAATTTCTGGTCATATGCCTATAAACTTTCCAAAATTAACCAGACTCTGAAATGTTATTAACCTTTCACATGTCAAATATAGACAATACCTTTTCCACAAAAATTATGGTAATAACCAATTATCAGTATGAACCAGATTTCAACTGCCACATGTTCACTGTAAATTTGTTGCAAAGTATACTTTACTGTCACTAAAAACAGATTATATGACTCAGCAATTCCTCTCCTGGGTATACATCTAGGAAAAAACCAAACCAAACCACTAATTTGAAAAGATACATGCAACCCAGTGTTCACAGCAGCATTGTTTACAATTGCCAAGGTGTGGAAGCAACCTACACGTCCATCACAGATAAACAGATAAGGAAGGTGTGGTGTATATACTGTGGAATACACCTCAGCCATATAAAAGAATAAACTGTTGCCATTTGTAGCAACATGAGTGGACCTGAAGAATATTATACTAAGTGAAATAAGACAGAGAAAGACAAACCACTTATATGTGGACTCTAAAAGTACAAAACAAACAAAGATTATAAAAAAAGCAGACAAGAGGTTATGGGGGGACAATATGGGGTGGAGGAGTGTGAGGTACAAAATATTGTGTGAGATAAGCTCAAGTACCACATGGGGGATATAGTCAATATTTTGTAATAACTGTCCATGGAAAGTAGTAACCTTCAGAAGTTGTATATAAAAATTAAATTGAAAATGTGTAGAATTAAAATATATTTGGAGAGGGCAATGGCAACCCACTCCAGTGCTCTTGCCTGGAAAATCCCATGAGCGGAGGAGCCTGGTAGGCAGTCCATGGGGTCTCGAAGAGTCAGACACGACTGAGCGACTTCTCTTTCACTTTTCACTTTCATGCATTGGAGAAGGAAATAGCAACCCACTCCAGTGTTCTTGCCTGGAGAATCCCAGGGACGGGGGAGCCTGGTGGGATACCGTCTATGGGGTCGTACAGAGTCGGACACGACTGAAGAGACTTAGCAGTAACATATATATATATATTACTTCATCTTAACTTTTAAAGGCTTTGGTAATAAAAAGCCTTTCTATTAACAGCATTCAAATTATGCAAATTGTACAAAAAAATGAAAGAAGTGCTTTTCTGGATGAAATGGAATATACTGTTCCCTAACCAGGCTGAATAACATAGTATTCTCTACAAATCTAGTTTCGCAAAAAAAATGATAAAACTTAAACCTACAATTTACAATACTGTGGTTCCTCTCTGGTGGTAGTAAAAATATAAGCAGCACACTACCATTTTAAAAAATTTACTATTAAAAAAATCACTCATCATATATTAAATGTGGGCAGAAAGGCTTGACTCCACTATTCTAATATTTTTGGCTAAAGAATACAGCTATTTTCCATTTTTCTTTGGTGAAGTCTTCATTAATGAAACTGAAGTCCTCTTCTCTTTACCTTAAAAATAACCTTGTTACAAGATGAATAAATCCGTAGCTATCATTTTTGGTTATGGGAATACTATAATTTTCAAATACAACTGCTTAAAACAAAATTACATATGTACTTAAAAATAAAGACTGTACACAGATAAAACTCAGTAATGCATAAAGTATACTTTAACTGTCATGTAATATTTAATTTCATGTCTATATGTGAGTTTTACTTTGCATCATGGTTCAGTGTGTTAATTCAGCCTCAGTAAAGGAAGCCAACAAGTGAAATGCCACCCCTAAAATGCCCTTGGTTTACATAGCACCAAATGCCACCAGGCAACCATCCCCATAGATTTACCAAGTGTCCAGATTGTTCAAAAAGGTACAGCAGACACAGATGTGAAGATGACAATGACTGTTTTCACATCGCTAGCTATACTACTTCAAGACAGTTCTTAAACAGCACAAATTGGTGGTAAGAATGTATGTTCTGCTTCAGAGCTGGAACCTGGCCAAAGCTACTAGAATTCTAAATAAGCATGTTAGCTAAATCCAATCAACACACTAAAAATTTTGTGTTTTGACAAACACAAGTTCTGATTAGGTTTATACAATGAAACCCTGAGGGCTTTTACTGCTATTATTTTTCAAGGCTATAAATACTGAATATTAAAATAATCATTACAAGTAAATATCTCATTTCAAAACATCCAACATGTTTTTCGTGTTCCTAATGAAAAGTTAGCTATAATTATTCAGATATATCTCATGTAGGAAAATGGTCATGGCTTTTCCAACTATTTCTAATGCACACGAGGAACTGTTTATTATGAGAGTGATTCATAGCAGGAATTCGGGGAAGGAATACCTTGTTTAGTAGCTAAGTCACGTCGGACTCTTGCGACCCCATGGACTGTAGCCCTCCAGCCCTTTGCCCATGGGATTTCCCAGGCAAGAATACTGGAGTGGGTTGCCATTTCCTTCTCCAGGGGATCTTCCAGAGGCAGGGAGTGAATCCGCGTCTTCTGCACTGGCAGGCGGGTTCTTTACCACTGAGTCACCAGAGAAGTCCATACGATACGTTTATGTTATCTCAAACACGGTTCACTCTCTTAAGGAAATTCACTGATACAGTCGTTGGACTACAAATATAAAACATTTAAGAACGTCAATAGCGTCGCTCTGCCATTAAAAGGCAACAATCAGTGAACTAAATGAATTTGCATAAATATATAACAAATTCAGGTACAACACAACACAGCTAGTGACAAGAAACCTCGTCTCCCTTAAAACGTCTTTCGATTTAATTTAATCCAGAACCTATATGACAAGCGTCATGTGCAAGGCGGTGTGATACGATATGAAAGAAATCTCCTCTCTTCATGTGACCTGAAACAGTTTAGAGGTGGATCGAAAAATGTCATGAAGAAGTAATCTGTTGGCTTGAAAGAAGTAACCACTACTCCCAGGTGATGGGTAAAGAAACACGAAACACAAAGGCTCGTAATAAGTCGACCTTCCAGAAAAAGTGTGGTCCCAGACAGTTCAGGGTATTTTTCTTTTTAACACAAGCCTAGAAACGTCTTCAATTTCGGTGACTAGAGGACACAACCCTGTGAGGGCACTGGGGTGGGGGTAGGGGTCCTTTCGCACGGGAGTCAGTGAAGGCGGCGGTGTGGGGCAGAGAAGCAAAGGCTTAGTGCGGGGGGCGCCCGCGGCGTCACTATAGCGATGAGAGGCAGCGAGCGTCAGCAGGAGGCTGGAGAAGGGGCTGTGGGCACACAGAGCCAAAGCAAGGGGCACGTGGGCCCGGAAGACGCGAACAAGAGTAGCCTGGGAGCGGGGAACAGGGAGACTGCTTTCCTGAGAACTCGCGGCGTGAGTGGGGGAGGGGACTAGGTACTCACTTCGATAATCTTCTCCTTCTTTTTCTGCTCCGCCTTTTTGCTGCCCCCGGCCTGAGCCTGTTTCTTGGGGGCATGGCGGAGACAGGTCGCGCCGGCCAGACTGAAGCGCAGCTGGACTCCCTCAGGGACTCTGGCCCCGCGGTAGGAAGAGGAGGAAGACGCGCGCCGCCGTTGCCGCCGCACCACACGTAAAGCTACTCGCTCACGCACCGCCGGAATGCGGCCTTTGCGACAGGTTGGTGCTGCAGAGCATTGTGGGTAGTGAGGAGCGGAACCCGGAAGTGAATCTGCGCCTGCGTTTAGGCAGCGGCGGGCCAGGAGCGGGCGGAGAGGAGACGTGGGAAAATGACTGCGCGTTATACGTGATGTCGCCCAAGCCGCCTGGCTTTTGCTAGATTGCCACAGGCTCGGTGATAGTTGGGGGAACAGATTGGACTCCACTGCGTTTGTGTTGTCCCTACACAGTCTGTTTCGCTGACGATGTGCGACTTTTGCCCATCTTCGTCTCGGGTGGAGGCTCTTCTTGCCGGCTGGATTAGCAGTCATCTGTATTATCTCCATTCTGGATGACTACCGAGCATCAAAAGCGACTCAAGGCTGGTTGGAGGGCCGGGGTACGGAGTTAACCTTCTCGTTCCCAGGTGGAGCAGGGCCAGCTTACTGGCGAGTGCGGCGTGCACTCAGATTATTGTGGAGGTTTATGAAGAAATGGAGAAAGTTTCCTTTTATTTGAGGAGTGCCTAACGGTGAACTCCTTTGGTGTATTAGGTTTATCAAGTTAATTTCAGGCTTTAGGAGAGTGCCTAGATGATTCCTAAAATCTTTGTAATGAGAGGTTACCAAACCTAATTTGAGGGTAGAGGGCACATGTCAACAACTTTCTGTAAATGCTTCAGTTCAGTTCAGTCGCTCAGCCGTGTCTGACTTTTTGGGACCCCATGGACTGCAGCATGCCAGGCCTCCCTGTCCATCACCAACTCCCATAGTTTACTCAAACTCATGTCCGTTGAGTCAGTGATACCATCCAACCATCTCATCGTCTGTTGTCCCCTTCTCCCGCCTTCAATCTTTCGCAGCATCAGGGTCTTTTCAGATGGGTCAGTTGTTCATATCAGGTGGCCAAAGTATTGGAGTTTCAGCTTCAACATCAGCCCTTCCAGTGAATATTCAGGACTAATTTCCTTTAGGATGGACTGGTTGGATCTCCTTGCATTCCAAGGGACTCTCAAGAGTCTTCTCCAACACCACAGTTCAAAATCAGCGATGTCTCAGTACTCAGCTTTCTTTATAGTCCAGCTCTCACATCCATTTATGACTACTGGAAAAACTATATCTTTGACTAGATGGACCTTTGTTGGCAAAGTAATGCCTCTGCTTTTTAATATGCTGTCTAGGTTTGTCATAGCTTTTCTTCCAAGGAGCAAGTGTGTTTTAATTTCATGGCTGCAGTCACCATCTGCAGTGATTTTGGAGCCCCCCCAGAATAAAGTCTGCCACTGTTTCCTCATCTATTTGCCATAAAGTGATGGGACCAGATACCATTTAAATGCTTGGTAATTCAGAAACAGTGACAGAATCGATGGACATGAATTTGAGCAAGCTCTAGGAGTTGGTGAAAGACAGGGAAGCCTGGTGTGCTCAGTCCATGGGGGTTGCAAAGAGTTGGATACGACTGAGTGACTGAACTGAACTGAATCCAGAAACTAGTTGGCAGAGCATACACACTGTTTCATTTGGTTATCACAGTGACATTGAGATAGAAGTTGCTACTGTTAGCATTTTAAAGTGAAGCACAGAAAAGAAGAAACATATATTCAGGATTCTGATAAAGGCCAAGCTAGAAATTCCAACTTCAGCAGTTAAACTTCAAATGGGGGCAGGAGGAGGCAGGCCACAAACTTTAAAATAATGCCATAGCTGGAGGACTTGTGCCAGAAACTGATTAGAACCCAATAGGTCCAAGATGGTGGTGGCTAACTCCAAATCAGCTTGCTAAATCCATCAGAGACCAAAAGTGGCTGTTGGCCCAATTCCGGGAAATCCCTTCTCCTTCTCACAAATGGGCTTCCCTGATGGCTCAAATGGTAAAGATTAGTCTGCCAGTGATGCAGAAGACCTGGGTTCAATCCCTGGGTCTGGAAGATCCCCTGGCGAAGGAAATGGCAATCCACTCCAGTATTGCCTGGGAAAATCCATGGACTGAGGAGCCTAGCAGGTTACAGTCCATGGGGCTGCTAAGAGTCCCACATGGCTGAGCAGCGAATGCTTTTCTCCCCAATAGTGGAATAATCCTCCCACTCATTTGCCTATGAAATGACCCAGCCCATAAAAACTAACCATGCCGTGTTTTGGAGCCACTCTCTGATATGGCCTACTGCTGCACTCCTGTGGAATGTACTTCTCTCTAGGTAAATCCACTTTTCACCTATCTCTTTGTCACTGAACTCTTTCTGAAATAAGACATCTGAGCTTCATTATGTTCTGAAACCAGATGAGTGATTTCAACTAAAAGACCATGGGTTCAAGTCCCAACCTCAGTCACACAGCTTCCACTTCAAAGTCTAAATACATATCACTGATAATACAAAAGTAGATGAATAAATGGGGCCTACTAATATTTATACAAATCAAAATTGTTTAGTCGCTAAGTTCTGTCCTACTCTTTACAACCCCATGGACTGTAGGCTGCCAGGCTTCTCTGTCCATGGGATTTTTCCAGGCAAGAATACTGAAATGGGTTGCCATTTCCTTCTCCAGGGGATCTTCCTGACCCGGTGATGCTGAGCAGGGTCCTATGGGACTCCTGGGCATGAAGGCCTTTTGTCTGCCAATCCTTGTAGGCATGACTCCAGCCTCTATGACCACCTTCAAGTTCCAAAGGGTGGAAGAAGTGAAAGTCACTCAATCACGTCCGACTCTGTGACCCTGTGGACTGTAGTCTGCCAGGCTCCTGTGTCCATGGGATTGCCCCGGCAAGAATGCTGGAGTGAGTTGCCATACTCTTCTGCAAGGAATCTTCCAGACCCAGGGATGAAACCTGGGTCTTCTGCAATTCAGGCAGATTCGTTACCATCTGGGCCACCAGAGAAGCCTAAAGTTAAGTAGTTTGCTCAGATGTGTCCGGCTCTTTTGTGACTCCGTGGACTGTAGCCCACCAGGCTCCTCTGTCCATGGGATTCTCCAGGCAAGAATACTGGAATGGGTTGCCATTTCCTTCTCCAGGGGATCTTCCTGACCCAGGGATCAAACCCAGGTCTCCTGCATTGCAGGCAGACGCTTTGACCTCTGAGCCACCAGGGAAGCCCTAGAGAAGCCTGAAGGGTCGAACAACTGCTAATCAAAGGAGAAGCAGTAACAGAACCACCTGAGGTAAGGTTAAAGGGACCAGAGACTCATCTAGATTAGGAGACAGGACCACCTAAGATGCTGCACACGCCCTAATCTCAGCAACTCCACTCTTTTGAAACTGCAGAAGGAGGAATGAAGAGTTACTGCCTTGATCCTTAGACTTACCCTTGCCTGATGATATAACCTCTCCTTGCTCACCAGGAAGGGAAAGAGAAAAGAATAAAGACTCAAGATCCCAAAGAAACAAAACCAAAGGTCCTTGGTGCTCTGTCTGTGTGTGTGTGTGTGGAGAGAGAGAGAGAGAGATTACCCATTATGTTAAAATTCCCACTTTAGAAACTAAAGGGGCAAGTTTCTCCTTTTCTCTTATCCCACAGAACCAGATTCTACCAGTTACATAATTTAGGATTTGACCAACATATTCTTCCTGCAACTCCCCACCACGCCTAACCTTTTAATCTCAAAGAAATGAGACAAGATTCAGAAATAGTTCTGGAGTCCTTCAGAGCGTTAGAATACATTTTATTACAAATCCAGTGGTGATAGGCTGGTGGCAGCATCTGCTCTATACTTTAATTACATCTTCTGCTATTATCTCTTGCTCTTTTAGTTTTCCTAACCTGAATTCTCCAGGTTTCCCAAAATTCTGGGTATCCTAAGATTGCCAGATTCCTTAGATTCTGTGGGCAACATTTCCAGTATTTTTTTAAAACTTAAATTTGGCTTGATTTTAGTTGTTTGCACCTAAAGACTCTTTCATGGGATGAATTATACCTGCCTTTCCAAATTTATATGTTGAAACACTGATCTTTAGAACCTCAGAATGTGACTGTATTTGTAGGTAAGACCTGTAAATAGAGCTCTCAGTTTGAGCTCTAATACAATCTCACGGGTGTCCTTTTAAGAAAAGGAAATTTGGACACAGAGACATTAGGTATGCATATGCAAAAAGGAAATACCACATGAAGACACAGCTGGAAAGGAGCCATCTGCAAGCCAAGGTGGGAGGCCTCAGAATAAACCAAACCTGATGATACTTTGATCTTGGACTTCTAGCCTTCAAAACTATGTGAATATAGATTTCTGTTGTTTAAGCCACCAAGACTGTGATATTTTGTTATCACAGCATGCCAATACAGACCCTAACTGACAAAGGATCAAAGTATGCTGTGGGCGTTGCTATTATGGTGAGCAGAGGCCAGACTACTAGTTTATCTAAATTCTTTTCATTAAAACAGGATTAATTTGACTGGTCCTGTAAGTTGCTGATCTACTTTGTGGCTTGAGGCAGTATATATTAGAAAGTATTTTGATTTAAATATTGGATGCTTCAGAATGCTTCTGACATGTTGGCAGTTTCCTTTAAAACATTTTTTTCCTTCTCTAAAATAATAAACTATTACAAAAGATTTGCCATTATTTCAGTAACACATGTAAAATCTCTTTTAACTTGTCAGTGTGAGTTTCAATTCATAAACCTTCACTTCAGCTACACTGACATAAAATTTTCTTAAATGAGTGACTTACATGGGTGACTTATCTGTTTCTGTTTTAAATATTTCTTGGTGCCATTATGATAATATTTATTATGGCATTTGTCAAAAAATCAAGATGTACAATTTCCAAATATTTTTTTGCTTCATTGAAGCTAAAACCATTTTGCATGATTCTCATCAATCATGTCATTTCCCTACTAAGAGCTCTTTCTGATGATTTCCCGTGCCTTTTGAAGGTAATACAAGGGGTTCCATGCTTTCCTCAGCCCAGTAATGTCTGCTTTTTATCTTCTACTAGTTTATGCTCCCCAGTTTAGGTCAGCTTTTCCTATCTCTCACCTCCACACCCCTATTACTCTCCACTGCCTTAGAGCTTTTCATAAATACTATAGTCTCCCTTATCCATGGGGAATATGAATATTCTAATATTCCCAGTGTATGCTTAAAACTGCAAGTAGTACCAAACCCTATATAGACTATATTTTTTATTTTTTTCCTATGTGTTGCTAATGGGCGAGTATATATAGTACAGATGCTGGACAAATGGATGACTCAAATTTGGGGGAAATGTAGGGAGATAGTGCAAGATTTCATCATGCTTCTCAGATCAGCTACTCAGAATGTCGTGCAGTTTAGTGAATAGTGAAATAGTGAATAGTGAAGTCGCTCAGTCGTGTCCGACTCTTTGCAACCCCATGGGCTGTAGCCTACTAGGCTCCTCTGTCCATGGGATTTTCCAGGCAATAGTCCTGGAGTGGATTGCCATTTTCTTCTCCAGGGGATCTTCCCAACCCAGGGATCGAACCCGGGTCTCCCGCATTGTAGACAGACGCTTTACCGTCTGAGCCACCAGGGAAGTTGTGCAGTTTAATACTTACAAATACAGTAAGTCCCCTGCATAGAAACTTTCCCTTACATACGAAGCTTCAAGTTGTGACATTTTAAAGATGCACATCACGTAAGTTAGTTCAAGTGTCTGGTGTACACTGTCACGTGCATGCATTCTCTACAAGTGGTTGTGCTTTTGTGTCCTTTATTGTACTGTACAGTAGTACTGTATCTTTATTTTAAGCCCAGGATGTAGAGAAGCAAGCATAAAAGCAGTGGTGATGTAGCTGGTACTGCTAAGAATCGCCAGGAATTGGAGTCCCAGAGAAAGGACGAAGAGAGACAAGAAGAAGAAGTAAATGAAGAACAGAGGTTCGTGACGCAGGAGATGGCAGATGGTAGGGGGATTTTCTTTATTTGAGACACTGTTAGCTTTTGAGGCACAGGACCCAAACATAGAATGGTACACAGAGGTTCAAAATGCAGTCCAGTGCTACCATATCTTCTATGAAAAAAGAGCTACCACCCAAACATCATTGGATTGTTTTTTAAAGAGGGTGGATAGAATTGAATCCAGCAAGGAACCAGAACCTGTGCCATCACCGTCAGGCATGAGTGGAATTGCAGCCTGCCCTCCCTCTCCTATTGCTGACGATCCTTCAGCTCTACCAGCTCCCACCTTCTCTCCCTCCAGTCAGTCACTCTTGCCTGTTCACCTGCTGCCAACCCCTGTGTGCCAGCTCTTGTACTGTGTTCTGTGTGCTCAGTCGTGTCCAATTCTTTGCAACCACATGGATTGTAGACAACAAGGCTCCTCTGTCCATAAGATTTTCCAGGCAAGTATACTGGAGTGGGTTGCCGTTTCCAACTCCAGGGTGTCTTCCCCACCCATGGGTCAAATCAGAGTCTCTCGCGTCTCCTGCATTTGCAGGTGGATTCTTCACCACTGAGCCACCAGGGAAGCCTTCTTGTACTGTACTACTGTACTTTTCAAGATACTATATTGTAAGATTAAAAATGTTTTTATTTTTTGTGTGTGTTTCCTATATATTATTTGTGTGTGAAAAGTATTATAAGCCTATTTCAGTACAGTACTATATAGCCAAGTGTTAGTTGGGTGACTAGGCTAACTTTGTTGGATTTACAAGCAAATTGGACACATAGACACATTCTTCAAACAAAATTTATTTGTACAGAGAGGACTTAACTGTGGTTCATTTCTGGCATTTTCCATTTAATATTTTTGGACCAAATTGACTAAAACCATGGAAAGAAAAACTAGATAAATGGGAATTACTCTGATTTTATGTATACAACTTCAAAAAAAACTACCTTCCATCTATAATACATAGAAACTTTGATGAGTCATCTTTGATTCCTTCTTCAACCTCCAAACCAGTCAAATCCTATTGTACCTCTTAATCTTTTAAATTATGATCTTCCTATCTCACTTCTTTACTTCAGGGCCACATCTCTTGCTTGGGCTATTGAAGAAACTCTTTTTTCTCAATTTCAAAATTTCTCCTTCACATTTGTTCTTAAAAATTAGTAGGCTGCTAGCATTCTTAGTTATTGGGTCATAAAACACATGTACAAGGAAGAAACAAGTAGTAATGGATGGATAAAATATTTCATGTAACTGAAAGTGTTTCATATACATTCCACATAATGTGGAGCTATTTATGTAAAATATAGCCTTATTTTCTGTTAAAAACGTGTAGGCTTTTGGTGAATTCAACATATCATTTTTTTGCATATTACCCAAATAACACCACAATTTTCAGATGTCTGCTACTGAACACATTTCAGAATAACTGATTTAATTAATCGAACACCATGTCACCTTCATAGCTAGATTTAGTGCCTGTTATCCCAGAATTTTAAAAGTCTTTGAAGTGGTAAATTTGTTCCTAGAAAAACTATGAAGTTAAATGCTTAATTTTCCTGTTATGAAAGCTAATTTTTACTTTTATGACATGTTTAAAAGATCAGATTTTAGAGTCAGAAATGTGTAGGTTAAATCTTATCCCTTCCACTTCCATAGGGGACTTAAGGCAAATTGCTGAACACTTCTAAGCTTTGGTTTCTTTACATATATAAGAGAAATAACCATACTGTTCATAGCTCACAGGGCTATTTGAAGGATGAAATGACATAGTGCATGTGACTCATTCAGAGTGCCTGACACATAGTAAGCACATCATTATATTACTATAACTCCAGGTCATAGTATAAAGAAGTAAAGAATTTATTGTTGACCTGTTAATTTCTGAGGGAACTCACACCAGAGAAATGTTAAGTTTGTGAAATTAGGAGATTAGGTGACTATGTGTGGGAGCTGAGGGAGTAGAAGTCAGAAAACAGAAGATTTTCATGCTTGATAGCATGGGCAAATGATCACTGATGGTGCTAGAAGGTTACATGGGGAGTGAATGGAGTATCTGGGCAGGGCAGGGGGTAATGTATCCAGTTTGGGCTCTGTTGAATTAGGGAAGCTAGTGGGACATTGGTGTATAGAAATCCAGTGGAATGTGGATATTTGACTTGGAAACTCAGGGGAAACTTTGGAACGTATAGGTGCCAATGGGAATGGAGAACTTTGAGGAGAATTGCACAGAACAACAACAACAACAAAAAGAGTAAGAATGTGAGGGATAAAATTTAAAAAGCAGATATAGTAAAAGCAGCTCAGGAAGCAAAGTGAGAAGAGGCAACTATGATAGGGATGCTTAAGGAGAAGAGCCTTTCAAATTGGAGGTTGTCGGCAGAGTAGTTTTGACTCTGGAGCTAGCTTAGAAATGTGGCTACTCAATCAGGATTAAGGTGAATCATACTGGACATCCAATTTAAGACACAAGCATCTGAAATTAGTAGAACTTTCAAGCTGTCTTGGCTTGTATTTCTTATATATATGGATATTGCCATCTGCTAATAACCTGAATTTTTTGTTAGTTTTTTGTTTGTTGATTATGATACTATATTTAGGGTATAGTTACCCTTGTTCCCTCTATAGGCTATATTAATCTCCCAAATCTCCACATATCTGGCTTGCTTTCATCCCAGAGGTCTGAGCTCAAGTGCCATTTCTTCTAATGACCCGCCCTTGCCATTATATCTAAGGGGCCTCCCTCCCTCAGTCCCTGTTTATTTCATCACTCTCTTCACTTCTGAATATCATTTATCACAATCTGTAACTACTTTGTGATTTTGTTTCATTATTTCTTAATTGGCTGTCTCTTACCCCAGCATGTAAGCTTCGTGGGAATAGGGACCCTGGATCTCTTGTTTGCTGCTCCATTTGATGATGCCTAGCACAACTTGCCTCTTAGAAGGATCTCAATCAATGTGTTAAAAAGTGAGTGATGGCCAAGAACGAAGGTGAGAGCTGAGGGTTCTTTCCCATTTTCTCTGCAAGAGTGTGTTTAGCTTTGTATTTATCTTATCTACTGAGGATGAGTTTAATAAAAACCTCTGCTGAGATATGAGAATCCAGATCCAGCTGGGGAATTTTCTAGCAATAATGAGGATGTGTGTCACTGAATGCCAAGATTCTACAAGAACAGGAAAAAACTATAGATGAGACTTCTGAGGATAAACATCTTTAATTAGATCTACAGACACACTTGCAGGCTTCCTTTTTTTTCAGTTCTCCTGACTCTGCAGCTTATTGTGGAAGTGGGTTTGTAATGGTGTTCTGGGAATTGTGGTGAACGGGGAATGGGCAATGTGGAGAAGGATATAAACATTGGTAAAATATTTACTTGTGCTCTGGGCTTTAAATGACATTCTGCCTTATTTGATGATGCAGGTTTGCAACATAAAATCAGAAAAGATTTCAAAAATTCTGTAAGAGACAACAAAGCCTCTTCCTGTAATAGGTTATTCTGGAATTCCTAGAGGGGACAAGTAATGCCACTACTAATTGTATTTTCTGCATTAAAACTGGGAAGCATACTCAGATACATTTACTCATGTTCTTATATGGACACAAAGACAGAACATTTGAAACTGAAACAGGTCTAAAAATGTCCACAGCATATAGGTGACAAAGATATGCCATCAGTATATGCAGGATGATGTGAAACCATAGTAGATGAAAATGACTTCTCGCCTAGAGAAGTCAGAGAGAGAAGCTTGGAGGAGATGCTGTTTGCACTGGGAATATAGAAATTTATCAAGCAAAGTGGAGCTAGTGGGTATGCCAAGCAGAGAAGACAGCATGTGCAAATATATGAATATATGAAAGTATGTATTTTGGGGGAGTGACAATGATTTGGGAAGCTCTGTTGAGACAGTGACAAAAGATGAAGCTAAAAATATATTAGGATCAGATTTTAAAGGGTCTTATATATCATTTTAAATGACTTGGGCTTTAAATTGAAGTTGTTAGTGAGTCATTCAAGGTTTTTATAGAGATATATGATCTCAGATATATATTTTAGCCATGATAAATCTGACAAAAGATAAATTAGAAAAAGAGACTAGACATAAAGATCAATTATCAGGCTAGTGCCGTAGTCTTAGAAATGGTGACAACCTGTACAAAGATAGTGCTGATGGAGAGAGGAAATAAATTGAGCGTTATCTAGGGGGCATAAACAATGAGGATAAATCTACATCAAAGATATGAGGTAGGTATTGAGGATAATTTTATTTTTTCTATTTTGGGTAACTGGGTTGAAGATAAAAAAGAAAGAGCTGAATGGGAACAAAGAGAGAGGAAGACAAATATTTGGTCTGGGCAGTTGAAAACATAAAATGGGTTTGGGAAGAAAGATGAGGACTAAAATAATGAACCTGAAATAATGGTTTGAGATTCTATATAGATGAATATATTCATCAGTATAGATGGCACTTGGAACCAGGGGAGTAGTTGAGATCACCCAGGGTAAGTGAATAAAGTGAGATGGTAAAAATTATTGGTAAGATCTCTAAGTAGTAGTAACATTCAAGGAATGAAATGTAGTATTCTGTGGTAGTAAGGAAATATGTCCACAATTTAACTGATTCTCTTTAAGAGGTAGAGCCTAATTCTCTTCTCCAGTGCTGAGATGAATGTAGTGCTTACTCTCAACAGTGTACAGTTTCATAGCTGCTGCTGCTGCTAAGTCATTCCAGCCGTGTCTGACTCTGTGCAACCCCATAGACGGCAGCCCACCAGGCTCCCCTGTCCTTGGGATTCTCCAGGCAAGAACACTGGAGTGGTTTGCCATTTCCTTCTCCAATGCTTGGGTGCATGCTAAGTCGATTCAGTCATGTCTGCCTCTGTGCAGCCCCATAGACGGCAGCCCACCAGGCTCCTCTGTCCACAGGATTCTCTAGGCAAGAATACTGGAGTGGGTTGCCATTTCCTTCTCTGACAGTTTCATAGATGAGGGCATAACAGGTACTGCAGCTTTTCTGTCTGTCTTTGCTTGACTGGGTGGGTGGGGGTGCCTATCTTTCATGCCATGAAGACACTCACGCAGCCCATGGAGAGACCCATATAGTGAGGAACCGAGACATATGTAACAAGTTAGGAACTGAAGCCTTTTGCCAACAGTCATGTGAGTGAATCTTCCTGGAAGTGGATCCTCCTGCCCTATTTGTCTTTAAATAGTTGCAGCCCCAGTCAATGCCTTCACTGAAACCTCATCAGAGACCCTGATCCAGAATGTCCGAGTTTCCCCACCTCAAGCTGTACCTGAATTCCTTGACCATCAGATACTGAGAGAAGCAATGCTTACTGTTTAGATGCACTAGGTTTTAGGCTACTTTTTAACATAGTAATACATAACTAATACAAAGACATTGAAGGAAAAAAGAAGTTATCAGAGAGATAGAAAGGAAACAGGCAGAAAGAGAAATGTTGAAACAGCCATGAGAGGAAAGTTTTTAAGAGGAATTATGTCAAATGCTATAGGAAAGCACTTTTTGACTATTTTTTCAAAGCAATGGCACCCAAGAGTACTAGCAGTCATTGTATTCTTCCTACAACATATAGAACAAGGCGAGCTTCGCTTAAGAATGTCCCTGATAAAGTAGTGTAAACTATTTTATTAAAATTTGGCCCTTAAATACATCTTTGTAGCATTCTGTGTGATAAAAATCAGAATTATTTATAGTCATTATTTTTGATGCACATGTAAATATAATGGCAATCTCAAAGAAAAGCATTTATGAAATTGGGTTGGAAGCTGAATTTGTTGCTTTTCTTATGGAACAGAATTTTTACTGGATAGAGTAATGAATGAACTATGATTATTTAGACTTGGGTATTTGGCAAATGGTTTCTTGAAAAACAAATGGGTGAGACTATCACTTCAAGAAAAACTTTTGATATCATTTGTTGCCAATGATAAAATTTAATCTTTCAAGCAAAATTCAGAATTTTGAAAAACTTGGTCATTATAGATTTGACAGCTTCATAATATCTAAAAACTTTTGTGATGATGAGGGGGTGGTTATGTCAACAGATGTGATTTTCTAAAAGAATCATTTTATAATAAACATTTGGTAAATCTATATAATTCATTGAACTAATAAGTTTCAAAAGATCAAAGTATGAATTAACAGAATGAGATGTGTAGAAGATCCATTCAAAGTACAGGATGGGTCATTTTGATGAAACAGAGTATGATAATTTATTGATGTAGCTACAGATTCCTCATCTCATAAAGAATTTGTATTACCTGCTAGAAAGCAGATATTGCTTACAGAGAGCTTTTTTTTTTTTTTCATTTTTGTTTTAAAGAAAGACCCCAATTTCTGAAGAATATTTAGGGCAAATAAGAGAGTTGAATTCCTTTGAGGGAAGTGAACAAGGAAAGAGGACTTGATTGGAGGTTTATGGGCTTCAAAACTAATGGTGATCCACACTCCATGTCCTGGCAACACCTCTAGGACCTGGCAAGACATCGAGTGGATTTACTGTGTGGAGCTCCTAGAGAGAATGGGCAGGGAAATGGGACTCCAAGCTTTGACAGAGATTCCAGTGCTCAGGTTTGACATGGAATGGGCAGAGCCATCTGTCTTCAGGAGCCAAGTGGCCTTGAAAAATAAGATATCAAAGGGGAATACGATAAAGCTGAGAGGATGTTTGTGAACTCTAAAGGACCTAGGTTGAATTTCTTCCTGGTCTGTGGAATGGAAACTTGGAATTAATTTGATTTTAAAGAAATAATGGAGTTTGACATTTCTTGCACACCTGTTTGTAGTTGAAGATACAGTATATACTCACTCTGTATGTGTGCACACTCAGTGCAACTCTTCAACCCTATAGACTCTAGGCCACCAGGCTCCTCTGTCCATGGGGTTATCCTGGCAAGAATACTGGAGTGCGTTTCATTTCCTCCTCCAGGGAATCTTCCCAACCCAGGGACTGAACCCACATCTCTTGCATCTCTTGTGTTGGCAGGTGGATTCTTTACTTTTGAGTCACCTGGGAAGCACCTCATATACTTACTATATCAGTTAGAATTTTGCAATGAACTTGTGTATGTGTGTGTGTGTTCATGTATACATACATGTGTATTTTTTAAAATTTAAATTTATTTATTTTAATTGGAGGCTAATTACTTTACAGTATTGCATTGGTTTTGCCATAAATCAACATGAATCTGCCATGGGTGTACACGTGTTCCCCATCCTGAACCCCCACCCTCCTCCCGCCCCGTACCATCCCTCTGGGTCATCCCAGTGCACCAGCCCCAAGCATCCAGTATCATGCATTGAATCTGAACTGGTGATTTGTTTCTTATATGATATTATACATGTTTCAATGCCATTCTCCCAAATCATCCCACCCTCTCCATCTCCCACAGAATCCAAAAGACTGTTCTATACATCTGTGTCTTTTTTGCTCTCTTGCATACAGGGTTATCGTTACCATCTTTCTAAATTCCGTATATATGTGTTAGTATAGTGTATTGGTGTTTTTCTTTCTGGCTTACTTCACTCTGTATACTAGGCTCCAGTTTCATCCACCTTATTAGAACTGATTCAAATGTATTCTTTTTAATGGGTGAGTAGTACTCCATTGTGTATATGTACCACAGCTTTCTTATCCATTCATCTGCTGATGGACATCTAGGTTGCTTCCATGTCCTGGCTGTTATAAACAGCGCTGCGATGAACACTGGGGTACACCTGTCTCTTTCAATTCTGGTTTCCTCAGTGTGTATGCCCAGCAGTGGGATTGCTGGGTCATAAGGCAGTTCTGTTTGCAGTTTTTAAGGAATCTCCCCACTGCTCTCCACAGTGGCTCTACTAGTGTTTTTATTATGAGCGGTTAACTCGTATAGTTTTGGGAGCTAGCACGTCTGAAATTCGTAGGGCAGGCTGGCAGCTGGAAACTCAGGCAAGTGTCTGTGTTGCAATCTTGTTACTATCTTGAGGTGGGATTCCTTCTTTTCTAGGAAACTTTAGTTTTATTTCATACATCTTTTATCTTTAAAATTACCTGTATATTTGCTTTTGTCATCATAGACAAAATAAAAAGGATGTCAGAATGTTCATAAGGAAAAAGTAGAGAGAATAAAAATATCAAATACGTTTCTAGTGTCAATTACAGTTCTAGTGTCAATTAAAATATGTAAAAACATTAATTCTGGGAAATAAGCATCCACAAACATACTTTTATGTTTCTGGTTTTATAGAAATCTGTGTGACTGTTTCATGTGCTATACATCTGACTCATTCACATTCCTCTGTTTCCCTAATATTTTGAGGAAATACTGAAAATAGTTGATATTTGAAAAGTCTTTCATCAAACAGAAAGAAATCATATATGAGAAAATATATATATTTAGAATGAAGTTGGAAATAAAAGTTGTATGAATTAGTTAGAATTACAAAGGGACATAAATAGAGTGTTTTTGGTGCTTTCTTTCTACAGCCATCCCAAGGTCCTTTTGGTCTTCATAATAAGACAAAAATAAAAGTTTAATCAATAGAAATGAGCTTGGTTCCAAGATAAGAGTTAACCTTGGATTTGAATGATCCTATTGATTTGGCTTTATGAACCTGAGGCAAGATTGTGTTTAAAGATTGGGCTGTACTTTAGTTTAAAATAAGTGCTTCTAAGAAGTTGGCAAATACACTGCAATTGCCAATAAACTTGGCTGAGATAGGCTCAAACAATAGCTCAGTTCATACAGAGATAATAACTGAGATAAATTTAGCCACAAAATGTTCATTTACAAAAACTTTCTACACTATAATTATCAAAATAAATATCACCAGTAGTGAGAAGTGAAGTTAACCAAAACACCTGAGGGGTACCCATGACCTTCAGTGTGGAAAAGTGGAGCAGAGTTTTAATTTTTTTCCCCTCTTAGGAACTATGTCCTGCTTTTTATCTTTTCTTATTCTCTTCTTTTGTAACCTACAACATCAACTTCATCTATAGGGAAGTCACATTTTAAGCCAGTTAAAAAGCATTTGTCAAAGAAGTTCTGGCTCTGAAATCTTAGATAATGGCAATTGTCTAGTCACTGTGGGAGCTGGAGGGGAAGGAGGCAGTTGCAATCTCATGGTTGTTCCTCCATCTTCCTCCCCCTTCCCCACTGGTTCAGCTAGCTGAAACATCAGCTTATTGCTTTAGCAGAGGGCTACGAAAATTACTGTTAGTGATAACACAAGTTTGTCTTAAATGTTTCAATTAATCTAAGTTAGTGTTTTAATTTGGCTTATAATAAAAAAATAAAGATGGAGATTTTATTTTATTTGTTGCCTTTTGGAGATTAAAGATGCCAGATTAAATAAGGTAGGACCCCTATTGTTAGTAATGGTGGATATAGACATGAAGTAGTTATGATACAACGTAAATTCTGTAACAGAAGTCTGCAATGTGTTCTGAAACCAAGGTGCCAAGAACAATGAGCTGTATCTTGGGGTGACAAGAAATGTAATGTGATGTAAGGGTAGGTTTTATAATATTTTAGAAATGTGTTGTAAAATACATAGTAAAAATTAAGAAAAAAAGGCCTCTTTCAAAAATCGGAAGTGAAAATACAAGGATAGTGAGGAAACAGATCCCATTGGCTTAATACCAGCAGGCCTTAGGGAGAAATACCAAGGGGACAGGTAGCTCCCTGTATTATTATAGTATGCAAAAAGGAGGAGGCAGGGGTCTAATGAAATCTCTGGGTGAGTGAGTGGTCAAGAGAGGAAACAAAGGGAAGAGGAGGAGGTTCTTTTTTTTTTTTTTTTGGTATAAATATATATATTCAAGCTAGTATGCCTGAGAACTTTTGAGTACTATACAAACCTAAAGTAGCCTCACTCACTGATGAAATCAGTGTAGATGATATATCACAAAATGGTCACATAATCTTACCACTCTTGTCCTCCTAGGTGGACCCACTGAATAGAAGAAACTTCTGACTGGGAAAAAAAGCAAAAGCCAAAGCCAGGACGTCAACAGGATAGTGGGAAAAGTTCTCAAGAAAAATACTCTTTCCCAGGCATGAAAGCAATGGAAAATTTATTCCAGGAAAAGCAAAATGTATGTGCAAGGGCTCAAGAGCATAGAAAAATTATGGTGAGTTTGATGAACAGGAAGTTGATTGGAGGAGCTAGTGACAGCTGTCACCTTTAGAATCATTGGTGAGGTCACAGGGCACCAGTCTTTGAGTGCCACTGTTATTTGAGCTAATCTTCAACTTGAGGAACCTGGGTCAAGAGTATGCTATAAATTCCAGGAATTCAAAGCAGCAGAGTGAAAGGCCTCTGATAATGGATGAACTTTTGTATAGGTAGGAGTTCTGTTTAAATGTCCCAGCTTAGGTTAGGGGATTGTTTTCACCTCTCTACGTATCCAAATTTTCCTGTAGTAGCACCCCTTTGTCTCTTCAGCATTAGAAGTCAAGGGACCTTAAATGTCAAAACAGCGCTAAATGATGAAGAAAAAAATGCATCACTGCTTAAATTTAAAAGAACTCTGGGTTGGAGTTACCATGATTTATATAGCAGCACATCTCATGAGAAGTTTATATTAGCCTTTCTATTATTTCCTTGTATTAATTTCTCTTTCCATTGTGCTTACTATGATAAAGTAAAAGTACCTGCTAGAATGAAGTTACAGTAAAGTGTATATTATAATACAGTTACAGTTTTCACTGCTGATTTTGACTTCTTGTGATGAATATGTCAGGTGAAAAAAGAACAAAAAATATGAACTATAATAATATAACACAAATAAACTAAAAATAACTCAAAGGCATAATGTATTAGTTTTCCTTTGCTACATAACAAATTATCATAAGCTTTGTAGTTTAAAGTGACACACAGTTATATCTTGCACTTTCCATGAGTCAGGAGTCCAGACACAGCTTAGCTGGGTCCTCTGTTTCAGGGTCTCAGAAGGCTGCAATAAAGCTGTCAGATGGAGCTGCAACTCATCTGAGGCTCGGCTTTTCTTTCAAATTTGCCAAAGTTGCTGAGAATTCAGTTTCTTAGAGTGGGAGGACTAAGGCCCTTTGCTCCTGGGGACTGCCTGCCATCCGTCCCCGGACTCCTAAACATGGCAGCAGTTTGCTTCTAGAACAATGTAATGGTGCCTGCTGTTGCTTTGAGCCTCTTTTAAGGGCTCATTTAATTAGAGCAGAACACCACCCAGCACAGTTTTGATGAACTGACAGTCAACTAATTAGTCACCGTCATTACATCTGAAAAATGCCTTCAGCTTTGCTGTATAGTGTAACCAACCAAAGGGATGCAGGCCCTGCTTCTACTCAGTGGGTCGGCATTATACAAGGGCGTGGATCACTGGGAGTCATCCTAAAATTCTGCCTTCCACCTATATTAATCTTAAATTACAAATATATTTCTTATTTTCATAAAGAAGTTGAGAAATTCTGTAATGCCTGTACAATATCTAAAGCTTAGATGCTATCCCAGCACTGTTTAGTAGAAATATAATGTAAGCCACAAATGTGAACCACATAAGAGACTTATTTTTAGTAGTCACATAAGAAAAAGTAAGTAGAAACAAGTAAAATTAATTTTGACTCAGATGGTAACGGAGAAGGCAATGGCACCCCACTCCAGTACTCTTGCCTGGAAAATCCCATGGATGGAGGAGCCTGGTGGGCTGCAGTCCATGGGGTCACTAAAAATCAGACACAACTGAGCGACTTCACTTTCACTTTTCACTTTCATGCACTGGAGAAGGAAATGGCAACCCACTTCAGTGTTCTTTCCTGGAGAATCCCAGGGATGGAGGAGCCTGGTGGGCTGCTGCCTATGGGGTTGCACAGAGTTGGACACGACTGAAGTGACTTAGCAGCAGCAGCAGCAGCAGATGGTAAAGAATCTACCTGAAGTGGAAGAGACCTGGGTTTGATCTCTGGGTGAGGAAAATCACCTGGAGAAGGGAATGACTACCCACTCCAGTATTCTTGCCTGGAGAATTCCATGGACATAGGAGCCTCACAGGCTACAATCAATCCATGGGGTTGCAGAGTTGGATATGACTGAGTGACTAACATTCTAACTTTCAAAATAAATTTTAATGATATGTTTTATTTAATCACTATGCCCAGAATATCATCATTTCAGCATGTAATCAATATGGAACATTATGGGGGAGATATCATGCCTTTTCAAAACATTGTCTTTCAACATCACATCTCAATTTGGGCTAGCAACATTTCAAGTGCTGCAACATTCAAGGGCTGCAACATTTCAGGTTGGGCTAGCAACATTTCAAGTGTTGGAACCAAACTGCTGTTAACTGCCTTTTCAACAATATCCACCAGGTGTCACAAAGAGCTTATTATTTTAAGACAGTGACATCAACAACTTTCTTCTCTTGATATCAGTTGTTAGGATTCTATTTCTATTGATGTATTTTTGACCTTCCATGTATTCAGAATTTCCCTTGAATTTGTTGCCTAATTAAGAAATAAAGCAAAGTAAATTTTACTACTTAAACAAATGAGTCAGAATTCAAAATGATGTGCATGTGAGACGCATTATTCCTTACTTTTTCTGTAATCCTGAGATGATCTGCCTAGTGAGAGGGTGAATAATTTATAATTACATGCACTTGCAATACTCAACAACATAATAAAAATTATTTTAATGTTAGATCATTTTCAATACTTGGGCAATTTTCACTACCTCAGGCACAATTAAATCGTGTTCTTTTTACCTTTTCAAATTGTTTAGTAGAACACATTAAAAATAGAAAGCCAAATTTTTTAAGTTACAAAATGTTCTTTAATTTTCATACCTATTACTGCAATTTACTTATTGCCATCATTTTTACTTATCTCACACGCAGTAAGACTAAATAGATTGTATTTGAGCTCATTAACACTTTTACTTTGAAAGGCAGAATCATTTTAAAATGTTCATTTACTTATTTGCAGGTTGTTTTAGGATTTCTTTTAAAATTAAGGATAAATTCCTTTTAATATTCTGTGGTTTTAATTTTCAGTCTTGTACTTTTAAGTATTTCCTAGGTAAAACTAAATATACATATTTAGAGACTGAAACATCTCAAATATTTTCTCCTTAACTTTTAGAAAATCACTAATCTATAAAATATTAAAAATATAGATATCATACAGAAGTACTAAGTAACGAAAAAGATTAAAATGTGCGTTTTTATCACTAACTTCCATAAAGTGAGTATAATTTAGATGTACTCTAGTTTTATACCAATAATTAATCCTTCTCTTTGTCCTATTAATTCCAGTTATATGATGTACATAAAATAAAAATAAACTTGATCCTAATGAGAAACAATAATTATCTCTTGAGGATTCAATTGTCAATTAGCTTCAGAGGAAACTGAAAGAACTCTGAAATCAGCCTTGGCGTCTTAATAACCAATATTTTAAGGAGAGAAATGACCAGTGTTGTAGCTATAACTATATAAGAATATAAAAGAATCACTGAATGGAAATATGTGACTAGTATTGTTTAAAAAAAATCATAAAGCTTAAAGTTAGGATACTTTGAGTGTGTGTGTGTGTGTGCACATGTGTGCACGTACACCTCTGTTTGGTTAAATCTCTTTGAACGCAACTAGGAAAATTTAACTACATATAAATATTTTAGAAGCCAGATTTTTAATGAAATATGTATATGCAAATAATATTTTTTGCTGCTCAGCTCTTTACAATTTTTGTTATTTCCTTCTTTTATAAAATTTGCTTTTAGCTGCACTGATCTTCATTGCTTTGCACCAGCTTTTCTAGTTGTGGTGACCAGGGGCTGATTCGCTGTGGTGTGCTGCTTCCCATTTTGGTGGCTTCTCTTGTTGTGGTGCACAGGCTTTAGGTGTGCTGACTTCAGTACCTGCAGAACACGGGCTCAGTACTTGCAGCTCCAGGGCTCTAGAGTACAGGCTTAATAGTTGTGGCACATGGGCTTTGTTGCTCTGAGGCCTGTGGAATCTTCCTGGACCAGGGATCAAACCCATGTCCCCTGCATTGCAAGGTGGATTCTTATCCATTGTGCTGCCAGGAAGTCCTCTTATTTCCTTCTTGAAGAAATATTAGCCATGTAAAGCCTGAAGCTGAAAAGACCCTGATGCTGGGAAAGACTGAAAGCAGGAGAAGGGGATGACAGATGGTTGGTTGGTATCACTGACTCAATGGACATGAGTTAGCGCAAGATCCAGGAGATGAAGGATGTGAAAACTGGCGTGCTGCAGTCCAGGGGGTCACAAAGAGTTGGACCTGAATGAGTGACTGAACAATGAAAAAGCCAGAAGACCTAATTTGTTTGCTCTTTTTGAAAGTATAATACTGACATAGTCCAGGAGATGGCAGCCAACATCTTTTGTGAAATAAATGAATTATGTTGATGCTTTATTATGGTAATTTAAATGTGATTTCTCTATTTTAATAACATCAGCATTGAAGCAATCACTAAAAGCATAAAACTGTTGAAATTCTAAATATGGATATCTCATTGTATAAGTGTGCTTTAAAGAGAGTCTTCAGAGTATTTTATAAGGCAAACTGAACACATTTCTCTCTCCTTTTTCTCCCTGCCTTCAGAGTGTTGGTTTCTGCGAGAATATTGACCTAGAATTACCTATAGAGCAGTAGGATTAATGAATAAATTGTAATATTAATGAATATTTCAGAAGTGTTAAAATTAAGCACATAAAATACTAATGATATTATTTAAGAAATATATCAGAACTGATAACAGGTTTTTTGGATACCACATTTTTTTGGTTTAATTCATAATGCACGAAGCTAGAAAAGAATACCAATACAGTGAAGATGCTGCATTTGTGTTAAAGGGCTATTTTAATCTCTGAATACATTACCTTGTATAATATTAAAGCTATTTTGTTGTGGGAGCCTACAAGAAAAGGAATGGCATAGTTTTGTCCCTTGTCCACATATACGGTGTCCCAAATTTTATGGCCACTATCTAAAGGATAAGTCCCCAAATCATATAGCTTTGATAGCCAACAGTGTTTGTATTTACAAGTCCCACAAGACTACAGCCCAACAAAAAAGCAGTTTTTAAGTGGGTGCAGAAGCACTCTATTCCAACCCTGGCTATACACCTGGGTTCGCCCTACGGGGAGCATGCCAAAATGCCCATCTCCCATTTTCTCCCTGGAAAGGGTTTAACTGCATACTTCCCCAGCTGTTACTTGAGGGTCTGGATTCTATGCAGCCTGCATCTAGGTGCTGACTGCCATTCTCCCCTTTAGGACACTGCTGAGTCTCGGCACATCCTTAAATATTAGGAACCATTAAGAACAAAGATGCCAACTTGCACAATTACAAAGCTCTGAGATGAAAACAGAGCTCCAGTCAAGCTGACCGATGAGATTCAAACCCTAGGGAAGTACAGAAGTCTGTTAAGACTTGAGGTGGTTGTTCTATCTAATATGCAGAAACCAACACAGAGAGTCATGGAAAATGAAGAAACAAAAGAATATGTCTCAAACAAATGATCAAGATAAATATCCTGAAACCAATATCAATAAACTAGAGAGGAATGATTTACCTAGTAGTTCAAAATAATGGGCATAAAGATGTCCTCACTGAAGTCAAGACAATAATGCATGAATAAAGCAAGAATTTCAATGTAGAGAAATATAAGTACTAGACAAAAAAGGAGGTAGATAAATAAAAATATAAAAATATAAATAAAAGTATTATCCTGAAATCATAAAATTGAAGGAACTAATAACTGAACTGAAAAATCCAGTAGAGGAGTTCAAGAAAAGGATAGATAAAATAGAAGAAAGGAACAGAAAACTTGAATAAGGGAAGTGGAATTCATTCTATCAGACAAATGAAAAAGAAAAAAAAAGAGTGAAGATAGCTTATGAGACTTAAGGGGCACCAATATCTACCATAATGGGGCCTAAGAAGGAAAAGAGGAAGAGGGGCAGAAAGCTTATTCAAAGAAAAAATGGCTGAAAATTTCCTTAACTTGAGGGAAGAAATATACATCCATATCCAGGAAAGAGATGGAAATACCAGACCACCTGACCTCCTTCTTGAAAAATCTATATGCAGGTCAGGAAGCAACAGTTAGAACTGGACATGGAACAACAGACTGGTTCCAAACAGGAAAAGGAGTACGTCAAGGCTGTATATTGTCACCCTACTTATTTAACTTATATGCAGAGTACATCATGAGAAACGCTGGGCTGGAGGAAGCACAAGCTGGAATCAACTGCCGGGAGAAATATCAATAACCTCAGATATGCAGATGACACCACCCTATGGCAGAAAGTGAAGAAGAACTAAAGAGCCCCTTGATGAAAGTGAAAGAGGAGAGTGAAAAAAGTTGGCTTAAAGTTCAACATTCAGAAAACTAAGATCATGGCATCTGGTCCCATCACTTCATGGGAAATAGATGGGGAAACAGTGCAAACAGTGGCTGACTTTATTTTGGGGGCTCCAAAATCACTGCAGATGGGATTGCAGCCATGAAATTAAAAACACTTACTTCTTGGAAGGAAAGTTATGCCCAACCTAGATAGCATATTGAAAAGCAGAGACATTACCTTGCCAACAAAGATCTGTCTAATCAAGGCTATGGTTTTTCCAGTGGTCATGTATGGATGTGAGAATTGGACTGTGAAGAAAGCACGGAAGAATTGATGCTTTGAACTGTGGTGTTGGAGAAGATTCTTGAGTCCCTTGGACTGCAAGGAGGTCCAACCAGTCCATCCTAAAGGAGATCAGTCCTAGGTGTTCATTGGAAGGACTAGTGTTGAAGCTGAAACTCCAGTGCTTTGGCCACCTGATGCGAAGAGCTGATTGATTGTAAAGGACCCTGATGCTGGGAAGGACTGGGGGCAGGAGGAGAAGGGGACGATAGAGGATGAGATGGTTGGATGGCATCACCAACTCAAGGGACATGAGTTTGAGTGGACTCCGGGAGTTGGTGATGGACAGGGAGGCCTGTCCTGCTGCGGTTCATGGGGTTGCAAAGAGTCGGACACGACTGAGTGACTGAACTGAACTGATCCAGGAAGCCAGGAAAATTCCAAAAAAGATAAATCTAAAAGACCCACACTGAGACACATTATAATTAAAAGCAGCAAGAGAAGAGCAGCTTGTTACACACAAGGGAACCCTCGTAAGACTGTCAGCAGGTTACTTAGCAGAAACCTAGTAGGGCAGAAGGGAATGTAGTTCAAGTGTAATAGGGGTGGAGCAGGGCACGCAGCCCTTAGCTTTCGACTGTTATCGCGAGATCCTGTGTACTATGGTTAGAGGTCCTGCTCCGCCAACAGTCAGCTTGTAGCAGTCCTCGCACAGAGAGTGTGGTGAGAGTCCACCTGTGGCCTTATCCTCAGGGCCCTCCAGGCCCTCTGACCGCTGGGATGGTAGGCGAGCTAGGGGCTATATCCTGCAGGCTCCACAGCGCTTGCAATGGCAGCCCACTGGCCAGGCCCAGGCTTTGAAGCACCACTGCACCTGTCCCCCATCCCCACCTCTGCCATGGGGTGCAGTTCTTGGAGGTCTTAGCAACTGAAGTACACTGACACTGCCATTAACCTAACAGTTTCAATCAACCTCACTCTCTCAAGTTTCAAAAATTGGCATGCTTAGATCAGTTGACTAGATCAGGTGGCCAGAGATCAGGGTTAAGTTGCAAGGGCATTGCTTTTCATTACTGCAGACCCACCTCTGTGGTTAGGGCTATTCTCAAGAAAACAAACAAACAAAAAAGCAGTTGTTGTGAGTTGGGAATTAACCTGATTGGTATTCGCTACAACATATATTCCTACTGGGGCTTCCAAGGTGGTGCTGGTGGTAAAGAACCCACCTGCCAATGCAGGATACGTAAGAGACGTGGGTCCAGTCCCTGGATTGCGAAGGTCCTGTGGAGGAGGGCATGGCAACCCACTCCAGTATTCCTACCTGGAGAATTCTATGAACAGAGGAGCCCATGGGTGGGCTGTAGTCTATAGAGTTGCAAAGAGTCAGACATAACTGAAGCTACTTAGCTTGCACGAATGCACACACATGTTCTTATTGATCCTATATAAATGTTTCTCTCCAGTTAAATGTAAAGCCTGAAGGCTGGCAGGTCCTGGGTGCCTGGTCCCTCAGTTCTGATGACTGGGCAGGGTCTGGGTACCTGCCCTGAGGGCACCACCCACTAAGATCTGCGTCTTCAGATGGGTCTGGACCCTGGGGGAGGACCTGGATCAGGTGCTGGATGAATGCTCCTGGGCAGAGTAAACAGCCTGTGTAGGGACCACCCTCTTCTTAGCCAGGGCCTGGACCCCGGAGGGCAAAAGTTGAGCTTTGAGATCTTGCTCTTTCTTCTCACAACAGAAAATAACATTTGTTTTGTGCCTGACCTCAAGACCAAAGGCTCTGACCCCAAGAAGTCTGTAACAGCTAATCATGCCCCTTCCTCAGTTTTCCACTTTGCTGAAAGCTTCCTGGCAATTTAGGGTTTTTAAGGCATGAACCAACTGTCTCCTTGTACATGTATGCTGCGTGCTAAGCCCCTTAAGTCATGTCCAACTCTTTGTGACTCTATGGACCAAAGCCTGCCAGGTTCCTCGGTCTGTGTGATTCTCCAGGTAAAAATACTGGAATGGGTCGCCATGCCTTCCTCCAGGGGATTTTCCCAACCCAGGGATCAAACCACTGTCTCTTATGTCTCTTGAACTGGCAGGTGGGTTCTTTACCACTAGTGCCCCCTGAGAAGCCCTTGTATAGCTCTGCAGTAATAGATTGACCCAGACTTGGCTGTGAGTGTCCAGGAGTCTCCAGCAGAGGTGTGGGTTGGAGGTGGCCTGATGCAGGGTTGGGGGCCCTAAGTGTAATAGTGCATGCATGAGATACTTTGTAAGAGGTCACCATTATCTTCATTACCGCCACCATAGTTTCGCCCCAGGTATGTAGCAGGGAGGGAAACAGCTCTACCCATGAAGTGAAAATTGGATTAAAGATTTACTGAGCATGGCCCCGCCCATCAGACCAGACGCAGTTTCCCCCTCAGTCAGTCTCTCCCATCAGGAGGCTTCCATAAGCCTCTTATCCTTCTCCATCAGAGGGCAGACATACTGAAAGCCACAATCACAGAAAACTAACCAACATAATCACATGGACCACAGCCTTATCTAATTCAGTGAAACTACAAGCAATGCTGTGTAGGGCCACTAAGATGGACAGGTCATGGTGGAGAGTTCTGACAAAATGTGGTCCACCACAGAAGGGAATGGCAAACCACTTCAGTATTCTTGCCTTGAGAACCCCATGAACAGTATGAAAAGGCAAAAGTATAGGACTGAAAGATGAAATCCCTAGGTCGGTAGGTGCCCAATATGCTGCTGGAGATCAGTAGAGAAATAACTCCAGAAAGAATGAAGAGAGCCAAAGCAAAAAGAACATCCAGTTGTGGATGTGACTAGTAATGGAAACAAGGTCTTATGCTGTAAAGAGCAATATTGCATAGGAACCTGGGATGTTAGGTCCATGAATCAAGGCAAATTGGAAGTGGTCAAACAGGAGATGACAAGAGTGAATGTCGACATTTTTAAGAATCAGCAAACTAAAATGAACTGGGATGGGTGTATTTAACTCAGAACCATTATATCTACTACTGTGGGCAAAGATCCCTCAGAATAAATGGAGTAGCCATCATAGTCAACAAAAGAGTCCAAAATGAAGTACTTGGTCAAAAATGACAGATATATATTTATTTCCAAGGCAAACAATTCAATATCACAGTAATTCATGTCTATGCACTGACCAGTAATGCTGAAGAAGATGAAATTGAATGGTTCTATGAAGACCTATGCTGGATCATGGAAAAAGCAAGAGAGTTCCAGAAAAACATCTATTTCTGCTTTATTGACTATGCCAAAGCCTTTGACTGTGTGGGTCACAAAAACTGTGGCAAATTCTGAGAGAGATGGGAATACCAGACCACCTGACCTACCTCTTGAGAGACCTATATGCAGATCAGGAACCAACAGTTAGAACTGGACATGGAACAACAAACTGGTTCCAAATAGGAAAAGGAGTCCATCAAGGCTGTATATTGTCACCCTGCTTATTTAGCTTATATGAAGAGAACATCATGAGAAATGCTGGGCTGGAAGAAACACAAGTGGAATCAAGATTGCTGGGAGAAATATCAATAACCTCAGATATGCAGATGACACCACCCTTATGGCACAAAGTGAAGAGGAACTAAAAAGCCTCTTGATGAAAATGAAAGAGGAGAGTGAAAAAGTTGGCTTAAAGCTCAACATTCAGAAAATGAAGATCATGGCATTGGGTCCCATCACTTCATGGGAAATAGATGGGGAAACAGTGCAAACAGTGGCTGACTTTATTTTGGGGGCTCCAAAATCACTGCAGATGGTAATTGCAGCCATGAAATTAAAAGACGTTTACTCCTTCGAAGGAAAGTTATGCCCAACCTATATAGCATATTAAAAGCACAGATATTACTTTGCCAACAAAGGTCCATCTAGTCAAGGCTATGGTTTTTCCAGTGGTCATGTATGGATGTGAGAGTTGGACTGTGAAGAGAGCTGAGCACTGAAGAGTTGATGCTTTTGAACTGTGGTGTTGGAGAAGACTCTTGAGAGTTCCTTGGACTCTGCAAGGAGATCCAACCAGTCCATCCTAAAGGAGATCAGTCCTGGGTGTTCATTGGAAAGACTGATGCTAAAGCTGAAACTCCAATACTTTGGTCACCTCATGTGAAGAGTTGACTCATTGGAAAAGACTCTGATGCTGGGAGGGATTGGGGGGTGACAGAGGATGAGATGGTTGAATGGCATCCTTGACTCGATGGACATGGTTTTGGGTGGAATCTGGGAGGTGGTGATGGACAGGGAGACCTGGCGTGCTGCAATTAATGGGGCTGCAAAGAATCGAACACTACTGAGCGACTGAACAGAACTGAACTGAATGAAGACCTAGAAGACTTTTTTGAACTAACACTAAAAATGATGTCCTTTTCATTATAGGGGACTGTAATGCAAAAGTAGGAAGTCAAGAAACACCTGGAGTAACAGGCAAATTTGTCCTTGGTGTACAGAATGAAGCAGGGCAAGGAATAAAGTTTTGCCAAGAGAATGCACTGCTCATAGCAAACACCCTCTTCCAATAACACAAGAGAAGACTCTACACATGGACATCACCAGATAGTCAACACCAAAATCAGACTGATTATATTCTTTTTGCAGCCAAAGATGGAGAAGCTCGATATAGTCAGCAAAAACAAGACTGGGAGCTGACTGTGGCTCAGATCACGAACTCCTTATTGCCAAATTCAGAGTTAAATTGAAGAAAGTAGTGAAAATAACCAGGCCATTCAGATATAGGCTAAATCAAATCCCTAACGAATATACAGTGGAAGTGAGAAATAGATTTAAGTGACTAGATATGATAGTCAGAGTGTGATGAACTATGGATGGAGGTGATAGGGCAAACGGCTAGCCCCGAAAGCTGGCTGACGTCAGTCAGCCGGAGCCGGGAAGAACAGCTAGTCCAGAAAGCTGGCTGACGTGAGTCAGCCGGAGCCGGGAAGAAGACCGGCCTCTCGGGGCCGGCCCTAAAGCCCCGATCCAATCAGGGGACAACGGGAAACCATAGATACCAATCACCGCTGTAGTCTGCAAATGCTACCTTGGTGGGAAAAAGACCTTGACCCGTCTGCTAGCTCTCAAGATAAAACTTTCCCGCACCCCTCCCCGCCTCGCAGACTCCCTTTGTTCCCCTGCTCGCTTGCCCCTGGGAGTTCTGCCCGGGAGCGACCGCCCAAATAAAGGCCTTTTACTAACGGTTCCTAGAGGTGGCTTTTTCTTCCCGCGGCGTTTTCTTACAGGAGGTTCATGACATTGTACAGGAGACAGGGATCAAGACCATCCCCAAGAGAAAGAAATGCAAGAAAGCAAAATGGCTGTCTGGGGAGTCCTTACAAATAGCTGTGAAATGAAGAGAAGCAAAAAACAAAGGAGAAAAGGAAAGATGTACCCATTTGAATGCAGAGTTACTAAGAATAGCAAGGAGAGATAAGAAAGCCTTCTTCAGCAATCAATACAAAGAAACAGAGGAAAACAACAGAATGGGAAAGACTAGAGATCTCTTCAAGAAAATTAGAGATACCAAGGGAACATTTCATGCAAAGATGGAATCGATAAAGGACAGAAATGGTATGGACCTAACAAAAGCAGAAGATATTAAGAAGACATTTCAAGAATACACAGAAGAACTGTACAAAAAGATCTTCATGACCCAGATAATCATGATGGTGTTATCACTCACCTAGAGCCAGACATCCTAGAATGTGAAGTCAAGTGGGCCTTAGGAAGCATCATTACAAACAAAGCTAGTGGAGGAGATGGAATTCCAGTTGAGCAACTTCAAATCCTGAAAGATGATGGTGTGAAAGTGCTACACTCAATATAATAAATTTGGAAAACTCAGCAGTGACCACAGGACTGGAAAAGATCAGTTTTCATTCCAGTCCCAAAGAAAGGCAATGCAAAAGAATGCCCAAACTACCACACAATTACACTCATTACAAGCTAGCAAAGTAATGCTCCCAATTCTCCAAGCCAGGCTTCAGCAATACGTGAACCGTGAACTTCCAGATGTTCAAGCTGGTTTTAGAAAAGGTAGAGGAAGCATAGATCAAATTGCCAACATCCATTGGATTAGTGAAAAAGCAAGAAAATTCCAGAAAAACATCTACATCTGCTTTATTGAACATGCCAAAGCATCTGACTGTGTGGATTACAACAAACTGGAAAGTTTTTCAAGGGATGGGAATACCAGACCACCTGACCTGCCTCTTGAGAAATCTGTATGCAGGTCAGGAAGCAACAGTTAGAACTGGACATGGAACAACAGACTGGTTCCAAATAGGAAAAACAGTACGTCAAGGATGTATATTGTCGCCTTGCTTATTTAACTTATATGCAGAATACATCATGAGAAACACTGGGCTGGATGAAGCACAAGCTGGGATCAAGATTGCCAGAAGATATATCAATAACCTCAGATATGCAGATGACACCACCCTTATGGCAGAAAGTGAAGAACTAAAGAGCTTCTTGATGAAAATGAAAGAGGAGAGTGAAAAAGTTGGCTTAATGTTCAACATTCAGAAAACTAAGATCATGGCGTCCAGTCCCATCACTTCATAGCAAATAGATGCAGAAACAGTGGCAGACTATTTTGTTGGGCTCCAAAATTACTGAGGATGGTGATTGCAGCCATGAAATTAAAAGATGCTTACACATTGGCAGGAAAGTTGTGACCAACCTACATAGCATATTAAAAAGCAGAAACATTACTTTGCCAACAAAGGTCTGTCTAGTCAAGGCTATGGTTTTTCCAGTGGTCATGTATGGATGCAAGAGTTGGACTGTGAAGAAAGCTGAGTGCCAAAGAATTGATGCTTTTGAACTGTGGTGTTGGAAAAGACTCTTGAGAGTCCCTTGGACTCCAAGGAGATCCAACCAGTCCATCCTAAAGGAGATCAGTCCTGAGTGTTCATTGAAAGGACTGATGCTGAAGCTGAAACTCCAATACTTTGGCCACCTGATGGGAAGAACTGACTCATTTGAAATGACCCTGATGTCGGAAAAAGATTGAAGGTAGGAGAAGAAGGGGACGACAGAAGACGAGATGGTTGGATGGCATCACCGACTCAATGGACATGAGTTTGGGTAAACTCTGGGAGTTGGTGATGGACGGGGAGGCCTGGCATGCTGCAGTCCATGGGGTCACAAAGAGTTGGATATAACTGAGTGACTGAACTGAACTGAAACATTCTCTCCTCCAAACTCTGGTGTTTTGGTACTGTTTGGTCTCACCATGTGTTAGGCACACTTTTGTGTTTCATAGCAAAGATACTGATGTTCAAAAGAAAAAAGCTGCTAACCAAGAATTCTTTACCTGGGGCAAAACTGTCCTTTAGAATTGAAGGAGGGGTAAAGAGGTTCCAGACAAAAAAGCTGAAGAAGTTCATCATCACTGGACTTGCCCTACAGAAATATTAGAGTTCTTCACACTGAAATGAAAGGATACAAATTAGTAACATGAAAACACGAAAGTATAAAACTCATTGGTAAACATAAATTCAGAATACTGTAATATAATATAGTGGGTAAAATCACTTATGAATGAGTTATAAAGTTTAAAAGACAAAAGTGTTAAAAATAACTATCTACATAATTTGTTAATGGATACACAGGATAAAATGATGTAAATCGTGACATCAAAAACATGAAATGGGCAGGAGTGTAAAATTGAGAGCTTTTGTATGTGTTTGAATTTAAGTTGTTCTCATATAATAGACAAAATATGCCACATATCTGATAAGATATTAATATCCAAAACATATAAAGAACTTATATAACTCCACAGTAAAAAACAAATAATCCAGTTAAAAAATGGGCAGAGAACCAAAATAAACATTTTCCCAAATGGCCAGCTGATATGAAAATGTGCTCAACATAACTACTAGGCAAATGCAAATCCAAACCACAATGAGATATTACCTCACACATGTTGGAATGACTATCATCAAAACGATAATGGATAACAGAACCTGACAATGATGTAGGGAAAAGGTAACAATTATACACTGCTGAGGGGCTTCCCAGCTGGCACTAGTGGTAAAGAACCCAACTGCCAATGCAAGAGATGAAGAGATGCAGGTTCAGTTCCTGGGCTGGGAAGGTCCCCTGGAGAAGGCTTGGCAACTCACTCCAGTATTCTTGCCATGGAAAATTCCACGGACAGAGGAGACTGGCGGGCTGTACAGTCCACAGGGTTGCGAAGAGTCTCACATGACTGAAGTGATTTAGCAAAATCACTTTAGCACAGCACAGCACAGCATGTACACTGCTAGTGGAAGTGTAAACTGGTACGATCACTATGGAGAACTTAAAGTTTTCTTAAAAAGAAAACAAACAAAGTAGATTTTTTTCCTACTTAGTGTGGAGTTTTCTTAAAAAACTTAAAGTAGAACTGCCATATGATCCAG
Organism: Nanger dama; assembly: GCA_917880005.1. Classification (NCBI taxonomy): domain Eukaryota; kingdom Metazoa; phylum Chordata; class Mammalia; order Artiodactyla; family Bovidae; genus Nanger; species Nanger dama. Next base: position 10,427,900 of record CAKJTW010000010.1, read on the forward strand.
GCTTCCCTAGAGGCTCAGCTGTAAAGAATTCACCTACAGTGCAGGAGGCTGCCTGTAAAGCAGGAGATGTGGGTTCAACCCCTGGGTCGGGAAGATCCCCTGAAGAAGGAAATGGCAACCCACTCCAGTATTCTTGCCTGGAGAATCCAATGGATGGAGGAGCCTAAGTGGGCTACAGTCCATGGGTTCTCAAGAGTCAAACACGACTTAGCAACTAAACCACTACCACCATATGATTCAGCAATACCACTTCTGGGTATATATCTAAAGTAAATAAAATTACTATGTTGAAGTGATATCTGTACTCCAACGTTTATTGCAGCATTGTTTTCAACAGCTTAGACATGGGAACAACCACATTACCCATTAATAGATGAATGGAAAAAAGATGTGGTATAATTATATATATACAATACATATTATATATAAAATTCAGCTTTGTTAAAGAAGGAAATACTGCCATTGCGACAACATAGATGAACCTAGAGGACATTATGCTAAGTGAAATAAACCAAGTGGACCATGACAAGTACTGCATGATATCACTTTTTGTGGAATCGAAAAAAACAAAGTTGGATTCATAGAAATAGGTGAGTGATGGTTGGATCTGAAGTGGAAAATATGGAGATGCTTCTGAAAATGTACAAACTTCATAACTGAAAAAAAATTTGCTAAGAAAATAGAACTTAATTGTTCTCAACAACAACAAAAAAGTGAAATGGTAGATGTGTTAATTAATTTAATGATGGGACCTCTTCCACAATGTATATTGCAATTTTGTTATACTTATCAATTATACATCAATAAAGTTTAAAGAAGATTTAACTCATAACACTGTTCCCTTCACCTTTTTTCTCATTTAATATTAGTTTTATACTTTTAAGTGTCATATTGTGCTTTATCAGTGGTTTTAGAAAGGTAATATTGTTAATAATTTAAAGAATAAAAAGTATTTATCATCTATATTATGTTATGTGCCATATATTAATCAAATTCATGTAATCATTTCATTTGATCTTTATAACAACTGTAAGAGATATTTTTAACTTAATTTTACAGATAAGGAGACAGAATCAGAAATGATAAGTAAGTTTCTTAAAGTCATACAGGTAATAAGTGTTAGAGCATTATCTAAAGCCCCTGAATCTAACATCAGAGTTATTTTGAATATATCATTGTTTATCACAACCATCTCTGCATCTATAAGAAATCAAATCCTGTAAAGCAGATCTGACAAAATCTTGCCACATTTTGCTTACAATCTCATCTCTCAAAAGAACCAAAGAGACTAGGGGAATTGCTAGTCTTTGATTAATTCTAAATAAAGTATTGATTGATGATGTGGAACTGATGTGCATTTTGACAGAAAAGTCTGTGTGACACTGAACTTAGTCAAGTATACACAGTGGATTTAAGAAAAGAAAAATTCAAAAACTTCAGAAAAAAAGATAGGCATGAACCTGTGGGTGGAGATTAAAGTGGAAGTGTGGTTCTAGATGGTGAGGAAGTTTGAAAATAAATGCAGATGCAGAATGTAGCATGGACTCTACTGATACTCTGCAGAGAGCTACAATGGAAGAAGCCAATGTGAACAAAATGCTGAAGGGAGACTTTTAAAACTACATCCAGAAGATGGGAAGAAAACAAGTACCGAAAGAGTGGAACGGGCCCGCAACAGTGGTGGTAAATTGGATGACAAAGGTTCATGAAGCTTTTGAAATATGCTACAAATAATTAAAAATGGAATTAAAATCTATTTTGAGATAACAGTGGGAGAATGAGAACCCTGACATCATTGAAAATAGTCTCTCCAATAATGAAAAATCAGAAATAATATGAGAACTGCAAGGTTTTGATTGTGCATAAACAAATGACAACAATAATCATCTTCAAGTTTAATTTGAATATAACCTACAATCACACATTCTTTCCATGGAGTCTTTTCAGAAGTAAGTCTTTAAAATAACAATCACTTTAATGATATTTCTATCTTTGTCTTATGTTGATTTATTTACTCAACAGACTTTTATTAAATTCACTTAAGTGCCAGATTATGCTACATGCTCAGAATACAAAGATGAATGGAGCCATAAACCTCAGTGGTCCAATAGGTAGTTGTGGGGATAAAAACATAATTATGGAAATATTATAATAAGTATAATAATATAATTAATAAACTATGTTAACAAATATTTATATAATAAGTATAATAACATTATAAGGGACCATGGGAATACAGAAAAGGCAGTAATTAATTTTGCCTTATAATCTGGCAATTTTAGAAAAGAAAATTTCAAAAAGTTCATAATAAAAGGTAGCCATATAACCAAGTAGGAACATTTATATTGAGTCTTGAACTGCAAAAGGAAAATTATAATTGTAGGAAAAGCACTAGGCTGTGAAAACCCACAGCCTGAGAAAGAATTGTGTCATCAGTCACCTACAAGTGGCTTAGTATTACTGGAAAATAAAGTGCATGTGAAGGGGAAGGCAATCAAGGTAATGTTCAAAATCCTTCAAGCTAGGCTTCAACAGAACTGAGGACTTCCAGATGTACAAGCTGGATTTAGAAAAGGTGGAGGAAACAGGGATCAACTTGCCAACATTTGGTGGATCATAGAAAAAGTAAGGGAATTCCAGGAAATCATCTACTTCTGCTTCATTGACTATGACAAAGCCTTTGACTGTGTGGATCGCAACAAACTGTGGAAACTTCCTCAAGAGATGGGAATACCAGACCACCTGACCTGTCTCCTGAGAAATCTGTATGCAGGTCAAGAAGCAACAGTTAGAACCAGACAGGGAACAATGGACTGGTTGCAAACTGGGAAAGGAGTACGTCAAGACTGTGTATTGTCACCCTGCTTATTTAACTTCTATGCAGAGGACATCAAGCAAAATGCTGGGCTGGATGAAGCACAAGCTGTAATCAAGACTGCTGGGGAAAATATCAACAACCTCAGATATGCAGAGGATGTCACTCTACTGACAGAAAGTGAGGAGAAACTAAGAAATCTTTTGATGAGAGTGAAAAAAGCTGGCTTAAAACTCAACATTATCTTTGTCACATAGCAACTTCCTGCTTGCTATCTATTTTACATATGGTAATGTATATGTTTCCATATGCTATTGTCTCAAACACAGGGAGCTCAACCCAGTGCTCTCTAACAACATAGAGGGGTGGGATGGGATGGGAGATGGGTGGGGAAAGACAGGAAAGAGAGGACATATGTATACCTGTGGCTGATTTATCTTGATGTATGGCAGAGGCCAATACAATATTGTAAAACAATTATTCTCCAATAAAAAAAAAAAAGAAAAAGTGTCAACATTCAAAAACTAAGAACTAAGATTGTGGCATCCGGTCCCATCACTTTACGGCAAACAGATGGGGAAAAAGTGGAAACAGTACAGGTTTTATTTTCTCGGGCTCCAAGATCACTGTGGACTGTGACTGCAGTCAAGAAATTAAAAGATGCTTGCTATTTGGAAGAAAAGCTATGAAAAACCTAGATAGCATATTAAAAAACAGAGACATCACTTTCCTGACAAAGGTCTGTGTTGTCAAAACCATGGTTTTCCAATAGTCATGTATGAATGTGAGAGGCAGACCATTAAGAAGGCTGAGCGCCAAAGAACTGATGTTTTCGAACTGTGTGCTGGAGAAGACTCTTGAGAGTCCCTTGGACAGCAAGAATATCAAACCAGGGAATCCTAAAGGAAATCAACCCTGAATATTAATCGGAAGGACTGATGTTGAGGCTGAAGCAGCAATACTTTGGCCACCTGATGCAAAGAGCCAACTCATTGGAAAAGACTCTGATTCTGGGGAAGACTGAGGGCAAAAGGAGAAGGGTGTGACAGAGGATGAGATGGTTGGATGGCATCACCAACTCAATGAACATGAGTTTGAGCAAACCCCGGGAGATAGTGAAAGACAGAGAAGCCTGTAGTGCTGCAGTCCATGGGGTAACAGAGTTGGACAGGACTTAAGATACTGAACAACTGAACTATGAAGAGCAAAAGGTGATGGGAATTGTGGTAGGGAAAGCTGGTGCCAACCAGTGGCGCATGTCTGACATTAAGCATGTTTACAAGTTGATGGGCTAGAGAAGTAATGATGGAAAGGTAGGATTACTGCTTTTGAAGGCAAGCTAGTAGAAAGCCCTTGCACACTAAGGATCTTATTTTGTAAGAAATAAGGAGATATTGAAGAATATTAAGTAGAGAAAAACATCGTTTGGTTTCTTTTATAGAAACATCACTCTGACTGAAGAGAAGAGGTTGGATTAGAGGAGGCCAAGAAGGAAAGCAGGAGTGAAAGTGGGAGTTGCTCAGTTGTACCCAATTGTTTGCGACCCCATGGGCTATACAGTCCCTGGAATATTTATAACAGATGAGTTAAACTAACACACTGGAAGGTGAAGAGGAAGGGGTAAATAGAGTTTGGAAAATCCACTGGTTTTATTAACTAACTGGAAACTATATATGATGGAGAGGAAAGAGTCTAATATAACCACTAGAGTCTTGGATTAATTTACCAGTTAGATGGTGATGCTAACCAGGTAGGGTACATAAAAGAGAATCCTGTCTTTGGAAAAAAATAAGAAATTTATTTAAAAAATATTCAGTTTGAGGCAGTTGTGGGAAATGCAGGTCTGGAGCTGAATATAAACTTGGGGATCATAACCGTATCAATCCATAGAGGTGGTATAGAATGGGATAAAAATCAAGCTAGAATCAAGCTGAGTGTGTCCATTTATTTGGAAATAATATTCTAAAGTCTAAAATGTTTAAAATAGGCATATTGCATTTTGGATATGTCTCTCTGTCTTTAATATGAAATTACCTATGATAAGTAGTAAGAAATTCAATTTAAAAAAATACCCAAACATATGTATGTTCTTAGTCGCTTGGTTGTGTCCAGCTCTTTGCGACCCCATGGACTGTAGCCTATCAGGTTCCTCTGTCCCTGGGATTTCTGAGGCAAGAATATTGGAATGTGTTGCCATTTCCTCTTCTAGAAGATCTTCCTGACATAGGGATTGAGCTCATGTCTCCTGTGTCTGCTGCATTGCAGGAGGATTCTTTACCCACTCAGCCATTGGGGAAGACCACCTAAAGATGAATAATATTTCTTTAAGACATATTTTATAGCTATATATTGAAAAATGAACTCCAAAACAAAAAATTTGTGGATAACAGTTATCATATAGCTTTATTTTCTTAATTTGATTAAAAGATGTTAGTGTAATTTGTGAAGTCTTAATATTTTAGAAGTATATAAAAATATACACATTGTAAAACTATTTCCAAGAACAGTACTTCAACTTCTTTTTTACATAATGTATTAGAATTTTACATAACAAATGAGCTTACATTGTTGAATAGTACAACTAGAAATATTTGCACTTATTTCCTTTATAAAGATTCTGTTTCTTTATAGCCTGGCTTAAATAAATGCCATTTAGAGTCCATATGATCCAGAATATAATTTTATCATAGCACTTACATTATTACATTGAAATGCTCTCTTTACATGTCTGTCACCAAACACCCCCTCTGACCTTAACTACCACTTTGGACTATGAGATATTCTAGAATAGTAGCTTTCAAATCCTTTTGCTTTCAACTGTGGTGAGGAATACATTTTATGAGAGTAATGTATAAAACTGAAATTAAATTTCATGAAATAATATAGTTACTATGGGAACTACTCTGATATTTTCCTTTCCATTTCTTTAAAAACATTACTACAACTCAATACATTCTTTTAACAAGTTTCTAATTGGTCTCAAATTGTGGTTTGGGAAAAAAATTATTCCAAGGCATGTCTTCCTGATGCTTGTATCTCTGGTATTTAGCATAGGATCTGGCACTATTGATTGAATGTAAACCCACGGAATTATTTTAGATCATGCTGCTATGTAAATTCTATAATATGTAGGAAAAATATTGCTTCTGCTGTGCTCAGCATAGGATTTTCTAAATTCACATTTTAGGAGACAGCACATGCCACGAGCCATGAATTGTGTTCAAAATAAAAAGCTGTAAAGCCTTACTGCACTGCATTTTTGTGATTCTGCTAATACCAGTGTGACCTATCCACGTGCATCCAGGGGTAACATACTGACAAATTCTCAATTAATACAAGCATTTCTGAGCTTCTAGCAGGCAGCTCTAGTGTATTAAAAGCTTTATCATTTTCAACATGAAAAGAGCAATAAAAGCTAAATGATTAGAGTTTATAAGGGAGCTCAAATTTTTATTTAATATTGGTTAAATGTAGGAAAGGTTGTACATTTAAAACGACTAGTCAGAGATAAGATAATAAATGAAGAGAAAATTATCCTTTTTAAATATGAATAACAGAATCTTAAAAAATCTGATGAAACAGTAAATAAATATTTATTATTAGTCATGTCTGATTTACAAATATTCACAAATATTAAAAGTATTTGTATTTGTAGTGCTTTTATGAACCTGATTACACCTAAATAAATGAATAAGAATTTATTATGAAATTCATAAGACAGACATTTACATTTCTTTACATATTTTCTCACTTTCACAGCTAAATTTCTAAATTTCAACTGCTCCAGTTATGCCTTGTATCATTTGTACCACTGAAAATGCTTTTGTTTTAATTACCAATGGTCTCATCATTGTCCATTTCACAGGACACTTTAGAACATTACTTTTCTTGCCAAATCTGCTCAGTCTAATACTTTGGTCAGTCTTGAATTTTTCTTCTTCGTTGGCTTCTTTGACGTCATTTTTTTTTCTTTCTAGTTTTCAATCTACACTTTATTAGCTGCTTCTCAATTTTCTTTCCAGGTTCTTCCCATTTACACCTTCTGTGTTTTTCCTATTCTAGTGTAAATAGTCTTCATGGAAAATCTCATCCAGCTTAAAATATTTCTGGAACCCATATTTCTCAATCTATGTCATCAGTTCCAACCCCTTTTCTTAAGTGTATACTCATTCATCTATCCAACTACCTCTTAAAGGTACTTGATAACACTGTTGGAAGGCTAAGAGGGGGAATATCAGAAGAGAGTGTTTCTGGTAGTTGGGAAATCCAAAAGGCAGGAATCACAGGGAAGTTTTGACTGTAGTGCTGAAGCAATTCCTGAGAGCTCTGCCCTCATTGCAGACGTTGGGCCATCCTGAACGTCCCCTGAAACTATGTGGGATCTATTTCTGTGCATTTAGGTGCTGTGTCTCTCCGTCTGAGGGCTTCATGTGGCTGTGGGGGCACAGTGAATGAAGGACAGGCCATAGGTGCCAGGATTGAATGCCTCAACCCTCAGCCCCTAAGGGACATTGGCTTCCTGGCGGTAAGAGGGAGAACCCTGAAATACGTTCTACATAGTCCGTTAGAGAGTTTCCAGCAGGACTGAGCCCTAGTTGGCTATAGCTGTAATCCACACGTCAATGTTCTTTAATCACCTTTTTTCCCTTTCCTATTTTACTTCTGCACTCTTTTCTGCTTCTGGAGCAACTCCAAAACAGGCTATTTTCCTTGGAAGTCTTGCTCAGGGTCTAAGACATGTATGATTTTACACTGCTTCCAGAGGAGAACAATCCTTTCTTCTCTTCAGTCTTCCCCATTTTCTCTCTTTTTCAAAATTATTTAATTTTATTTTTGGCTGCATTGTGTCTTGGTTGCTACACAGACTTTGCTTTAGTTGTGGCAAGTGGGGCTACCTACTGTGGCGGTGTGCGGGCTTCTCATTGCTACGGCTCCCCTGGCTGCAGAGCGCAGGCTCTAGGGCGCGTGGGCTTCCGTAGTTTTGGCACTCAGGCTCAGTGGTTACAGGTGGCAGCATCTAGGTCGAGGGCTCAGGAGTTATGGCTCACAGGCTTAGTTGCTCTGTGGCATGTAGGATCTTCCTACACCACGGGTCAAACCCATGCCCCCTGCATTGGCAGGCACATTCATATCCACTATGGCACCAGGGAAGCCCCACATTCTCTGAAAGTGCTTCTCTTGGAAGATTTTAAACCAGAAAATTCCTGCAAAGTTTTCTGAGAAATATGTTTTATTAGATTTTTAGTCCTTGTGGTAAACTGGAGAATATTGAAGGCAGGTATGATGTTGAACACCTTTTAATCACATGTTCATGATGCTGTGAATTTATGTTCAAAATATAATATGCATTATATTCATGTGACACTTGAGCTTATATATTATTCCACTGAATATCCACACACTATCTAGCACAGTCCACATAATTCAAATTTGAACTATACCCATTTAGACAATAGCAACTACATCATGCAGCATAATGAAACTATCCCTTGTATATAAAAATACACTCACTATCTCCCCTAAAGGGAAGACACTAAGTATTTCTTATAGGTGATAACTTCTCTTCTAGCTTAATCACAATCTCATCAGGATATCTTGCAAACTAAAATGGAAACACTCCACTTTTAGACATTAATGCTTAAAGTGTTAATCGCTCAGTTGTGTCTGACTCTGTGACCGCATGGGCTGTATGCAGCCTGCCAGGCTCCTCTGTCAATGGAATTCTCCAGGCAAGAATACTGGAGTCAGTAGCCATTCCCTTCTCCAGAGGATTTTCCCACCCCAGGGATCAAACCCAGGTCTCTTGCATTGCAGGCAGATTCTTTACCATCTGAGCCAGTAGGGGCTTCCCAGGTGGTTCTAGTGGTAAAGAACCCACCTGTCAGTGAGGAGATGTAAGAGACATGGGTTCACTCCCTGGGTTGGGAAGATCCCCTAGAGGAGGGTATTCTTGCCCGGAGAATCCCATGACAGAGGAGTCTGGCAGGATGCAGCCCATAGCATCACAGAGTTGGACATGACTGAGCGCGCGCGCGCACACACACACACACACACACACACACACACACACACACACACACACACATTCATCTTTGTATTCCCAAAGCCTAGCAAAAGTCTGAGCATTTATTCACTATGTCAGGTTTCAGAGGTTGGCTGAAGTTCGTAGATTGGTAAACATTATGAACCTGATTTGGATCATTTGTTCTGATTTTCTGCTGAATCACCAATCAAGATTGCAAAGGCTATATATGAATGGGTACAGTTTCTTCAAATTTCCAATTTTTCATGGAGATGAGCACTTAGTTTGATAATCAATATCACACCCAAAGTGTAAGAATGCAGATGAGAAACTGTAGATGAGGGGCTATGTCAGCCAGGAAAGTGGCCAGACCAGCACTCAGTGGTCTACTACTGCCTTTTAAGGCAAATGCTTGACACATGCCCAAGTTTTATTTCTCTTTGTGTCAGGCTAGGCTATGGCACATCAGGTTTTGTTTTCCTGAAAATTCATACAAGGTATAGTTTGTGTGACTGAACAGATTGCTTAGTGTTTTTTTTTTTTTTTTTTTGGTAGTTTAAATAATTAGGCACATGGCATTTTAGAAACAGATAAGGATCTATCATAATTTCAGCACAGTCTGGACTGAAAATATGGTATCAGTTGGACTGTTCTGTTGAGCCTTAACACAATTCTTCTTTGCCATTAGTCATGTGGGTATATATATATTTAATTTTAAATGCTCAATATAAACTGTTGTTATGGTATACATAAAATTGAGCAAGATATCACATAGTTTAGTATTCCATCTGGATCAAACTTTAGGACACCATATTTAAAGTAAGATAAAATTGACATCTGTAGTTATCATCTGTATCCCCCACAAAGTGGTCTGCTCTAGAAATGGGAGTTTATATTTGCAGCTGTGCTGTGTATGCTTATCTGCTCAGTTGTGTCTGACTCTTTTTGACCCCATGGACAGTAGACTGCCAGGTTCCCCTGTCAATGGGGATTTTCCAAGCAAGAATACCAGAGTGGGTTGCCATGCCGCCCTCCAGGAATGTTTGCAGCAGTCTGATAAATCCTTTATTTTTTAAATATCCATTGAAGAAGACACCTGAGTACTCAATATGCACAGTCTTTTGTAACTGAAGCTCTACAAGGTAAAGAAAACATAGAGAGTATCTTTGCAATCTTGGGGTTAAAGATTTATTAGACAAGACACAGAAAGCACAAACTATAAAAAGATAAAATAATAAATGTAGACTTCATAAAAATTTAAAACTTCTGCTTATCAAAAAGGCACCATCAAGAAAATGAATAAGCATTCATAGATTGGAGAGACTAAATTCAGGACAAATTTTTAAAAACAATTTTTATCAAAATATATAAAGAATCCCTAAATCCCAATAATAATAGTTTTTGTGCTTCAATCTATCCTCCTTCTGAAATTAATTTTTGAGCGTCATGAAAGACACATTTGAAGTTAGTTCTTTTTAATATATATATCCAGTTGTTCCAATATATTTGTTGAAATGACCTTCCTTTCCCCAATGAATTACTTTGATACCTTTATAAAAATCAATTGACCATTTAACTGTGTGTCTATTTCTGGACTCTCTATTCTAATCAATTGACCTATTTGTCTACCTTAAGCCAACATCACAATGTCTTGATTACTGTAATTTTTATAATAAGTTTTGAAATCAGGTATTGTGAATCCTCCAACTTTATTTTTGTATTTCAAGACTATTTTAGCTATTCTGCATCCTTTTCAATCTCATATAAATTTTGCAAACAGTTTTGTCAATTTCTAGTGGAATACTGTGTGCTGTGCCTAACTTCCACGTTTTTGTGCAGTGGTTTGGAAAGTGCTTCCAGACCAAAGTCTGAGCAATTGTGGGACTCACCTCATGGATTTTCTCTCTCTCATGGATTACAGGTGTCCTAAAGACATGATAGTATAGTCAATTTGAGGAAATGATGAAAATTCAATATACTAAAATATTTAAACATAAAATCTAATTGTGTATCCAGTTATTAGATAATACAGAACTTCCTATGGGCTACAAAAGTACTAATCTGAGATTCAAATGATCATTTTATTGTTCACCTAGTTTTGATAGTCAAATATAGAATCTACTGGAACGTCAATGTTAAAACATTAACTCTTTTCTTCCCTGCCCTAACTCCTATGCAGTGCTTGCTTGCATGCTGAGTTGCTTCAGTTGTGTTCGACTCTTCGTGACCCTATGGACTGTAGCCCACCAGACTTCTCTGTCCACGGGATTCTCCAGGCAAGAATACTGGAGTGGGTTGCCATGTCCTTTTCCAGGGAATCTTCTAGACTGAGAGATCTAACCTGCCTCTCTTTTGTCTGCTGCATTGGCAGGGAGTTCTTTACCACTAGTGCCAACTAGGAAGTCCTATAGAGTATTAAAAATTTTGAAAATTTATTTTTACATGACTTTCTTATACAAATTTGTATTCCTTTGCATCCACAAGTTTCTGTGAGGCAACGAAAATGGGAGTATGAGGAAGAATGGGTTGAGAAGACAATTTGAAGGTAAAATGAATAGCATATGTGACCAGTTTAATGTTGAAAGAAACAATGAGAAAGAGAGAGAAAAGAGTGCATTCAAATTTTAATTAATTAATTCATTCATTAATAAACACTGATTAAATTCTTAGTATGTCTCATTTAGCATGCCCAAGTGCTGGTAATAAAAGATGACTAAGACAAGAGTTCTTTCTCTAGGAAGGTCAGGCTATAAGATGAGGTAAAAACACATTCAGTGAACTACAGCACAATGTAATACATTATGTTTTAATATTCTGCTACTGATATAGTTAATGTACTGAGGGAAGACAGATGAATGAAAAACTAATTATACTAGGGAAAGCATCTGTGGAGACTGCAGAGAAGAGGCAATGTTTAGCCTTAATATTAAAAAAATGATCATTCCAGGGAAAGATGTGTGGCAAAGGGGATTAAGGCAGAGGAATGGAGTAAACAAATGTAAGAGTTGTGGAATGCAAGTCGTGATTGGAAAAGAGGAAACAGTTTGGTGTGAGTCAATTTAAAAAACATGTTAATAGTGGGAACTGAGCCTGAAAAGCTAAATTGTGACTAGGTTGCAATGAGTTTGTAAGTAAGGTTTTTCAAATTCTATCTTATAGGCTAATGAGAATCAGATATTTTAAAGAGGGGAGTGATAGGAACGATTTATATTTCTGCTAGGTAGCTCAAGGTGGGGTAGATTTGAGAGGATTATTCAATAGCATAAGATAAGATAATGAGAACAAAACTTTGTGCTCACCAGGACCCAGTTCAGTCAAAACGTGGTCCACTGGAGAAGGGAATGGCAAACCACTTCAGTATTCCTGCCTTGAGAACCCCATGAACAGTATGAAAAGGCAAAAATATAGGAAACTGAAAGATGAACTTCCCAGGTCAGTAGGTGCCCAACATGCTACTGGAGATCGGTGGAGAAATAACTTCAGAAAGAATGAAAAGACAGATCCAAAGCGAAAACAATGCCCAATTGTTGATGTGACTGGTGACGAAAGTAAGGTCCGATGCTGTAAAGAACAATACTGCATAGGAACCTGGAATGCTAGGTCCATGTATCAGAGTAAATGGAAAATGGTCAAACAAGAGATGGCAAGAGTGAACATCAACATTTTAGGAATCAGTGAGCTAAAAATGGACTGGAATGGGCAAATTTAATTCAGATGACCATTATATCTACTACTGTGGGCAAGAGTCCTTTAGGAAAAAAATAGAGTAGCCCAAATAGTCAACAAAAGAGTCTGAAATGCAGTAGTTGGGTGCAATCTCAAAAAACAGGATGATCTCTGTTTGTTTCCAAGGCAAGCCATTCAATATCACAGTAATCCAATCTATGTTCATCAGTGATATTGGCGTGTAGTTTTCTTTTTTGTGGCGTCTTTGTCAGGTTTTGGTACTAGGGTGATGGTGGCCTCATAGAATGAGTTTGAAAGTTTACCTTCCTCTGCAATTTTCTGGAAGAGTTTGAGTAGGATAGGTGTTAGCTCTTCTCGAAATTTTTGGTAGAATTCAGCTGTGAAGCTGTCTGGACCTGGGCTTTTGTTTGCTGAAAGGTTTCTGATTACAGTTTCAATTTCCCTGCTTGGGATGGGTCTGTTAAGATTTTTTATTTCTTCCTGGTTCAGTTTTGGAAAGTTGTACTTTTCTAAGAATTTGTCCATTTCTTCCATGTTGTCCATTTTATTCTCATATAGTTGCTGACAGTAGTCTCTTATGATCCTTTGTATTTCTGTGTTGTCTGTTGTGATCTCTCCATTTTCATTTCTAGTTTTATTGATTTTATTTTTTTCTCTTTGTTTCTTGATGAGTCTGGCTAATGGTTTGTCAATTTTATTTATCCTTTCAAAAACCAGCTTTTGCTTTGTTGATTTTTGCTATGGTCTCTTTTGTTTCTTTTGCATTTATTTCTGCCCTAATTTTTAAGATTTCTTTCCTTCTACTAACTCTGGGGTTCTCTATTTCTTCCTTTTCTAGTTGCTTTAGGTGTAGAGTTAGGTTATTTATTTGTCTTTTTCTTGTTTCTTGAGGTATGCCTGCATTGCTATGAACTTTCCTCTTAGCACTGCTTTTACAGTGTCCCACAGGTTTTGGGTAGTTGTGTTTTCATTTTCATTCGTTTTTTGATTTCTTCTATGCCACAACCACTAAGGCTGAAGAAGCTAAAGGTGAATGGTTTTATGACGACTGACAAGACCTTCTAGAACTAACACCAAAAAAAGATGTCCTTTTCATTATAGAGGACTGGAATGCAAAAGTAGGAAGTCAAGAGATACCTGAAGTAACAGGCAAATTTGGCCTTGGAGTACAAAATGAAGCAGGACAAAGGCTAACAGAGTTTACACATTGGTCATAGCAAATACCCTCTTTAAACAACACAAGAGATGGTACAACATATGGACATCACCAGATGGTCAATACCAAAATCAGATTGATTATATTCTTTGAAGCCAAAGATGGAGAAGCTCTATACGGTCAAAAAAACAAGAGTAGGAGCTGATTGTGGTTCAGATCATGAACTCCTTATTGCCAAATACAGACTTAAATTGAAGAAAGTGGGGAAAACCACTAGACCATTCAGGTATGACCTAAGTCAAATCTCTTAAAATAATACAGTGGAGGTGATAAATAGATCCAAAGGATTAGATCTGATAGACAGAGGACCCAAAGAAATATGGACAGAGGTTTGTGACATTGTACAGGAGGTGGTGATCAAAACCATTGCCAAGGGGAAAAAATGCAAAATGACAAAATGGTTGTCTGAGGAGGCATTACAAATAGCTGAAAAAGAAGAGAAGTGAAAAGGAAGGGAGATAAGGAAAGATATATCCAACTGAATGCACAGTGCCAAAGAATAGCAAGGAGAGATGAGAAAGACTTCCTAATGATCAATGCAAAGAAATAGAGGAAAACAATAAAATGGGAAAGACTAGATATCTCTTCAAGAAAATTAGAGGTACCAAGGGAACATTTCATGCAGAAATGGGCACAATAAAGGACAGAAATGGTATGGACCTAACAGAAGCAGAAGAGATTAAGAAGAGGTGGCAGAAAGATACACAGAAGAACTATACAGAAAAGATCTTATTGACCCAGATAACCATGATGGTGTGATCACTCACCTAGAGCCAAACATCCTGATGTGAGAAGGCAAGTGGGCCTTAGGAAACAACACTACGAACAAAGCTAGTGGAGGTGATGGAATTCCAGTTGAGCTATTTCAAATCCTGAAAGATGATGCTGTGAAAGTGCTGCTTTCAATATGCCAGCAAATTTGAAAAACTCAGCAGAGGCCACAGGACTGGAAAAGTTCAGTTTTCATTCTAATCCCAAAGAAAGGCAACGCCAAAGAGTATTCAATCTATTGCACAACTGCCGTCATTTCACATGCTAGCAAGATAATGCCGAAAATTCTCCAGGTAGGCTTCAACAGTATGTGAACTGAGAACTTTCAAATGTTCAAGCTGGATCAGAGAGCCAGAGATCTCATCCAGAGATCAAACTGCGAATATCTGTTGGATCATCAAAAAAGCAAGAGAATTCCAGAAAAACAGCTACTTCTGCTTTATTGACTATATTAAAACCTTTGACAGTGTTGACCACAACAAACTGTGGAAAATTTCAAGAGATGGAATACCAGACCATCTTACCTGCCTCCTGAGAAATCTGTATGCAGGTCAAGAAACAACAGTTAGAGCTGGACATGGAACAACGGACTGGTTCCAAATTGGGAAAGGAGTATGTCAAGGCTGTATATTGTCACCCTGCTTATTTAACTTCTATGCAGAGGACATATGAGAAATGTTAACTGAATGAATTACAAGCTGGAATCAAGATTTCTGGGAGAAATATAAATAGCCTTAGATATACAGAAGACACCACCCTTATGACAGAAAGTGAAGAGGAACTAAAAAGTCTCTTGATGAAAGTGAAAGAGAAGAGTGAAAAAGTTGGCTTAAAGCTCAACATTCAGAAAACGAAGATCATGGCATCTGATCCCATCACTTCATGGGAAATAGATGGGGAAACAGTGTCAGACTTTATCTTTTGGGCTCCAAAATCACTGCAGGTGGTGACTGCAGTCATGAAATTAAAAGATGCTTACTCCTTGGAAGAAAAGTTATGGCCAACCTAGACAGCGTATTAAAAAGCTGAGACATTACTTTGCCAACAAAGGTCCATCTAGTCAAGGCTATGGTTTTTCCATTGGTCATGTATGGTTGTGAGAATTAGACTATGAAGAAAGCTGAATGCTGAAGAATTGATGCTTTTGATTTGTGGTGTTGGAGAAGATACTTGAGAGTCCCTTGGACTACAAGGAGATGTAAACAGTCCATCCTAAACTAGATCAGTTTTGGGTGTTCATTGGAAGGACTGATGTTGAAGCTGAAACTCCAATACTTCGACCACCTGATGAGAAGAGCTGACTCATTTGAAAAGACCCTGATGCTGGGAAAGATTGAGAACAGGAGGAGAAAGGGATGACAGAGGATGAGATGGTTGGATGGCATCACCGACTCAATGGACATGAGTTTGGGTAAACTCTGGGAGTTGGTGATGGATGGGGAGGCCTGTATGCTGCACTTAATGGGGTTGCAAAGAGTTGGATATAGCTGAGTGACTGAACTGAACTGAAAACAGAGCCTATGTTATAGAGGTTAATTGTTATTTTCAAATCTGACTGAATGATTGAGGTCATGCCATCCTGCAATAAAAGTATTAACAGGCTTTTACCCACTTTGAAATGTGCATTGTACAGATGCTTTTCAGGCATAATTGTGACCATGTTGGGATCTTATTCTGAATTGGTAATATAATGCGATTATTTTAAGTCAGCAGCATTTAACTGATCTGAGGTTTATTTCTATGTTTGATATTTAGAAGAGATGGATAAATGCCTCTTGTCCAGAATAATATTTTAACACAGATTTCACATAACAGAGTCTTCTGTGATGCCAAATTCTGCTCTTACTTATTTTGCACAAGAGACCAAAATTATGCTGTTTCCATCAGTGAAATTATTTTATGTTTTTGGTAAAAGTTAGTTTGCTTTATTCAATGTAGTGGAAAAATCAACTTTATTGATATGTTGTAAAAATACCTCAACTGTTTAGTGTTTTCACAAGATAAATTATCAAATAAAACAGTAAAGTCAGTGAAGTCTATTTGGGGCAATGAGGTTTAGAAAATATCTATACATCTGTTTCAGTAAACATAATGTCATCATGATAATCACATGGTTTATCAAGGAGAGATTTTTATGATGTTGTAAAAAGAGACTGGATTAAGACAGAAAAACATGATAACCAGTCTTAAGCCCATTGTTTGTTGTGAAGTGAAGTCCCTCAGTCGTGTCTGACTCTTTCCGACCCTGTGGACTGTAGCTTACTAGGCTCCTCTGTCCATGGGATTTTCCAAGCAATAGTACTGGATTGGGTTGCCATTTCCTTCTCCAGCGGATTTTCCCGACCCAGGGATCGAACCCAGGTCTCCCACATTGTAGATAGGCGCTTTACCGTCTGAGCCACCAGGGAAGTAGTGTGATCTTAAGTAAACCACCTCATATCTTCTTGATTAATTTTTGTCTGTGCTGGGACTTCATTGCTGTGTGTTGGCTTTCTCTAGCTGCAATGAGTAGAGGCTACCGTCTAGATGTGGTGCATGTGCTTCTCAATGTGGTGGCTTTCTTTGTTGCAGAGCATGGGCTCTAGGGTGTGCAGGCTTCAGTAGTTGTGGTGCATGGGGTTAGTTGTCCTGAGGCATGTAAAATCCTCCCGAAGCAGGGATCAAACCCATGTTTTCTGCCTTGGCAGTTGGATTCTCAACCACTGGACCACCAGAGAAGTCCTCATCTCATGTCTTTATTTTCAGTTCTATTATGTGTACCTTGGGGTTAGTAAAATCTACTTTATAATCTTGTTGTGAGGATTAAATATGCTAATGCATGAAATAATTCTAATATAGGTCTAGAAATATTCTGCATGCATGCTCAGTCATGACTGACTCTTTGCGACCCCATGGACTATAACCCACTGGGCTCCTCTGTCCACGGAATTTTTCAGGCAAGAATACTGGAGTGGGTTGATGTTTCCTACTCAGGGGATCTTCCTGATCCAGAGATTTAACCCATATCTCTTGCATCTCTTGCATTGGCAAGTGAATTCTTTATCACTGTGCCACCTGGGAAACCCCGAGAAACATTTGGTAATCAATAAATATTCATCTCTATTTCTAAACTAAAAAAAATTTTTTTTGCCTCCTAGTTGCAAAGTATATTGTCTGTGTGTGTGTGTGGTATTAGTCACTCAGTCGTGTCCGAGTCTTTGCAACTCCATGGAATGTAGCCCACCAGACTCGTCTGTCCATGAAATTCTCCAGGCAAGAATACTGGAATGGATTTCCATTCCCTTCTCCAGGGGATCTTCTTGACCCAGGGATCGAACCCAGCTCTCCTGCATTGCAGGCAGATTCTTTACTGTCTGAGGCACCAGGGAAGCACCTTCAAAGTATTTTAGGTAAGGGTAAGTCTAAGAAGATATGTTACAACAGGAGAAAAATTTTGGGTAATTGTGTAGCAAAATAAGCTATGCAATTTTGCTAATGGAAGTAGTTTGTTTAAGAGTAAAGAGAAACTTTTAACCAAAGTTTATTGTGGGACACTTTTGACCAATTTATTACAAGAATTTCTTATTTTAAGAAAATCGATTATATAAAATACTGAATTTAACATAGAGACCAGATGATAGACAGCATCAGCATCATAAACCTCAGTGGCCTTATATGGGACATGAAATCTGTGATTCTCATAGCTGTCAACATTCTTTGTTGTCTTGATGGCCAGCTTCCCTCCTTTACATTACCTGATTGACTCCTATATTATTTGTTTGCTGTCTATGATTTCAAACATTGAAATAAAGACTTGTTATTAGGCAAGACAGTTTCCCTTTCCTAAACTGTGAGTTGGATGTGGAGACTGATGACTAGAGAGGTTGCAACAGTAATGCAAACTCAGATGCTTGTGTTTCCCTACTGTTTTCAAAAGTCAAAGACATAGCAACAACAAAAAATAATACCTGACTGCATCAAACAGAAAAAAGAAAGCAAATTAACGTTGACCTTAAATAAATAAAAACAATCAGTTCTGTCTTTTTAGCTTCAGAATGGTAGCATGCATAAAGCCCTTCCACAAATAGTACTATTTCCAGCAAATTTTGTAATATATCTATAAGCTTATAAATCAGAAATCTTAGTAATTTTAAAAACCAAAAATTTCCATTCCTAGCACTCTGAAGACTGATAGAATTCTGTTGAATTTTTACTTTTAGCTTTGAGGATTGTGCCTTTCTCAATGGCAGGGCTAGCTTTCCTTAAAAATATTTTATTTCCCTTCAATGTGTGCTCCAAATGCTTTGATTTCTTATTGCAATTGCTGTTACCCAGCTACTTTTGAACTGTAGTGTTGGAAAAGACTCTTGAGAATACCTTGGACAGTAAGGAGTAAACCAGTCCATCCTAAAGGAAATCAGTCCTGAATATTCATTGGGAGGACTGATGCTGAAGCTGAAGTTCCAATACTTTGGCCACCTGATGTGAAAAACAGACTCCTTCGAAAAGACCCTGTGCAGGCAAGATTGAAGGAAAGAGAAGGGGATGACAGAGGATGAGATGGTTGGATGGCATCACTGACTCGATGGACATGAGTTTGAGCAAGCTCCGGGAACTAATGATGGACAGGGAAGCCTGGCGTGCTGCACTCCGTGGGGTTGCAAAGAGTCGGACACATTTGAGCGACTGAGCTGAACTGAACGGAACAAAAGTAAATGTTATCATAATATATGCCTAAGCATGAACCTAAAATTCAGGTTTTATTTGTTTTGCAAAATTGGCTTATGTTACCTTACATTCTGATCATTGGATTTATAGTTAATATTTACCCAAGATTAAACATATCATAATTGGACGATGTTCCAATAAAATACTGCTTCCTCATAGTTCAATTGGTAAAGAATCTGCCTGTGATGCAGAAGACCCCCAGTTCGATTCCTGGGTCGGGAAGATCCGCTGGAGAAGGGATAGGCTACCCACTCCACAATTTTCTTGGGATTCCCTTGTAGCTCAGCTGGTAAAGAATCTGCCTGCAGTGTGGGAGATTTAGGTTCAATCCCTGGGTTGGGAAGATCCCCTGGAGAAGGGAAAGACTACCTACTACAGTATTCTGGCCTGGAGAATTTCATGGACTAAGTTCATGGGGTTGCAAAGAGTCGGACATGACTGAGCAATTTTCATTTCGCCTTCATTTCACTTCCAACAAAATACTATTAGGCATTACATTTAGTTTCCTAGTGCTCACTGGCATTTAGTTTCATCCTGATTTTACTATAAGTGGTGTTTATTGGGGTCCTTTTTAAAAATCTTCTTTTGCCTTCAAATAAGTAAGGGGGATCTAGATACTTCAGTAATCTAAAGGGGATTAGATTTCACTAACTTAAAAACAACTTTATGATTTGGGATCAAATAGGATAAAGTTTAAAAGCAGTGATATATATCTAAACATCAGAATTATGAAAACAGCAGGTACCAGAGCAGTTCTAAAGATTTGTATATGTTGACACGTTTAAGGTCCTGGGAGAAAATGTGACTGTCAGCAATCTCATTTTGTTACTTTTTGTAAAAGATCTGCAGATTTTTTTTCTGTGTGACCTAAGAATCACACTATAAATTTTTCTTAGCTCCAAACATCAACCTGGCATCATGCAACCTACTCTGACTATATGATTTCCTTTATTCTTCTTTTATGTAATTTTTCCCA
This sequence comes from Nanger dama, assembly GCA_917880005.1. NCBI lineage: Eukaryota > Metazoa > Chordata > Mammalia > Artiodactyla > Bovidae > Nanger > Nanger dama. The sequence continues at coordinate 10,448,094 of CAKJTW010000010.1, forward strand.
AGATATTTCAGCTTTCTCATCTCATTCAGTTCAGTTCAGTTGCTCAGTCTTATCTGACTCTTTATGACCCCATGGACTGCAGCACGCCAGGCCTCCCTGTCCATCACCAACTCCTGGAGTTTACCCAATCTCGTGTCCACCAAGTCAGTGATGCCATCCAACCATATTATCCTCTGTTGTCTCCTTCTCCCCCTGCCGTCAATCTTCCCATCATCAGGGTCTTTTCAGATAAGTTAGTTCTTCACATCAGGTGGCCAAAGTGTTGGAGTTTCAGCTTCAGCATCAGTCCTTCCAATGAATATTCAGGATTGATTTCCTTTAGGATGGACTGGTTGGATCTCCTTACTGTCCAAGGGACTCTCAAGAGTCTTCTCCAACACCATAGTTCAAAAGCATCAATTCTTTGGTGCTCAGCTTTCTTTATAGTCCAACTCTCACATCCATACATGACTACTGGTAAACCATAGATTTAACCAGATGGACATTTTTTGGCAAAGTAATTTCTCTGCTTTTTAATGAGCTGTCTAGGTTGGTCATAGCTTTTCTTCCAAGGAGCAAGCATCTTTTAATTTCATGGCTGCAGTCACCATCTGCAGTGATTTTGGAGCACCCCCAAAATAAAGTCTGTCACTCTTTCCCTGTCTATTTGCCATGAAGTGATGGACCAGATGCCATGATCTTAGTTTTCTGAATGTTGAGTGTTAAGCCAATTTTTTCACTCTCCTCTTTCACTTTCATCAAGAGGCTCTTTAGTTCCTCTTCACTTTCTGCCGTAAGGATGGTATCATTTGCGTATCTCAGGTTATTGATATTTCTTCGAGCAATCTTGATTCCAGCTTGTGTTTCACCTAATACAGCATTTCTCATGATGTACCCTGCATATAATTTAAATAAGCAGGGTGTCAATATAACAGCCTTGACATATTCCTTTCCTGATTTGGAATAAGTCTGTTCCATGTCTGGTTCTAACTCTTGCTTCTTGACCTGCATACAGATTTCTCAGGAGGCAGGTCCGATGGTCTGGTATTCCCATCTCTTTCAGAATTTTCCACAGTTTTTTGTGATCCACACAGTCAAAGGCTTTGGCATAGTCAATAAATCAGAACTAGATGTTTTCCTGGAACTCTCTTGCTTTTTTGATGATCCAGTGGATGTTGGCAATTTGATCTCTGGTTCCTCTGCCTTTTCTAAATCCAGCTTGAACATCTGGAAGTTTATGGTTCATATACTGTTGAAGCCTGGCTTGGAGAATTTTGAGCATTACTTTACCAGCATGTGAGATGAGTGCAATTGTGTGGTAGTCTGAGCATTCTTTGGGATTGCCTTTCTTTGGAATTGGAATGAAAACTGACCTTTTCCAGTCCTGTGGCCACTGCTGAGTTTTTCAAATTTGCTGGCTTATTGAGTGCAGCACTTTCACAGCATCATCTTTTAGGATTTAAAGTAGCTCAACTAGAATTCCATCACCTCCACTAGCTTTGTTAGTAGTGATGCTTCCTAAGGCCCACTTGACTTTGCACTTCAGGATGTCTGGCTTTAGGTGAGTACCACACCATCATGATTATCTAGGTTATGAAGATCTTTTTTTTTTTTTTGTTCTTCTGTGTATTCTTGCCACCTTTTCTTAATCTCTTCTACTTCTGTTAGGTCCATACCATTTCTATCCTTTATTGTGACCATCTTTGCATGAAATGTTCCCATAATATCTCTAATTTTCTTGAAGAGATCTATAATCATTCCCATTCTATTGTTTTCTTCTATTTCTTTGCATTGATCACTGAGGAAGGGTTTCTTATCTTTCCTTGCTATTTTTTGGAACTCTGAGTTCAGTTGGGTATATCTTTCCTTTTCTCCTTTGCCTTTTGCTTCTCTTCTTTTCTCAGCTATTTTTAAGGCCTCCTCAGACAACCATTTTGCCTTTTTGCATTTCTTTTTCTTGGGAATGGTCTTGATCACTGCCTCCTGTATAGTGTCATAAACTTCAGTCCATAGTTCTTCAAGCACTCTATCAGATCTAATCCCTTGAATCTATTTGTCACTTCTACTGTTTAATTGTAAGGGATTTAAATCATACCTGAATGGTCTAGTGGTTTTCCTTACTTTCTTCAATTTAAGTCTGAATTTGGCAATAATTATCTCATTAGGTAGTAATAACATTTGTATACAAACCTGAAGTAATTTTTTTCCTTCATTGACTCAAAACCTATATGTTAAATATGCCTCTATTTTCTGAATCTGGCACTGGGGATACAAAATGTAATAAAATATGGTCCACAGATGATTAAATATACAAGATGAGAAGTTCTGATAATGATGAGTCAAATGATACGGAGTTGTAACTAGATGATATTAATATTATCTAGGACCTTAGTTCTTAACTTTAGGTGCATGTTAGAATCGTCTGGAGAGGTGCAAAAATTCTTATGCCCAGATGGCTGCCCAGGTCAATTAAATCAGAATTTTGGAGGGTGGCTTCCAGGCCTCAGTTTTATCTTGAAGCTTTCTAAGAGATTCTAATGTGAAGCCAACTTTGAAAATCACAGGTCTAGATATTTGCAGATGGAGTCCCAGAAGAGTTGAGACTTGAGTTGACAGTTTACTTAGATATGTGAAGAAATGGGGATGTCATAATAGGAGGAAAGTGCATTTTGAAGAGGCAAAGGATTATGAAAATAGCTTGAAGTTTTAGGCAATTCACAGGTTATTCAGTACAGCAGAAGGAAAGATAGAGAATGAAATGCCCTAAAATTTGAGGAAGAGGTAGGTAGAAAACTAATTATAAAGAACTTTGACCTACTTATTTCCAACAGAAATGATCATCACAGTGATAAAATGGCAAAGGATAAGAGGAGTGAGCTTAGAATGAAGTAGAAGAATAAAGATGCAAGACTAGGAGTGGATGGCTATGAGGAAGAAAGGAACGTGCCAGGATGGAAAGGAGCCAGTAAGTCAAATGGTCAAAGGCAGAGGGGTTGGTAGAATCATGAGGAAAGAAGTTTTGTTTAATATAGGAAAGTTTTGGTATCCAGTGTTGGTGTCAGACTTAGCTAATATTTCTACACAATTGTTACCTCCAGTGGACTTTTGGATCATGGGGGACAGTGCCTGGGAGAGGAGGTAGAGGGAACTAGGTAAGGTGGTCCATGTTCTCTGTTACCTGGCTAGAGGTATTAGGATTCAGTTATTTCAGGCATGGAGAATCAGAGACCTGGGCTGAGGAGCAGATTGTGAGGTTGGTATTTAATATTTACTCTAATATTCTGGGGTTGAAAACTTCTGGCTGTACCAGCAAATTTAGGATCTTTAGACATCTGTAATCACATACCCTACCTTACCACTTGTTACTATGTATCCACTCTCTCTGCTTCTGTTAGGGACATTTACACAAGCATACTGGATCACACCATGTGAAAATATTTTGGTTCTACAATTATTCCTTTTCTTATTTATTAACAATTTTCTTTTTCTGCTGGGCCATTGCCAACAATATACCAACATGTTTGCTGTCTTTAAAATAACCCCCTGACTTTACATGTCCTCCGTGTAACACTCTTATGTTTCTTATCCTTATTATCTTAACCTATTTATTATATCTGTGTTTCTTAACCCTTTCAGAAGGGTTACCTCTCTTCACTCTATGTCCTTTACCTCAATTTTCTTCTGAACACACTCCAACAGGATTTTCACTTTCTCTATGCCTCTAAAATCACTCTTGTTAAGATCATTAATGGCTTTCAAATTGCCAAAATCAATGGTAATTTGAATTTAATTTAACTGAATTTAATTTCGGAGAAGGTAATGGCACCCCACTCCAGTACTCTTGCCTGGAAAATCCCACGGACGGAGGAGCCTGGTAGGCTGCAGTCCATGGGGTCGCTAAGAGTATCTTACCTGACTTTATTTGCACCATTTGGCAGTAGTTAGTCCTAATATCCTGAACACTGTCTTCCTTTGAATTAGGATACTATTCCCTTTTGGTTTTACCCATATCTTAGTGGTCACATGTTCTCAGTCTCCCTTGCATTTATTTCCTATTCTTAACTTTTCTATTGCTCTTTCTTCCTTCCTTAGCTGCATCCATTCCCCAGTTCATCTGGTCCAGTGGCATGGCTTTGATTTCTATCAATATGTTGACTCATATTTATATATCCAGCCTGTTCTATGAGTTCTAGGCTCATTGGTCAAAGTGTCATTTTTAAAATTGCTACTTGGAGTTCAAGTAGATATCTTATGCCTCAAACAGAAATCCTTTATTAAGTCTTATTTCTTCCCTAGTGTTCTCCTACGTTAATAGTTAAATCACAATTCTTAAAATAATGGATAAAACTTGTATGATTTACAGGCTTCCCAGGTGGCATGGGTAATCAAGAACCCACCTCCCAATGCAGGAGACATAAGAGATGTGGATTTGACCCCTGGGTTGGGAAGATCCCCTGGAGGAGGGCATGGTAATCCAGTCCAGTATTCTTGCCTGGAGAATCCCCATGGACAGAGGAGCCTGGCAGGCTACAGTCTGCAGTGTTACAAAGAGTCGGACACGACCGAAGTGACTTAGCATGATCACTGGGTTGGGAAGATCCCCTGCATGAGGGCAATGCAAGCCACTCCAGTATTCTTGCTTGGGGAATCCGCATGGACAGAGGAACCTGGCGGGTTACAGTACATATGTTGCAAACAGTTGAACATGACTGAAGGGCTTAGTATGCACACATGTATGATTTACTCTTGGCTAGTTCTTGACCTGTGCTTTTGCTACTCTTACTCTTGACTCACTGTACTGGCCATACTGATCTTCTTGCTGTTTTTAAGCATGCCAGGCACACTCCCACCTCAGGGCCTTTGCTCCTGCTGTTCCATTCCCTGCAGTATGTTTAACTCCAGATATTCATGAGGCTTACTCTCTTCATTCTTGTCTTTGCTCAAATATCTTTTCAGCAAAGCTTTTCTTGTTCACCCTAAAAGAGAAAGCTTTCCTTTATAACTCTCTATTCAATTCTTATTTTTCTCTGAAGAAGTTACCACTGTCTTCTGACATCCTGTTACTTGTTTATTTACTGTTTGCCTGTCTTTCATACTAAACAGAAAGCTCTAAGAGGGCAGGGATTGTTGTCTGTATTGTTTCCAGCTTAATTTTTATTTTTATTTTTTTGTTTCCAGCTTTATTTTTAGCATCTAGAATAACACAAAGTAAGGAGCTCAGTAAATATTTGTTAACTGATTGATCCAGTGAATGAACTACCTGTTAATAAAAGTGGATTCTCCTTAGATAAGAATTAATCATCTTGTGTCAGAATAATCTGATATAGTTTCCTATTGCTAGAAAAATTTTAAATTATTATATGAAAAAGCCATTATTTTTAAGCTTGCAGCTAGACTTATCTTGATATGTCCTCTTAAGTGAATTTCTAAGCAATGTAGCAAATTGCTCTTAGTCTTATCCTAACGATTAATCTGGTGTGTGTGTTGTGTGTGTGTGTGTGTGTGTGTGTGTGTGTGTTAGCTGCTCAGTTGTGTTCGACTCTTTGCGACTCCATGGACTGTAGCCCGCCAGGCTAATCTGGTATTTGAAGTATAATAGGAAGCATTAATTTTCCTTTGTTTTATCAGAGTCTGACTTTGTGATATATTAGCAGTCTTTCTCCTCCTACTTCTTTTTTTAACTACCCCTTCAGCATAATAACCTTCCCTTGTGGCTCAGCTGGTAAAGAATCTGCCTGCAATGCAGGAGACCTGGGTTCAATCCCTGCGTTGGAAAGATCCCCTGGTGAAGGGAAAGTCTACCCATTCCAGTATTCTGGCCTGGAGAATTCCTTGGACTATACAGTCCATGGGGTTGCAAAGAGTTGGACATGACTGAGCGACTTTCACTTTCACCATTATAATGATACATAAAATATGAAGAAAAGTGTGGGAGCAATTAGTTAGACTCCAGTGATACATTCTATGTTCTACATCAATGGATAGGATTTAAGTGGAACACAAGATGAGCTGCATTCCTTCAAAACTGACTAATACATTGAACTAATCTGAGAAAAATGACTTGGCACTCACTGTAAAGGTTAGCTGACAGAGCAGATGGTTGAGATGATTTTTATTTTTCACATTAAGATGTCACTTTTAAAATTAATGCTGTGCATAATAAAATTCTTAGTTCAGTGGCTTATCATTTTCATGAAAATCTAAAATGCAAGTCACTTACTTCTACAATTGTAAACATAAATCGCCATGGCACATAGCATGTCAACTATCAGAAATGGCCTTTTGAATAAGTAGTCATGCATCAATTGCCTTTGAGAAATGTGTTATTTCTGTGTTTTTCCTGATAAAGAGAAAAGGTGACAATGAGAACTAAAAGCATGAAAGCTAATAACACTTAGAAAATAGTAAAAATCCTTACAACAGAAAAATGATGACTTATGTTTACATTTCTAGTTTGTATTTTCAGATTTATAAAGTATGGTTTTATTTCCAAATTAAACAGCAGACACTGAGTAATGTAATACAAAATTGATTTCATTCATCAGCTTAACTGGAAGTATTAGAGGTGCCACATTGATATATAGCATTTAATCAAAAGAAAAGCACCCAATTGCTGAATTCGAAGGCTCATATGATAATAAATCCTCAATCCACACTAGAATTGTATGTTCCTAAGCAACAGTAGTCCTCTAGTGACTTCATTATGATCAAGTTAATGTGTGTTTTTTCTCAAGGGTAGTTTGAGACGCAAACCATAATGATTATGCATATTGGAATTATAGGTGAAAATCCCACATATGATATTATTTTGATATTATAAATAGTTCTGTGCATAACAACAAAGTAAATGAGGTTCACAATAAGATCGAGGGCTTGGGGGCTCTTTTGGTATTGTAATTCATGAGCTTTCCAACCTCAGGCTGGGGACATATTTGTAATTTACTTCATTTCTTGTAATTCATTTTAGGCTGGAAAGACTCTCAGGTTGCACTTTCAAGGTTTTACAGGTATAACTGCTTGTGATGTGTTTGTGATTCTGATGATGACTTTAAATATTAAAACTGCCACTCTCATAATATTTACATAGATCTAAAACTAATAACTACATAGGAAATGGTAGCTTTCTGCTTATAGAAACGCTTCCTATGATTTAATAGTTGATATCCATTTAAAAATCCAATCTTAAAACATATTAATGCCTATGCAAAGCTCTTTATTTTCTACTGATGAAACCCACAAATGGTAAAGTATAATTCAGTTTAAATACTGACAAAGTAATGACAGAATTTAGAAACATCAGAATTTCTACATTCTGGTGAGTATTATTTTCTTCAAAGTTGTTCTGTTAGCAATTTGCATACTTATTTCAATGACTCTACTATTATTCAAAACATATTGGTCCTAACTAAATAAATCCTCTTTTCTTTTTAAAATTGTGATGTAAAACACATGAAATCTATTTAACTTTTTAAGTGTACAGTACTGTCAGATATAAACACAATATTATACAGCAGATCTCTAGAGCTTTTTCATCTTGAATGACTAAAAATTTATACCTATTTTTCAGTGTATTAGGGTTCGCCAGAGGAACAAAACAAATAAAGTGTATAACTGTATGTATATATAATATATATGTGTAATATGGGCTTCCCAGGAGCCTCAGTGGTAAAGCATCTGCCTGCCAATGCAGGAGATGAAAGAGATGTGGGTTCAATCCCTGGGTTGGGAAGATCCCCGGAGGAGGAAATGGCAACTCACTCTAGCATTCTTGCCTGGAAAATATTCCATGGATAGAGGAGCCTGAAGGGTTTTAGTTCATGTGTTGCAAAGAGTTGGACAAGACTGAACATGGCCACATGTGCATGTGTGCGTGCCTGTGCGTGCGTGTACACACACACATGAAATTTACTGTAAAGAATTGGCTTAGGATACTATGGAGGCTGAGAACGCTCAAGATCTGCAGTTGGAAATCTGGAAACTTGGGAAAGCAGATGTGCAGTCTGAGTCTGAAGGTTTGAATACTCAAATTATTAATATTTTTTGTTCTGGATTTTGGGTAACCACAAAGGTAGGAAATGTCTTATACTTAAGTAGGAAATGATTGTACTAAGATTAAGTAATATTTGTCAACAATTCTTGGATGATATTTTCCAGTCTGTATGTTTCTAGTTATTACTTAAAATGAGTATGCACTATCAGTTGTGTATTAGTTTCCAGACAGAATGGCTAATTTCTAGACTATCATAATAAGAAGATTTAAAAAAATCCAGTAATAGATAGCTAGGAAAATTATGGAATGAAGTTTAAGTTACATGTATTTCTTTAATCTTCCAACTATCTGTTCAATTCAGTCGCTCAGTTGTGTCCAACTCTGTGATCCCATGGACTGCAGCACGCCAGGCCTCCCTGTCCATCACCAACTCCCAGAGCTTACTCGAACTCATGTCCATTGAATCGGGGAAGCCACCCAACCATCTCATGCTCTGTCGTCCCCTTCTCCCACCTTCAATCTTTCCCAGCATCAGGGTCTTTTCAAATGAGTCAGTTCTTTGTAACAGGTGGCCAAAGTATTGGAGTTTCAGCTTCAGCATTAGTCCTTCCAATGAACACCCAGGACTGATTTCCTTTAGGATGGACTGGTTGGATCTCCTTGCAGTCCAAGGGACTCTCAAGAGTCTTCTCCAACACCACAGTTCAAAAGCATCAATTCTTCAGTGCTCAGCTTTCTTTATAGTCCAGCTCTCACATCCATACCTGGCTACTGGAAAAACCATAGCTTTGACTAGATGGAACTTTGTTAGCAAAGTAATGTTTTTGCTGTCTAGGTTGGTCATAACTTTTCTTCCAAGGAGTAAGCATCTTTTAATTTCATGGCTGCAGTCACCATCTGCAGTGATTTTGGAGCCCCTCCAAAATAAAATCTCACTGTTTCCATTGTTTCCTCATCTATTTCTCCATCATCCACCATAAATTATAATTTTTAATAAGTATTGTAGTGCTATTTGCCAACCGTTGGTACACTTAACATATATGACCCTGAACTTTCCTGTCTGTAAGGGGACAGCACCTGTTACTGTATATCAGGCTTGTCCTGTGATCTGTTCCAGGGTTTCAAGCCCTCACCAAATCTGTCTTTACTTGAACATAATACTTAACATGGATACTCACTAAATAACAGAAGAAAAATTCTACTTTTAAATGTAAAATGTCAAATGAAATTAAGCAAAATTTAAGAAAAAAAAATGAAAAAGTGGTACTTGTAATTTCTTCCTGACTCTGGAAATCTTAACATATAGTAATGGCAATCAATACATCTTTATTTGTTAATTGGTAGAAAATAACTTTATGAAAATTCCAAAGCATGATCAGTAATTCAAATACTTAAGGAATGCTATACAACTTTTCGAATTTGCACACATGCATATGCATGTGTGAATGAATATATTTGGGGGTGCATAACTTCCTACACTTGTGAGAATGTATTGCTACTTATCAATGTTTCATTAAAAATGTTATTATGTTCACATGAGAGTGGTAAATAATAACATTTTATTATAACTATTAATCAATCATTTCTTAATACAATTAGGACATGATTCTCAAAGTATGGATTTTTGGATCACAGTAGCATGACCATATAAATGTCATGGAAATTTGAAAAAAAAATGTAAAAAGAAAGAAATACAGAAAGAAATGTAAAATCTCAGGTTCCAAGATTTACTGAGTCAGAGCCTTTATTGTATGATTATTTTAACAGGATCATCACATGATTTATATGCATGTTCAAATTTGACAAGTTGTTCACGTTAGGACATTTAATTTGGCAACAAGGAAGAAGATGGTGATGGTACCTTGGTTGGCTACTTAGGCAATTAATAGTCTAGGTAAATGCTACTGAAGGTCTGAACAGCATGATAGTGTGAAAAATTTAAAAGTAATTCCCATGTGGGGTCCATTCTGTAATATCCTTTTGCAGTGGATCTAAGGTGAAGCTTAAGTATAAGTATTTTTTAAATCTTCCCTGATGATTATACAGCTCCCTTGTGCATTCACAGTTGAGAATCATTGCTCTATAGACTAGGATCTTTAAAATAAGAATCAATATAGTGAAAAAGAGTATACTACCCAAAGCAATTTATAGATTCAATGCAATCCCTATCAAGCTATCAATGGTATTTTTCACAGAGCTAGAATAAATAATTTCACAATTTGTATGCAAATACAAAAAACCTCAAATAGCAAAAGCAATTTTGAGAAAGAAGAATGGAACTGAAGGAATCAACCTGACTGACTTCAGGCTCTACTACAAAGCCACAATCATCAAGACAGTATGGCACTGGCACAAAGACAGAAATATAGAACATTGGAACAAAATAGAAAGCCCAGAGATAAATCCATACACCTATGACACCTTATCTTTGACAAAGGAGGCAAGAATATACAATGGATTAAAGACAATCTCTTTAACAAGTGGTGCTGGGAAAACTGGTCAACCACTTGTGAAAGGATGAAACTAGAACACTTTCTAACACCATACACAAAAATAAACTCAAAATGGATTAAAGATTTAAACGTAAGACCAGAAACTATAAAACTCCTAGAGGAGAACGTAGGCAAAACACTCTCTGACATACATCATAGCAGGATCCTCTGTGACCCACCTCCCAGAATACTGGAAATAAAAGCAAAAATAAACAAATGTAAGTAAAATTAAAAGCTTCTGCACAACAAAGGAAACTATAAGCAAGGTGAAAAGACAACCTTCAGAATGGGAGAAAATAATAGCAAATGAAGCAACTGACAAAGAATTAATCTCAAAAATATACAAGCAACACCTACAGCTCAATTCCAGAAAAATAAATGACCCAATCAAAAAATGGGCCAAAGAACTAGACAGTCCTCCAAAGAAGACATTCAGATGGCTAACAAACACATGAAAAGATGCTCAACATCACTAATTATCAGAGAAATGCAAATCAAAACCACAATGAGGTATCATTTAACTCCAGTCAGAATGGCTGCGATCCAAAAGTCTACAAACAATAAATGCTGGCGAGGGTGTGGAGAAAAGGGAACCCTCTTACACTGTTGGTGGGAATGCAGACTGGTACAGCCACTATGGAGAACAGTGTGGAGATTCCTTAAAAACTGGAAATAGAACTGCTTTATGACCCAGCAATCCCACTGCTGGGCATACACACCGAGGAAACCAGAATTGAAAGAGACACATGTAATCCAATGTTCATCACAGCACTGTTTATAATAGCCAGGATATGGAAGCAAACTAGATGTCCATCAGTAGATGAATGGATAAGAAAGCAGTGGTACATATACACAATGGAGTATTACTCAGCCATTAAAAAGAATCCATTTGAATCAGTTCTAATGAGATGGATGAAACTGGAGCCTATTATACAGAGTGAAGTAAGCCAGAAAGAAAAACACCAATATTGTATATGAATGTGTATATATGGAATTTAGAAAGATGGTAATGATAACCCTGTATGCAAGACAGCAAAAGAGACACAGATGTATAGAAAAGTCTTTTGGATTCTGTGGGAGAGGGCGAGGGTGGGATGATTTGGGAGAATGGGATTGAAACATGTATAATATCATATATGAAACGAATTGCCAGTCCAGGTTTAATGCATGATACTGGATGCTTGGGGCTGGTGCACTGAGATGACCCAGAGGGCTGGTACAGGGACAGAGGAGAGAGGGGAGCTCAGGATGGGGAACACGTGTATAACCGTGGTGGGTTCATGTTGATATATGGCAAAACCAATACAATATTGTATAAATTTATATTAAAAAAATAAAAATAAAAGATAATGATTGACATAAAAAAGTAAAATAAGCACAGTAAAAGTAAATAATGATGTGACAGGATGGTAATACAAATGTAAATTAGCTTCTTAATTATACCAGAAAACTCCCTACTTCATTAAAAAACTTTGATTTAGTTTTTACTTTTAAAAAATTTTAAAAAACAAATAGTACTTATTTATTTGGATTTTGAATTATCAAATAAAATTTGTCTTTCTTTCAATTTTCATTGTATGGAATTTTTGCTCATGCTTTCAGCCCGTCATGCCTTAAATTAATTTTCTTAAACACACTGTCTGCCTTAAAAAAAAAACCTAAACATATATGGGCTTCCCTGGTGGCTCAGACGATAAAGCATCTGCCTACTATGCGGGAGACCTGGGTTCGATCCTTGGGTCAGGAATTTCCCCTGGAGAAGGAAATGGCAACCCATTCCAGTAGTCTTACCTGGAAAATCCCATGGACGGAGGAATCTGGTAGGCTACAGTCCATGGGGTCGTAAAGAGTTGGACATGAATGAGCGACTTCACTTCACTTCACTTCATAGAATAAATTGTTTCCTTGAGGAATTCATAAGGCATGAATACTATATATCTAATTATGAAGATTAGACTTTTCTTAAACATTTCATTAAAAAATGAATAGGATATAAGAAAAATACTTAGGAAGCAGATTCATGTAGAGTCAACCAATTTTAATACAAAATATTTTTCTTCTTCATTTTTATTTTGGATTTATCATAAATTTGAATGTTTCTCAGTATTAATATAAGGGCTCAGTATTATTACTTTTAAAATATTTTGGTGCACATTTCTCAAACCCATTAAGATACATCAGCTAGCACTCAGGTTTGCAGTACTCAGAATTTAAGGTTATAGGTGGCAAATTTAGAATTTCTTGGCTCTTACTTTCACAGAGTACAGTTGTTCACAAAGGTTATTAGCAATATCAAGTAGTTTTCAAGCTCCAAGGCTTTAACCAATTCACTTTTTCCTCCTCTGGTTCTCAGATAAAATAATGCTTTTTATTTATTCTATTGCTCAGAGAAGAAAGAAAGGAGCTATTTTTTTCCTTTGAACACATGCTACTTTGTCATAACATTGTGCAGGCAGCTTTATGTACAAACGATCTAACTCTTATAACAAATTTACCAGGTAGTGTTAAACTCAGATCTGCCTGACTTCCAGCCTATGCAGATTTGATTAACTGCTTCATTCTTGTTTATTAAATGTCCCAGAGCTCTGTTGGCATTTACCAATATTTTTCAGAAACTCTTTTTGCTCTTATAAAACATCTTTTTGCAGTTGCCAACATATTAATAGTATCATAATACCCCTTGTTTAAGTTTATACTTTTGTTTATAACCCTCTAGCCTCTGCCTCCCTGGTGGCTCAGTGGTAAAGAATCTGCCTGTCAATGTAGGAGACAATCCCTATGTAGGTTCAATCCCTACGTTGGGAAGATCCACTCAAAAGGAAATGGCAACGCCTTGGATCCTGTCAAAATAAATCTACTTTAGTACTTTGAATCTTCCCAAATTCTTTGTTCTCCTGTGTGTGTTGTTTGGTGTGCCTGGGATGCTATTATTCCTTCCTAATCCCATGGCAAATTTCCACCCTTTATATTAGCCTGGTTCTCCAGAGAAAGGGAACTAAAGAAAGTATACATATAAAGAGATTTATCATCAGAAATTGGTTCATGTGATCAAGGAGGCAGAGAAGTCCCAGGACCTGCAGCTGGCAAGCTGAAGACCCAGGAGAGCTGGTGGTATAGTTCTAGGCTGAGTCTGAAGACTTGACAACCAGAGAAACTAGTGGTGTAAGTTCCAGTTGGGGTCCAAAAATATGAAAGTGTTAGTTGGTCAGTTGTGTCTGACTCTTTGGTATATCATGAACTTTCCTTGGAAGGAAAGTTATGACCAACCTAGACAGCATATTAAAAAGCAGAGATATTACTTTGCCAACAAAGGTCCATCTTGTCAAGGCCACAGTTTTTTTTTTTTCCAATAGTCAGGTATGAATGTGAGATTTGGGCTATAAAGAAAGCTGAGTGCTGAAGAATTGATGCTTTTGAACCATGGTGTTGGAGAAGACTCTTGAGAGTCCCTTGGGTTGCAAGGAGATCAAACCAGTTCATTCTAAAAGAAATCAGTCCTGAATAGTCATTGGAAGGACTGATGTTGAAGCTGAAACTCCAATACTTTCGCCACCTGATGCAAAGAGCCGACTCATTTGAAAAGACCCTGATGCTTGGAAAGATTGAAGGCAGGAGAAGAAGGGGATGACAGAGGATGAGATAGTTGGATGGCATAACTGACTCAATGGACATGAGTTTGAGTAAACTCCGGGAGTTGGTGATGGACAGGGAGGCCTGGCGTGCTGCAGTCCATGGGGTCACCAAGAGTCAGACATGACTGAGCGACTGAACTGAGTTGAACTGTGGCCTACCAGCCTCCTCTAGTCATGGAATTCTCCAGGGAAGAATTCTAGTGTAGGTTGCCATTCCCTTCTCCAGGGGATCTCTCCAACCCAGGGATTGAACCCAGGTTTCTTACATGGCAGGAAGATTCTGATCCACCAGGGAAGCCCCAAAGGCAGGAGAAAACTGATGTCCCAGCATGAAGAACATCAGGCAGAGAAATAATCCTCTATTTGCCTTTTGTTCTATTTAAGACTTCAGTGGATTGGGTGTGGCTCTTCCACACTGGGGAGACAATATAATTTAATTAGTCTGATTCAAATGTCAATCTCATCCAGAAACACTAACAGACATAGCTAGAATAGTGTTTAAGCAAATACCCATGCTCCTCTGTTTCAGTCAACTTGATACAAAAAGTTAATCATCACAACTTCCTATAACATTTAACTGAGGTATCCTGTGCTTTCAAGCTCTTCCTGAACATTATGTTGCTGTTTAATAGCTTAGTGGTGTTTGACTCTTTGTCACCCCATGGACTGCAGCACGCGAAGCTTCCCTGTCCTTTACTATTTCCCAGAGTTTGCTTAAACTCGTGTCCATTGAGTCAATGATGTCATCCAACCATCTCATCCTCTGTTGTCCCCTTCTTGCCTGCCTTCAATCTTTTCCAGCATCAGGGTCTTTTCCAATGAGTTGGCTCTTCGCCTGAGGTGGCCAAAGTATTGGAGTTTCAGCTTCAGCATCAGTTTTTCCAATGAATATTCAGTATTGATTTCCTTTAGGACTGACTGGTTTGACTCCTTGCTGTCCAAGGAACTCTCAAGAGTCTTCTACAGCATCACATTCAAAAGCATCAGCTCTTCAGTGCTCAGCCTTCTTAATAGTCCAGTTCTCACATCTGTACATGATTACCAGAAAAACCACAGCTTTGACTAAACGGACCCCTATCAGCAAAGTAATCTCTCTGCTGTCTAGATTTCTAACAGCTTTTCTTCCAAGGAGCAACTGTCTTTTAATTTCATGGCTGCAGTCACCATCCATAGTGATTTTGGAGCCCAAGAAAATAAAGTCTGTCACTGTTTCCATTTTTTCCCCATTTTTGCCATGAAGTGATAGGACAGGATGGCATGATCTTAGTTTTTTGAATGGTGAATTTTAAGCTCGCTTCTTCACTCTCCTCTTTCACTTTCATCAAGAGGCTCTGTAATTCCTCTTGATGTGCCATAAGGGTGGTATCATCTGCAAATCTGAGTTTACTGATTTTCTCCTGGAAATCTTGATTCCAGCTGGTGATTTATTGAGCCTGGCATTTCACATGATGTGCTCTAAGTTAAATAAGCAGGGTGAAAACACACAGCCTTGATGTACTCCTTTTCCAATTTTGAACCAGTCTGCTATTCCGTGTCCAGTTCTAACTGTTGCTTCTTGATTTGCAAACAGGTTTCTCAAGAGGCAGGTTAGGTGATCTGGTATTCCCATCTCTTTAAGAATTGTCTACAGTTTGGTGTGATGTCAATAAGGCAGAAGAAGATGCTTTTCTGGAATTTCCTTGTTTTTCTTAGATTCAATGGATGTTGGCAATTTGGTCTCTGGTTTCTCTGCTCTTTCTAAACCCACCTTGAACATATGGGAGTTCTTGGTTTATGTACTGTTGAAACCTGGCTTGAAGGATTTTGAGCATTGTCTTGCTAGCATGTGAAATGAGTGCAACTGTGCAGTAGTCTGAGCATTTTTGGTATTGCCCTTCTTTGGTATTGGAATGAAAACTGAACTTTTTAAGTCCTGTGGCCACTGCTGAGTTTTCCAAACTTTCTGGCATATTGAGTGCAGCACTTTCACAGCATCATTTTTTAGGACTTGAAATAGCTCAGCTGGTATTCCATCACTTCTACTACCTTTGTTCATCATGATGATTCCTAAGGCCCACTTGACTTCACACTCCAAGATGTCTGATTCTAGGTGAGTGATCAGGCCGTCATGGTTATCTGGGTCATTAAGATCAGTTTTGTATAGTTCTTCTGTGTATTCTTGCCACCTCTTCTTCTGTTAGGTCCATACCATTTCTGTCCTTTATTGTGACCATCTTTGCATGAAATGTTCCCTTGGTATCTCTACATTTCTTGAAGAGATCTCTAGGCTTTCCCATTTTGTTTTCCTCTATTTCTTTGCATTGATACCTTAGGAAGGCTTTCTTATTTCTCCTTGCTATTCTTTGTAACTCTGCATTCAAATGGGTATATCTTACCTTTTCTTCTTTGCCTTTTGCTTCTCTTCTTTTCTCAGCTATTTGTAAGGCTTCCTCAGACAACCATTCTGCATTTTTGTATTTCTTTTGCTTCAGGATGGTTTTGATTGCCACTTCCTTTACAGTGTTATGAACCTCTGTCCATAGTTCTTCAGGCAGTCTGCCCATCAGATCTAATCCCTTAAATATATTTGTCACTTCCACTGTATAATCATAAAGGATTTGATTTAAGACATACCTGAATGGTCTCGTGGTTTTCCCTACTTTTTCAATTTAAGTCTGAATTTTGTAATAAGGAGCTCATGATCTAAGTCAAGGCTATGGTTTTTCCAGTGGTCATGTTTGAATGTGAGGGTTGGACTATAAAGAAAGCTGAGCACCGAAGAATTGATGCTTTTGAACTGTGGTGTTGGAGAAGACTCTTGAGAGTCCCTTGGACTGCAAGGAGATCCAACCAGTCCATCCTAAGGCAGATCAGTCCTGGGTGTTCATTGGAAGGACTAATGTTGAAGCTGAAACTCCAATACTTTGGCTACCTGATGCGAAGTGCTCACTCATTGGAAAAGACCTTGATGCTGGGAAAGATTGAGTGCAGGAGGAGAAGGGGGTAACGGAGGATGAGATGGTTGGATGGCATCACTGACTCGATGGACATGGGTTTGGGTGACTCTGGGAGCTGGTGATGGACAGGGAGGCCTGGTGTGCTGTGGTTCATGGGTTCGCAAAGAGTCAGACATGACTGAGCGACTGAACTGAACTGATCTAAGCCACAGTCACCTTCTGATCTTGTTTTGACTGTATAGAGCTTCTCCATTTTCGGCTAAAAAGAAGCCTGAGCATTAGAGGATTAGTTAATTGCTTTCTATAGCACCTATGGCAGAGATATTTAGCTGTTCAACCAGTCTATTTTCTTTTCCTGCTGGGCACATATTCAGACTACATTACTCAAACTCCTTTGTCATTTGGTGTGGTCAAGTAGCCTTACAGTTAAATTTCTCCCATGCAATCTGTTGTTTCTTCTTTTATCTTGTTAATTTTTGCTTATATAGACAAGTTATCCTTTTTAAAAACTTTTAATTTTATATTGGAGTGTAGTTGATTTCCAATGTTGTATTAGTTTCAGGTGCACAGCAAAGTGATTCAGTTATACAGATACATGTATGCATTCTTTTTCAAATTATTTCCCCATTTAGGTTGTTACATAGTGTTGAGTAGAGTTCCCTGTGCCATACAGGGTACGTTGGGGAGGGATAATTGGGGAGTGTGGGATTGACATGTATACACTGCTATATTTAAAATGGATAACCAGCAGGAACTTTTGTACAAGAGATGTTATCTTTAAAAACCATGTGCTGAAATGCCAGAGTTCATTCAGCTGGGTTCCTGAATGAATAAAGGAATACATCTGCCAGTCCTCCATCCTATCTCTGCCCTGCTGTCCTATCAATGGAATAAAATAAAATTTTATTGCATTAAGCCATCATAGAAACAGCAAGAGAATTCCAGAAAAACATCTTCTGCTACATTGACAACACTGAAGCCTTTGACTGTGTGAATCTCAACAAACTGTGGACAATTCTTTAAGAGGCGGGAATACCAGACCATCTTACCTGCCTCCTGAGAAACCTGTATGTAGGTCAAGAAGCAACAGTTAGAACTGGACATGGAACAACAGACTGGTTCCAAATTGGGAAAGGAGTATATCAAGGCTGTATATTGTCACCCTGCTTATTTAACTTATATGCATAGTACATCATGTGAAATGCTGGGGTGGATGAATCACAGACTGGAATCAAGATTGCTGGGAGAAATATCAATAACCTCATATATGTAGATGACACCACCCCTATGGCAGAGGTAGTGAGGAATTAAGCCTCTTGATGAAAGTGAAAGAGGAGAGGAAAAACTTGGCTGAAAACTCAACATCAAAAATGAAGATCATGGCATCGGGTCTCATCACTTCATGGCAAATACATGGGGAAACAATGGAAGCAGTGACAGTCTTTATTTTCTTGCGCTCCAAAATCAAAGAGGTTGGTGACTTCAGAGATGAAATTAAAAGATGCTTGCTCCTTGGAAGAAAAGCTATGACCAACCTAGGCACTATATTAAAAAGCAGAGACTTTTTTTTTTCTTTTTTAAAAAATATAAATTTATTTTAATTGGAGGCTAATTACTTTACAATATTGTACTGGTTTTCCCATACATCTCCATGAATCCACCATGTGTGTGCATGTGTTCCCCATCCTGAAACTCCCTCCCCATGCCTCCCTCTGAGTCATCCCAATGTACCAGCCCCGAGTATCTTTTATCATGCATTGAACCTGGACTGGTGATTTGTTTCACATATGATATTACACATGTTTCAATGCAATTTTCCCCAATCATCCCACCCTCGTCCTCTCCTACAGAGTCCAAAAGACTGTTCTATACATCTGTGTCTCTTTTGCTGTCTTGGATATAGGGTTATTATTACCATCTTTCTAAATTCCATATATATGCATTCATATACAATATTGGTGTTTTTCTTTCTGGCTTACTTCACTGTGTATAACAGGCTACAGTTTCATCTACCTTATTAGAACGGATTCAAATGGATTCTTTTTAATGGCTGTGTAATACTCCATTGTGTATATGTACCACTGCTTTCTTATCCATTTGTCTACTGATGGACATCTAGGTTGCTTCCATGTCCTGGCTATTATAAACAGTGCTGTGATGAACATTGGATTACATGTGTCTCTTTCAATTCTGGTTTCCTCGGTGTGTATGCCCAGCAGTGGGATTGCTGGGTCATAAAGCAGTTCTATTTCCAGTTTTTTAAGGAATCTCCACACTGTTCTCCATAGTGGCTGTACCAGTCTGCATTCCCACCAACAGTGTAAGAGGGTTCCCTTTTCTCCACACCCTCGCCAGCATTTATTGCTTGTAAATTTCTGGATCACAGCCATTCTGACTGGCGTAAAATGGTACCTCACTGTGATTTTGATTTGCATTTCTCTGATAATTAGTGATGTTGAGCATCTTTTCATGTGTTTGTTAGCCATCTGAATGTCTTCTTTGGAGGACTGTCTAGTTCTTTGGCCCATTTTTTGATTGAGTCATTTATTTTTCTGGAATTGAGCTGTAGGTGTTGCTTGTATATTTTTGAGATTAGTTGTTTGTCAGTTGTTTCATTTGCTATTATTTTCTCCCATTCTGAAGGCTGTCTTTTCAACTTGCTTATAGTTTCCTTTGTTGTGCAGACGCTTTTAATTTTACTTACATTTGTTTATTTTTGCTTTTATTTCCAATATTCTGGGAGGTGGGTCATGGAGGATCCTGCTGTGATGTATGTTGGAGAATGTTTTGCCTACGTTCTCCTCTAGTTTTATAGTTTCTGGTCTTATGTTTAGATCTTTAATCCATTTTGAGTTTATTTTTGTGTATAGTGTTAGAAAGTGTTCTAGTTTCATCCTTTCACAAGTGGTTGATCAGTTTTCCCAGCACCACTTGTTAAAGAGATTGTCTTTAATCCATTGTATATTCTTGCCTCCTTTGTCAGAGATAAAGTGTCATAGGTGTATGGATTTATCTCTGGGCTTTCTATTTTGTTCCATTGATCTATATTTCTGTCTTTGTGCCACTGCCATACTGTCTTGATGACTGTGGCTTTGTAGTAGAGCCTGAAGTCAGGCAGGTGATTCCTCCAGTTCCATTCTACTTTCTGAAGATTGCTTTGGCTATTCGAGGTTTTTTGTATTTGCATACAAATTGTGAAATTATTTGTTCTAGCTCTATGAAAAATACCATTGGTAGCTTGATAGGGATTGCATGGAATCCATAGATTGCTTTGGGTAGTATACTCTTTTTCAGTATATTGATTCTTCCCATCCATGAACATGGTATATTTCTCCATCTATTAGTGTCCTCTTTGATTTCTTTCACCAGTGTTTTATAGTTTTCTAAATATAGGTCTTTAGTTTCTTTAGGTAGATATATTCCTAAGTATCGTATTTTTTTCGTTGCAATGGTGAATGGAATTGTTTCCTTAATTTCTCTTTCTGTTTTCTCCATTTTTAGTGTATAGGAATGCAAGGGATTTCTGTATGTTGATTTTGTATCCTGCAACTTTACTATATTCATTGATTAGCTCTGGTAATTTTCTGATGGTATCTTTGGGGTTTTCTATGTAGAGTATCATGTCATCTGCAAACAGTGAGAGTTTTACTTCTTCTTTTCCAATTTGGATTCCTTTTGTTTCTTTTTCTGCTCTGATTGCTGTGGCCAAAACTTCCAAAACTATGCTGAATAGTAGTGGTGAAAGTGGGCATCCTTGTCTTTTCCTGAGTTTGGGGAAATGCTTTCATTTTTTCACCATTGAGGATAATGTTTGCTGTCAGTTTGTCATATATAGCTTTTATTATGTTGAAGTACGTTCCTTCTAGGACTGTAGCCTACCAGGTTCCTCTGTCTGTGGGATTCTCCTGGCAAGAGTACTGGAGTGGGTTGCCATTTCCTTCTCCAGGAGATCTTCCCAACCCAGGGATCGAACCTGGGTCTCCCGCATTGCCGGCAGATGCTTTACCATCTGAGCCACCAGGGAAGACTCACTTTCTGGAGGGTTTTTATCATAAATTGGTGTTGAATTTTGTCAAAGGCTTTCTCTGCATGTATTGAGATAATCATATGGCTTTATTTTTCAGTTTGTTAATGTGGTGTATTGCATTGATTGATTTGTGAATATTGAAGAATCCTTGCACCCCTGGGATAAAGCCCACTTGGTCATGGTGTATGATCTTTTAAATGTGCTGGATTCTGATTGCTAGAATTTTATTAAGGATTTTTGCATCTATGTTCATCAGTGATATTGGCCTGTAGTTTTTTTTTTTTGGTAGCATTTTTGTCAGGTTTTGTAAAAAGCAGAGACATTACTTTGCCAACAAAGGTTCATCTAGTCAGAGCTACGGTTTTCCAGTAGTCATGCATGGATATAAGAGTTGGACTCTAAAGAAAGCTGAGTGCCAAAGCATTGATGCTTTTGAACTGTGGTGTTGGAGAAGAGTATTAAGAGTCCCTTGGACTGCAAGGAGATAAAACCAGTCAATCCTAAAGGTGATCAGTTCTGAATATTCCTTGGAAGGACTGATGCTGAAGCTTCAATAGTTTGGCTGCTGATGTGAAGAACTGACTTATTGGAAAAGACCTGATGCTGGGAAAGATTGAAGGCAGGAGGAGAAGGGGATGACAGAATGAGATGGTTGGATGGCATCACTGATTCAGTGGACATGAGTTTGAGCAAGCTCCGAGAGTTGACGATGGACAAGGAAGCCTGGTGTACTGCAGTCTATGGGGTTTCAAAGTGTTGGACACGACTGAGCAACTGAACTGAACTGAAAGGTCTTCTACCTGGGTCACCTTTGGGAGGCTGAAACAAGGACACACATCTAGTACAGCTCACCTCATTTGTGCACGCTCAGTTGATCAGAAATGTCTGACTCTTTCCAAGCCCATGGACTATAGCGCACCAGGATCCTCTGTCCATGTGAATATTTTGGCAAAAATACTGGAGTGGGTTGCCATTTCCTCCTCCAGGAAATATTCCTGAGTCAAAGATCAAACTGGCACCTCCTGTGTCTCCTGCACTGGCAAGTGGAGTCTTTACCACTGTGCAAACTGGATAGCCATAGCTCATCTCACATTGTTTTATATGATTGGTCTTATGTCTTTGTCTACTACCAGATTCTAAGAACTTTAGATTCTGTGTGCTGTGCTTAGTTGCTCAGTCATGTCCAACACTTTGCCACCCCATGGACTATAACCCACCAGGCTCTTCTGTCCATAAGAATTCTCCAGGCAAGAATACTAGAGTGGGGTTTCCATGCCTTTCTCCAGGGGATCTTCTCAACCCAGGGGTTGAACCCAAGTCATCCACATTGCAGGTGGATACTTTATCATCTGAGCCACCAGGGAAGCCCTTGAGATACTAAGGTGAGTAGAATTTTGAGATGGCTCCCAAGATTCCTATCTCCTTATGTACTTGCTCTAAATAATCCCTTCATCTTGAGCGTGGGCAGAGCCTGTGAATATGAGGAGGTAGTCACTCCTTTGATTAAATTACATTATAAGGTGAGATGATAATTACATTCGATTGTGAAGAACTCTGTTTTAGCTGTCTGCAGACAGAGATTCCCCTGCTGAAACTTGAAGAAGCAGGGCACCATGAATTCTACAAATGCAAGGAAATGAATTCCGCTAACAACCAAGTGACTTTGGAAGTAGATCCTATGCCTCAGATGAGACTCCAGACTTCACCAACACCTTGACTATGGCCATGTGAGAATTTGATTACCCAGCTAAACTACAGCCTGACTCCTGCCTCAAGGGAACTGTGGGATAATAAACATACATTGTTTTAAGTTCTTAAGCTTGTGATATTTTGTTACACAACATAGAAAACTATTACAGACATGTATATGTTTTTAAAAATTATGTAATATTTCAATATGCCAAAATGTTAGAGAATAATGTAACTAGTACCATGTATGCAGTATGAAGCTTGAACATAAAATTCATAAAATTATGAATAATGTTGAAATCATCTGTGTAGCCCTACTTAATTCTGTTTCCATTATGTCCTCTTGAGAACCCACACTGTCCTGAAGATGGTATTCAGGATTTCTGTGCATTTTAGAAAACTTTATTTCACTATATGTATGTCCAAAGATAATATACTATTGTTTCTTTTTACTTGATCAAATAAATTTATATGAAAAAAACTCAGTGATTTTTTAAATGTTAGTTTTCCTTTTTAATATTGTCTAATTTTACACTGTGGACAAACAAGCAAATATTTGGTTAGTTGCTATGACAGAAATACTTAACACTTACTGAACAAATGTGCACTCCGCCACACCTGCCAAGCTCTAGCAGTTGGGTCAGGCCATGTGACAAATTCTGACCCATGGCCTGTTAGTGGAAGTTGCCTGTGTCATTGCTCGGCTAAAGTACTGAAGAACTTCTGCAGGACATTCAGCTTATCTATCCCCTGTCTTAGCAACCAAGGAAGCTGCCTGTTAAGATGACTGAACCTAGGATGGAAACAGCCTGGATTTCTGAGTCTCCGTATGGATGATTGCTGGTCTGCAACACCTATGAAAATTGCACAGGACTTTTGTGAGTAAGATATAAAACTTTACTGTGTAAAGCCAGTATAATTTATTATTGTGGCATATGTAGCCTAAACTACTCTGTTTGATACAGAAGCATACAAGTTCATGTATTTTATTCTCATGTTGAGTTCCTTTTTATAGCTTATCCTTATTAAGCCCTTTGTCTTACACTGTGTAACACTGATATTGCTATATCAGTTTACTTTTGATTAGTATGTTCCTCTGTACTTCTGATCATCCCATTATTTTCAAACCTTTGTTTTATTTATTGCATGTCTCTTCTAAGATAACTGGGTATATTTTAAAATCAGATCTCATAGTTATTTTTCTTCTGTTAGGTAGTTTAGTCCACTTATTCTATTTGGATTACCAATAGATTTAGACATATTTCTCTGATTTTATTGTTATCAAGCCATTTAGTTTCAATTTTAATGAAAGAACCACAGTTAATTATCAATTGATATTATAGTCAGTAGCTCATTAAATTTGCTAGTCTATTTTTAAAGAAACATTTTCTGTCTTCAGTGCTGTTTTTACACAAGAGGCTTTTCCCTTTGGACTCACCATTCATCTTGATGAGATGCATATACTGCTTTCATTTTTTTTTTTTTTTAGGTGAAGGTCTGAAAATGTCTTTGCCACCTCAAATGATAGCTAGGTATAGCATTATTTTTCTGTAGCATTTTCTGATACTACTTCACTAACTTCTGGTGTCTATTGCAGATGACAGGTTAGCTCTTAATTCAACAACCATTCCCTTGTAGGTAATTTGCCTTTTCTTTACAGCTTCTTCCAAGATTCTTCTTTATCAGATATTCTGAAATTATACTGCAATATGTCTAGAGTTAAAAAAAAATCTAGTATTTGAATTTAACTTTTGCTCTGAGAGTTCTAATTTTTAGTTCTTCAAACTTTTTTATTTTAACTTGGTTGAGATAAAGTTGACAAATAAAATAGTAAGATATTTAAAGTGTACATGGTGATGACTTGATATATATACACATTGTGAAAGGATTTCCCCTATCAAGTTAATGAAAACATCCATCACCTCATGTATTTGTTTTTTTATTTAAAACATTTTTGTTTTGGTGAAAACACAAGTTCTACTCTCTTAGCAAATTTTAATTATACGAATAGTGTTATCAACTATAGTCACCATGTTATACGTTAAGAGTTTCCTTTAAAAATTATTTATTTATTATTATCGTTTTCAGCCATGCCTTGGCTTGTGGGATCTTTGTTTCCTGACCAGGGATTGAACCCGGGCTCTTGGCAGTGAAAGCATAGAGTCCCAAGCACTGGACAGCCAGGGAATTTCTGTACATTAAGACTCTCTTAAAACTGAAGGTTTGCTCTGTCTCCTTGATGGCAGAATATGTACATAAATTATTTTGAATGATTCTCTATGGGAGTTTGGTCTCTTCTCCCTCATTTATTTAATTATTCAACCATTTTAGTAAATAAACTCAATATTTATTTTAGACTTTGTGTGATAATCCAATTGTTACTTTATTCCATCAGTCAACTTGTTCTCATGCACTGTATTTATTTTTATCTGAGAAATTGTGAATTGTGCCATGAATCAGATCTTCTTTGCTTTGGTTTTCAGAAAGCATAGAGCTACATTTGTGGCCTTGCAAAAATTGTTCAGAAATTGATACATTTTAACATTAATCTGACTTGCTTCTCCATCCTCTGTCTGTAGCCTCATTTCTCTCCCCTTCCACTTGCTTCTAATTCATATTATCTTACTGTCTTTTATGAAAGTGACTTTATAGGCCACTTTACATTTTTCTCTTTTCTGAAAGAAGGCCAGAAGTAGCTACCTGTACACATTTACCTTCCTTCTTTGTATCAGTATGTGCCTATTCCATCCCTTTCCACATAAGTGACCACTGCCAATGCTCTCTCTGGAATCCCGGCTCCAGGACCCTACTTCCTGGCCCCTGCTGACCTGGCTTGCTGTGAACTGGCCCTGTAGAGCTGTGCCAGGTGTTCGGCATCTCACTGGCCAGGCTTTACATCTGGGTCTCTTGCTGGCAGGACTGGGGGTTGGATGGAGCAAGATTTCATCTTCCACTAAACTTGTTGGGATTTCACGGTCTTTTTTTTATTTTTGACTCATTGTTTCTCTGTTTCTTAAAAAGACATTTTATTGAGGTACAAAAAGTGAACACATATAATGTATACAACTTGATCAGTTTGGAGATAAATATACATCTGTGGAACCATTACCACAATCAAGGTCATAAAATCATACATCCTCCAAAGGTTTCCTCTCAATGCCTTTTATTAAAAAATTATTTTTTCTTTTGTGATAAGAGCACCTAAGATTTACCTTCTTAGAAAAAATTTAAGTATACAAGTATACTAAGTATACTACAATTCCGTAGTGTTAATTATAGATCCTGCTTTGTACAGTAGATTTCTAGACTTTATTCACCCTGCATAACTGAAACTTGGTACCCTTTGACTCTGGGCTTCCTGGGTGGCTCAGCAGTAAAGAATTTGCCTGTAGTTTAGGAGACATAGGAAATGCCAGTTCGATCCTTGGGTGGGGAAGATTCTTCTGGGGGAGGGCATGGCCACTCCAGTATTCTTGCTTGGAGAATCCCATTGACAGAGGAGGCTGGTGGGCTACAGTCTGTGGGGTCACAAAGACTCAGACATGACTGAAGCAATTTAGCAATGCACCTTTGACTCACAATTTTCCCATTTCTCCCTTCCCTCTGTCCCTTGTAACCACCTGCTCCTATGTGTGTGGCAATTTTAGATTCTGTATAATGTGAGGATCATTCAGTATTTCTTCTTCTGTGACTGGTTTATTTTACTTACTTAGCATATGTCCTCCAAGATCATTTATTATATAAATAGCAGGATTTCCTTCTTTTTATGGTTGAATATATGTATGTATAATGGATTATACATATAAATTATATGTAAATCAATTATATACATTTAATTATGCTAATATATATAATGCAATATTTATATGAATTTATATTTTATATGAATGATGAACACTGTGTCCATGTCTTGGCTATTGTAAATATGCTGCAATGTACATAGGGGTGCAGATTTCTCAAAACTGACTTCCTCTCTTTCAGATACATACTTAGAAGTGAGGCTGTTGAATTATACAGTATTTCTTTTTTTATTAATATTTGAGGAGCCGCATAGATCTCTATTTCTTTACAGTTAGTTATTGGAGCGTTGTTACCTCATTCTTGGTGATCCTTGTACCTCTGCGTTCTTGCTTTGGAATCTGCATTTGAGTAAGTGGACTCTTCCAGAGGGAAAGATGGTCTACAAGTCAGCGCAGTTCAGGGTACCAGATGAGGCAGTTGGCAGCATCTGGAGGTGTGGGGGTTTTTCTATCCGGTTTCTTGGTGGGTGAGGAGGACACTGCCTGTGCTCTAAGGATGCCACTGGCTGGGTCCCGAGTGGACCTCTATGTAAGTGAAGGAGCCGGGT
Source organism: Nanger dama (assembly GCA_917880005.1). Lineage (NCBI taxonomy): Eukaryota > Metazoa > Chordata > Mammalia > Artiodactyla > Bovidae > Nanger > Nanger dama. The sequence continues at coordinate 10,475,187 of CAKJTW010000010.1, forward strand.
GGGCTCCCTGTTCAGGTTGGGGCCAAGCAGGGCACCTCTCCCGGTCAGAAGAGGCTTCAGGATGGTGCTCCCTGGCAGGGCGGCGCCAGGGGTTGGATTTTGCCTTTGGGCAGAATTCCAGGCTGTGCTCCTTGCACTCCAGGTTGGATGAGGTGTCGGTCGTTCTCCTCGATTGGATGATGCGGAGGGCCAGGTGCTGAGCTCAGGCAGGGTCACGCGCAGTTTCGCAGATGGAGGCGCACATGGGAGCTGTGGGGAAATGCGCACCGTGCCCAGAGCTGTGCAGAGCCACAGGCGGGCCTCACTGGCAGGTAGCAATTGGGTTTGATGGGCGAGGAAGCCGTGGCCCTTCTGTAGCTGGGCGGGGTTAGAGGCTGGGCTGCTCAGGCAGCAGGCTGGGTCTTGGTTCTGGCGTCCGTTTCGGGTGAGATCGCAGACTTGGCTGGGTGATTGGGCGGGGCCAAAAGCTGGGTTCCCTATCTGGGCGAGGCCGCAGGCTGCGTTCAGCAGTCTGGCAGGGGCCAGATGCTGGTCTCGGGGTAGGCTGGGCTCCGAGTATGCTCAGGGTCACTGCTCCGGTTTCCTGGTAAAATGGGGCAGCGGCTCTGCTTAATAGTTGGGCGTGGCTGCCGGCTTCGTCCCTGACCCGGCGGCAAGACGTGCTCCACAGCTTTCAGGTGCGTCTCGGGAGTGGAACGTGGAGACTGCGCTCTGCCATTAGGCAGGTCTGTGCATCAACAATGTGGGCAAAGCGTAGCTGCTTCTCTTACCCTTCCAATATTCCTCTTGGTCTCTGAGGTCCATGGGGATGTTGCAGTTTCCCCCTGACCTTTCTGGGATTTTCATAATGATGTCTTGCCTGTGGATCGTTGCTCCGTGGTCTTCTTATGAGATGAACTGAAGTCGGAACACTGATACGTCCTGTCGGTCTTGATGATGTCACAAGGGCAGAGAGTTGTGGATTGTAATACTACCTGTCCTTTAGTAGCTGTGTCATCTGGGGCCAGTTAACTTCTCTGAGGCTCAATTTAAAAGGAAATGTTTTTAAATGGAGATAACGAAGCTACCTTAGGGAGCTGTAATAAGATGGAAGTAACATTATCTGTGGCACATGGCTCTCAGGATATAATAGCTTCCAGGGAAATTTCTATTTGATTTGAGTAATTATTAAAGGGAAGAGAAAGAATTGTTTAGCTATCTAAAACTTGTTCTCATTTTGCAGATGAAACAATACAACCCAGAGCGACAGAGAAACTTGCTCAGGTTTCTTTTCTCACAAAGCCTGTAACTGTTACATAGCTGTGAGGAGCTGAAAGACATGAGTATATGTTTCTGAACTGGAAGCCCCTCAAGGAGGCAGGCAAGGGAGTGGCGGAGGTGGGGGTGGGCATACGGTTGCTGATGGAGGAGAAATACCTGGTTTGATAGGGATGATCATTTCACTGAAGACAACTCTGTCAACCTCTGTGTGGCAGTGAGTATGGTTCTTGACCTGGGCCAGGCTTTGAAATAGTTGGAATGGAGAGAACATGTGGGGAAAAAGGAAATGTCAGGTGAGGCCAAAAGTGGGCCTTGAGGCAAATCATGTAGGATGCTGAAGATCAATCTCATTAGTCTGGGCCATTGCAGATTTTTGAGGATGAATGTAAGTGTTTATGATTCAGCCAGCACTGTGTGTCTGCAATAAAGATGTGACTTTGAAAGTGGGGAAATTTTGCTGGTGTCTTCTGCCCCAGAGTCCAGACTGTTCCCTCTCGGAAGCTCACTGTTCCACCAGTGCACTAGAAGCTTCCTTCTCCGGCCTTTGCACTAAATGGTAAACATTTCATTTGTGAACTTTTGAACCCTGAGGTAACATTTTTAGCAGAAGATGTCCTGTGATAGCCTGGAAAGACTGGTGGAGTTTTAGTCATGGTTTCTTAGGGTCAGTGGTCCTGGAAGAGCCAGTCTGGGTGGTTCTTGCTTGCAGCATTTCACGAATCTGTATTCAAGACGAAGGCAGGGCCTGTCGTCTCTGAAGCTTGACTGGAGTTGGTAGAACGAGGCTTTCTCATATGGCTGTTGTTCCTTATATGGCTTTAGTTCCTCACCACGTGGCCTTTCCAAAAGAGCTTCTCACAAAGGGTAATATCCCTTCCTCAGAGCAAGCAAGTGAGAAAGTAAGAGAGAGGTGACAAAAGGTTTTAAAAACATTTTTGTCTTTATAATTATGTATTTTTTCCTTAACATAGAGCAGTTTGCAAATGCTTCTCCTTAGCTCCTTGATCTTAAGAACTATTATATTATCAGGTGGAAGCTCATTTTTGGTCACATTGAGGATACTTTAGGTTAGTCACTCAACCTACAGGTGGCTTGATTCATCATCAGTAATCAACAGGCTATTCTCATCATCTTCCTCCTAATATCACTGTCACAGAAGCCATAGGATCAGCCAGTGTTTGGAAGCAGCTTTTTCAGCTTCATTTTATGAATAAGAGAATCTCTAAGTCTCTGCCTTCCACCAGGAATTTTGGCTATATTACTCCACTTAGTGTTAGGTTCCAAGGCATCCATGAGCTCTTCAAACTTATGCATTAGCCATTCTCTTTGGAAAAATCTTTTCCAAAACTTCACATGACTTTTGCTTCACTGCTCTACAGGAGCCTTTCCTGACTGGCCCATTGAAGGTAAAATGCTACTGTATCTCCTACCAAAGTGTAAATTCCATGAGACAGGGACTTTGTTTAGTGTCTATGCCCATGTTACCCAGTGAAATGCAGAGAAACTGATTCATAGTATATACTTAATAAATACTTTGAGGTGAAGTCGCTCAGTCATGTCTGACTCTGCGACCCCGTGGACTGTAGCCCACCAAGCTCCTCTGTCCATGGGATTCTCCAGGCAAGAGTACTGGAGTGGGTTGCCATTTCCTTCTCCAGGGGATCTTCCCGACCCAGGGATCGAACCTCGGTCTCCGCCTTTCGGGCAGACGCTTTAACCTCTGAGCCACCAGGGAAGCCATAAGTGAACGACTGAAATTATGGCGGTAAATGTAATAAGGTTGTATGTACTTGAAAAGGCAGAAGGGATGAAGACAGGAAATTAACATTGGTTGACAAACTATTATGTGCCATTCATTGTAGTGGGATTGTTGTTCAGTTGTCCAGTCATGTCTGCTCTGCGACTCCATGGACTGCAGCACCCCAGGCCTCCCTGTCCCTCACCATCTCCCAGTTTGCTTAAATTCATGTTCATTGCATTGGTGATGCTATCCAGTCATCTCATTCTCTGATGTCCTCTTCTTCTGCCTTCAATCTTTCCCAGCATCAGGGACTTTTCCAGTGAGTCAGCAGTTCCCATCAGATGACCAAAATACTGGAGCTTTAGCTTCTATATCAATACTTCCGATGAATATTCAGGGTTGATTTCCCTTAAGATTGACTGGTTTGATCTCCTTGATGTCCATGGGACTTTCAGGAGTTTTCTCCAGCACTACAGTTTGAAGGCATCAATTCTTTGGCATTCTGCCTTCTTTATGGTCCAACTCTCACAACCGTACGTGACCTCTGGGAAGACCATAGCCTTGACTATACAGACTTTTATTGGCAGAGTAATGTCTCTGCTTTTCAACACACTGTCTAGGTTTGCCATAGTTTTCCTGCCAAGAAGCAATTGTCTTCTGATTTCATGGCTGCAGTCACCATCTGCAGTGATTTTAGAACCCAAGAAGAGGAACCTTGAAGATATTATCCCATTTAATCTTTGTGTACCTGTGAGGCCAAGATCAAAGTCATACTTCTAACACCATCTGCAGTGATTTAGAACCCAAGAAGAGAGAAACTTGAAGATATTATCCCATTTAATCTTCATATACCTATAAGGCCAAGATCAAAGTCACACTGCTAATTAGTGACAGAGCGATTTCAGGGTCTGAGTATACTGAATTTATATAGCAAACATATGTTTTCTTTCTTTTTAAAATTTATTTTTAATTGGAGGATAATTGCTTTACAATGTTGTATTGTTTTTTGCCATATAACCACTCGAATCAGCCATGAGTATACATATGTCCCCTCCTTCTTGAGCCTCCCTTCCTCCCACTACTCCATCCCACCCCTCTAGGTTGTCAGACACTACTAGTTGAATTCCCATTAGCTATCTGTTTTACATATTGTAATGTATATGTTTCAATGCTACTGTCTCAATTTGTCCCACTCTCTCCTTCCCCACTGTGTCCACAAGTCTGTTCTCTATGTCTGAGTCTCTATTCCTGCCCTGAAAGTAGGTTCATCAGTACCATTTTTCTAGATTCCATATATATGTGTTAATATACAATATTTGTTTTACTCTTCCTGGCCTTCTCCACTTCATCCACCTCACTAGGACTGACTCACATTAGTTCTTTTCATGGCTGAGTGATATTCCTTTGTATATATGCACCACAACTTCTTTATCCATTCATCTATTGACAGATATCTAGGTTGCTTCCACGTCCTGGCTATTTTAAATAGTGCTGCAATGAACGTTGGGGTATATGTGTTCTTTTCAGTTATGATTTTCTCAGGTATATGCACAGTGGTGGGATTGCTAGGCCATATGGTATTTTATTCCTAGTTTTTTTAAAAAATCTCTATACTGTTCTCCATAGTGGCTGTATCAACTTACATTCCCACCAGCAGTGCAAGAGGAATTGCTTTTCTCCATATTGTCTCCAGCATTTGTTTGTTTGTAGATTCTTGATGATGTCCATTCTGACTGGTGTGAGGTGATACCTTGTTGTAGTTTTGATTTGCATTTCTCTAATAATGAACTTCCCTGGGCTTCCCTGGTGGCTCAGATGGTAAACAATCTGTTTGCAACATAGGAGATCCAGGTTTGATTCCTAGGCAGGAAGATCTCCTGGAGAAGGGAATGGCTATCTACTCCAGTATTCTTGCCTGGGAAATCCCATGGACAGAGGAGCCTGAGGGGGCTACAGCCCTTGGCATTACCAAGAGTTGGATATGACTGAGGTACTAACACATGCAATAATGAGCTGTGCTGAGCATCTTTTCATGTGTTGGCCATAGGTATGTCTTCTTTGGAGAAATGTTTTTCTTGGTCTGCTCATTCTTAAGTTGGGTTGTTTGTTTTTCTGGCATTGAGCTGCAGAGCTCTTTGTATATTTTGGGGATTAATCCTTTTCACTTGTTTAATTTGCAATTATTTTCTTCCATTCCGAAGGCTGTATTTTCATCTCATTTAGAGTTCCGTTTACTGTGCAGAAGCTTTTAAGTTTCATTAGGCCCCACTTGTTAATTTTGTTTTTATTTCCATTATTTAGGAGGTGGGTCAAAGAGGATCTTATAGCAAATACTTTTGAGTACACAAAGATCACTATTCAAAGTAAGGAATCAATAAATTCTATTGTGTTATAAATAATATTTTATGGAACATAATTGCAAGCTGTACACATGATCTGTCTTAGTTTTCTATATTAAACTAGCAACAAATAGAATCTTAGAAGGATAGATGGTACAGGAACCCATGTTGGGACAACACTTTGCCCTCAGCCTACTTTTTTTTCTTCACAGAACCAGTCATAGGAACCACGGACAGCCCTTTGGGGCTGAACATTTCTTTAGATCAAGTGAATTACCACTGCCTTGAATTTACCTACTTTGTAATACAAGAAGAAATGAATTAGCTATCCTATCTTCTAAATGGACATCAATAATCCTGGTAGGATTCCTATTATTCTCTGAGCATTAAGACTTTAAAAATGTAAATGTTTAAGGTATTTAGTTATATACTCTCTGGGAAAATATACAGAAATGAAGTTTTCAGAGGCCTCTATCACTAGTGAGAAGATAGTCCTCCAAGGGTGTCAGGGTCAAATGGACTTTTATTCAGCTAGGGCATTTTCTTGTTGACAAGGTGCTTACTAACTATTGAACAGAAGAAAATCCATTTATAAGAAATAGGCCAATTGGTGCATCAGATCAGTGGTTAATCTAAACCTAGCAGAGAAGCACGTGCATTGTGTTAGCTTAGTAGAATACACATGGGTCACACATTTTCTTCTCATTTGTTCCAATCACAAACCAGTTCAGCTCTATGGACTGTATACTGAAGAGAAATTGAGAAATACTATGCAGAAAATTTAGATTATATCACCTAATTGGGGAAATACTTAAATATAGCAAATTGTAATCAAGCCCTCTGGACTGTTCCAGCAATGTGAATATATATTAGTTTTCTTTATTAAAAGTTATGAAAACTTTGACTATTTATTTTTAGTGATCTGAAAGAATAATTACTGAATCTGAAATTTTAAAAATTTTATAAGAAATCAAGAATACGGTAATCACTTAAATCTGAAATAATATTGGATCTCTTGGAAAGGCAATGCAAATATGATGATTCAGTTATGCCACTAATGAAGAACTCTACATGGAGAAACCCTTCACCTGGAGTAGGGAGAGGATGAGGAAAAGATGAGGGGTCCTGAACTGCAGCCCTAGTTTTCTCAGACTCTTGTGATTTGACCTGGGTTAACTTACTTCATTTTTCAGGACTCAGTCTCTTTGGCTGTGAATGGAGATTATCCAAAATCTATAGTTTAAGTAGTTAGGTTCCAGATCTTTCTTCAAAACATTTATTAAAGCATTATATCTAAGCCTAAAATAGAAAGAAAAATTTAAAATAGGGCTGCTTTGTTTCTATTTGTGGCAGAGTAGTAACTGAGCCCTTATAGTTCCTTGACCCTAACTCATGTTCCTTTTCCTATGAGGAGTATCATGTGGAAAACAATGGAAATATTTTATTTTTTGGTAGATAGTTTCTAAAGTTCTTTCTAGCTGTAATGCTTTGAGATTCTGTGGTTTTTAATAAAGACAGACTCTTTGGATCAGCTTTTGATTTTGAATTACATAAGATGATCTCTTCATTTAACAAATATTTATTTGAGCTACTACTATATATCAGGTATTGTTTCGGTGTTAGGTAAATGAACAAAGAAGCAGACAATCATACTTACACTCACAGAGCCTATATTTAATGAGGAATGACAAAACAGAAGAAAAGAATAAGTATGCCATATAACAGATGATAAATACTACTGTTGTTGTTTAGTTGCTAAGTCATGTCCGACCCTCTGAGACCCCATGAAATGCAATGCAGCTCACCAGCTTCCTTGTCCTTCACTGTCTCCCAGAGTTTGCTTAAACTCATGTCCATTGAGTCAGTGATGCCATCCAATCATCTCATAATCTGTCTCCCCCTTCTCCTCTTGTCCTCAATCGTTCCCAGCATCAGGGTCTTTTCCAGTGAGTTGGCTCTTCACATCGGGTGGCCAATAATAATACTATAAAGAAAGTTAAATACATGAGGGCTCAGGGCTTCTGGGGTGGGGGGCTATATTTTTACTTCATATAGGGTGGTCAAGAAAGTCCTCACTTGAGTGAAGTAATGGTGACTGAGACCGTGGTTTCAGTGACTGCATTCAATAGAAGAAAGAACACTAGGGAGTGCAGTAAATTTTTTGACGAGTTCTGCTGTAAAGGTGAACAGAGTAAAGGTCATGTGTGGTAACAAGTTATTTGTAAGATGCAGTATATCACTGCATATTTGTGTACAAATGGAGGGGATGATGCCTTAGAGGAGTGCTGCTAGAGCAATGCTCTTAAGTAGGAGGTGGAGGGTCATGGAATCCAGGGCACAAGTGAACACTGGAATTGATGCTGGATTATTTTGGCAGGGATGCAAGTAAGTGCATCAGCGTGGTGATGGGAGCTTGTGGGAGTTCTCTTCTATTTACTTCAGATATCTCAGTGAAATGAAAGCTAGATTGTAATTTAAGGGTGGAGGTGTCAAAGGTTTGAAGAAAGTGAAAAAACTGTGAAATAGTCACAAGGAAAGTTAATAAAGTAGGGAAATATTCTCTGATTACTTGGGCAAAGTGAAGGGTCTGCTTGATATTAATGCTCTTGAATTTAAAGTGAGACCCCTCAGCATGGTTGCATGTTTTTCTTCAGCTCCTTGTACTTGTGTGAATATAGGTGCAAAGTGTGGGGTTGAATTTAATCACACGGGCAAGATGTTTGAGGTGAGATTGTGAAGATGGATTGTAGAATATCAGGTGTGTAAGGAAAGGGTTAGAATATAATGGGCACAGTAAACTGTGAAAAAGAATCAAAAGATTTTAGTTTGCAGTGGGTAGAAGAAATACTGAAAATGTGCTACCAGAGGAAGTGAAGAAACATGTAATAGGGAGTGGTCATAAAAGTAAATAATGTTTAAATTTGAGGTTATGAAGGAAAAGCAGTTTAGGGCAGTGTGTGGTGGAGATCAAAATTAACGAAAGAGCAGAGGTCAGGGAACTGTATAAATATTGAATCACCAAGAACTATGACAGCAGTAGAATTGAAGAAAATGATAGTAACATATCTCAGTTACATTATGAAAATCATGAGGTTTTTAAATTCGCCTTTCAAAATAATTAGGAATTAGAATAGAAGGACAAATATCTTTATTTTTGTAGCACAGTTTTCACTGAAAGAATAGATTAAAAATCACTGCTCAAGACTATATTTTATTGAAAAATGATTTTACACCTGTCAGGTTGTTTGTGTATAGATACTTAGTAGAAATGATTGCCGTGCATATAACCTCATGGTTCCCATATCTTTGCTCTCAGCTTGTTGTTTAGTTGCTCGGTCATGTCTGACTCTTTGCAACCCTATGGGCTGTGACCTACCATGCTCCTGTCCATGGAATTTTCCAGGCAACAATACTGGTGTGGGTTGCCATTTCCTTCTCTAAGAGATCTTGACCCAGAAATTGAACCCACATCTCTGCATCTTCTGCATAACAGGAGGATTCTTTACCACTGAGCTGCTGAGAAGCCCACTTGTACTAGGCTATCGCTTCTTAAACCACAGTAAGTTACAGATTCCTATCATGCAAAGAATCATTAAAAACTCTAATATTTATTTGAGGAGCAATTTCTGCTAATCATTTATCATTCTAAATGGATATATTTCAAGTTCTTCTGATTTTTCTTATAAATGAATACACCATAAGATATAAATATTTATCTTTAGAATTAGATGTAATCTGAACAATGATGTATATACACACACACATATATACACTAACTACACATTTCTTGCATTTAATTTTTAAAGCATTGTTCTAGTTGGACCCCAAAAGTGGAAGATAAATGTCTGTGGAGATCCAGGTTTGGTTTGGTCCTGGTGTTAACAGTAGACATTTAAACGTTGATCTTCCTAGTTTTCAGCTACATTTGAGGGAAAAAAGAAAGGTCATTTAAGATTTTGGCATGCAGAAAAAAATTCAGATATATCACTATGAAAAACTCACTGCCCCAAGAAATTATAAATTGCCATTCAGCATCTGTCATATTGTCTGTGGCAATGATGATTACATGCTAAATTGGCCCCCAATAAAAGCAATAAACATGCCACATCTTGTGGTCCTATTTCTCCTGCAGTTAGTGTCATTGCCTCACATTTAATTTGTCTCAGTTAGAGTCATTATTTCACCTTCAAATTGGAGAACGTTCTAGAATGTAGCTCTTTGATTTCAAAGCATTTCTACCCGGAAGTGATCCTAGAATTCAATTCAAATCACCTCATTTTACCAATAAGAAAACCAAAGACCAGTAAAGCATAATGGTGTGTTTAAGTTCACATTAATGGGAGTTGCAGTGAGAAACTAGATCTCCCATATGGATCTACTATATCCCATTGCCATTCAGATATTAGTTGTAAATAAAATTTGGCAAGTTAACAACTTAACACTTGAAAATATTTTGATTCTTTACTTTAAAAGTGCTTCCTGAATTTAGACAGATACTCTGCTGTGTAACTACAATATGATAGAAGCATAATTGGGAGTCTGGGGGAATCTAAGCATTAACAATTATCACAGAGACAGTTTTAAACAAAAACTGATTACAAGTTTCTAACTATGCTAATAATTATGATATAACATTACTTCTAGAAATATATAAATAAGGTTCTTTTGCTAAAATATTTGTTTCTATTCTAGATCATGAGAGTATGAGAAGATGCATTACTGCTTTAAAAATTCATACTAAGGCTTTTAGTGTAGTAGTGATAATATATCCAAAAGCTGGAGAAGTATATTATTTCCTTATAAATAAAAAGAAGGAAAACTCTGAGTTTCTTGATTAACTTTCATCCTGTTATTCTGCATTGTTATTCTGATAGTAAAGCCTTTCAATTTCAAAATACTGTCTCTTAAAATATAAAACATGTCAAGTTTTATGATTAACACATAAAATTGTATGTATTTAAAACATACAATATGATGTTTTGATATAAGCATACACTGTGAAATGATTACTATAATTAAGTTAACTAACATATCCATGGCCTCAAATACTCACACACTTTTTTTTTTTGGTGAGAACACAAGATCTGCACTCTTAGAAAATTTGAAGTCTACAATACAGTATTATTAGCTACAGTTACCATGTTGCACATTAGCTCTCTAGAACTTGTTCATCCTGGGTGAAAATTTGTACTCTTCAACCAACATTTCCCCACTTTCCTCACTGCCCCAGATCCTGTCAAATACCGTTCTACTTTCTGCTTTTATGAATTCAACTTTTTAAAATTATTTATGTGAGATTATTCAGTATTTGTCTTTCTGTGTCTAGCTTATTTCACTTAACATAATGTCCTCTAGGTTCATCCATGTTATCACAAATGGCAGGATTCCCTTCTTTTTAAAGGCTGAATAATATTCTGTTGTGTATGTGTGTGTACATATATATATATAGAGTATATATATATAGTCTATTGTGTGTGTGGAAACATTTAGGTTGTTTCCATATTGTATCTTGTATATTGTAAATTATGCTCCAGTGAACATGGAGGTGCATTAATCTCGTCAGGATATTGATTTTATTTCCTTTGGCAATATCCCAAAATCATAACTCTAATTTTTTTTTAGGAATATCCATACTGTTTTCTGGGGGTTCCCTGGTCGCTCAGATGGTGAAGAATCTGCCTGCAATGCAGGAGACCAGGGTTCTGTCTCTGGGTCAGAGAGATCTCCTGAAGAAGAATATGGCTACCCACTCCGGTAGTCTTGTCTGAAAAATTATGGACAGAGGAGACTGGCAGGCTATAGTGCATGGGGTCACAAAGAGTTGAACATGATTGAGCAGCTAACATTTAACACTATGCTGTTTTCTATAGCAGCTGCACCAATTTACATTCCCTTTAGTAATGTACATGGTTTCCTTTTCTCTACATTCACACCAATACTTGTTATCTGTTGTCTTTCTGATAATAGCCAGTCTAACAGGAGTGAAGTAATATATCATTGTGATTTTGATTTGCATTACCCTGATGATTCATGATTTGAGCATATTTTCATATACCTGATGGCTTACTCCTTGGAAGGAAAGTTATGACCAACCTAGATAGCATATTAAAAAGCAGAGACATTACTTTGCCAACAAAGGTCCATCTAGTCAAGGCTATGGTTTTTCCAGTGGTCATGTATGGATGTGAGAGATGGACTGTGAAGAAAGCTGAGCACCGAAGAACTGATGCTTTTGAACTGTGGTGTTGGAGAAGACTCTTAAGCATCCCTTGGACTACAAGAAGATCCAGCCAGTCCATCCTAAAGGAGATCAGTCCTGGGTGTTCAATGGAAGGACTGATACTGAAGCTGAAACTCCAATACTTTGGTCACTTCATGCGAAGAGTTGACTCATTGGAAAAGACCCTGATGCTGGGAGGGATTGGGGGCAGGAGGAGAAGGAGAGGACAGAGGATGAGATGGCTGGATGGCATCACCTACTAGATGGACATGAGTTTGAGTAAACTCCGGGAGTTGGTGATGGACAGGGAGGCTTGGTGTGCTGCGATTCATGGGGTCACAAAGAGTCAGACATGATTGAGTGACTGAACTGACTGAATTGATGGGTTAAGTTTTGTGAATGATACAGTTTCTATTGATGCTCATCTGAGCATCAGCTGCCTCAAATGCTTTGCAGAACCAGGTTAACTTCATTGTCTTGAATGACTTGGTAATTTTACCCCCACACAGAATGTTATATTCCGTATGTGTGCATGCTCAGTCACTTCAGTTGTGTCCGACTTTGTGACCCCATGGACTGTAGCCTGCCAGGCTCCTCTGTCCTTGGGATTCTCCAGGCAAGAATGCTGGAGCAGGTTGCCATTCCCTACTCCAGGGGATCTTCCCAATGCAGGGATGGAACCTACATCTACCTATGTCTCCTGTATTGCAGGTGGATTCTTTACCACTGAGCCCCTGTGGAAGCCCTATATTCAGTATATCCAAGGGAAAATGGATATTTTTATTAATAACATATAGTTACTGGGCTTTGACATCAATAGCAGTGGTAGTTTGAGTAGATTTATCTTTTCTGCTGTCTATATTTGTCACTCTACTTATTAAAGGGATTCATCCATAAACATTCATTAATGATGTTTTTTTACTACATGGCAAAGCAATAATCACAGAAAAGAATCTTTTCTTTTCTCCATAGAGGCATTCTCATCATCTAAAAAGTCACAATATTTATCTATTGAAATAAATTAAATCCTTTATGTCTCTGCTGTATGATCTTAAAGTCATCTTTCTTGGGGCAATGTTTGCTCCCCAGTGGCCTGCTATATCATGCACTGCATCTTCTAGATCCTACGGTGCTTCCACTTTACTTGTCATTGGACATCACCAGATGGTCAACACCGAAATCAGATTGATTATATTCTATGCAGCCAAAGATGGAGAAGCTCTATACAGTCAACAAAAACAAGACCAGGAGCTGATGTGGCACAGATCATGAATTCCTTATTACCAAATTCAGACTTAAATTGAAGAAAGTAGGGAAAACAGCTAGACCATTCAGGAATGACCTAGATCAAATCCCTTATGATTATACAGTGGAAGTGAGAAATAGATTTAAGGGCCTAGATCTGATAGAGTGCCTGATGAACTATGGAATGAGGTTCGTGACATTGTACGGGAGACAGGGATCAAGACCATCCCCATGGAAAAGAAATGCAAAAAGCAAAATGGCTGTCTGGAGAGGCCTTACAAATAGCTGTGAAAAGAAGAGAGGTGAAAAGCAAAGGAGAAAAGGAAAGATATAAGCATCTGAATGTGCAGTTCCAAGGAATAGCAAGAAGAGATAAGAAAGCCTTCTTCAGCGATCAATGCAAAGAAATAGAGGAAAACAACAGAATGGGAAAGATTAGAGATCACTTCAAGAAAATTAGAGATACCAAGGGAACATTTCATGCAAAGATGGGCAAGATAAAGGACAGAAATGGTATGGACCTAACAGAAGCAGAAGATATTAAGAAGACGTGGCAAGAATACACAGAAGAACTGAACAAAAAAAATCTTCACGACCCAGATAATCATGATGATGTGATCACTACTCTAGAGCCAGACATCTTGGAATGTGAAGTCAAGTGGGCCTTAGAAAGCATGGCTATGAACAAAGCTAGTGGAGGTGATGGAATTCCAGTTGAGCTGTTTCAAATCTTGAAAGATGATGCTGTGAAAGTGCTGCATTCAATATGCCAGCAAATTTGGAAAACTCAGCAGTGGCCGCAAGAGTGGAAAAGGTCAGTTTTCATTCCAATCCCAAAGAAAGACAATGCCAAAGAATGCTCAAACTACTGCACAATTGCACTCATCTCACACGCTAGTAAAGTAATGCTCAACATTCTCCAAGCCAGGCTTCAGCAATACGTGAACCGTGAACTCCCTGATGTTCAAGCTGGTTTTAGAAAAGGCAGAGGAACCAGAGATCAAATTGCCAACATCCGCTGGATCATAGAAAAAAACAAGAGAGTTCCAGAAAAACATCTATTTCTGCTTTATTGACTACGCCAAAGCCTTTGACTGTGTGGATCACAATGAACCGTGGAAAATTCTGAAAGATGGGAATACCAGACCACCTGATCTGCCTCTTGAGAAATCTGTATGCAGGTCAAGAAACAATAGTTAGAACTGGACATAGAACAACAGACTGGTTCCAAATACGAAAAGGAGTATGTCAAGGCTGTATATTGTCACCCTGCTTATTTAACTTCTATGCAGAGTACATCATGAGAAACGCTGGACTGGAAGAAACACAAGCTGGAATCAAGATTGCCGGGAGAAATATCAATAACCTCAGATATGCAGATGACACCACCCTTATGGAAGAAAGTGAAGAGGAGCTAAAAAAGCCTTTTGATGAAAGTTAAAGAGGAGAGTGAAAAAAGTTGGCTTAAAGCTCAACATTCAGAAAACGAAGATCATGGCATCCGGTCCTATCACTTCATGGGAAATAGATGGGAAACAGTGGAAACAGTGGCTGACTTTATTTTGGGGGGCTCCAAAATCACTGCAGATGGTGACTGTAGCCATGAAATTAAAAGACGCTTAGTCCTTGGAAGAAAAGTTATGACCAACCTAGATAGTATATTCAAAAGCAGAGACATTACTTTGCCGACTAAGGTCGGTCTAGTCAAGGCTATGGTTTTTCCTGTGGTCATGTATGGATGTGAGAGTTGGACTGTGAAGAAGGCTGAGCACCGAAGAATTGATGTTTTTGAACTGTGGTGTTGGCGAAGACTCTTGAGAGTCCCTTGGACTGCAAGGAGATCCAACCAGTCCATTCTGAAGGAGATCAACCCTGGGATTTCTTTGGAAGGAATGATGCTGAAGCTGAAACTCCAGTACTTTGGCCACCTCATGCAAAGAGTTGACTCATTGGAAAAGACTCTGATGCTGGGAGCGATTGGGGGCAGGAGGAGAAGGGGACGACCAAGGGTGAGATGGCTGGATGGCATCATGGGCTCGATGGACGTGAGTCTGAGTGAACTCCGAGAGATGGTGATGAACAGGGAGGCCTGGTGTGCTGCGATCATGGGGTCGCAAAGAGTCGGACACGACTCAGTGACTGAACTAAACTGACTTTTATTAGCACATGCTTTTTAAATTTGGTATTGTTTGCTCTTTACCACAACAGTTTTGTTTTTATCCTTTACACTCTAGATATTAGTGCTAGGAACTGGGGAGCTTTGCCCCCAATTCACTCCTTTATGCAATTTTCTGATCTTACAGTAACAAACCAAAAGAAGACACTAACCTGCCTGAACTGATTTGCTTCTGCGTGCTGACTACTCTTGGATACAAGTCCTTTGTACCTTCACTGTTGTTGTTCAGTCACTCAGTCGTGTCCAACTTTTGTTACTCCCTGGACTGTAGCCCACCAGGTTCCTCTGTCTATGGGATTTTCCAGGCAAGAATACTGGAGTGAGCTGCCATTTCCTTCTCCAGGGGGTCTTCCTGACCTAGGGATCAAACCCTCGTCATCTGCATTGCAGGAAGATTCTTTACTGTTGAGCCACAGAGGAAGCCCTTTGTGCCTTCACTAAATCTGCTCTTACCTCATCATGTTCTAACTACAGAGCCATCCACCAACCAACAACCAAAGGGAAAACGCAAAAAAAAAAAAAAAAAAAAATAGTGACACAAAACCCATAAATGTATTAGCACTGATGCATGTTCATGGAGGGTGACCTTGCTATGGAGGTGTTGTTCTCCAAAGGCTTTAGCCTTCTTCATTCTGTGGTGACAAGATCACTTGAAATGTTTTCTATCTTGTGATCAAAAACTATTGACCATATATTCTTAGAATTCCCTCACGGTAAGAAGAGGAATTGGGACACAGTAGGAGGTTGATCAGTATCTGGGTTAAATTCTAGATTTTTTCATTTTGTAGTAGCTATGAACAAGTCATGTGCATTATGTGTTTATGACTACGAATGAAGAAGTTATTTCTGAATATAGTAATGACTGTAGTTATAGTACTGTCTATAGGGTCCTTATGTTCTGGACAGCGTCCTTTTTGGTAGCTGCTGGTTGATAGCTTCCAGAGTGTTGGTGCCCACTTTGGTTGTTTTGAAGTTTTACCTAGTTATTGCCTGTGTGTGTGTCATGTGCTCAGTCATGTCTGACTCTTTGAGACTCCATAGACTGTAGCCTGCCAGGCTCCTCTGTCCATGGTTTTTCAGGCAAGAATATGGAGTGGGTTGCTATTTCTTTCTGGGAGGAGTACACGGATAGAGTGCATGTGCTGGACAGTGTGCTGAATACTTTAATGTATAGTATCTCTTTTATGATTCAAGACAGCTTCATGATACAGTTTTAGTTATTTCTTATATTGAAACCCAAGAGCAGTTGTACCCATAGAGCTCAAACGCCTATACTCATTGATGTTGTAAAAATGCTCTCAAAGCTGCTATCTTGTACTTGGTGCCTTAAGAAAAAGAAGATGATAAATAGATCTTTAATTATTTCTTCTATTCATCAGAATTTTTTGTTCTTTAAGAACTGAGATGATTCTGGGGGTAATTTTCAGACTTTTCCCCTATGCTGTTAACACTTTCCTTATTTCCCCTCAAATCTGGGAGGGTTAGCTAGGAAGAATCCTGAACCCTGTAAGGAGATAGTGCACTTTGTGGTAAGTGTTATCCTATTTGTGATGTAAAGAGAAAGCCTGAAAAACATGATTCTGCTATGCTTTTGGCCAGTGTAAGGCATCAAACCACACCCATTGGCCTGTGCCCCTTGAAAAAATCTACACACAATAATCAGAATGTAGGATCTGACTAGAGAAAGGGCATTTTTATAGCTCTGCTAGTATTGGCTACAATTAATCACTCCTATGTTTAATGAGCACAGAGTGTTCAGATCAACAAATATATATTTACCCCACAGTAACTATGGGGTAAATACTATAGTAAAGTAATTCAGTAATTCAGAAGATGATTAACTATTGTGCCTTCAAGGAGTGTACCATATTATAATTGGGCACATATTATACCTGTCAATGCAAAACTATCTTCAGGTAGCTATTTTTGTATTATATTCAGGTCATATATATATATATATATATATATCAGTTCAGTTCAGTTAAGTTGCTCAGTCATGTCTGACTCTTTGCGACCCCATGGACTGCAGCACACCAGGCCTCCCTGTCCATCACCAACTCCTGGCGTTTACTCAAATATACATATGTCCTCTGTGTTAGTCTGGTAGTATCTTATTCTGTCCTTAGTAGCAGAAGTCCAGTTGAGTTTATTTTATGCTTGAAAAGTATCAAATTTGTTGGAAGGCCAATGTCTGGCTCACTACCTTTAGATGTATATATTCAGTTTTTCTTTAGAAATAATTTCCTATGTAGAGAATAGCTAAAGGTATACATTTGAGTAAATATTTTTTCTGAGGTTTTGAATCTGTTTGTGTGTGTGTACATATATAAGAGTGTATATTTAAGTATCACTGGGGGATCCCACATCAGTGGGATCGGGGGTTGGAAAAAAGGGGAAAATTGCTTTCCTGAATAGAAACAAGTCAATCACAGTCCTTCAGCCAGAATGCTTGATTCTGTGAAATTGTCTAGAAGAAAGAAATCAGATGATATAGTAATGTAACTTGTTTTCATTTGGAAAATATTTCATTTCATTATCTGTTTATTCTTCAAACAAGAAGGGGACGACAGAGGATGAGATGGCTGGATGGCATCACTGACTCGATGGACGTGAGTGTGAGTGAACTCCAGGAGTTGGTGATGGACAGGGAGGCCTGGTGTGCTGTGACTCATAGGGTCGCAAAGAGTTGGACACGGCTGAGCGACTGAACTGAACTGAACTGAACCTTAACTATGGGGCTTCCCAGGTGGTGCTCACGATAGAAAACCCGCCTGCCAATACAGGAGACATTGAGGCGCGGGTTCGATCCCTGGGTCAAAAAGATCCCCTGAAGGAGGGCATGGCCATCCACTCCAGTATTCTTGCCTGGAGAATCCATGAACAGAAGAGTCTGGTGGGCTACGGTCCACAGGGTCACAAAGAGTCAGACACGATTGAAGCAACTTAGCACGCGCACACCTTAACTAGAATGTATTTGAGTATATCAGTTAAGTTAACCTGAGCAACCTTATATGATTAGAATGAAGTGCGTCATCTGTTGAACAAGTTACTTTCAGTAGCTACTGAAGCCACTTTTGTCTTCTGGATTATGTTCCTTTTTCATGTATGGTTTAAATATAAATGCTTTCTGTATGGTTTCAGGGAAATGCATATGCCTGACAGCAGAGGCATAGAAAACTGGTCTACTGGATCCTGCTATTTCATTTGTCTGTCTTTTTGTTTTAAATTATGGTTTAAACTTTTCATTTAACTTTAGAATCTTGTTACTAAAGTGTAGGAAAATTAAGGGTGGAGATGGATGTTTTCTAGAATTACTGAATATATTCATATGGATTTATTTCTGAGGAATGTATAAGAGGTTGTATGAGGATTACAAATTAGCTTTTGTTAACTGCCTTTGCAGGCTTTTTCTTCCATGTAATATTTTTGCCTTAGATTGAAAAGATTCTGGAGAGAAGATTGTGTTTGGATTTGCTAGAAAATATAGAATAGGCAGAAGACTGAGTAAGTGTGAATGTGAGTGTGTATGTTTGTATGCATGGAAAGGGGCAAATATTTAAATTCATTTTATATAGTACTATATATAACTTCCTGAAATTGCTATCCAAGATGAATTGATTTTCTCCTTTTAATCTTGAGAAAAGATCACTTTTCTGTATTCCGTAGCTTTTAATATGTTAGACTTTTGGCCCTCTGCCATTTCTAAAAGTCTGGGATTCAGCCCAGATTTAGAAAAGATTCATAGGCTACCCTAGCAATCCATATGCTGACCAGTATATTAATCTTTAATGACTGCCAGGTGTTAAATCAATGTGATGCTGGACACCTTGGCAAGAAAACAATTAAGAAGGAAGAAACATGGGAAAGGAAGTCCAAAAATGCAGCATGTAATATCATAATGGTTTGTACATTAGAGTGCCTAATGTCATAGCCAAAGTCAAGGACTAAAAATGGAAGTCTTATGAACTTAACCCCAATTTTCTTTTGCTGGTGAAATATTAACATACTTAATTTAGTTTAGCTATAAAATTTTCATGTTAGAAGTGATAGTCTAATAAAAATGATGGTTTTCAAGATAAGAAAATTGAGATCCAGAATGATTGTTTTTCTCTATTTTGTGACTGTTTTCACTATTATCTGGAGACAAATTCATGGTTAAAAAGTGGTCTCCAAGTACTTACTATTAATTCAGGCACTGAGGTTGGCAGTCCTAAGATGGTGGAGAAATAGGATGGGGAGACCACTTGCTCCCCGACAAATTCATCAAAAGAACATTTGAATGCTGAGTAAATTCCACAAAACAACTTCTGAATGCTGGCAGAGGACATCAGGCACCCAAAAGCAGCCCATTGTCTTCAAAAGAAGGTAGGAAAAAATATAAAAGATAAAAAGAGAGACAAAGGGGTAGGGACAGAGACTGTCCCAGAAGGGGGGGTCTTAAAAAACAGAGAAGTTTCCAAACACCAGGAAAAACTCTCACTGGCGAGTCTGTGGCGAGCCTCGGAACCTCAGAGGGAAACATAACTGGGAGGAAAAATAAATCAATAATTAAACCCCACAGATAACGTGCCCAATGGTAACTCACAGCAGAGAAGCAGCTCAGACACCCGCATCCTCCATGAGCAAGCAGGGGCTGGGCAGGGAGGCAGGGGGGCTGCATTGCTTAGAGTAAGGGCCAGACCTGAATGCCCCGAGGGCAACTGGGGAACTAATTTGACAAAGCAAACCAGACTGTGGGATAGCTACCCTGAGAAAAGCCCTAACCTAAGACACCACCAGGCCCACTCACAGAACAAAGGACTGAGTTGACCTGCTGCTGACTGGCCCATCTGCCGCTAGAGACAGGCCGATGAGGGCAGCCAGGGCTGGAAGGTGGCAATCGAAGCCCCAGAGAGACATCATCTACCCAACTGTAAGCAGGCTTCTTTGCTAAACAAGACCTCCTGGGATTCTGGATGGTCAACACCTGCTGGGAGGCTGCAACCAGAGATCAACTCCCCAGGAGAGACACATGGCACAAAGGTGTGCCGGTTGTACACCCAGAAAACTAAGTGGCAGGGATGGGGGAGGCAATAAGTTGCAGTGACCATGCTCATCAAACACCTGGTCAACCTGAGTGGCTCAGACCTGGGAAAGGCACAAAAGGCAGGCCCAACCGAGTCTGCACCTCTGAGGACTACCCAAGTACCTGAACCTGAGCGGCTTAGACCTGGGAAGTGCATACAACCCAGGGCCCGCCTCAGACAGTTTCTGGCAGAGCAACCTAGAGCCTAAGCAGTGTAGACAGGGGAAAGCACACACGCTGAGAGCGGGGGCAAGCCCAGTGTCGCTGAGACACTGTGAGCACATGCCAGTGTTATTCGTTTGCAGTGTTCCTCCCTCCCCACAGCACGACTGAACAAGTGAGCCTAAAAAGTGGCTACCTTTGCCACCTTGTGTCAGGGCGGAAATTAGACACTGAAAAGACCAGCAAACACAAGAAGCCAAAATAAACAGAGGGAATCACCTTGGAAGTGACAGGTGCAGCAGATTAAAACCCTGTAGTTAGCACCGACTACATTGGAAAGGGTTGAGAAGTAGAAGCCAGATCAAGGACCTATCTGAAAATGAACTGACCCCACACAGTCCACAACAACACCAGAGAAAGTCTAGATATACTTTTACTATTATCATTCTTAATAATGAAAAAATTAAGACAATTTTAAGTCCTCTATTACTACTTTAATTTTCATTTTTATAATCTCCTTCTGCTGCTTCTGCTAAGTCGCTTCAGTCGTGTTCGACTCTGTGTGACCCAGTAGATGGCAGCCCACCAGGCTCCCCATCCCTGGGATTCTCCAGCCAAGAACACTGGAGTGGGTTGCCATTTCCTTCTCCAATGGATGAAAGTGAAAGTGAAGTTGCTCAGTTGTGTCTGACTTGTAGCAACCTCATGAACTGCAGCCTACCAGGCTCCTCTGCCCATGGGATTCTCCAGGCAAGAGTACTGGAGTGGGGTGCCATTACCTTCTCTGATAATCTACTATTATTTGCAAAAAAAAAAATTTTTTTTTAAAGAAAACTTCATATATATATATTTTATAATTTTTGTGACTTTGTTTTTCTTTCCTTTATATTGTACTTTTGAAAATCCAACCTCTACACTAGATTTTTAATCTTTTCTATTGGCATTTGTTGTCAATTTTGTACCTTTAAGAACCCAATCTTCAGTACTCATTTTTACTTATGAGCGAGATTACCAAGTTGACTCTTCTCTCCGCTTTTGGACTCTCCTTTTTCTCCACCAGGTCGCCTCTATCTCCCTCCCTCCCCCTTCTCTTCTCTACCCAATTCGGTGAATCTCTTTGTGTGTTCCGGGCTGTGGGAAACACTTAGGGAACTGATTACTGGCTGGATATGTCTCTCTCCTTTTGATTCCCCCTTTTATCCTCCTGGCCACCTCTGTCTCCTTCCTCCCTCTTCTCTTCTCTTCTCGTCTCTTCTCTTCTCTGTGTTACTCTGTGACCATCTCTGAGGGGTCCAGACTATGGAGAGCATGTAGGGAAGTGATTACTGGCTAGCTTGCTCCGTCCCCTTTTGATCCCACCCCCTTCTCCAGGTCACATCTATCTCCCTCCTCCCTCTTCTCCTTGTAACTTTGTGAACCTCTCTGGGTATCCTTCACTGTGGAGAAAATTTTCATCTTTAACCTAGATGTTTTATCATTGGTGCTGTATAGATGGAGAAGTCTTGAGGCTACTGTAAGAATAAGACTGAAAACCAGAGGCAGGAGGCTTAAGTCCAAATCCTGAGAACACCAGAGAACTCATAAAATGCCTCCATACATACACTGAAACCAAGCACCACCCAAGGGCCAACAAGTTCCAGAGCAAGACATATCATGCAAATTCTCCAGCAACACAGGAAAATAGCCCTGAGCTTCAATATACAGGCTGCCCAAAGTCACACCAACCCAATGACATCTCAGAACTCATTACTGGACACTTCAGTGCACTCCAGAGAGAAGAAATCCAGCTCCACCCACCAGAACACTGACATAAGCTGCCCTAACCAGGAAACCTTGACAAGCCATCCATCCAACCCCACTTACAGTGAGGAAACTAATAAAGAGAACTCCTCAGACTGCCAGAATACAGAAAGGCCACCCCAAACACAGCAATCTAAACGAGATGAAGAGGCAGAGAAATTCCGAGCAGGTAAAGGAATAGGATAAATGCCCACCAAACCAAACAAAAGAGGAAGAGATAGAGAATATACTTGATAAAAATTCCGAAAATGATAGTGAAAATGATCCAAATTCTTGAAAAGAAAATGGAGTTACAGATAAATAGCCTGGAGACAAGGATTGAGAAGATGCAAGAAAGGTTTAACAAGGGCCTAGATGAAATAAAACAGAGTCAATATATAATGAATAATGCAATAAATGAGATAAAAAACACTCTGGAGGGAAACAACAGTAGAATAATGGAGGCAGAAGATAGGATAAGTGAGGTAGAAGATAGAATGGTAGAAATAAATAAAACATAGAGGAAAAAGAAAAACGAGTTAAAAGCAATGAAGACAAACTCAGAGACCTCTGGGACAATGGTAAATGCCCCAACATTCAAATCATAGGAGTCCCAGAAGAAGAAGACAAAAAGAAAGACCATGAGAAACTACTTGAGGAGATAATAGTTGAAAACTTCCCTAAAATGGGGAAGAAAATAATCACCCAAGTCCAAGAAACCCAGAGAGTCGGATAAACCCAAAGTGAAACACCCCAAGACACATATTCATCATATTAACAAAGATCAAACACAAAGAACAAATATTAAAAGCAGCAAGGGAAAAACAACAAATAACACAAGGGGATTCCCATAAGGATAACAGCTGATCTTTCAATAGAAACTTTTCAGGCCAGGAGGGAATGGCAAGACATACTTAAACTGATGAAAGAAAATAACCTACAGCCCAGTTATTGTACCCAGCAACGATCTCATTCAAATATGAAGGAGAATCAAAAGCTTTACAGATAAGCAAAGGCTGAGAGAATTCAGCACCACCAAATAAGCTCTCAAACAAATGCTAAAGGACCTTCTCTAGACAAGAAACACAAAAAGGGTGTATAAACTCAAACCCAAAACAATAAAGTAAATGACAATGGGATCATACTTATCAATAATTACCTTAAATGTAAATGGGTTGAGCCCCAAACAAAAGACCAAGACTGGAAGAATGGATACAAAAACAAGACCCTTATATATGGTGTCTACAAGAGACCCATCTCAAAACAAGGGACACATACAGACTGAAAGTGAAGGGCTGGAAAAAGATATTTCATGCAAATAGAGACCAAAAGAAAGCAGGAGTAGCAATACTCATATCAGATAAAATAGACTTTAAAACAAAGGCTGTGAAAAGAGCCAAAGAAGGACACTACATAATGATGAAAGGATCAATCCAAGAAGATATAACAATTATAAATATATATGCACCCAACATAGGAGCACTGCAATATGTAAGACAAATGCTAACAAGTATGAAACAGGAAATTAACAATAACACAACAATAGTGGGAGATTTTAATACTGCACTCACACCTATGGATAGATCAACTAAACAGAAAATTAACAAGGAACAACAAACTTTAAATGATACAATAGACCAGTTAGACCTAATTGACATCTATAGGACATTTCACCCCAAAACAATGAATTTCACCTTTTTCTGAAGTGCACACAGAAACTTCTCCAGGATAGATCACATCCTGGGCCATAAATCTAGCCTTGATAAATTCAAAAAATTTGAAATCATTCCAAGCCTCTTTTCTGACCATAATGCAGTAAGATTAGATCTCAATTATAGGAAAAAAACTAAAAAATTCCAACATATGGAGGCTGAACAGTGTGTTGCTGAATAACCAACAAATCACAGAAGAAATCAGAAAAGAAATAAAAATATGCATAGAAATGAATGAAAATGAAAACACAACAACACAAAAACCTGTGGGATACTGGAAAAGCAGTGCTAAGGAGAAAGGTCATAGCAATACAGGCATACCTCAAGAAACAAGAAAAATGTCAAATAAATAACCTAACTCTACACCCAAAGCAACTAAAATGGGAAGAAATGAAGAACTCCAAGGTTAGTAGAAGGAAAGAAATCTTAAAAATTAGGGCAGAAATAAATGCAAAAGAAACAAAAGAGACCATAGCAAAAATCAACAAAGCAAAAAGCTGGTTCTTTGAAAGGATAAATAAAACTGACAAACCATTAGCCAGACTCATCAAGAAACAAAGGGAGAAGAATCAAATCAATAAAATTAGAAACGAAAATGGAGACATCACAACAGACAACACAGAAATACAAAGGATCATAAGAGACTACTGTCAGCAACTATATATATGCGAATAAAATGGACAACTTGGAAGAAATGAACAAATTCTTAGAAAAGTACAACTTTCCAAAACTGAACCAGGAAGAAATAGAAAATCTTAACAGACCCATCACAAATACGGAATTTGAAACTGTAATCAGAAATCTTCCAACAAACCAAAGCCCAGGTCCACACGGCTTCACAGCTAAATTCTACCAAAAATTTAGAGGAGAGCTAACAGGTATCTTATGCGAACTCTTCCAGAAAATTGCAGAGGAAAGAAACTTCCAAACTCATTCTATGAGGCCACCATCACCCTAATACCAAAACCTGACAAAGATTCCACAAATAAAGAAAACTACAGGCCAATGTCACTGATGAACATAGATGCAAAAATCCTTAACAAAATTCTAGCAATCAGAATCCAGCAACGCATTAAAAAGATCATACATCATGACCAAGTGGGCTTTATGCCAGGGATGCAAGGATTCTTCAATATCCACAAGTCAATGTAATACACCACATTAACAAATTGAAAAATAAAAGCCATATAATTATCTCAATAGATGCAGATAAAGCCTTTGACAAAATTCAACATCCATTTATGATAAAAACTCTCCAGAAATCAGGAATAGAAGGAACATACCTCAGCATAACAAAAGCTACATATGACAAACCCACAACAAACATTATCCTCGATGGTGAAAAATTGAATGCATTTCCCTAAAGTCAGGAACAAGACAAGGGTGCCGACTTTCATTACTACTATTCAACATAGTTTTGGAAGTTTTGGCCACAGTAATCAGAACAGAAAAAGAAGTAAAAGGAATCCAAATTAGAAAAGAAGAAGTAAAACTCTCACTGTTTTCAGATGACATGATCCTCTACATAGAAAACCCTAAAGATACCACCAGAAAATTACTAGAGTTAATCAATGAATATAGAAAATCAACACAGAGAAATCCCTTGCATTCCTATACATTAATAATGAGAAAATAGAAAGAGAAATTAAGGAATAATTCCATTCACCATTGCAACAAAAAGAATAAAATACAGAAACAAAAATAAAATACCTAAAGAAACAAAAGACCTATATATAGAAAACTATAAAACACTGGTGAAAGAAATCAAAGAAGACACTAATAGATGAAGAAATATACCATGTTCATGGATGGGAAGAATCAATATAGTGAAAGCGATCTAGATTCAATGCAATCCCTATCAAACTACCAATGGTATTTTTCACAGAACTAGAACAAATAATTTCACAATTTGTATGAAACACAATAAACCTCAAA
This sequence comes from Nanger dama, assembly GCA_917880005.1. Lineage (NCBI taxonomy): Eukaryota > Metazoa > Chordata > Mammalia > Artiodactyla > Bovidae > Nanger > Nanger dama. The sequence continues at coordinate 10,500,821 of CAKJTW010000010.1, forward strand.
TAACCAAAGCAATCTTGAGAAAGAAAAGAACTGGAGGAATCAACCTGCCTAACTTTTACAAAGCCACAGTCATCAAGACAGTATGGTACTGGCACAAAGACAGAAATATAGATCAATGGAACAATTTAGAAATCCCAGAGACAAACCCACGCACTTATGGACATCTTATCTTTGACAAAGGAGGCAAGAATATACAATGGTTAAAGACAATCTCTTTAACAAGTGGTGCTGGGAAAATTTGTCATCCACTTGTAAAAGAATGAAACTAGAACACTTTCTAACACCATACAGAAAAATAAACTCAAAATCAATCAAAGGTCTAGATGTAAAAGCAGAAACTATAAAACTCCTAAAGGAAAACACAGGAGAAACACTCTCTGAGGTAAATCATAGCAGGATCCTTTATGACCCACCTCCAGGAGTAATGGAAATAAAAGCAAAAGTAAACAAATGGACCTAATTAAACTTAAAAGCTTTTGCATAATAAAGGAAACTATAAGCAAGGTGAAAAGAGAGACTTCAGAATGGGAGAATTCAATATCAAATGAAGCAACTGACAAAGAATTATTCTCAAAAATATACAAGCAACTCCTGCAGTTCAATTCCAGAAAAATAAATGACTCAATCAAAAAATGGGCCAAAGTACTAAACAGACATTTCTCCAAAGAAGACATACAAGTGGCTAACAAACACATGAACAGATGCTCAACATCATTCATTATCAGAGAAATGCAAATCAAAATCACAATGAGGCAATGAGGTAACATCTCACACTGGTCATAATGGTTGCTATCGAAAAGTCTATAAACAATGAATGCTGGAGAGGGTGTGGAGAAAAAGGAACCTTCTTATACTGTTGGTGGGAATGCAAACTATTACAGCCACTATGGAGAACAGTGTGAAGATTCCTTAAAGAACTGGAAATAGAACTGCAGCAATCCTACTGCTGGACATGCACACTGAGGAAGCCAGAATTGAAAGAGATACGTGTACCCCAATGTTCACTGTTTATAATAGCCAGGACATGGAAGCAACCTAGATGTCCATCAGCAAATGAATGGATAAGAAAGCAGTGGTACATATACACAATGGATATTACACAGCTATTAAAAAGAATCCATTTGAATCAGTTCTAATGAGGTGGATGAAACTGAAGCCAATTATATGGAGTGAAGTAAGCCAGAAAGAAAAACACCAATACAGTGTACTAATGCATATATATGGAATTTAGAAAGATGGTAACGATAACCCTGTATGCGAGACAGCAAAAGAGACACAGATATATAGAACAGTCTTTTGGACTCTGTGGAGAGGGTGAGGGTGGGATGATTTTGGAGAATGGCATTGAAACATGTATATTATCATATGTGAAATGAATTACCAGTCCAGGTTTGATGCATGATACAGGGTGCCTGGAGCTGGTGCACTGGGATGACCCAGAGGGATGGGATGGGGGGGGAGGTGGGAAGAGTGTTCAGGATGGGGAAGAGATATACACTCGTGGTGGATTCATGTATGGGAAAACCAATATAATATTGTAAAGCAATTAGCTTCCAATTAAAATAAATTAATAAAAAAAGAAAAAAAAAGGAAAAATAATTCAGGCACTGAAAATTTGACCTTTTCCTGATTTTTACCTGACTAATTAATAGGCATAATAATAATGCATAATATTTGAGATAAGCTAATTTGTTGCTATTCATTTGCTAAGTCATGTCAGACTCTTTGCGACCCCGTGGAGTATAGCATGCCAGACTTATTTGTCCTCCACTATCTCCTCGAGTTTGCTCACATTCATGTCTGTTGAATTGATGATGCTATCTAACTATTTTATCCTCTGTCGCCCCATTCTCCTTTTGCCTTCAAACCTTCCAGCATCAGGGTCTTTTCTAATGAATCAGCTGTTTGCATCATGTGGCCAAGTATTGAAGCTTCAGTTTCAGCAACAGTCCTTCCAATGAATGTTCAGGGTTGATTTCCTTTAGGATTGACTGGTTTGATCTCCCTGCTGTCCAAGGGACTCTCAGGAGTATTCTCCAGAACCACAATTTGAAAGCATCAATTCTTTTATGCTCAACCTTCTTTATGGTCCAATCCTCACAACTGTACATGACTACTGGAAAAGCCATAGCTTTGACTAGACAGACTTTTGTTAGCGAATTGATGTCTCTCCTTTTAATATGCTGTCTAGGTTTGTCATAGGTTTTCTTCCAACTGACCTTTTCTAGTCCTATGGCCACTGTTGAGTTTTTCTAAATTTGCTGACATATTAAGTGCAGCACTTTAACAACATCATCTTTTAGGATTTTAATTCAATTTCTTTCAGTTTCATGGCTGCAGTCACCACAAACAGTGATTTTGGAAACCAGAAAGTAAAATCTGCCACTGTTTCCACTTTTACCCCTTCTATTTGCTATGAAGTGATAGGATAGGATGCCATGATCTTCGTTTCTTAAATGTTGAGTTTCAAGCCTGATTTTTCACTCTCTTCTTTTACCCTCATCAAGAGGCTTTTTAGTTCTTCTTCAATTTCTGCCATTAGAGTGGTATCATCTGCATATCTGAGGTTATTGATATTTCTCCTGGCGAGCTGTTTCTAGCTTGTGATTCATCCAGCCCAGCATTCACTTGATTTCATCTGCACAGAAGTTAAATAAAGAGAGTGACAATATACAGCCTTGATGTACTCCTTTCCTAATTTGGAACCGGTCTGTTGTTCCATGTCTGTTTCTAATTGTTGTTTAGAACTAGCATACAGGTTTCTCAGGAGGCAGGTCAGGTGGTCTTGTATTCTCATCTCTTTAAGAATTTTCAACAGTTTGTTGTGATCCACACACAGTCAAAGGCTTTAGCATAGTCAATGGAGCAGATATTTTTCTGGAATTCCCTTGCTTTTCCATTATCCACCAAATATTTGCAATTTGGTATTTGGTCCTTTGCCTCTTTGACACCCAGCTTTTACACCTGGAAGTTCTCAGTTCATGTACTGTTGAAGCGTAGCATGAAGGATTTTGAACATAACCTTGCTAGAATGTGAAGTGAGTGCAGTTGTCTGGTAGTTTGCACACTCTTTGGCATTGCCCTTCTTTGAGACTGAAATGAAAACTGACCTTTTCTAGTCCTATGCCCACTGTTGAGTTTTCTAAATTTGCTGACATATTAAGTGCAGCACTTTAACAGCATCATCTTTTAGGATTTTAAATAGTTCTGCTGAAATTCTGTTACCTTCACTAGTGCTGTTTGTAGTAATGTTTCCTGAAGCCCATTTGACTTCATGCTCTAAGATGTCTGACTTTAGGAATGTGACCACATTATCATGGTTATCCGGGTCGTGAAGACCTTTCTTGTACAGTTGTTCTGTGTATTTGTGCCACCTCTACTTAATCTCTTCTGCTTCTATTATGTCCTTACAGTTTCTGCCCTTTATCATGCCCATCCTTGCATGAAACATTCCTTTGACAGCTCTAATTTTCTTGAAGAGATCTCTAGTTCTTCCCATTCGATTGTTTTCTTCTATTTTTTTTGCATGGATCATTAGGAAGGCTTTTTCTCTCTTTGCTGTTATTTGGAACTCTGCATTCAAATGACTATGTCTTTCCTGTTCTCCTTTGCCTTCTGTGTCTTTTCTTTTCTCAACAGTTTGTAAGGCCTCCACAACCATTTTCTCTTTTTGCATTTCTTTCTCTTGGGGATGGTCTTGATCACTGCCTCCTATACAATGTCACAAACCTCTGTCCATAGTTCTTTAGGCACTCTGTCTATTGGAACTAATCCCTTGAATCTATTCATCATCTCCTGTAAGGGATTTGATTTCGGTCAAAGCTGAATGATCCAGGGATTTTCCCTACTTTCTTCAATTTAAGTCTGAATTTTTCAATAAGGAGCTCATGATTTGAGTTATAGTCAGCTCTCGGTCTTGTTTTGCTGACTGTGTAGAGCTTCTCCATCTTTGGCTGCAAAAACGTTATCAGTCTGATTTTGGTATTGACTACTGGTGATGTCCATGTGTAAATTTGTCTCGTGTGTTGTCGGAAGAGGGTGTTTGCTATGACTAGCATGTTCTCTTGCCAAACCTTGTTAGCTTTTACCCTGCTTCATTTTGTACTCCAAGGCCAAACTTGCTTGTTATACTGGCTGCCTCTTTAAAAATTTTTTTTTAAATATAAATTTATTTATTTTAATTGGAGGTTAATTACTTTACAATATTGTATTGGTTTTGCCATACATCAACATGAATCTGCCACAGGTATACACGTGTTCCCCCTCTACTTTTGTGTTCCAATCCCCTGTGATGAATAGGGAATCTTATTTTTGTGTAAGTTCTAGAAAATATTGTAGGTCTTTACAGAACCTGTCAACTTTAGCTTCCTTGGCATCAGTGGTTAGGGCATAGACTTGGATTACTGTGATGCTGAATGGTTTGCCTTGGGAATGAACTGAGTTTTGTCTGTCATTTTTGAGGTTGCATCTTAGTACTGTATTTCAGACTCTTTTGTTGACTGTGAGGGCTACTCCATTTCTTCTAAGGGATTCTTACCCAGTAGATATAATAGTCATTGGAATTAAATTCCCCCATCCCCATCCATTTTAGTTCACTAATTCCTAAAATGTTGATGTTCAGTCTTGCCACCTCCTGCTCGATCCCATCCAATTTACCCTGATTCCCTATGCAATGTTGTTCTTTACAGCATCAGACTTTACTTGCACCACCAGACACATCAACAGTTGAGTGTCGTACTTTCTTTTGCCCAGCCACTTCATTCTTTTTGGAGCTATTAGTGATTGTCCTCTGTTTTCCCCCAGTAGCATATTGGACACCTTCAGACCTGGGTGAGGGGGCTCATCTTCCAGTGTCATATTCTTTTGCCTTTTCATATTATCCGTGGGGTTCTCCAGGCAAGAATACTGGATTGGGTTGCCATTTCCTTCTCTAATTTACAGTTTATTTACTTTACAGTTTTCCTGATGAGGTTTATGCTGGCCATTACTTCCTCCTAATGTCTACTCTAATTCTTAGCTAACACTTTATGTCATTATGACTTGTGTCCTATTTTTATACTCTTTCATTGAACTTCCCCATCTCTTTTTCTTAATCTGGGTAACCTCACCTTTCTGTGGCAAGAGATAGAGACACAGGATACATTTATTGACACTCAGGATTTCTACAAATGCAGTCTGAGTCCCAAGTACTTAGAAAGTTACTGCCTCTGATTCTCAGTCTGAGAATTTACAGAGGTGCCAATAGACAGAAGAGTAGAGGAAGAGAAGCACAGAAAATCAGATAATACTGATTGATTCACTCAGGTTGTCTATTAAGTCAGAGGCAGCCCTGAAAGGTCTGTAGCATGAGATGTTCTAAACAAATGTGAGGTGCCTGGATTTGCATACAAATACAAATCTATCTCCCTCTTCATTGTTCCTTCTTTTTTCCACAAAGTTTTCCCCATTTCTGCCCTAGGAACAATATATGCCACTTGGATAGTCTTCAAAGTGCTACTTAGTTTATGCCATTATTATGCTCAGACATCTACTTTATTATACTACTATCATGTCAGCATACTATATGGGAAGTGGTCCTAGGCTATCTTGCTTGGTAACTGTGTAGTACTTTCTAATTCTGGCTGGTTTAATTCCCGATACATGGAAGCACTATTATGCTTCTGTAATCTAAATGGTGTAAAACAAAGTCCAAGTTATTTAAATTTATCCTACAGACACCAATTAGCATTCAATTGACCAATCTATTTTATTCCAGAGTCTTTGTTCTTTGGTTCTGGTTTTGTTACAAAGTAATTCTTCCTTTTATGATTCAACCTACCTATATCCAAAATGTTATTTGAACTTAAACTTATCTACATAATGTGTGTGTGTGTGTGTGTGTGTGTGTGTGTGTGTGTGTGTTCTCAGTTGTATCTGACTCTGTGAAATCCCATGGACCATAGCGTGCCAAGTTCCTCGGACCTTGGAATTTTCCTGGCAAGAACACTGGAGCAGGTTGTCATTTCCTACTCCAGGGGATCTTCCCGACCCAGGATCAAACCTGCCTCTCTTGCATCTCCTAAATTGGCAGGCAGATTCTTTACCACTGTGCCACTTGGGAAGTCCATCTATGTAATACAGTTTTATAATCATGATATTGCTTTGAAGTTTTCTAAATAGTCTATCTTATAGTTTATGTTTCTGTACTTCTCTAGAATTCAAGGTTATTTCAGCTATTTGTGCCCTTTTTGATATGTAAGGTGTTGGTGAAATAAGGCCATATATTATCCTGGATTGGGCTCAAAATAATGGCAAATAATGAGAAAATGTGAAAGTTTATATTAAAAATCCTTGTTAGATCCTCCAGGAGGATGTCTTCAGGGTGAACTTTTTCTATCAAATTTTAACTTCCTGGTGATTAGGGTTATTTCACCTTTAGTTACCTTTATGGATGATCTGTGTTGTGAATTAGTCCAGTTCAGTTCAGTCACTCAGTCGTGTCCGAATCTTTGCAACCCCATGAATCGCAGCACTCCAGGCCTCCCTGTCCATCACCAACTCCCGGAGTTCACTCAGATTCACGTCCATCGAGTCAGTAATGCCATCCAGCCATCTCATCCTCTGTCGCCCCTTCTCCTTCTGCCCTCAGGGAGGAGATCCCTGCTGCCAGCATCAGAGTCTTTTCCAATGAGTCAACTCTTTGCATGAGGTGGCCAAAGTACTGGAGTTTCAGCTTTAGCATCATTCCTTCCAAAGAAATCCCAGGGCTGGGATTTCTTCAGAATGGTCTCCTTCAGAATGGACTGTTTGGATCTCCTTGCAGTCCAAGGGACTCTCAAGAGTCTTCTCCAACACCACAGTTCAAAAGCATCAATTCTTTAGCACTCAGTCTTTTTCACAGTCCAACTCTCACATCCATATGTGACTAATGGGAAAACTCTACCCTTGACTAGACGGACCTTAGTGACACTGTATAGATGGTAAATTTGGAGCACAGTGTATATAACTTTTATTATGAGCATTTAATTTCACTGAGGTAGAAGTATATCTATTTAATAAAGACGACAAATTTTCAGTGTGACAGAAGGACCTAGTCCTCCTTAAGCACAGCATAGGCCATATCTATGATATGAGGTCTAAGAATGAGAAAATAAATTTCCAACAGAAAGAAAAGGATAGTAGTAAATAATGATGACTATTTAAACAAAACTGGTAGAAGAAAATATTTATTTATATAGGTTATATTGGAAGATAGGGCTTCCCAGGTGGCATTAGTGGTAAAGAACCTGTCTGCCAATGTAGGAGATGTAAAAGATGCAAGTTCGATCCCTGAGTTGGGAAGTTCCCGTGGAGGAGGGCACAGCAACCTGTTCCAGTGTTCTTGCCTGGCAAGTCCAATGGACAGAGGAGCCTGGCAGGCTGTAGTCCGTAGGGTTGCAAAGAGTTGCACATGACTGAAGTGACTTAGCACACACCCATGCACATACGAAGATAAACTAAAATAGCTCATGGATAACACTAAAATTATTAATTGTAAATTTTACCTGGGCCTGAGGTGAGGAAAAGTTCATTCTCTAATACCATGAAATAGTACCAGGCAGAATGTTTTGCTGTTTACATACGCTTCATCAGGCACAAAAGTAAAAATGCCATTGCTTTCTTTGAACTTGACTGTCATGTTTTAGTCTGTGACGGGTTACACAATATTACCTTCATAAACAGCATGTGAACTGTGGGAAGCCTGTTTTCTCTAGTTATTTGGAAAGATGGAAAACACTGCATGCTCTGAAATAAAGGGCGTTTCTTTTAATTCCAAGATTTTAATTGTTGAACTGTAATCACAAGGTATAGATGATATATTTGTTTAATTAAGAAAGTCTGATGTTCAGGAGGAAATAAAATGTGTAGCAGTGGCATATAAGAGTCTACAACAAGAGCTAAGTTTTTCACGACTGAGTTATCTTTGCACATACAATTAAATACAATTCATCTATCATGTCTTATTTAAGGGAGATGGTTTAAAACAATTAATATGTTTATGAACTTACAGTTTATATGCCATTCATTTGAACCCCTAATAAACGTGACTTTGAATTAATTTTCAGTTGCATAATTTGTCAACGACTTAATTTTTGGACTTTGAATCCATTTTAACAATTCAATTTAAAATGAATTCAATTGAAAGGCAAACAAGCAATGATTAAAATAGAATATATGGAGTCAAAAAAGATGGCGGAGGAATAGGATGGGGAGAACACTTTCTCCCTCACTACTTCATCAAAAGAACATTTCAACGCTGAGTAAATTCCACAAAACAACTTCTGACTGCTGGCAGAGGACATCAAGCATCCAGCAAAGCAGATCATTGACTTCAAAACCAGGTAGGAATTAATATATACGACGAAGATAGAGACAAAGGAGGTAGGGAGGGAGCCCCTTCCGGGAAGGGAATCCCGTCCTGGGAAGGGAATCCTGGCCCAGGAAGAGACTCTTAAAAGGAGAGAATTCCTAAAACTGGGGGTCATTCTCACAGCTGTGTATGAGGCGAGCCCTGAAACCACAGAGGGTAACATAACAGGAAGGAAGAATAAATAAATAAATAATTAAAACCAACAGATTATGAATTCAACAGTATAACCCCCAGCGGATAAGCAGCGCAAACGCCTGCATCGGACAGCAGCGGGGGTTGGGCAGGGGAGGATCGCGCCAGCGACAGTGCTTTCTAAGAATAGGGTCGCGCAGGAGACGTAGGCTGCAGGGCTTTTCTCGAGAATCGAGGCGTAACGGGGCCAGAATTGGGTCCGCGCGTGGCTAGAAAGAGCTATCTTGGTCTAGCAAACCAGACTGTGGGATAGCCAACACGCGAAACGCTCGAACATAAGACACCAACAGGCCTGCACACAGAACAAAGGACGGATCGGCAATAGCCAACTGCAGACCATCCCCCTCCGGCGACAGGCAGCCAGAGCCTTAAGTGCTGGAAGGGGGCAATCGCAGCTCAAGAGTGACATTACCTACCAAATTGCAAGCAGATTTCTTTGCTATTGAGACTGCTGGGGGGCCTGAACAGTCATCATCTGCCTGAGAAAGAGCCCCGGCGGAGCTCCCAGAAAACTGAGTGACCCAGAAGCCCAGAAGTCGCAATAGCGCGCGCCAAACTCCCTAGCCACTTGGACCTGAGAAGGGAACAAAGCCCCTGTTCAACCAAATCCAAGTCTCGGAGGGCTTCCTCACCGCCAATCCTGAGTGCCAAACCTGAGCGGCATAGACCGGGAAGTGCATGAAGCATAGGGCAGGCCCCACAAGGTTATCCCAAGGAGCGAGAAGGGGCAAGTCCAGTGCAGAGACCACCCTCCCTGTGTCAAGACGGAAATCAGACACAGAAGGGACCAGCAAACAGAGGAAGTCAAACAGAGGGAACTGCCTTGGTAGCAACCCCACACAGCCCACAATGACAGAGAAAGTGCCAGATATACCGTTACTACTTTTATGATCAATTTTTTTTTTTTTGGGGGGTGATGATGTGAAAGCGTGATTTTTTTTTTTGAGAATTTTTTTTCTTTCTTTAAAAATTTTTTTTTCTTTTTAAAATGTTTTTTCTTCTTTTCTTTTTCGTTTTTTTTTCTAAACTTGCTTAAATTTTAAAGTCTTCTATATTTCTATTTATTATTTTTATAACCTAGTATTACTTTTCAAAAAAAAAACCTATCTTTAAAGCAAACGCCGTATATAGTCCTATTGGTGGTGGGAGTTGCTTTATAATAATTCTGGAGTCTTTTATTTTATTTTATTTTATTTTATATTTTTAATTTTTTTCTCAATTTGCTTTTTTTTTTTTTTAAATTTGCCTCTCCTTCTTCTTCTTATCTTTAATATTTTATCTTTGAAAATCCAATCTCTACTCCAGATTTTTAATTTCAACATTTTGGTATTTGTTGCCAATTTTGTACTTTTAAAAACCTAATCTTCAGTACCCAATTTTACATGAGTGCGAGACTACTGGCTTGAACACTCTCTCCCCCTTTGGAATTTTTCTTTTCTCCACCAGGTGGCTTTTGTCTGCTCCCTCCCCTCCTCTTCTCTACCCAATTCTACGAATCTCTGTGTGTTCCAGAAGGTGGAGAACTCTCAGGGAACTGGTCACTGGCCGGATCTTTATCCCTCCTTTGCATATCCCTCTTTATCCTCCTGTCCATCTCTATCTACTTTCTCCCTCTCCTCTTCCATGTATAACTCTGTGACCACCTCTGAGAGGTCCAGACTTCGGAGCACACACAAGAAAGTGGTTACGGGCTAGCTTGCTTTTTCCTCTTTTGATTCCACCTCATCACATTCCACTCACCTCTAACTACCCCCTCCCTCTTCTCTTCTCCAAGTAACTCAGCAATCCTCTAGGGATGACCCTCAAAGTGGAGAAACCTATCATCATTAACCCAGATATTTTAACATTAGTGCTGAATAGATGGAGAAATCATGAGGCTATTGTAAAAGTAAATCTGAAAACCAGAATCAGGAGGCGTAAGTCAAAATCCTTAGATCATCAAAGAATTCTTGAATACAGGGAACATTATCCAATAAGAGCTCATCAAACGCCTTCATACCTATACTGAAACTGAGCACCGCCCAAGGGCCAACAAGTTCCAGAGCAAGACATACCACGCAAATTCTCCAGCAACACAAGAACAAGCCCCTGAGCTTCAATACACAGGCAGCTCAAAATACTCCAAAACCATTGACGTCCCATAACCCATTACTTGACACTTCACAACACTCCAGAGAGAGGAAATCCAACTCCACCCACCAGAACTTCAACACAAGCCTCTCTAATCAAGAAATTTTGACAAGCCACTGATATAACCCCAAACACAGAGAGGAAGCTCTATAAGAAAGAGAATTCCACAAATTCCCAGAATATAGAAAAGTCACCCCCAAACGCAGCAATATAACCAGGATGAAGAGAAAGAGGAATACCCAGCAGGTAAAGGAACAGGAGACACACCCACCAAACCAAACAAAAGAGAAAGAGATAGGGAATCTACCTGAGAAAGAATTCCGAATACTGATAGTGAAAATGATCCAAAATCTTGAAATCAAAGTGGAATCACAGATAAATAGCCTGGGGTCAAGGTTTGAGAAGATGCAAGAAAGGTTTAACAAGGACCTAGAAGAAATAAAAAGAGTCAACATATAATGAATAATGCAATAAATGAGATCAGAAACACTCTGGAGGCTACAAATAGTAGAATATCAGAGGCAGAAGATAGGATTAGTGAAATAGAAGATAGAATGGTAGAAATAAGTGAATCAGCCAGGGAAAAAGAAAGACGAATTAAAAGAAATGAGAACACCTCAGAGACCTCCAAGACAATATGAAACGCTCCAACATTCGAATTATAGGAGTCCCAGAAGAAGAAGACAAAAAGAAAGACCATGAGAAAATACTTGAGGAGATAATAGTTGAAAACTTCCCTAAAATGGGGAAGGAAATAATCACCCAAGTCCAAGAAACCCAGAGAGTGCCAAACAGGATAAACCCAAGGCGGAACACCCCAAGACATATACTAATCAAACTAACAAAGACCAAACACAAAGAACAAATATTAAAAGCAGCAAGGGAAAAGCAACAAATAACACACAAGGGGATCCCCATAAGAATAACTGCAGATCTTTCAATAGAAACTCTTCAGGCTAGGAGGGAATGGCAAGACATACTTAAAGTGATGAAAGATAATAACCTTCAGCCAAGATACTGTACCCAGCAAGAATCTCCTTCAAATATGAAGGAGAAATCAAATTTACAGACAAGCAAAAGCTGAGAGAATTCAGCACCACCAAACCAGCTCTCCAACAAATACTAAAGTATAGACTTTAGACAGGAAACACAAAAGGACATATAAACCTGAACCCAAAACAATAAAGTAAATGGCAACAGGAGCATACTTATCAATAATTACCTTAAATGTAAATGGGTTGAATGCCCCAACCAAAAGGCAAAGACTGGCTGAATGGATACAAAAACAAGATCCCTATATATGCTGCTTACAAGAGACCCACCTCAAAACAACGGACACATACAGACTGAAAGTGAAGGGCTGGAAAAAGATATTCCATGCAAATAAAGACCAAAAGAAAGCAGGAGTAGCAATACTCATATCCGATAAAATAGACTTTAAAATAAAGGCTGTGAAAAGGGACAAAGAAGGCCACTACATAATGATTAAAGGATCAATCCAAGAAGAAGATATAACAATTATAAATATATATGCACCCAACATAGGAGCACCGCAATATGTAAGACAAATGCTAACAAGCATGAAAGGGGAAATTAATAATAACACAATAATAGTGGGAGACTTTAATATGCCACTCACACCTATGGACAGATCAACTAAACAGAAAATTAACAAAGAAACGCAAACGTTAGACGATACAATAGACCAGTTAGACCTAATTGATATCTATAGGACATTTCACCCCAAAACAGTGAATTTCACCTTTTACTCAAGTGCACACGGAACCTTTTCCAGGATAGATCACATTCTGGGTCATAAATCTAACCTTGATAAATTCAAAAAAATGGAAATTATTCCAAGCATCTTCTCTGACCATAATGCACTAAGGTTAGATCTCAGTTGCAGGAGAAAAGCTATTAAAAATTCCAACATTTGGAGGCTGAACAACACCCTTCTGAATAATCAACAAATCACAGAAGAAATCAAAAAGAAATCAAATTATGCATCAAAACGAATGAAAATGAAAACACAACTACACAGAACCTATGGGACACTATAAAAGCAGTGCTAAGAGGAAAGTTCATAGCAATACAGGCATACCTCAAGAAACAAGAAAAATGTCAAATAAATAACCTAACTCTACACCTAAAGCAACTAGAAAAGGAAGAAATAGAGAACTCCAGAGTTAGTAGAAGGAAAGAAATCCTAAAAATTAGGGCAGAAATAAATGCAAAAGAAACAAAAGAGACCATAGCAAAAATCAACAAAGCAAAAAGCTGGTTCTTTGAAAGGATAAATAAAATTGACAAACCATTAGCCAGACTCATCAAGAAACAAAGAGAAAAAAATCAAATCAATAAAATTAGAAATGAAAATGGAGAGATCACGACAGACAACACAGAAATACAAAGAATCATAAGAGACTACTATCAGCAATTATATACCAATAAAATGGACAACTTGGAAGAAATGGACAAATTCTTAGAAAAGTACAACTTTCTAAAACTGAACCAGGAAAAAATAGAAAATCTTAACAGACCCATCACAAACATGGAAATTGAAACTGTAATCAGAAATCTTCCAGCAAACAAAAGCACAGGTCCAGACGCCTTCACAGCTGAATTCTACCAAAAATTTCGAGAAGAGCTAACACCTATCTTACTGAAGGTATTCCAGAAAATTGCAGAGGAAGGTAAACTTCCAAACTCATTCTATGAGGCCACCATCACCCTAATACCAAAACCTGACAAAGACACCACAGAAAAAGAAAACTACAGGCCAATATCACTGATGAACATAGATGCAAAAATCCTTAACAAAATCCTAGGAATCAGAATCCAGCAACACATTAAACAGATCATACACCATGACCAAGTGGGCGTTATCCCAGGGATGCAAGGATTCTTCAATATCCGCAAATCAATCAATGTAATTCATCACACTAACAAACTGAAAAATAAAAATCATATGATTATCTCAATAGATGCAGAAAAAGCCTTTGACAAAATTCAACATCCATTTATGATAAAAACTCTCCAGAAAGCAGGAATAGAAGGAACATACCTCAACATAATAAAAGCTATATATGACAAACCCACAGCTAACATTATCCTCAATGGTGGAAAATTGAAACCATTTCCCCTAAAATCAGGAACAAGACAAGGGTGTCCACTTTCACCACTACTATTCAATATCATGCTGGAAGTTTTGGCCACAGCAATCAGAGCAGAAAAAGAAATAAAAGGAATCCAAATTGGAAAAGAAGAAGTAAAACTCCCACTGTTTGCAGACGACATGATCCTCTACATAGAAAATCCTAAAGACTCGACCAGAAAACTACTAGAGCTAATCAGTGAATATAGTAAAGTTGCAAGATATAAAATCAACACTCAGAAATCCCTTGCATTCCTATACACTAATACTGAGAAAGTAGAAAAAGAAGTCAAGGAAACAATCCCATTCACCATTGCAACGAAAAGAATAAAATACTTAGGGATATACCTACCTAAAGAAACTAAAGACCTATATATCGAAAACTATAAAACACTGATGAAAGAAATCAAAGAAGACACTAATAGATGGAGAAATATACCATGCTGATGGGTTGGAAGAGTCAATATAGTGAAAATGAGTATACTACCCAAAGCAATCTACAGAGTCAATACAATTCCTATCCAGCTACCAGCAGTATTTTTCACAGAACTAGATCAAATAATCTCAAGATTTGAATGGAAATACAAAAACCTCGAATAGCCAAAGCAATCTTGAGAAAGAAGAATGGAACTGGAGGAATCAACTTGCCTGACTTCAGGCTCTACTACAAAGCCACAGTCATTAAGACAGTATGGTACTGGCACAAAGACAGAAATATAGATCAATGGAACAAAATCGAAAGCCCTGAGATAAACCCACATGCCTATGGACACCTTATCTTCGACAAAGGAGGCAAGAATATACAATGGAATAAATACAGTCTCTTTAACAGGTGGTGCTGGGAAAACTGGTCAACCACTTGTAAAAGAATGAAACTAGACCTCTGTCTAACACCATACACAAAAATAAACTCAAAATGGATTAAAGATCTAAATGTAAGACCAGAAACTATAAAACTCCTAGAGGAAAACATAGGCAAAACACTCTCCGACATAAATCACAGCAGGATCCTCCATGATCCACCTCCCAGTATAGTGGAAATAAAAGCAAAAATAAACAAATGGGATCTAATTAAAATTAAAAGCTTCTGCACAACAAAGGAAACTATCAGCAAGGTGAAAAGACAGCCTTCTGAATGGGAGAAAACAATAGCAAATGAAACAACTGACAAACAACTAATCTCAAAGTTATACAAGCAACTTATGCAGCTCAACTCCAGAAAAATAAACGAAGCAATCAAAAAATGGAAGAACTAAATAGGCATTTCTCCAAAGAAGACATACGGATGGCTAACAAACACATGAAAAGATGCTCAACATTACTCGTTATCAGAGAAATACCAATCAAGACCACAATGAGGTACCATTTCACACCAGTCAGAATGGCTGCAATCCAAAAGCCTGCAAGCAATAAATGCTGGAGAGGATGTGGAGAAAAAGGAACCCTCTTACACTGCTGGTGGGAATGCAAACTAGTACAGCCACTATGGAAAACAGTGTGGAGATTCCTTAAAAATTGCAAAGAGAACTGCCTTATGACCCAGCAATCCCACTGCTGGGCATACACACCGAGGAAACCAGAATTGAAAGAGACACATGTACCCCAATGTTCACTGCAGCACTGTTTATAATAGCCAGGACATGGAAGCAACCTAGATGTCCATCAGTAGATGAATGGATAAGAAAGCAGTGGTACATATACACAATGGAGTACTACTCAGCCCTTAAAAAGAATAAATTCGACTCAATTCTAATGAGATGGATGAAACTGGAGCCGATTATACAGAGTGAAGTAAGCCAGAAAGAAAAACACCAACACAGTATACTGACACATATGTATGGAATTTAGAAAGAGAGTAATGATGACCCTCTATGTGAGACAACAAAAGAGACTCAGGGGTATAGAACGGACTTTTGGACTCTGAGGGAGAGGGAGAGGGAGGGATGATTTGGGAGAATGGCATTGAAACATGCATACTATCTTGTAAGAATGAAGCACCAGTCTATATTCAATACAGGATACAGGATGCATGGGGCTGGTGCACAGGATGATTCAGGGAGATGATATGGGGTGGGAGGTGGGAGGGGGCTTTGGCATTGGGAGATTGTGGACACCTGGGGCTGATTCATGTCAATGTATGGCAGAACAAATACAGTATTGTAATGTAGAATAAAGTATTTAAAAAATTAAAAAAAATTAAAAAAATAGAATATATGTGAGAGCAAATTGTTGCCATTTGATAGAAAAGCAAGAGAACTAAAATAGCAGGCAGATTATGTAAATTCTGCTCCCTTGCTCACTATCACTCATGATATGACCTTTATTTCCCTGGACTCCAAAAGCCATCTGTATAAATTAAAACACACAGATTAGAAAATTCCTGGGGGAACAATTGGATAGTTGTTTAACAAATAGATCCCTTTTTCCTACTGGACACGCAGCCTCTTTTTCCTTTAGATGTGATCATGTGACTGGATTATGGTCAGTGAAATCTGATATGTGATGTATATAATTTCCATATGATCTGCTACTGGAGATCAGTGGAAAAATAACTCCAGAAAGAATGAAGAGACAGAACCAAAGCAAAAACAACATCCAGTTGTGGATGTGACTGGTGATGGAAATAAGATCTGATACTGTAAAGAGTAGATTCACATGCCAGAATTATCCTGCACTCCTGAATGACTGCATGGACCAGAACTGATTTTGCTATCTCATATTTGGCTATTGACTGAATAAGAAATTAAATTTTATTGTATTAAGCCACTAAAACTTTGAAGTTATTGTTAAGCAGTTAGCCTAACTCACTAATACAATAGGTCAGTTTCCTTCTAGCTTTAAATTTTGTAATTTACCAAAAATCATTGGTGAGGTAATATATGGAAAACACTTTGAAAAGTAAAAACCTTTGTAAATGCAAATGAAACTTTTCTATTGGCCAAGTAGCCACAGAGAAGTATTCAAAACAGCTTAAATTTAACATTTATTTCCAGAAGACAGTTCTTATTTTACATAATTCCTGTATACATCATCTTTAATTATCAGGGTTTAGTTAAATGATACCAGTTTCCCAACAACTCAGCTCAAATTTAAGTTACTATAGTATATTAGCTGTGCATAAAGTATAGACTTCACTGCTAGATTTTTAGTCCACAGATTACTACATAAATAATAGATGCACATTATAATAAAGTGACCAATCATGCCACTTCTCCCAGAGTCTCTTGGTGATTGGTCAGTGTGCATGTTTTGAAGAGTATGAAGTTGTGTAGCCTCTCTGTAACCCATTGTTAAATCAATGTGACAGCTTACACAGATAGCTGAAGGAGGAAATCAAGATAAAAGTGGACGAAAGAAGGTGATAGTGTTAGACACAAGATTCCGATAGAATGTAAATGTCATTATAGAAGTAGTAGCTGACTGTGGGAATGTTAACAGTGGTGCACTGGAGAGACTCTAGATATGCAGCCAGGGAACTTGGTAAAGGTTAAGTTATTAACATAAATGAAGAAAGTAGTTGTGATGAAAAAGAGATGTCCCAGAGAAAATAAAATTGGTGTAAAACTTAACATTTTGGGAACATTTAGAAATATTTTATGACTTTGAAAACACAAACATAAAAAGTTGGTGATCATGGGTGAGTATGGGAAGCCAAGCCATATCTCCATTTTGAAACTGAAGCCAATCCAATTTTCTCATTTCCTTTGTTGTTGTTGTTGTTTTTCCATTTAATTTTGTTTTGTCCAGAAAAAAATATCTAGGAATGCTTTTGAATTCTTTTCCAAATTTGTATTGAAGAAGAATCACATAGTTCCATGTTTTACAAAGTGCTTTGAGACATACATCGTTTCATTTGCCCTTCATACTACTTCTTTTGATAAGGTAGATTGGGTATTATTCTGTCCATTAAATAGATGGTCATTCGGAAAACAAGCCCAGAAAGGTTAATTGGCTTGTTCACAGTCATGGAGTGATAGAGCTGACTCGTGAGTCCAGAACTAACTCTAAGACCAGTGCTGTTGTTCCTTCACCAGTGATTGTAAAACCTTGACTTGACTAATAACCTTTATGAAAGAAGAGCCTTGACTACATTCATGGAGCTAAGATGGTTCTAAAAGAGTGAAAAATCACAGGAAACATTATGAACAGAATTAACAGGAGCAGCTGTTACACATGAATTTTTCTGTTGAGAGCTCTACTTCATCTTTGACTCCTTCTTCTCTTTAATTACATGGGAAAGTAGTAGGAGAAGCCACTATTCCTCCTGGAAAAAACGAAAAAGAAATGCAAAGATAAAATGGTGGAAGCCAATCCAAACTTAGACAGGTACAGAAAAGATGCTTGCTCTGTATTACATCCATCCCGGCAAGTTTAGTTGCTTTAGTCGTGTCCGACTCTTTGCGACCTCATGAACTGTAGCCTGCCCTCTGTCCATGGGATTTCCCAGGCCAAAATACTGGAGTAGGTTGCCATTTCCTCCTAGCCCAGGGAAAGATCAAAATTCAAAACAGAGTTACTACTGAATGTATATTGTTTCTGTACCATTGTAAAGTTGAAAAATTGCGATTCCAATGATCATAAGTTGGAGGCCATATGTGTGTGTTTTTATATTATTTTTTAATAAAGAAAACACCTCCTTGGGAGTTTCTGGACCTTCATAAACAGGCCCTCATAAGCAGAGGGTAGGGAGAGACTGAAGAAAGAGGCAGACGACTCTAGATTGGTAGGTGGCTGGTTTAATAAGCAAGAAAACTTGTATATGAAGTTTGTCTTGGGTGGCTGCAATATAAGTGGATTTCCACAGTTGTCTGCCAGAACCTTAATAGTTTATATAGAGCCTTTAATTAGACTCAGTCAAATGGTTTCAACACCACCTTACTAACTCAAGGCTGTGTTCTTGGGTAATTTCCAGCATAAGGAAGATGTGGAATGCACAGGCCATGGGCAAGAGAGGGTATAAAAGAACTCTAAGTTTGCCTGGGCATAGCTCACAGGTCAACTGGTGGTCTTGTTCTTAGGACTGCTTTCTCCAAAACTAATTTATAAATGACAGTATGTTGAATAAATATCAGTTTTATTTTAAAACATTTCCCTATATGTTGATAACCAACAGTAAAGCATATTTGGGCTTCCCAGGTGGTGCTAGTGGTAAAGAACTCGCCTGCCAATGCAGGAGACATAAGAGATGTAGGTTTGATTCATGGATTGGGAAGATCCCTGGAGGAGGACATGGCTACCTACTCCAGTATTCTTGCCTGGAGAATCCTATGGACAGAGGAGCCTAGAGGCTATAGTCCATGGACTCACAAAGAGCTGGGCACAAGCTGTTGCATACACACAAGAGAGTTTTCAATGTTTTAACAAACATAAGTAAAGGTCACAAAATACAACTTTTTTTCCCCCAAAATTGATTATGAAGATCACTTACCACAGTTTCAGCTTGTACAACTGCTTTATATGAGTGTATCTTTTTGGATTCTTTCTACAGTTCCTTTGAACTAAGCACCTAACACCAAAACTACACTGTGTTGATTTATGGTAGATTTATAGTAAACATTGAAGTCAAATAGTGTAAGTCTCCAACTTTGTTGTTTACCAAAAAATTTTGGTTATACTATGTCCTTTGCATTTCTATATAATTTTACAATCAACTTGTCATTTTCTTTTTAAAATTTTTTTATTTTTAATTGGGTGAAAATTGCTTTACAATGTTATGTTGGTTTTTGCTGTACAACCATACAAATCACCAATAATTATACATTTACCAGCTCACTCTTGAGCTTCTCTCCCCTCCTCCCATCCCACCTTTCTAGCTCTTCAAAAAACACCAGGCTGAGCTCCCTGTGTTATATGGCAGCTTATCACCAGCTATCTATTTTACACATGGTAGTATGTATACATAGACTTAGATATAGAGAACTGACTTGTGGACTCAGTGGGGGAAGGAGAGAGTGGGATGAATGGAGAAAGTAGCATCAACTTGTCAATTTCTGTAAGAGCATCCTTCTGAGAGTTTCATTGGCAGATTATAGAATCTGTAGCACACTTTTGGAAAATTTATATCTTATAGTTTTGAGTCTTCAAGAATTCACATAATTTTTCTTCTCCTGTTCCTTCTTAGGTTCCAGTTATTATACATTGATATTGTCCCATATGCTATTGTCACATTAATAGCAATTCTCTAGTATCATTCTAACTAGAGATACCATATACCAACTTCCACATGTGTTATTTAGTTGTTATATTTATTGCGTCCTGTTTTATTCTGTAAAATCTTCCCCACCCCCTTTTGTCTTTGATCTCTTGGATGTTTCAGATCATAAATATGTCATATAACTAGTGCTTCTCAACTGTATTTTTAAAAAATTAATTAATTTATTTTAATTGGAGGCTAATTACTTTACAATATTGTATTGGGTTTTGCCATACATCAACGTGAATCCACCATGGGTGTACACGTGTTCCTCAACCTGAACACTCCTCCTACCTCCCTCCCCATCCCATCCCTCTGGGTCATCCCAGTGCACCAGCCCCAAGCACCCTATATTATGCATTGAACCTGGATTGGAGATTCGTTTCACATATGATATTATACACGTTTCAATGACATTCTCCCAAATCATCCCACTCTCGCCTTCTACGTAGAGTCCAAAAGATTGTTCTATACATCTGTGTCTCTTTTGCTGTCTCACATACAGGGTTATTGTTACCATCTTTCTAAATTCCATATATATGCATTAGTATATTGTATTGGTGTTTTTCTTTCTGGCTTACTTCACTCTGTATAATAGGCTCCAGTTTCATCCACCTCATTAGAACTGATTCAAATATATTCCTTTTAATGGCTGAGTAATACTCCATTTTGTATATGTACCACTGCTTTCTTATCCATTCATCTGCTGATGGACATCTAGGTTGCTTCCATGTCCTGGCTATTATAAACAGTGCTGCAGTGAACATTGGGGTACAGGTGTCTCTTTCAATTCTGGTTTCCTCAGTGTGTATGCTCAGCAGTAGGATTGCTGGGTTGTATGGCAGTTGTATTTGCAGTTTTTAAGGACTCTCCAAACTGTTCTCCATAGTGGCTGTAGTAGTTTGCATTACCATCAACAGTGTAAGATAAGAGGGTTCCCTTTTTCTCCACACCCTCTCCAGCATTTATTGCTTGTAGAAGTTTGGATAGCAGCCATTCTGACTGGCATGACATGGTACCTCACTGTTGTCTTGATTTGCATTTCTCTGATAATGAGTGATGCTGAGCATTTTTTTCATGTGTTAGCCGTCTGTATGTCTTCTTTGGAGAAATGACTGTTTAGATCTTTGGCCCATTTTTTTCACTGGGTCCTTTATTTTTCTGTAATTGGGCTGCAGGAGTTGCTTGTATATTTTTGAGAATAATTCTTTGTTAGTTGTTTCATTTGCTATTATTTTCTCCCATTCTGAAGGCTGTGTTTTCACCTTTCTTATAGTTTCCTTTGTTGTGCAGAAGCTTTTAATTTTAATTAGATCCCATTTGTTAATTTTTGCTTTTATTTCCAATATTCTGGGAGATGGGTCATAGAGGATCCTGCTGTGATTTATGTGGGAGAGTGTTTTGCCTATGTTCTCCTCTAGGAGTTTTATAGTTTCTGGTCTTACATTTAGATCTTTAATCCATTTTGAGTTTATTTTTGTGTATGGTGTTAGAAGGTGTTCTAGTTTCATTCTTTTACAAGTGGTTGACCAATTTTCCCAGCACCACTTGTTAAAGAGATTGTCTTTTCTCGATTGTATATTCTTGCCTCATTTGTCAAATATAAGGTGTCCACAGATGCATGGATTTATCTCTGGGCTTTCTACTTTGTTCCATTGATCTATATTTCTGTCTTTGTGCCAGTGCCATACTCTCTTGATGACTGTGGCTTTGTAGTAGAGCCTGAAGTCAGGCAGGTTGATTCTTCCAGTTCCATTATTTTTCTCAAGATTGCTTTGGCTATTCAAGAGTTTTTGTATTTGCATACAAATTGTGAAGTTATTTGTTCTAGCTCTGTGAAAAATACCATTGGTAGTTTGGTAGGGATTGTATTGAATCTATAGATTGCTTTGGGTAGTATACTCATTTTCACTATATTGATTCTTCCCATCCATGAACATGTATTTTTCTCTATCTATTAGTGTCTTCTTTGATTTTTTTCACCAGTGTTTTATAGTTTTCTCAATATAGGTTTTAGTTTCTTTAGGTAGATATATTCTTAAGTATTTAATTCTTTTCGTTGCAATGGTGAATGGAATTGTTTCCTTAATTTCTCTTTCTATTTTCTCATTATTAGTGTATAGGAACACAAGGGATTTCTGTGTGTTGATTTTATATCCTGCAACTTTACTATATTCATTGATTAGCTCTAGTAATTTTCTGGTGGCGTCTTTAGGGTTTTCTATGCTGAGGATCATGTCATCTGCAAACAATGAGTTTTACTTCTTTTCCAATTTGGATTCATTTTTATTTCTTTTTCTGCTCTGATTGCTGCAGCCCAAACTTCCAAAACTATGCTGAATAGTAGTGTTGAAAGTGGGCACCCTTGTCTTCTTCCTGACTTTAGGGGAAATGCTTTCAATTTTTCACCATTGAGGATAATGTTCGCTGTGTGTTTGTCATATATGGCTTTTATTATGTTGAGGTGTGTTCCTTCTATTCCTGCTTTCTGGAGAGTTTTTATCATAAATGATGTTAAATTTTATCAAAGGCTTTCTATGCATGTATTGAGATAATCATATGGCTTTTATTTTTCAATTTGTTATTGTGGTGTATTACATTGATTGATTTGTGGATATTGAAGAATCCTTGCATCCCTGGGATAATGCCCACTTGGACATGATGTATGATCTTTTTAATGTGTTGTTGGAATTTTGTTGAGAATTTTGTTAGAATTTTGTTAAGGACTTTTGCATCTATGTTCATCAGTGATATTGGCCTGTAGTTTTCTTCTTTAGTGGCATCTTTGTCAGGCTTTGGTATTAGGGTGATGGTGGCCTCATAGAATGAGTTTGGAAGTTTACCTTCCTCTGCAATTTTCTGGAAGAGTTTGAGTAGGATAGGTTTTAGCTCTTCTCTAAATGTTTGGTAGAATTTAGCTGTGAAGCCGTCTGGACCTGGGCTTTTGTTTGTTGGAAGATTTCTAATACAGTTTCAATTTCCATGTTTGTGATGGTTCTGTTAAGATTTTCTATTTCTTCCTGGTTCAGTCTTGGAAAGTTGTACTTTTCTAAGAATTTGTTCATTTCTTCCAAGTTGTCTATTTTATTGGCATATAATTGCTGACAGTAGTCTCTTATGATCCTTTGTATTTCTGTGTTGTCTGTTGTGATGTTTCCATTTTTGTTTCTAATTTTATCGATTTGATTCTTCTCCTTTTGTTTCTTGATGAGTCTGGCTAATGGTTTCTCAATTTTATTTATCCTCTCAAAGAACAAGTTTTTGGCTTTGTTGATTTTTGTTATGGTCTCTTTTGTTTCTTTTGAATTTATTTCTGCCCTAATTTTAAGATTTCTTTCCTTCTACTAACCCTGGAGTTCTTCATTTCTTCCCATTTTAGTTGCTTTAGGTGTAGAGTTAGGTTATTTATTTGACATTTTTCTTGTTTCTTGAGGTATGCCTGTATTGCTATGAACATTCCCCTTAGCACTGCTTTTCCAGTGTCCCATAGGTTTTGGGGTGTTGTGTTTCCATTTTCATTCATTTCTATGTATATTTTGATTTCTTTTTGATTTCTTCTGTGATTTGTTATTCAGCACTGTGTTGTTCACTCTCCATATGTTGGAATTTTTAATAGTTTTCTCTCCTATAATTGAGATCTAATCTTACTGCATTATGGTCAGAAAAGATGCTTGGAATGATTTCAAATTTTTTGAATTTACCAAGTCTAGATTTATGGCCCAGGATGTGATCTATCCTGGAGAAGGTTTTGTGTGCACTTCAGAAAAAGGTGAAATTCATTGTTTTGGGGTGAAATGTCCTATAGATGCTAATTAGGTCTAACTGGTCTATTGTATCATTTAAAGTTTGTTGTTCCTTATTAATTTTCTGTTTAGTCAATCTATCCATAGGTGTGAGTGGGCTATTAAAATCTCCCACTATTGTTGTGTTATTGTTAATTTCCCATCTCATACTTGTTAGCATTTTTCTTACATAATGCAGTGCTCCTATCTTGGGTGCATATATATTTATAATTGTTATATCTTCTTGGGTTGATCCTTTGATCATTATGTAGTGTCCTTCATTGTCTCTTTTTACAGCCTTTGTATTGAAGTCTGCTTTATCTGATATGAGTATTGCTACTCCTTTTTCTTTTGGTCTTTATTTGTGTGGAATATCTTTTTCCAGCCCTTCACTCTCAGTCTGTATGTGTCCCTTGTTTTGAAGTGGGTCTCTTGTAGACACCATATATAGGGGTCTTGTATCCATTCAGCCAGTCTTTGTCTTTTGGTTGGGACATTCAACCCATTTACCTTTAAGGTATTTATCGATAAGTATGATCCCGTTGCCATTTACTTTATTGTTTTGGGTTCGAATTTATACACCCTTTTCATTTTCCTGTCTAGAGAAGGTCCTATAGCATTTGTTGGAGAGCTCGTTTGGGGGCACTGAATTCTCTCAGCTTTTGTTTGTCTGTAAAACTTTTGATTTCTCCTTCATATTTGAATAAGATCCTTGCTGGGTACAGTAATCTGGACTGTAGATTTTTTTCTTTCATCAGTTTAAGTATGTCTTGCCATTCCCTCCTGGCCTGAAGAGTTTCTATTGAAAGATCAGCTGTTATCCTTATGGGAATCCCCTTGTGTGTTATTTGTTGTTTTTCCCTTGCTGCTTTTAATATTTGTTCTTTGTGTTTGATCTTTGTTAATTTGATGAATATGTGTCTTGGGGTGTTTCACTTTGGGTTTATCCTGTTTGGGACTCTCTGGGTTTCTTGGACTTGGGTGATTATTTCCTTCCCCATTTTAGGGAAGTTTTCAACTATTATCTCCTCAAGTATTTTCTCATGATCTTTCTTTTTGTCTTCTTCTTCTGGGACTCCTATGATTCGAATGTTGGGGCATTTACCATTGTCCCAGAGGTCTCTGAGATGGTCCTTATTTCTTTTAATTTGTTTTTCTTTTTTTCCCCTATGTTTCATTTACTTCTACCATTCTATCTTCTGCCTCACTTATCCTATCCTCTGCCTCCATTATTCTACTGTTGTTTCCCTCCAGAGTGTTTTTGACCTCATTTATTGCATTATTCATTATATATTGACTCTTTTATTTCATCTAGGCCCTTGTTAAACCTTTCTTGAATCTTCTCAATCCTTGTCTCCAGGATATTTATCTGTAACTCCATTTTGTTTTCAAGATTTTGGATCATTTTCTCTATCATTATTCGGAATTCTTTATCAGGTAGATTCCCTATCTCTTCCTCTTTTGTTTGGTTTAGTGGACATGTATCCTGTTTCTTTACCTGCTGTCTGCAGCTGCGAGTGCTGGGCCCACGCACTAAACACTGGCGGCTGTGAGAGCCAGGCCAGTGCACTAAGCATGGCCGAGAGGAGCTACCCCATGTCTGATGCCAGGGGCAGCAGCCTAGAGTGCCAGGCTCTGACGGCGCAGGAATGGCTGAGAGGAGCTACCCTGTGTCTGATGTTGGGGCAGCAACTGAGAGGAGCTACCCCGCGTCCAAGGTCAGTGGCAGCCGGGAGAAGGTACCCCGCTTCTGAGGTCAGGGGCAGTGGCCGGAAGACACCCCGCATCTGATGTCAAGGTGGCGACTGGGAGGAGCTATCCTGCGTCTGAGGCCAGTGGTGGCTGGGAGGAGATACTTCACGCTCAAGGCCAGGGGCGGTGACCCTGAGGAGCCACCATGAGCCCAAGGCCAGGGGTGGCAGCTGGGAGGAGCCTCTCACGCCCAAGGCTGGGGCCGGCGGCTTGGAGGAGCAACCCGAGGAACAGTGGCTGTACAGGCGCAGGAGGGCTTAGTGGAACTATCCCACATTGAAGGTCAGGAACTGCGGTAGTAAGGAGATAACCCTCGTCCAAGGTAAGAAGCAGTAGCTGTGCTTTGCTGGAGCAGCTGTGAAGAAATACCCCACACCCAAGATAAGAGAAAGCCAGGTAAGATGGTAGGTGTTGCAAGAGGGCATCAGAGGGCAGACACACTGAAACCATACTCACAGACAACTAGTCAATCTAATCACACTAGGGCCACAGCCTTGTCTAACTCAATGAAACCAAGCCATGCCTGCTGGGCAACCCAAGATGGGTGGGTCATGGTAGAGAGGTCTGACAGAATGTGGTCCACTGGAGAAGGGAATGGCAAGCCACTTCAGTATTCTTGCCTTGAGAGCCCCATGAACAGTATGAAAAGGCAATATGATAGGATACGAAAAGAGGAACTCCCTGGGTTATTAGATGCCCAATATGCTACTGGAGATCAGTGGAGAAATAACTTCAGAAAGCATGAAGGGATGGAGCCAAAACAAAAACAATACCCAGTTGTGCATGTGACTGGTGATAGAAGCAAGATCTGATGCTGTAAGAGCAATATTGCATAGGAACCTGGAATGTAAGGCCCGTGAATCAAGGCAAATTGGAAATGGTCCAACTAGAGATGGCAAGGGTGAACGTCAACATTCTAGGAATCAGTGAACTAAAATGGACTGGAATGGGTGAATTTAACTCAGATGACCATTATATCTACTACTGCTGGCAAGAATCCCTCAGAAGAAATGGAGTAGCCATCTTGGTCAACAAGAGTCTGAAACGCAGTACTTGGATGCAATTTCAAAATGACAGAATGATCTTTGTTCATCTCCAAGGCAAACCATTCAATATCACAGTTACCCAAGTCTATGCCCCAACCAGTAATGCTGAAGAAGCTGAGGTTGAACGGTTTTATGAAGACCTACAAGACCTTTTAGAACTAATACCTAAAAAAGATGTCCTTTTCATTATAGGGGACTGGAATGCTAAAGTAGGAAGTCAAGAAACACTTGGAGTAACAGGCAAATTTGGCCTTGGAATGCGAATGAAGCAGGGCAAAGACTAATAGAGTTTTGCCAAGAAAATGCACTAGTCATAGCAAACAACCTCTTCAACAACACAGAGAAGACTCTACACATGGACATCACCAGATGGTCAACACCGAAATCAGACTGATTATATTCCATGCAGCCAAATATGGAGAAGCTCTATACAGTCAACAAAAACAAGACCAAGAGCTGTCTCTGGCTCAGATCATGAGCTCCTTATTACCAAATTCAGACTTAAATTGAAGAAAGTAGGGAAAACCGCTAGACCAATCAGGTATGACCTAAATCAAATCCCTTATGATTATACAGTGGAAGTGAGAAATAGATTTAAGGGCCTAGATCTGATAGATAGAGTGCCTGATGAACTATGGAATGAGGTTCATAACATTGTACAGGAGACAGGGATCAAGATCATCCCCATGGAAAAGAAATGCAAAAACGCAAAATGGCTGTCTGCGGAGGCCTTACAAATAGCTGTGAAGAGAAGAGAGGCGAAAGGCAAAGAAGAAAAAGAAAGAAACAAGCATCTGAATGCAGAGTTCCAAAGAATAGCAAGAAGAGATAAGAAAGCCTTCTTCAGTGATCAATGTAAAGAAATAGAGGAAAAGAACAGAATGAGAAAGACTAGAGATCACTTCAAGAAAATTAGAGATACCAAGGGAACATTTCATGCAAAGATGGGCTCAATAAAGGACAGAAATGGTATGGACCTAACAGAAGCAGAAGATATTAAGAAGACATGGCAAGAATACACAGAAGAACTGTACAAAAAGATCTTCATGACCCAGATAATCATGATGATGTGATAACTAACCTAGAGCTAGACATCTTGGAATGTGAAGTCAAGTGGGCCTTAGAAAGCATCACTATGAACAAAGCTAGTTGAGGTGATGGAATTCCAGTTGAGCTGTTTCAAATCTTGAAAGATGATGCTGTGAAAGTGCTGCACTCAATACGCCAGCACATTTGGAAAATTCAGCAGTGGCCACAGGACTGGAAAAGGTCAATTTTCATTTCTTTTCAAAGAAAGGCAATGCCAAAGAATGCTCAAACTCCTGCACAATTGCACTCATCTCACATGCTAGTAAAGTAATGCTCAAAATTCTCCAAGCCAGGCTTCAGCAATATGTGAACTGTGAACTCCCTGATGGTCAAGCTGGTTTTAGAAAAGGCAGCGGAACCAGAGATCATATTGCCAAGATCCACTGGATCATGGAAAAAGCAAGACAGTTCCAGATAAACATCTATTTCTGCTTTATTGACTATGCCAAAGACTTTGACTGTGTGGATCATAATAAACTGGAGAAAATTCTGAAAGAGATGGGAATACCAGACACCTATCCTGCCTCTTGAGAAATCTGTATGCAGGTCAGGAAGCAACAGTTTGAACTGGACATGGAACAACAGACTGGTTCCAAATAGGAAAAGGAGTACATCAAGGCTGTATATTGTCACCCTGCTTATTTAACTTATATGCAGAGTACATCATGAGAAATGCTGGTCTGGAAGAAACACAAGCTGAAATCAAGATTCCCAGGAGAAATATCAATAACCTCAGATATGCAGATGATACCACCCTTATGACAGAAAGTGAAGAGGAACTAAAAGCCTCTTGATGAAAGTGAAAGAGGAGAGTGAAATAGGTGGCTTAAAGCTCAACATTCAGAAAATGAAGATCATGGCATCCGGTCCCATCACTTCATGGGAAATAGATGGGGAAACAGTGGAAACAGTGTCAGACTTTATTTTTTGGGGGGTCCAAAATCACTGCAGATGGTGAATGCAGCCATGAAATTAAAAGACGCTTACTCCCTGGAAGAAAAGTTATGACCAACCTAGATAGTATATTTAAAAGCAGAGACATTACTGTGCCAACTAAGGTCCGTCTAGTCAAGGCTATGGTTTTTCCTGTGGTCATGTATGGATGTGAGAGTTGGACTGTGAAGAAGGCTGAGCACCAAAGAATTGATGCTTTTGAACTGTGGTGTTGGAGAAGACTCTTGAGAGTCCCTTGGACTGCAAGGAGATCCAACCAGTCCATTCTGAAGGAGATCAGCCCTGGGATTTCTTTGGAAGGAATGATGCTAAAGCTGAAACTCCAGTACTTTGGCCACCTCATGCGAAGAGTTGACTCATTGGAAAAGACTCTGATGCTGGGAGGAATTGTGGGCAGGAGGAGAAGGGGACGACCGAGGATGAGATGGCTGGATGGTATCACGAACTCGATGGACGTCAGTCTGAGTGAACTCCGGGAGATGGTAATGAACAGGGAGGCCTGGAGTGCTGCGATTCATGGGGTCACAGAGAGTCGGACACGACTGAGCGACTGAATTGAACTGAACTGAACTGAACTGAACTTACCTGCTGAGAATTTCTCTGCCTCTTCATCTTGTTTAGATTGCTGTGTTTGGGGTGGCCTTTCTGTATCTGGCAATTTGTGGAGTTCTCCTTATTGTGGAGTTTCCTAGCGGTGGGTAAGGTTAGACTGGTGGCTTCTCAAGGTTTCCTGGTTAGGGCAGCTTGTGTCGGTGTTCTGTTGGGTGAAGCTGGATTTCTTCTCTCTGGAGTGCAATGAAGTGTCCAGTAATGGGTTTTGAGATGTCAGTGGGAGATGGGAATACCAGACCACCTGACCTGCCTCTTGAGAAATCTGTATGCAGGTCAGGAAGCAACAGTTAGAACTGGACATGGAACAACAGACTGGTTCCAAATAGGAAAAGGAGTATGTCAAGTCTGTATATTGTCACCCTGCTTATTTAACTTATATGCTGAGTACATCATGAGAAATGCTGGGCTGGAAGAAACACACGCTGGAATCAAGATGGCTGGGAGAAATATCAAGGACCTTAGATATGCAGATGACACCACCGTTATGGCAGAAAGTGAAGAGGAGCTAAAGGGCCTCTTGATGAAGGTGAAAGAGGAGAGTGAAATAGTTGGCTTAAAGCTCAGCATTCAGAAAATAAAGATCATGGCATATGGTCCCATCCCTTCATGGGAAATGGATGGGGAAACAGTGGAAACAGTGTCAGACTTTATTTTGGGGGCTCAAAATCACTGCAGATGGTGACTGCAGCCATGAAATTAAAAGATGCTTACTCCTTGGAAGAAAAGTTATGACCAACATAGATAGCATATTCAAAAACAGAGACATTACTTTGCCGACTAAGGTCCGTCTAGTCAAGGCTATGGTTTTTCCTCTGGTCATGTATGGATGTGAGAGTTGGACTGTGAAGAAGGCTGAGCACCAAAGAATTGATGCTTTTGAACTGTGGTGTTGGAGAAGACTCTTGAGAGTCCCTTGGACTGCAAGATCCAACCAGTCCATTCTGAAGGAGATCAACCCTGGGGTTTCTTTGGAAGGAATGATGCTAAAGCTGAAACTCCAGTACTTTGGCCACCTCATGCGAAGAGTTGACTCACTGGAAAAGACTCTGAAGCTGGGAGGGATTGGGGACAGGAGGAGAAGTGGACGACCGAGGATGAGATGGCTGGATGGCATCATGGACTCGATGAACGTGAGTTTGAGTGAACTCTGAGAGATGGTGATAGACAGGGAGGCCTGGCGTGATGCGATTCATGGGGTCGCAGAGTTGGACACGACTGAGCGACTGAACTGAACTGAACTTGCTGTGACTTTGGGCAGCCATACATTGAAGCTCAGGGCTATTTTGCTGTGTTGCTGGAGAATTTGCAGGGTATATCTTGCTCTGAAGCTTGTTGGCCCTTGTGTGGTGCTTGGTTTCAGTGTAGGTATGGAGGCATTTGATGAGCTCCTATTGATTAATGTTCTCTGGAGTCAAGAGTTCTCTGGTATTCTCAGCATTTGGACTTAAGCCTCCTGCCTCTGGTTTTTGTTCTTATTCTTACAGTAGCCTCAAGACTTCTCCATCTATACAGCATCAACGATAAAATATCTAGGTTAAAGATGAAAAGTTTGTCCACTCTGAGGGACACCTAGAGAGGGTCACAGAGTTACATGGAGAAGAGAAGAGGGAGGAGGGATAGAGGTGACCTGGAGAAGAGGGGGAAACAAAGGGGACAGAGAAAGCTAGCTAGTAATCTCTTCTCTAAGTGCTCTCCACAGTCTGGTGCCGGGGTCCAGCCCCGGTGGATCCAAGGTAATTTGAAGGGGAGGGTGAGTAGGCGTCCTAGGAAAAAATTACAGATAGAGAGAGAGATTAGAAATGGATAGTGTAGTAGGAAATATTAGTGGAGAAAAAGAGGCTAAATAACTTAGTTTACGTGGGATACCAATAAAATTCCAAGACAAGGAATTTGCACCATCTATGCTGGGCCACTGACACTACTTGAATATTGGAAGGTAATCCTCCTTTGGCTCCTTCTCGTGTGGAACTTGAAAGCTGGTGCAAGTACGTAGACCTGGTAGGCACCCATGTTCCAGATGAGAATTCAGCCAGAAAAATGGGGAGCAAGAAAGAAATGACACGGGGGAATCAGTCTTTCCAGAAACTGATCCATTTTTTATTTTTATTTTTAGGTTTGCTTATATACCTTTTGTTACACTTAGAGATGAATAGAGAGTCATGCAGGGGTCAGCAGATCTGACCCTTGTTAAAATCAGCGGCTTCACATAAATGTATAAAAAAACAGTCTTAGGGGTTTTACATCATCTTCTGGCCGTGAAGCATGCTGACATTTTATGACCCTTTCTTTCTGATAATCAAAAAACTTATTTTTTCCAAGGGTGTTTTTTTCTTAAACCAGGTGCCACCCTCTGAAGGTAGCAGATAAAGTTGCATTCCTATCGGGTGAGGGTATAGTGGGTTACAACTAAGAAAGGAATTTATTTAACCTAAGGTTAACATGATTAATCTTAAAGGTTAATACTTATTTCTCCTATATGCTAGTTATATTCATTATAAGGTCAGGGAATGTGGAGATTTAGCAGTAAACATCAGCCCAACAAATGAAAACCCTTCACCAATGTTCCCCTTATGATCTATTTAGTCTTAAGATAGTGATAAATTTACATTTTTACACAGCAAGAACACAGTGATTTATAACAAAGTACAGTGATCTATAACAAAAGAGAAAATTCATTAACTCAAAACGTCTAGTATTGCTAACATCAAAAACTACTATATTTCCTTTTCTATATTCCAAATATATTGATTAATATATTCCCAGCTGCCTAAGGATATGGAGGCCTGACGGCAATCATTGACTTAACAATGAGAAAAGCCCTATGCTAATTAAGACTTTCAAAATACTCCAGACTCTCTGTGCTGTTTATAGTTGAGAGATTGTCACACAAGCTAGTCTGTCAGCAGAGAGGTTTGACCTAAGACACCCTTGTCACACCCAGGGCAGGGAATTAGCAGCAATTATTGGCACAACAAATGAAAAACCCTTCACCAATATAATTCCTAATAAACCCACTATACTAATAATTTTTAACTTCCCAAAAGAATCTGCCTTTAGTAAGTCTAAAACATCTCGTGCCTCTCATGGTTGGGAGGCTGTAAACAATGACATGTGACCAGACGAACCTGTACAGGCAGGCTAGATAACCTTCAGAGGAGTTCATAAATTGAAACACTCTTGTCATGCCCAGGGATTTTTATTGACTTGAAGCTGCACGTTTATTCCTTCTCCAAGAGAACCGGTGGGGAACAGCCCCCCATAAAGTCAGAGGTGTAGGTGAGAGCATGAAACAGTAAAGTAGGTAGACTCTGGTTTTGGGGATAGATGCTCAGGAACAGGGGGTTTCCTGAGGCTTGGTCACACCTTTGTGTATGCCGAAGCCTCCTTCCTCATGACCTTTGCATGCGCAGAGTTCCTTACACTGGCTCCTGGCAGTCTGGACCCCTCAGAGATGTTCAAAGAGAAGAGAAGAGGTAGGAAGGAGACAGAGGTAGCCAGGAGGATAAAAGGGGAATCAAAAGGAGAGAGACAGATCCAGCCAATAACAGTTCCCTAAGTGTTCTCCACAGCCTGGAACACACAAAAGATTCACCAAGTTGGGTAGAGAAGAGAAGGGGGAGGAAGGAGATAGAGGCGACCTCATGGAGAAAAAGGGGAGTCCAAAGGGAGAGAGAGTAGTCAAGCCAGTAATCTCGCTCCTAAGTAAAACTGGGTACTGAAGATTGGGTTCTTTTTTTGGTCTTCATTTTATTTTATTTATTTTATTATTATTATTTTTATTTATTTATTTTTAAAATTAATTAATTAATTAATTTTTAAATTACAATACTGTATTTGTTTTGCCATACATTGACACGAATCAGCCATAGGTGAACACAATCTCCCAATGCCGAAGCCCCTTCCCACCTCCCACCCCACATCCTCTATATTATTATTTTTAAATTTTATTTTAATTTTATTTTACTTTACAATACTGTATTGGTTTTGCCATACATTGACATGAATCTGCCACGGGTGTAAACGAGCTCCCAATCCTGAACCCCCTCCCACCTCCCACCCCATATCATCTCTCTGGATCATCCCCATGCACCAGCCCCAAGCATCCTGTATCCTGTATTGAACATAGATTGGCGCTTCATTTCTTACATGATAGTATACATGTTTCAATGCCATTCTCCGAAATCATCCCACCCTTGCCTTGTCCCTCAGAGTCCAAAAGTCTGTTCTATACATCTGTGTCTCTTTTGCTGTCTCACATACAAGGTCATTATTACCATCTTTTGAAGAGTGGGTTCTTAAAGGTACAAAAGTGACAACAAATACCAACAAGAAAAGATTAAAAATCTAGCATAGAGGTTGGATTTTCAAAAATACAATATTAAAGAAAAAAGTCACAAGAATTATAAAATATATATATATGAAGTTTGCTTTAAAAATAGAGTCTTTTTTTTTTGCAAAGTAATGGTTATAAAAATGAAAATTAAAGAAGTGATAGAGGACTTAAAATTTAAAAAAACTTAAAATTTTAAGAATGATAATAGTAAAAATATATCTAGGACTTTCTCTGGTGTTGTTGTGGACAGGGTGGGGTCAGTTCATTTTCATATAGTTCCTTGATTCGACTTATACTTCTCAAGATCTATAGGCCCCTTCCAATGTAGTCAATGATAACTACAGGGTTTTAATCTTTTGCACCTTCACTTCCAAGGTGATTCCCTGTTTATTTTGGCTTCTTGTGTTTGCTGGTCTCTTAGGTGTCTAATTTCTGCCCTGACACAAGGTGGCGAAGGTAGTCACTTTTTAGGCTCACTTGTTCAGTCGTGCTGTGGGGAGGGAGGAACACTGCAAACGAATAACACTGGCATGTGCTCACAGCGTCTCAGCCACAGTGGGCTTGCCCCCGCTCTCAGCGTGTGTGCTTTCCCTGTCTACACTGCTTAGGCTCTAGGTTGCTCTGCCAGAAACTGTCTGAGGCGGGCCCTGGGTTGTATGCACTTCCCAGGTCTAAGCCGCTCAGGTTCAGGTACTTGGGTAGTCCTCAGAGGTGCAGACTCTGTTGGGCCTGCGTTTGTGCCCTTCCCAGGTCTGAGCAGCTCAGGTGACCAAGTGTTTGGCGAGTGCGGTCACTGCGACTTATTGAGTCCCCGCCCCTGCCTCTAGGTTTGGGTGTACAATCAGTGCACCTTCTCAGGCAGATGCTGACTGTCCAGAATCCCAAGAAGTCTTGGTTAACTATGAAGCCTGCTTGCAGTTTGGTAGATAATGCCTCTCTGGGGCTGTGATTGGCCCCTTCCGGCTCTGGCTGCCCTTGCCTACCTGTCTCCAGCGGGGGATGGGCTGGTCTGCAGCCAGCTAGCTTTGCTCAGTCCTTTGTTCTGTGAGCAGACCTGGCGGTGTCTTGCTGCGGCTAAGTCACTTCAGTCATGTCCGACTCTGTGCGACCCCACAGATGGCAGCCCACCAGGCTCCTCCATCCCTGGGATTCTCCAGGCAAGAACACTGGAGTGGATTGCCATTTCCTTCTCCAATTCATGAAAGTGAAAAGTGAAAGTGAAGTCGCTCAGTTGTGTCCAACCCTCAGAGACCCCATGGACTTTGGCCTACCATGGTCCTCCATCCATGGGATTTTCCAGGTGGTGTCTTAGGTTAGGGCTTTTCTCAGGGTAGCTATCACACATTCTAGTTTGCTGTCTTAAGTTAGTTTCCTCAGATTGCCCTTGGGACAGTCAGGCCTGGCCCTTACTCTAAGCAATGCAGCCCGTGCCTCCCTGCCCTGCCCCCACTTGCTAGTGGCGGATGTGGGCATCCGTGCTGCTTCTCTGCTGTGAGTTACCATTGGCCATGTTATCTGTGGGTTTTAATTATTTATTAATTTTTCCTCCCCATTATGTTGCCCTCTGTGATTCCAAGGCTCGCCACAGACTCGGCAGTGAGAGTGTTTCCTGATTTTGGAAATTTCTCTCTTTTTAAGACTCCCTTGGCACCCCACTCCAGTACTCTTGCCTGGAAAGTCCCATGGACAGAAGAGCCTGGTGGGCTGCAGTTCATGGGATCGTGAAGAGTTGGATACGACTGGGCGACTTCACTTTCACTTTTCATTTTCATGCATTGGAGAAGGAAATAGCAACCCACTCCAGTGTTCTTGCCTGGAGAATCCCAGGGACAGGGGAGCCTGGTGGACTGCTGTCTATGGGGTCACACAGACTGCTGTCTATGGACACGACTGAAGCGACTTAGCAGCAGCAGCCTGCTACGGATCTCCGTCCCTTCCTCTTTGTCTCTCTTTTAATCTTTTTTTAAATAAGTTATTTATTTTTTTAATTACAATACTGTATTTGTTTTGCCATACATTGACATGAAACAGCCACAGGTGAACACAATCTCCCAATGCCGAAGCCCCCTCCCACCTTTACATTTTTTCCCTGCGTTCTTTTGAAGATAATGGGCTGCTTTTCTGGGTGCCTGATGTCCTCTGCCAGCATTCAGAAGTTGTTTTGTAGAATTTACTAAGTGTTCAAATGTTCTTTTGATGAATTTGTGGGGGAGCAAGTGGTCTCTCCATCCTATTCCTCCGCCAGTTTAGGACTGCCCCTCAACTCTAATATTTGAGATATAAATTGTCCAGAGGTCTTGTCAAGATGATTCTTTTTAGCCCTGAGATTTTGCACTTTTAACAAGCTCTCAGATGGTGTGTATTTTGATGCACTGAGGACCACACTTTAAATATCATGGATTTATAGCTCATCTAGACCTCTTGAATTAGAATCTGCATTTTATCAAGATCTTTAGTGGATTCATATGCACATTAAAGTTTGAGAAGCATGGCTATCAAAAAAAAAAAAAAAAAACAACCACACAGGACCTTATGGGGTAAGGAAATGATCATTATTTTTATTTTTCTTCTCCCCTTAATTGTAGTGTCTGATTTGCCTTTTGTTTACAGTCAGCTTCTCTTCTGACTGGTCAGTATGTTTTTCTGATTTCCTAATGCCCATGCCATACTGTTTGTTAACTATTTTTAATATTACCCTGTATTTTTAGGTCTGTATGTATATGTTTATCTATATATGTTATTTTAATAGATTTCCAGATAGACATTTGCAAGATATTAAGTTCATAATGAAGATTTTTTTTCCTGTTGGCAGCAGATTTGATTTTCTTTGCTTCCTTTAAACACAAGTAGACTAATCTGCATATGAAATCACCAGATAATTAATAAGTACCTCACGGTTTACACAATTACCTTCTATTACTTATTATAATTCCCTTTCATCAGCTAGTGCTTATAGATAGATTTTAATTTCCTCAGAACATTAGAAGAGAGTAACAACTAATGATGAGGAATTTGATTGCTTCTCTGTTCTCAACACTCATAGAAGTTCTTGGCTTTTATTTTCTTACTCTCAGTGTTCAGGATTTTTCATTGTTAAGAAGTAAGGAAAATACTTCATGGAACACAGTGGGGATATTTGTTGCAAATAGTAACAAATAGTAGTAGTTTAAATAGTAACAATGAAGTGAAGTCGCTCAGTCGTGTCCAACTCTTTACCACCCCGTGGACTGTAGCCCACCAGGCTCCTCTGTCCATGGGATTCTCCAGGCAAGAATACTGGAGTGGGTTGC
Organism: Nanger dama; assembly: GCA_917880005.1. Classification (NCBI taxonomy): domain Eukaryota; kingdom Metazoa; phylum Chordata; class Mammalia; order Artiodactyla; family Bovidae; genus Nanger; species Nanger dama. Next base: position 10,537,737 of record CAKJTW010000010.1, read on the forward strand.
CATTTCCTTCTCCAGGGGATCTTCCCGACCCAGGGATTGAACCCAGGTCTCCTGCATTGCAGGCAGACGCTTTATCCTTTGAGCCACCAGGGAAGCCCAGTAGTTGTTTAGTAACAGTAGTAGTAACAAAGAGTGGTAATTTCATGGGTTATCATAAAAGAGTTTGACAGATCTTAAGAAACCTTGACATTAACAGCAAAGAGAAATTTTTAACTCTTGGAGATTTTTAAAACACCAAAATAGAAATTTAATTTTAAAGCAAGGCATATTTTAAAAATGAATAATCTAAATATACTGTATTGTCTAAATTATGTTGTTTGATTTTCTTCACTATAGATATTCTATTTTGCTAGGGAAAAGCACTTAAAAAGCTAATTTCATTTTCATATGCTTTTATATTTATATATGTCTACAAGAAGCACAAACTGTTTTTTTCCCCTATGTGTATATTTAAACATTTTTATATGGTATTAGAGACATCATTATGATCCATGTCTTTTCTTTAAAAAAATTATTTATTTATGGTTGTGCTAGGTCTTTGTTGTTGCACGCAGGCTGTCTCTAGTTGCAGTAAGTGGGGACTCCCTCTTTGTTGAGATGCACAGGCTTCTCATTGTGGTGACTTCTCTTGTTGTGAAGCATGGGCTCTAGGGTGCGTGGGCTCAGTAGTTGTGGCACATGGGATTAGCTAGCTTGTATCCACTGTAGCACCATGGAAGTCCAAGCCATGTATTCTCTTCATTAAGTATTAAGTTTCTGAGAAATAACCATGTTGTATATGTGGCTCTGAAGTGAAGTGACGTCGCTCAGTCGTGTCTGACTTTTGCGACCCCACAGACTGTAGCCTACCAGGCTTCTCAGTCCATGGGATTTTCCAGGCAAGAGTACTGGAGTGGGTTGCCATTTCTTTCTCCAGGGGATCTTCCCAATCCAGGGATCGAACCCCGGTCTCCTGCATTCCAGACAGACGCTTTACCCACTGAGCCACCAGGGAAGCCCCATATGTGGCTCTAGTTCATTTATTTTACTTGCAGATTAGTGTACCATTATGAGTATATCCTGATAAACCTATATGCAGGTCAAGAAGCAGCAGTTAGAGCTGAACATGGAACAACAGACTGGTTCCAAATTGGGAAAGGAGTATGCCAAAGCTGTATATTGTCACCCTGCTTATTTAACTTATATGCAGAGTACATCATCCGAAATGCTGGACAGGATAAAGCACAAGCTGAAATCAAGATTGCCAGGAGAAATAGCAATAACTTTAGATATGCAGATGACACTATCCTTATGGCATAAAGTGAAGAGGAATTAAAGAGCCTCTTGATGAAGGTGAAAGAGGAGAGTTGGCTTAAAACTCAACATTCAAAAAAACTAAGATCATGGCATCCGGTCTCATCACTTCATGGCAAATAGATGGGGAAACGATGAAAACAGTGACAGACTTTATTTTCTTGGGCTCGAAAATCACTGCAGATGGTGACTGCAGCCATGAAATTAAAAGGCACTTGCTCCTTGGAATAAAAGCTATGACACACCTAGACAGCATATGAAAAAGCAGAGACATTACTTTGCCAACAAAGTCCATCTAGTTAAAACTATAGTTTTTCTAGTAGTCATGCATGGATGTGAGAGTTGGACCATAAAGAATGCTTCTGCTGCTGCTAAGTCACTTCAGTTGTGTCCCATTCTGTGTGACCCCATAGACGGAAGCGCAGCAGGCTCCTCCGTCCCTGAGATTCTCCAGGCAAGAACACTGGAGTGGGTTGCCATTTCCTTCTCCAGTGCATGAAAGTGAAAAGTGAAAGTGAAATTGCTCAGTCATGCGCAACTCTTAGCGACCCCATGGACTTCAGCCGACCAGTCTTCTCTGTCCATTGCATTTTCCAGGTGAAAGTACTGGAGTGGAGTGCCATTGCCTTCTCCAAAGAAGGCTGAGCACCAAAGAATTGATGCTTTTGAACTGTGGTGTTGAAGAAGACTCTTGAGGGTCCCTTGGACCGGAAGGAGATCAAACAAGTCAAGAATATTCATTGAAAGGACTGATGCTGAAGCTCCAATACTTTGGTTATCTGATATGAAGAGCTGACTCATTAGGAAAACCCTGATGCTGGGAAAGATTGAAGGCAGGAGGAGGAGGGGATGACAGAGGAGGAGATGGTTGGATGGCATCACTGACTCAATGTGCATGAGTGTGAGCAAGCTCTGGGAGATGGTGAAGGATAGGGAAGCCTGGTGTACTGCAGTCCATGGGGTCACAAAGATTTGGACTTGACTGAGCGACTGAACAACAGCAACAAAAAATTAGTATATCACAGCATACATACATACATACATATATATATATATATTTCTGTTGAACATTTAACATGTTTCCAAATTTTGCTTTTGCAAAGGATGCTGCAAGAAACAGTCATGTGTATTACTTCTTGTATCATATTTGAGCATTTCCCTATTGTAAATACTTAGAATTGGAATTATAGTATCTTATCTATGGACATTTTCAGTTTCATTATATCATATAAAATTTCTCTTTGCTCCCTGAGGTGATTTTGACACTGTGACACTGTCAGCTTATGAATTTATATTTTTCTTTACTCTAGCTTTGAATTGCTGTTTCAGTTTTGTTAATGTTAAGAAAATAGTGCTGTCTGGCCATGGTGTCTTACAAAAGATACTTTGGTAGATGATTAGTTCATTTAATGTTTATTGCTTAATTCCTTTTCCCTGCCACAATTTGGTAATCTCTATTTTTCTAAGAAATTATATTTCAGATTTGTTGACAATCTGTAATGTCCCTCGGGTTTGTTTCATTTTTCATTCTTAGTATTATTTAATTTCAGCTTTTTCTCTTTTCTCCATCTTGCTGGAGACATGTTGCTTTGTTAGCTATGATTTTTTTTTTTTTTTTGCTTTTTGCTTGTTTTTCTGTATAGTGTCTTTAATTATCTTTAAAAAATTTTATCCTATCTTTATGTTTCATATTTACTTTCTTATTCTAGCATGTTGAACACAGCTCATTTATTTTTAATCTCTTCTTTTGAAATATTGATATTTGTATTTATGGCTATAAATTAAGCTATGGTATGACTCCAGCCAAATCCCTTGTATAGTGCTGGTATTGTTTTATTCTTAATATTTTGTGATTGCCATGGAATGAATACATGTGTGTGTGTGTGTGTGTGTGTGTGTCCCACCTGTCCCCTCCCCTTGCTGCTGCTACTGCTGCTGCTAAGTTGCTTCAGTCGTGTCTGATTCTGTGCAACCCCATAGACGGCAGCCCGCCAGGCTCCCCTGTTCCTGGGATTCTCCAGGCAAGAACACTGGAGTGGGTTGCCATTTCCTTCTCCAATGCATGAAAGTGAAAAGTGAAAGTGAAGTCGCTCAGTCGTGTCTGACTCTTCGCCACCCCATGGACTGCAGCCCACCAGGCTCCTCTGCCCATGGGATTTTCCAGGCAAAAGTACTGGAGTGGACTGCCATTGCCTTCTCTGCCTCTCCTTGGGGAGAAGGTGTTTTTACTTGCTGATGTCTAGTTAAATTCTGTGATCAGAGAACATAGTGTATGTAATTGAATTCATTTGACTTTTCTTTTGTTACTTTTAATGAGATCACTTTGGTAAATGTTCTATGTATATGGAAAAAACTCACTATTTTTTAGGTCACATGTGCTAATTTTGTTTTATAGAAAACTTTATATACTTGAATTTATCTTATCTATCAATATCTGATGTTTATGGGTTAAAAATGTCCCCAAATGATTGAGGACTTTTGAAATTCTCCTTCTATTTGGGTCCATTTTTGCTTTATGTAATGTTAAGACTGAATGTTTTAGGTATATGTTAGGTGTAAAATAACCATTATAGTTTTATTTTCTTGAATTGTCCCTTTCCTTATTATGTAAGGCCTAAGAATTTCTTTTTTTTTTTTAAATCCCTGTTAATGTTTTCTTTTTGCCTGAAGTTCTGCTTAGACTGATAGATACTACTGCAGCCAGTTTCTTTTCATTCATAGTTTGCATATTATGTTTTATTTCTTTTGTGATCCTTCCTGTGAAGGTATTCAGATCCAATCACTGAGCCAGTCTGCAGCTCTGTTCATTATTAGTTACAAGGTTTGAGCCTGTGACCTCTGCCTATTAAGAGAGGGTACCTGCTAGAAGCAATCACTTTGCCAGTGTGGTCCCTGAATCAACTTGTTGAAATCTCTACTTTAAAAGACATCATTTATAGCAATCTTTATTTTCTTTTTATCTTAAAATTTTATTTTTTTTCTCTTTCCTTCTCTAGCCCTGTATTTATTTTAGGATGGTGGTTCACAACCCTGACTATATATTGGATTCACCTGTGAAGTTTTAAAAGCTAGTGACATCTAGCTGGATCTCCTGCCCTGCAAAGATTAGGATTTAATTAGCTGGGGAGAGCTAGGCTGGGCACTGGAATTATAAAATGTTCCCAGGTGATTCTGATATGTAGCCAGTATTAAAAGCTACTGTCTAGTTCTGGGTGCTCTCTCTAGACAAACTTCTTTCTGCTGAAGTCATTGCTGATACTGTCTTGGCAAGAGGAAAGAGGAGAATAAAGTGTCTTTTGGTTTAGCTGTAGAATTTATGGAGTTCTTTATTTACTTCAGGCCCCTTTTCTTTGTATGTACTGTTTCTGAGATTTTGATGTCTCTGAAATTACTTACCTTTGTTTAGTTTTGTCTTTCATTCATTTGGCTGTGGATTGTCTTTCTTTTCCTTTCTCTGTCAGTTTGTTTCCCTAGAATTCCCATCTTTGATCTATGAAATCACTATTAATTGTTTTCTAGTACTATAGTTTATTAACATTATATAATAATTAGGTGTCATTATATAATATATAGTATGGTACCATACTATATAATACATATATATTCTGTTATTCAGGGGACTCTGAAAGAGATGGTGGAAAGAGACTTCTGAAAGAGAAATATGTGTGTTTAGATCTTTCTTCTGCTGATCCTGGCCTCTTCATTAAATCACCTCTTAAATCATTGTATGAACTAATTGAATCTTTTTGTAGTTCCTCATAAACCATGCTGTGCTCCTTGCCTCTTTTTTGAGATGACCTCCAGATAGTTATAATTTCCCTGGACTTTCTTCCCTGGGACATTGGTCTGGACATGGCCCTGGGAAATTTGAAAGAGAGGGAAAATGTAATTTCTGTGGCTCCTGAAGTCACACTCTTGCCACTTTTGAATTCTGTACTGAGAAAGGCATCAGCTACGTGCTTTACATTAAAGGAGAAAGATCTTAAAAGGCTTAGTGTACCATTTAAACAGCTAATTTAATGGTTTAGCTCAAAATAGAAACCTTCAATGTGAAGTTTTAAACATTAGGTAAGAAGTCAATTAGGGAAGATAAAATCATCCAAGTGAGCTTAATTCCTTAGGCAGGTTAGAGGTCTTCTAGATGTCGGGGTCAAAATACACTTTTAAGGTAAAAATATGCTTTACCAAAGAGTGTGACTAGGGCTAATACATTTTATTATATTTCATATTATATATTTCTTGCCTGTTCTTCTAATTTTTTATTTTCTATTGTGTTAAAACCTTAATTTACTATTTATTGTGCTTACAAAATATATCTAATCCTAGGTCCCAGGGAATGTATTTTGATCAGTATGGGGAACCATATGATGACAGGTTTATGGATAACATTGGGAAATAATAAATATTTACTAGATGAAATATACAAAACAGATGAATAGATTTTGCTCAATCTTCCTTATAGTAGTTACCAAGAGACCAGTTGAAAAACATTAGCACTGAAGTATTATTTTTTTTTGAGAAAATTTATAGCAATCGAAAGCGGAACTTTAAAATGAAGTTACCAGTGCAGTCTTCTTGCATCATCCCCAGGTACTGTCAGTAAGATTGAAATTTTTGATCTCCGTCATTCTTTTCTGCATAGTACATTTATAACACGAACACAGGTAAATAATATTCTTCAATGAATTCAGTTCATTGTGGCGCTATCTTGAAAGGCACTTTACATCAGTGCTTCCTATCACATGTCAACAGAAGATTACTTAGTCTCAGCTCTTCTGATTGTGTTCTGAAAACTCTGGTATTTATCTTAATCCTTCCTCTTCCCCCTTACCAAGATGTCTTTTCCTATCACTCAGGCAGTTTTGCCCCAGCATTTTCTTTGGGATTACTGTTTCTTTTTCTATTTCCTGGGTTTTCTTCTGATACCTAATAGAAAGAAATTAGGGACCCCAACTTTGTTGATTTTTGCGTGTTTGCTAGTCCAATCTTAAAGCAGTTCTTTTGTATTCCTAATAAAAGCACATCAAGAGATTTGGCTTTCCCAATTGTGGTCACCTCTCAGATGAGTGAATTCTACCAATCAACAGCTGGTAAGTGACTTTATCAAGAAAAAAAAATTACATTTGCTTTCTTTTGGTAGGAGAGAGCCATAAAACAATCCTACCATTGAAATTTTGTTCTAAACAAAACATCAGGAGGAAAAAATTCTACTGACTGTTTAAAGGAACAAAGTAAAATTCCATTTGACTGATGGAAGATGTAGTTATCTTTTATAGCTTGAGTGTCATGATAAATTCATGCTTCAATGATAAGTTTAATTATAAAATAAAATAAATATTTTCCATAAAATGACCTATTTGTAACCAATAACTTTATTATGACAATTTAATAAGGATACTTTAAATTATTTTGTTTTACCATGAAAACTGAATACAGTTTCCCCTCATTTTAGTCAGGTTACCCTTAGGCAAAACTGTAGCTAGTCTCTCTCAATATCTTGTTTTTCTCTTCACTCTCCTTCTTCTTACTATGTGATATTAATTCCTCTCAGGAACTTAAAGTTCTTAGGTTTCCTGATGACGTAGAAATTACTAGGCAGTCAGGTGTAGAACTCTGAGACCTGGTCTTGTTTTCAGTAAACATCCCACGCCATTATCCAGAATTCCTGAAATGTGTCCTTAGTCTGATAAATTATCAGCACTCAGATCCAAATAGGAAAAGGAGTAGCCAAGGCTGTGTATTGTCACCCTGATTATTTAACTTATATGCAGAGTACATCATGAGAAACCCTAGGCTGGATAAAGCACAAGCTGGAATCAAGATTGCTGGGAGAAATATCAATAACCTCAGATATGCAGATGACACTACCCTTATGGCAGAAAGTGAGGACGAACTAAAGAGCCTCTTGCTGAAAGTGAAAGAGGAGAGTGAAAAAATTGGCTTAAAATTCAACATTCAGAAAACAAAGATCATGGCATCCAGTCCCATCACTTCATGGCAAATAGATGGAGAAACAGTGGAAAGAGTGTCAGACTTTATTTCTTTGGCTCCAAAATCATTGCAGATAGTGACTGCAGCCATGAAATCAAAAGATGCTTACTCCTTGGAGCAAAAGTTATGACTAACCTAGACAGTATATTAAAAAGCAGAGACATTACTTTGCTGATAAAGGTCCGTCTACTCAAGGATATGGTTTTTCCAGTAGTCATGTATGGATGTGAGAGTCGGACTATAAAGAAAGCTGAGCACAGAATAATTGAAGCTTTTGAACTGTGGTGTTGGAGAAGACTCCTGAGAGTCCCTTGGACTGCAAGGAGATCCAACCAGTCTATCCTAAAGGAAATCAGTCCTGGGTGTTCATTGGAAAAGCTGATGTTGAAGCTGAAACTTCAGTACTTCAGCCACCTAAAGCTAAGAGCTGACTGACTTGAAAAGACCCTGATGCTGGGAAAGATTGAAGGCAGCAGAAAGGGATGACAGAGCATGAAATGGTTGGATGGCATCACTGACTCATGGACATGAGTTTGAGTAAACTCTGGAGTTGGTGATGGCCAGGGAGGCCTGGCATGCTGCAGTCCATGGGGTCACAAAGTGTTGGACATGTCTGAGTGATTGAACTGAACGGAGCTGAACTGAGATCCAGGGAAGGGCAGTAATTAAATTCTGTTCCATATGTTTGAGGGAAAACCAGCTGGTAATCATTAGTCTTCACTTCAGTTTAGTTCAGTCACTTAGTCATGTCTGAGTCTTTGCGACCCAATGGACTGTAGCATGCCAGGCTTCCCCGTCCATCACCAACTCCCAAAGCTTGCTCAAACTCATGTCCATCAAGTCAGTGATGCCACCCAACCATCTCATCCTCTGTCATTCCCACATTAATCTTAAACTCATACATCTGGTCCATGGTAAAATGGCCAGAAGGCATGAAAAAGGGTGGTGACTTAACTCAAGGATCAGAAGAAGCCATAAAGATGTTAAGTACCTTGACCTTTAAATTGATTGGTTAGAAATAATGTGATTTAAGGAAGAATATAAAAACTGCTGTAAAGTCTCACCTTAGGGGGATTCTTTACCCCCTCTCAATGTCTATCCTGAGAGCTTTGTACTTTCCTGCACTTCAATAAATCTTATTGGTTGGCTACCCTGAGTGTTTGAGTGTTCCTGTATTCCATTCTTCAGCTCCACAGAGGAGAAGTCTCTGTCTCATTGTTCTATTTCCTCTGTCAAACTCTATCTCAAGGTATCTTATTGATTCAAATTAACAGACATTTTATTAAATTATAAATTTGCATTTTTATACAGGACAGAGTCCTAATTTTGGTTACACCCATGCATGAAATTCAAATTAGTCACAAACTAAAGTGGGTAAATTCGGAAAAAGTTAAACTTACTGTCACAATTGAAAATCATCCAATAAAATGACTGGTTATAACAGTTTGTCAATGCAAATAAATAGAAGAAAACAACACAATGGGAAAGACTAGAGATCTCTTCAAGAGAATTAGAGATACCAAGGGAATATTTCATGCAAAGATGGGCTCGATAAAGGACAGAAATGGTATGGACCTAACAGAAGCAGAAGAGATTAAGAAGTGGCAAGAATACACAGAAGAACTGTACAAAAAAGATCTTCACGGCCAAGATAATAACGATGGTGTGATTATTCACCTAGAGCCAGACATCCTGGAATGTGAAATCAAGTGGGCCTTAGAAAGTATCACTACGAACAAAGCTAGTGGAGGTGACGGAATTCCAGTTGACCTGTTTCAAATCCTGGAAGATGATGCTGTGAAAGTGCTGTACTCAATATGCCAGCAAATTTGGAAAACTCAGCAGTGGCCACAGGACTGGAAAAGGTCAGTTTTCATTCCAATCCCCCAAAAAGCAATGTCAAATAATGCTCAAACTACCGCACAATTGCACTCATCTCACACGCTAGTAAAGTAATACTCAAAATTCTCCAAGCCAGGCTTCATCAGTACATGAACTGTAACCTTCCAGATGTTCAAGCTGATTTTAGAAAAGGCAGAAGAACCAGAGATCACATTGCCAACATCTGGTGGATCATGGAAAAAGGAAGAGAGTTCCAGAAGAACATCTATTTCTGCTTTATTGACAATGCCAATGCCTTTGACAGTGTGGATCACAATAAACTGTGGAAAATTCTGAAAGAGGTGGAAATACTAGACCACCTGACCTGCCTCTTGAGAAACCTGTCTGCAGGTCAGGAAGCAACAGTTGGAACTGGACATGGAACCACAAACTGGTTCTAAATAGGAAAAGGAGTACGTCAAGGCTGTATATTGTCACTTTGCTTAGTTAACTTCTATGCAGAGTATATCATGAGAAACGCTGGACTGGAAGAAGCACAAGTTGGAATCAAGATTGCTGGAAGAAATATCATTAACCTCAGATATGCAGATGACACCACCCTTATGGCAGAAAGTGAAGAGGAACTAAAAGCCTCTTGATGAAAGGGAAAGAGGAGAGTGAAAATGTTGGCTTAAAGCTCAACATTAAGAAAACTACGATCATGGCATCTTGTCCCATCACTCCATGTGAATTAAATGGGGAAACAGTGGAAACAGTGTCAGACTTTATCTTTTGGGCTCCAAAATCACTGCTGATGGTGACTGCAGCCATGAAATTAAAAAGACACTTACTCCTTAGAAGGAAAATTATGACCAACATAGATAGTATATTCAAAAACAGAGACATTACTTTGCCAACAAAGATCCATCTAGTCAAGGCTATGGTTTTCCAGTAGTCATGTATGGATGTGAGAGTTGGACAATGAAGAAAGCTGAGCACCGTAGAATTGATGGTTTTGAACTATGGTGTTGGAGAAGACTCTTGAGAGTCCCTTGGACTGCAAGGAGATCCAACCAGTCCATTCTGAAGGAGATCAACCCTGGGGTTTCTTTGGAAGGAATGATGCTAAAGTTGAAACTCCAGAACTTTGCCCATCTCATGAGAAGAGTTGATTCACTGGAAAAGACTCTGATGCTGGGAAGGATTGGGGGCAGGAGGAGAAGGGGACAACAGAGGATGAGATGACTGGATGGCATCACCGGCTCAATGGACATGAGTTTGGGTGATCTTTGGGAGTTGGTGATGGACAGGGAGGCCTGGCGTACTGCAGTTCATGGGGTCACAAAGAGTTAGACATGACTGAGCGACTGAACTGAAATGAAAACAGTTTGTGCTGGATTGTCTGTGAACTCAGCACCAAGTGTCATTTCTTCTGAAGCTGGGAACTTCATTTTCAGGAATGCTCTTTGTCCCAACTTCCTTGAGAGCTTCCTGGGTATAATCTGAAACTAACCTCTATATCCTGAGGACAAAGAGGGAATAAAGAAAAAGGCTAGATCTGTAGATAATAGGTTTAATAAGTTCAGTTCAGTTCAGTCGGCTCAGTCTTGTTAGACTTTTTGAGACCCCATGAATTGCAGCGCGCCAGTCCTCCCTGTCCATCACCAACTCCCCGAGTTCACTCAGACTCACGTCCATCGAGTCAGTGATGCCATGCAGCCATCTCATCCTCTGTCATCCCCTTCTCCTCCTGCCCCCAATCCCTCCCAGCATAAGTCTTTTCCAATGAGTCAACTGTTCACATGAGGTGGCCAAAGTACTGGAGTTTCAACTTTAGCATCATTTCTTCCAAAGAAATCCCAGGGCTGATCTCCTTCAGAATGGACTGGTTGGATCTCCTTGCAGTCCAAGGGACTCTCAAGAGTCTTCTCCAACACCACAGTTCAAAAGCATCAGTTCTTCAGCACTCAGGCTTCTTCACAGTCCAACTCTCACATCCATACATGACCACAGGAAAAACCATAGCCTTGACTAAACAGACCTTATTCGGCAAAGTAATGTCTCTGCTTTTGAATATGCTAACTAGGTTGGTCATAACTTTTCTTCCAAAGAGTGTCTTTTAATTTCATGGCTGCAGTCACCATCTGCAGTGATTTTTTAAAGAGACACAAAACAACACTTATTTTGGCTGGCAACGAGATAAGTACAGATATATCTCTGAAATCTTGTGGATTTAGTTCCAGACTACTGCAATAAAGTGAATATTGCCACAAAATAAAAAATAAAAAAGGAAAGCCTCATGAATTTTTTGGTTTTCCAGTCCTCTTAAAATTATATTTACACTGTAGCTTCACACCATAATTTCTAACTTTTTTGTCAACATCTTCACTTGAATGGGCTGCAACAGCATATTGCAAGCTCGTTCCTCTTCCAAACTTACCATTCAGTGAAGAAAGCAAGATAATACAAAGATAATATTTTTGTAAAGAGTTGGTAATTGCTCTAGAATTAAAGTAAATTTTATAAGAATACAACTTTCTTGGAAATTTATCTATTTTAGATCTTTAACATTTAAGTTTAAAATAGCTATTTGTTGGGAGAAGACTCTTGAGAGGCCCTTAGACAGCAGGGAGATCAAATCAGTCAATCTTAAAGGAAATCAACCCTGAATATACATTGGAAGAACTGATACTAAAGTTGAAGCTCCAATTGTTTGGCCACTTTATGCAAAGAGCTGACTCATTGGAAAAGTCCCTGATGCTGCGAGAGATTGAAGGCAGGAGGAGAAAGGGAAGACAGAGAATGAGATAATTGGATGCCATCATCAACTCAATGGACACAAGTTTGAGCAAACTCAGGTAGATAGTGAAGGACGGGGAAGCCTGGCATGCAGTACATGGGGTGGGGTTGCAGAGTTGAACACGACTTAGTGACTGAACAAGAACAACTGATGGCCCAATGTTTAGGACTCCATGCTTCCACTGGAGTTGGGGAGCACCCAGGTTTGATCTTTGGTTAGCGAACTAAGATCCCACAAGCCACATGGTGAGACCAAAATACTAATACTGCTACTACTACTACTAATAAAGTAGCTATTAGTTGAAATATTTTGCCAGTGCCAAATGTTGAGATCTCTGTAGAAAACATACTTTTATGGAGTGATTAGTGAAATGTTTAGTAAAATATTAATGATCCAAGGAGAGATTATTAGTATTATTTTAGTTAGTGATAATATATATACTTCAGACCAGCATGGAAACAGTTTGGAATGACTGATTAAACTATGAACAGTGGGTATTTAGGGCAAAGTATTTTCAGTATATTTTACTATAAGACATCATAACCTATATATATATGTACATATCATGTAGATTAACATCTTTCATTTTATTTTTAATATAAATTTATTTTAATTGGAGGTTAATTACTTTACAATATTGTATTGGTTTTGCCATACATCAACATAAATCCTCCACAGGTATACACCTGTTCCCCATCCTGAACCCTTCTCCCTCTTCCCTCCCGGTATCATCCCTCTGGGTCATCCCAGTGCACCAGCTCCACATATCCAGTATTATGCATGAAACCTGGACTGGTGATTCATTTCATTTATGATATTATACATGTTTCAATGCCATTCTCCCAAATCATCCCACCCTCGCCCTCTCCCACAGAGTCCAAAAGACAGTTCTATAAATCTGTGTCTCTTTTGCTGTCTCCCATACAGGGTTATCATTACCATCTTTCTAAATTCGATATATATGCATTAGAATACTGTATTGGTCTTTTTCTTTCTGGCTTACTTCACTCTGTATACTAGGCTCCAGTTTCATCCACTTCATTAGAACTGATTCAAATGGATTCTTTTTAATGGCTGAGTAATACTCCATTGTGTATATGTACCACAGCTTTCTTATCCATTCATCTGCTGATGGACATCTAGGTTGCTTCCATGTCATGGCTATTATAAACAGTGCTGTGATGAACACTGGGGTGTCTCTTTCAAATTGGGATTCCTTAGTGTATATGCCCAGCAGTGGGATTGCTGGGTCATGAGGCAGTTCTATTTCCAGTTTTTAAAGGAATCTCCACACTGTTCTCCATAGTGGCTGTACTAGTTTGCATTCCCACCAACAGTGTAAGAGGGTTCCCTTTTCTCCACACCATCGCCAGCATTTACTGCTTTCAGACTTTTGGATCACTGCCATTCTGACTGGCATAAAGTGGTACCTTATTGTGGTTTTGATTTGCATTTCTCTGACAATGAGTGATGTTGAGCATCTTTTCATGTGTTTGTTAGCCATCTGAATGTCTTCTTTGGAAAAATGTCTGTTTATTTCTTTGGCCCATTTTTTGATTGGATTATCTATTTTTCTGGAATTCAGCTGCAGGAGTTGCTTATATATTTTTGAGATTAGTTGTTTGTCAGTTGCTTCATTTGCTATTATTTTCTCCCATTCTGAAGGCTGTCTTTTCACCTTGCTTATAGTTTTCTTTGTTGTGCAGAAGTTTTAAATTTTAATTAGGTCCCATTTGTTTATTTTTGCTTTTATTTCCGATATTCCAGGAGGTGTGTCATAGAGGATCTTGCTTTGATGTATGTTGGAGAGTGTTTTGCCTATGTTCTCCTCTAGGAGTTTTATAGTTTCTAGTCTTATGTTTAGATCTTTAATCCATTTTGAGTTTGTTTTTGTATATGGTGTTAGAAAGTGTTCTAGTTTCATTCTTTTACAAGTGGTTGACTAGTTTTTCCAGCACCACTTGTTAAGAGATTGTCTTTAATCCATTGTATACTCTTGTCTCCTTTGTCAAAGATAAGGTGTCATAGGTGTGTGGATTTATCTCTGGGCTTTCTATTCTGTTCCGTTGATGTATATTTCTGTCTTTGTTCCAGTACCATACTGTCTTAATGACTGAGCTTTGCAGTAGAGCCTGAAGTGAGGAAGGTGGATTCCTCCTGTTCTTATCTTTCTGAAGATTGCTTTGGCTATTCGAGGTTTTTTGTATTTCCATACAAATTGTGAAATTATTTGTTCTAGCTCTGTGAAAAATACCATTGGTAGCTTGATAGGGATTGCATTGAATCTATAGATTGCATTGGGTGGTATACTCATTTTCACTATATTGATTCTTCTCATCCATGAACATGGTATATTTCTCCATCTATTAGTGTCTTCCTTAATTTCTTTCACCAGTATTTTATAGTTTTCTATATATAGATCTTTTGTTTCTTTCAGTTCAGTTCAGTTCAGTTGCTCAGTCATGTCCGACTCTTTTTGACCCCATGAATCCCAGCACGCCAGGCCTCCCTGTTCATCACCATCTCCCGGAGTTCACTCAGACTCACGTCCGTCGAGTCCGTCATGCCATCCAGCCATCTAATCCTTGGTCATCCCCTTCTCTTCCTGCCCCCAATCCCTCCCAGCATCAGAGTCTTTTCCAGTGAGTCAGCAGTTTTGTTTCTTTAGGTTGATAAATTTCTAAGTATATTATTATTTTCATTGCAATGGTGAATGGAATTGTTTCCTTAATTTCTCTTTCTATTTTCTCATTGTTAGGGTATAGGAATGCAAGGGATTTCTCTGTGTTGATTTTATATCCTGCAACTTTTCTATATTCATTGATTTGCTCTAGTAATTTTCTGGTAGGGTCTTTAGGGTTTTCTATGTAGAGGATCATGTCATCTGCAAACAATGAGAGTTTTACTTCTTTTCCAATTTGGATTCCTTTTGTTTCTTTTTCTGCTCTTATTGCTGTGGCCAAAACTTCCAAAACTATGTTGAATAGTAGTGGTGAAAGTCGGCACCCTTATCTTGTTCCTTACTTTAGGGGAAATGCTTTCAATTTTTCCCCATTGAGGATAATGTTTGCTGTGTGTTTGTCATATATAGCTTTTATTATGTTGAGGTATGTTCCTTCTATTCCTGCTTTCTGGAGAGTTTTTATCATAAATGGATATTGAATTTTGTCAAAGGCTTTCTCTGCATGTAGTGAGATAATCATATGGCTTTCATTTTTCAATTTGTTAATGTGGTGTATTACATTGGTTGATTTGTGGATATTGAAGAATCCTTGCATCCCTGGGATAAAGCCCACTTGGTCATGGTGTATAATCTTTTTAATGTGTTGTTGGATTCTGATTGCTAGAATTTTGTTAAGGACTTTTGCATCTATGTTCATCAGTGATATTGGCCTGTAGTTTTCTTTTATTGTGGCATCTTTGTCAGGTTTTGGTATTAGGGTGATGGTGGCCTCATAGAATGAGTTTAGAAGTTTACCTTCCTCTGTAATTTTCTGGAAGGGTTTGAGTGGGATAGCTATTAGCTCTTTTCTAAATTTTTGGTAGAATTCAGATGTGAATTCTGGACCTGGGCTTTTGTTTGCTGGAAGATTTCTAACTACTGTTTCCATTTCCGTGTTTTTGATGGGTCTGTTAAGATTTTCTATTTTTTCCTGGTTCAGTATTGGAAAGTTGTACTTTTCTAAGAATTTGTCCATTTCTTCCACGTTGTCCATTTTATTGGCATGTAGTTGCTGATAGTAGTCTCTTATGATCCTTTGTATTTCTGGGTTGTCTGTTGTGATGTCTCCATTTTCATTTCTAATTTTATTGATTTGATTCTTCTCCCTTTATTTCTTGATGACTCTGGCTAATTGTTTCTCAATTTTATTTATCTTCTCAAAGAACCAGATTTTGGCTTTGTTGATTTTTGTTATGGTCCCTTTTCTTTCTTTTACATTTATTTCTGGTCTAATTTTAAAGATTTCTTTCCTTATACTAACCCTGGGTTCTTCATTTTTCCTTTTCTTAGTTGCTTTAGGTATAGAGTTAGGTTATTTATTTGACTTTTTCTTATTTCTTGAGGTATGCCTGTATTGCTATGACTTTTCCCCTTAGCACTGCTTTTCCAGTGTCACACAGGTTTTGGGTTGTTGTGTTTTCATTTTCATTCCTTTCTATGCATATTTTGATTTCTTCTGTGATTTATTGGTTATTCAGAAGCGTGTTGTTCAGCCTTCATACGTTGGAATTTTTAATAGTTTTTCTCCTGTAATTGAGATCTACTCTTACTGCATTGTGGTCTGAAAAGATGCTTGGAATGATTTCAATTTTTTTTTTTTTTGAATTTACCAAAGCTGGATTTATGACCCAGGATGTGATCTATCCTGGAGAAGGTTCTGTGTGTGCTTGAGAAAAAGGTGAAAATGATTGTTTTGGGGTGAAATGTCCTATAGATATCTATTAGGTTTAACTGGTCTGTTGTATCATTTAAAGTTTGTGTTTCCTTGTTACTTTTCTGTTTAGTTGATCTATCCATAGGTGTGAGTGGGGAATTAAAGTCTCCCATATTATTGTGTTATTGTTAATTTCCCATTTCATACTTGTTAGCATTTGTCTTACATATTGCAGTTGGATATATATTTATAATTGTTATATCTTCTCCTTGGATTGATCCTTTGATCATTATGTAGTATCCTTCTTTGTCTCTTTTCACAGCCTTTGTTTTAAGGTCTATTTTATCTGATATAAGTATTGCTACATCTGCTTTCTTTTGGTCTCTATTTGCATGGAATATCTTTTTCCAGCCCTTCACTTTCAATCTGTATGTGTCCCCTGTTGTGAGGTGGGTCTCTTGTAGACAACATATATAGGGTCTTGTTTTGTGTCCATTCAGCCAGTCTTTGTCTTTTGGTTGGGGCATTCAACCCATTTACATTTAAGGTAATTATTGATAAGTAGGATCCTGTTGCCATTTACTTTATTGTTTTGGGTTCTAGTTTATACACCCTTTTTGTGTTTCCTGTCTAGAGAAGATCCTTTAGCATTTGTTGGAGAGCTGGTTTGGTGGTGCTGAATTCTCTCAGCTTTTGCTTGTCTGTAAATCTTTTGATTTCTCCTTTATATTTGAAGGAGATCCTTGCTGGGTACAGTAATCTGGGCTGTAGGTTATTTCCTTTCATCTCTTTACATATGTCTTGCCATTCCCTCCTGGCTTTAAGAGTTTCTATTGATAGATCAACTGTCATCCTTATGGAAATCCCCTTGTGTGTTATTTGTTGTTTTCCCTTGTTGTTTTTAATATTTGTTCTTTGTTTTTGATCTTTGTTAACTTCATTAACATGTGTCTTGGGGTGTTTCACCTTGTATCTGTCCTGTTAGGGACTCTCTGGGTTTCTTGGACTTGGGTGATTATTTCCTCCCCCATTTTAGGGAAGTTTTCTACTATTATCTCCTCAAGTATTTTCTCATGGTCTTTCTTTTTGTCTTCTTCTTCTAGGACTCCTATGATTTGAATTGGAGCATTTAACACTGTCTTGGAGGTCTGTAAAATTGTCTTCATTTCTTTTAATTCATTTTTCTTTTTTCCTCTCTGATTCATTTATTTCTACCATTCTATCTTCCACTTCACTATTCCTATCTTCTGCCTCTGTTATTCTACTATTTGTTACCTCCAGAGTGTTTTTGATCTCATTTATTGCATTATTCTATCACCAGTCACAGCCACAGCAACAGCTGGGTAACATTTTGCTTTTCTGTTCATGGGGTTCTCAAGGCAAGAATACTGAAGTGGCTTGCCATTCCCTTCTCCAGTGAATCACATTCTGTCAGACCTCTCCCACCATGACCCGCCCATCTTGGGTTGCCCCACAGGCATGGCTTGGTTTCACTGGGTTAGACAAGGCTGTGGTCCTAGTGTGATTAGATTGACTAGTTTTCTGTGAGTATGGTTTCAGTGTGTCTGCCCTCTGATGCCCTCTTGCAACACCTACCATCCTACTTGGGTTTCTCTTATCTTGGGTGTGGGGTATCTCTTCACGGCAGCTCCAGCAAAGCACAGCCTCTGCTCCTTACCTTGGATGAGGGGTATCTCCTTTCCGCTGCCGTCCCTGAGCTTCAATGTTGGATAGCTCCTCTAGGCCCTCCTGAGCCTGTGCAGCCACGGTTCCTTGGGTTGCACCTCCCGGGCTGCTGGCCCAGCCCTCGGGCATGAGTGGCTCCTCCCAGCTGCCTCCCCTGGCCTCGGGCTCAAGGTGGCTTCTCCCGGCCGCCCCTGACCTTGGACGCAGGGTAGCTCCTCCCAGCTGCCGCCCCTGACCTCGGACTCGGGGTGTCTCCTCCAGGCTGCCACCCCTGACCTCAGATGCGGGGTAGCTCCTCTCGGCCACCGCCCTTGAGCTCAGATGCCAGGTAGATCCTCCTGGCCAGCACTGACCTCAGACGCGGGTTAGTTCCTCCTGGCAAATGCAGGGTAGCTCCTCTCGGCCGATCCTGCGCTGTCACAGCCTGGCATTCTTGGCCGCTGACCTCGGACGCGGGGTAGCTCCTCTCGGCCACCGCCCTTGAGCTCAGATGCCGGGTAGATCCTCCTGGCCAGCACTGACCTCAGACGTGGGTTAGTTCCTCCCGGCAGATGCAGGGTAGCTCCTCTCGGCCGATCCTGCACTGTCACAGCCTGGCATTCTTGGCCACTGACCTCGGACGTGGGGTAGTTCCTCTCGGCCGGGATCAGTGTGCCGGCTCGCCACCTCCACCTGTGCTCAGACTGTGAAGAAGGCTGAGCGCCGAAGAATTGATGCTTTTGAACTGTGGTGTTGGAGAAGACTCTTGAGAGTCCCTTGGACTGCAAGGAGATTCAACCAGTCAATTCTGAAGGAGATCAGCCCTGGGATTTCTTTGGAAGGAATGATGCTAAAGCTGAAACTCCAGTACTTTGTCCACCTCATGCAAAGAGTTGACTCATTGGAAAAGACTCTGATGCTGGGAAGGTTTGGGGGCAGGAGGAGAAGGGGATGACAGAGGATGAGATGGCTGGATGGCATCACGGACTCCATGAACGTGAGTCTGAGTGAACTCTGGGAGATGGTGATGGACAGGGAGGCCTGGTGTGCTGCAATTCATGGGGTTGCAAAGAGTCAGACACGACTGAGCGACTAAACTGATTGATTGCATTATTCATTATATATTGACACTTTTTTATTTCTTCTAGGTCCTTGTTAAACCTTTCTTGCATCTTCTCAATCCTTGTTTCCAGGCTTTTTATCTGTGATTCCATTTTGATTTCAAGTTTTTGTATCATTTTCACTATCATTTTTAGAATTCTTTATCAGGTAAATTCCCTATCTCTTCCTCTTTTGTTTGATTTGGTGGGCATTTATCCTATTCCTTTAGCTGCTGGGTATTCCTCTTTCTCTTCATCTTTTTTATATTGGTATGTTTGGGGTGGCCTTTCTGTATTCTGGCAATTTGTGTAGTTCTCTTTATTTGGAGTTTCCTTACTGTGAGTGGGGTTGTACAGTTGGCTTGTCAAGCTTTCTTGTTTAGGGAAGTTTGTGTCAGTGTTCTGGTGAGTGGAGCTGGATTTCTTCTTTCTGGAATGCGATGAAGTGTCCAGTAATGAGCCGTGATATGTCAATGGCTTTGGAGTCTCTTTGGGCAGCTTGTATACTGAAGCTCAGGGCTGTGTTCCTGTGTTGCTGGAGAATTTGCATGGTATGTCTTGCTCTGGATCTTGTTGGCCCTTGGGTAGTGTTTGGTTTCAGTGTAGGTATGGAGGCGTTTGTTGAGCTCCTGCCAATTAATATTCCCTGGAGTCTGGAGTTCTCTGGTATTCTCTTTAATCTACGATAAAGATGAAAAGTTTCTCCACAGTGACGGACACCCAGAGAGGTTCACAGTTACATGGAGAAGAGAAGAGGGAGGAGGGAGTTAGAGGTGACCCGAATGAGATGAGGTGGAGTCAATAGAGGAGAGTACAAGGCAGTAGTAATCACTTCCTTATGTGCACTCCACAACTGGACCACTCAGAGATGTTCACGGAGTTATACTGAGAAGAGAAGAGGGAGGAAGGAGACAGAGGTGGCCAGGAGGATAAAAGGGGGAATCAAAAGGAGAGAGACAGATTCAGATTCAGCCAGTAATCAGTTCCCTGAGTGTTCTCCAGTGTCTGAAACACACAGAGATTCACAGAGTTGGGTAGAGAAGAAAGGGGGTAGGGAGGAGACAGAGATGACCTGGTGAAGAAAAAAGGAGAGTCCAAACGGAGAGAGAGCATTCAAGCCAGTAATCTTGTTCCCAAGTAAAAATGGGTACTTAAGATTTGGTTCTTAAAGGTACGACATTGATAACAAATAGCAAAAAGAAAAGATTAAAAATCTAGAGTAGAGTTTGGAATTTCAAAATATAATACTAAAGAAAAGAAGAAAAAGAAAGAAAAGAAAAAAAACAAAGTCACAAAAATTAAAAAAAATTTATATGAAGTTTGCTTATAAAAAATAGGGTCTTTTTTTTTTTTTGCAAAGTAAGAGTAGGTTATAAAATTGAAAATTAAAGAAGTAGTAGAGGACTTAATTAGAAAAATTAAAAAAATAAAAGAATGATTGTAAAAATAGTAAAAATATATCTGGGATTTTCTCTGATGTTGTGGGCATTGTCACTTCCAAGCGCTTCCCTCTGTTTTAGCTTCTTCCGTTTGCTGGTCTCTTCAGTGTCTGATATCCACCCTGACACAAAGTGGGCACTGGTGGACACGTTTTTTAGCTCCCTTATTCAGTTGCGCTGTGGGAAAGGAGGGACGTTGGAAACAATAACACTGGTGTGTGCTCGCAGTGCCTCAGCCACACTGGGGCTTCCCACTCTCGATGCATGTGCCCTCCCTGCCTGCACTGTTCAGGCTCTAGGTTACTCCGCTGGGAACCATCTGAGGCTGGCCCTGGACTGCATGCACCTCCCAGGTCTATCTAAGTCGCTCAGACTCAGGCACTCGGGTAGTCCTCAGAGGTGCAGACTCCATTGGGCCTGCATTTTATGCCCTTCCCAGCTCTGAGCAGCTCAAGTGATGAGGTGTTTGGTGAACAAGGTCGCTGTGACTTATCGCTTCCCCGGTCCCTGCTGCTTGGTTTTCTGGGTGTACAACCGGCGCACCTACTCAGGTGGATATTGACTGTCCAAAACCCCAAGAAGTCTTAGTTAGCAAAGAAACCTGCTTGTAGTTTGGTAGATAATGTCTCTCTGGGGCTGCGATTGCCCCTTCTGGCTCTGGCTGCCTGTCACTGGAGGGGGATGGTCTACAGCTGGCTAGTTCTGCTCAGTTCTTTGTTCTGTGTGTGGGCCTGACATTGCCCGTGGTAGTTATCTCACAATCTGGTGTGCTAGTCCAAGTTAGTTTGCTCAGAGTGTCCTCGGGGCATTCAGGCCAGATCCTTACTCTAAGCAATGCAGCCCGAACCTCCCTGCCCAGCCCCTGGTTGCTAGTGGTGGAAGCAGGTGTCTGCGCTGCTTCTCCTCTGGGGGAATTACCACTGGGCTAGTAATCTGTGGGTTTTAATTATTTATTTATTTTCCCTCCCTGTTATGTTGCCCTCTGTGCTTCCAAGGCTTGCCACAGACTTGGCAGTGAGATTGTTTCCTGGTGTTTGGAAACTTCTCTCTTTTTAAGACTCCTTTCGGAGCTCCATCTCTACCTCTATTGTCTCTTTTTTGTCTTTTATATTTTTTCCTACCTCCTTTCAAAGACAATGGGCTACTTTTCTGGGCATCTGATCTCCTTTGCCAGCATTCAGAAGTTGTTTTGTGGAATTTACTCAGTGTTTAAATGTTCTTTTGATGGATTTGTGGTGGATAAAGTGGTCTCCCTGTCCTATTCCTCTGCCAATTTAGGACCGCCCCTCATAGCTTTGACTTTAATGAATTAAGTATATTTATCTTAAGCATTTGGTTAATGTGTCATGGATAATGGTTATTCAATGGATTTTTATTAATAAATAAGTTTTGAATTGACAAAAGACATTTTATTCATAATAAACTGAAGGCATCCTAATATTAGAGAAGCTTACGGGATATAAAATTGATTTTTTCTTCTTTCATAATGTCAGATTGAATATCAACCATGTAATGAAAAGATACTTAGATAGATTTATTTAAATAGCAGGAATGTTGTTATTCTAACACAAGAAGATCCATTCTACTTCTGCATTCCAACAGCCTATTAAGTTCAGGGCTTCAGAAATTTATTTTCTTTTGTATGGCTTACAAAGATGAATTCAAAGCTAGCAAAGAAATGTGGACTCAAGAACTGTTTTAAGGGGGAAATAATATTTAGGAAGTTCTTGAAGCATGAGTAGGAGTTACACAGAGGTTACAGGAAAAGGAAATTCCAAGTAGAGAGAACGAAATGATGAAGGAAGTGGAAACTCAGTATTTGCATGAGGCTGAGATGAATTTAGTTGACTGAATATTTGTCAGTGTGATAAAGATGAAGATAAATTTGAGAAAACACTGTAAGTAGATTTGAACCTTGGCTCTGGACCTTGGACTTCTAGAAATAGTAGACAACCATAAAATTCTTTAGAGTTGGGCAGAGAAATAAAAGAACTCAAGCTTGAGAAAATATAACCTGACAGTTTTGTTTCAGATATAAATGGTAGCTGGAGAGGGAGGAGATGGATAATTGGTTTCCTTGCAGTTGTAGCCTATGTGTGTGGATAGAGTACTATGGGGTGGTTGCATTCCATGTGGTGGGAATGGCTACATTTTGCTCAGATCTGAGCCTCCCATCTCCTGTGTGAATCCTGTGTGAGCTCAACTATGTGCCACATTTTCACTGTAGGGCCCTGTGTAGACAAATTGAAGTTTCTCTTTGTGTGTTTCTAGTGTCCTGTTGATGGCAAACCAACATTGCCATCAGAGTTTTTAGCTCTGTATGTCAAAGCCAGGAGGTTTACCTTTCTCATTTTGCATTTTGGACTAGTGAATTGAAATTGTTAATTTTCTGGGAATCTTGTTGTTGTTCAGTTGCTAAGTCATGTCTGACTCTTTGCAATCTTAATTCTTCTGTTTGTCTAAAACAAGTATTTTAGAGCCAGGCAGGATTGTGTTTGATATTCTTTTCTTGCCCTTATTGGGAAAGAACAATTTTATGAGCCTCCAGTTTCTGACTGTGAGATAGGTGAAATAATATATAACTCAAGGTTTTTGAGAAATCTGAATGAGATAAGTTATGTAAAAATCTTAGTCTATTGGCTTGTTCATATGGGTAATCAATGAATAACACTGACTTTCCTTCTCATATTAATTCACTGTTCCTAGAACTGGACATGATTATTTCATTTTTAAAAAAGCTTTGCTTCCTCTTTCTTCTGGAACACTTGCTTATCCAGGGTCTTCTGAACATACCTCTTTGGCTTTAGCATACTCTGCTTTTTCTTTTTATTGTTGACCAGTCACTAAAGACATGTCTGACACTTTGTGACCCCAAGGACTGTAGCACATCAGGCTTCTCTGTCCTCCACTATCTCCTGGAGTCCGCTCAAGTTCATGTTCATTGAGTCAATGATGCCATCCAACCATCTCATCCTCTGCCATCCTCTTCTCTTTTTACCTTCTATCTTTTCCAGCATTAGGGTATTTTACAATGAGTCTGGCTTTTCACACCAGGTGGCCAAAGTATTGGAGCTTCAACTTCAGCATCAGTCCTTCCAATAAATATTCAGTGTTGAGTTCCTTTAGGATTGACTGGTTTTATCTCCTTGTTGTCCAAGGGACTCTCAAGAATCTTCGCCAGCACTACAATTTAAAAGCATCAATTCGTTGGCTTTTAGCCTTTTTATGGTCCAACTCTCATGTATGTACATGACTACTAGAAAAACCATAGCTTTGACTAGACAGACCTCTGGTTTTTCTTTGCTTTTCTCTTTCTAGTATGAGACATTTCCTGGAGTCTTATTCTGTGCCCTCGTCTCTCTATACTATTTCTAGGTGATCTCTTTATGCCCCAAATTTCAAGTACTTTGTGAAAAATGATGTTTTCAGTTTTTTATGGTTAGTATTAATAGAATCTGTCCTCCTTGATTTTATATCTATTTTTCCTACAGCAAGCTAAATGTATGCTTCTAGATATTACACAAGTATTTGATACTTAACACATCTAAAATGTAGTATTTTTCTTCTTCCCTTTCTTGTGTATTTCCTCTTAAGCTCCCAGTAAATGGTGTCATTATTAGCTGACATTTCCAAGTCAGTATCCTAGGTGTTTTCCTAGACACCTCCTTCTGCCTTATCTTCTGCTACTGATCAATTGTCATCTCCTAAGTGACTAGCGCACTAAGCGTGGGCAGCTGCGACCGATGCACTAAGTGCAGCCGAGAGGAGCTACCCCACATTCTAGGTCAGGGGCAGAAGTCAAGAGTGCCAGGCTGCGACAGCACAGGAAAGGCCAAGAGGAGCTGCCCTGCGTCCGAGGCCAGGGGCGGCAGCCAAGAGGAGCTACCCCGCATCCGATGCCAGGGGGGCTGGGAGGAACCACCTCACGCCCAAGGCCAGGGAAGGCAGCCAGGAGGAGCAACCCCACGTCCAAGGAGCGGTGGCTGCGAGGGCACAAGAGGGCCAAAAGGAGCTATCCCACATTGAAGTTCAGGAAGGGAAGTGTGAGGAGCTACCCTTCGTCCAAGGTAAGGAGCAGTGGCTGCGCTTTGCTGGAGCAGCTGTGAAGAGATACTCCATGCTCAAGGTAAGAGAAACCCAAGTAAGATGGTAGGTGTTCCAAGAGGGCATCAGAGGGCAGATACACTGAAACCATACTCACAGAAAACTAGTCAATCTAATCACACTAGGACCACAGCCTTGTCTAACTCAATGAAACTAAGCCATGCCCACGGGGCAACCCAAGACAGGAGAGTCATTGTGGCGAGGTCTGACAGAATGTGGTCCACTGGAGAAGGGAATGGCAAACCACATCAGTATTTTTGCCTTGAGAACTTCATGAACAGTATGAAAAGGCAAAATGATAGGATACTGAAAGAGGAACTCCCCAGGTCCAGTAGGTGCCCAACAAGCTACTGGAAATCAGTGGAGAAGTAACTCCAGAAAGAATGAATGGATGGAGCCAATGCAAAAACAATACCCAGCTGTGGATGTGACTGGTGATAGAAGCAAGGTCCAGTGCTATAAAGAGCAATATTGCATAGGAACCTGGAATGTCAGGTCCATGAATCAAGGCAAATTGGAAGTTGTCAAACAAGAGATAGCAAGAGTGAACGTCAACATTCTAGGAATCAGAAAACTAAAATGGACTGGAAAGGGTGAATTTAACTCAGATGACCATTATATCTACTATTGTAGGCAGGAATCCCTCAGAAGAAATGGAGTAGCCATCATGGTCAACAAAAGAGTCCGAAATACACTACTTGGATACAATCTCAAAAACGACAGAATGATCTCTGTTCGTCTCCAAGGCAAACCATTCAATATCAGAGTAATCCAGTCTATGCCCCAACCAGTAACACTGAAGAAGCTGAAGTTGAAAGGTTTTATGAAGACCTACAAAACCTTTTAGAACTAACACCTAAAAAGATGTCCTTTTCATTATAGGGGAAAGAAATGCAAAAGTAGAAAGTCAAGGAACACCTGGAGTAACAGGCAAATTTGGCTTTAGAATGCGGAATGAAGCAGGGCAAAGGCTAATAGAGTTTTGCCAAGAAAAGGCACTGGTCATAGCAAACACCCTTTTCCAACAACACAAGAGAAGTCTCTACACATGGCCATCACCAGATGGTCAACACCAAAATCAGACTGATTATATTCTATGCAGCCAAAGATGGAGAAGCTCTATCCAGTCAACAAAAACAAGACCAGGAGCTGACTGTGGCTCAGATCATGAACTCCTTATTACAAGATTCAGATCTAAATTGAAGAAACTAGGGAAAACCGCTAGACCATTGAGGTATGACCTAAATCAAATCCCTTATGATTATACAGTGGAAGTGAGAAATAGATTTAAGGGCCTAGATCTGATAGATAGAGTGCCTGATGAACTATGGAATGAGGTTCATGACACTGTACGGGAGACAGGGATCAAGACCATCCCCATGGAAAAGAAATGCAAAAAAGCAAAATGGCTGTGTAGGGAGGCCTTACAAATAGCTGCGAAAAGAAGAGAGGTGAAAAGCAAAGGAGAAAAAGAAAGATATAAGCATCTGAATGCAGAATTCCAAAGAATAGCAAGAAGAGATAAGAAAGCCTTCTTCAGTGATCAATGCAAAGATATAGAGGAAAAGAACAGAATGGGAAAGACTAGAGATCTCTTCGAGAAAATGAGAGATACCAAGGGAATATGTCATGCAAAGATGGGCTCGATAAAGGACAGAAATGATATGGACCTAACAGAAACAGGAGATATTAAGAAGAGGTGGCAAGAATACACAGAACTGTACAAAAAGATCTTTAAGACCCAGATAATCACCATGGTGTGATCACTCATCTAGAGCCAGACATCCTGGAATGTGAAGTCAAGTGGGCCTTAGAAAGCATCACTATGAACAAAGCTAGTGGAAGTGATGGAATTCCAGTAAAGCTATTTCAAATCCTGAAAGATGATGCTGTGAAAGTGCTGCACTCAATATGCCAGCAAATTTGGAAAACTCAGCAGTGGCCACAGGATTGGAAAAGATCAGCATTCATTCCAATCCCAAAAAAGGCAATGCCAAAGAAAGCTCAAACTACCACACAATTGCATTCATCTCACATGCTAGTAAAGTAATGCTCAAAATTCTCCAAGCCAGGCTTCAGCAATACGTGAACTGTGAACTCCTGATGTTCAAGCTGGTTTTAGAAAAGGCAGAGGAACCAGAGATCAAATTGCCAGCATCCGCTGGATCATCGAAAAAACAAGAGAGTTCCAGTAAAAACATCTATTTCTGCTTTATTGACTATGCCAATGCATTTGACTGTCTGGATCACAATAAACTGTGGAAAATTCTGAAAGAGATGGGAATTCCAGACCACCTGATCTGCCTCTTGAGAAATCTGTATGCAGGTCAGGAAGCAACAGAACTGGACATGGAACAACAGATTGGTTCCAAATAGGAAAGGGAACACGTCAAGGCTGTATATTGTCACTTTGCTTAGTTAACTTCTATGCAGAGTACATCATGAGAAACGCTGGACTGGAAGAAACACAAGCTGGAATCAAGATTGCCAAGAGAAATATCAATAATCTCAGATAGGCAGATGACACCACCCTTATGACAGAAAGTGAAGAGGAACTGAAAAGCCTATTGATGAAAGTGGAAGAGGAGGGTGAAAATGTTTGCCTAAAGCTCAACATTCAGAAAACAAAGATTCTGGCATCCGGTCCCATCACTTCATGAAAAATAGATGGGGAAACAATGTCAGACTTTATTTTTTTGGCTCCAAAATCACTGTAGATGGTGACTGCAGCAATGAAATTAAAAGACGCTTACTCCTTGGAAGAAAAGTTGTGACCAACCTACATAGCATATTCAAAAGCAGAGACATTACTTTGCTGACTAAGCTCTGTCTAGTCAAGGGTATGGTTTTTCCTGTGGTCATGTATGGATGTGAGAGTTGAACTGTGAAGAAGACTGAGAGCTGAAGAATTGATGCTTTTGAACTGTGGTTTGGAGACGACTCTTGAGAGTCTCTTGGACTGCAAGATCCAACCAGTCCATTCTGAAGGAGATCAGCCCTGGGATTTCTTTGGAAGGAATGATGCTAAAGCTGAAACTCCAGTACTTTGGCCACCTCATGCGAAGAGTTGACTCATTGGAAAAGACTCTGATGCTGGGAGGGATTGGGGGCAGGAGAAGAAGGGGACGACAGAGGATAAGATGGCTGGACGGCAATACTGACTCGATGGACGTGAATCTGAGTGAACTCCAGGAGATGGTGATGAACAGGGAGGACTGGCGTGCTGCGATTCCTGGGGTCACAAAGAGTCAGACACGACTGAGCAACTGACCTGAAATTCTTTTAAGTATGCCTCTGTTCTTTCTCAAATAGCCATATTACAGGTCCTCTTTGCATAGATTATTATAACATCCTTCTGACATGTTCCCCTGCATCCTGTTTTTTTCCTCAGCAGACTTTACCTGAGTCAGTTTTCTGAAATGCATGTATGATCTCTGTATCCACTGTGTGTGTGTGCTTAGTCATGCCCAACTCCTTGTAACTCTCTGGGACCTTCTCTTTCCAGGAGATTCACAGACAAGAATTCTGGAGTGAGTTGCCTTTTCCTTCTCCAGAGGATCTTCTCAACCCAGGGACTGAACCCATGTCTCCTGTAGCTCCTGCATTGCAGGCGGGTTCATTACCTTGAGCCAGTGGGGGTTCCAAAAGTTCTCCATAGTTCAAGGTAAAAGTCAAACTTCTTATCTTGACGTGTAAAGCCACCAGTTGTTAAACTTTTTCCTACTTTGGCTTGATCTATCTCTCTAAACTATTATATATCTCAAGGTATAAAGTTAAAAACTTTTTTTCACAGATATTGTTTTCCCTATTGCCATGCCTTTCCCTATATTCAGGTGTCTACATATCGTTTCAAATGCTCAAATATAAACATTTATTTATTTTTTATTTTACAATATTGTAGTAGTTTTGTCATACATTGACATGAATCAGGCATGGGTGTACATGTGTTTTCCATCCTGAACCCCCCTTCTACATCCCTCCTCATCACATCCCTCAGGGTCATCCCAGTGTACCAGCCCTGAGCACGCTGTCTCATGCATCAAACCTGGACTGGTGATCTGTTTCACATATGATAATATACATGTTTCAATACTATTCTCTCAAAACATCCCACCCTTGCCTTTTCCCACAGAGTCCAAAAGACTGTTGTATACATCTGTGTCTCTTTTGATGTCTCGTATATAGGGTCATCATTACCATCCTTCTAAATTCCATGTATATGTGTAAGTATACTGTATTGGTGTTTTTCTTTCTAATTTGCTTCACTCTGTATAATAGGCTCCAGTTACGTCTACCTCATTAGAACTGATTCAGATGGATTTTTTTTTATAGGCTGAGTAATATTCCAAATCTCAATAACCTCAGTTATGCAGATGACACCACCCTTATGACAGAAAGTGAAGAGGAACTAAAAACCTCTTGATGAAAGGGAAAGAGGAGAGTGAAAAAGTTGGCTTAAAGCTCAACATTCAGAAAACGAAGATCATGGCATCTGGTCCCATCGCTTCATGGGAAATAGATGGGGGAACAATGGAAACAGTATCAGAATTTATGTTTTTGGACTCCAAAATCACTGCAGATAGTGATTGCAGCCATAAAATTAAAAGACGCTTACTCCTTGGAAGGAAACTTATGACCAACCTAGATAGCATAATCAAAAGCAGAGACATTACTTTGCCAAAAAAGGTCTGTCTGGTCAAGACTATGATTTTTTCCAGTGGTCATGTATGGATGTGAGAGTTGGACTGTGAAGAAAGCTGAGCGCCATAGAATTGATGCTTTTGAACTGTAGTGTTGGAGAAGCCTCTTGAGAGTCCCTTGGACTGCGAGGAGATCCAACCAGCCCATTCTAATGGAGATCAGTCCTGGGTGTTCTTTGGAAGGAATGATGCTAAAGCTGAAACTCCAATACTTTGGCCACTGCATATGAAGAGTTGATTCACTGGAAAAGACTCTGATGCTGGGAGTGATTGGGGGCAGGAGGTGAAGGGGATGACCAAGGATGACATGGCTGGATGGCATCACCGACTTGATGGACATGAGTTTGGGTGAACTCCGGGAGTTGGTGATGGACAGGGAGGCTTGGCATGCTGCAGTTCATGGGGTTGCAAAGTCAGACATGACTGAGTGACTGAACTGAACTGAATATTCAATAGTGTACATGTACCACAGTTTTCTTATCCATTCGTCTGCTGATGGACAGTTAGGTTGCTTCCATGACTATTATAAACAGTGCTGCGATGATTATTGGGGTACACGTGTTTCTTTCAATTCTGATTTTCTCAGTGTGTATACCCAGCAGTGGGATTGCTGGGTCATATGGCAGCTCTCTTTGCAGTTTTTTACAAGAATTACCTTCTGTTCTCCATAGTGGCTGTACTAGTTTGCATTCCCACCAACAGTGTAAGAGGGTTCCCTTTTCTCCACACCCTCTCCAGCATTTATTGCTTGTAGACTTTTGGATTGCAGCCATTCTGACCAGCGTGTGATGGTACCTCATTGTGGTTTTGATTTGCATTTCTCTGACAATGAGTAATGTTGAGCATCTTTTCATGTGTTTGTTAGTCATCTGTATGTTGTCTTTGGAGAAATGTCTGTTTATATCTTTGGCTCATTTTTTGATTGAGTCCTTTATTTTTCTGGACTTGAACTGAAGGAATTGCTTGTATTTTTTGAGAGTAATTCTTTGTCAGTTGCTTCATTTGCTATTATTTTCTCCCATTCTGAAGGCGGTCTTTTCACCTTGCTTATAGTTTCCTACCCTGTGCAAAAGCTTTTAAATTTATTTAGGTCCCACTTGTTTATTTTTGCTTTTATTTCCAGTATTCTGGTAGGTGGGTCATAGAGGATCCTGCTGTGATTTATGTCAGAGAGTGTTTTCCCCTACGTTTTCCTCTAGGAGTTTTATAGTTTTTGGTCTTACATTTAGATCTTTAATCCATTTTGAATTTATTTTTGTGTATGGTGTTAGAAAGTGTTCTAGTTTCATTCTTCTACAAGTAGTAGACCAGTTTTCCCATCACCACTTGTTACAGAGATTGTCTTTTCTCCATTGTATATTCTTGCCTCCTTTGTCAAAGATAAGGTGTCCATAGGTGGGAGGATTTGTCTCTGGGCTTTCTATTTTGTTCCATTGATCTATATTTCTGTCTTTGTGCCAGTACCATTCTGTCTTGATGACTGTAGTTTTGTAGTAGAGCCTGAAGTCAGGCAGGTTGATTCCTCCAGTTCCATTCTTCTTTCTCAAGATTGCTTTGGCTGTTCGAGGTTTTTCGTGTCTCCATACAAATTGTGAAATTATTTGTTCTAGTTCTGTAAAAAACACCATTGATAGCTTGATAGGGATTGTGTTGAATCTATAGATTGCTTTGAGGAGTATACTCATTTTCACTCTATTGATTCTTCCAATTCATGATCATGGTATATTTCTCCATTTATTTGTGTCCTTTTTGATTTCTTTCATCAGTGTTTTATAGTTTTCTATATATAGGTCTTTCCTTTAGATTTATTCCTAAATATTTTATTCTTTTCTTTACAATGGTGAATGGAATTGTTTCCTTAATTTTTCTTTCTGTTTCTCATTGTTAGTGTATAGGAATGCAAGGGATATCTGTGTGTTACTTTTATATCCTGCAACTTTGCTATATTCATTGATTAGCTCTAGTAATTTTCTGGTGGAGTCCTTAGAGTTTTCTATATAGAGGGTCATGTCATCTGCAAACAGTGAGAATTTTACTTCTTCTTTTCCAATTTGGATTCCTTTTATTTTGTTTTCTTCTCTGATTGCTGTGGCTGATACTTCCAAAACTATGTTGAATAGTAGTGGTGAGAGTGGGCACCCTTGTCTTATTCCTGACTTTAGGGAAATATTTTCAATTTTCTCATCATTGAGGACAATGTCATTGTGGGTTTGTCATATATAGCTTTTATTATGTTGAAGTATTTTCCTTCTATTCCTGCTTTCCGGAGGTTTTTTTTTAAAAATTTATTATCATAAATGGATGTTGAATTTTTTCAAAGGCTTTATCTGCTTCTATTGAGATAATCATATGATTTTAATCTTTCAGTTTGTTAATGTGGTGTATTACATTGATTGATTTGTGAATATTGAAGAATCCTTGCATCCCTGGGATAAAGCCAACTTGGTCATGATGTATGATCTTTTTAATATGTTGTTGGATTCTGTTTGCTAGGATTTTGTTAAGGATTTTTGCATCTATGTTCATCAGTGATATTGGCCTGTAGTTTTTTTTTTTGTGTGTGTGTGGCATCTTTGTCAGGTTTTTGTATTAGGGTAATGGTGGCCTCATAGAATGAGTTTAGAAGTTTACCTCCTTTGCAATTTTCTGGAAGAGTTTGAGTAGGATAGGTGTTAACTCTTCTCTAAATTTTTGGTAGTGTTCAGTTGTGAAGCTGTCTGGTCCTGGGCTTTTGTTTGCTGGAAGATATCTGATTACAGTTTCAATTTCTGTGCTTGTAATGGATCTGTTAAGATTTTCTATTTCTTCCTGGTTCAGTTTTGGAAAGATGTAGTTTTCTAAGAATTTGTCCATTTCTTACAAGGTGTCCATTTTACTGGTGTATACTTGTTGATAGTAGTGTCTTATGATCCTTTGTATTTCTGTGTTGTCTGTTGTGATCTCTCCATTTTCATTTCTAATTTTGTTGATTAGATTCTTCTCCTGTTGTTTCTTGATGACTCTAGCTAATGGTTTGTTTATTTTATTTATCTTTTCAAAGAACCAGCTTTTGTCTTTGTTGATTTTTGCTATGGTCTCTTTTGTTTCTTTTACATTCATTTCTGCCCTAATTTTTAAGATTTCTTTCCTTCTACTAATCTTGGGGTTCTTTATTTCTTACTTTTCTAGTTGCTTTAGGTGTAGAATTAGGTTTTTTATTTGACTTTTTTCTTGTTTCTTGAGGTAAGCCTGTAGTGCTATGAACCTTTCCCTTAGCACTGCTTTTCCAGTGTCCCACAGGTTTTGGGTTGTTGTGTTCTTATTTTCATTCGTTTCTAGGCATATTTTGATTTTTTAAAAAATTTAATCTGTGACTTGTTGGTTATTCAGAAGTGTGTTGTTTAGCATCCATATGTTGGAATTTTATATATTTTTTTTTTTTTTTCCTGTTTTGACATCTAATCTTACTGATTGTGATCAGAAAAGATTCTTGGGATGATTTCAATTTTATTGAATTTACCAAGGGTAGATTTATGGTCCAGAATTTGATCTACCCTGGGGAAGATTCTGTGTGCAGTTGAGAAAAAGGTGAAAATGATTGTTTTGGGGTAAAATGTCCTATGGATATCAATTAGATCTAACTGGCCCGTTGTATCTTTTAAAGTTTGTGTATCCTTGCTAATTTTTTGTTTAGTTGATCTATCCATAGGTGTGAGTGGGGTATTAAATTTCCCATTATTTTTGTAATATTGTTAGTTTCCCCTTTCATACTTGTTAGTATTTGCCTTACATATTGTGGTCCTCCTATGTTGGGTGCATATATATTTATAATTGTTATAATTTCTTCTTTGATCATTATGTAGTGTCATCTTTGTCTCTTTCCACAGACTTTATTTCAAAGTCTATTTTATCTTATATGAGTGATGCTCCTCCTGCTTTCTTTTGGTGTTCATTTGCGTAAAATCTTTTTCCAGTCCTTCACTTTCAGTCTGTATGTGTCCCTTGTTTTGAGGTGGGTCTCTTGTAGACAGCATATATAGGTGTCTTGTTTTTGTATTCATTCAGTCAGTCTTTGTCCCCTTCAGCCAGTCTTTGCCTTTTGGTTGGGGGATTCAGTCCATTTACATTTAAGGTAATTATTGATAACTATGATTCCTGCTGGCATTTACTTTGTGGTTTTGGGTTTGATATTATACACCTTTTCTGTGTTTCCTGTCTAGAGAATGAATTCTCTCAGCTTTTGCTTATTTGTAAAGCTTTTATTTCTCCTTTATATTTGAATGAGATCCTTGCTGGGTACAGTAATCTGGGTTGTAGGTTTTTCTCTTTCATCACTTTAAGTATGTCCTGCCATTCCCTTCTGGCTTGAAGAGTTTCTATTGAAAGATCAGCTATTATCTTTATTGTGCCCCTCCCAGGTCTGAGCAGCTCAGGCAACCAGGTCCTTGGTGAGCACAGTCTCCCCAGGTGGGTGGTGCATCTTATCACCTCCCCTTTCCCAGCTGCTCAGATTCCTGGGTGCGCAGCGGGAGCGCCATCTCAGGTGTGCTGTGTGTTTCTTCTGGGGAGCTGATTTCTGCCTGCAACCCTCCTGGTGAATGTCAACCGTCCAGGATCCCAGGAATACTTGGTTAGCAATTGGGAGCCTGCTCACAATTTGGTAGAGGATGCCGTCTCAGGGGCCGAGTTTGCCCCTTTCTGGCTCTGGCTACTACCTGCCTGCCTCCCTACCTCTGGAGGGAGATAGGTCAGTTGCAGCCAGCTAGCTCTTCTGTTATTTGCTCAGTCCTTTGTTTCTGAGTGGGCCTGGCAGTGCCTTAGTTTAGGGCTTTTTGCAGGATAGTTCTCTCTCTGTCTGTCTGTCTCTCTCTCTTTTTTTTTCTCTCCCTCTGGCTATCCCCACTGTTTTGGTTGCTATCTCACACTAGCTCCCTCAGATTGCCCTCAGGGCATTCAGGTCCAGTCCTTACCCTAAGCAATGCAGCCTGCGCCTCCCTCTTCAGTCCCCGCTTGCTGGTGGCAGATGTGAGCGTCTGGGCTACTTCTCTGCTGGCAGTTGCCGTTAGGCATGTAATCCGAGGGTTTTATTTATTTATTTTTCCTCCCAGTTATGTTGCCCTCTGAGATTCCAAAACTCCCCACAGACCCACTGGTGAGAGGGTTCCTGGTGTTTGTAAACTTCTCCTCTTTTATGACTCCCTCCCCGGTATGGGTGTCCATCTCTAACTCTTTTGTCCCTCTTTTATCTTTTTTCCTACCTCCTTTCAATGACAATGGGCTGTCTTTCTGGGTGCCTGGTGTACTGTGCCAGCATTCAGAAGTTGTTTTGTGGAATTAGCTTAGCGTTCAAGTGTTCTTTTGATGAATTTGTAGGGGAGAAATTGGTCTCCCCGTCCTATTCCTCCACCATCTAGACTGCCTCTTCTCAACTTATTTAATATTCAGAAATTCTTGCTAAGCATTAATCATGTGCCAGGCACTGTGCTAGTCAATTCTCTGTGAATAATTCCTTGACTCCCAGGTACTTCTTATTCTGCCACGTGCACATTTCTATTATCAAATTGAATTGTCAAGATCTGCGCCATGTGCTTCTAGAGGGCAAGAAATTTATCTTTTTCATTTAGGTGTCATTAGCTCTTGACACAGTCATAGATAATCATTATATGTTGAACAAATGAATGAAATGGTTACTTTGAGCAAAATGTTAATAAAATTTCTTAGGGAGATTTGGAAAAACATAATTTTCCTTGAGCTTGATAGAACACAATTACTGTTTCCTGAAATTCTAAACCTACTGGGCTAGAAAATGAGTGTTTTAAAATGAGTGAATCACCTTAGCATTCTAGTTAATTGGTGTGAATAATTTCTGACAGAAGGTTGGATATCAAATAGCTATATTTTTTGCCTTTCTTTTGTATTTATCATATGTATTTTGATAGAAATTAGCAATAAATCAAAGAGATGTTTACTCACAGGTATCATTGCTTTTCATTTGGTGTGGATAATGAACACTACAAAAGCAGGCAGGGTTTACAGGAGTAATTGATGTTGATGTTTTGTGCTATCATGTGGATATTATTTTAAAAGGAGGCACTAAACTATCATTTCATGCCCAATAGTTACAAGCAAGGGCCATGCGGATCAGTGATTCTTTAATGAAATGCTGTGGAGCACAGAGTCATTATCTTGTTCTTACAAATAAGAAACAAGTATGAACTATTGAATTCATGAGCAAGGAGGGCAGTTTTTATTGTATAACCCCAACTCGTGTTTTTTATTTTTTTTCTTTTTAAATACATGAGGGAATCAAGGGTTAAATATCTTAGAGTATCAACTTGAGGTGACAAAGTAGAGATAGGACAGAAATTAGACATCCTAACTAAAAATTTCTTCTAGCTGTTTTAAGTTTTGACAGAAGCTCACACTCTGTGCACCATGTGAGCCTGAGATTGCTATCATATTCCTTTTAAACAGGCATATTAATCAGTCAATAACATGCATATATTTATTGCTTAAATGGTTAATATTTATGTGTCAAGTAGCTCATGAAAAGGAAAGTGAAAGTGGAAGTCACTCAATCGTGTCCAACTCCTTGTGACCACATTGAGTATACAATCCATGCTCCAGGCCAGGATACTGCAGTGGGCAGCCATTCCCTTTAGGGGATCTTCCCAACCCAGGGATCTAATCCAGGTCTCCCTCACTGCAGGAGAATTCTTTACTAGCTGAGCCACAAGGAGGCCCATACAAATAGCCCACACTTGATATTAATTTTATGTCATGACCAAGAGTTCACAAGTATTATTTTCCATATGTTAGCTCTTGAAAAAATAAAATCAATATGTCAGTTTTTCCTTCATCTCTTCACAGATAAATGTGATTTACTGTGCCTAGTGTAGTTACCCATTTCAGGGTCCATGGAAGGTCAAGTCCAGAATCTAGTTTTTATGTTTCCATTGAATTTCCCTTATGTCCTGGGAAAGTTGTTAGTAGGATTTTGTAACAGATGGCCAGATTCTTAGGAGCTCTGGGTTAGAACTTGCCAGGAAAATAATGTGATATGAAGGCTGCCTGATGGTCTGGGGAGTGGACAAAGAAGGGGGAGGGGGAAAGAAAGGGACGGAATCAGTAGAACAGAGGAACCAAGGGAAAAAGGGGAAGTAAGGAAGTAAGGAAAGAACCAAGAATGTAAGGCAGGAAAATAAATAAATAAATAAAAGAATATAAGTCAGGAAAGTTAGGCCTGGAAAGGTTTTTAGAACTCCTGCCTATTAGATTAAGGTACTGTGCTAGAAAATTTCGCCTAGTTAATCCTCATAACTTTAGAACACACTTCATTTATGGTGAGGAAATGTGCCCTAAACACCTGGTTAGTAAGTATCAGGACTAGAATTCAAACCCAGATCTAGTATCTTCTCCTGCTGCAGGAGGAAAAGCTCATTAAATGCTTCTCAGGATGCAAGTACATGGCTGGTAAGGACTCCCTTGAAAATTCAGTCCTCACTAGGTTAGTTCACATGGCCTAGGAGTGCCTGCTCTTGTGAACTTCAGTGGATCCCTTAGCGCAGGGCCTTAAAAAAATGGGGCCAGATGATAAGCCCTGAATGTCTGATTACTGGATGTTATCTGAAGGAAGGGAGGAAATTCTTCCCTAAGCAGGGCCAGAAGAGGGAGAAAACTGAAATAACAGGAGTTACAATGCAGGATCTCTCTGAAATGAAGGAGTGATGGTTTTTCCTCTTTGGCTGCAGAAATCACACCTTTCAGTGGAGAAGAAATCAGTTCCCAAATGCAGAAGAAGGTATGTTTGTGTGTATGTGTGTGTGGTGTATTTGGCTATGGTAGGGTAATGGTCCCATTCATAAAACTGGGCTGGAACTTGGAGTCCTATATAATTAAGAGCCATACATACTGGAATGCAAATTGAAGTGGAGCCTTAGGAAGCATCACTATGAACAAAGCTAGTGGAGGTGATGGAATTCCAGTTGAGCTATCCAAATCCTAAAAGATGATGTTGTGAAAGTGCTGCACTGAATATGCCGGCAAATTTGGAAAACTCAGCAGTCGCCACAGAACTGGAAAATGTCAGTGTTCATTCCAATCCCAAAGAAAGGCAATGCCTAACAATGTTCAAACTACTGTACAATTGCACTCATCTCACACATTAGCAAAATAATGCTCAAATTCTCCAAGTCAGGCTTCAACAGTACCTGAACTATGAAATTCCAGATGTTCAAACTGGATGTAGAAAATGCAGAGGAACCAGAGATCAAATTGCCAACATCTGCTGGATCATCGAAAAAGCAAAAGAGTTCCAGATGTTTTATTGACTATGCAAAGCCTTTGACTGTGTGGATAACAAACAATTGTGGAAAATTCTGAGAGATGGGAATACCAGATCACCTTACCTGCCTCCTGAGAAATCTGTATGCAGGTCAAGAAGCAACAGTTAGAAGCAGACATGGAACAACAGACTGGTTCCAAATTGGGAAAGGAGTGCATCAAGGCTGTATATTGTCACCCTGCTTATTTAACTTACATGCAGAATGCATCATGCAAAATGCCAGGCTGGACAAAGGGTAAGCTAGAATCAAGATTACTGGGAGAAATATCAATAACCTCAGATATGCAGATGACACCATCCTTATAGCAGAAAGCAAAGAATGTGAAAGAGGAGAGTTTAAA
The DNA here is from genome assembly GCA_917880005.1 of Nanger dama. NCBI lineage: Eukaryota > Metazoa > Chordata > Mammalia > Artiodactyla > Bovidae > Nanger > Nanger dama. The sequence continues at coordinate 10,575,690 of CAKJTW010000010.1, forward strand.
AGCTGGCTTAAAACTCAACATTCAGAAACCTAAGATCATGGCATCAGGTCCCATCACTTCATGGCAAACAGATGGGGAAACAATGGAAAGTCACAGACTTTATTTTCTTGGGCTCCAAAATCACTGTGGAGGGTGACTGCAGCCATGAAATTAAAAGACACTTACTCCTTGGCAGGAAAGTTATGACCAACCTGAATTCAGTTCAGTTCAGTCTGTTACTGGTTCCATTATTTCCCATCTCTTTGCCATGAAGTGATGAGACTGGATGCCAAAATTTTAGTTTTCTGAATGTTGAATTTTAAGCCAACATTTTCACTCCCCTCTTTCACTTTCATCAGTTCAGTTCTGTTCAGTCACTCAGTCCTGTCTGACTCTTTGCGACCCCATGAATCACAGCATCCCAGGCCTCCCTGTCGATCACCAACTCCCAGAGTTCACTCAAACTCATGTCCATCAAGTTGGTAATGCAATCCAGCCATCTCATCCTCTGTCGTCCCCCTTTCCTCCTGCCCCTAATCCCTCCCAGCCTCAGAGTCTTTTCCAATGAGTCAACTCTTCTCATTAAGTTGCCAAAGTACTGACGTTTCAGCTTTAGCATCATTCCTTCCAATGAACACCCAGGACTGATTTCCTTTAGCATGGACTGGTTGGATCTCCTTGCAGTCCAAGGGACTCTCAAGAGACTTCTCCAACACCACAGTTCAAAAACATCAATTCTTTGGTGCTCAGCTTTCTTCACAGTCCAACTCTAACCTCTTCATGACCACTGGAAAAACCATAGCCTTTTCCGAATTTGCTGGCATATTGAGTGCAGCACTTTCACAGCGTCATCTTCCAGGATTTGAAATAGCTCAACTGGAATTCCATCACCTCCACTAGCTTTGTTTGTAGTGATGCTTTCTACCTAGACAGCATATTAAAAAGCAGAAACATTACTTTGCCAACAAAGGTAGATCTAGACAAAGCTATGGTTTTTCCAGTAGTCATGTATGGATGTGGGAGTTTAATATAAAGAAAGCTGAGCACCAAAGAATTGATACTTTTGAACTGTGGTGATATACTAAAGGAAATCAGTCCTGAGTATTCATTGGAAGGACTGATGCTGAGGCTGAAACTCCAATACTTTGGCCACCTGATGCCAAGAACTGACTCATTTGAAAAGACCCTGATCCTGGGAGGGATTGAGGGCAGGAGGACAAGGGGATGACAGGATGAGATGGTTGGATGGCATCACCGACTCAATGCCATGAGTTTGAGCAAGCTCTGGGAGTTGGTAATGCACAGGGAAGCCTGTCGTGCTGGAGTCCGTGGGGTTGCAAAGAGCAACTATACTGAACTGAACTGAGAATTAAGGTTGTAATTGCACCTTTTCTCTTTATTGTCCCCAAATATAGTGTAACTTGGGAATAAGTTTACTAGCAGGTAAAATTGCATGGCACACATCCAGATATACAACATCTGCATTAAAATATTTAAAAATCACAATTTGAAGTTGTTTTAGAAGAATAATGTATATATTAATTTAATAAGAATTGGACAGTTTCACTACAAATAAAGAACTAGTAATGGAATACTATGAAAAAAAAGTAATAAATTAGCCAAAATTTTTGTGACAGAATCTATGTGACTTTAAATATTTGCTGAATAGTGTTTACAGTATCTGTTTGTGTGTATGAAAGTGAAAGTGTTAGTCACTCAGTTGTGTCTGACTCTTTGTGATCCTATGGACTATAATCTGCCTGGTTCCTCTGTTCATGGAATTCTCCAGGCAAGAATACTGGAGTGAGAATACATAAATAGAAATATAGGTAAGTAGAAATAATTTCATAGCAGATGGAATATTACTCTATCACTTCAGCTCAGTTCAGTCGCTCAGTCGTGTCCGACTCTTTGCGACTTCATGAATTGCAGCACGCCAGACCTCCCTGTTCATTACCATCTCCCAGAGTTCACTCAGATTCACGTCCATCGAGTACATGTTGCCATCCAGCCATTTCATCCTTGGTCGTCCCCTTCTTCTCCTGCCCCCAATCCCTCCCAGCATCAGAGTCTTTTCCAATGAGTCAGCTCTTCTCATGAGGTGGCCAAAGTACTGGAGTTTCAGCTTTAGCATCATTCCTTCCAAAGAAATCCCAGGGTTGATCTCCTTCAGAATGGACTGGTTGGATCTCCTTGCAGTCCAAGGGACTCTCAAGAGGCTTCTCCAACACCACAGTTCAAAAGCATCAATTCTTCAGTGCTCAGCTTTCTTCATTGTCCAACTCTCACATCCCTACATGACCGCTGGAAAAACCATAGACTTGACTAGACGGACCTTAGTTAGCAAAGTAATGTCTCTGCTTTTGAATATGCTATCTAGGTTGGTCATAACTTTTCTTCCAAGGAGTAAGCGTCTTTTAATTTCATGGCTGCAGTCATCATCTGCAGTGATTTTGGAGGCCCCCAAAATAAAGTCTGACACTGTTTCCACTGTTTCCCCATCTATTTCCCATGAAGTGATGGGAACAGATGCCATCATCTTCATTTTCTGAATGTTGAGCTTTAAGCCAACGTTTTCACTCTCCTCTTTCACTTTCCTCAAGAGATTTTTTAGCTCCTCTTCACTTTCTGCCATAAGGGTGGTATCATCTGCATATCTGAGGTTACTGATATTTCTTCCAGCAATCTTGATTCCATCTTGTGCTTCTTTCAGTCTAGCGTTTCTCATGATGTACTCTGCATATAAGTTAAATAAGCAGGGTGACAATATACAGCCTTGACATATTCCTTTTCCTATTTGGAACCAGTCTGTTGTTCCATGTCTGCTTCTAACTGTTGCTTCCTGACCTGCATACAAATTTCACAAGATGCAGGTCAGGTGGTCTGGTATTCCCATCTCTTTCAGAATTTTCCACAGTTTATTGTGATCCAGACAGTCAAAGACTTTGGCATAGTCAATAAAGCAGAAATAGATGTTTTTTTCTGGTACTCTTTTGCTTTTCCTATGATCCAGCGGATATGCAATTTTAAATTAAAATATAACTGCTAACATGCATTTAATAAAAACCTGAAGCTGAAGTAATTGTTTAATTTTACACTAAATGTTTGTTTTTAATCACAAAACTATATGAGGCCTTGGACTTAATCTCTCTAGAATTAAAAAAACTCTAAAAAATTTAAGAGGTTGGGTCATTGCATTTCTCAACAGTGTTTTTTCACCGTTAGAATAGCTACAGGTTTGCAGCTATGAATAGAGACATCAGCATACTTAGACTTTCTTCCTTTTCTTCATTCCCTTTACCTGGTTTCTTCAGACATTCCTGAGTTAATTTTACTTTTGTCCCATTTCTGTTAAAAACTTTACATTTCTGCTATCTAGTTATATTTTATGTGTTTTTTCAAGTCATCCTTAGTACACAATAGGAACAAGGCAGAATATAAATAAATCACAAATAAAGTTTTGTAAGTTATTATAATTCAAAATGTTTATAATCTCCAATCATGATTTACTAGTAATTTTTCTGTGTTCAATAGTATGTGTAAAGATTGCCTCTAAATTATATGTTAGTTACTATAGAAACAGGTTAGAACAATGCAAAGGTTCCCTTTTTAAATCAATATTCACCTATTCACTAACAAGTCTCTTATAAATTGTTGTGTCTTCAATATAGCGTTTACATGCAGTCAGACAAAATTGCTTTGTTTGGTGTTGAAATTTTGCGTTCTGGTATAGGAAGGTCATGAAGTGAGTGACTCCTGGCTTACTGATTTTTAAATTATAGATTGTTAAGTAAGATCTGCCAGAATCAGGTCCTAAAAGTGTTATTTTTCATATATCAAAATCTAGGTTGAAACACTGGCTTGCTTGTTAAGATTAATTAAGTAGAGGTAATACTTTCACATTGGCTCATTAACAGAAGAAAATTGGCCCACTCTAATCACTCACAGAATTTTACCAGAAAAGTTAATGATGAATGTAAGCAAACTTCATGTACATACAACCCTTTTACTCTTTAGGAAAAAAAGAAAACATTTTTGTTTCCACTCCACAGTAAATAATTACCCAGTGTGAAATTCTCCTGCAGCTGTTTTATTTTTTTATGATCTTTCTTTCCTAATGTTAATAAATCACAAAATTAATCATTTCTGATCTTGTACAGCTGAGCAGTGTTGGATATTAATACTGATATTAGACACAGTGGCTCTGTCATAAGTAGACTTGAACTTGAACCAGTTTCTTAGTCCTTTGAGCCTCAGTTTCAGCTGAAAAAATGATAGAGGTGAACCAGTAGTCTTTTAAATGCATTCTTTTGTAAAATTTTTCTTCTTAAATGAGCTACGTTGAAAATATGAGTGCCTTTTGGGTGTTTTTTCTTGTGTCAAGTTATATTACAACAACTTCAAAACCATTCTTGAAACTAAAATATACTGACTTGGTGTTTAAGCAATTTAAACTTTAAGTGGTTTTGTGAGATAAGACTATTGTAATCAAGTGTCCAGTCGCAACACTGAGGGCCATCACTGATCATGTTTCTGTGATCAGCACCACATTTCATTTCTGAAGACCGTTAGTACTTCAGTCTATTGGACTGATGGCTAACCTTTTTCGGTTTCCACTGTGGTTGCCATCTTTGAATATTTGGAGAAGATAAATGACTAACTGTGGTAAATGAGGCAATCTGATCATCTCATAACACAGTAGCTATCTGCCTGCCCATTCTGCGGTCAGTACAAATCCTGGGAAATTCAGCCAGGGCACACAACCAATGAGCCCAAGTGTCTCTGACTAACTTTTAGTAGAATGTGTTCTGTTATTGCTAACTCTGTTAACAATGATAAAGCACGTGTCATTTTGATTATGATTACCAACTGAGTATCATATATTTTGTAGTTTATGAAATTTCTTTATAGGCCTGTCAGTAGGTTAAATTTAAGTTCTATGGTGTTGAGTTTTCATAATATTCTGTGTCTTCATAAGTGTTTCAGTGAGAATATTGTGTTACTGAAAGGTTGAAGCTGAAACTCCAATACTTTGGCCACCTGATGTGAAGAAGTGACTCACTAGAAAATACTCTGATGCTAGGAAAGCCTCCAGGAGTGGTGATGGACAGGGAAGCCTCATGTGCTGCAGTCCATGGGGTCTCAAAGAGTTGGACACAACTGAGTGTCTGAACTGACCTGAACTGATCTTAATCAGAAAATTGTTCTATGAGTTTTACTTTCTCTTACTAGATAGAAAATGTCAGACTTGGTCATCTTTAGAATGCTTTAACTCCAAAGTACTGTATTTATTTAACTTAGGCTCAGAAAATTTCTCATTTAGGGGTAGTGCCATTCATTACCACTCAATGCCACTGAGGCTACCCAAACTGCTGGATATACATGGTACATGCTAGCAAATACTTTAAAATTACTTTAGAGATGTTAGGTAGATTGATACAATTAGATACAAACAGTTAAAATGATTGAAAGTTACATGTGACTATGTCATCATTAGAAAAATAGGCTTTAAAAGTTTCATTCATCATCTGAGTTTAGCAGCCATAGTTGCTGTGTCTAGCTTGGAATTGAAATCCTGTAATTCACTGCTTATCATTAAACTGGGCCCAACAGGAGTCATGTGTGTGTTTCTTCACAGAAAAACTGTGACAGCATCTTCTGGGAATCTTAGTACAAAGTGATTTCAAAATAATGTTTAGTCTGGAAACTGTTGTTCTTTCCTGAGTAGTGAGTAATGAAACTTGGGCATGTTGCTTCCTGCTGCTGCATTGCTTATGAAGAGCACTGTAAAGAAAAGAGGGATTAATAACAATGATAAAATCTGCATCTTATTTTAAGGATTACTTTTTCAAACACAATCTTTGTTCCAGAAACTTAAAATTTCCCCCAGATCCTTTCTTTTTCTTGATGGAGCAGTAGCATGTGGCATAGTCAAAGAGTATAAGCAGCTTGAATTCACTGTAAAACTCTATTTACCTATTAAATTTTTTGAAAGTTATTAAAAACTCTGGGACTCACTTTTTCCCTTTGTGAAGCTTTGTAGTATATGTCATATTTTTGGAAGATGGCATAGAATTTATGAAGAAGGGTTCTTATATTAGGCCTACAAATTTTGAATTTTGGCTCCAACTCTTAATAATTATTTTAAAAAGGGTCTTCCCTGATAGCTCCATTGACGAAGAATCCGCCTGCAATGCAGGAGACCTCAGTTTGATTCCTGGGTCGGGAAGATCCCCTGGAGAAGGGATAGGCTACCCACTCAAGTATTCTTGGGCTTCTGTTATGGTCCAGCTGGTAAAGAATTTGCCTGCAATGCAGAAGACATGAGTTCAACCCCTGAGTTGGGAAGGAATCCTGGAGAAGGGAAAGGCTACCCACTAACAGTATTCTGGCCTGGAGAATTCCGTGAACTGTATAGTCCATGTGGTTGCAAAGAGTCGGACACAACTGAGTAACTTTGACTTTCACTTAAGAACTATGTGATTTTGCTTGGTCTGCTTAGTCTAAGACTCAATTATTTCAGTGGTAAAAATGGGGTTATTAGTACTGATGGGCTTGTTCTGATCATTAGATTGGATAATCTGTGTAGCACATTTAGCACAGTACCTGGCACAGATACATATGTATTAACTATTGGGTGTCATTGTTAACTCTTACTAAATGTAATGCAGACACATATAGAAAGCACTCAAACTGTTATTACTGAGCATGTAGAAGACTCAGTAGGTGTGTTATAAAGCAGTAATTATAGTTAGTCTCTTCTCTGTGTATCTATTATCTACTGACTTAAGAGAAGATATTGTTGGTAGGACATCTATTCAGGTGTTAAATTATGGTGGAGATCGCTCATGTTTAGCTTGTTCTGCTTTTCCACATCACTGGATTCTACATGATCTTTCTCAAATTAAATTGTCCTTTTTATTTCTAACTGCACACCAGGTTGCTGTCTAATGCCAGTATTTCTTAACTAAGGAATATCCAATTAGTTCTTATTCTGATGAAGGAAGATCTTTAATAATATTCTGCAGTGGGTCTTTTATCTGGGATATTTAACAGGTTCTATGTTTTTTCTAATTGCAAAGGCTATATGATAGTTATTTCATTATTAGTATAGATCTGTGAGCAGCTATAATAGAGTAGATAGGACATTTTTATGCTTTTCTAGAAAATGAATGCAGTTTAAGGGAAAACTTTTCCGTGAGGTGATGGGTGATTTCAATTATTTAGAGCAAATGTTTTTCCATGGGATATAGACAGCAGTAACTAGTGATATAAGTAACTAACACATATGATTGCTTATATATTTCATAGCCTAATAGATTTTTTAAGAGGAAAATGGGACCATCTGTTTTGGAAGGAATGTTTGTCAGAACAGTTCCTCTTGTTGTCATATTAATGCAGTAATTTAAATATTTTTTTGGCTGAGGAAATATGGTTAAATTTTTGCACAGTGTGCATGTGTGTATACATACATTATAAATTGAGAATTCTGACTTTAAAAGTTTCAGTGTCATTATCCACTTTCTCGATTCTCAGTCTTAATCACAGAATGTGGTATGTACTGTCATTGTAATATATCATAGCACTGAAATTGATAGATATAGTTTATTTTTAATAAATTTATTTATTTTAATTGGAGGTTAATTACTTTACAATATTATATTGGTTTTGCCACACATCAACATGAATCCGTCACAGGTATACACATGTTCCCCATCCAGAAAACCCCTCCTTCCCTCCTCCCTGTACCATTCCTCTGGGTCATCTGAGTGCACCAGCCCCAAGCATCCTGCATCCTGGACTGGCTATTCATTTCATATATGATATTATACGTTTCAACGCTATTCTCCCAAATCATCCCACCCTTGCCCTCTCCCACAGAGTCCAAAAGACCATTCTATACATCTGTCTCTCTTCTGTTGTCTTGCATACAGGGTTGTCATTACCATCTCTCTAAATCCCATATATATGCGATATTAATATATTCCATATTAATACTATATTGGTGTTTTTCTTTCTGGCTTGCTTCACTCTATATAATAGGCTCCAGTTTCATCCACCTCGTTAGAACTGATTCAAATATCTTCCTTTTAATAGCTGAGTAATACTCCATTGCGTATATGTACCACAGCTTTCTTATCCATTCATCTGCTGATGGACATCTAGGTTGCTTCCATGTTCTGGCTATTATAAACAGTGCTGTGATGAACACTGGGGTACAGGTGTCTCTTTCAATTCTGGTTTCCTCAGTGTGTATGCCCAGCAGTGGGATTGCTGGGTCATAAGGCAGTTTTATTTCCAGTTTTTTAAGGAATCTCCACACTGTTCTCCATAGTGGCTGTACTAGTTTGCATTCCCACCAACAGTGTAAGAGGGTTCCCTTTTCTCCACATCCTCTTCAGCGTTTATTGCTTGTATACTTTTGGATTGCAGTCATTCTGCCTTGTGTGAAGTGGTACCTCATTGTGGTTTTGATTTGCATTTCTCTGACAATGAGTGATGTTGAGCATCTTTTCATGTGTTTGTTAGCCATCTGAATGTCTTCTTTGGAGAAATGTCTGTTCTTTGGCCCATTTTTTGATTGCATCGTTTGTTTTTCTGGAATTGAGCTGCAGGAGGTTTTTGTATATTTTTGAGATTAATTCTTTGTCAGTTCCTTCATTTGCTATTATTTTCTCCCATTTTGAAGGCTGTCATTTCACCTTGATTATAGTTTCCTTTGTTGTGCAGAAGCTTTTAATTTTAATTAGGTCCATGTGTTTAATTTTGCTTTTATTTCCAATATTCTGGAGGTGGGTATAGAGGATCCTGCTGTGATGTATGTCGGAGAGTGTTTTGCCTATGTTCTCCTCTAGGAGTTTTATAGTTTCTGGTCTTACATTTAGATCTTTAATCCATTTTGAGTTTATTTTTGTGTATGGTGTTAGAAAGTGTTCTAGTTTCATTCTTTTACAAGTGGATGATCAGTTTTCCCAGCATCACTTGTTAAGAGATTGTCTTTTCTCCATTGTATATTCTTACCTCCTTTGTCGAATATAAGGTGTCCATAGGTGGGAGGATTTATCTCTGGGCTTTCTATTTTGTTCCATTGATCTATATTTCTGTCCTTGTGCCAATACCATACTGTCTTGATGGCTGTGGCTTTGTAGTAGAGCATGAAGTCAGGCAGGTTGGTTCCTCCAATTTCGTTCTTCTTTCTCAAGATTGCTTTAGCTATTCAAGGTTTTTTTATATTTCCATACAAATTGTGAGATTATTTGTTCTAGCTCTGTGAGAAATACCATTGGTAGCTTGATAGGGATTACGTTGAATCTGTAGATTGCTTTGGGTAGTATACTCATTTTCACTGTATTGATTCTTCCCATCCATGAACATGGTATATTTCTCCATCTATTAGTGTTGTCTTTGATTTCTTTCACCAGTGTTTTATAGTTTTTTAAATATAGGTCTTTAGTTTCTTTAGGTAGATATATTCCTAAGTATTTTAATCTTTTCGTTGCAATGGTGAATGGAATTGTTTCCTTAGTTTGTCTATTTTCTCATTATTAGTGTATAGGCATGCAAGGGATTTCTGAGTGTTGATTTTATATCCTGCAACTTTACTATATTCATTGATTAGCTCTAGTAATTTTCTGGTGGCATCTTTAGGGTTTTCTGTATAGAGGATCATGTCATCTGCAAACAATGAGAGTTTTACTTCTTTTTCAATTTGGATTCCTTTTATGTCTTTTTCTGCTCTGATTGCTGTGGCCAAATCTATGTTGAATAGTAATGGTGAAAGTGGGCACCCTTGTCTTGTTCCTGACTTTAGGGGAAATATTTTCAATTTTTCACCATTGAGAATAATGTCTGCTGTGGGTTTTGTCATATATAGCTTTTATTATGTTGAACTATGTTTCTTATATTCCTGCTTTCTGGAGAGCTTTTCTCATAAATGGATGTTGAATTTTGTCAAAGGATTTCTCTGCATGTATTGAGATAATCATATGGTTTTTATTTTTCAATTTGTTAATGTATTACATTGATTGATTTGTGGATATTGAAGAATCCTTGCATCCCTGGGATAAAGCCCACTTGATCATGGTGTATGATCTTTTTAATGTGTTGTTGGACTCTGATTGTCAGTTTTTTAAGTGATTTTTGCATCTATGTTCATCAATAATATTGGCCTGTAGTTTTATTTTTTGTGGCATATTTTTCAGCTTTTGGTATTAGTGTGGTGGTGGCCTCATAGAATGAGTTTGGAAGTTTACCTTCCTCTGCAATTTTCTGGGAGAGGTTCAGTAGGATAGGGTGTTAACTCTTCTATAAATTTTTGGTAGAATTCAGCTGTGAAGCCATCTGGACCTGGGCTTTTGTTTGCTAGATTTCTGATTACAGTTTCAATTTCCTTGTTTGTGATGGGTCATTAAGATTTTCTATTTCTTCCTGGTTCAGTTTTGGAACGTTGTACTTTTCTAAGAATTTGTCCATTTCTTCCACTTTGTCCATTTTATTGGCATATAATTGCTGATAGTAGTCTCTTATGATCCTTTGTATTTCTGTGTTGTCTGTCGTGATCTCTCCATTTTCATTTCTAATTTTATTGATTTGATTCTTCTCCCTTTGTTTCTGATGACTCTGGCTAATGGTTTGTCAATTTTATTTATCCTCTCAAAGAACCAGCTTTTGGCTTTGTTGATTTTGCTATGGTCACTTTTGTTTCTTTTGCATTTATTTATGCCTAATTTTAAAGATTTCTTTCTTTCTACTAACCCTGGAGTTCTTCATTTCTTCCTGTTTTAGTTGCTTTAGGTGTAGAGTTAGGTTATTTATTTGATTTTTTTCTTGTTTCTTGAGGTATGCCTGTATTGGTATCAACCTTCTCCTTAGCACTGCTTTTCCAGTGTCCCACAGGTTTTGGGTTGTTGTGTTTTCATTTTCATTCGTTTCTATGCATATTTTGATCTTTTTGATTTCCTCTGTGATTTGTTGGTTATACAGCAGTGTGTTGTTCAGCCTCCATATGTTGGAAGTTTTAATAGTTTTCGTCCTGTAATTGAGATCTACTCTTACTGCATTGTGGTCCGAAAAGATGCTTGGAATGATTTCAATTTTTTTGAACTTACCAAAGCTAGATTTATGGCCCAGGATGTGATCTATCCTGGAGAAGGTTCTGTGTGCGCTTGAGAAAAAGGTGAAAATGATTGTTTTGGGGGTGAAATGTCCTATAGATATCTATTAGGTTTAACTGGTCTGTTGTATCATTTAAAGTTTGTGTTTCCTTGTTACTTTTCTGTTTAGTTGATCTATCCATAGGTGTGAGTGGGAAATTAAACTCTCCCATATTTTTGTGTTATTGTTAATGTCCCCTTTCATACTTATTAGCATTTGTCTTACATATTGCAGTTGGATATATATTTATAATTGTTATATCTTCTCCTTGGATTGATCCTTTGATCATTATGTAGTATCCTTCTTTGTCTCTTTCCACAGTCTTTGTTTTAAAGTCTATTTTATCTGATACAAGTATTGCTACTCTTGCTTTCTTTTGGTCTCTATTTGCATGGAATATCTTTTTCCAGCCCTTCACTTTCAATCTGTATGTGTCCCCTGTTGTGAGGTGGGTCTCTTGTAGACAACATATATAGGGTCTTGTTTTGTGTCCATTCAGCCAGTCTTTGTCTTTTGGTTGGGGCATTCAACCCATTTACATTTAAGGTAATTATTGATAAGTAGGATCCTGTTGCCATTTACTTTATTGTTTTGGGTTCAAGTTTATACACCCTTTTTGTGTTTCCTGTCTAGAGAAGATTCTTTAGCATTTGTTGGAGAGCTGGTTTGGTGGTGCTGAATTCTCTCAGCTTTGCTTGTCTGTAAATCTTTTGATTTCTCCTTCATATTCGAAGGAGAACCTTGCTGGGTACAGTAATTTGGTCTGTAGGTTATTTTCTTTCATCTCTTTACATATGTCTTGCCATTCCCTCCTGGCCTTAAGAGTTTCTATTGAAAGATCAGCTGTTATCCTTATGGGAATCCCCTTGTGTGTTATTTGTTGTTTTCCTCTTGTTGCTTTTAATATTTGTTCTTTGTGTTTGATCTTCATTAATTTGATTAATATGTGTCTAAGGGTGTTTGGTCTTGGGTTTATTCTGTTAGGAACTCTCTGGGTTTCTTGGACTTGGGTGATTATTTCCTTCCCCATTTTAGGGAAGTTTTCAACTATTATCTCCTCAAATATTTTCTCATGGTCTTTCTTTTTGTCTTCTTCTTCTGGGACTCCTATGATTCGAATGTTGGGGCATTTAACACTGTCCTGGAGGTCTCAGAGGTTCTCATTTCTTTTAATTCGTTTTCTTTTTTTCCTCTCTGATTCATTTATTTCTACTGTTCTATGTTCCACTTCACTAATCCTATCTTCTGCCTCTGTTATTCTACTATTTGTTACCTCCAGAGTGTTTTTGATTTCATTTCTTGCATTATTCTTTATATATTAACCCTTTTTTATTTCTTCTAGGTCCTTGTTAAACCTTTCTTGCATCTTCTGAATCCTTGTCTCCAGGCTCTTTATATGTGATTCCATTTTGATTTCAAGGTTTTGGATCATTTTCACTACCATTATTCAGAATTCTTTATCAGGTTGATTCCCTATCTTTTCTTCTTTTATTTGGTTTGGTGGGCATTTCTCCAGTTCCTTTACATTCTGGGTATTCCTCTGTCTCTTCATCTTGTTTGTATTGCTGAGTTTTGGGTGTCTTTTCTGTATTCTGGCTATTTGTGGAGTTCTTTTTATTGTGGAGTTTCCTCACTGTGTGTAGGGTTGTACAGGTGGCTTGTCAGGGTTTCTTGGATAGGGAAGCTTATGTCAGTGTTCTGGTGGGTGGAGCTGGATTTCTTCTGTCTGGAGTGCAATGAAGTGTACAGTAATGAGTTATGAGATGTCAATGGTTTTGGAGTAACTTTGGGCAGCCTGTATATTGGAGCTCAGGGCTGTGTTCCTGTGTTGCTGGAGAATTTGCATGGTATGTCTTGCTCTGGATCTTGTTGGCCCTTGGATAGTGCTTGATTTCAATGTAGGTATGGAGGTGTTTGATGAGCTCCTGTCAATTAATGTTCTCTGGAGTCAGGAGTTCTCTGGTGTTCTCAGGGTATGGACTTAAGCCTTCTGCTTCTGGTTTTCAGTTTTATTTTTACAGTAGTTTTAAGACTTCTCCTCTATACAGCACTGTTGATAAAACATCTAGGTTAAAGACGAAAAGTTTCTCCACAGTGATGGACACCCAGAGAGGTTCACAGAGTTACATGGAGAAGAGAAGAGGGAGTTAGAGGTGACCCAAATGAGATGAGGTGGAGTCAATAGAGGAGAGAACAAGGTAGTAGTAATCACTTCCTTATGTGCACTCCACAACTGGACCACTCAGAGATGTTCACAGAGTTATACTGAGAAGAGAAGAGGGAGGAAGGAGACAGAGGTGGCCAGGAGGATAAAAAGAGGGAGGATCAAAAGGAGAGAGACAGATTCAGCCAGTAATCTGTTCCCTGAGTGTTCTCCAGTGTCTGGAACACACAGAGATTCACAGAGTTGGGTAGAGAAGAAAGGGGGTAGGGAGGAGACAGAGATGACCTGGTGAAGAAAAAGGAGAGTCCAAAGGGAGAGAGAGCATTCAAGCCAGTAATCTTGTTCCCAAGTAAAAATGGGTACTTAAGATTTGGTTCTTAAGGTACGACATTGATAACAAATAGCAGAAAGCAAAGATTAAAAATCTAGAGTAGAGTTTGGAATTTCAAAATACAATATTAAAAAAAAGAAGAAAAAAAGAGAAAAAGACAAAAAGAGTCACAAAATCATATAAAAATATATATGAAGTTTGCTTTTAAAAAATAAGGTCTTTTTCTTGCAAGGTAATAATCGGTTATAAAAGTGAAAATTAAATGAGTAATAGAGGTCTTAAAAATTAAAAAATATTAAAATGAATGACCATAAAAAGTAAAAATATATCTAGGACTTTCTCTGGTGTTCTTGTGTGTATTGTGGGGTCAGTTCATTTTTGGATAGTTCTTTGGTCCAGCTTATATGTCTCAAGAACTATAAGCCCTTCCTATGTAGTTGGTACTAACAACAGGGTTTTAATCTATTGCACCTGTCAATTCCAAGGTAGTTCCCTCTGTTTTATCTTCTTCTGTTTGTTGGTCTCTTCAGTGTCTGATTTCTGCCCCGACACAAAGGGGGCGGTGGTGGACATGTTTTTAGGCTCACTTGCTCAGTCGCGCTGTGGGGAGGGAGGAAGCTGCAAACAAATAACACTGGCGTGTGCTCGCAGTGCCTTAGCCACACTGGGCCTGCCCCCACTCACTGCACATGTACCCTCCCTGCCTGCACTGTTCAGGCTCTAGGTTGTTCCACTGGGAACCCTCTGAGGCTGGCCCTGGGCTGCATGCACCTCCCAGGTCTAAGCCGCTCAGGCTCAGGCACTCGGGTAGTCCTCAGAGGTGCAGACTCCATTGGGCCTGCGTTTTGTGCCCTTCCCAGGTCTGAGCAGCTCAGGTGATGAGGTGTTTGGCAAGTGCAGTCACTGTAACTTATCGCCTCTCCCGTTCCTGCCGTTCAGTTTTCTGGGTGTATAACCGGTGCACCTTCTCAGGCAGATGTTGACCATCCAGAACCCCAAGAAGTCTTAGTTAGCAAAGAAGCCTGCTTACAGTTTCGTAGATAATGTCTCTCTGGGGCTGCAATTGCCCCCTTCTGGCTCTGGCTGCCTGTCACCGGAGGGGGATGGTCTGCAGCTGGCTACCTCTGTTCAGTCCTTTGTTCTGTGTTAGGGCCTGGTGGTGTCTTAGGTTAGGGTTGGCTTTTTGAGTGGTAGTTATCCCACAGTCTGGTGCTAGCCCAAGATAGTTTGTCCAGACTGCACTCAGGGCACTCAGGCCAGACCCCACTCCTAAGCAACACAGCCCGCACCTCCCTGCCCAGCCCCCGCTTGCCAGTGGCAGGTGCAGGCGTCTATGCTGCTTCTCTGCTTGGGAGCCACCATTGGGCGCATAATCTGTGGATTTTAATTATTTATTTATTTATCCTCCCTGCTATGTTGTTCTCCGTGCTTCCAAGGCTCACCACAGACTCGGCAGTGAGAGTGCCTCCTGGTGCTTGGAAACTTCCCTCTTTTCAAGACTCCCTCCTGGGACAGAGCTCTGTCCCTACCTCTTGTGTCTCTTTTTTTGTCTTTTATAATTTTTTCCTACCTCCTTTTGAAGACAATGGGCTGCTTTTCTGGGTGCCTGATGTCATCTGCCAAAAGTCAGAAGTTGTTTTGTGGAATTTACTCAGCGTTTAAATGTTCTTTTGATGAATTTGTGGGGAAGAAAGTGGTCTCCCTGTCCTATTCCTCCACCATCTTAGCAGTGTCTCTCAATAGATATAGTTTAAATTACTATTGGTTTAAAAATATCAATGATTAGATTTCTTATCTATGCATACACACAGAAACACATGCAAATAAACTTGCATATTTATATATGTAATATTTTTATAACTCAAAAAATTTTTTTTGGTGGGGGAGGAAATCTGTAACAGGCTACTTGAGAGGGATAAACCTAGAAAAAATTCATGTGAAGTCAGGACTGTGAATCCACAGTCTTATACTTAATGAGTCCCACCCCTGCCCCCTACCCCATCCCTGTCTCTGCCCTCCAACTCATCCTTTTTTTTCTTTACTTTTTAAAGGGATTTTATAAGTTTAAGAGATTCAGGCAGGCAGAAAAGCACTTTTCCTTTCTATAGGATCCCCTAACCCTTGATTCTGTCCCCAAGTAAGCTAGATGGGACCATGTTGAGGATTCTTTATACCTAAGTCCTAAAATCAGAGTAATCTCTGTTATGTTTATCCTAAATCCAGACAATCTGGTCTCTCTCATTTATCCTTATGTGGTGAGAAAACCTAAGCTCACCAGGATGTTATGACCAGGTACAAGAAGTAGGGCTGTTGATTCATCTCTGAGACTTGGAGCAGAATTGGCTTAGGTACCTCTCTAGAGATCTTTTCAGGATGGTTTAGCTCCTGAAGGGCAAATGATTCTTCTCCTGCAGGCACTGGAACAGATCCTCAGAGGCTCCAAAAGGGAGTTGGGAGTAGAAAACTCAGATCTTCAACTTCTATGCTTGTGACTCTGGATATCACCACCTCTAGTACTGAAATCCTTCAAATTGTACTTGCCATTCACACTGACTTCCTGTAGAGAGGACCAAGGAAGGAAAGGGGCAAAGGGAGATTCCTAAGATCCTTTTTGAGATCAGTAAGCCTCTGACATCTTTTCATGTATTCTTTTTTGTTTTGTAACTCTAGAGATTTTCCATCCAAATGCTCTTTTAAAAGTTTGATGGTATATTTGATATCATACATTTATTATCATGGCTTTGACATATAAAAGTGAACTTTAGAGATTTTATTATTAAAGATGAATTATTTTATGAAAAAAAGGGGAAAGAGGGTAATCATTTATCCTCTTTTTAAATACTATAGATTCATTCATTTATGTACTCATTTCTTGGTGTTATAACAATGAGGAGCTCCTACATTGTTCATGTTAATCTCTCATGGTTTCTGTTGTGCTGAGATTGTAGAATAAGTTTTATCTTCTGTTTCAGATACATACAGAGACATTTTTCTGGTCTTGGAATGTATTGCTATTTCCCAGTGCAATAAATCAAGGAGGCTGACTGAGAGCTCTAAAATAACTAAATAACCAGGTTGTTGATCCACTAACAGGCATAGGCAATTCATCACATAAATGCTACGTGCCACAACAGGTAAGTAAGAGTTTGTGAATGATATGTTATTGCCCTCTTTTTGTTTATTTATTTTTAGTTTTAGCAGAGTAAGTCACTGGGGAGGAGAATATGAAGAGGGAGGATATAGAGAGGAGAGATAAAGGAAGGAAAGCTTTATATTTTATTGATTTCAGAGGATAAAAATGTGTTATTTGTGGTGCTAGAAGAGGTTATTTAGACATTCACTTTTTTAATCACCGCATGGTGACTTTGCTAAGGTTGTTGTTATAAGCAAGGATCAAGAAGAAAACTGCTGTTAATAAAACACGTGTAAAGCCTATTTCACTACCTCTTAAAAAATTCAGTGAGGACAATTGCTCTCAAACTTTCGTTTGCATATATATCATGCAAGACTGAAATTCAGATGCTCAGGTGCCTCTTAAGATTCTGACTCACTCCTGGAGTGGGCTCCAGAAGCTGCATTTAAAATATAAGATGCAGATGTGGCCGGTTGTCAGTTCCTCCAATGCATCCTGCCAGAACTCTGTAATGTTGGAAAAATAGGTCAGTAAGTCTTAACCAAGTATTAATCGTTACTGTGCAATAATATCCATTCAGAGCTTGGTACTGCCTCTCACTTATTATTAAATCCTTATTGTGGTGATGGCTTGTCTTTGATGTTCTGTTCGAGGTGTTTTGGCATTTCTGTGCTTTGAGTCAAAGGATCTTTCTTTGTTGCTTAGAAACAGTAATCAATTGTTATTTTAAAAAGAGAGAGAGAAAGAGAGAGAGCCATTCAAAATCTTTTCTAAGCTCAGAGAATTGATGAGAGTCAGAAGAACCAATCTTGGAAAAGGAGCATGCCTCAAGGCAGTTGTGTGTGGGGCTGTGAGGTCTGGCCGGAAGAAATGTCTGTGAAGTTGCCCTGAGGGCAGAGTTTGTGCCTTGCCCTGCTGCTGATGCATGTGACAGGAAGACCCCACTGCAAACATCAAAGCTTGGGGCGACTATTTACAATTTGTTCTGCTCCCTTTTCTGGCTTTTGGTAAAGACAGGAGAGAAATCCTCAAAGCAGATTTCTGAGACTGTCTTGAATCCTTACGTTGGGCACCAGAGAGTTCATGATTTCTGCAGCTTTATTTCATTTGGGGTTATAGATGAGAAAGCATAGGTATAAATTACATGATTAATTATTCACACTGACTAGTACAGAGTCAGTGGAGAAAGTAAAAGGTCATCTGTGTCTAGAAATTTACTTTTTAAATTCTCCTTCATGACATTATTCAAAACATAATATTTCTTTTGTTTTAAGATACATATTCATATGTCAGAAAAATTCTATTTCATATTATATCCATATTGTTTTAATATGCATATAATGCTTAAAATGACTTACTTTCAATGAATAAGAAAGAAATCGCTGTAAGAAAGATACATCACTGGAATGAGGTAGCTATTTTGATATCTCACATATTTCTTTGGCTAGTACTTGATGTAGTAAGTACTGGATAGTTCTTAGAGTGTAGTATCTACTAAAAGTGTATGGTCAATGAACAGGCACATGAAAAGATGCCCAACATCACTAACTTAGAGAAATGCAAATCAAAACTACAGTGAGGTATCATTTCACACCAGTCAGAATGGCCCCCATCAAAAGTCTATAAATAATAGATCCTGGAGACAGTGCAGAGGAAAGGGTACCCTCTTACACTGTTGGTGAGTGTAAATTGGTGCAACCACTGTAGAGAACAGTATTGAGGTGCCTTAAAAAAACTAAAATTAGAATTACCATATAATCCAGCAGCCTCACTCCTGGGCATATATCTGGAAAAGACAAAAACTCAAATTCAGAAAAGACACAGACACCTCAGTGTTCATAGCAGCACTATTTATAATATATAATACATGGAAGCAAACCTAAATGTCCACTGATAGATGAATGTTTAAAAAGATATGAGGTACACACACACATATGCACGCACACAATAAAATATTTGTTGTTGTTCAATTGCTAAGTCGTGTCCGACTCTTTGGGACTGATGGACTGCAGCATGCCAGGCTCCACTGTCCTTCACCATCTCCCAGTGTTGACTCAGTTTCATGTCCATTGAGTCAGCGATGTAGTAACCATCTCATCCTCTGCTGCCCCCTTCTCCTTTTGCCTTCAATCTTTCCCAGCATCAGGGTATTTCCCAATGAGTCAGTTCTTCCCATCATGTGGCCAAAGTATTGGAGCTTCAGTCCTTCCAATGAATAAATGGAATATTACTCAACCATAAAAAAGAATGCCATAATGCCATTTACAACAACTTGGATGGACCTAGAAATTATTATACTAAGTGAAGTAAGTCAGATAGAAAAGACAAATATCCTATGATATCACTTATATGTGGAATCTAAAAAATTAATACAAATGAACCTACTTGCAAAATAGAAAGACTCATAGATATAGAAAATAAACTTATGGTTACCAAAGTGAATAGCAGCAGGAGGATATAAATTAGGAGTTTGGGATTTAACAGATGCACACTAATGTATATAAAGTCTTAATAGATAAACAATACACACCTACTGTATAGCACAGGGAGCTATATTTAATATCTTCTATTAGCCTATAATGGAAAAGAATATGAAAAAGAACTTAAACAATAGATGACCAACTTTTCTTCGGTTTATCTATTATATATGAATAAACTAATAAAACTACGAAATAGGACACTTCAGTTCAGTTCAGTTCAGTTCAGTCGCTCAGTCGTGTCCAACTCCCTTGCGACCCCTGAATCGCAGCATGCCAGGCCTCCCTGTTCATCACAATGTCTCGGAGTTCACTCAGACTCACGTCCATTGAGTTCGTGATGCTATCCAGCCACCTCATCCTCGGTCGTCCCCTTCTCCTCCTGTCCCCAATCCCTCCCAGCATCAGAGTCTTTTCCAGTGAGTCAGCTCTTCACATGAGGTGGCCAAAGTACTGGAGTTTCAGCTTTAGCATCATTCCTTCCAAAGAAATCCCAGGGCTGATCTCCTTCAGAATGGACTGCTTGGATCTCCTTGCAGTTCAAAGTACTCTCAAGAGTCTTCTCCAACACCACAGTTCAAAAGCATCAATTCTTTGGTGCTCAGCCTTCTTCACAGTCCAACTCTCACATCCATACATGACCACAGGAAAAACCATAGCCTTGACTAGACGGCCCTTAGTTGGCAAAGTAATGTCTCTGCTTTTGAATATGCTATCTAGGTTGGTCATAACTTTTCTTCCAAGGGTAAGCGTCTTTTAATATCATGGCTGCAGTCATCATCTGCAGTGATTTTAGATAACATTAAGTTTGTCTTTGTTAAATTGGAAATGTCTTTTAAATTTTTTAAAATTTTATTATCTTTTGAAATATTTTTTTGACAGACAATATTGGCTGCATGAGATAATTGAACTTTTTTGGTTGATTGAAATTGGAAGTTCCTTAAGATTCTTGTTTGACTTTATTCAGGAAAGTAAGCATGCCCTGATTATACTTCAGAAGCTAAGTTCACAGCTAAGCCATGTGGTTACATTAAGGTGCATGGTGGGCTGGAATCTCATTATTTTGAATAGGTGCTGAGTGAGCCAGTGTAGCCCATGTGCTGTACTGATCAGCCTGGAGAGCATATGCAGAGAGAGAGTGGAGAGGTGAGAGAGAGGGAGGTAGGGAGGAGGAAGGTAAAGAAAGATTTAGAGAGAGAGAGAGAAAGAGAATTATTTCAATGACCAGGTAATCTAGACAAAAGACAAAGGAATGCACAGTGGTGAGGGGTGGGGTGGGGGAATAGGAGGTGGTGGCGGTGGTACTAAGTGAAACAGCCTATCAGCATTTTGAAAAACGAAAAACAAAAAACAATATTATTTAAAAAGCATTTGTGGAGAAGGAAAGCCTCAATAGAAATTAAATGTGATTATGTTGAAGGGAATTTAGAGCTACTTTCTAAATGTCATTGTTATATCTTTTTCTTTTTAGTGAAAGTTTTAAAATACTAAAACTAGGTTAAAATTTTATGTTATATAGAATTATAATTAGTTGTTGTTTAGTCACTAAGTCATGTCCGACTCTTTTGTGACCCCCCACGGACTGCAGTCCAAGAGGCTCCTCTGTTCATGGAATTTCTCAGGCAAGAATACTGGAGTGGGTTGCTATTTTCTTTTCCAGGGGATCTTCCCTACCTAGGAATTAAACCTGTGTCTCCTGCACTGGCAGGTGGATTCTTTACCTCTGAGCCACCAGGGAATCCCAGATAAGAAGGTAGTAGGTATAAAGCTGGGCTTCCCTGGTGGCTCAGTGATAAAGAATCTACCTGCAGTGCAGGAGCTGAAAAATATCATGGGCAGAGCAGCCTGGTGGGCTATAGTCCATAGCTCGCAAAGAATCAGAAACCACTAAAGTACATTAGCATGCAGGCAGATAGTAAGCTAGCAGATGCTACTGTGTACAATATAGCAGTTTAAATTAGGTTCAAATACTGTGTTTGATAAAGAATAGAGTTGGCTTTAACACATGCAACATTTCAACATATAAAATTTAGTAAATTTAGCTTCTACCATTAGGTTTTCATTGTATTCCTGTATTGTATATTACATTCATCTCTGTCAGCAATCTGTCTTTTTGATTCATTTTGAGGTATACTGCATACGTGAGTACGTTTCTCACTAAATATTTTAACAATGCACATCTTAACTATAGCTGAATATATTTTTAGAGTTTTTTTTCTAGAAGTAAAATGTACATGTAATAAAATCCATAAAGCTTAAATTATGCCTTCTGACTTTATCAAATGCATTTACCTACATAAACTGAATCTCTATTAAGATGTGGTTCATAATGATACTTGAAAAGTATCCTTGGATCTGTTTGTAGTCAATCCCTGTCCTGCTTCCCACTAAAGAGGCAATCATTTTACAGTTTTAAAAAATTATGAATTAGCTTTCTCTCTTCTAGAACTCCACATAAATAAGATCATACATTGCGTGCACTTTTAGATAAGGCTTTTGCAGCCAGCATAATGGGTTTGAAATTCACTTGTGTTGCTGTGGGTATTGTTAGTTTGTTCCTTTTCACTTCTGAGTATACATTCTATGAACAAGCACAGTTTGTTTATTAATTCTCCTTATGTACACTTGGGTTGTTTCCAGTCTTTGGCTATTACTTATAAAGCTAATGAATATATCTTTTCATTACTCTAAATACTAACAAACAGAATTTCTGGATTATAGGATAGGTATACATACATTTAGTTCTACAAGTAACTGCCAGACCTTTTTCAAAAGAGCTTGTATCACTTTATACCCCCAACAAGCAAAGCACGAGAGTTCTAGGCATTCTATATTTTTGTCAAAATATTGTCAGTCTTTTTAATTTTAGCCACTCTGTTGGATGTAGCATACACATTTTTTCCCCTGTTGGCCATTACAGCCCCTCCTTTCAGAGACAGTCTTAATATGTCTAGATTTCTTGACTTTTGGATATGTCTCCCTGTAGGAGCTGAGTGACACTACCAAAGTGATTTCTTGATTGTCTTCTCTCTGGGACAGTGTGTCTGAGTCGACATGATAAGTATGTTAGTTATTAATATTTTGTGTAACTACTGTTGCAGCTGATGAGAAAGGCAGGTGAAAGCTATTTTTCCAATTAGACAAAGAAAACCCCAGTATCTTGGGGATCTGCAGACTATTAGAATGGATGCTCCTGTACACCTCCACTGTTAGCATGCTTGGAATGCAGACTTGAGCAGTGAGAAACAGCTGCTTTTTAATTACTTCTTTGGCTAGAGTTTCTTCCCCACTGGCTCTCAAGGGGATGAGAGGCAATATTCAGGGCAGCTTATATCATAGCCATAATTTGTGTGTCTCTGGAAAGGCAAATTTGTTGCAATGAAAAGGAATCTCTCTTAGCTTGATCTCATGAATTGGGGAATCGATCCTTAATTAGATTGATATGTTATGATCTACTCTTGGAGAATATATCTTTTGGATTATTTGGGAAGCATTGCTGAGAGTGAGTTAGGACTGTGGATGTTTGTATTACTCTGGGCTGCTGTAACAAAATGACAGGGATTGGGTGACAAACTAATTAAAGAAATTAATTTTCTCACAGTTCTGGAGGCTGGAAGTCAAAGATCTAGGTGTTGGCAGGTTTGTTTTCTCCAGAGGCCCTGCTGTTGGCTTGCAGATGGCTGTCTTGCCTTCTCCCTCACATGTCCTCACATGACCCTTTTTCTGTGTCTTTTCTTCTTCTAAAAGGACACCTGTCATATTGAATTAGGACCCCACCCTTATTACCCCCTTTAACTTTACCTCCTTAAAGATCCTATCTCCAAACACAGTCACACTGAGGGTTAGAGCTTCAAAGCACGAATTTGAAGGAGACATAGAGACATAATTCAGTCCATTATAAGCCTTATTATGCTTCTCTGGTAGCTCAACTGGTAAAGAATCTACCTGCAATCCAGGAGACCCTGGTTCAATTCCTAGGTTGGGAAGATCCCCTTGGAGAAAGGAATGGCTACCCACTCCAGTATTCTGGCCTGGAGAATTCTGTGGACTGTATAGTCCATAGGGTCACAAATAGGCACAACTTAGTGATTTCACTTGTCACTTTCATAAGCCTTATATTAATAGGTAATACCTGTAGAAGACAAAAAGGGCAAGAACCATTAATTAGGCAAGGATACCTGTCAGACCATGATGCAAATCTAACACCCATGAAAGGAATTGAGGAAGGAAGCAGAAATGGATAGGGGAAAACCTTAGCCAGTAATGCAGATTTTGGCAAATCTAGTGGAGAACTTGGAGCGAATGCTGGACTTACCCAATAGGATCCTGTCATGGGAAGAAATGGGCAGACTCTACTGTGCTCAGTTTTAGGCTGAGGGCTTTGTTCAGTTCAGTTCAGTCGCTCAGTCGTGTCTGACTCTTTGCGACCCTATGAATTGCAGCACGCCAAGCCTCCCTGTCCATCACCAACTCCCAGAGTTCACTCAAACTCATGTCCTTTGAGTCGGTGATGCCATCTAGCCATCTCATCCTCGGTCGTCCCCTTCTTCTCCTGCCCCCAATCCCTCCCAGCATCAGAGTCTTTTCCAATGAGTCAGCTCTTCGCATGAGGTGGCCAAAGTATTGGAGTTTCAGCTTCTAGCATCATTCCTTCAATGAACATCCAGGACTGATCTCCTTTCAGATGGACTGGTTGGATCTCCTTGCAGTCCAAGGGACTCCCAAGAGGCTTCTCCAACACCACAGTTCAAAAGCATCAATTCTTCAGTGCTCAGCTTTCTTCACAGTCCAACTCTCACATCCATACATGACCACTGGAAAAACCATAGCCTTGACTAGATGGACCTTTGTTGGCAAAGTAATGTCTCTGTTTTTGAATATGCTATCTAGGCTGGTCATAACTTTCTTTCTAAGGAGTAAGTGTCTTTTAATTTCATGGCTGCAATCACCATCTGCAGTGATTTGGGAGGCGAAAAACAGTCTGACAGTGTTTCCACTGTTTCCCTGTCTATTTCCCATGAAGTGATGGGACCAGATGCCATGATTTTCGTTTTCTGAATGTTGAACTTTAAGCCAACTTTTTCACTCTCCTCTTTCATTTTCATCAAGAGGTTCTTTAGTTCCTCTTCACTTTCTGCCATAAGGGTGGTGTCATCTGCATATCTGAGGTTATTGACATTTCTCCTGGCAATCTTGATTCCAGTTTGTGCTTCTTCCAGCCCAGCGTTTCTCATTATATACTCTGCATATAAGTTAGATAAGTGGGTAAAGTATAATCTAAAGGCTATGTATATAAAATATATCCATTTAATACCCTGATGGCCACTTTATATATGTGATGTTTTCCCCCATAAATTTATAGATCCTATGTTTTATTACCATAAATGACATTGAATCACATACATCTTCCTCATAGTATTTCAGGGATAAAGGATTTCCTTTTATCAAATACCAGTATTTTATTTACCAGATGATACAGGAAATTAGACCACAACATAGGCCTTCTTTCTTTCCCCAAGAGAGTCACCCCTTCCTCAAAAAATGAGGAGAAAAATGAATCCCATCCAGTTGCTTTGACTCTTTTCTCCTCAGCTGATTAGGTATTAGACTTGTCTTTTATCTCAGATGTCCAGAAAAGATAGATTTATAAAAAAGAAAGTAAATTAGTGGTTTACCTAGACTGGAAGTGGGAAAGAAATTAACTATTCATGAACATAAGAGATCTTATTGGTGGAATGAAAATGCAATAAAAATAATTTGTGGTGGTGGTTTTACCACTTGGTAAAATTACTGAGAACACTGAATTGTAGATTCGAAATAGGTGAGTTTTACCATATGTAAAATACAGCTCAATAAACTCACTAAAAAGTGAAAGCTGAAAATAAAATCCTTGTTACAAAGATATAAAAACGTCATGTTTGGGAGGAAAAGTGTATCTGAGGAACATATTTAATAAGGAAATTCAAGCTATTAATCTTGTAAATCAATAGCTTTATCTTAAGGTGACTTATCCAATTATATTGCTGTATATTATATACTTTTATAGTATGAATAATTTTCTTTAATTAATTGACAAAAGCTATATGAAATTGAAACTACATTAAGTGAGAATTGCCCTCCCTACCCCAAATAACCAATGGCAAAGATATAATAATTTTCTAACTGTGAAAGTAAGTTATTTTGAGAAAAACTATAATAAGTATAAATAGCATCCAAAATTCAAATGGTAGCAATGGGAGATGTTTGCTGTGTCATAATATACAGGAGGTTGAAGAAATGGTTTGGAGTACTCAAATGTGTACAGTACATAGGGCACATATTTGAATCCCACACTGAGAGGCTTTTCTGCATTGCTGATCATAAATTGGATTGGTTAAGTAATTAAACTGTGAACTTTTGAAGGTCAAAGACATTGTTTCCTTGGCATGTTTTACTTGTACTGTTCTGTATATATTTAATAATAGTACATACTGGGCCAAATTATTAAAGTAATTCAATTATAGCAAATGATAATACTCAACTGAGAGAATCATTAATCACTTTTAATCTATCTGTTGCAGGCATTGGGTTCTTTTTATAGCATAGACTTTGTAATGATTTCGTTTCAGGCAATAATGCACAAATACATTTAGTCTTAATAACTCATAAAGTACTAAAATATTGAACAACTTAGATCAGATCCACAAAAAATTTATTGACTGAAAAATAGCATAGATTCATATATTTTAATTTAAGACTATAAAGTTCATGGTATGTTAAGTATTTGGAATGAATAATTTTTCAGCCACTGTTACAATTTGTGGGTCTCAGGAGAAGCCTGTTACAAACGTCCTGCTCTCTGACACTTCTCCATTCATCTCTGGTAGCAAAAATAATTTTGTAGCTCTGGGATTTTTTTCCCATATATATCTTCTTCATATATCATCATCATCAGTTTGTTTATGCCAACAGACTATTGGCTTCAGATTTATCCTGTTCTCCCTGTCCCTCAAGAAGGTTTGAGTAGCACCAAGCATCTTATTTTCTTCTAATGTCCTTTCTCACTGTCTTTAGGGTCAAAGAGGGGGCGGTGGCAGAATCATTTGCATGAATTGGCTTTAGTCTATCTGTAATTTAATTCATCTCTTCTGCTTTTCAGTGCCAAATGTTTGAGAGAAACTAGAGTTTGGGGAGTGGATATAATAAAGTGCATGGATATGTACACACTGATAGATATTAATTAATGATTACTTTCATGGCTTGATTGATGGAGGTCCATGGACTCTCCTGTTCTTTTATCCTTTGCTTTGGAATCTTTAGACCTCTAGTGGACTTAAAACTTTATCATAGGCATAGTTATCTGTAACTGAATGAGTTGGAGGATAAAGTCTTTCAAGGCTTCCTTTGTGGCTCAGCTGGTAAAGAATCCGCCTGCAATGTGGGAGACCTGAGTTTGATCCCTGGGTTGGGAAGATCCCCTGGAGAAGGGAAAGGCTACCTACTCCAGTATCTGGCCTGGAGAGTTCCATGGACTGTATAGTCCACGGGGTTGCAAAGAATCAGACATGACTGAGCAACTTTCACTTAGTCACTTTGCTATGAGGACAGTTAAAAAGAAACTAACTTAGCTTGAGATATAGGAAAATTTACTGAATCAGGAAGGAATATTTAAAGTCTTTGCTTGGAACTTTCTAGATCTGAAAGCCATATTTTCTCAGACATATTAGGAAAACATTGGTTATACTGGCCATCTTAAGAATCTATAGTGTGTTTAAAGAAAAGTCTTGTAGCATGGAAGGCCAAATTTAAAAGTGCATGCAGAACACGAGCTGAGAGCAGACAGGAGTACCTGATGAGTGGAAAAGAATATATAGAACCACGAAAACTCGGGAGGATTAAGGAACTAGGTGGTAAAACAGAAGTGTTAGTAGGACTGGACCTGCCCTCTACAGGTAGGGGAAATGAAGCAGGGGTCCGATCCCCACATTGGGGCAATTGTCTGAGTCAGAGGAGAAACATATAAGGCTGAGAGCTAAACAGCTGATCCATGGCAGCCTAAATGGAATGGGAATCAGAAAGTCCTTGTCATAGCCATACATAGCCTGGACAGGGACACAGGTCCCCTGGAAGGTGCAGTGGCTGGGAGCTAGAGTTTAGGGATTGTGGAGCAATCCCAGGGTGAGGGCTGCTGTTGACTGCAGAGAGATGGATTGAGGGGATGGGAGGGAGGAGATTGTGGTGGGAAATGTCTGCGGAGGAAAGCCAGGCAGCCATGGAAGCAAGGCGATAATGCTGAGTCATGTGTATGGTGTGGAGCCATCACCATAGCCTCTCTCTTCCCACATGCCAGCATTGGCAGCTGAACAATAGAGAGGCTGGAGCACCAAACACCTGATGCACTGAACTACAGAGTAGGACTCCACACAGGGTACTCCTTTAGGTGACTGATGTGCCAAACTACAGAGTAGGACCCCACCAAGGGTGCTCCTTTAAGTGCCTGTTGTGCAGATCTACAAAGTAGGACCCCAGCCAGTAGCCCCCTCTATGTATCTGGTGCTCTGAACAACAAAGGACCCCAGGCAAGGGAGTCCTCTAAGTACTTGAATGGGCAGAGCTAAGGAGAAAGACTGGCCAGAAAGACCTTCTGATTGCATACCTATAAGAGGCTCAAAAAAAAGACTTTGATAGGGCCATAACTCCTGTGGTGGAGGCAGTCTATATCCTTGTACACTTGGCGCCCCCAGGGTCCCTGCAAGCCAAGAAGCTGCGCCACCTTCATGCTTAACTCTCATTGGGGCAGAACTGTCAAAGGCAAAAGAAGTCTTGTGGCTATGCACGCAGAGTCACTTAGGTTGTGTTCAACTCTTTGTGACCCTGTGAACTGTGGCCTACTAGTCTTCTCTGTCAGGGAAGTTCTCCAGGAAAGAATGCTGCAGTGTATTGGTCAATACTGGTTGCTATACCCTTCTAGGGCTTCCCTGGTGGCTCAGAGGTTAAAGCATCTGCCTCGAATGCGGGAGACCTGGGTTCGATCCCTGCGTCAGGAAGATCACCTGAAGAAGGAAATGGCAACCCATTCCAGGATTCTTGCCTGGAGAATCCCATGGACGGAGAAGCCTGGTGGGCTACAGTTCATGGGGGTTGCATAGAGTCGGACACGACTGAGCAACTTTTCATTCACTCACTCATACCCTTCTAGAGCACTATATTTCCTGCTGCCCTAGCTGCCAACTCCCTGAGTACCTGGTGTTACCAGAACCCCTGAGGCCCAAGCAGATGCACCACCTTCACACCTGGCCCTCACTGGGACAGACCTAAGTCCTCCATGGCAATCTTAGGAGCAAATCTTAGTGGATGACTCATATGCAGAGGTGGAAATAAAACCACAACTGAATCCCAGAGGCAGTGTGAATAAGGAAGAAGACCCAAAACCTTCCCACCAGATGTACAAGCTGCAGATTAAATCCACGTGATCAACTAGACAGCCTCCGTGTCTATGGAATATATAAAAAGACATTGAGAGCTCCCACAAAAGAGAAAATGCACTAGTTCTGCTATCTGTGGACATTGGAGGAAAGAACACAGGAGTAGGACGAGATTAGAAGCTGAATTGCCCCCACAGCAGCTCCAGAGAGCAGCAGTGTTGGAGGGCACCCTAGGGAGATGAGGTGGACTGTGACTCCCAATGACGGAAAGGACTCTGACAGCAGTGATTCAAGAAAAGCATTTATTATTCTTTATTATTCTTATGTTTTGACTTTCTTTTGGATTTTTTTACTTTTTTAAATCCCCCCCCCCCCCCTCCCCGGTTGTAATTGTCAGTTTTACTGGAATTGCTGCTGCTGTTGCTGCTAAGTGGCTTCAGTCGTGTCTGACTCTGTGTGACCCCATAAACGGCAGCCCACCGGGCTCTGCCGTTCCTGGGATTCTCCAGGCAAGAACACTGGAGTGGGTTGCCATTTCCTTCTCCAGTGCATAAAAGTGAAAAGTGAAAGTGAAGTCACTCAGTCATGTCCGACTCTTAGTAACCCCATGGACTGCAGCCTACCAGGGTCCTCCATCCATGGGATTTTCCAGCCAAGAGTACTGGAATGGCTTCTTTGTTATTGGCACTATGAAATCTAATTAAGTTTTTGAGCTTTTATATTTTTTTCTCTCAATTACATTATTTATTATTATTGTAAACGTCTGCCACTACATTGGGCTTTTGCAGTTCTGTGGAGATTTCTTTTTTAATCTTAATTTTTAATTATTTAAACCTATTATTATCTTTCTACATTTACTCCTTTGTTTGCTTTTCCCACTGTTCATGTCCCCTTGCAGTTAAAATTTAATATATATAAATATTCCTTATCTACCTCTATTTAACTTTGCATATGTCTTCTTTCTTCCTCTCCTCTCAGTATATTTGTTAATCTTGTTTTCATTGATTCATTCCCTACTTGGCACCTTGCTTTAGTCTTGTTTTCCAGCTTGTGCTTTTGTTAGTTTTGTTCTTAACTGGTAGATATAATTTTTGATTTCCTTTGTTCACCAGGTCAATCTACTGTACTTTATTTTTGTTGGACTCTTTTGATTTTGCTTATGAGTGTATATGTATATGTGTATATTCTATTATTTTAATTATTATTTGCCTGATTTTGTAATTGCCATTTGTCTGGGGTTCATCTTTGGATTCTTATTTTTGGTATTTGTTTTAATCTCACTCAATGACAACAAACCACTTGTGGGATCTTCGTTTCTGATTAGAGATCAAGCCCTGAGCCTTTGGAGTGGGAGCACTGACTCCAAGACCCTAGACTACCAGAGAACTAAGCCTAGGGAGTATCACATAGTGGGAACTCACCCAAAGGAAAACACTTAAATACAAGACCCTGCATCACACAACCACCAGTAGCACCCTGTGCAGGATGCCTCATCTAAACAATAGACAAAACAAAAATACAAATCCAATCATCAGCAGACAGGATTACCACCTCACTCAGCCTTGAGCATCAGAGGAAAAGCAAACAACCAAAAAAAAATTCAGCACAAATCTCACCCTATACAAAGCTTACACAAAACGCTGGACAAACCTTCAGTTCAGTTCAGTTCAGTCACTCAGTCGTGTCTGACTCTTTGCGACCCCATGAATCGCAGCACACCAGGCCTCCCTGTCCATCACCAACTCCCGGAGTTCACTCAGACTCAGGTCCATCGAGTCAGCGATGCCATCCAGCCATCTTATCCTCTGTCATCCCCTTCTTCTCCTGCCCCCAATCCCTGCCAGCATCAGGGTCTTTTCCAATGAGTCAACTCTTCGCATGAGGTGGCCAAAGTATTGGACTTTCAGCCTCAGCGTCCCAACCTTAGGAGAGTAGAAACCAAAAGGAAGAAAGGATTCAACCTTGAAGCCTGGGAAAAGGAGACCTCAACCACAATAAGTTAAAAAATTAATGAAAAGGCAGAGAAATACAACACAAATGAAGGAACAAACTAGAAATGCAGAAGTCCAAATAAATGAAGAAGAAATAGGCAAAATACCTGAAAAGAATTCAGAATAATGATTGTAAAGATGATCAAAACCCTTGAAAACAGAGTGGACAAAATGCAAGACTCAATGAACAAAAACCTAGAAGAATTAAAGAATAAACATACAGAGACAAACAACACAATTACTGAAATTAAAAATACTCTAGAAAGAATCAATAGCAGAATATGTGAAGTAGAAGAACGATCAGTGAGCTGGAAGATATAATGATGGAAATAACTTCTGAAAAGCAGAGCAAAGTAAAAGGAATGAAAAGAAGTGAGGATAGTCTCAGAGACCTTTGGGACAAAATCAAATGCATCAACATTCAAATTATAGGCATTCCAGAAAAAGAAGAGAAAAAGAAAGGATATGAGAAATTTTTTGAAGAGGTTATAGTTGAAAATTTCCCCAACATGGAAAAGAAAATAATCAAGTCTAAGAAGTGCAAAGAGTCCCACACAGGATAAACCCAAGGAGAAACATGCCAAGACACATGCTAATCAAAATAACAAAGACAAAACACAAAGAAATAATATTAAAAGCAGCAAGGGAAAAGCAACAAGTAACATTCAAGGGAAATCACATTCACTTAACAGCTGATGTTTCAGCAGAAACTTTGCAGGCCAGAAGGGAATGGCAGGATATATTTAAAGTACTGAAAGGGGAAACTCTACAACTAAGATTATTGTACCTGGAAAGGATCTCATTCAAAATTGATGGAGAATTCAGAAGCTTTCCAGACAAGTGAAAATTAAGAGAATTCAGTACCACCAAACCAGCTTTATAGCAAATGTTAAATGGACTTAAATGGTCAAGAAATACAAGAGAAGAGAAAGTTCTACAAAATTAACCCCAAACAATTAAGAAAATGGTAACAGGAACATATATATCAATAATTACTTTAAACGTAAACAGATTAAATGCTCCAGCCAAAAGACACAGACTGGCTGAATAGATACAAACACAAGATCCATATATAAACTGTCTGTAAGAAACCCACTTCAGACCTCAAGATACATATAGACTGAAAATGAGAGGATGGAAAAATATATTTCATACAAGTGGGAAGCAAAGAAAGCTGGAGTATCAATCCTCATATCAGATGAAATAGACTTAAAGATTATTACAGGAGATAAGGATGGACACTACATAATGATCAATCCAAGAGGAAGACATAACAATTGTAAATATATATGCACCCAACATAGGAGCACCTCAATACATAAGATAAACACTAACAGACATAAAAGGAGAAATTGACAGTAACATAATAATAGTAGGATACTTTAACACCCCACTCATACCAATGGACACATCATCAAAAGAGAAAATTAATAAGGAAACACAAGTCTTAAATGATACATTAGATGAGATGGATCTCACTGATATCTTCAGGACATTCCATCCAAATGCAGAAGAATACACCGTCTCAAGTGCACATGGAACATTCTCCAGGATAGACCAAATCTTGGGTCACAAATCAAACCTCAGTAAATTTAAGAAAATTAAAATCATATCAAATATCTTCTTCAACCACAAAGCAATGAGACTAGATATCAATTACAAGAAGAAAACTATAAGAAACCACAAACACATGGAGATTAAACAACACATTTCTAAATAACCAACAGGTTACTGAAAAAAATCAAAAGGGAAATCAAATTTCTAGAAACAAGTGACAATGGAAACACAACAACTCAAAACCCTTAAGATGCAGCAAAAACAGTTCTAAGAGGGAAATTTATAGCAATACAATCCTACCTCAGGAAATAAGAAAAACATTGAATAGACAAACTAACTTTATACCTAAAACAACTGGAAAAAGAACCCCCCCAATTAGTAGAAGGAAGTAAATCATAAAGATGCAAACAGAAATAAATGAAAAAGAAAAGAAAGATAATCTCGTTCTTTGAGAAGATAAACAAAATTGAAAATTAGATATGAAAAAGGAGAGGTAACAACAGACAGTGCAGAAATACAAAGGATTATAAAATAACCTGTAAGAAATTGACAGATTAGAAAAGTTTAATCTTCCAAGACTGAGCCAGTAAGAAATAGAAATTATGAACAATCCAATTATAAGCTCTGAAATTGAAGCTGTGATCAAAAACCTCCCTAAAAACAAAAGCCTGGGACAGATAGCTTCACAGGAGAATTCTGTTTGTTGTTGTTGTTATTTTATTATTATTATTTAATTTTCTGATTTTTTTAAAAATTATTTTTTTTCATTTTCTAAATGTTGAGCTTTATTTTTTTATTTTATTAAATTTATTTATTTTTTTAAATTACAATACTGTATTTGTTTTGCCATACATTGACACGAATCAGCCATAGGTGAACTCAATCTCCTAATGCTGAAGCCCCCTCCCACCTCCCACCCCACATCCTCTACTTGAATCATCCTGTGCATCAGCCCCATGCATCCTGCATCCTACATTGAACATAGATTGGCACTTCGTTTCTTACAAGAAAATATACATGTTTCATTGTCATTGTCCCAAACCATCCCACCCTTTCCCTCTCCCTCAGAGTCCAAAAGTCCACTCTATACCTCTGTGTCTCTTTGTTGTCTCACATATAGGGTCATCATTACTGTCTTCTAAATTCCATATATATGTGTCAGTATACTGTATTGGTGTTTTTCTTTCTGGCTTACTTCACTCTGTATAATCGGTTCCAGTTTCATCCATCTCATTAGAACTGAGTCAAATTTATTCTTTTTAAGGGCTGAGTAGTACTCCATTGTGTATATGTACCACTGCTTTCTTATCCAATCATCTGCTGATGGACATCTAGGTTGCTTCCATGTCCTGGCTATTATAAACAGTGCTGCAATGAACATTGGGGTACATGTGTCTCTTTCAATTCTGGTTTCCTCGGTGTGTATGCCCAGCAGTGGGATTGCTGGGTCATAAGGCAGTTCTATTTGCAATTTTTTAAGGAATGTCCACACTGTTTTCCATAGTGGCTGTACTAGTTTGCATTCCCACCAGCAGTGTAAGAGGGTTCCCCTTTTCTCCACATCCTCTCCAGCATTTATTGCTTGTAGAGTTTTGGATCGCAGCCATTCTGACTGGTGTGAAATGGTACCTCACTGTGGTCTTGATTTACATTTCTCTGATAATGAGTGATGTTGAACATCTTTTCATGTGTTTGTTAGCCATCCGTATGTCTTCTTTGGAGAAATGCCTATTTAGTTCTTTGGCCCATTTTTTAATTGGATCATTTATTTTTCTGGAGTTGAGCTGCATAAGTTGCTTATATATCTTTGAGATTAGTTGTTTGTCAGTTGTTTCATTTGCTATTGTTTTCTCCCATTCAGAAGGCTGTCTTTTCACCTTGCTTATAGTTTCCTTTGTTGTGCAGAAGCTTTTAATTTTAATTAGATCCCATTTGTTTATCTTTGCTTTTATTTCCAGTATACTGGGAGTTGGATCATAGAGGATCCTGCTGTGATTAAATGATTTAAGGATCAATCCAAGAAGAAGATATAACAATTATAAATATATATGCACCCAACATAGGAGCACCGCAATATGTAAGACAATTGCTAACAAGCATGAAAGGGGAAATTAATAATAACACAATAATAGTGGGAGACTTTAATACCCCACTCACACCTATGGACAGATCAACTAAACAGAAAATTAACAAAGAAATGCAAACGTTAAATGATACAATTGACCAGTTAGACCTAATTGATATCTATAGGACATTTCACCTCAAAACAATGAATTCACCTTTTACTCAAGTGCACACAGAACCTTTTCCAGGATAGATCACATTCTGGGTCATAAATCTAACCTTGATAAATTCAAAAAAATGGAAATTATTCCAAGCATCTTCTCTGACCATAATGCACTAAGGTTAGATCTCAATTATAGGAGAAAAACTATTAAAAATCCAACATTTGGAGGCTGAACAACACCCTTCTGAATAATCAACAAATCACAGAAGAAATCAAAAAGAAATCAAAATATGCATCGAAACGAATGAAAATGAAAACACAACTACACAGAACGTTTGGGACACTATAAAAGCAGTCCTAAGAGGAAAGTTCATAGCAATACAGGCATACCTCAAGAAACAAGAAAAAAGTCAAATAAATAACCTAACTCTACACCTAAAGCAACTAGAAAAGGAAGAAATAGAGAACCCCAGAGTTAGTAGAAGGAAAGAAATCCTAAAAATTAGGGCAGAAATAAATGCAAAAGAAACAAAAGAGACCATAGCAAAAATCAACAAAGCAAAAAGCTGGTTCTTTGAAAGGATAAATAAAATTGACAAACCATTAGCCAGACTCATCAAGAAACAAAGAGAAAAAAATCAAATCAACAAAATTAGAAATGAAAATGGAGAGATCACGACAGACAACTCAGAAATACAAAGAATCATAAGAGACTACTATCAGCAATTATATGCCAATAAAATGGACAACTTGGAAGAAATGGACAAATTCTTAGAAAAGTACAATTTTCCAAAACTGAACCAGGAAGAAATAGAAAATCTTAAAAATTAAATTTATTTATTTTAATTGGAGGCTAGTTACTTTAAATATTGTATTGGTTTTGGCATACATCAACATGAATCCACCACCGATGTACACGTGTTCCCCAATCCTGAATTCCTCTCCCACCTCCCTCCCCATACCATCCCTCTGGGTCATCCCAGGGGACCAGCCCCAGTATCCTGTATCCTGCCTTTAACTTAGACTGGTGATTCGTTTCTTATATGATATTATACATGTTTCAATGCCATTCTCCGAAATCATTCCACCCTCTCCCTCTCCCACAGAGTCCAAATGACTGTTGTATACATCTGTGTCTCTTTTGCTGTCTCGCATACAGGGTTATCGTTCAGTTCACTTCAGTCACTCAGTCATGTCCGACTCTTTGCACTCCCATGAATCGCAGCATGTCAGGCATCCCTGTCCATCACCAACTCCTGGAGTTCACTTAGACTCACACCGATAGAGTCAGTGATGTCATCCAGCCATCTCATCCTTTGTCATCCCCTTCTCCTCCTGCCCCCAATCCCTCCCAGCATCAGAGTCTTTTCCAGTGAGTCAGCTCGTCACATGAGGTGGCCAAAGTACTGGAGTTTCAGCTTTAGCATCATTCCTTCCAAAGAAATCCCAGGGTTGATCTCCTTCAGAATGGACTGATTGGCTCTCCTTGAAGTCCAAGGGACTCTCAAGAGTCTTCTCCAACACCACAGTTCAAAAGCATCAATTTTTCGGTGCTCAGCTTACTTCACAGTCCAACTCTCACATCCATACATGACTACTGGAAAAACCGTAGTCTTGACTAGACGGACCTTAGTCGGCAAAGTAATGTCTCTGCTTTTGAATATGCTATCTAGGTTGGTCATAACTTTTCTTCCAAGGAGTAAGCATCTTTTAATTTCATGGCTGCAGGCACCATCTGCAGTGATTTTGGAGCCCCCAAAATAAAGTCTGACACTATTTCCACTGTTTCCCCATCTATTTCCCAAGAAGTGATGGGACCGGATGCCGTGATCTTCATTTTCTGAATGTTGAGCTTTAAGCCAACTTTTTGCTCTCCTCTTTCACTTTCATCAAGAGGCTTTTAGTTCCTCTTCACTTTCTGCCATAAGGGTGGTGTCATCTGCATATCTGAGGTTATTGATATTTCTCCCGGCAATCTTGATTGTGTTACTTCCAGTCCAACGTTTCTCATGATGTACTCTGCATAGAAGTTAAATAAGCAGGGAGACAATATACAGCCTTGACGTACTCCTTTTCTATTTGGAACCAGTCTGTTGTTCCATGTCCAGTTCGAACTGTTGCTTCCTGATCTGCATACAGATTTTTCAAGAGACAGGTCAGGTGGTGTGGTATTCCCATCTCTCTCAGAATTTCCCACAGTTTATTGTGATCCAGACAGTCAAAGGCTTTGGCATAGTCAATAAAGCAGAAATAAATGTTTTTCTGGAACTCTCTAGTTTTTTCCATGATTCAGCAGATGTTGACAATTTGATCTCTGGTTCCTCTGCCTTTTCTAAAACCAGGTTATTGTTACCATCTTTCTAAATTCCATATATATGCGTTAGTATATTGTATTTATGTTTTTCTTTCTGGCTTACTTCACTCTGTATAATAGGCTCCAGTTTCATCCACCTCACTAGAATGGATTCAAACGGATTCTTTTTCATGACTGAGTAATACTCCATTGTGTATATGTACCACTGCTTTCTTATCCATTCATATGCTGATGGACATCTAGGTTGCTTTCATGTCCTGGCTATTATAAACAGTGCTGCGATGAACATTGGGGCACACATGTCTCTTTCAGTTCTGGTTTCCTCGGTGTGTATGCCCAGCAGTGGGATTTTGGGTCATAAGGCAGTTCTATTTCCATTTTTTTTTTAAAGGAATCTCCCCACTGTTCTCCATAGTGGCTGTACTAGTTTGCATTACCATCAACAGTGTAGGAGGGTTCCCTTTTCTCCACATCCTCTCCAGCATTTATTGCTTGTAGACTTTTGGATCACAGCCATTCTGACTGGTGTGAAATGGTATCTCATTGTGGTTTTGATTTGCATTTCTCTGACAATGAGTGACGTTGAGCATCTTTTCATGTGTTTGTTAGCCATCCGTATGTCTTATTTGGACAAATGTCTAGTTCTTTGGCTCATTTTTGATTGAGTCATTTATTTTTTTGGAATTGAGCTGCATGAGCTGCTTGTATTTTTGAGATTAGTTGTTTGTCAGTTGCTTCATTTGCTTTTATTTTCTCCCATCCAGAAGGCTGTCTTTTCACCTTGCTTATGGTTTCCTTTGTTGTGCAGAAGGTTTTAATTTTAATTAGGTCCCATTTTTTAAATTTTGCTTTTATTTCCAATATTCTGGAAGGTCGGTCATAGAGGATCCTGCTGTAATGTATGTCGGGGAGTGTTTTGCCTATGTTCTCCTTTAGGAGTTGTATAGTTTTTGGTCTTACGTTAAATCTTTAATCCATTTTGAGTTTATTTTTGTGTATGGTGTTAGAAAGTGTCCTAGTTTCATTCTTTCACAAGTGGTTGACCAGTTTTCCCAGCACCACTTGTTAAAAAGATTGTCTTTACTCCATTGTGTATTCTTGCCTCCTTTGTTGAAGATAAGATGTCCATAGGTGTGTGGATTTATCTCTGGGCTTTCTATTTTGTTCCATTGATCTATATCTCTGTCTTTGTGCAAGTACCATACTGTCTTGATGACTGTGGCTTTGTAGTAGAGCTTGAAGTCAGGCAGGTTGATTCTTCCAGTTCCATTCTTCTTTCTCAAGATTGCTTTAGCTATTCGAGGTTTTATGTATTTCCATACAAATTGTGAGATTATTTGCTCTAGCTCTGTGAAAAATACCGTTGGTAGGTTGATAGGGATTGCATTGAATCTATAGATTGCTTTGGGTAGTATACTCATTTTCACTATATTGATTCTTTCAATCCAAAAACATGGTATATTTCTCCATCTATTAGTGTCGTCTTTGATTTCTTTCACCAGTGTTTTATAGTTTTCTAAATATAGGTCTTTAGCTTCTTTAGGTAGATATATTCCTAAGTATTTTATACTTTTCATTGCAATTGTGAATGGAATTGTTTCCTTAAGTTCTTTTTCTATTTTCTCATTATTAGAGTATAGGAATGCAAGGGATTTCTCTGTGTTGATTTTATATCCTGCAAATTTACTATATTCATTGATTAGCTCTAGTAACTTTCTGGTAGAGTCTTTAGGGTTTTCTGTTTAGAGGATCATGTCATCTGCAAACAGTGAGAGTTTTACTTCTTATTTTCCCATTTGGATTCCTTTTATTTTCTTTTCTTTCTGATTGCTGTGGCCAAAACTTCCAAAACTATGTTGAATAGTATTGGTGAAAGTGGGCACCCTTGTCTTGTTCCTGACTTTAGGGGAAATACTTTCAGTTTATCACCACTGAAGATAATGATTGTTGTGAGTTTGTCATATATAGCTTTTATTATGTTGAGGTATGTTCCTTCTATTCCTGCTTTCTGGAGAGTTTTTATCATAAATCGATGTTGAATTTTGTCAAAGGCTTTCTTTGCATGTGTTGAGATAATCATATGGCTTTTATTTTTCTTTTTTTAAAATATGGTATATTACATTGATTGATTTGTGGATATTGAAGAATCCTTGCATCCCTGGGATGAAGCCCACTTGGTCATGGTGTATGATCTTTTTAATGTGTTGTTGGATTCTGATTGCTAGAATTTTGTTAAGGATTTTTGCATCTATGTTCATCAGTGATATTGGCCTGTAGTTTTCTTTTTTGTGGCGTCTTTGTCAGGTTTTCGTATTAGGGTGATGGTGGCTTCATAGAATGAGTTTAGAAGTTTACTTTCCTCTGTAATTTTCTGGAAGAGTTTGAGTAGGATAGGTGTTAGCTCTTCTATAAACTTTTTGGTAGAATTCACCTGTGAAGCCATCTGGACCTGGGCTTTTGTTTGCTGGAAGATTTCTGATTACAATTTCAATTTCCATGCTTGTGATGGGTCTGTTAAGATTTTCTCTTTCTTCCTGGTTCAGTTTTGGAAAGTTGTACTTTTCTAAGCATTTGTCCATTTCTTCCACATTTTCCATTTTATTGGCATGTAGTTGCTGATAGTAGTCTCTTATGATCCTTTGTATTTCTGTGTTGTCTGTTGTGATCTCTCCATTTTCGTTTCTAATTTTATTGATTTGATTCTTCTCCCTTTGTTTCTTGATGAGACTGGCTAATTGTTTCTCAATTTTATTTATCCTTTCAAAGAACCAGCTTTTGGCTTTGTTGATTTTTGCTATGGTCTCTTTTGCATTTATTTCTGCCCTAATTTTTAAGATTTCTTTCCTTCTAGTAACCCTGGGGCTCTTCATTTCTTCCTTTTCTAGTTACCTTAAGTGTAGAGTTAGGTTATTTATTTGACTTTTTTCTTGTTTCTTGTGGTATGCCTGTATTGCTATGAACTTTCCCCTTAGCACTGTTTTTCCAGTGTCCCACAGGTTTCGGGTTGTTGTGTTTTCATTTTCATTCGTTTCTATGCATATTTTGATTTTTTTAATTTCTTCTGTGATTTGTTGGTTATTCAGCAACGTGTTGTTCAGCCTCCATATGTTGGAATTTTTAATAGTTTTCGTCCTGTTATTGAGATCTAATCTTACTGCATTTTGCTCAGAAAAGATGCTTTGAAATGATTTCTATGTTTTTAGTTTACCAAGACTAGATTTATGGCCCAGGATGTGATCTATCCTGGAGAAGGTTCCATGTGCACTTCAGAAAGGTGAAATTTATTGTTTTGGGGTGAAATGTCCTATAGATTTCAATTAGGTTTAACTGGTCTATTGTATTTTATAAAGTTTGTGTTTATTTGTTAATTTTCTGTTTAGTTGATCTCTGCATAGGTGTGAGTGGAGTATTAAAGTCTCCCACTATTATTGAGTTTTGTTAATTTCCCCTTTTATATTTGTTAGCATTTGTCTTATATATTGCGGTGCTCCTATGTGGAGTGCATATATATTTATAATTGTTATCTCTTCTTCTTGGATTGATCCTTTGATCATTATGTAGTGTCCTTCTTTGTCTCTTTACACAGCCTTTGTTTTAAAGTATATTTTATCTGATACGAGTATTGCTACTCCTGCTTTCTTTTGGTCTCTATTTGCATGGAATATCTTTTTCCAGCCTTCACTTTCAGTCTTTGTGTCCCTTGTTTTGAGGCATGTCTCTTGTAGACAACATATATAGGAATCTTTTTTATGTCCATTCAGCCAGTCTTTGTCTTTGGTTGGGGCATTCAACCCATTTACGTTTAAGGTAATTATTGATAAGTATGATCCTGTTGCCATTTACTTTATTGTTTTGGGTTCGAGTTTATACACCCTTTTTGTGTTTCCTGTCTAGAGAAGATCCTTTAGCATTTGTTGGAGAGCTCGTTTGGTGGTGATAAATTCTCTCAGCTTTTGCTTGTCTGGAAAGCTTTTGATTTCTCCTTCATATTTGAAGGAGATCCTTGCTGGGTACAGTAATCTGGGCTATAGGTTATTTTCTTTCATCACTTTAAGTATTTTTGCCATTCCCTCCTGGCTTGAAGAGATTCTATTGAAAGATCAGCTGTTATCCTTATGGGAATCCCCTTGTGTGTTATTTGTTGCTTTTCCCTTGCTGCTTTTAATATTTGTTCTTTGTGTTTGACCTTTGTTAAGTTGATTAATATGTGTTTTGGGGTGTTTTGCCTTGGGTTTATCTTGTTTGGGACTCTCTGGGTTTCTTGGACTTGGGTGATTATTTCCTTTCCCATTTTAGGGAAGTTTTCAACTATTATCTCCTCAAGTATTTCCTCATGGTCTTTCTTTTGTCTTCTTCTGGTACTGCTATGATTCGAACATTCGCGCATTTAATATTGTCCTGGAGGTTTGTGAGATTGTCCTCATTTCTTTTAATTTGTTTTTCTTTTTTCCTCTGATTCATT
Organism: Nanger dama; assembly: GCA_917880005.1. Taxonomy (NCBI): domain Eukaryota; kingdom Metazoa; phylum Chordata; class Mammalia; order Artiodactyla; family Bovidae; genus Nanger; species Nanger dama. Next base: position 10,616,883 of record CAKJTW010000010.1, read on the forward strand.
TATTTCTACCATTCTATCTTCTAATTCACTAACCCTATCTTCTGCCTCCATTATTCTGTTTGTTTCTTCCAGAGTGTTTTTCATCTCATTTATTGCATTATTCATTATATACTGACTCATTTTTATTTCTTCTAATTCCATGTTAAACCTTTCTTGCATCTTCTCAATCCTTGTCTCCAGGCTATTTATCTGTGATTCCATTTTGATTTCAAGATTTTGGATCATTTTCCCTATCATTATTTGGAATTCTTTATCAGGTAGATTCCCTATCTCTTCCTCTTTGGTTTGGTGGGCATTTATCCTGTTCCTTTACCTTCTGGGTATTCCTCTGTCTCTTCATCTTGTTTATACTGCTGCGTTTGCAGTGGCCTTACTGTATTCTGGCAGTTTGTGGAGTTCTCTTTATTGTGAAGTTTCCTTGCTGTGTGTGGGGTTGTATCAGTAGCTTGTCAAGGTTTCTTGGTTAGGAAGCTTGTGTCACAGTTCTGGTGGATGGAGCTAGATTTCTTCTCTCTGGAGTGCAATGAAATGTCTAGTAATGAGTTATGAAGTGTCAATGGTTTTGGAGTAACTTTGGGCAGCCTGTATATTGGAGCACAGGGCTGTGTTCCTGTGTTGCCGGAGAATTTGCGAGGTATGTCTTGCTCTGGAACTTGTTGGCCCTTGGGTGGTGCTTGGTTTCATTGTAGGTATGGAGGCATTTGATAAGGTCCTATTGATTAATGTTCCCTGGACTCAGGCATTCTCCGATGTTCTCAGGATTTGGACTTAAGCCTCCTGTTTCTGGTTTTCAGTCTTATTATTACAGTAGTCTCAAGACTTCTCCTTCTATACAGCACCATTGATAAAACATGTAGGTTAAAGATGAAAAGTTTCTCCACAGTGAGGGACACTCAGAGAGGTTCACAGAGTTACATGGAGAAAAGAAGAGGGAGGAGGGAGTCAAAGGTGACCCGAATGAGATTAGGTGAAGTCAAAAGAGAGGAGAGCAAAGTAGCCAGTAATCACTTACTATGTATGCTCTACAGTCTGGACTGCTCAGGGATGTTCACAGAGAAGAAGAGGGAAGGAGACAGAGATGGCCAGGAGGATAAAAGGTGGGTAATGAAAAGGAGAGAGACAGATCCTGCCAGTAATCAGTTCCCTAAGTGTTCTCCAGAGCCTGGAACACACAGAAATTCACAGAGTTGGGTAGAGAAGAGAAGAAGAAGGGAGGAGACAGAGGCGACCTGGTGGAGAAAAAGGAGAGTCCAAAGGAGGGAGAGAGCAGTCAAGCCAGTAATCTCACTCCCAGGTAAAAATGGGTACTGAAGATTAGGTTTTTAAAGGTATGAAATTGATAACAAATACCAAAAAGAAAAGATTAAAAATCTAGAGCAGAGGTTGGATTTTCAAAAATACAATATTAAAGAAAAGAAGAAGAAGAAAAAAAAGACAAAGTCACAAAATTATTTAAATATATATATATATATATATATGAAGTTTGCTTTATAAATTGGGTCTTTTAAAAAAAGTAATAGTAGGTTATAAAAATGAAAATTAAAGCAGTAATAGAGGACTTAAAAATTAAAAAAAAAAGAAAAAGAATGATCATAAAACTAGTAAAGATATATCTAGGACTTTCTCTGGTGTTGCTGCGGGCAATGTGGGGTCAGTTTATTTTTGAATAGTTCCTTGGTCCGGCCTATATTTCTCAAGATCGATAGGCCCCTTCCTATGTAGTTGGTACTAATGACAAGGTTTTAATCTATTGCACCTGTCACTTCCAGGGTGGTTCCCTCTGTTTTAGCTTCTTTTGTTTGCTGGTCTCTTCAGTGTCTGATTTCCACGCTGACACAAGAGGCTGGTGGTGGACACTTTTTAAGGCTCACTTGTTCAGTCACACTGTGAGGAGGGAGGGACTCTGCAAACAAATAACACTGGCATGTACTCTCAGTGTCTCAGCTACACTGGGCTTGCCCTCACTCATGGCGCACACAGCTCAGGCTCTAGGTTGCTCTGCCAGGAACTGTCCAAGGCCGGCCCTGGGCTGTATATACCTCCCAGGCCTAAGCCGCTCAGGTTCAGGCACTCGGGTAGTCCTCAGAGGTGCAGACTCCGTTGGGCCTGTGTTTTGTGCCCTTCTCAGGTCTGAGCAGCTCAGGTGATGAGGTGTTTGGTGAGTGCGGTCACTGTGACTTATTGCCTCTCCCGTCCCTGCAGCTCAGTTTTCTGGCTGTACCACTGGCGCACCTTCTCAGGTGGATGATGAATGTCCAGAACCCCAAGAAGTCTTAGTTAGCAAAGAAGCCTGTTTGCAGTTTGGTAGATAATGTCTCTCTGGGGCTGCGATTGCTCCCTTCTGGCTCTGGCTGCCTGTCACCAGAGGGGAATGGTCTGCAGCCAGCTAATTCTGTTCAGTCTTTTGTTCTGTACATGGTCCTGGTGGTGTCTTTTGTTAGAGCTTTTCTTGGCATAGCTATCCCACAGTTGGGCTAGCTTGTTTGCTAGCCCAAGTTAGTTTGCTCTGATTACCCTTGGGGCATTTGAGCCCGATCCTTACTCTAAGCAATGCAGCCCTCGCCTCCCTGCCCAGCCTCCGCTTGCTAGTGGTGGATGCAGGCATCTGCTGCTTCTCCTCTGGGGGAGTTACCACTGGGCACGTAATCTGTGGGTTTTAATTATTTATTTATTTATTTTCCCTCCCTGTTATGTTGCCCTCTGTGCTTCCGAGGCTCACCACAGCCTCGTCAGTGAGAGTGTTTCCTGGTGCTTGGAAACTTCTCTTTTTAAAGACTCCTTTCACAGGACAGAGCTCCGTCCCTACCTCTTTTGTCTCTTTTTTTGTCTTTTTTTTTTTTTCCTACCTCTTTTTGAAGACAATGGGCTGCTTTTCTGGGTGCCTGATGTCCTCTGCTGGCATTCAGAAGTTGTTTTGTGGAATTTACTCAGCATTTAAATGTTCTTTTGATGAATTTGTGGGGGGAGAAAGTGGTCTCCCCATCCTATTCCTCTGTCATCTTAGGACCGCCCCCAGGAGAATTATATCAAACATTTAAAGAAGAGCTAATGCCTATCCTTCTAAAACTCTTTCAGAAAACTGCAGAGAAAGGAACACATCCAAACTCATTCTACAAGGCCACCATCACCTTGATACCAAAACCAGACAAAAACAACAGACACAAAAAACACCAAGCCAATATCACTGATGAACATAGATGCAAAATCCTCAACAGAATTTTAGCAAACAGAATTCAGCAACCCATCAGAAGCTCATACACCATTATCAAGTTGAGTTTATTCCTGAGATGCAAGGATTCTTCAATATATGCAAATCAATCATGGTGATACACCGTATTAACAAATTGAAAGATAAAAACCATATGATAATCTCAATAGGTACAGAAAAAGCCTTTGACAAAATTTAGCACCCATTTATTTTTTTCAATGTATAAAGAACTTTTATTTATTTATTTTTAAAATGGTCTTGTGTTTTATTTTATTTTTAAAATTTTATTTATTTTAATTGGAGGCTAATTATTTTACAATATTGTAGTGGTTTTTGCTGTACATTGACATGAATCAGCCATGGGTGTACATGTGTTCCCCATCCTGAACCTCACTCCCAACTCCCTCCCCATCCCATCCCTCAGGGTCATCCCAGTGCACCAGCCCTGAGCACCCTGTCTCATGCATCGAACCTGGACTTGCACTCTGTTTCACATATGATAATATATATGTTTCAATGCTATTCTCTCATATCTTCCCACCCTCACCTTCTTCCACAGAGTCCAAAAGACTGTTGTATTCATCTGTGTCTCTTGCTGTCTCACATTTTATTCTTTTACAAGTGGTTGATCAGTTTTTCCAGCACCACTTGCTAAAGAGATTGTCTTTTCTCCATTGTATATTCTTGCCTCCTTTGTCAAAGATAAGATGTCCAAGGCTGCGTGGATTTAGCTCTAGGTTTTCTATTTTGTTCCATTGATCTATGTTTCTGTCTTTGTGCCAGTACCATACTGTCTTGATGACTGTGGCTTTGTAGTAGAGCCTGAAGTCAGGCAGGTTGATTCCTCCAGTTCCATTCTTCTTTCTCAAGATTACTTTGGCTATTCAAGGTTTTTTTTTGTATTTACATACTAATTGTGAAATTATTTTTTCTAGTTCTGTGAAAAACACCATTGGTAGCTTGATAAGGATTGCACTGAATCTATAGATTGCTTTGGGAAGTATACTCATTTTCACTATATTGATTCTGCCGATCCACGAACATGGTATATTTCTCCATCTATTTTTGTCATCTTTGATTTCCTTAATCAGTGTTTTGTAGTTTTCTGGACTTTGCTGGTTGCTCAGATGGTAAAGCATCTGTCTACAGTGTGGGAGACCTGGGTTTGATCCCTGGGTTAGGAAGATTCTCTAGAGAAGGAAATGGCAACCCACTCCAGTACTTTTGCCTAGAAAATCCCATGGATTGAGGAACCTGGTACAGGCTACTGTCCATGGGGTTGCAGAGTCGGACACGACAGAGTGACTTCACTTTCACTTTATAGTTTTCTATACATAGGTCTTTTGCTTCTTTAGATTTATTCTTAAATATTTTATTCTTTTTGTTGCAATGGTGAATGGAATTATTTCCTTTCAGTTTTCTCATTGTTAGTGTATAGGAATGCAAGGCATTTTTCTGTGTTAATTTTATACTCTGAAACTTTACTATATTCATTGATTAGCTCTAGTAATTTTCTGGAGGCATCTTTAGAGTTTTCTATGTAGAGGATCATGTCATCTGCAAACACTGAGAATTTTACTTCTTCATTTCTGATCTGGATTCCTTTTATTTCCTTTTCTTCTCTGATTGCCATGGCTAAAACTTCCAAAAGTTTGTTGAATAGTGGTGGTAAAAGTGGGCACCCTTGTCTTGTTCCTGACTTTAGGGGAAATGCTTTCAACTTTTCACCATTGAGGATAATGTTTGCTGTGGGTTTGTCATATATAGCTTTTAATATGTTGAGGTATGTTCCTTCTATTCCTGCTTTCTGGAGAGTTTTTTTATCATAAATGGATGTTGAATTTTGTCAAAGGCTTTCTCTGCATCTATTGAGATAATCATATGGTTTTTATCTTTCAATTTACTAATGTGATGTATTACATTGATTGATTTGCAGATATTGAAGGATCCTTGCATCCCTGGGATAAAGCCCACGTGGTCATGATATATGATTTTTTTTAATATGTTGTTGGATTTTGTTGGCTAGGATTTTGTTAAGGATTTTTGTATCTATGTTCTTCAGTGATATTGGCCTGTAGTTTTCTTTTTTGTGGCATCTTTGTCTGGTTTTGGTTTTAGGGTGGTAGTGGTCATAAAATGAATTTGGAAAATTTCTTTTCTCTGCAAATTTCTGGAAAAGTTTGAGTAGGATAGGTGTTAGCTCTTCCCTAAATTTTTGCTAGAATTCAGCTGTGAAGCTGTCTGGTCCTGGGCTTTTGTGTGCAGGACGATTTCTGATTACAGTTTCAATTTCTGTGCTAGTGATGTGTCTGTTATGATTTTCTATTTCTTCATGGTTCAGTTTTGGAAAGTTGTGCTTTTCTAAGAATTTGTCCATTTATTCCAATTTGTCCATATTATTCGCATATAGCTGCTGATAGTAGTCTCTTATGGTCCTTTGCATTTTTGTGTTGTCTGTTGTGATTTCTCCATTTTCATTTCTAATTTTACTGATTTGATTTTTCTCCCTTTGTTTCTTGATGAGTATGGCTAATGGTTTGTCAATTTTATTTATCCTTTCAAAGAACTAGCTTTTGGCTTTGTTGATTTTTGCTACAGTGTCTTTTATTTCTTTTACATTTATTTCTGCCCTAATTTTTATTGTTTTTTTTCTTTCTTCTACCAACCCTGGGTTTCTTCATTTCTTCCTTTATTAGTTGCTTTAGGTGTGACAGTGAAAGTGAAATTGCTTAGTCATGTCCGACTCTTTGCGACCCGTGGACTGTAGCCCACCAAGCTCCTCTGTCAATGGGATTCTCCAGGCAAGAATACTGGAGTGGGTTGCCATTTCCTTCTCCAGGGGATTTACCCAACCCAGGGGTCAAATCCAGGTCTCCCATATTGCAGGCAGATGCTTTAACCTCAGAGTTAGGTTATTCATTTGATTTTTTTCTTGTTTCTTGAGCTAAGTCTCTATTGCTACGAATCTTCCCTTTAGCGCTGCTTTCACAGTGTCTCATAGGTTTGGGGTTGTTGTGTTTTCATTTTCATTCATTTCTAGTGCATTTTGATTTCTTTTTGATTTCTTCTATGATTTTTTTAGTTATTCAGAAGGATTTTGCTTAGCCTCCATAGGTTGGAATTTAAAATTTTTTTTTCCTGTATTTGACATCTAATCTGCATCACATCTATTGTGATCAGAACAGAGGCTCAGAATGATTTCAATTTTTTTTTTTTTGAATTTAGTAGGCCTTAGAAAGCATTACTATGAACAAAGCTAGTGGAGGTGATGGAATTCCAGTTGACCTGTTTCAAATTCTGAAAGATGATGCTGTGAAAGTGCTGCACTCAATATGCCAGCAAATCTGGAAAACTCAGCAGTGGCCACAGGACTAGAAAAGGTCAGTTTTCATTCTAATTCCAAAGAAAGACAATGCCAAAGAATGCTCAAACTACCGCACAATTGCACTCATCTCACATGCTAGTAAAATAATGCTCAAAATTCTCCAAGTCAGCCTTCAGCAATATGTGAACCGTGAACTTCCTGATGTTCAGGCTGATTTTAGAAAAGGCAGAGGAACCAGAGATGAAATTGCCAACATCTGCTGGATCATGGAAAAACAAGAGGGTTCCAGAAAACATCTGTTTCTGCTTTATTGACTATGCCAAACCCTTTGACTGTGTGGATCACTGTAAACTGTGGAAAATTCTGAAAGAGATGGGAATACCAGACCACCTAACCTGCTTCTTGAGAAATCTGTTTGCAGGTCGGGAAGCAACAGTTAGAACTGGACATGGAACAACAGACTGGTTCTAAATAGGAAGAGGAGTACGTCAAGGCTGTATATTGTCACCCTGCTTATTTACCTTATATGCAGAGTACATCATGAGAAACGTTGGACTGGAAGTAACACAAACTGGAATCAAGATTGCTGGGAGAAATATCAATCACCTCAAATATGCAGATGACACCACCCTTATGGCAGAAAGTGAAGAGGAACTAAAAAGCCTCTTGATGAAAGTGAAAGAGGAGAGCAAAAAGTTGGCTCAAAGCTCAACATTCAGAAAACGAAGATCATGGCATCTGGCCCCATCACTTCATGGGAAATAGATAGGGAAACAGTGGAAACAGTGTCAGACTTTATTTTTCTGGGCTCCAAAATCACTGCAGATGGAGACTTCAGCCATGAAATTAAAAGACGCTTAGTCCTTGGAAGAAAAGTTATGACCAACCTAGATAGTATATTCAAAAGCAGAGACATTATTTCGCTGACTAAGCTCTGTCTAGTCAAGGCTATGTTTTTTTCCTGTGGCCATGTATGGATATGAGAGTTGGACTGTGAAGGAGCCTGAGCGCCAAAGAATTGAAGCTTTTGAACTGTGGTGTTGAAGACTCTTGAGAGTCCCTTGGACTGCAAGGAGATCCAACCAGCCCATTCTAAAGGAGATCTAAAGGATTTCTTTGGAAGGAATGATGCTAAAGCTGAAACTCCAGTACTTTGGCTATCTCATGCAAAGAGTTGACTCATTGGAAAAGACTCTGATGCTATGAGGGAATGGGGGCAGGAGGAGAAGGGGACGACAGAAGATGAGATGGCTGGTTGGCATCACTGACTCGATGGACGTGAATCTGAGTGAACTCCGGGAGTTGGTGATGGATAGGGAGGCCTGGCATTCTGTGATTCATGGGGTCACAAAGAGTCGGACATGACTGAGCGACTGAACTGAACTGAACTGAGGGTAGATTTATGGTCCAGGGTGTGGTGTATCCTGGGGAAGGTTCTGTGTGCACTTGAGAAAAAGGTGAAACTCAGTGTTTTGGGGTGAAATGTCCTATAGATATCAGTTAGTTCTAACTAATCCATTGTATCATTTAAAGTTTGTGTTTCCTTGCTAATTTTCTGTTTAGTTGATATATCCATAGGTGTTTGTGTGGTATTAAAATCTGCCACTATTATTGTGTTATTTTTAATTTCCCATTTCGTACTTGTTAGCATTTGCTGTACATATTTTAATACTCCTATGTTGGGTGGATATATATTTATAATTGTTATACCTTCTAGTTGGATTGATCCTTTGGTCATTATGTAGTGTCATCTTTGTCTCTTTTCACAGCCTTTATTTCAAAGTCTATTTTATCTGATATGAGTGATGCTATATCTGCTTTCTTTTGGTTCCATTTTCATGAAATATCTTTTTCCAGCCCTTCACTTTCAGTCTATATGTGTCCCTTGTTTTGACTTGAGTCTCTTGTAGACAGCATATATAGCTGTCTTGTTTTTTAAGATATTCAGCCAGTCTTTGTCTTTTGGTTGAGGCATTCGACCCATTTACATTTAAGATAGTTATTGATAAGTATGATCCATTGCCATTTACTTTTTTGTTTGGGGTTTGAGTTTATACAGCTTTTCTGTGTTTCCTGTCTAGAGAAGATCCTTTAGCATTTGTTGAAGAGCTGATTTGGTGGTGCTGAATTCTTTCAGCTTTTGCTTGTCTGTAAAGCTTTTGATTTCTCCTTCATATTTGAATGAGTTCCTTGCTGGGTACAGTAATCTGTCTTGTAGGTTTTTCTCTTTAATCACTTTAAGTATGTCCTGCCAGTCCCATCTGGCCTGAAGAGTTTCTATTGAAAGATCAAATGTTATCCTTATGAGAATCCCCTTGTGTCTTATTTGTTGTTTATCCCTTGCTACTTTTAATATTTGTTCTTTGTTCATTTGATTAATATGTGTTTTGGGGTGTTTTGCCTTGGGTTTATTCTGTTTGGTTTTCTTGGACTTGGGTGACTCTTTCCTTCCCCCATTTTAGGGAAGTTTTCAACTGTTATCTCCTCAAGTATTTTCTCATGGCCTTTCTTTTGTCTTCTTCTTCTGAGACTCCTATGATTCGAATGTTGGGATGTTTGACATTATTCCAGAGGTCTCGGAGGTTGTGCTCATTTCTTTTAATTCTTTTTTCCTATTTCATTTATTTCCACCATTCTGTCTTCTACCTCACTTATCATATCTTCTGCCTCCATTATTCTACTATTGTTTCCCTCCAGAGTGTTTTTGATCCAATTTATTGCATTATTCGTTATTGACTGGCTTTTTTTTTTTTTTTTTTTAAATTTCTCCTGGGACCTTATTAAACATTTCTTGCGTCTTCTCAGTCCTTGTCTCCAGGCTATTTATCTCTAACTCCATTTTGTTTTCAAGATTTTGGATCATTTTCACTATCATTATTCTGAAGTCTTTTTCAGATATACTCCCTATTGCCTCCTTTTTGTTTGGTTTCATGGGCATTTATCATGTTCCTTTACCTGGTCAGTATTTCTCTGCCTTTTATCTTGTTTATATTACTGTGTTTTGGGTGGCCTTTCTGTATTCTGCAGTTTCTGGTTCCTCTTTATTGTGGAGGTTCCTCCCTGTGGTTGGGGTTGGACGAGTGGGTTGTCAAGATTTCCTGGTTAGGGAAGCTTGTGTCAGTGTTCTGGTGGGTGGAGCTTGGTTTCTTCTCTCTGGAGTGCAATGAAGTGTACAGTAGTGAGTTTTGAGATGTCTGTGGGTTTGATGTGACCTTGGGCAGCCTGTATATTAAAGTTCAGGGCTATGTACTGCATTGCTGGTATGACTGCTCTGGAACTTGTTGGCTTTTGAGTGGAGCTTGGTTTCAGTGTAGGTATGGAGGCTTTTGGATGAGCTCTTATCAATTAATGTTCCCTGGAGTCAGGAGTTCTCTGGTGTTCTCAGGTATTGGACTTAAGCCTCCTGCCTCTGGTTTTCAGTTTTATTCTTACAGTAGCTTCAAGACTTCATCTACCCAGCACTGATGATAAAACATCTCGGCTAATGGAGGAAACATTCTATACAATGAGGAACACCCAGAAAGATTCTCTGAGTTACATGGAGAAGAGAAGAGAGAGGAGGGAGATAGAGGTAACCAGGAGGAGAAGAGGGGGAATCAAAAGGGAGAGAGAAATCTAGCTAGTAATCAAATCCCTATGTGCTCTTCACAGCCTGGAACACCCAGAGAGGTTCATGGAGTTACACAGAGAAGCAAAGAGGGGGAAGGAGATAGAGGTGACCAAGAGGAGAAGAGGAGGGGTCAAAAGGAGCGAGACAGATCTAACTAGTAATCAGTTCCCTAAGTGTTCTCCACAGCCTGGAATACTCAAAAGATTCACTAAGTTGGGCAGAGAAGAGAAGGGGGAGGGATGAGATAGAGGTTACCTAGGGAGAAAAAGGAGAGTCAAAAGGGTGAGACGGCAGTCAAGCCAGTAATCACACTTCTAAGTAAAACTGGGTACTGAAAATTGTATTCTTAAAGGTACAATATTGATACCAAAAAGCAAAGATTAAAAATCTAGAGTAGAGGTTAGGCTCTCAAAAATACAATGTTAAAAAAAAAATCACAAAAATATAAAATATATATATAAAGTTTGCTTTAAAAATAGGGTTTTTTTTTTTTTGCAGGTAGTAGTAGGTTATAAAAGTTAAAATTAAAGGCAATGCCAAAGAATGCTCAAACTACTGCACAATTGCACTCATCTCACATGCTAGTAAAGTAATGCTCAAAATTCTCCAAGCCAGCCTTCAGCAATACGTGAACCGTGAACTCCCTGATGTTCAAGCTGGTTTTAGAAAAGGCAGAGGAACCAGAGATCAAATTGTCAACATCCACTGGATCATGGAAAAAACAAGAGTTACAGAAAAACATCTATTTCTGCTTTATTGACTATGCCAAAGCCTTTGACTGTCTGGATCACAATAAACTGTGGAAAATTCTGAAAGAGATGGGAATACCAGACCACTTGATCTGCCTCTTGAGAAATCTGTATGCAGGTCAGGAAGCAACAGTTAGAACTGGACTGGTTCCAAATAGGAAAAGGAGTACGTCAAGTCTGTATATTGCCACCCTGCTTAGTCAACTTGCATGCAGAGTACATCATGAGAAACACTGGGCTGGAGGAAACACAAGCTGGAATCAAGATTGCCAGGAGAAATATCAATAAGCTCAGATATGCAGATGACATCACCCTTATGGCAGAAAGTGAAGAGGAACTAAAAAGCCTCTTGATGAAAGTGAAAGAGGAGAGCAAAAAAGTTGGCTTAAAGCTCAACATTCAGAAAATGAAGATCATGGCATCCGGTCCCATCACTTCATGGGAAATAGATGGGGAAACAGTGGAAACAGTGTCAGACTTTATTTTTCTGGGCTCCAAAATCACTGCAGATGGAGACTTCAGCCATGAAATTAAAAGACGCTTAGTCCTTGGAAGAAAAGTTATGACCAACCTAGATAGTATATTCAAAAGCAGAGACATTACTTTGCCGACTAAAGTCCATCTAGTCAAGGCTATAGTTTTTCCTGTATGGATGTGAGAGTTGGACTGTGAAGAAGGCTGAGCACCGAAGAATTGAAGCTTTTGAACTGTGGTGTTGGAGACGACTCTTGAGAGTCCCTTGGACTGCAAGGAGATCCAACCAGTCCATTCTGAAGGAGATCAGCCCTGGGATTTCTTTGGAAGGAATGACGCTAAAGCTGAAACTCCAGTACTTTGGCCACCTCATGCGAAGAGTTGACTCATTGGAAAAGACTCTGATGCTGGGAGGGAATGGGGGCAGGAGGAGAAGGGGACGACTGAGGATGAGGTGGCTGGATAGCATCACGGACTCAATGGACGTGAGTCTGAGTGAACTCCAGGAGATGGTGATGAACAGGGAGGCCTGGTATTCTGTGATTCCTGGGGTCGCAAAGAGTCAAACACGATTGAGCAACTGAACTGAACTGAACTGAGAGCAATTTAAAAATAAAAGTTTTTTAATTTAAAAAATGATTGTAGTAAAAATATATCTAGGAATTTCTTTGGAGCTGTTGAGGGTAGCATGTGGTCGTGGTCAATTCAATTTGAGATAGTTCCTTGTTCCAACTTATACCTCTCAAGAGCTATAGGCCCCTTCCAATGTAGTTGGTGCTAACTACAGGTTTTTATCTGTCGCACCTGTCACTTCCAAGGTGGTTCCCTCTGTTTATTTTGACTTCTTCTGTTTGCTGGTCTCTTCAGTGTCTAATTTCCACCCTGACACCAGAAGGCGGTGTTGGTCACTTATTTAGGCTCACTTGTTCAGTCATGGTGTGGGTGGGTGGACTACTGCAAACAAATATCACTGGTATGTGTGGGGAGTGCTCGCAGTGTCTCGGCCTCTTTAGGTTTGCCCCCATTCACGATGTGTGTGCTCTCCCAGTGTTCACTGCTGAGGCTCCAGATTGCTCTGCAGGTACATTGTCTAAAGTTGGCCTGGATTTTGTGCATTCCCAGGTCTAAGCTGCTCAGGTTCAGGTTCTTGGGTACTCCACAGAGGCACAGACTTGATTGGGCCTGCGTTTTGTGCCCTCCCCCATGGGCTTCCCAGGTGGCTCAGAGGTTAAAGCGTCTGCCTCCAATGCGGGACACCCAGGTTCGATACCTGGGTTGGGAAGATCCCCTGGAGAAGGAAATGGCAATCCACTGCAATATTCTTGCCTGGAGAATCCCATGGACGGAGAAGCCTAGTAGGTTACAGTCCATGGGGTTGCAAAGAGTCGGACACGACTGAGCGATTTCACCTCACCTCACCTCACCTAATGTCTGAGTAGCTCAGGCGACCAGATGCTTGGCTAGTGCACAATTCCCAGGTGTGGTGCGTCTTATCACCTCCCCCGTCCCAGCTGCTTGGTTTCCTGGGTGCGCAGCGGGAAAGCCATCTCAGGGGTGCCATGTGTCTCTTCTGGAATTTGATCTCTCGCTGCGACCTTCCCAGCGGATGTCAACCACCCAGGATCCCAGGGAGACTTGATTAGTAACTGGGAGCCTGCTTACAGTTTGGTAGAGGATGCGGTTTCTGGGGCCGAGATTGCTACTTTCTGGCTCTGGCTGTTGCCCACCTTCATCCCTGTCTCTGGCAAGAGATGGTTCGGTCTGTGGGTCTGTGGCCGGCTAGCTCTCCTCTGGTTTTTGCTCAGTTGTTTGTTCTGTGAGTGGCCCGGCAATGCCTTAGGTTAGGGCTTTTAATGGGAAATCTCTCTCTCTCTCTCTCTCTTTTTCCCTCTCTTTCTCTCTCTGGCTGCTCCACAGTTTGGGTTGCTATCTCACGTTAGCTCCCTCAGATTGCCCTCAGGGAATTCAGGCTCAGTTCTAACCCTATGCAATGCAGCCTGCACTACCCTGTTCAGCCCCTGCTTGTTGGTGGTGCACGTGAGCGTCTGGGCTACTTCTCTCCTGGGAGTTGCCATTAGGCTCGTAATCTGTGGGTTTAATTAATTAATTTATTTATTTTTCCTCCTGTTATGTTGCCCTCTGAGATTCCAAAACTCCCCCTCAGACCTGCCGGTGAGCGTGTTTCCTGCTGTTTGGATGGGGTCTTCGTCCCTAACTCTTTTGTCTCTCTTTTTATCATTTATATTTTGTTGTTCCTCCTTTCGAAGACAATGGGCTGCCTTTCTGGGTGCCTGATGTCCTCTGCCAGCATTCAGAAGTTCTTTTTGTGTGAATTTGCTCAGTGTTCAAATGTTCTTTCAATGATTTTGTGGGGGAGGATGTGGTCTCCCTGTCCTATTCCTCTACCATCTTAGGATTGCCTCCCCCCCAATCTGTGTTTTTAAATTGGCATCTATTGATAAAGTTAGGCTTCTACCCTCTTCGAGACTGGGAGATGTGGGTGCTGTCTTCCTCGCTGATTACATTTTGAGGTCCTTGAAAGAGGTGTTCTTGGTTTATTAAGCAGCTTTGACTGAGTAGATTACAATAAGCTGGAAAATTCTGAAAGAGATGAGAATACTAGACCACCTGACCTGCCTCTTGAGAAAATTATATGCAGGTCAGGAAGCAACAGTTAGAACTGGACATGGAACAACAGACTGGTTCCAAATAGGAAAAGGAGTACATCAACGCTGTATTGTCATCCTGCTTATTTAACTTCTGTGCAGAGTACATCATGAGAAACGCTGGACTGAAAGAAGCACAAGCTGGAATCAATTGCCAGGAGAAATATCAATAACCTCAGATATGCAGATGACACCACCCTTATGGCAGAAAGTGAAGAAGAACTTAAGAGCCTCTTGATGAAAGTGAAAGAGGAGAGTGAAAAAGTTGGCTTAAAGCTCAACATTCAGAAAATGAAGATCATGGCATCTGTCCCATCACTCCATTTCAAATAGATGGGGAAACAGTGGAAGCAGTGTCAGATTTTATTTTTGTGGCTCCAAAATCACTGCAGATGGTGATTGCAGCCATGAAATTAAAAGACACTTACTCCTTGGAAGGAAAGTTATGACCAACCTAGACACCATATTAAAAGCAGAGACATTACTTTGTCAAAAAATGTCCGTCTAGTCAAGGCTATGGTTTTTCCAGTAGTGTATGGATGTGAGAGTTGGACTATAAAGAAAGCTGAGTGCTTAAGAATTGATGCTTTTGAACTGTGGTGTTGGAGAAGGCTCTTGAGAGTCCCTTGGATTGCAAGGAGATCCAACCAGTCCATCCTAAAGGAGATCAGTCCTGGGTAAACTCCGGGAGTTTGTGATGGACAGTGAGGCCTTGAGTGTTCTGGTTCATGGGGTTGCAAAGAGTCGGACACGACTGAGTGACTGAACTGAACTGAAGAGGGCTTTAAAAAAAAATCTACATCACAGAGGGGCAAAGGAAGAACTCACAATTTTTCTAAAGCAAATACTTTATGAGAGGCCAGAGCCCAGAGTCAGGAAGAAACCTGTCTTAAATTTAGCCAGTGTGAGGGTATTGTTAAGGCTCTCTTGGTTAGTTGTTTAATTAGAGCTCTTTGCTTATAAACCCAAAGTTTCTAATTATACAGGCAGTTTTTTGATATTGAAGAAGCATATGAATGTTGTTTTGATCTTCAATAAGTTTTATTCTTGTGCTAGGCTAGAAGATGTAAAAATGTAATCAAGTGATAATTACTGATAATACAGATAATAGAGGTTCACTTTAGGTGAGCTTTTTGGAATGATTTTTTTTTTAAAGACCATTCCTATAATGAGGTTTTGGTGTATTAATTGATGTAGGTATTTCCTTTGCCTTTTAAGTTTTTGAGAATATTTGCCCCCCACAATCTTCATCAATTAAATATTTTTATTAGCATGTAGTTTAGTTCCTTTTTAGTTGTCAGTGAAATAAATTTATTGCCTGGATGTGGAAACTATTGTTTCCTTTTATTAACCTACAGAGGTGGATTTAGCTAAAACGAAAAGCTCTGAATTTTCTGAGCTTTTCAAGCTCTGCTTCCCAACATCCAGTTTACAGCATATTGGTTCTATAGACTTTGTCCTTGCCCCAATGCAAATGCATGCCATTTACTTCATTTTTAATAGACAAAGAACATGTTTGGTGACTTATTCTGGTTGTTTTATTTTATTCAGTCTTCTTGTTTTAACACAGCTTAGTCTTTCTCCTCCACTCTATATTTATAACAAAAACTATTTAAAAAAATGAGTGTATCTGATTCTGAGGAAACATAAGTAAAAATAAAATCTCCAGCCAACCCAGTGAATCCTCTCCATTAAATGTAAAAGAATGAGACAGTTTTTTTTAATTGCAAAACCATTAAATCAAACTGATGTGCATTGTAGGCAATATGCTAAAGAAATTAAGAAGACAAAAAGAAATCATACTTTTTAAATGTAGTCAGGCAGACATAATCCATTACGGATATGCTAACTGCAAGGAGATCCAACCAGCCCATTCTAAAGGAGATCAGCCCTGGGTGTTCTTTGGAAGGAATGATGCTAAAGCTGAAACTCCAGTACTTTGGCCACCTCATACGAAGAGTTGACTTATTGGAAAAGACTCTGATGCTGAGAGGGATTGGGGGCAGGAGGAGAAGGGGCAACAGAGGATGAGATGGCTGGATGGCATCACCGACACGGTGGACGTGAGTCTGAGTGAACTCCAGGAGTTGGTGATGGACAGGGAGGCCAGGCATGCTGCAATTCATGGGGTCAGAAAGAGTCGGACACGACTGAGCAATTGAACTGAACTGAACTGTCTTTATCCAAGGAAAAATAAAAATTCATTTATTTTATTGACAAGCAGGAAGTTACAACTTGGAGCCTGCCACCTCAGCTAAATTCCCACGGATACAGGGCAGCAGAGCATCATCTTCCTCAGTGTTCACATATCAAAGAATGACTTTCAGGTCCCCAAGAAAGACCTTCCTGGGGATGTACAACTGACAGGAGGCTCATTAAGCTTTTAAAAGGATTCACATACATCTCGAAGAGATGGAGAAAACCTTTATGGTTTCAGATGTTCTAAAGGAAAGGTAAGAAAAAAGTGGGGAAATTCTACTTGCTGTTTTACACTATGGAAAATTTTAAATTTAAATTTCTTAGGTGTGTGTTCACCCTTACAATCCATGCAATATTTTCCTTCTTCTTCTTCTTTTTTAAAATTCCTATTAGGGAAGAACAGTTTTACCCTTCTAGGTTCTTTCACTGGTTTAATTACTAAATTGAGATAAGATATTATTAATAGAAGAAAGAGATTTAATTTTATGTGTCTGGGAGCCCCAAAATTATGAAACCCAAGGGCAAGATAGGTAGTTGAGGCTGATGTGCCAACCTGAGTTATGGAATCAGACAGGGGCTTAGGACTTCCAAGGGGAGAAGAATTATTTCTGTGACAATAAGAAGAGTAGATGTTTGGTAATAAAATGCTTGCCTTGCCATACAGATAGGTCTTTCAGGTAAAAAATTAACTCTGGTATTAGCTTTCTTTCTGATAAGTCTCCTGTAGAAATTCTTTTAGGTAGTTAAAAGAAAGAAAAACTTTTCTTGAGTCAGCCAGGTCTTGATTGCCTTCAGCTCAAAATTGTCCATATGTCAAAATGACACTTTTTTGGGTCACATATTTCCCCTTTGGAGATTCCCTGGTTGCTCCATGATAAATAATGACCCTGCCAGTGCAGGAGACACAGGAGGTGTGAGTTCGATCCTTGGGTTGGAAAGGCCCCTTGAGGGGAGGAAAGGGCAACCCACTCCAGTATTCTTGCCAGGAAGATCCCATGAAGAGAGGAGCCTCATAGGCTACAGTCCATGGGGTTGCAAAGAGTCAGACATGACTGAGCATGCATGCACATGCCTTCTCCCCTCACTCCCGAACAGCTTTATTGACTAAAAGCATCTTCAGTAAATGTGAATTAGTGATAACATTTTTACATTTCACCAGAAATTATATTAAAATCTCACAAAATCTGTTTCTTTCAATTCAGTTTAGTTGCTCAGTCGTGTCTGACTCTTTGTTACCCCATGAATTGCAGCACGCCAGGCTTCCCTGTCCATCACCAACTCCTGGAGCCTACCCAAACACATGTCCATTGGGTCAGTGATGCCATCCAACTATCTCACCCTCTGTCCTCCTCTTCTCCTCCTTCTCTCAATCTTTCTCAGCATCAGGGTCTTTTCAAATGAGTCAGCTCTTTACATCAGGTGACTAAGGTATTGGAGTTTCAGCATCAACATCAGTCCTTCCAATGAACACCCAGGAGTGACCTCCTTTAGGATGGACTGGTTGGATCTCCTTGCAGTCCAAGGGACTCTCAAGAGCCTTCTCCAACACCACAGTTCAAAAGCATCAGTTCTTCAGCACTCAGCTTTCTTTATAGTCCAACACTCACATCCATACACGACTACTGGAAAACCATAGCCTAGATTAGATGGACCTTTGTTGACAAAGTAATGTCTCTGCTTTTTAATATAGTGTCTAGGTTGGTCATAACTTTCCTTCCAAGGAGTAAGTGTCTTTTAATTTCATGGCTGCAATCACCATCTGCAGTGATTTTGTAGTCCAAAATAAATAAATAAATAAATAAATAAAATAAAGTCAGCCACTGTTTTGACTGTTTCCCCATCTATTTCCCATGAAGTGATGGGACTGGATGCCATGATCTTAGTTTTCTGAATGTTGAGCTTTAAGCCAACTTTTTCACTCTCCTTTTTCACTTTCATCAAGAGGCTCTTGAGTTCTTCTTCACTTTCTGCCATAAGGGTGGTGTCATCTGCATATCTGAGGTTATTGATATTTTTCCTGGCAATCTTGGTCCCAGCTTGTACTTCTTCCAGTCCAGCGTTTCTCATGATGTACTCTGCATAGAAGTTAAATAAGCAGGATGACAACACAGCGTTGATGTACTCCTTTTCCTATTTGGAACCAGTCTGTTGTTCCATGTCCAGTTCTAACTGTTGCTTCCTGACCTGCATACATATTTCTCAGGAGGCAGGTCATGTGGTCTAGTATTCCCATCTCTTTCAGAATTTTCCACAGTTTATAGTGATCCACACAGTCAAAGGCTTTGGCATAGTCAATAAAGTAGAAATAGATGTTTTTCTGGAACTCTGTTGCTTTTTCGATGATCAATCATATGTTGGCAATTTGAACTCTGGTTCCTCTACCTTTTCTAAAACCACCTTGAACATCTGGAAGTTCATGGTTCACGTATTGCTCAAGCCTGACTTGGAGAATTTTGAGCATTACTTTGCTAGCATGTGAGATGAGTGCAATTGTGCAGTAGTTTGAGGATTCTTTGGCATTTCTTTCTTAGGAACTGGAATGAAAAATGACCTTTTCCAGTCCTGTGACCACTGCTGAGTTTCCCCAGTTTGCTGGCATATTAAGTGCAGCACTTTCACAGCATCATCTTTTAGGATTTGAAAGAGCTTAACTGGAATTCCATCACCTCCACTAGCTTTGTGTGTAGTGATGCTTTCTAAGGCCCACTTAACTTCATATTCCAGGATGTCTGGCTCTAGGTGAATGATCACATCTTTGTGATTATCTGTCATGAAGATCTTTTTTGTACAGTTCTTCTGTGTATTCTTGCCACCTCTTAACATCTTCTGCTTCTGTCAGGTCCATACTATTTCTTTCCTTTATCGAGCCCATCTTTGCACGAAATGTTCCCTTGGTATTTCTAATTTTCTTGAAGAGATTTCGAGTCTTTCCCATTCTATTGTTTTCCTTTGTTTGTTTGCATTGATCACTGAAGAAGGCTTTCTTATTTCTCCTTGCTATTCTTTGGAACTCTGCATTCAAATGGGTATATCTTTCCTTTTCTCCTTTGCCTTTGGCTTCTCTTCTTTTCACAGCTATTTGTAAGGCCTCCTCAGACAGCCATTTTGCTTTTTGCATTTCTTTTCCATGGGGATGGTCTTGATCCCTGTCTCCTGTACAATGTTATGCACCTCTGTCTATGGTTTATCAGGCACTCTGTCTACCAGATCTAGTCCCTTAAATCTATTTCTCACTTCGACTGTATAATAAGGGATTTGATGTAGGTCATACGTGAATGGTTTAGTGGTTTTTCCCACTTTCTTCAATGTAAGTCTGAATTTGCCAATAAGCAGTTCATTATCTGAGCCACAGTCCATTTCTTTAAAATAGCATAAAGCCAGATCAAGATGGAGGAATAGAAGGACATGGAGCTCACCTCCTCCTACAAATACATCAAAAATACATCTCCATGGGGAAAAATTCTCACAAAATATTTGTTGAATGCTGGCAGAAAATCTCATAAAATCAAAACCAAAATTGCAGGAAAGATCATCATGTAACTGGGTGGGATAAAAAACAAAAAAAAAGAAAAAGGAACCAGGTGGGACCTGGCATTCTGGGAGGGATCTCTGAAAGAGGAAAGGTCCCTTTACCCCGGAAACTCCATTCACTTTTGGGGAGTTCAGCCAAGACAGGAAGCTCCCTTCAGAGGCTCAGAGAAGAGGGCAGCAGATGTCTTCTGGCAGGCGGAATAGAGAGAGACCAGCACAAAGGTCCTGGCCACCTCCCTGCACCCCCAGCTTGACAGACTCACCTGCTGGTATGGGCAGGGACCATGTATTGAAGTTCAAGCTTCAGAGGACAGACCTGAGGAGAGGAGTGGGTTGGCTGCATGAAGACAGCTTAATGCTCCGTGCAGCAACCAGGAGAGAGTGAAGAAGGAACCCAGGTCCACCGTTAAAGCTCTATTGTTAACCTCTGTGCTTGAAGGGAGGACGGGGCCCAACATAACAGGCACATTCTTACAAGCTCACGGAGGGAGCACCTTTACTTCTAGCAGTTCTGGGAGCTCATAAGCACTAGTGGGTTCTCCATACATGAAGTGGGTGCTGAAATTTGATCTGATGCCCAGGGGCTTTGCAATCCCCAGATTTACACCACCACAGGCTTTGTAAACTGAGCACCTGCTGGGGCTTCCCAGCAGAATATTGACACTCCTGTGACTGGGTCAGGTCTGGCATTAGCAGCTGTGCGCTTTGTGGGTATGGGTGCTCACACAGAAGCACCACTGGGCTCTTGGCTGTTTCCGTTGTTCCCACGCTGGGTGTGTGACTACTGCATTCTGGTACCCGACTTCAGTGGGTCTTTGTCTATAGATCTGCCCTGGTGGCTTTGTGAACACAATACCTGAGGGTTTGCATTCCCATGGCTGAGGCAGGGCTGAGGGCACTATGAACAATAGTATCCTTTTTTTTGATTGCCTCAAAGGTTTTATTGGACTCACTCAGTTAACTCACATAAAATACAGAGAGAGAAGAAAAAAAAAAACAGACCTTGTTGGCTTGCTGACTTTCAGCTCCTGTGTTTGTTTTCTGCCTAGATACATGTTATGCAGTTAATAGAGAGGACTATATATAAAAATGGCCTAACAATTATCATATCATCAAAGTTCCATAAATTTATTATTTGTAGATGTGAGAAATCTGGCTCTCTTGATAGTTCAGTTCAGTTGCTCAGTCGTGTCCAACTCTTTGCGACCCCATGAATCGCAGCACGCCAGGCCTCCCTGTTCATCACCATCTCCCGGAGTTCACTCAGACTCACGTCCGTTGGGTCCGTGATGCCATCCAGCCATCTCATCCTTGGTTGTCCCCTTCTCCTCCTGCCCCCAATCCCTCCCAGCATCAGAGTCTTTTCCAATGAGTCAACTCTTCGCATGAGGTGGCCAAAGTACTGGAGTTTCAGTTTTAGCATCATTGCTTCCAAAGAAATCCCAGGGTTGATCTCCTTTAGGATGGACTGTTTGGATCTCCTTGCAGTCCAAGGGACTCTCAAGAGTCTTCTCCAACACCACATGAACAACAGTATTCTTTGTGAACCTGCACAGTGAGTGGCGGATGACACCATAGGGTGCACTTCTCTGTGGACACCACCTGCAGAGGAATACTCAGTGACTCATCTCCCAACAGGAGTGCTCCAGTACTGCCCACCTCACACCACAGTTCAGAAACAGATCTGTGGGCTTCTGCACCAACATTTGGGGAGCAGACTCTGCCCCCAACAGGGCTATGACAAGCACAGAGCAAAGAGGAGGCCCTGCTCAGCCTCCAGTGCAAGCTCTGGTCATCATAACACCAGTCACACCCCCTCAGAGGGATAACGGGCAGCACACACTGAGGAAAGGTGTGGTAGGCATCTATACTAAAGGCAACCCTTGCACCAAAAATATTAGAGTCACACAGCCTACACAGGGATGTTCCCATATAAAAATAGCCCTCCAAGACCGCAGTAGGTAACTGTTTCTCTTAAACTCTTAATCAGAGAAATATAAGTGAAGAAGTAGAGGAACCATTCCCAGTTAAAAGATCAAGAGAATTCCCCTGAAAGAACAAACAGTGAAACATCTCTCCAGTGTAACACACTGAGTTAAAAATGGAGGTAATAAAAATATTGAAGGAATTAAGAAAGGTCATTAATAGAAATGTAGATTACTATAAAAAGGAACTAGAAATTATAAAGAGAAACTAGGTAAAATTGGAAGACTCATTTACCCAGACAAAATCTGAGCTAAAGGCAATAAATAGTAAGCTGGAAGACAGAATACTGAACATCACCCCATCAGAACAGCAGTCAGAAAGACAAAAAAAAGTGAAAGAAGTATGTGAAACCTATGGGATAATGTAACTCATGCCAATCTTCCCATAATAGGGATCCCAGAAAGAGAAGAAAGGGAAAAAAGGATCCAAAATGCATTTGAAGAAATTATAGCTGAAAATTCCCAAACATAAAGAAGAAAACAGATATCCATGTAGAGGAAGCATACAGTATCTCAAACAAGATGAACGTAAATAGACTTATTCCAAGACATAGTCTAATTAAAATGGCAAAAGTTAAAGAGAGGATTCTAAAGTAAGCAAGAGAAAAACAGTTATTTACAAGGCAACCCCCATAAAGATATCAGCTGATTTCTCTACAGAGATGTTGCATGCCAGATGAGAATGGTAAGATATTTTCAAAATCCTGAAAGGGGAAAACCTGAAACCTAAGATACTCTACTCTACAAGATTATAATTTAGAATAGAAGAAGCAATAAAGTATTTCTCAGACAACCAAAACTAAAAGAATGCAGCAATACTATGCCTATTGTAAAAGAAATGTTGAAAAGTCTCTAAATAGAAGAGAATCTATAGGAAAAGAGAAAATCATAGTTGGAAAGCAAATCACTTTAGCCAGTATACAGATTAAAGAAAAAGTTGTGAAAGCAATGAGAGCTACAATGACCCAAAGGAAAACTGAAAATGTAGAAGAAAACATAAAAAAAATCAAAATATTGGAAAGAAGATTAGGAAATGTAGATTTGTTTAAAATGCATTTGAGCCTATATGGCTACCAGTCTAAAGCAAGTAGATATAGTAATGTGTTGAAAATCACTCAGTCGTGTCTGATCTTGGCGACCCCATTGACTATACAGTCGAGAATACTGAAGTGGGTATCCTTTCCCTTCTCTAGGGGATCTTCCCAACCCAGGGATTGAACCCAGGTCTCCCTCATTGCAGGCAGATTCTTTACCAACTGAGCCACAAGAGAAGCCCAACAATACTGGAGTGGATAGATTATCCCTTTTCCAGTGGATCTTCCTGACCCAGGAGTTGAACTGGGGTCTCTTGCATTGCAGGTGAATTCTTTACCAAGTGAACTATCAGGGAAGCCCTAAGTAATGGGTTAACATACTTAAAAAAAAAAGGATAATCACAAATCAAAAATATACAATAAATTCACACAAAAATAACACAAGAGAATACAAGCATAATACAAAAGAAAACCATCATACCACAAAAAGTAAAACATAAAGGAAAAGAAAGGAATGAAGAAAAACTTAGAATCACCTGGAAAACAAGGTTTAAAATGGCAATATATACATCGGTATCAAATTATCTTAAATATCCATGGACTGACCGTTCCATTCAACAGACATTTGAGGGGCGTGTGGATAAAAAACAAGAGTCTACAATATGCTTGCCTACAAGAGACCCATTTTTAGGGCAAAGGACACCCATAGATTGAAAATGAGGGTATGGTGAAAGATATTTCATGTAAACAGAAATGAGAAGAAAGTGGGGATAGCAATACTTATATCAGACAAAATACACTTTAAAACAAAGGCCATAAAGAAAGATGAAGAAGACATTATAGATAGGTAAAGGGATCAATGGGAGGGGGTTGGGGGCAGGAGGAGAAGGCGGCAACAGAGGATGAGATGGCTGGATGGCATCACTGACTCGATGGACATGAGTCTGAGTGAACTCCGGGAGCTGGTGATGGACAGGGAGGCCTGGCGTGCTGCGATTCATGGGATCGCAGAGTCGGACACGACTGAGTGACTGAACTGAACTGAAAAGGGATCAATACAAGGAGAGTATAAGAGACTCATTAACATATATGCACACAATACAGGAGGACCTAAATACATGAAACAAATACTTCCAGACATAAAGGGAGAAACTGATTGCAGTACAATAATAGGAAACTTTAACACCCCGCTCACACTAGTGAACAGATCTTATAGACAGAAAATTAGTACTAATGTTTATCATGATCTTAAAATGTTCAAGGACTCAAGAAGAAAATGATACTTGCATTTATATACTGTACTAGAAAGTAGTATGTGTTCTTCAAAAAATGTTAATGAGTGTTCTGCATTTCTATATTTTAAAGTACTTCTGTTTGCAACTTTTTCACATATATCGCCCTGAAGTGATCATTTGCAGTGTTGCTAAGGCATAGATTTGAATTTAAGATGCTGCGTTAGGAGAGCTGGAACAAGTACATTACCTGGTAAGTGAAGTTAGCTGCTACCACAAAGCCCATCACAATTTGACTCTGTGATTCTCTACTTATTAAGTATGTATGTAATATTTCTTATGAGGTAATTTCTGTTTTGAATTTTGGTATAAATTTATATCCATAGTTTACCTGTTTAAGAGAGTTTTATGATATACCATTTGTATAAGCTGAGGTTTTCCAATGCTTCATATGATTCACTGCCTCCCTTTTGTTTTTACTTAGCATTTTTGCTAAATCTTTGAAGATTTAAATGCTGGCAGTTCAGAATGCCCACTGAAGAGTATTTCTGAGACTATTGATGGGTCAAAGCTGTAAAAGGTGTAAGAGTGAGCAGAGTGGGGAGAAAACAGCATTGATGGTTCAATTTAGGATGAAGGACTCCAAAG
Organism: Nanger dama; assembly: GCA_917880005.1. NCBI lineage: Eukaryota > Metazoa > Chordata > Mammalia > Artiodactyla > Bovidae > Nanger > Nanger dama. The sequence continues at coordinate 10,641,544 of CAKJTW010000010.1, forward strand.
GAGAAGATCCAATGGAAGAAACAGGAAACTCTTGCTCAGAGAGAGAGATGATTCACCTGGAAATAAAATAATCAGAACTTCTTTTTTTTCCTTCTTGTTTCTTTTTTATGTGTAGGCAATCATTTATCATATGGATAAAATATACAGAATCTTAATCACTCTGAGAAAAAAAGCTATATGCTTTTATTTAAAATGGTTTTATTTTGTTCAATGAGTACTTAAAGTTTGTACAAAGAAGGTTGAGTTGTCTCATTAAAATATTGCTCATTACTCTTTAGTGTCAGACACTTTAATTATTTTTCAGTGCTTTTACAATAAAGTCCAAAGTCCCCAGTGTTTAAAAAGGCCTTTTGTGGTATAACCCTAAGCAATGTCTATACACCTCTGTGTCCCAATTTAAGCTTCCCATCCTTCATCCTACAGCCTTGCCTAACCTCCTGCAGTTCTCTGGGCCACACTGTTTCAGGCTCCTGTGACTTTGCTTGTTCGTTCCACAGCCAGCCCTCCTGAGAGTGAGTTAGGAAAGGTTTCCCAAGTGTTAGAAGACCTTAGCAGAAAATTAGTTGAAATGAATGGTTCTCAAACTTCAGTGTGTTTCAGACTCGTCCAAGAAGCTATCTTGCTTAAGTACACATCCCTAGACCTCTAGGGGATTTCAGATTCAGCAAGTGTGGGAGGTGAATCCCAGGAACCTGAATTATAACAAACACTCCAGGAGTGTTCAAGTAGGTAGTTCATGTTAACAGGTTTTTGAAACCCTGCTTTTTAAGGATGGATAGCCCTCAGCTAGGCAGGAAGGAGGCTGGAGAACTGAGTAAGATATGGCATAAGAACACCTTGTGCAACGATGTGAAGGCAGTGGGTGTTGCTGGAGCCAGTTCATTTTGGCTTGCAAAAGTTGGTTCTTGAATTTTCAGAAATTTTGTGAGCTGCTTGTTAAACACAATCATTATTAAATTAAATTATATGAACTTCAGTTAAGTAAGCTATATTAAAAGCAAAAATAATAAACATGGAAAACATCACTTCCTAATTATTTCACTTCATTTTATTATATATATGCTTAAGGTTATTTATGTCTATTTTATCTAGGTGGTAGAAGTGCTGTGTAATTATATACTACTGTGTTTCTCTTCAGAATTCCATGTTCAGTATTGGCATGTTAGTAGTTGGAAATTGGATGTGGTGTATGTATTTACAACATAGAAATTGGCCAATGTTAAAAATCAGGGTTTCCTCCAGCCCTAAGCTAGTTTTACCACATCACTGCTTAAGGATGAAAAAGAGTTTGGTTGTACATAGTGGAATGCAAGAAGTGTGATACTTTTGGATCTTAAGCTGGAAGTCGTTAAATATGAGACCAAAGAAATACATTATTGGCTACATCATGGAGTTCTTTGTGGCCCAGTTCTGAGAAGCATGGCCTTTATTCTAGTGATGTTGGGAAACCACTGTGGCAGTTTCGTCAAGGAACACTATGGTCAGATTTAATTTTGGAAGGGTGGCTCCGTGGAGGATAATTTTGAAGTTGACAAAACTGAAAGCCAGTTGACTGTTTAGGAGGCCATATTCCATATGACAGATGGTGATGAGTTGGGCTATGAGAGTAAAAAGGCAGATGGAGGAGAGTAGACTAATTGGAGAAATATCTAGAAGTTAATCTTGACAGTGATTAGGATGAGGGTCAGGTCATATATAATTAATATTTCTAACCTGAGTGACTGTGTGATGATGAAGCCATTGAGATACAGAATGCTGTATTGTGAACCACAACTAACCCGTTGGAGGCATGCCATTTGGGAAACTTTCATACTATATTCACTATCTATATTTCTTTTATCTCTAAATTCATAAGAAAGGTTAGGGAAGAGAAGAAAGGATAAGTATACATGTATATTATAGACAACATAATGCAAGGCATGTTGGACAATGCTCACAGAGCTCAGTTAAGTAGCACATTTAATACTGATGTGACTTATTGGAACATGAGAGAGCTGAGAGTGAGATACCTACTAATTAAGAGCATAGGAATTTTTTTCAAAATTGGGAAAACTGAAGTTTCTGACTGGGGGCTCTGTTATCACTACTGTGTTCTAGTGTTTCTCTGTTATCACTGAAAAGAGGTAGGAAACTGTACAATTGAGAATTGAGCTCCTTCAGGCTAATTGGGAGTGCAAAAGAAACAAGCTAATGTCTTTTTACCCCTTGATAATCCTAATTGGTAATTATAGTAAAAAAATATATAGAATATTTTTAGTATAAATTGAGAGAGAAGACTGCACAAGTTCTGGCCTATTAGCAGAATACTTCTAACAGTAAGAAATACCCAAATTTCCATTACTTTTTAAGGTCTGAGAAAGTTATACTTATTTATGTAAAGTACCACAGCATTCGATTTAATTTTCTTTCTCAGACCCAATTCTCAATAAATCTAAGTTTATCACCATATTTTTACTGAAAGTGGGGAGAATAATATTTAAGGGAGTAATATTTAAGGAATAATAATATTTATGGGAATAACATTTAAAGGAGTAGTATCTCTTAAATGGGGCTTCCCTGGTAGCTCAGCAGAGAAGGCAATGGCACCCCACTCCAGTACTCTTGCCTGGAAAATCCCATGGATGGAGGAGCCTAGTGGGCTGCAGTCCATGGGGTCGCTAAGAGTCGGACACAATTGAGCGACTTCACTTTCACTTTTCACTTTCATGCACTGGAGAAGGAAATGGCAACCCACTCCAGTGTTCTTGCCTGGAGAATCCCAGGGACAGGGGAGCCTGGTGGGCTGCTGTCTATGGGGTTACACAGAGTCGGACACGACTGAAGCGACTTAGCAGCAGCAACAGCAGGTAGCTCAGTTGGAAAAGATTCCGCCTGCAATCTGGGAGACACTTGTTCTTTTTCTGGGTCAGGAAGATCCCCTGGAGAACGGATAGGCTACCCACTCCAGTATTCTTGGGCTTTCCTAGTGGCTCTGATGGTAAAGAATACACCTGCAATGTGGAAGAAGATCCTGGAGGCGGGCATGACAACACACTCCAGTATTCCTGCCTGGAGAATCCACATGGACAGAGGAGCCTGGAAGTCTATACAGTCCACAGGGTCACAAAGAGTTGGACATGGCTAAGCACAACACAGCACGTCCCTTAATATTATTCTGTACTTGTGGCAGCAATGAGATAAACTATGTGATAAAGTCAGGACTGACCTCAGGTTGTATAGACAAAGTGACCATATGGCTATATGTTGAAGTTAAAAATCATTTCACTCTTTGGAAGCTCACGGTCAGAAGGCAGGGTCTGGAGGAGAAGATAAGCATACAAGCAGTGTAATGCTGTACAAATATGGTAGGCACATAGGAGACATAAGTCACTAAGCCTGGAAGGGAAGGAAGACGGGAGGGTCTGTGAGTTGGAACTGTCTTCCATCAGAGAACGTTGCTCCTGCAAAGTTTCAAGTGATTCTATATTAAGATTTATGAGATGATAGGAGATGAGGCTGATTGACAGGCAAGGACCAAAGCCATGCAGGATTGCTGAAAAGTTTAGATTTTATTCTGTTAAGCAAATGAGAACCTTTGGGAGGTTTCATAAGAGGACTAACTGAACATTTTTGAGTTTCAGGAAGGCTAGTCTGAAAGCAAGTGGAGAATAGAGAAGAAGAGAGGGGATGGCAGAGGAAGCAGGGAGTGAGATCAGTTAAGAGACATAATAATCCAAATGAAAAGACTTATAAATTTGGATAAAAGCCTTATAAATCTGGATTAAAGCCATGACAGTGTGGCTATTAAAGGAGGGACATATTTAGACCAATGCAGAAAGGAGAATCTGAAGACTGATTGTGGGGAGGGAGTGAGAGAAGGCAAAATTGAGATTCATTTCTATTTTGCGGGTAGGTACTTCTCCCTGGCAGAGGTGATAGAGAAAGTTGAATGGGTTACAGTCTGTTATCCACATTCCTGCCAGTACTGGTACCTTCATCTCTAAGATAAGGCCATTGTGCAACTTTATGACAGGTTAGCGATTGACATCACATGACTGGAACAATGAAAAAGATAGAAAATTAATTTTTCATTTTTTGTGAGAACTGAGCATATTTATACACTGTATAATTGTTAGGGATTTGATTTAGGTCATACCTGAATGCTCAAACTACCGCACAATTGCACTCATCTCACATGCTAGTAAAGTAATCCTCAAAATTCTTCAAGCCAGGCTTCAGCATTACGTGGACTGTGAACTTCCAGATGTTCAAGTTGGTTTTAGAAAAGGCAAAGGAACCAGAGATTAAATTGCCAACATCTGCTGGATCAATGAGAAAGCAAGCGAGTTCCAGAAAAGCATCTATTTCTGCTTTATTGACTATGCCAAAGCCTTTGACTGTGTGGATCACAGTAAACTGTGGAAAATCCTGAAAGAGATGGGAATACCAGACCACCTGACCTGCTTCTTGAGAAACCTGTATGCAGATCAGGAAGCGACAGTTAGAACTGTACATGAAACAACAGACTGGTTCCAAATAGGAAAAGAAGTATGTCAAGGCTGTATATTGTCACCCTGCTTAGTTAACTTATATGCAGAGTACATCATGAGAAAGGCTGGGCTGGAAGAAGCACAAGCTGGAATCAAGATTGCTGGGAGAAATATCAATAACCTCAGATATGCAGATCTGCAGACCACCTTTATGGCAGAAAGTGAAGAGGAACTAAAAAGCCTCTTGATGAAAGTGAAAGAGGAGATTGAAAAAGCTGGCTTAAAGCTCAACATTCAGAAAACGAAGATCATGGCATATGGTCCCATCCCTTCATGGGAAATAGATGGGGAGACAGTGGAAACAGTGTCAGACTTTATTTTCTTGGGCTCCAAAGTCACTGCAGATATTGACTGCAGCCATGAAACTAAAAGATGCTTATGGCTTGGAAGGAAAGTTATGACTAACCTAGACACCATATTAAAAAGCAGAGACATTACCTTTTCAACAAAGGTCTGTCTAGTCAAGGCTATGGTTTTTCCATTAGTCATGTATGGATGTGAGAGCTGGACTGTAAAGAAAGCTGAGCACTGAAGAATTGATGCTTTTGAAGTGTGGTGTTGGAGAAGACTCTTGAGAGTCCCTTGGACTGCAAGAAGATCCAACCATCTATCCTAAAGGTAATCCATCCTGAATGTTCATTGGAATGACTGATGTTGAAGCTGAAACTGCAACACTTTGGCCACCTGATGTGAAGAGCTGACTTATTTGAAAAGACCCTGATGTTGGGACAGGTTGAGGGCAGGAGGAGAAGGGGACAACAGGGGATTAGATGGTTAGATGGCATCACCGACTCAACGGACATGAGTTTGAGTAAATTCTGGGAGTTGGTGATGGACAGCAAGGCCTGGCATGCTGTAGTCCATAGGGTTGCAAAGGCTCCTCCGTCCATGGAATTTTCCAGGCAAGAGTGCTGGACTGGATTGCCATTTCCTTCTCCAAGGGATTTTCCCCATCCAGGAGTCGAACCTGGGTCTCCCACATTGCAGGCAGACGCTTTACCATCTAAGCCACCAGGACTCTATTATACAAGGAAGCATATGCAAATACTTGCAATAAAAAGTTGTTACTTCTGTATATTAGTTCAGTTATATTGCTTACAACTTCTGGCACTGTGAAGGAAGTGGTATAATATAATGAAGTGTTGAATGTATTAAGCCAGTTTAGTCCTATGAAGAATATGTGTTCAAAGAAATTGTGCCAGAATGGATAGGTTTCAGTCAATATAATGCAACTGGGGGAAATAAAGCTATCTCTACTTGTAATTTTGTGATCTGTATTCATTTCAACATTTTTTTTTTTAGTATTTGTTATGTATTGGGCTTCTTTTGGACATTGATAGTGATTCCTGAAGAGTAGAGAAATTAAATAATTATTAATTTTACTGTAAAAAATATATGTTTAACTAAAAATTGGGAAAATATGTAAATGAGATAGATATACTGTGCCTATAATACACACCCTAAACACATTAGGCCTGTAGAACAGTTCTTCAATTTTTGATTATATCTAAAATATTTAGATAGAAGTTGCTGGAGTGAAGCTCTTGTTCATGCTGGGAACCAACCAATGAGGAATAAAAGCAACTTACAAAAATCAGTTTGTATCCTATTTAATGGATCTTTTGAAGCATTATTATTGTAAAAGAGTAAATATGTCTTTCCTAAAAATGATCATGTATACTTTAAACTTTGGAATCAGAAAATTTTTCTTATGAACATGCTGTGTTAGAAACCAGGGTATTCTTCATTAATTTTGAGAAAAATATCAGAAATGTTATAGTTTAAAAATTAAGCAGTCTCCAGTTATGATTGCCAAGATCAGTGAGAAAAAATAAGGAAGGTTAACAAGAAGAATCACACTAAAAACTTTAATAGGAACGTTGAAAACCTGAAGCCTAATGATATGTCAGCATGCTTTTATAACAAACCAGCACAGATGCCTTTAAGCAATGGGATGTTTGTATGAAGTAATTACTGAGAAGCAAGTTGAGGTGTTAAGTTTGATATATTGTGGTCTTTTCTATCTGTTCCGATCTGCCTCCATGGTAACTGTTGCTCCTTCTCCAGCCTGACTCCCTTCCAGCTCTCAGTATTTTCTTTTATTGGAAAATATTCTTTGTTTGGGTGCAATTTCATTTACGTGTATTTAGTTGGATTTTAAAAACAATAATTCAAAACAGCTATATAAATTATTGATCTTCAGATTATTAGTCTACAGAGAAGTTCATGTTGAGACTTGAATTTTTGGCCCCTTTCACTTTATTGCTTTGCTTGAAATATTAATTCAGTTAAAAAATTGTTTCATAATAACTTTGAACCCTTTAGAGAAAACAACTATCCACTGGTTATACCACTGGCATTATGAGTTACTGGTTCCAAATTTTGCCTTCAGAAAGCTGAGAGGTAAAAGACCCTGAAGAATATTGAATTAATTTTTCATATTAGCCTGCTCAGTATTTTGCTTCTTTAATAATGTATCAATAAAGTGTTTTTAAACTTAATTTCTAATTCTTCTCTCATACTTTCTGCATTTATTGAAAAGTAAATAGCATGCTTCTGTGAAGAGAAGCTGGACTTGCCGGCTCATGACTGAGGCATGAGTCCCTCCTTGGTGACACTGATTACCTTACTCAGCCTCTCTGTTCTTCTGTTTCTCATTTGTACTGTTAACGAGGTAGTGGTTTAGTTACTAAGTTGCTTCTGACTCACTGAGACCCCTGATAGACTCCTCTGTTCATGAAATTTCCAGGCAGGATTATTGGAGTGGATTGTCATTTGCCTTCTCCAGGGAATCTTCTCTATGCAAAGACTGAACCTCAGTCTCCTGCATTGCAAGTGGACTTTTACCAACTGAACCACTGGGGAAGCCCTGTTCTGTTTAGGATGTTCTATCAAATAGAGTGTGTGACAGTTTATAGCACAAAGTAAAACGAGCTCTTGTTATACAAACTGTAGTTCTATTTTGGTTCAAAGGACAAGGGGAAAATTTATGATTATACAGGGTTCTTCAAAAATCATGTATACTTCCCATTTCTTATATTTTTAATGTAATTTTCTGTTATGCAGACATAAATGATATAAGACTATTTATGAACACATTGCAATCAGGACAATTGTTAAAAATTTTTTAACAAAGAAGAATCTTAGTTATACTTTCAATGTCACATGAAATTCAGAAAAACTCTTCTATTACATAATTCAACAAGAAATAAAATAAAAAGGATGTTTGCCATATTCAATTCTGATAAGATTTTCTTCTCTTAGAAGATGTAAATCATGAATTTGAGTATTTTAAAGCATCTGCCTCCAATGCGGGAGACCCGGGTTCGATCCCTGGGTCAGGAAGATCCCCTGGAGAAGGAAATGGTAACGCACTCCAGTATTCTTGCCTGGAGAATCCCATGGATGGAGAAGCCTGGTAGGCTACAGTCCACGGGGTCGCAAAGAGCTGGACATGACTGAGTGACTTCACTTACTTACTTATTACCATTATTAAAAGTAAAACATGCTACATGATGCAAAAGAGAGTTGAGATACTAATTGCCTTTGCTTGTATGATCAAAAAGAAATTACATATAAATCCAGGTCAGTGTGAAGGGAATTTCAGTTCTCTATTAGTCAAGAAAAAAAGTTGTTTTCCACTGCCTCAAAAGCTTTAGACAGGAAACTTAAAAGAGATTCTACATTTTTGGTAGTAATTGAATGGTCATGTAATTTCAGTTTCATCCTATAACTATGTCAGTAAACTTTGGTTATGGGATGGAATAAATTAAAACTATTTAAACTTCACTTCTATTTAATTTCTCCTCCCACAGACAGTTGTATAAAATGTATTTTTATGTTATTATGGAGGAAAATGCAATATTAAAAATTTTATAATATTAAAAATTAACCTTTATTCAGTGAGATATTATATATAAAACATATTCTAATTTTGTTAATTTTATTAAAATATAAAACATTTTATATAGACTATGTAGCAAAATTCTTGAGGAGGTTGGAAAGCAGAGGAGAAAAGTCCATTAAATAATGAGTATTAGTAAAAAACACTTTAGGTAACTGAACAGAAGAAATAAATATATTGATGTCTTTTCTTACATATCTCAGAATGATTAGGTATCCCATACTGCACTGTTGATCTTCTCTGCAAAAATCCATCTTCAGTTCTTTCTGTCTTTAAGTGGAAATAATATCCATTTATTTGCTTAAGCCAGAGATATGTAAGGCATCCTTAACCCCACTTTTTCACCTCTCACACCCTATCAATCAAGTTGTTGATTCTACTGTTAAAATATTTCCCTGTCCACATCTGTCCATTTCTGTTGCCACTGCCTTAATTCAATTCTACTTATTTTTTGCTGTTATGAATACTACTGTGTGAAATTTGTATATACATTTTTGTGTGGACATATGTTTTCATTTCTTTTAGGATATACCTAAGAGTAGAATTGCTTTGTCAAATGCTAACTCTGTTAAACATTTTAACGGACTGTCAAAATGTTTTCTAAAGAGATTCCACCATTTTGTATATCTACCAGTAGTGTATAGGGATTCCAGTTTTTCTACATTCTTACCAGCACTTGTTACTGTCTATCTTTGTGATGATAGCCATCTTCACAGGCACGCAGTAGTATCTCTTTGTGATTTTTGTTTCTCTAATGACTAATGATTTTGAGCATCCTTTCATGTGCTTATTAGACACTTGTTTATCTTCTTAGGAGAAATGTATATTCTGGGATTGATTCTTAAATATTAGCATTCAATCAAGTATCTGTAGGTGTAGAGCAAAAGCTAATCCACAGGACTTGAGATAAACATATGGAAAAAAAAATGACCCTAGGAAAAGAATAATAGTTCAGGAGGAAGACTTCTCACTCTGATGAGCAGCCTGAGACATGTAAGATCTCTTGCAGTCCCCAAAGGAGATGCTCGGAAGATGAAGTGTGAGCAGCAGACAGAATATCTAGGCGTGTAGCTCTAAAGCCTTTCAGTGTGGGGAGGAGAGTTCTGAGACTTGCAGCAGGAGATGGGCAAGACGTCAGAACTTCTGGCTGCTGCACTGGACCGAAAACACGTGCTTTCCAATAAATGTGTGCTATTAGTGTATAAAGGTAGTTTATAAAGTTCTGTTTGCAGTTAACTTATCTTGGAGGCTAAGATAATAGCAGGGGACAGCCTGTATTTGGGGTTTTTTTTCCCAGTGCAGGATGTGGTTATAATTTTCTGTTCTCAAAATAGTGTATATTCCATATTAACACATGCTCTATTAATGTTAAGTATTCATATAATAAGCATGTTTTGGTTTCAAATGTAAAAATTAGCAAGTAAATTTTGCATTGATCTGCATACTGGATTAAGAGCTTAAGCAACGAAAAGTCTGCAACTTCTTAGACAGTAGAATAAAAATAATCCGGTACCAGTGAGCAATTAGGCTCTTTCTGCTGGTCTGGCAGTGAGGGAAGGGGCAAAGCTTCATTCAGGGGTTGGATTTGCTGTGCAACATTAACTTGTTTGATTATAAGAAGTTTTAAATATTAAAAACTGTTAGTAGTGCTTTTTTTTTTTTTCTGTCCAGATTACCTGTCTGTGGTCCCATTCACTAATTTATCCTGCTTGTAAAGCTAGGGCTGAGATTAGAAGCCAGGAAGTGATTCCATTTCCCACTCTCTTAGTACACCCTGTTGCTTATTCTTTTCCAAGATGCACAACAGAGCAATTAAAAATGATAGCCTTTCAGGGACTGTGTCTTGGGCTAAGAGGGGTCACTTAACATCAGTCTTTTGCTAGAATGTTAATCCTATGGAAGAATATCTGCCCTAAAACTGGCAGTAGAGATTGGGGTAAAGTGTAATTGATTTCTCTTTTTCTTGCCTTTATTCACAATACATAATTAATAGGCTTTTTCTCCTTTTTCGTGTTTGGCAGTATTGAATGAACTGGGGAGAAATAAAAGAAAGCTCTGTAAATAAATAAGTGAGCTCAGAAGCAATTTTCTAACACTATATAATAATGATTTTACTCTTAGTACCAGGAATATGTCACCATAGAAAATTTTTATAGCTATCAGAGAACTAATAAGAGGAAAAAAAACACATTTAACTTTGGTGTATAAAATTAATACTAATGATAGTCATCAATAAGAATAATGAAAACTGCATATCATCCATGGATAATTACCTTATGCATAACAACTATCATGAATGTCATTAATATCTGTCAAATTATTACTATAGATTTTATTTGATTACAACACTAAATTATGTTCAGATATGCTCAGGTTCTTCAGTTCTGTTTCTTAAATCTTAAACTTGAACATTCACTCTTTCATCATCATCTCCTTTCCTTCTAGATTAATAGTTCTGGTCAAACTCACTTTAATTCTTTGAACTTCAGTTTGCCCATCAGTAAAATAAACACTGTTACAAAGGGTTATTGTGAAAACTGAATAACATCACAAAGGCAAAGTGTGTGGCAGAGTGGCTGGCTCATGGTAGACACTGAATGAATATTCACTTCTGCGTTTTCCCTGTCTTTTGGTCTTCAGATTCTGACCTTTCAAGTTTACTTCAGTTACTCTCTTGCCTGTATCCATAAGCCTCTCATCTCCTTGTCCTTCTTATAAATTACTTCATATTTCACACACTTCTCTGCTCCTATGCCTGAGTGCTCAGTGTAGCAAAGAAAATTACATGTTGATGGATTGGTCCTCTACAAGTTCAGTTTCATTTGAACTTTCAGTACCCTTTATCTGTTCTCATATAATAATATGTCCTGTGTCCTCCTCAGTCTGAGATTCATACCTTATCATTTCCCCAAATTCATATGTTGAAATCCTAAACTCCTAAGATGATGATATTGGGTAGTGAGCATTTGGGAGGTGCTTACATCATGAGGGTGGAGCTTTTGTGAATCAGATTTATGCTTTGTAGGGGGACGCTCTGCAGAGATCCCTATGTCCTTCCACCATGTGAAGATGCCGTGAAAAGGTGCCAGCTCTGAACCGGGAGAATGCCCAGACTTCCCTGGTGGCTCAGATGGTAAAGCGCCTGTCTACAATGCGGGAGACCTGGGTTCGATCCCTGGGTTGGCAAGATTCCCTGGAGAAGGGAGGAGCCTGGTGTCCGTGGGGTCCCAAAGAGTTGGGCACGACTGGACGACTTCACTTTAGTGGCTAAGATGTGTCCAACTATTTTGCATCCCATGGATGCCAAAATGTGACCATACTGGTGACTTGATCTTAGACTTCTCCGCAGTTATAAGCAATAAATTTCTGTTGTTATAAGAGACCTAGTCTCCTATTTTTCTATAGTAGCCCAAACAGACTAAGTCACCTTCTAGACAATGAATAACCTCACTATCTGATTTACAGAAAAGGTGTGATGCCCTCAAATTGGACTATTATTGGTCAACATGGTTACATTTGCAGAATCCTGTACTTCTTTTATAGGTCTTAGGAATACTAATGCGTGTTTATCCTTTCATTCAGGGTATGTCCTTCAACTTGTGCTTTTAATGCCATGTTTTTATCATTATTCTTTAGGATCTTGCTCTATCAATTTCTCTCCCTCTGTCTCTCTCAATCTTCTGTCTGTTTTTCTGTCCTGAAGCTTGTTTCTTATCTCTAAGCATATTTATATTTCTTGTAAAATTTTATTATATTTTTAATATAAATTTATTTATTTTAATTGGAGGCTAATTACTTTACAATACTGTAGTGGTTTTGCCATACATTGACATGAATCCCCCACAGGTGTACATGTGTTCCCCATCCTGAATCCCCCTGCCACCTCCCTCCCCATACCATCCTTCTGGGTCATCCCAGTGCACCAGCCCTGAGCACCCTGTATCATGCATTGAACCTGGACTGGCAACTCATTTCACATATGATAATATACATGTTTCAATGTCATTCTCTTTTGACTGAGGTACAGTTAATTACAACACTGTATAAATTTTAGGTGTGCAACATAGTGATATGATATATATTCAGTCAGTTCAGTCACTCAGTCATGTTCGACTGTTTGCAGTCCCATGAACTGCAGCATGCCAGGTTTCCCTGCGCATCACCAACTTCCAGAGCTTGCTCAAACTCATGTCTATCAAGTCGGTGATGCCATCCAACCATTTTATCCTCTGTTATGCCTTTGTCCTCCTGCTTTCATTCTTTCCCAGCATCAGGGTCTTTCCAAATGAGTCAGTTTTTTTGCATCAGGCCAACGGATTAGAACTTCAGCTTCAGCATCAGTCCTTCTAACGAATATTCAGGACTTCTTTCTTTTAGGATTGACTAGTTTGATCTCCTTGCAGTTCGAGGGACTCTCGAGTCTGCCCAAATACCACAGTTCAAAAGTATCTTCAGTGCTTAGCTTTCTTTGTAGTCCAATTCTCAGATACATACATGGCTACTGGAAAAACCATTGCCTTGACTAGATGAACCTTTGTCGGCAAAATAATGTCTCTGCTTTTTAAGATGCTCTCTAAATTGGTCATAGCTTTTCTTCCAAGGAGTAAGTGTCTTTTAATTTCATGGCTGCAGTTACCATCTGCAGTGATTTTGGAGCCCCCCAAATAAAGTCTGTCCCTGTTTCCATTGTTTCCTCATCTATTTGCCATGAAGTGATGGGACCAGATGCCATGATCTTAGTTTTTTGAATGTTGAGTTTTTTTTTAATACTTTATTCTACATTACAATACTGTATTTGTTTTGCCATACATTGACATGAATCAGCCACAGGTGTCCACGATCTCCCAATGCTGAAGCCCCCTCCCACCTCCCACCCCATATCATCTCCCTGAATTATCCCATGCACAAGCCCCATGCATCCTGCATCCTGTATTGAACATAGACTGACGCTTCATTCTTACAAGATAGTATACATGTTTCAATGCCATTCTCCCAAATCATCTCCCCCTCTCCCTCTCCCTCTCCCTCAGAGTCCAAAAGTTCGTTCTATACCTCTGAGTCTCTTTTGTTGTCTCACACAGAGGGTCATCATTACTATCCTTCTAAATTCCATATATATGTGTAAGTATACTGTATTGGTGTTTTTCTTTCTGGCTTACTTCACTCTGTATAATCGGCTCCAGTTTCATCCATCTCATTAGAACTGAGTCGAATTTATTCTTTTAAAAAGGGCTGAGTAGTACTCCATTGTGTATATGTACCACAGCTTTCTTATCCATTCATCTGCTGATGGACATCTAGGTTGCTTCCATGTCCTGGCTATTATAAACAGTGCTGCAGTGAACATTGGGGTGCATGTGTCTCTTTCAATTCTGGTTTCCTCAGTGTGTATGCCCAGCAGTGGGATTGCTCGATCATAAGGCAGTTCTATTTGCAATTTTTAAGGAATGTCCACACTGTTTTCCATAGTGGCTGTACGAGTTTGCATTCCCACCAGCAGTGTAAGAGGGTTCCCTTTTCTCCACACCCTCTCCAGCATTTATTGCTTGTAGACTTTTGGATCACAGCCATTCTGACTTGTGTGAAATGGTACCTCATTGTGGTCTTGATTTGCATTTCTCTGATAATAAGTGATGTTGAGCATCTTTTCATGTGTTTGTTAGCCATCCGTATGTCTTCTTTGGAGAAATGCCTATTTAGTTCTTTGGCCCATTTTTTGATTGGTTCGTTTATTTTCCTGGAGTTGAGCTGCATAAGTTGCTTGTATATCTTTGAGATTAGTTGTTTGTCAGTTGTTTCATTTGCTATTATTTTCTCCCATTCAGAAGGCTGTCTTTTCACCTTGCTTATAGTTTCCTTTGTTGTGCAGAAGCTTTTAATTTTAATCAGATCCCATTTGTTTATTTTTGCTTTTATTTCCAGTATACTGGGAGGTGGATTATAGAGGATCCTGCTGTGATTTATGTCGGAGAGTGTTTTGCCTATGTTTTCCTCTAGGAGTTTTATAGTTTCTGGTCTTACATTTAGATCTTTAATCCATTTTGAATTTATTTTTGTGTATGGTGTTAGAAAGAGGTCTAGTTTCATTCTTTTACAAGTGGTTGACCAGTTTTCCCAGCACCACCTATTAAAGAGACTGTCTTTACTCCATTGTATATTCTTGCCTCCTTTGTCGAAGATAAGGTGTCCATAGGTGTGTGGGTTTATCTCAGGGCTTTCTACTTTGTTCCATTGATCTACATTTCTGTCTTTGTGCCAGTACCACACTGTCTTAATGACTGTGGCTTTGTAGTAGAGCCTGAAGTCAAGCAAGTTGATTCCTCCAGTTCCATTCTTCTTTCTCAAGATTGCTTTGGCTATTTGAGGTTTTTTGTATTTCCATACAAATCTTGAGATTATTTGATCTAGTTCTGTGAAAAATACTGCTGGTAGCTTGATAGGAATTGCATTGAATCTGTAGATTGCTTTGGGTAGTATACTCATTTTCACTATATTGACTCTTCCGACCCATGGGCATGGTATATTTCTCCATCTATTAGTGTCCTCTTTGATTTCTTTCATCAGTGTTTTATAGTTTTCGATATATAGGTCTTTAGTTTCTTTAGGTAGGTATATCCCTAAGTATTTTATTCTTTTCGTTGCAATGGTGAATGGGATTGTTTCCTTGACTTCTTTTTCTACTTTCTCATTATTAGTGTATAGGAATGCTAGGGATTTCTGAGTGTTGATTTTATATCCTGCAACTTTACTATATTCGTTGATTAGCTCTAGTAGTTTTCTGGTCGAGTCTTTAGGATTTTCTATGTAGAGGATCATGTCGTCTGCAAACAGTGAGAGTTTTACTTCTTCTTTTCCAATTTGGATTCCTTTTATTTCTTTTTCTGCTCTGATTGCTGTGGCCAAAACTTCCAGCATGATATTGAATAGTAGTGGTGAAAGTGGACACCCTTGTCTTGTTCCTGACCTTAGGGGAAATGGTTTCAATTTTTCACCATTGGGGATAATGTTAGCTGTGGGTTTGTCATATATAGCTTTTACTATGTTGAGATATGTTCCTTCTATTCCTGCTTTCTGGAGAGTTTTTATCATAAATGGATGTTGAATTTTGTCAAAGGCTTTTTCTGCATCTATTGAGATAATCATATGATTTTTATTTTTCAGTTTGTTAATGTGATGAATTACATTGATTGATTTGCGGATATTGAAGAATCCTTGCATCCCTGGGATAAAGCCCACTTGGTCATGGTGTATGATCTTTTTAATGTGTTGCTGGATTCTGATTGCTAGGATTTTGTTGAGGATTTTTGCATCTATGTTCATCAGTGATATTGGCCTGTAGTTTTCTTTTTTGTGGTGTCTTTGTCAGGTTTTGGTATTAGGGTGATGGTGACCTCATAGAATGA
This sequence comes from Nanger dama, assembly GCA_917880005.1. Taxonomy (NCBI): domain Eukaryota; kingdom Metazoa; phylum Chordata; class Mammalia; order Artiodactyla; family Bovidae; genus Nanger; species Nanger dama. The sequence goes on from CAKJTW010000010.1 coordinate 10,657,380, forward strand.
GTTTGGAAGTTTACCTTCCTCTGCAATTTTCTGGAATAGCTTCAGTAAGATAGGTGTTAGCTCTTCTCGAAATTTTTGGTAGAATTCAGCTGTGAAGCCGTCTGGACCTGGGCTTTTGTTTGCTGGAAGATTTCTGATTACAGTTTCAATTTCCATGCTTGTGATGGGTCTGTTAAGATTTTCTATTTCTTCCTGGTTCAGTTTTGGAAAGTTGTACTTTTCTAAGAATTTGTCCATTTCTTCCAAGTTGTCCATTTTATTGGCATATCATTGCTGATAATAGTCTCTTTGTATTTCTTTGTATTTCTTTGTATTTCTTTGTATTTCTGTGTTGTCTGTCGTGATCTCTCCATTTTCATTTCTAATTTTATTGATTTGATTTTTTTTCTCTTTGTTTCTTGTTGAGTCTGGCTAATGGTTTGTCAATTTTATTTATCCTTTCAAAGAACCAGCTTTTTGCTTTGTTGATTTTTGCTATGGTCTCTTTTGTTTCTTTTGCATTTATTTCTGCCCTAATTTTTAGGATTTCTTTCCTTCTACTAACTCTGGGGTTCTCTATTTCTTCCTTTTCTAGTTGCTTTAGGTGTAGAGTTAGGTTATTTATTTGACTTTTTCTTGTTTCTTGAGGTATGCCTGTATTGCTATGAACTTTCCTCTTAGGACTGCTTTTATAGTCCCATAGGTTCTGTGTAGTTGTGTTTTCATTTTCATTCGTTTTGATGCATAATTTGATTTCTTTTTGATTTCATTTGTGATTTGTTGATTATTCAGAAGGGTGTTGTTCAGCCTCCAAATGTTGGAATTTTTAATAGCTTTTCTCCTGTAATTGAGATCTAACCTTAGTGCATTATGGTCAGAGAAGATGCTTGGAATAATTTCCATTTTTTTGAATTTATCAAGGTTAGATTTATGACCCAGGATGTGATCTATCCTGGAAAAGGTTCCGTGTGCACTTGAGTAAAAGCTGAAATTCATTGTTTTGGGGTGAAATGTCCTATAGATATCAATTAGGTCTAACTGGTCTATTGTATCGTTTAACGTTTGCGTTTCTTTGTTAATTTTCTGTTTAGTTGATCTGTCCGTAGGTGTGAGTGGGGTATTAAAGTCTCCCACTATTATTGTGTTATTATTAATTTCCCCTTTCATGCTTGTTAGCAATTGTGTTACATATTGCGGTGCTCCTTGTTGGATGCATATATATTTATAATTGTTATATCTTCTTCTTGGATTGATCCTTTAATCATTATGTAGTGGCCTTCTTTGTCCCTTTCCATAGCCTTTGTTTTAAAGTCTATTTTATGGGATATGAGTATTGCTACTCCTGCTTTCTTGTGGTCTTTATTTGCATGGAATATCTTTTTCCAGCCCTTCACTTTCAGTCTGTATGTGTCCGTTGTTTTGAGGTGGGTCTCTTGTAAGCAGCATATATAGGGATCTTGTTTTTGTATCCATTCCCCCAGTCTTTGCCTTTTGGTTGGGGCATTCAACCCATTTGCATTTAAGGTAATTATTGATAAGTATGCTCCTGTTGCCATTTACTTTATTGTTTTGGGTTTGGGTTTATACGTCCTTTTTGTGTTTCCTGTATAAAGTCTATCCTTTAGTATTTGTTGGAGAGCTGGTTTGGTGGTGCTGAATTCTCTCAGCTTTTGCTTGTCTGTAAAACTTTTGATTTCTCCTTCATATTTGAATGATATCCTTGCTGGGTACAGTAGTCTTGGCTGAAGGTTATTATCTCTCATCACTTTAAGTATGTCTTGCCATTCCCTCCCTAGCCTGAAGAGTTTCTATTGAAAGATCTGCAGTTATTCTTATGGGGATCCCCTTGTGTGTTATTTGTTGCTTTTCCCTTGCTGCTTTTAATATTTGTTCTTTGTGTTTGGTCTTTGTTAGTTTGATTAGTATATGTCTTTGGGTGTTCCGCCTTGGGTTTATCCTGTTTGGCACTCTCTGGGTTTCTTGGACTTGGGTGATTATTTCCCTCCCCATTTTTGGGAAGTTTTCAACTATTATCTCCTCAAGTATTTTCTCATGGTCTTTCTTTTGTCTTCTTCTGGGACTCCTATAATTAAAATGTTGGAGCGTTTCATATTGTCTTGGAGGTCTCTGAGTTTGTCCTCATTTCTTTTAATTCGTCTTTCTTTTTCCCTCACTGATTCATTTATTTCTACCATTCTATCTTCTATTTCACTAATCCTATCTTCTGCCTCTGATATTCTACTATTTGTAGCGTCCAGAGTTTTTCTGATCTCATTTATTGCATTATTCATTATATGTGGACTCTTTTTATTTCTTCTAGGTCCTTGTTAAAGCTTTCTTGCCTCTTCTCAATCCTTGTCCCCAGGCTATTTATCTGTGATTCCATTTTGATTTCAAGGTTTTGGATCATTTTCACTATCAGTATTCGGAATTCTTTCTCATGTAGATTCCCTATCTCTTCCTCTTTTGTTTGGTTTGGTGGGCATGTCTCCTGTTCCTTTACCTGCTGGGTATTCCTCTGTCTCTTCATCCTGGTTATATTGCTGCGTTTGTGGTGGCTTTTCTGTATTCTGGGAATTTGTGGAATTCTCTTTCTTATAGAGCTTCCTCTCTGTGTTTGGGGTTATATCAGTGGCTTGTCAAAGTTACTTGATTAGAGAGGCTTGTGTTGAAGTTCTGGTGGGTGGAGTTGGATTTCCTCTCTCTGGAGTGTTGTGAAGTGTCAAGTAATGAGTTCTGGGACGTCAATGGTTTTGGAGTATTTTGAGCTGCCTGTGTATTGAAGCTCAGGGGCTTGTTCTTGTGTTGCTAGAGAATTTGCGTGGTATGTCTTGTTCTGGAACTTATTGGCTCTTGGGCGGTGCTCAGTTTCAGTATAGGTATGAAGGCATTTGATGAGCTCTTATTGGATAATGTTCCCTGTATTCAGGAATTCTTTGATGATCTCAGGATTTGGGCTTACACCTCCTGATTCTGGTTTTCAGATTTATTTTTGCAATAGCCTCATGATTTCTCTATCTATTCAGCACTAATATTAAAACATCTGGGTTAATGATGATAGGTTTCTCCACTTTGAGGGTCGTCCCTAGAGGATCGCTGAGTTACTTGGAGGAAAGAAGAGGGAGGGGGGTAGTTAGAGGTAAGTGGAATGGGATGAGGTGGAATCAAAAGAGGAAAAAGCAAGCTAGCCCGTAACCACTTTCTTGTGTGTGCTCCAAAGTCTAGACCTCTCAGAGGTGGTCACAGAGTTATACATGGAAGAGGAGAGGGAGGAAGTAGATAGAAGTGGACAGGAGGATAAAAGAGGGAGATGCAAAGGAGGGATACAGATCCGGCCCGTGACCAGATCCCTGAGAATTCTCCACCTTCTGGAGCAGGCAGAGATTCATAGAGTTGGGTAGAGCAGAGGAGGAGGAGGGAGGAGACAAAAGCCACCTGGTGGAGAAAAGAGAGATTTCAAAGGGGGAGAGAGTGGTCAAGCCAGTATTCTCGCACTCATGTAAAACTGGGTACTGAAGATTAGGTTTTTAAAAGTACAAAATTGGCAACAAATACCAAAATGCTGAGATTAAAAATCTGGAGTAGAGATTGGATTTTCAAAGATAAAATATTAAAGATAAGAAGAAGAAGGAGAGAAAAATTAAAAAAATTGAGAAAAAAATAAAATAAAAGACTCCAGAATTATTAAAAGACAACTTCTTCCACCAATAGGACTATATACGGTGTTTGCTTTAAAGATAGGGTTTTTTTTTTTTTGAAAAGTAATAACAGGTTATAAAAATAATAAATATAAATATAGAAGACTTAAAAATTTAAGCAAGTTTAGAAAAAAAGAAAAAAATTTTTATAAGAAAAAAATTCTTTAAAAAAAAAAATCACACTTCCACATCATTCCCTCCTCCTCCCCCAAAAAATTGATCATAAAAGTAGTAATGGTATATCTGGTGCTTTCTTTGTCATTGTGGACTGTGTGAGGTCACTACCAAGGCAGTTCCCTCTGCTTGACTTCCTCTGTTTGCTGGTCTCTTCCGTGTCTGATTTCCGTCTTGACACAAGGAGGGTGGTGGTGGACTCTGCACTGGGCTTGCCCCTTCTCGCTCCTTGGGATAACCTTGTGGGTCCTGCCCTATGCTTCATGCACTTCCCCGGTCTATGCCGCTCAGGTTTGGTGCTCAGGACTGGTGGTCAGGAAGCCCTCCGAGACTTGGATTTGGTTGAACAGGGGCTTTGTTCCCTTCCCAGGTCCAAGTGGCTAGGGAGTTTGGCGTGCGCTATTGCGACTTCTGGGCTTCCGGGTTGCTCAATTTTCTGGGAGCTCCACTGGGGCTCTTTCTCAGGCAGATGATGACTGTTCAGAGCCCCCAGCAGTCTCAATAGCAAAGAAACCTGCTTTCAATTTGGTAGGTAATGTCTCTCTTGAGCTGCGGTTGCCCCCTTCCAGCACTTAAGGCTCTGGCTGCCTGTCGCTGGAGGGTGATAGTCTGCAGCCGGCTATTGCCGATCAGTCGTTTGTTCTGTGTGCGGGCCTGTCGGTGTCTTATGTTCGTGCGTTTCTCACGTTAGCTATCCCACAGTCTGGTTTGCTAGACCAAGATAGTTCTTTCTAGCCATGTGCGGACCCGATTCTGGCCCCGTTATGCCCCAGTTCTTGAGAAAAGCCCTGCAGCCTATGTCTCCCGTGGCCCAATTCTTAGAAAGCACTGTCGCGGGCGCGCTCCTCCCTGCCCAACCCCCACTGCTGTCGGACGCAGGTGTTTGCACTGCTTATCCGCTGGGGGTTATACTGTTGAATTCGTAATCTGTTGGTTTTGATTATTTATTTATTTATTCTTCCTTCCTGTTATGTTGCCCTCTGTGCTTCCAGGTCTCGCCCCATACACAGCTGTGAGAATGTTCCCCAATTTTAGGAAATCTCTCTTTTAAGAGTCTCTTCCTGGGACAGAATTCCCTTCCCGGGACGGGATTCCCTTCCCGGGACGGGGCTCCCTCCCTACCTCCTTTGTCTCTATCTTCGTCGTATATATTAATTCCTACCTGGTTTTGAAGCCAATGATCTGCTTTGCTGGATGCCTGATGTCCTCTGCCAGCAGTCAGAAGTTGTTTTGTGGAATTTACTCAGTGTTGAAATGTTCTTTTGATGGAGTAGTTAGGGAGAAAGTGTTCTCCCCCATCCTATTCCTCTGCCTTCTTTTTTTTTCCCTCCCTGAAAGTTGAGTTTTAAGCCAATTTTTCCACTCTCCTCTTTCACTTTCATCAAGAGTCTCTTCAGGTCCTCTTCACTTTCTGTCATAAGGGTGGTGTCATCTGCATGTCTGAGACTGATATTTCTTCTGGAAATCTTGTTTCCAGCTTGTGTTTCATCCAGGCCAGCATTTTGCATGATGTACTTTGTATAAGTTAAATAAGCAGAGGGACAATATATAGCCTTGATATACTCTTTTCCCACTTTGGAACCAGTCTGTTGTTCCATGTCAAGTTCTAACTTTTTCTTCTTGACCTGCATAAAAGTTTCTCAGGAGGCAGGTAACATGGTCTGATATTCCCATCTCTTGAAGAATTTTCCACAGTTTGTTGTTATTCACACAGTCAAAGGCTTTGGCATAGTCAATAAAGCAGAAGTAGATGCTTTTCTGAATGCTTTTTCTATGATTCAATGGATGTTGGCAATTTGATATAGGTGCATGTATATGTGTATATATATAAATATATATATATAATATAAATATAAATGCTGGGCTGTGTTTTTTACATATTGAAGGTTTATTACAACTCTTAAGTCTATCGGTACCATTTTTCTAAAGCATTATTTTTTATTTAGGGTATGTACATTTTTAAGACAAGACTGTTGTAAACTTATCAGATTACAATATAGTGTAAACATACCTTTTATATGCACTGGGAAACAAAAGAATTTTTTTTGTGTGACTTGCTTTAGTGTTGTCGTCTGGAACCAAACCCCTGCAATATCTTGAAAGTATGCCTGTATGTGTGTGTGTGTGTGTGTGTGTGTGTGTGTGTGTGTATGATATATATATGTATAGATGTATGTGTATATGATATATGTATATATGTTATATATATGATATATATGTATATACATGTTATATATATGATATATGAACCACAATAAATCTAGTGGTTAACTTCTATCACTACACATAGTTATAAATGTTTTTCTTGTGATGAGAACTTTTAAGATTTACACTCTTAACAGCTTTCAAATATACATTACAGTTAGAACTGGACATGGAACAACAGACTGGTTCCAAATAGGAAAAGGAGTATATCAAGGCTGTATATTGTCACTCTGCTTAGTTAACTTATATGCTGAGTACATCATGAGAAATGCTGGGCTGGAAGAAGCACAAGCTGGAATCAAGATAGCTGGGAGAAAATTATCAATAACCTCAGATATGCAGATAATACCACCCTTATGGCACAAAGTGAAGAGGAACTCAAAAGCCTCTTGATGAAAGTGAAAGAGGAGAGTGAAAAAGTTGGCTTACAGCTCAACATTCAGAAAACGAAGATCATGGCATCTGGTCCCATCACTTCATAGGAAATAGATGGGGAAACAGTGTCAGACTTTATTTTTTGGGCTCCAAAATCACTGCAGATGGTGATTGCAGCCATGAAATTAAAAGACGCTTACTCCTTGAAAGGAAAGTTATGACCAACGTAGATAGCATATTCAAAAGCAGAGACATCTGTCTAGTCAAGGCTATGGTTTTTCTGGTGGTCATGTGAAAGTTGGACTGTGAAGAAAGCTGAGCACTGAAGAATTGATCTTTTGAACTGTGGTGTTAGAGAAGACTCTTGAGAGTCCCTTGGACCACAAGGGGATCCAACCAGTCCATTCTAAAGGAGATCAGTCCTGGGTGTTCTTTGGAAAGACTGATGCTAAAGCTGAAACTCCAATATTTTGGCCACCTCATGTGAAAAGTTGACTCATTGGAAAAGACTCTGATGCTGGGAGGGACTGGGGAGAAGGGGACGACAGAGGAGAGATGGCTGGATGGCATCACTGACTCGAAGGACATGAGTTTGGGTGAACTCCAGTAGTTAGTGATGGACAGGGAGGCCTGGTGTGCTGCTATTGCTGCTATTCATGGGGTCGCAAAGAGTCAGACACGACTGAGTGACTGAACTGAACTGATTGTTTACTATAGCTACTGTGCTACACTTTACATCCCCAAGACTTATTTCTTATAACTGGAATTTATACCTTTTGACCACCTTCACTCATTTCACACATCTTCCTGACAACCTCCAATCTGTTCTTTGTAGCTATGATTTTTTGTTTTCAATTCCACATGTAAAAAGATCATACTGTATTGGCCTTTCTCAGTCTGATTTATTTCACTTAGCATAATGTCCTCAGGGTCTGTCCACATTGTAGCAAGTGGGAGGATTTCTTTCTTTTATGGCTGAATAATAGTCCATGTACACATGTATCTATTCATCATTCATGGTTTCTTTATCTATTTACCTGTTAATGGACTTAGGTTTATTTCATATCTTGACTGTTGTAAATCATGTATAGGGGTGCAGATATCAGATATCTTTATGAGTTAGTGACTTTGTTTCCTTTGGATATATACCCAGAATGGAAATTCCTGGATAATACAGTTGTTCTATTTTTAATTTTTTGAGGAAACTCCATACTGTTTCTGTAGTGGCTGCACCAAGGTACTTTCCCACCAGCATCACACAAGTGTTCATTTTTCTCTGTATTCTTGACAACATTGCTTTTTCCCCCTACTCTTTGTTCAGATTGTCTACTTGCTTAGAGGGTGGCTGTTGTGAAGTATTGATATATAGCAATTCTTAATGCCATTAAAAAGAATTTTCTAGAGCATGACAGTGATCTTGTATATTCTTCATTATGACTTGTTACATCTTTAATTACAAAATATTAGAGGAGCACAACTAAAGTTTAGGCTTCCTGTTGTGAAATGATTAAATTATTTTATAGCTAGATAACAAAAGTTTCTTTTGATTGTCAAAACATTGACTCTGTTGTTGACGCTGTTCTTATGGCAACTTTTTAAGACATTTTGATAAATTAGTCCTTATATTTTATGTTTTTCCTAAAAATCCTAAAAATTGTTGTGCTTTTAAATAAATTGTAGAAGGAAATGGCAACGCACTCCAGTATTCTTGCCTGGAGAATCCCATGGATGGAGGAGCCTGGTGGGTACAGTCCACGGGGTCACTAAAAGTTGGACATGACTGAGCGACTTCACTTTCACTTTATATTAGTAATTGCTATGCTTTTAAATATTGCTTATACTAGTAATTATATCTTGTGTTTAAAAAGCATATTCGTGTCTTGTCTCACCTGACAATTTGTTTTACTTTTTACTTTCCCTGATCAGATCCTAAGTTCTTAATAATAAAACTGTTAAGTTGTCTTTCCTGCTTGAATTCCCTATGTGTTTTTTTGGAGTGGCCACCATGGAACACAAAGATTTGCTTTCTCACTCTGTAAAGAAGAAGCATAATAGAAATAATTAGGTTTGCTTTGGCCTTCTTCCAATGCAATTTATTTGAAACATTTGTGATTACCAAATTTGACATGGAAGAAAGACTGGTGAATCACTATAAAAGTAGCCTTTTAAGTTTAATTATGTATAAGGAAAAATATTGATGTGAATGTATTTCAGTGATTGTATGTTTAAGTTAAAGGAGACATATTCATGTTCATGCATAAATACTGGGAAAATATCTATCTCTAAAGTGATTTTCTTTCTAGGTTTCATCAATCAGGCATAATCATAGTACTTACATAATACAAACCCAAAGTCCTACCAGTTTTTCAAGGTTGGCATATTCAAAATAAGTCCTTACTCCCATGGCAATCGTTGACTTCATTCTTGTAAATTGATTGTGTGTTGTAACTTGAGAGAAGATTCTACTCTTCAATTCTGTGAGTGCTGATTAACATAATGCATTAGCCAGAGCTGTTAGTATTATAACCATAACAGGGATAAACTGACTACATTAAAAATCAGCACTGATGAGAAAACTTTGAAGAAAACTTCAAAAGGTGTTTCTTTTCCTGCCTACAACATAATCTTGCAGAACTATAAAGCTGAGGCCTCCACAGGGAGGTCCTTTTGAGCACCTCCAAGCACATTTTATTCTATTGCCTTTGGCAATGAGATATAACAATGTTTTGCTTACTGTATATTTATCATCAAGGTGGGTCAAACCTTTCCCTTGTTTTAAAGCCACAATGTTAACAGTAAAAAAAAAAAAAAGTTTCTTGGCCTTATGTTTCCCATTGGGAGAATGTCTACCTACCCTTCCAGTGACTGTGGGAGTGGATGTTACTGTCACAGTCATTAAAGAATGCTGCAGAAGCTTATCTACTAGCTAGAAACTACATTGTTCTTATCACCATAGTCTTCTGAAAAAGTGAAAGGAAAAATGGCTTTTAAAAAAAATGCAAGCCTCCAAATTCACCAAGCAGCTTCAACTATTTTGACCCAAGGTGCTCATTTAGCACTGACATTTCATTCTGTTCCTTCAGAATCACAAATGTTGTCACCAAATGCACTTGTGGCAGCTCACACTTAACTAGACTGAGAACTTCAGTTTCCATGGTAGATTTTGTCTTATTCTATGTAGATATAACTTCCCTGGTGGCTTAGACAGTAAAGCGTCTGTCTACAATGTGGGAGACCCGGTTCGATCCGTGGGTTGGGAAGATCCCCTGGAGAAGGAAATGGCAATCCACTCCAGTACTATTGCTTGGAAAATCCCATGGACAGAGGAGCCTGGTAGGCTACAGCCCATGGAGTGGCAAAGAGTCGGACACAACTGAGCGACTTCCCTTCACTATGCAGATATAGCTAAATATTGTCAAGGTAATAGTCTCAAAATATCATCACCAAAAGGGAAACTTAAAAATATTTATAAATGAATGACAATGAATGTATTACTTGTTGATATTTATAGGATAATGTTAAAATAGTTCTTAGAGGTTAATTTATAACCTCAATTGCTTAGACTAAAGAAAGAAAAAAAGTTATATCTTAAGTCAGGAATCAAGAAAGGAACAAAAGTAGGAACAAAGCAAAATAAAAATGAGTAGAAAAAATTAAAAAGAAATGTTAGAAATAATAGGTTCAAAAACCTGGAAGATAGTTATTGGAAAATATAATTGTGTATAAATCTTTGTCAAGATTGATCAAGGAATGAAGAGAAAAAGCACAGATAATAGTTGCACTACGAAAAGACAACATGAGTGACATATTTTCAGATTAATAAAATAAATCTTAGAAGTCTGTGAACAAGTTTATGCCAATACATTTGAGAACGTGGATGAAATAGAAAATTTTATAGTAAATATAAATTAAGAAGCCTGAACATAAGATAGAAATTCAAGTAAACCAATAAAAATAAATAAGTAATCAAAATCTCACTCAACAAAGGATGCCATATAACTGGATGGTCTTACAGATAAATATTATCAAACTTAAAAAATGATATTTCACATATGCACACACACACACATATAAATTGATATAATTCACATAATTCACATATATGACACCACCCTTATGGCAAAAGTGAAGAAGAACTAAAGAGCCTCTTGATGAAAGTGAAAGAGTAGAGTGAAAAAAGTTGGCTTAAAGCTCAACATTCAGAAAACTAAGATCATGGCATGCGGTCCCATCACTTCAAGGCAAATAGTTGGGGAAACAGTGGAGACAGCAGCTGACTTTATTTTGGGGGCTCCAAAATCACTGCAGATGGTAACAGCAGCCATGAAATTAAAAGACACTTACTCCTTGGAAGGAAAGTTATGACCAACCTAGACAGCATATTAAAAAGCAGAGATATTACTTTGCCAACAAAGGTCCATCTAGTCAAAACTATAGTTTTTCCAATAGTTATTTATGAATCTGGGAGTTGGAATATAAATAAAGCTAAGTGCTTTTGAACTGTGGTGTTGGAGAAGACTCTTGAGAGTCCCTTGGACTGCAAAGGAGATCCAATCAGTCCATTCTAAAGGAGATTGGTCCTGGTGTTCATTGGATGGACTGATGTGAAGAGCTGACTCATCTGAAAAGACCCTGATGCTGGGAATGATTGAGGGCAGGAGGAGAAGGGGATGACAGAGGATGAGATGGTTGGATGGCATCACTGACTCAATGGACATGGGTTTGGGTCAACTCTGGGAACTGGTGATGGACAGGGAGGCCTGGTGTGCTTCGGTTCATGGAGTAGCAAAGAGTTGGACATGACTGAGTAACTGAATTGAACTGAACTGACATATAAGATCATGTAAGTTAAGATGTAAAATGCTGATTCATGTCAGTGTATGGCAAAACCAATATAGTATTGTAAAGTAGAATAAAAATAAAATTAAAAATAATAAAAAATAAAATGCTTAGAACTGAAAAAAAAGATGTAAAATGTGTTTATTTAATACATTTTTGTAGTGTAATATGATTACCACTGTAGAGATAGCTAACACCTCTATCACAACACACAATTGTCATTTATTTTTTGTGGAGAAAGTACTTAAGACCTAGTCTCAGTAATTTTCAAGTATATAAAACAATATTATTAGCTATAATCATTATACTGTGCATTAGATCCCCAGTACTTATTCATCATCTAACAGTAAATTTGAAAAAGATATGTCTAATATTTTAGTTATGAATATATATCCATATGTGTATATATATATATTCTTTTCAGAGTAGAAATAGGGCAAAAACTAAAGTCATTTTATGAGGTTACTGTTACTTTGATCAGAGAAGGCAATGGCAACCCACTCCAGCACTCTTGCCTGGAAAATCCCATGGGCAGAGGAGCCTGGTGGGCTGCAGTATACGGGGTGGCGAAGAGTCAGACACAGTTGAGCGACTTCACTTTCACTTTTCACTTTCATGCATTTGAGAAGGAAATGGCAGCCCACTCCAGTGTTCTTGCCTGGAGAATCCCAGGGACAGGGGAGCCTGGTGGGCTGCCGTCTATGGGGTTGCACAGAGTTGGACACGACTAAAGTGGCATAGCAGCAGCAGCAGCTTTACTTTGATACAAAAACTGAATAAATGTAGTACAAGGAAATAAAATTATAGATCAATCTCATTTCTGAACTGCAATAGATTCAAAGTATCTACTCACAGCTCATATTCATTCAGCATTATGTAAAAATCATTACATCTCAATCCAATGAAACATAACAGAAATGCAAGAAATTTTCAACATCATAGATTGAGAAGGGTAAGGGATCACTTCTGTGATGCAGAAAAATGAATTGATAAATTTAACATTCTTCAGGAGAAAATCACTAGCAAATTAAGAAAGGAAATTAACTTTGCTACCCTTTAAAATTATTATAAATTGTTTTTATATTAAGCATAATTATGGTAAAATTGCAGAAGAATTCTCAGTAAAGTCAAGAACAAGACAAAATGCTATCATTTCTTTCTTCAGTCCTTTTAATAGATGTCTTAACCAATGCAATAACAAAGCAAATGAGATACAATTTTGAAACAAAAATGTGTCCATTTCTTTTATTTTCAGAATCTACAATTATTTCTGTAGAAAATCCTAAAGAATCTATTAAAACTATGGGCTTAGTAATTTCCTGAAGACAAGGCAACATACAAAAAAATGATAACTCTATATACCAAAAATTGCTAACCAGAATATATAATATGCAAAAAAATTATATTTAAAATAACATAGGGCTTCCCTGGTGGCTTAGTGGTAAAGAGTCCTGGGAGCCAAAACTACTAAGCCCGTGTGCTGCAACCATTGAACCCCATGCACTCTGGTGTCTGCTCCACAACAAGAGAATCCCCTGCAATGTGAAGTCCTCCCATGGAAATCAAGAGGAGTCCCTGCTTCTTGCCACTAGAGTAAAGCCCACATAGTACTGAAGACTCAGCACAGCCACAAAGGAAAACAAAAAGATAAACAAAATTTAAAAAGACATGCCCACAAAAGTTGTAGCATACTATTTCAGACTGAATATTAAGAAAATTATTTAAAAAATAACAAAAAATTTAGAAGATAATAGGACCACACCTAACAGTGTGCAAAATGTATATGGAGAAACATAAAATCATACTGAAGGGTGAAAAAAATAAGCAGTGTTTATCCACTATGTTAAAAAATTCATCCCTTCTCAGGTTATAATCAAATAAGATTAAAATGAGAAAATTTCTCCAGGAAGGGTTTCAAGCTGTCCCTTATTAACATAGAAGGGAAAACAGTCAAGAATACGTAAATAATTCTGGAGATGACTGAAGTCAAGAATCTTTCCCTACTAATTTTCATGATATTTAAGTCTATAGAAATACAATTGTACCTTGTTGTTACAAGAATAGTCCTAAAAATCTAATAGAGAGAGACCAGAATCAGTATTATGCACAAATATATATAAAGTGATATTAACAGAGATCTGTTAATCTCTCTGTTAACAGAGATAGATGGCATCAGTGACTTGATGGACATGAGTTTGGGTAAGCTCTGAGATTTAGTGATGGATAGGGAAGCCTGATGTGCTGCAGTCCATGGAGTCAAAGAGTCAGACATGACTGAGTGACTGAACTGAACTGAACAGAGATGTGAATGTAAACACATCAGTGGAACTACAAATAAGAGGAAAGAACATCTAGTCATTATGTGGTGCCTGGATAATTCATCATCTATGTTTTAAAAAAAGACACAATTATCTCAAGCTAAAGCAAAGGAATTTTCCAAGTGGATTAAAGCTTTCAATGTGAATTTTTTTCTTCAAACATTTAAAAGAAAATATCTTGAGAGTCCCTTGGACAACAAAGAGATCAAACCAGTCCATTCTAAAGGAAACCAACCTTGAACATTCATTGGAAGGGTTGATGCTGAAGCTGAAGCCCTAATAATTTGGCCACCTATTGCTGAAGAACAAACTCACTGGAAAAGACCCAGATGCTGGGAAAGATTGAGGGCAGGAGGAAAAGGGGTCAGTAGAGGATGAGACGGTTGGATGACATCGTGACTCAATGGACATGAATTTGAGCAAATGCTTGGGAGATGGTGAAGGGTAGGGAAACCTGGTATGCTGTAGTCCATGGGGCTGCAAAGTCAGACACAATTTACCGGCTAAATAACAACAACAATAAATGAATATCTTTGTGATATCAAATTCTGGAGATTGGTTAGCTCTGAGATGCTGCTACTGCTAAGTCACTTCAGTCGTGTCCAACTCTGTGTGACCCCATAGACAGCAGCCCACCAGGCTCCCCCATCCCTAGGGTTCTCCAGGCAAAAACACTGGAGTGGGTTGCCATTTCCTTCTCCAATGCATGAAAGTGAAAAGTGAAAGGGAAGTCACTCAGTCGTGTCCGACTCTTCAGCGACCCCATGGACCGCAGCCTACCAGGCTCCTCTGTCCATGGGATTTTCTAGGCAAGAGTATTGGAGTGGGGTGCCAATAGTTGGATGCAAAAGTTTATGTGGAGAAGCATACATATCATTTTAACCAAGTTAATATTCTTTTATTCTAGAATTTTAAACTGATATAATCTAATACAAATTATAGTTCAAGCTATGATGATTTTTTCATTATATTATTTGCATTTTTCTGTATGTTTGAAACATTTAAAATAATAAAATAATGTACCAATCTGAGATTGCTTTGTAAATAAGAAGAATAATTTTGTTTCTATAATTGGGTAATTCTTTTTAACCAGTGAGATATAATTAAGGCCAAAGGTGAAAAGGTAGCAACTGTAGCTTTAAAATAGTCACCTTTTAAAAAATAGAACAAACACATATACACCATATGATAGCAGCTTTCAGGAAATTATAGCATTGCCCTGTTATTTATCTTTCAATTGTAATATAATCTATAATTATTTATTGACCAGGCACCAGAAATGTTGAACATAGGAAAAAGGTAAATATTTTGAAGTTTATTGTAGCAGATAAAATTTAAATATGAGAAGTACATAAGCAATTCATAGCTTATACATTATATAGGCTGATGTTAGCCTGTGAATTGTAACCCTATGAATACATTAATGTTTCTTTTGTCTTTTCATTCAGAAATTTAAGGTGAAATAATATTTTTTTAGTTTAAATTACATGTGCATGATAGGGATGTTAATTTTCTCTTCAACCAATTCTTCTGAAGTGGATCATAAAATCTATGTCATGAATTTTCTCTTTAAAATGTATTTTTCTGGGGCAAAAGAATTAGATCCAAAAATATAGGTATTAGATATTTCAGATAACTGCTATTCAAATAACAGTTTACTACACCCACTTTTAATGCATCTTAATTTTTTCATATTTATTAACAAAATATTGGGAAGGAGAGAAAACAAATGAAATTTTAGGGAAATAATGGCACATTCCAAGGATTGTGTCTTCAAACTGACTGTCAAATACAAATCTTCACGCGTAAATATGTGCATTTCAGCTTTGCTATCTCACCATTTGTGTGGGTCAGGAGGCCAGCATGGTTTCACTGTGCCCTCTGCTCTTAGTCTCACAAGGCTTAAATCAAGGTTGGGTAGAACTGGAGTTCTCATTTGGAACTTGAGGTCATCTTCCAAGCTCATTCAGATTATTAACAGAATTCAGTCTTTGAAGTTGTAGATCTCATGGAAACTTGTTTCTTCATGGACAGCAGGAAATTTCTGACTTCTGTCTTGTAAGATGAAGTCTTCTGCAGCCTAATCAAAAACCAACTCTCTCATCATGCTCAAATTCTACCCACACTGAAGGGAGAGGGATAATATAGAGTGTGCTCATCAAGAGCAGGAATCTTGGGGGCAGTCTCAGAGCTCTGCCTACCACTGGGTGTCTTATGTTTTGATCCTGACTTTTACTAATGCAAACACTGAAGACAAGTATACTAAGCAGCTAATAATTTTGTTTCTCCTCTCTTTGGGCTATTGTGCCTGAGCAATTCAAAGCAATATTCTCTGAAAATAACTAACATGACTCATAGTAGGTATGTTTCTCATCTTCTGAATTAAATTTGGAGCAGCAGATAGCTATATCTTAGCTCTTGTTGTTGCTTAAGGGTGGTGAAATTGTTTCTGAATGTAGAGGTGTATAAAATGCTGTGAACCACATTTGTCAACACCAGTAAATCACACAATAAGAATTAGTATTTATTGAAGTAAGTAAGATTTACACTTTTAAATAAAGAATTTGTTCATTATATTTGAAGAGCAAAATTAGTAAAATAAATGGTATATTGTCTTGCAGAGTTATTAAAAATGGACTCTACAATTTTATGGAATATTATGATGAGAAATTTGGGGGAAATTCTTATTGTTAGACTATATGCCACAGAAATTTTATGTTCTTCTCACTTTCTTCCTAAGTGATATTAATTTTTTTTAAAAAATAATGATTGTAAGGTAAATTAGTCATGGAAACGTGAGATCTTTATCATTTTTTTCTTTATTCTTTGAAGAGCATAAAATGGAAAGTTTTATTTTTTAAACTAGAATTATTTTAAAATGGTAAAGATCAAAAATTGCAAATAGATAAATAAAGATTCTGATTTTGTATTCTACCAGTTTCAGGACCTGGTAGGTTAATGGGAAGAGACTTCAAGGAAGACAGTATAAAAATTCAAATCTACACAGCTGTAAGTGGACCTTTTAGGCATAATCATATAATAGGATAGAAGTACTTTCTATCCTATGTGTATTTCTAATGTGTTAAAAAAGAAAAAAAAATTAGACTTTTGAGGGACAGGGAACTGAGGTATGAACTCTTGTCAGTCTGTGTAGGTTATTACCTCTCATTACATTATTGGACCCATAAAATACAATGAGTTTAAAGTCGTCACACATCTCACCTTGGTGCTGTCCTTCTCTCATTCCTAGGATGGATTAAAATAACAATTCATATAAGTTCTAGAAGTAGTTCTACTATCAGTGCAAATCCTCTTGCAATTAGTGGCCTCTACTGTAGTGCAGGGGGCTTACCCAGGTGGTGCAGTGATAACGGATTCACCTGCCAGTGCAGGAGATGCGGGTTTGATCCCTGGGTCAGAAGATGCCCTGAAGTAGGAAATGGCACCCCACTCCAGTATTCTTGCTGGGAAAATCCCATGGACAGAGGAGCCTGGGGAGCTACAGTCCGTGGGATCACAAAGAGTTAGACTCGATGAGCTTGCAACTCACTGTGGTGCAGATTATAATTTTGATGTGAATGCTTCTAATTTTTAACCAGCATTTATACTTAAGCTGACATGATTTTACAAAAGATTTTTGATTTACTTAATTTTCAAATTTTGTAGCTTAATTTTTGTAAGCAATACAAGAAACATCCTTTATCAGTTGTGATACAAAAAGGAATACTACATGGAGGGACACTTGGTAATCCTACCCAAGTAAATTCTCAAGTGTTTGAGAAATGCTTACACTCCGATAAGAATGGAAAATGTTGAAATTGGTAAACACTTTTTATAATGGATACTATAGAGTGTGGTTCACTTTTTTTCTTTTACAGAGATTTAGGTATTGATTATATCTGATGGTTGTGTATGTTTTCACTGCAGCATTGTACAGAACCTGAATCGAACTTTACTTTTATACATTTTGTTTTTTAGTTGCTATTTCATGTCTGACTTTTGGTGGCCCCATGGACTATAGCCTGCCAGGCTCCTCTGTCCATGGGATTTCCCAGGCCAGAATACTGAAGTGGTTTACCATTTTCTTCTCCAGGGATTCTTCCTGACCCAGAGATCAAACCCGAGTCTCCTGCATTGGCAGGCGGATTCTTCACTGCTGAGCCACCTGGGCAGCATTAGTAGAGTTCTTTGTGGTACATTATTGCAGTTAAATATTTTTGTTAATAGGTAATATAGAAGCAACTGTAAACATATTTAGAATCATCTTGGTCAAAATAAAGTCAAAGATTTTAAGAAAAATTGTATCACTCACCTCTTGCATTATGTTGAACTGACACCGAAGCCATTGTCAGAAATATAGTAGATATTATTTATAGACTTCAGTTTTAAGCAACTGAACTTTGTAATGACATTTGGTAAATGCATCATATTTCCAGAAACTAGAAATAATGCCTCAAATTAAACCAAATTCTTTTGAGATATACTAGGCTAACAAGGAGACAGGGAATTAATGTTTGAAATAAAATGAACATTTTAAAATGTGCAAAACTGGTTTCAGTAAAAATTAGAAAAAAAGGAATAATAAGGTTACAACAAAGCAACTACCTTCCTACATATTGAATAATATCTTCAGCAACCCAAACTAGTTGGTCTAAGTAACAAATGGGCTAATAAGTAGTATAAAGATAGAATACAGAAATACAGCTAATTGCTTGTGTCCCTTTGAAGTAGTGAGTGGTATTCTTTTTCATCTCCAAAAGGAAATATGCAAGCTATTTATGTCTGATGAATTAATCTGAACTTGAAATTAGTCAAGCTTCATGCCCCCCCCAGTATATTCAGTTGTTAACTGTAAATGACTGGAGTCAATTTAAGAAAACCCTGGAACTGAAATTGGGGAAGTGGAGGAGTATTAATGATAGTGCAGTATACTTTGATTGGGGTGAAAGTTCAGAAAAAGAATAGCAAGTCCCTGAATTAAACACTATAAATAGAATGTTTACATTAGCAAGCTATAATCATTCAGGAACATGAAATCAAGCAAATCTTCTATAAGTTAAGATGTATTATAGTCAGCTTTTAAAATAATAGTACAACTTACTTCTAATGGATTCATTCTCCATTCCCCTACAAGTTCTTTTAGTTATATTTGACAAAGGTTAATCCAACAAGGCAATGTAGTCTCCAATTTTCCTATCTTTATTTTCTGTTGTATTGGGATATCAATTGACAAAAGATATATACCAAAAAATGTTTTATCAAAAATTTTATTAATATCATGAAGAGTAAATATGTTTCTGATTTTGTCTCTCTGGAATGATGACATCTTAACTGAGACTTGAATGGTGCAAAGGAGCCAATTCTACAAAAATCAGGAAGAAATACTTAAAAGCAGAGGAAGGAGACAATTCAAAGTTGAGAATGAACTGGGAGTCAAGGGCTACATCATGTTGGCTTTTGTGCATCAAAGTTAGGATTCTAAATTTTATTCTTAGGTAGTGAGAAGTGCAACCACTGGAAATTTAGTATTTTTTCATTGTAAAATATATCATACACAGCAAAGAGTGTATCTCTCACTTAAATTAGAAAATAGAACGTTGCTAAATAATATTGAAGCTCATTTATTCTCTTCCTAGTGGGATACCACTCCCCCTCTTTCCACCAGCCTAAATTTAAAATTTTGCATATCCTAGACTTTCTTCCTAGTTATTGGGTTGGTACAAAAGTAATTTCAGTTTTGTATTGTACTTTGCTGTTTGATATTGAAATATATTCTTAAATAAATGTGGTTATGTTAAACATCATTTTGATGCACATTTATTGCTTTACTTTTTTTGCTGATGACTTAGTACTTGCTGTGTATTTTATATTTTAGCCTATGGAAATGATGTTAGACAGAAAGCTAGTACAAGCGATTTTGTTATTCGAGTTCAATTGTTACGCTGTGTAGACACCTTGCAAGATCAACAGCACATTTGGCCCAGGAACTGCTAATGAACCTACAGTGCAGTGGTGGCTCAAGAAATTTTGCAAAGGAGACAAGAGCCTTGAAGATGAGAAACACAGTGACTGGCCATCGGAAGTTGACAACAGCTAACTGAGAGCATCATTGAAACTGATTCTCATACAACTACATGTGAAGCTCCAAAGAACTCCCCATCAACCATTCTACAGTCGTTTGGCATTTGAAACAAATTGGAAAGATGAAAATGCTTGATAAGTGGGCGCTTCACGAGCTGACTGCAAATTTAAAAAAATGGTTATTTTGAAGTGTCATCTCTTCTAGGCAACAACAATGAACAATTTCTTCATCGGATTGTGATGTGTGATGAAAAATGGATTTTAGGCAACAGCCAACGATGACAAGCTCAGTGGCTGGACTGAGAAGAAGCTCCAAAGCACCCCACGAAAGCCAAATTTGCACAAAAAGAGTCATGGTCACTGTTTGGTGGTCTGTCGCAGGTCTGATTCACTACAGTTTTCTGAATCCCGGCGAAGCCATCACATCCAAGAAGTATTCTCAACAAATTGATGAGATACACCGAAAACTGTAATGCCTGAAGCTGGCATTGTTCAGCAGAAAAGGCCCAGTTCTTTTCCCTGACAACTCCTGACCACATGTCACACAACCAATGCTTCAAAAGTTGAATGAATTAGGCTATGAAATTTTGCCTTATCTGCCATTTTCACCTGATATCTTGCCAACTGGCCTGCACTTCTTCAAGCATCTCAACAACTTTTTGCAGGGAAAAAGCTTCTACAAACAACAGGAGACTGAAAATGCTTTCTAAGAGTTTGTAGAATCTTGAAGCACGAATTTTTATGCTATGAGAATAAATAAACTTATTTTTTTTGTTGGTTGCAAAAATGTGTTGATTGTAATGGTTCCTATTTTGATTAATAAATATGTGTTTGAACCTAGTTATAATGATTTAAAATTCATGGTCTGAAACTGCAATTACGTTTTCACCAATTTAATATTTCATATTGCTGCATTTCATGGTTTAGTTTTACATCTTTTGAACTATAAATATCCAATTCATACTGTGTATATTCTTCTGTAACTTGGTTTTTTACCTCAACGTTGTTGTTGTTCAGTCACTCAATCATGTCCAATTCTTTGTGACCCTATGGACTACAACTTGCCAGGCTTCCCTGTCCTTCACCATCTCCTTGGAGCTTGCTCAGACTCATGTCTGTTGAGTTGGTGATGCCATCCAACCATCTCGTCCTCTGTCATCCCCTTCTCCTCTGTGTGCAATCTTTCCCAGCATCAGGGTCTTTTTCAGTGAGCTGACTCTTTGCATCAGGCCCAAGTATTGGCACTTCACCTTCAGCAGCAGTCCCTCCAATAAATATTCAGGATCAATTTCATTTAGGATTGACTAGTTTGATCTCCTTGCAGTCCCAGGGACTCTCAAGAATCTTCTCCAACACCACAGTTCAAAAAAATCAGTTCTTCAGCGCTCAACCTTCTTTATGGTCCAACTCTCACATCCATATGTGACTACTGGAAAAACCATGACTTTGACTATATGGATCTTTTGCAGTAAAGTGACGTCTCTGCTTCTTAATATGCTGTCTAGGTTTATCATAGTTTTTCTTCCAAGGAGCAAGCATCTTTTTATTTCATGGCTGCAGTCACCATCTGCAGTGATTTTGGAGCCCAAGAAAATAAAGGATGTCATTATTTCCATTGTTTCCCCATCTATTTGCTATGAAGTGATGGGACAAGATGCCGTCATCTTAGTTTTCTGAATATTGAGTTTTATGCCATCTTTTTCACTGTCCTCTTTCGTCTGCATTAAAGTAAAGTAAAGTAAAAAAAAAAAAAAAAAGAGGATCTTTAGTTACTCTTTGCTTTCTGCCATAAGGGTAGTGTCATCTGCATATCTGATGACAGACATTATTATAATAATATATCATTATAATATATATATAATAACAATAACAACAGTAATATATTATTATAATATTATAATATGTTAATATTTCTCCTGGCAATCTTGACTGGCTTGTGCTTCATTTTGCAGTTTTGTGATCGACACCGTCAAAGGGTTTAGCATAGTCACTGAAGCAGAAGTAGATGTTTTTCTGGAATTCTTTTGTTTTTTCTATGACCCAGAAGATGTTGGCATTTTGATCTCTGGTTCCTCTGCCTTTTCTAAATCCAGCTCGAATATTTGGAAGTTTTCAGTCACATGCTGTTGAAGCATGGCTTGGAGAATTTTGAGCATTACTTTCCTAGCATGTGAAATGAGTGCAATTGTGTGGTAGTTCAAACATTCTTTGACTCTGTATTTTATTCATTTTTCTTGCTGAATAGTTATTCTATTACTACACCACAGTTTATTTATTCTTTATATTATTGACTGAGATTTGATCAGTACTCTTCCCTTTTTGGGTTCTAAAAAATGAAGAAACTATGTGCAATACTCTGAGTAAACTTGTATACTGACACATAAATGTAAGAGTTTTTATAATAATAGAAAATTGTTGGATGTAGGCTGTGTGCATCTCCTACTTTAAAAGGAAATACCAATTGTTTTCCTAAGTGAAAGTATTAATTTATAACTGTATCAGCAGAGGATCAAGTCTCATTTATCCATATCCTCTTCAACACTTAGTATTGTCAAATTTTAATATTTTAAAAAATGAATCAAATTAAATATTAGCTGCTTGTGGTTTTACATTGAAATTTCTCTAAATGTCAATAAGGTCAAGCATATTTTTATGCTTTTGGGGGATTCAGCCTCTTTTCTTAATTTGTAGATGTATATGGCTTTAAGACATATTCTAAATGTGAGGCTTTTAGTTTTATTTGTTGCATATATTTTTTTCATTCTGTGTCTTTTAATTCTGTAAATGATGTCATTTGATGAATAAAAATTTTGATTTTAATTATGAACTCTTTATTTTATTATTAAAGCCTTTATACTCTTATTTAAAATATTTCTTAATACCCCCAAATTATAATATTTATTCTGCTATATTACCTTCTAAATGCTTTATTATTTTGCCTTTTACACATGTTTACAATAACTGTGAATCAGTTTTAGTGTTTGGCATGAGAATAACTTGTTTTTTCGTGTGGATTTACAATTATGTGGCTTTTTTTGGAAGCCTTTATTGAATTTGTTACAATATTGCTTCTGTTTTACGTTTTGTGTTTCTGGCCACATGGCATGTAGGATCTTAGCTCCCTAACCAGGTGTGGAACCTCCACTCCCTGACTGGAAGCCTGTCTTAACCACCTGACCATCAAAGAAGTCCCAATTAGGTAGCTTTGACTCTTACTCATGGTTGTTTATTTCCTTGTGTGTTATGGTTATGTTAATTGAAAATCACTGTCCTGTTTTCCCATATTTCAGTGGTCCACATATTTCCCATATTTCCCATATTTCAGTGGTCCACACACTCAGTTGTCACTGCTTTGTAGATAATCTCTTATTTCTCATTTTTTAAAAACTCTAATTTTTATTTCAAAATATTAGGTGTATTTTTCCTTTTTTCTTTTGAAGGGAGGCTTGAGATGGTTTCCCAATAACTTAGAAAGGATTTATTATATATGTTCTGGACAACTCTTGATCATTTCTTTTTACAGAGTACTTTCTCTCATTTTGTCTCTCATCTTCTTCTGGTCCTCCACTGAAACATATGTTTAATAGTCTCACTTGATCTTCCATATCTTCTAACCTGTGTTCAAATTTTTCATCTTTGTCTCTTGGTAAATTTATCGAATTTGAATTCCAGTTTACTAGTTTTTGCTTCACATATGACTAATCTAGTTAATACAAACTTTGAGTTTCTATTATAAATTATATATCTATAATTTCTAGGTGTATATGTACCTAGCTATTTTCCAATATCCCTTATACTGATAATCTTTTATTCTTTTGTTTTTTTATTTCTTTTATTTTTGGCCGTGCTGGATCTTCGTTGCTGTGCATAGGCTTTCTCTCATTGCGGAGAGTGGGGGCTACTGTCTAGATGCAATGTGCAGACTTCTCATTGAAGTATCTTCTCTTGTTGTGGAGCATGGTCTCTTGGGTCCATGGGCTTCAGTACTTGCTGCATATGGGCTTAGTAGTTGAGGCACACAGGCTTAGTTGCCCTGTGGCATGTGGAATCTTCCTGGACCAGGGATCAAACTGGTATTCTCTGCATTGCAAGGGGGAGTCTTAACCACTAGACCCCCAGGAAGCCCCTTCTTTTATTTACTTAAGCATATTAGTCTATTCTTTCATGTTATTTTTCTCATAATTCCATTATCTGCAGTAATTGTGAGCCTTATTCCATACCCTGTGGTCTTTGCTAAATCTTATTCATGTTTGTTTATTTCTTTGTGAGTTTAATAATTTTATCTTCTGTGAATGTATATGGTAGACATAATAATGGCCTCCAAATGTGTGCGTGTCATAATTCTCAGAACTTGCGGATATGTTACTTAACATAGCAGAGGGACTTTGCAGATATGATTAACATTATGGCATTTTTAAGACCCACAGAGCTATACAACACAAAGAATGCACTTTAATGTAGTTTGGACTTTAATAACAGTGCATCTATATTGATTCATTAATTGTAACAAATACATCCCCCTGATGCATGATGTTAATAACAGAGAAAACTACATGGGAGTGAGGTTGTAAGTTGGAATTCTGTATTGTCTGCTCAATTTTTCTCTAAATTTAAAATTGCTCTACAAAGTCTATTAACAAAAGAAGGCACCAAAGAGTTGTCAGAGTACATCTTCTAGAGTTATTTTTATTCCATGTTTTGCATATAAAGGAATTTATATTTGCCTTATGTTTCACTGGTGACTGAAGCATAATTTATTCATACTTCTGTGTTCTTTTGGAAATGTTTCTAGGATTTTTCTTATAAATAATGATGCTATGAACATTCTTATGTATGTCTCCTGATCTATTTTCCTGGTAAGAGTTTCTAATTGACATATCTAAGAGTTGACTTGCTGTACTAGTTTAATTTATACTTCTGCCAGCAAAGTATAAGAAATGCTCTCTTCATGGCTAACAAACACATGAAAAGATGCTCAACATCACTCATTATCAGAGAAATGCAAGTCAAAACCACAATGAGGTACCATCTCATGCTGATCAGAATGGCCGCTATTAAAAAGTCTACAAACAATAAATGCTGGAGAGGGCGTGGAGAAAAGGGGACCCTCTTACACTGTTGTTGGGAATGCAAACTACACATCCACTGTGGAGAGCAGTGTGGAGATTCCTTAAAAACTAGAAATAGAACTGCTATATGACCCAGCAATTCCACTGCTGGGCATACACACCAAGGAAACCAGAAATGAAAGAGACATGTGTACCCTACTGTTCATTGCAGCACTATTTACAATGGCCAGGACATGGAAGCAACATAGATGGTCCTTTGGCAGATGAATGGATAAGAAAGCAGTGGTACATATACACAATGGAATATTACTCAGCTATTAAAAAGAATGCATTTGAATCAGTTCTAATGAGGTGGATGAAACTGGAGCCTATTATAACACAGTGAAGTAAGTCAGAAAACAAAACACTAATACAGTATATTAACACATATATATGGAATTTAGAAAGATGGTAATGATGACCCTATATACGAGATAGCAAAAGAGACACAGATGTAAAGAACAGACTTTTGGAGTTTGTGGGAGAAGGCGAGGGTGGGATGATTTGAGAGAATAGCATTGAATCATGTATATTATCATAAGTTAAATAGATCACTAGTACAGGTTTGATGCATGAGACAGGGTGTTCAGGGCTGGTGCACTGGGATGACCCTCAGGGATGGGATGGGGAGGAAGGTGGGAGGGGGGTTCAGGATGGGGAACACGTGTACACCCATGGATAATTCATGTCAATGTATGGCAAAAACCAATACAATATTGTAAAGTAATTAGCCTCCAATTAAAATAAATAAATTAAAAAAAAGAAATACTATCTTAAGTTCCTGTAATGTTATCTTAGTTTTTGACATCAAATGATGAAAATGTTTTTTCTTTGTTCCATTTCCCTGTTCACTATTAACATGACAATATATACATATATTTATCAACACATGAGTTTTCCTTTTCTTTAGAATGACTGTTCATGTCTTTAACTAGATTGTCTTAACAAATATTCTTTTACTTTTAATATATTCTTAATGCTATTTTTTGCATTCATTGTAAATATCTTATCCTTTTTCTTAGTGTTTAAGTCTTTTATAGTTTTTAATTTAAAATAAATTCATGCATCATTTCTTTTAGAGTGAATACTCCTTTCTGCCATATTTAAGAAATATCTCCCTATCACAAAGCAAGAGAGATATTTCTCACTAATAGTTTTAAAGTTGTGTTTCTGACATAGTCATTCCTCAGCACCTGCAGAGAATTGGTTCCATGACCTTCTTGGATACCAAAATCCAAGGATACTCAAGTCTTTTATGTAAAATGAAGTAGCATACTCACTCCACTTTATTTATGGGTTCTGCATTGGTGCATATAGTGGGCCAACTGAATTGATTTATCTGGAATATATATATATATATATATATATATATATATGGATATGAAGTAGGGGTACAATTTTATTTTTTCCCTTATTTGTTTTTAATCTCATTTAGAATAGATCCTTCACCACTAAATGGTAGATTATCCAATTATATATAAATTTTCATATATTCTTATGTCTGCTTTATTGCATTATTCTATTTGCCTATGTCTGTCTGAAGTAATACTATAGTGTTTTTATTACTATAATTTTAAAAGAACACCCAAATCCTAGCAAGGTAATTCCTCCTCTATGCTTTTCTTCAAAAATGTTTAGCTATCCTTGCTCTTTGCATGTCCATGTAATTTAAAAATGATTTTTTCAGTTCCAGTCAAAAAATAACTTTTGAGATTCACACTGAAATTGTATTGTGGCTATAGATGAGTCTGGGGAGAATTGACAACTTTATAATATTAAATATACCCATCTATGAAGACTGCGTATCTTTCTTTGATTTTTGAGTTTAGATTTTTTTCCACAGAACTTATAAACATTGTTAGACTTTCCATCAGTATTTGATCTTACTGTAAATGAGGTCTTATTTTTTTCTGCTAGATGATTTTTGCTTGTATTGAGAGATGCAGTTGATTTTTGTATTTTGATCATATGTCTAGTAGTTTTGCTAAATTCTGTATGTACTCTATTATGTGTAAGTATGAAAGAATGAGTGTGCTAGAATGGGAAGCATAATAGAAGTAAGTCAGTCTGTTTTCTTGGAAAAGATCCTTCTGAGGAAAGACTTTTAAAAGCATTTTTAAAAATTCTAAAACATGAACAGGCTTCCAAAATTCAGACTATGGAGAAGCACATTAAAGAAAGTGACTCTGTTATTATATTGCTTTATGGAAATAATGATTATTTGCAGTATGTCCTCATGCTTATTCTTTTTCTCTCCCTTTGTACACATTTTGTGTATATATTGGTTGTTACTAAACTGGGATAACAATTTACGTATTATTTTATTTCAAGTAGTTATTTTGGACTGTTAAAATATCAAATTGATATACATTTTTATTATGACTCTAAACTATAATTTGTTCCCTCATTCAAAAGTGTTGTAGTTTAAGGATCATAAGTTTTACTACCATCCATAATATGATTCATTGTAAGTCTTAAATCATCTACTCTAGTTTCTACTTACCCTACAAAAGGGAGAATGCTTTGGACAACTGCACCAGTTTCCCTCTTTGAACTGATGTGTTAGACACAGCTTCCCACAATATTAGGAATAATTTTATTCCATGGAAAAATGTTTATTTTCATGCTATGTTCAGAGTCACCTTGCACAAATAACGCAGAGTTATCTTAATTCAGTCTCAGCCTTTCCTGAACATGCCTTTTGGTGCTAGTAATTTCCATGCATTTTTTTCTCATCTGATTTGCATCTACTGTAACTAAACTGCTTCATGGTAGCTTAATAGTTTTCTTTTCATTAATAGTTCCTCTTTTCAAAACTAGATTTATCTCACTATAGCAT
Organism: Nanger dama; assembly: GCA_917880005.1. Taxonomy (NCBI): domain Eukaryota; kingdom Metazoa; phylum Chordata; class Mammalia; order Artiodactyla; family Bovidae; genus Nanger; species Nanger dama. The sequence goes on from CAKJTW010000010.1 coordinate 10,684,996, forward strand.
TTCTGTTTTTCTATCTTGTATTTTATATCTGTACTTTTCCTGCTTCAATCTTATTTTTTTAATCTCATTTGATTTTTTGATATTGCTTTGTTTATAATCTAATCTGAGTTTGCTTTTGTTTAAATTGGACATAATTTTTAACAGTTCTTTAAAAATAAAAAGCACCAAAATTTATTATTTTAATCATTCCCAAATTACCATGATAATGAATTTTTTTCAAGCTGACTTTTGAATATAAAATGTTACAAGTATTAATAGTGGAATGATAGTCAAATTTTTTTCTGCATTGAGGTACTGAGATAAGACAATAATTCTTCTTTTTCATAAAAAAGAGATTTTAAAAATTATCTATGTTTTTATTTAAAAATATATGTAGACTTTTATTGTAAATGACACTGTTTCCTTTTTTCCTGGCAAATGTCAAGAAGTGCTTAGTAAATTTAGAGAAAGATGAGTTATTTATTCATTAGAGACATTTTAATTTATTTTAGAGATATTTTTCAATTCCTGATTTATGAGAGGCTTGAACGATTTTTGTGACTTTTCTGATCAGATAATAACCAATTAAATTCAGAAATCAAAAGTTCAGGTCAAGTTACATGCTTTCATGATCATAGAGAAATAGCACTTTTTCTAATTTTCAAGAGCTCAAATCAATGCATTATTTCTTTTATCAGTACTACTTTTATATATATTTACCACTGTATTTTCCAGGGCTTCCTTTCCATAAATAGACATTAATTTTTCTCTGATTAATATAAAATTTATAATTCTGAACGTTTATTATTCATGACCAGTTATTAAATTTTCATGACTTCACTTATAAACATAAACCATTTAGAAATTCATTCTTTTAAATTTTAATTATATAACATTTGATAGATGATACTGATCTATTTTCATCATAGTCAAGATCTAGCTATATTAAAAATACAAAATATTTCCCACTTCTTACAAATTAATATGTGATTCTGAAAGATTTTAATATCAGAAAACATTTTTATATGAATTAATATTTCAGTTTTTTTCTGAGCAAGAAATTTTAGCCAGGTATTACCTTCATCATATTGCCCTAACTATTAAACTATTTTCACAGTTTACAGTAATACTTAAGGGACCATTGGCTTAAAACGATGCTGCTTCTCACACTTGCAGCTGTGTGCAATTGTGCTGAGTGCTGTGCTTCTGACTGTAAATGTGAATCAGCCAGGAAACTGCTCCAAATGTCTTTTTGCTTCCCAAAACACAGGGAAAGGGCCACCTGGGGCCATTTTTTGTTACTGTTGGAAAGGATGAGCAGAAATAGCTTAAACCTTGGACTTGAAACTGGTACTCTGTCACTTCTGCCTATATTCCAATGACCAAAGCAAGTCATGTGATCAAGTCCAATATCAATAAAATGGGAAAATGTATTTTTCAAGGGAAATTTAGGATGAGGAGTAATATTTGCTAATATCATTGAATTTACCATACTGTTCCTCTGCTGCTAATTAATAGCTCCATTATTTAAAATGTAGCTAAAATACATATTGCCACTCTATTTTCCCTTCCTTTTAAGAAATATATATTAATTTTTTCTTTGATTTATATAAATTTAATACATTAAATTATATATATGATAAATGATATATTAAATGATATTTAATATATTAAATAATACTGTGACCAACTAAAATATATATTTACAAAAATACTTTTATTTGTATTTTTTTGTGTTGATATTTGGCACAAATGTTTTGCTTTTCCTGAAATCATGTTCACCAGAATTTTCTCACTAAAATGTATACACCATATTTTTAACCTACATCAGTCGAAATTTACAGCTTGATCTGAGTTTTGTGCAGAGATTAAACTTGTCATGAAGATAAGATAAAGCTGTCAGTGCTTTGTAAACATCATGTGAAAAGAATTAATTTTCTAATGTTTTATAGGTCATGTAATTTCTGTTTTGGTCTGCAATATGATATTATTTGCTGGAAAAATTATAGACTCAATCACATATACATTGCTTATTCAATTCAAGTCCTTAACAGTTTTGTGTTGATAAAATATTTCATCATCTTGTAAATTTAGTGTGAATTCAGTCATATATAACAGTATCACCAGTTCTTCCTCTGGCCATATCCTAAAATTTATATAATATTGCTATGTAAAAAGAACAGTGTTTATATCTTTTTTTTTTTTCATTTTCAATGATAGGATAAATTACTATTTGAAAATGGAAAATGATAGTGTTTAATAGGATTTTGTCAAAAAGACCTTTATTTTCTCTTTACCTTTTAACTTTGTTTTTCTCACAGCTTTCTTTTGGAACTTCTTTTCTTTATTATTTCTTTGCGCAATATAACTACCTCCCATGGCTTCAATAAATATCTTTCCATATGGTGATGGCTCTATTATATATATCTCATTTCTCCTTCATAAGCTCAAAATGTATATTTGAAAATCTGTATTCATCATCACATATGAAAGTATTATAAACAGCTCAAACTCAGCATATTAAAAATTATTTATTATATTTCTTGGTCAACCATATTATTCCTCCTTTAATTCTGTTTGGTTGATGGCATTGCTAATGACGTATTCTGTTAAGCAGGAAACTTCACTGCTGCAGAAAGGTATAGCCAAATCACATTTGACCTCTGAGAACAGAGTTATCGGCTTTCCCTATTGTCAGGGCTTATTAACCTAACCACTGTGTGATTCAGTTAATATCACTGTATTTCAAATATCTGTAGTCATCATCTAGGAAGCCTCTCTGTCTTTCCTAAGCATTCTGTTCTAAGTAACTATTGATGGTTACAAACTGACAGCTTAATGGCTTAAAAGTGTATTATATTATTATTGCTTAGGTTCCTGTAGGGTGATGGTCTTAGCTGGCAGTTCAGCCTTGGACATGCTCATGTAGTTTCAGTCAGATTTTCAACTGGATTGAAGTAATCTGAAAGACTGACTGGACTGAACATCCAAAATGACTCCATCCATGTGGTTGGCAGTTCTGCTGGAGCTGTTTAGCAGAGCACCTACCTGTTGCCCCTCTGGGTAACTTGGACTTCTCGCAGTATGGTAGTTGCTGTATCATACTGATAAAAGCAGTCATAAAATGGTGGAAAATAAACTGCTCTTCAGTGGGAACAAGGTCACTTTGTAGAAGTGTACATAGAAGATGGGAGATAGTTCCTCAGCCATCTTTGAGAAATACAATATTCCAAACTCACAACCCCACATCAATTTATCAAAAGCTTCTGTGTTGAGAGATCAATCCACCAAATGATCTATATTTTATTTTTAACACACTTATTTATCTAAGACTTAGTTAAACTATTTTTAGAGTTTGTTATAATACTTAAGGGACTGTTGGCATGTTTTGGAAATCCTGGATTCAAGAGCCTTCAAGCTCTTCAACTGACTACCAATCTTACCTTTTTATGCCTTTCTCTACTCTCTTCACTGGCCTCCCTCTCAACTTTTCTTTAGTCCCCTATCTTTTATGCTCATTTCTTTTGTTTCTTAGCTGGCAATTTGTCCTTCTCTGCAGCTACAGCTCAAGCTTGTGTTCAGTGTTGATTGCATTTTCCATCTTTCTCCTAGCAACTACTCATATTTTAAAAACATGACATTCCCACAGTACTTATCACATTGCTTATTTATATTATTTACCTTTTATGTCCTTTCCTAGACAGAGCAACTAGAGGTCAAAGACAGTGTCTTGTTCATTTTTATAGCTTCATTACCAGGCTTGACTCAGAGTAGGCTTTCAACAAATGTTTGCCAATTGAATTAGTTATGATTGAAAACATCTTGATAGCTTTTAGTGCGGGTTCAGAAACAAGAGATGAAATTTAACATCAGTAAATATAAATTTCATTATTTCGGCTCAAATGGTCTGCTTTAGTGCTTTTGAGAATGACTTTGCTTATTGACAGTTCATGTGAGAAAATTCTCATGTGATTTTAGCAAATACAATTTCAATATTAGTCATGCATTAAAAAAATGTAATACAATGTTAGACATGATAAAGACCCTAGAAATAATTTCATTTAAGGAAATATAAAAAGGAGTGAAAATATGTGTCTTGGAGAAAGCTTAGTGAAAATATGATACTTTTTTCAGTCAATTAATAAGCAAGCATGTGTGGATTTTGCTAGCTGCTGAGTATTTCTATTCTAATTATGCCTTTTGAACTTGGGAGAATAACTAAAGAATAGGTTCAGGAACACACTGAGTTCACTGTGAGATCTTAGCTGAAGCACCATTGATCTCCTGATCTAGATAAACTCCTACTCTGACTGGTGGACCACAGTGATGTTTTGGATCCCTTAGAATTACTGTCAGATAAAAACCACTTTATCCAGTAGTTCCTGAAAGGTCTGACTATGTTCTTTTCCCCAATGTACAGTTACTTTTATAAAAAGTAACTTTCCCTTTGGGGAAGGCTAGGAGAAATTACCAATATACATTTTTGGCATCAATTTCATGTAAGAGATCCTGGGTTGTAACCTGGACAATCTGAGAATTAGTTGAGGAGCCATGACTCTCAATTTTTATTATCCAAGTTATCCATTTGTTAACTTGACCTTAGAACTTTTCAACTTACACAGAACAAGGAAGAATTTAGTACGCTTCCTATCTCACTTCTAGAAACACAATAATCAATTAGCCAATGCCACTGATCTGTGCATTCAATAGACCTGAGTGTGAGCAAGTTCCAGGAGGTGTAAAGGACAGGGAAGCCTGGCGTGCCGCAGCCCACGGGGTCTCAAACAGTCAGACATGACTGAGTGACTGAACAACAACAACTGGTTTTTGCAAACCAGACTATTCCGATCGCGGCTTTAACTCTGCCATCCATAGTGGTAACCACGCCCCCTTACCCTTGACAGTTGAGTGCTGCCATTGGTCTTGCTACTCTGGGATCTGATTACTTGTGTTTAGATTTCTTATTACAGTGACTGTAGTTTCCACCGTAAAATCTGACTACAGAGGAGAGTGATCATGTGGGTTCTTCAAGGATGCCGGGGCTCCTTTCCCAAATTTATTCCTTATAGTTGTAGTGAAAGGTTGTCTCTTGACCCTCCCAGTTTGATTGAATAGATCTTACATGGTAAGTATACTGTCACATTCCAATTTATCTAATAAATACCTTCCTCTGCATTAAACCAAAGCAAGTCTAGCATTTCTAACTCACTTCTTGTGGGCAGCATTTCGGCCTGTTTTAGCCAGTAAACCAATCGAAATGTTAGAGACTTTTCTAACTGCTCAAGCTGTGTTAAATCCAGAGTCTCTGTGTAGTGAGTTGATGTTAGCAAATGTAGCCTGACCCAGCTTTATTTTCTTTACACCAGTTATCTTTCTCCCTAATATTCACTGCTATACCTGTTCCCCAGATTTTTGCCTGTACAATTTAGAAAATTCAAATAGTTCTTTTGGAGTGTAGTACATCATTTCATTGATCATACTTTGCATTTCAAAAGAGCCAGTGTTGTTCAGTCACCCAGTTGTGCCTGACCTTTGCAACCCCATGGATTATAGCATGATAAGCCTCCCTGTTCCTCACCATCTCCTGAAGTTGCCCAAGTTTGTGTCCATTGCATTGGTGATGACATCCAGCCATCTTATCCTCTGATGTCCTCTTCTCCTTCTGTCCTCAATCTTTTCCAGCATCAGTGAGTTTTCCAATAATTCAACTGTTCACATCTGGTGAACAAAATAATGGAGCTTCAGCTTCACCATCAGTCCTTCCAATGAGTACTCAGGGTTGATTTCCCCCTTAGGAGTAACTGGTTTGATCTCCTTGTTGTCCAAGGGACTCTCAGGAGTCTTCTCCAGCACCACAGCTTGAAGGCATCAATTCTTTGGTGCTTTCCCTTCTTTAAGGTCCAGCTCTCACAATTGTACGCAACCACTGGGAAGACCATAGCCTTGACTATATGGACCTTTGTTGGCAGAGTAATGTCTCTGCTTTTCAACACACTCTCTAGGCTTGTCATAGCTTTCCTGCCAAGAAGCAACTGTCTTCTGATTTCATGGCTGCGGTCACCGTCTACAATGATTTTAGAGCCCAAGAAGAGGAAATCTGTCACTGCTTCCGCCTTTTCCCTTTCTAGGTGCCATGAAGTAATGGGACTGGATGCCATGATCTTAGTTTTAAGCTGGCTCTATCATTCTCCTCCTTTACCCTCATCAAGAGGCTGTTTAGTTCCTCTCTGCTTTCTGCCATTAGAGTGGTATCATCTGTGTATCTGAGGTTGTTTAGCCAATAGTGTAGTTCCAGTCTGAATGACAGCAAGTTCAAGACCCAAGAGAGTCAGTGTTTCAGCTCAAGGCTTAAGGAAGGAAAATAATGACTGATTCCATGTTAGAAAGAAATGAAAGGTGGACTTCGAAGAAAGGCAAATTGGGAAAATTTCTGCAGAGTTATAGTCGTCAAAACACAAAATTTGTTTCTCAGGACTAAATCAGTAAATTCACTTTTATAGAATGTATTCAGAAGATGAAGACATATGCCTGGGATTTTTAAGATGGATGCTTATGTTCATCTAGTCATTGTTTCCTCTAAAAAGCAGCAAACATTTTTCCAGTAACATGTGCAAGACATACATTATGATGAGAGTAATGTGTTTTGCTTCATTATTGCTTTTCAAAGGCTTGAGGATTATAGCCTAGAGGATCATATAGAAATTCTGAGAAGATAAGTTATTACAGATTCAAGAACAGGGGGTTTCTGTGGTAGTCCAGTGGTTAAGACTCTGTGCTTCCAATTTAGGGGACACAAGTTTAACCCCTGGTTGGAAAATAAGGTCCCACATGTTGTGCAGTGTGGCCAAATATATGTATATATGTGTGTATGTAAATATATATATATAATATGAAAAAGAACATGAGTGGAGGTAATAAGAGCAGTGCATTAGAGGATGAACTAGGATGATCTCTAAGATTCTTTCAAATTATAAGGGACTCTAGTTCTTAAAAATGATATGGTAATGCAAACAAGTTTGTTCTCTTTAACGCCCTTGGCTCATTTCTTAATTCTCTATAAGTTGACACTTTAAGAAATATTTACATTTTAAAAGAAACACTAATTTACTTATGATAAGTCTGTTGCATTTATAAAACTACCTAATTCATCATTTAGGAAAAATTCTGATGTTATCTTAGAAAACTCATGTATTTCCTTTTCCAGACAAAAATATTTATGAGCCTTATTCTTCCTTTCAGGTTTAATATTTTCTAAAAAGTTAATTGAAAGAAAAGGTCTGGAAAGTGACTGAACTTGGAGAAAAAAGTATTTCTTTACAACACTGGGTTATTCTATAAAGATTACTGCCTAAAAATGGAATGTGGAATATTTCTTCATTATTTAGGAGTTAGAGCTGACAAGTCCAATAAAAACCCATAAACTAAGATTGGGAATTGAATTCTGTGATATTGAAAATATTATACTTCTAGGTTAGAATAGTGGCATAATAAAGGCCAGATTTACCCTTCTCAACCTCTGATTGGAATTCTAAAAAGAAAGAAAAGTAAAACCTACATGACCATTGGAAAAATGAGGGTAAGAGTTTACTACAAGAAAGATGGGAATTGATAATCCAATGTTATTAAAAATTGATGAAGATGACTTAAGAAGTATGATAAAAATCTTCATCTTTTGAGCTGAAACAGAAAGGTTTTCTGTAGAATAGTTGAGAGATTTCTGTGATCATCTCCAAGGCTTTAGCTGAGAGATAAAGAAAATCTAAGATCAAGTAGAGGATAAAAATTCTTGAAATTCTAGAAAACTCAAGAATTGGAAGTTGCCAAATGAAAAAGACTTGTGGTGAGTAAAATCATAAAGTGAAAATATTGTTACAGAATTAAATGCACATTTTAGAAATTATTATAAAGATGGAAGATGATATTTTAAAAGGTAAAAACATATTCTGGGTCTGAAAGTGAAGTCGCTCAGTCATGTCTGACTCTGCGACCCCATGGATTGTAGCCTATGAGGCTCCTCCATCCATGGAATTTTGCAGGCAGGAGTAATGGAGTGGGTTGTCATTTCCTTCTCCAGGGAATCTTCCCAACCCAGGGATCGAACCTGGGTCTATATTGCTCAAATCAGTCAGCAGAAAAGAAAAGGAAGTGTAAGGTTTGAAACTTCATCTTATATACTGTGTAGACAAGAGTAGCTATTTCATTTTTTTCACTTTATACTTAAAGAACATAGACTGACATGTGTTTCTAAATGTACTGCAAAGATTAGTTTTCCCTCTTTTGATAATTATATTCTTCTGGTATATAACATACCATTGAGTTTTTAATTTTGTCCTTGAGTTGTCCACTTTTTAGTTTTCCTTATGGAGACATACTCTTTCCAACTGTCTAGAAACATACTCTATACTCACTGTCTCCATATAGAACCTCATTTTACTTGGAGCTGGTCACCGAAAATTGAACACAGATACTCCAGCAGTGTGCTACTCTGTATTCCTTTGCTATATTATATTTTTATTCTCATCAATGGCCCAGAAGAGTTTGGATAATTAAAGACTATTACAGTGTGGGAGGGGTAAATTTAACCTGTATGCTAAATAGGAGTAGTCTATGGGAAAGCCCACAGAAAGTATGACTTGTTATAGGACCTCCCATTAGCCTAGTCTACTTCCTTACCTCAGGCATCTCAGCTCAGATCTGGGTGTTCCTGACAACAAGAAGAGAATCTCAAATTGATTTTTCAAATATTTTCAAACATAGTAACTACAAAACTTTCTTAAAAAGTTTGTAAGTAAAATAACAAGGCAAATATAAATCAAGAAGACTGGAGTTGTAAATTTAATTTCAGACAAAATGCGATTCATAGCCCAAATATAATAAAGGATATACAAAGATATGTAATATGGCTGTGAACATGTTTGCAGCCAACAATGTATTCTTAATATAAATAAAGCAAAAGCTGGCAAAACTACATAAATAATAAACCAACAACTAATATAGATGGAGATTTTAACATATTCCTTTGAAAATTAGATAGTAAGAAAGAAATAAGTAAAGATGTTTGAATAATATAAGTAGAATAATTTTGTTTTTACATTTATGCTCAGCAAGAGAAAGTTCTTTCCAGTCATGCACATGAGATATTTATAAAATTTGACAAAATAATTCACAAAGAAAGCTTTAATATGTCCCCAAATCAATTTCATGGAGACTGTATTGTTTTATCAAACCCAATGCTGCTGAACTACCCTGGCTTGAAAAAGGAGCTGAGGAGAAGAGTTGTGAAATTCTTAGAAGAGTGAAGCATGGCTCAGTCAGCTATATACTTGGGATATGTGCACTTTCTGTATATGTGTTATAATTCAGTAGGTATTTATTACAAAACAAATAGAAATTATCCAAATTTAACGAGAGTAAAATTAAATCCCATTGGAGTTTTTTGGAATTACATTAAAACTTGCAAATAATTTGGAAAGGATAAACATCTTTAAAAAATAACATTTAATTATATTTTGAAGAACTCAATATTTTAACTAAAAATAGCTATTATAAAACATTTACTATGTAGAAGTGATCTATCTAGAATAGTTTTCTTGGTAGTCATGCAGTATGAGGGTTTTTTTTTTTGGGGGTTTTCTTGGTATTGAATCATTTAAAAGTGTTTTGGCTGGTGAAGTTGTTTAGATAAACCATGGTACAGGTCAGTTCAATGCTGTAGCTTGTACTGATGCATCTGCACTCATAAATTATACAAATGGCAAGTCAATATTAGCATTTTATTTACCTAATAAATTTGAGTAAAATTGCTGAGACCACATACTTTGTATCTAAAGACAAATACTTTATGCATTTCTTACATGGAATAATGTTGATTTGATGGTCAAGCAGATAACAGCATGTAACTTTATTTTGCATATTCTACTACCATATATTTGAAGGCCATTTAAAATATTCTATTTGAAAAATGTCTATAGCTGATATATCTGTTCTATGAGGCTTGTTTATTTCTTTACAGAGAGAACATTTTTAAAAATGAGATTAGAATGCATTACCTTATGTCGTAACAATGCCAGAAACAACTAGGATAGTTTTTATAGACTAGGTAAGGAAATGAATTAATGGCTTATCTCTGTCACTTTTGAGAGTATAATTTTCTATGAATTCAGAAATATGTTCAGTCTATAATCCTGATGATAATATAAAATTCCTAGTATTACTATTATTGTTCATAATAGTTTATGAATCATTGAGGGATAATTGCACATTATTTATAGCTTTTTGGGTATCAAATTTGATTTGCAATTTCAGATAATGTAAATGTCTTAATTTTTAAATTAAAAATAAGAATGTGACCTGTATGTATTTCCCAGCACTGAAAATGTGTATGGTCTGTTCTTTCCAAATATCTATCTACACTCCTAGTAACAAGGTTTTGAAGAGCTATTATTACCAAGAGAGATACTAGCTGATCAAGAGGATAGGATACATATAATTAGTATAATTTTAGTAATAAGTTTATCTGGTTTGCTGTTATTTATACAACTTTAAATCACTCTGACCTACACATTTTTTTCTTCTTAAGATTAAATTCTCTTTTCAAAATATGTGACAAGTTTTTATTATGCATCATGTCTTGCCTTCATGAACTGAAGGAACAATGTTAATTCAATTTCTCTTAGTTTTTTTTTTTTTTTTACATCTCTACTTTTAAATATAGCTGTTTATATATAAAGTTCATTTTAGTCTTTGCTTAGAGTTTTCTGATGTTGATTATTTAACTGATTTATAATACGTATACATGGTGCTTTTCATCTTTCCTAGTGAGAGCGATGTTGCTGCAAGAAAATCACCTTGAAATTGCTGGTCACTGTTCCTGTATTGTCTGAAGAAAAGGGTTCTGATTTAAACATGGCATATATATCTGCTTTATGTCAGGCTTAATCCTTGTGGAAGGGACTGGGATTCTTGGTCCTTGATGGTACTATCACCAGAATCAATCTAGACCCACTGCTGCTCTGGGGTGGCTCCTTGCACTGGGACAGAGCTGCGTCTGTGAAATTAGTGTTTTAGAGTTAAGGATAAGTCCCTGAGGCCATGCTCAGAAGACCATGGTGCTCTGAACAGAGATAGGGCCCCTCTGAAAAGAGTCATAGGAAAGGGATTTCATTAACATCAGAACCTGCCTTTTCTCAGACTCCTAAATCTCAGGTTAAAAATAACCTGAAAATATAATCTTGAACTTTTCTTTTTTTATTATTTTCTTCAATTGTTACTGAACTTCCTAAAAGTGAAATTTGCATAGGCGATATTTAAACTGAAGCTCGTTAAGTACATCTAGTGTATTTTTACTGTCAGTTAATTTTGCCCTTAGTCTATGTTTTAAATTTGTTTTGAGGAAATAAGTATCTGCTCTATCAAGTTTGGGCTTCCCTGGTGGCTCAATGGTAGGGAATCCTCCTGCAATGCAAGAGATATGGGTTGGATCTCTGAGTGGGGAAGTGGCAGCCCACTCCAGTATTTTTGCTTAGGAAAGCCCATGGACAGAGGAGCCTAGCGGGTCACAGTCCATGGAGGGGCAAGAGTCAGAGAGGACTCATCAACTAAACAACAACTATTGTATTTTGTCTTCAAACACTTAAATTGGAATTTTTATGACATTTAACGATGACTTGATTCTAATTCAGGAATATCTAATATGATATTTAAAAGAAAAACAGATGTGTTTTGATGAATGATCAAATCAGAAAAGAAGTGGGATCATGGCTTCAAAGCATTGGTCCAAATGTTAATATTCCAGCCAACCAGAAGATGTCACTATTGTGTACAGAATGTATAAAAGAAGAAAGGAAAGAATAAAGTCAATAACTTTTCTACAGTTCCATTGTGCCTCTCCTAATCTTGCTAAATTTCCTCTAGAGCTCTTTGAAAGAAAACACTAGGGTGAAACATTGTCTTCAAGCTGACAGGCACCAAAAATTACTACCTTTATTGGACAGGCATGCCAGTCAGTCATACTCCTACGTCTTTTCATTTGGAAAAAAGAAATTAAAGTACATTGGCAGAAAAATTCCACCTTAATTAATAATTTTGTGTGGGGCAAACTGGGAATTAATAACCACACACTAGATCTGTTTTACCTCTAGCAAAAGAATGTGTCTATCATAAATAATTTAGCACATGTTAATTAAGAAAACTCAAACTATTTTGAAAATGCCTATGATTAAAGTAATAGTTCATTTAAAATAGAGAAAATAAGCTGCCAAATATACATTCCAACTTAAGATTAATGGATGTCAGTAATAGATCACATTTTTAAACAATACTTTTAGTCTCTTAGATTTCTATTTTTAAAGAAAATGATGTTGACATTTCTGTACCTGGTGTTATGAGAGACAATAAATACGATGTTTACTTCAGTTCTCGCATAGTTACTTTACAGTTTAGGCAAGGAACCATATTGGTGAGGTAGCTTCTTTGTGGGTAAAAAATCTTTGCTGGACATATTTACTCTGGGAGCAAACAGTGAGGGAAGACAGGAAGACATGAACTAGATGCCAGTTGCCTGCAAGGCTTAGTAGTCTGAACAGCTGGACTTATTTCGGGTCACTGGCAGGTTTCACAGGATGGATATCAAAGGAACAGCAACTAGACAACATCAGGAATGTTTTCCACTGCGTTATTTTCATAGAATATTTTCTTATTTTACCCTTCTTTTCATTTAGCCCCAAGTTGAAGTCTACCTTAAACACATAGAATATTGCACTGAGACATAGTAACTGGCTTGATTGAAATTAGAAAGTATCCCTTTTTTTCTGCTTTAGGTAGTACCATAAAAGTGACTAAAAAAAAAAGCTTTTAAAAAGAATAACGATAGCAAGCTCTAATTTGGACATGAGTTTGAGTGAACTCCGGGAGTTGGTGATGGACAGGAAGGCCTGGTGTGCTGCGATTCATGGGGTCGCAAATAGTCAGACACAACTGAGCGACTGAACTGAACTGAATGTCTATCAGGGAAACCAAGGCTTCCCTGGAGGCTCAGACAGTAAAGAATCTGCTTGGAATGCGGGAGATCTGGGTTTGATCCTTGGGCTGGGAAGATCCCCTGGAGGAGGACATGGCAACCCACTCCAGTATTCTTGCCTGGAGAATCCCAGGGACAGAGAAGCCTGGCAGGCTACAGTCCAGGGGACTGCAAAGAGTCGGACATTACTGAGCGACTAAGCGCAGCACACAATGCCTATCAAGTGTTTACTATGCATCAGGTATTATTACATGTACTTTGCATGCAGTACCTCCTCTTTTGTGAGGTGAAACACAGAGAGGGTCAGTAAATTATCCAATGTTACTCTACTAAAGAGAGGCAGAGTGGAGTTCCAAATCCTGACTGTGTAGCATCAGAGACCAGTTTTAACCACACTACTCTGTATTACTTCCTTGAAATATTTGTAACACACCATTTAGCTGAGGTTATCTCTTTCGTAAAATTTGTTGTTGCAATTTTCTGCTGATAACAAGTGGGAAGAGGTTTTCATGATCCACCCTAATCTACTAACATAGATAAAAGAAAATGATCCTATTAAAATCTAGGCACTGGTTTTATTTTTTTATTCATCTTCAGTTCAGTTCAGTTCATTTCAGTCGTGTCCGACTCTTTGCGGCCCCATGAATCGTAGCACGCCAGGCCTCCCTGTCCATCACCAACTCCCGGAGTTCACTCAAACTCATGTCCATCGAGTCTGTGATGCCATCCAGCCATCTCATCCTCTGTCGTCCCTTTCTCCTCCTGCCCCCAATCCCTCCCAGCATCAGAGTCTTTTCCAATGAGTCAGCTCTTCACATGAGGTGGCCGAAGTACTGGAGTTTCAGCTTTTGCATCATTCATTCCAAAGAAATCCCAGGGCTGATCTCCTTCAGAATGGATTGGTTGGATCTCCTTGCAGTCCAAGGGACACTTTATTCATCTTAACCTATCTTAATATTTAGAAGAGACAGAGAATTTAATCTTCCTTCAGTGAATAATATTTTTATTCTTAAAAAGAAGGAAACTTTTAGTGAGGGGTCATTACAAACCAAAGGTCTTTGAATTGTGATCTCATTATTTAAGAAGCAAAAGAATTGGAGCTATTTTCTTTTCTAGCTATGTGAACAACAGTGCCCATTTGAAAGGCTGTGATTAGGGTGAATATTTTAACCCAAGCGAATTGCAAAATATATTGACCCATGTATGCCTACAGTATTTGATCTGGCACCTAACATAACAAATAGACAGTTTATCAGTTTAAAGCCAAATTTAAAACAGGATGCGTTCTAAATGTATTTCTTCAAATTTTTTTTATTGTAAAAGAGGAGAGAAACACCTTAAGATAAATGTCTGTGCTAATTTTTTTTTATGGTTTATTGACTCATAAGCATTTGAGAATCTTTTGAGATGTCTTAATTGAGATTAGAGGTGATGAGTTATTTTATTACCTCCTGGCCAATGGGATAGAGTTTGTATTGATATATAAAATAGAAGTTTCCAGATAATAAGATCCCTACGCAGCTCATTTGAGCCATTTAGTTTATTTTTCCTTTTTATTGAGATATACTTGACATGTAACATTGTATAAGTTTAAGCCTACAATATTGATTTGACACATTTATAAATTATACTATGCTTACCAGGGTAGTGTTAGCCAGCACGAACTCTATTATATCAAAATTATCTCATTTTTGTGATGAGAACATTTAAAATTTATTCTCAACAACTCTGAAATATAATACAGTATTATTGACTAAAATCACTATGCTATGCATTAGGTCTCCAGAATTTGTTTATCTTCACTGACACTGGGAAGTTGTTTCTCCAACATCTCTCTGTTTCCCGGGGCCTCCAGCCTCTGGTTGACACCATTCTCTCTTGGTTTCTTTGAGCTTGGGTTTTTAGATTCCACATATACTGTTGACTCTTGGACAACACAGGGGTTAGGGGGATGACCTTCTGCTCAGTCAGAGTTTTGCATATAACTGACTCTACTCAGTGTCCGTGATTTCCCACTGGCAAATCCAGCCAACCATGGATGGTAAAGTCCTGCAGTGTTTACTCTTGAAAAAAAAATCTTTAAGTGGATCTGCATAGTTCAAACCCATGTAAGGGCCAACTGTAAATGATATGATATAGCAATTGTCCTTTCTGTCTGATACTTCCTTTAGCATAAAGCCCTCAAGTGTTCATTCATGGTGTTGCAAATGGCAGAGTGTCCTTCTTCCTTATGGCTGAATAATATTCCACTTGTGTGTGTCTGTGTGTCTGTGTGTGTATTTCACATCTGCTTTATCCATTCATTTGTGGATGAACATAGGTTGTTTCCACATCTTGGCTGTTGTGAGTAATGCTCCAATAAACATGGGAGTGAAGATGTCTTTTCCATACCTTGTTTTTATTTCTTCTAGATATATACCAAGAGTGGGATTGCTGGATCACATAATAGTTCTATTTTAATTTTTGAGGAACTTCCATACTATTTTCCATAATGATAGAACCAATTTATGTTCCCACCAACAGTGCACAAGAGTGTCTTCTTTTCCACGTCTTCTCTGCCTCTTGTCATCTCTTTTCTTCCTGATAGTCATTATAATAGGTGTGAGATGATGTTACATTGTGGTTTTGATTTGCCTTTACCTGATGAGTTGGTGAGGCTGTATGCCCTGATCCATAGCTCAGCAAGTAGAGTGAAGGGTATGTGTGAGCCACTTGGCATGTGTGAGCCATTTGTTCTAATCATGTATAAAGCCTCAGAGTTGGGCAGGGAAATCCTATCAGAATGCCTTAGTTCTTATGAAATTTATGCAGTGAGGATTAATCCATTTTAAATAAATAGGTCAATGTAACAAATATTTATTAGTCATTTTAATATCAAGTCAGTAACTTAATGAGGGGATATGTGGCAGGAAAAGTCTTGCTTTTATAAACTGGAGTAGAGGAGAAGGGACTGTGCTTATTTCTGCCTTGTAAATTTACTGAGTATATAATTCCTCTTATTATTCCTTTCTGTCTTTAGCAGATAATCTTGGCTAAAGAGTCTGGTTTCTTATTCAACTTTTGGTTTAGTTGGGGAAACAAGTCACAGCTCTATATTTACATTCCCATAGATCTGTGAGGTTTCTCAGGAGATAGGTAAGATGGTACAGTATTCCCATCTCTTTAAGGACTTTTCACAGTTTGTTTTTCACAGAGCTTTCTCAATCTGAGAAAGGAGTATGACAGGGCTGTCTGCTGGCCTCATGTTTATTTAACCTATACACTGAGCACATCATGAGAAATTCTGGGCTGGATGAGTTACAGGCTGAAATGAAGCTAGGTGGGAGAAATAGCAACAACCTCAGATATGTGGATGATGCCTCTCTAATGGCAGAAAGCAGAGAGGAACTAAAGAGTCTCATGATAACGGTGAAGGAGGAGAGTGAAAGAGCCATCTTAAAACTAAATATTAAAAAAAAACTAAGATCATGGCATCCAGTCTCATTACTTCATGGCAAATAGAAGGGGAAAAGGTGGAAGTAGTGACAGATTTCCTCTTCTTGGGCTCTGAAATCATTGCAGATAAAGACTGGAACCATGAAATCAGAAGACGATTGCTTCTCTGCAGGAAAGCTATGACAAGCCTAGAGAGTGTGTTGAAAAGCAGAGACAATACTCTGCCAACAAAGGTCTGTATAGTCAAGGCTATGGTCTTCCCAGTGGTTGTGTACAGTTGTGAGAGCTGGAACATAAAGAATGGAAAGCACCAAAGAATTGATGCCTTTGAACTGTGGTGCTGGAGAAGACTCCTGAGAGTCCCTTTGGCAGCAAGGAGATCAAACCAGTCAATTTTAAGGGAAATCAACCCTGAGTACTCATTGGAAGGACTGGTGATGAAGCTGAAGCTTCAGTATTTTGCTCACCAGATGTGAACAGTTGAATTATTGGAAAACTCACTGATGCTGGAAAAGATTGAGGACAGAAGGAGAAGAGGACATCAGAGGATAAGATGGCTGGATGTCATCACCAATGCAATGGGCACAAACTTGGGCAAACTTCAGGAGATGGTGAAGGACAGAGTAGTTGGTATGCTGCAGTCCATGGGGTCACAAAGAGTTAGATACAACTGTGACTAAACAACAACATGTTTGTAAGAGTGTAATTAATAATCTAAGGAAAAGAAGATAAAGCTAGATGAGTTGTATAATAAGATCCATATGCATTCAAGGTGAGTGAGAACTTGCTATAGACTGAGGAGACCAGGGAAAACTTCATGGGAGATATTGAGCCATAGTTGGAACTTAGAAAATTGGTAAGGTTTCAGTTCTGTTCAGTTCAGTGACTCAGTCATGTCTGACTCTGTGAACCCATGTACTATAGTATGCCAGACCTCCCTGTCCATCATCAACTCCTGGAGTTTACCCAAACTCATGTCCATTGAGTCAGTGATGTCATCCAAACATCTCATCCTCTGTTGTCCCCTTCTCCTTCTGCCTTCAGTCTTTACCAGCATCCAGGTCTTTTCAAATGAGTCAGTTATTCACATCATGTGGCCAAAGTATTGGAGTTTCAGCTTCAAAATCAGGTCTTCCAATGAACACCTGGGGCTGATCTCCTTTAGAATGGACTGGTTGGATCTCCTTGCAGTCCAAGGGACTCTCAAGAGTCTCCACCAACACCACAGTTCAAAGGCATCAATTCTTTGGTGCTCAGTTTTCTTTATAGTCCAACTCTCACATCCATACATGACCACTGGAAAGACCATTGCTTTGATTAGATGGACCTTTCTGGTGTAGTAATGTCTCTGCTTTTTAATATGCTGTATAGGTTACTGATAACTTTTCTTCCAAGGAGTAAGCATCTTTTAATTTCATGGCTGCAGTCACCATCTGCAGTGACTTTCGAGACCCCCAAATAAAGTTTATCACTGTTTCCACTCTTTCCCCATCTATTTGCCAGGAAGTGATGGGAGTGGCCACTGTGCAGTGCAAGAGCAGCTGAGAGGAGATATCCCACGACCAAGGTGAGGAGCAGTGGCCGAGAGGAAATATCCCATGTCCAAGGCCAGGAGCAGAAGTTGTGAGGAAATACGCCACATCCAAGGTAAAGAGCTGCAGCTGCACTTTGCTGGAACAGCCGTGAAGAGATACCCCATGTGCAAGATAAGAGAAACCCAAGTAAGATGATAGGTGCCAAGAGAGGGCATCAGAGGGCAGAAGACTGAAACCATAATCACAGAAAACCAGCCAATCTGATCACATGGACCACAGCCTTGTCTAACTCAGTGAAACTAAGCCATGCCATGTGGGGCCACTCAAGACATCCGGGTCATGGTGGAGAGGTCTGACAGAATGTGGTCCGCTGGAGAAGGGAATGACAAACCACTTCAGTGTTCTTGCCTTGAGAACCCCATGAACAGTACGAATAGGCAAAAAGATAGGACACTGAAAGATGAACTCCCCAGGTCAGTAGGTGCCCAAATGCTACTGCAGATCAGTGGAGAAATAACTAGAAAGAATGAAGGGATGAAGCCAAAGCAAAAACAATACCCAGCTGTGGATGTGACCAGTGATAGAAGCAAAGCCCAATGCTGTAAAGAGCAATATTGCATAGGAACATGGAATGTCAGGTCCATGAATCAAGGCAAACTGGAAGTGGTCAAACAGGAAATGACAAGAGTGAACACTGACATTCTAGGAATCAATGAACTAAAATGGACTGGAATGGGTGAATTTAACTCAGAGGACCATTATATCTGATACTGTGGGCAAGAATCCCTTAGAAGAAATGGAGTATCCATCATAGTCAACAAGAGAGTCCAAAATGCAGTACTTGGATGCAATCTCTGAAACAACAAAATGATCTCTCTTCATTTCCAAGACAAACCATTCACTATCATGGTAATTCAAGTCTATTCCCTGACCAATAACACTGAAGAAGCTGAAGTTGAATGGTTCTATGAAGATCTATAAGACCTTTCAGAACTAACACCCCCAAAAAGATGTCCTTTACATTATAAGGGACTGGAACAAAAGTAGAAGTCAAAAAAACCTGGAGTAACAGGCAAATTTGGCTTGGAGTGCAGAATGAGGTAGGGCAAAGGCTAATAGAGTTTTGCCAAGAGAATGCACTGGTCATAGCAAACACCCTCTTCCAACAACACAAGAGAAGACTCTACACATGGAAATCACCAGATGGCCAACATCAAAATCAGATTGATTATATTATTTGCAGCCAAAGATGGAGAAGCTCTATACAGTCAGGGAAAACAAGTCCAGGAACTAACTGTGGCTCAGAACATGAACTCCTTATTGCCAAATTCAGACTTAAATTGAAGAAAGTGAGGAAAACCCCTAGACCATTTAGGTATGACCTAAATCAAATCCTTTATGATTATACAGTGAAAGTGAGAAATAGATTTAAGGGACTAGATCTAATAGACAAAGTGCTTGATGAACTATGGACGGAGGTTCATGACATTGTGGAGGAGACAGGGATCAGACCATCTCCAAGAAAAAGAAATGCAAAAAGCAAAATGGCTGTCTTAAGAGGCCTTACAAATAGCTGTGAAAAGAAGAGAAGGAAAAAGTAAAGAAGAAAAGGAAAGATCACTTCAGTTCAGTTCAGTCACTCAGTCATGTCCGAATCTTTGTGACCCCATGACTCGCAGCACACCAGGCCTTCCTGTCCATCACCAACTCCAAGAGTTGACTCAGACTCACGTCCATTGAGTTGGTAATGCCATCCAGCCATCTCATGCTCTGTCGTCCCCCTTCTTCTCCTGCCCCCAATCCCTCCCAGCATCAGAGTCTTTCTCAGTGAATCAACTCTTTGCATGAGGTGGCCAAAGTATTGGAGTTTCAGTTTCAGCATCAGTCCTTCCAAAGAACACCCAGGACTGATCTCCTTTAGAATGGACTAGTTGGATCTCCTTGAAGTCCAAGGGACTCTCAAGAGTCTTATCCAACACCACAGTTCAAAAGCATCAATTCTTCGGCACTCAGCTTTCTTCACAGTCCAACTCTCACATCCATGCATGACCACTGGAAAAACCATAGCCTTGACTAGATGGACCTTTGTTGGCAAAGTAATGTCTCTGCTCTTCAATATGCTATCTGCTGCTGCTGCTGCTGCTGCTGCTAAGTCACTTCAGTCGTGTCTGACTCTGTGCAACCCCACAGATGGCAGCCCATTGGGCTCCGCCATCCCTGGGATTCTCCAGGCAAGAACACTGGAGTGGGTGTCCATTTTCTTTTCCAATGCATGAAAGTGAAAAGAGAAAGTGAAGTCTTTCTGTTGTGTCTGACTCCAGCGACCCCATGGTCTGCAGCCTACCAGGCTCCTCCATACACGGGAGTTTCCAGGCAAGAGTACTGGAATGGGATGCCGTTGCCTTCTCGAATATGCTATCTAGGTTGGTCATAACTTTTTTTCTAAGGAGTAAGCATCTTTTAATTTCATGGCTGCAATCACCATCTGCAGTGATTTTGGAGCCCCCAAAATAAAGTCTGACACTGTTTCCACTGTTTACTTCCCATGAAGTTATGGGACCAGGTGCCATGATCTTCGTTTTCTGAATGTTGAGCTTTAAGCCAACATTTTCACTCTCCTCTTTCACTTTCATCAAGAGGCTCTTTAGCTCCTCTTCACTTTCTGCCATAAGGGTGGTGTTATCTGCATATCTGAGTTTATTGATATTTCTCCCAGCATTCTTGATTCCAGCTTGTGCTTCATCCAGCCTATTGTTTCTCATGATGTACTCTGCATATACGTTAAATAAGCAGCCTGACAATATACAGCCTTTACATTCTCCTTTTTCTATTTGGAACCAGTCTCTTGTTCCATGTCCAGTTCTAACTGTTGCTTCCTGACCTGCATACAGATTTCTCAAGAGGCAGGTCAGGTAGTCTGATATTCCCATCTCTTTAAGAATTTTCCATAGTTTATTGCGATCCACACAGTCAAAGGCTTTGGCATAGTCAATAAAGCAGAAATAGATGTTTTTGGAACTCTCTTGCTTTTTCGATGATTCAACAGATGTTGGCAATCTGATCTCTGGTTCTTCTGTCTTTTCTAAGATGAGCTTGAACATCTGGAAGTTCATGGTTCACGTATTGGTGAATCCTGGCTTAGAGAATTTTGAGCATCACTTTACTAGCATGTGAGATGAGTGCAATTGTGTGATAGTTTGATCATTCTTTGTCATTGCTTTTCTTTGGGATTGGAATGAGAAGTATCCTTTTCCAAGTAAGGTTTAGAAAGGAGAAACAGCAAAAGGAGCCAGACAGGCAAATGCAGGGAGGCAAAACTGGGTAGGGAATAGTGTTACATGAGTATGGTTAAGTCAAAATTGCTGGAAGATGACTTTTGGTTGACAAACCAATTTCTGTTGGTAGAAATTTCTTAGACTATCCATTATGCTGGTAATCTAAGTCTAGGATTGCCAGGAGTTGAAAATTTTCATTTTAAATTCCAATTTAGTATGACTGAAGGGAAAAAAAACTCTCTTTATATTTCATTCTCTCACAGGAGAAGAATATATAGTTCCTATCAATTAAATTATGCTGGTATTTAATTTTCTGTGTGGGCTCAATAGTATATAACTCTCATATTCTGGGATTAAATCTGTGATAAAATTTGCTCTGAAATAGAATCCATTGGAATGATCATGAGTTAAGAGTTGATAAGGCTAATGTTCTTTCCTTTGTGTTGAAGAGATTGTTTGAACGTTTCTTACTGTAATTAGATAAAATATTAAGTACAAAGCATGAAAACATTTATGGAGATTTAGTTAAAATGGGATTTACTAATTTACTGCTCTTTCTTAAATATTATAATCACAAAATAATATCCTCTGAATGATGAAGCAATCTTGATATGAAAATAGAATTAATCTAAGAGGTAGAAAACAAGCTTTCAACTCTAGCTTGAAATTTGATATCTTACTTTCTGTCATGGGGAACAGTTCCACGTTTATTTCATAGGTACATAATTAGAAACATATATGTTGGAAATAATTTTGGATAACATCATGCTTGTTACAGTTTGGTACACATACTAATACTAAATAACCAAAATTTGAGAGCAGTTGATATATTGAAATGATTTTAAAGTAGGTGCTTGTATTACATAATCTTTTGGCCAAAATAATAGCAGAATATAGAGGGGATTTTCTTTTGGTGGATTAAAAAAACCTTTTATCTATATCTCAAAAGCAGACTTTACCAAACTCTTTCTCTTTCTAGTAGAATTCAATAAAATTTAATTATTTACATGCCTTTATGAGAGCTGGGATGACGTTTACAAAATGTCATATTTTGAAAAATTGGATGATTTGTTCCAATTTAGGTATGGTCATAACCAAGCATGCTTTTAAGTATATTTTTCTTAGCTAAACATGGTAGAAATTTAAATATTTAAAAACTTTTATCGATATTCACTGAAGAAGTTATTCTCAAAATCATATCTAGCTTTAAGGTAGCTGCTGTGATAAGTTACAGAACAAATTCTGTCAAGTTATACTCCATTTAGGACAGGTAGTGCGGTGATAAAGAATCCACCTGCCAATGCAAGAGACACAGGAGATGTGAGTTTGATCCCTGGGTTGGGAAGATCCCCTGGAGAAGGAAATGGCAACTCCAGTATTCCTGCCAGGATATTCTGATGGATAGAGGAGCCTGGGGGATCCTCTGTGGCCTTTAGCCACAGTCCATGGGGATTCCAAGAGTTGCACATGTCTCAGCATATTTAGGGCATTATGATGGCCATTAAATATTAGCAACTCTGGTACTTACAGAGAGTATACTTTGGTGTTTCAGGGACTATTACAACCCTTTATGTTCAATAGTCACATAAACAGAAACTTTGTATGACCAGAAATGGAAATCAGATCACTATTTATTCTTGCTATGTTGGTAATATATATAAAAAAATGTTATTAGGAATCTTGGCCATTGTGATAGTATTATCGGTTTAAACATACCCTTGGTAAAAATTCAGCAGCCATGCCTCTTAAATTTAGCTTATTCTGCCCTTCACAGAAATCACTGTAATTTATTTTAGCTTGAAGTTTCTATAATTTTTAGGCCTAACCAAATAGTTTCCATTTTCAGAAATTTTTATTTGACCCTACTGAATCTTTTCTCTGTGATATTCTGATGGCTTTTGATGTATAGTTTCTATCTGTTCTCATATTTAGTTATTTTCCTTAATCACCTGGCTACTTAGTTTCTAGTGTCTGTAGTATATAGAAGTTTCAATAAAAGTTACTGAATTTACTTTTTGTCCATAGGTCCTGGGGAAAACAAAAACATATGCACAGACATACTAATATTTCCTTGTTTTATGAAGTGATTTACTGAATTTTTACTAAAAGTAAATATTAAAGTCACTTTAATTTTCATATAAGTAGGCATTTCTAGGAATTTTCCTAATATCAAATTATAAATCACACATTTCTGAAGGAAATCTCTGTATCCTTTGCCTTTTTTTTTCATGTGGAAGGACTTCATAAATTTCCAATTCTATTTCTATCTTCCATTTATTTCTCTGAGAGAGAATGTCTCATCTGGTGAGTTTGAGAAGAGGAACTGAGGTTACTTTGTTCTCCTTCTTGGTCTTCATTTTGTGTTCTTCAGCCAGACTGCTGCAGAGCTCTTGAATTTGAGTCTCTCTCTGTCTGCCTTTTGGGGAAGCCTGAGACAGTCTTGTGATGCTTTTGCTTCAAGATACATGGTGTTAGTGGTAAAGAATCCGGATGCCATTGCAGGAGACTTGGGTTTGATCCCTGGGTTGGGAAGATGCCCTGGCGTAGAAAAGGCAACCCACTCCAGTATTCTTGCCTGGAAAATTCCAGGGGTAGAGGAGCCTGGCTGGCTACAGTCCATGGGGTTGCATAGAGTTAGACCTGACTGAGTGACTTAGCACAACACATGCTGTCTTACTCAAGACAAGTACTAAGATGCTTGGCAGAGTTGCAGATCAAACCATTTTTTCCCAACACATTTCATTAGAGATAAGAGTGATGTTTTGTGCAAAATTTGAATCTATCAATTGTTTTTAACCTAGAAGGTGAACAAGCAAATATTCTTGATTTGACTTCTTAAATCCCCAACAATCATCATACACTTTAAAATTTTTGTTTAGCACAATAATCACTCAAGTTCTTTTCTTCAACTTACTGGGGAAATGTATTGTTCACTCAGCACTTTCCCTCTAGTTTGAAATGTTAAATTTAACTTAGTAGAAATGAAATAGTATTAACAATTTCTGGAAAGTGAATTCCAAAAGAATCATATTTTAAGTTTATTACTAAGTGAACAAAGAGTGACTCCTTAAAAGTGACTTAAATCTTTTAGAATATTATTAATACTTTATTAGTTCAACTCAAAAACTGTGGCAAAGATTGTACATGCAATTTTACAAAAGATTTTGGCCTTTGGACAAAATGAAAAGTGTGATGAATTAGAATATTTTTATATGCTTTTATAACTACTTTTAGTTTTTTAATTTCTGCATTTCTGCTGATATTTGTCTTATGGCTAGAGATTTGAGGCATCTTCTTATGCTAAGAAAACACGTGAGAGAGATACAATGACTATGTATTTCAGTTTGCCAAATGTAGTCCTGGTATATTTACTTGTTGTCTCAGTATAATTTATTAATAGCAATTCTCTTCACTCTGAAAATGTCACATTAGGGTGGTAAATTATATGCTCACCCCCAAAGTACATAGTTACTGGCATTTGTGCATAGAATCATTCTTTTAGGTGTTTTAATCTAATTGTTTCATCAAAAGTGAAAGTGAAGTCAGTCAGTCATGTCTGACTCTTTGCGAACCTATGGTCTGTAGCCTACCAGGCTTCTTGGTCCATGGGATTTTCCAGGCAAGAGTACTGGAGTAGGTTGCCTTTTCCTTCTCCAGGGGATCTTCCCGACCCCAGAGATCAAACCCAGATCTCCACTTATCTTCAAAATTTAAAGTCAAGTCTTCAGGAAGATTTCTATATATTAACTTGAATTGCAATTTGTTACTTTTAGTTTAGTTTTAGTATTAATGTTTATCTTTGTTTTGATTGAAAGTGAAAGTGAAAGTCACTCAGTTGTGTCCGACTCTACGACTTCATCCATGGACAGTCCATGGAATTCTCCAAGCCAGAATACTGGAGTGGGTAGCCATTCCCTTCTCCAGGGGTTCTTCCCAATCCAGGGATCAAACCCAGGCCTCCCACATTCTTTACCAGCTTAGCTATAGGGAAGCCATTGTTTTGATTAGTCTGTACTTAATTTTATTAGTATGTATTTAAGTGGAGATAATATTAGTACATGCAGCTAGAATTACTAAGAGGATTTAACCCAGATGTTTGTGCATCCCCTAGCAATTTTTAAATTGTTTATGATGCTGAAAAATTTTAATCAGCACAGATTCTGCATTAACTGAGCCCCACCTGTAAGTCTTCCTATCTTAGTGCCTGATTTTTGTGTCTAAAATTGCATTGTGTTAAATGACATCCAATTTCACTTGACTTTCAGAGTGTTGGTAAAAATGTCTGACCCTTAAGGTAACATGTTCTAGTGTCAAAATAACACAAGTTATCCAATATCTGCTCTTGTACTCCTGTTGAATATTTAGCACTTAAGAAAAAAATATTTTTTTGCAATAAACAATCAAGTCACATAGCATTTAATACAAGAGGGCTTTAAGTTGTTTAATAAACTCTGGCTTTAAACTGACAAGGGAAAAAAAACATGCAATATTGGAGAAATGTACTACTTTAGTTATTGTATACTACTGAGAAAAGGATAGAGGCATATGAATAGATGATGTGTTTTAAGAAAAGGTCAATTTCCATCTTAATCTCATTTAAAAACTTCACAGTAAGTAAAGAAAAATTTCAGGAGAATAAATTCATCATGACATTCCAGATTGAGAAGAACCAACCATATACTATGCATGTGCATGTGTATGCATTTACCATATTTACCATGGATAGATTTGCTCAGAGTGTCTGTCTTTATGTATAATGACTTGAATCAATCCACTATTAGTACATGGTTAAAAAATACATAAGAAACTATTTTTAAATAATTGTTTTAATGTTAAACTTTTTTGGTATACACTGTTAACCAGAGTAGCCTATCAAAATAATGCTTTAGTGGTTTCAGTTCAGTGTTAAAAAAAAGCTGTAATAACACTAATGTTTAATAAAATCTCCTTATTCTCAGGATCAAAGAAGTCAATTTAATACTATATATCTACCACTAAACCCATCAATGACAATTTAGCTTCAGAAATGTTTAATTTATGAATATATTGTTTTTCAGTTTAAATATCAATTTTAAAATTTATTTTTGAATTTCCATACAAATTGTGAAATTATTTGTTGCAGCTCTGTGAAAAATACCATTGGTAGCTTGATAGGGATTGCATTGAATCTGTAGATCGCTTTGGGTAGTATACTTATTTTCAGTATATTGATTCTTCTGATCCATGAACATGGTATATTTCTCCATCTATTAGTGTCCTCTTTGATTTCTTTCACCAGTGTTTTATAGTTTTCTATATATAGGTCTTTTGTTTCTTTAGTTAGATATATTCCCAAGTATTTTATTTTTTCATTGCAATGGTGAATGAAATTGTTTCCTTAATTTCTCTTTCTATTTTCTCATTATTAGTGTATAGAAATGCAAGGGATTTCTGTGTGTTGATTTTGTATCCTCCAACTTTACTATATTCATTGAAACCTCAAATAGCCAAAGCAATCTTGAGAAAGTAGAATGAAACTGGAGGAATCAACCTGCCTGACTTCAGGCTTTACTACAAAGCCACAGTCATCAAGACAGTATCGTACTGGCACAAAGACAGAAATATAGATCAATGGAACAAAATAGAAAGTCCCGGGATAAATCCACACACCTATGGACACCTTATCTTTGACAAAGAAGGCAAGAATATACAATGGAGAAAAGACAATCTCTTTAACAAGTGGTGCTGGGAAAACTGGTCAACCACTTGTAAAGGAATGAAACTAGAACACTTTCTAAAACCATACACAAAAAATAACTCAAAATAATTAAAGATCTAAATGTAAGACCAGAAACTATAAAACTCTTAGGGGAGAGCATAGGCAAAACACTCTCCAGCAAATCACAGCAGGATCCTCTATAACCCACCTCCAGGAATATTGGAAATAAAAGCAAAAATAAACAAATGGGACCTAATTAGCATTAAAAGCTTCTACACAACAAAGGAAACTATAAGTAAGGTGAAAAGACAGCCTTCAAAATGGGAGAAAATAATAGCAAATGAAGCAACTGACAAAGAATTAATCTAAAAATATACAAAAACCTCCTGCAGCTCAAGTCTAGAAAAATAAATGACCCAATCAAAAAATGGACTGAAGAACTAAACAGACATTTCCCCAAAGAAGACATACAGATGGCTAACAAACACATGAAAAGATGCTCAACATCACTCATCTTCAGAGAAATGCAAATCAAAACCACATTGAGGTACCATTTCGCACCAGTCAGAATGGGCATGATCCAAAAGTCTACAAGCAATAAATGCTGGAGAGGATGTGGAGAAAAGGGAACCCTCTTACACTGTTGGTGGGAATGCAAACTAGTACAGCCACTATGGAGAGCAGTGTGGAGATTCCTTAAAAAACTGAAAATAGAACTGCTTTATGACCTAGCAATCCCACTGCTGGGAAATCAGAATTGAAAGACACACGTGTACCCCAGTGTTCATCACAGCACTGTTTATAATGGCCAGGACATGGAAGCAACCTAGATGTCCATCGGCAGACGAATGGATAAGAAAGCAGAGGTACACATACCATATACACAATGGAGTATTA
Organism: Nanger dama; assembly: GCA_917880005.1. Lineage (NCBI taxonomy): Eukaryota > Metazoa > Chordata > Mammalia > Artiodactyla > Bovidae > Nanger > Nanger dama. The sequence continues at coordinate 10,712,833 of CAKJTW010000010.1, forward strand.
CTAAGCCATTAAAAAGAATGCATTTGAATCAGTTCTAATGAGGTGGATGAAACTGGAGCCTATTATACAGAGTGAAGTAAGCCAGAAAGAAAAACACCAATGCAGTATCAGTTTAGTTTAGTTCAGTTCAGTCTCTCAGAAGTGTCTGACTCTTTGCGACCCCATGAATTGCAGCACGCCAGGCCTCCCTGTCCATCACCAACTCCCAGAGTTCACTCAGACTCACATCCATCGAGTCAGTGATGCCATCCAGTCATCTCATCCTCTGTTGTCTCTTTCTCCTCCTGCCCCCAATCCCTCCCAGCATCAGAGTCTTTTCCAGTGAGTCAACTCTTCGCATGAGGTGGCCAAAGTACTGGAGTTTCAGCTTTAGCATCATTCCTTCCAAAGAAATCCCAGGGTTGATCTCCTTCAGAATGGACTGGTTGGATCTCCTTGCAGTCCAAGGGACTCTCAAGAGTCTTCTCCAACACCACAGTTCAAAAGCATCAATTCTTCAGCACTCAGCCTTCTTCACAGTCCAACTCTCATGTCCATACATGATCACAGGAAAATTAATGCATATATATGGAATTTAGAAAGATGGTAACAGTAACCCTGTATGTGAGACAGCAAAGAGACACAGATGTATAGAACAGTATTTTGGACTCTGTGGGAGAGAGTGAAGGTAGGATGATTTGGGAGAATGGCATTGAAACATGTATAATATCATATGTGAAATGAATTGCCAGTCTAGGTTTGATGGATGATACAGGATGTTTGGGGCTGGTGCACTGGGATGACCCAGAGGGATGGTATGGGGAGGGAGGTGGGAAGGGGATTCAGGAAGTGGAACACGTGTACACCTGTGGTAGATTCATGTCACTGTACGGCAAATTATGTAAAGTGCAATTATGCAAAGTAATTAGTAATTTACATACAATTATGTAAAGTAATTAGCTTCCAATTAAAATAAATAAATGTATATTAAAAAGAAGTGTAAAAATAAAATTTATTTTTAATTTGCTGTATATTATTTATGGATATATTTAAGTCTCATGTTGATGAAATTGTTTGCCAACAAAAGGATTTAATAAATACTATTTTCTTTGGGAAAACATTGTATTCTGGTTATTGATAAACTTCCCTGAAAGACATGAAATGGTCTCTTAATAGAACTGAAAATATGGATTATACAATCAGGTTTTGTAGCAACAAGGTGGTCGGATGGTCCTGGGTTCCTGAAGGCAGATGTGATTGGCTTATTTGAATCACCCTACAGGCTCGCAGGAGAAGGCAATGGCAACTCACTCTAGTACTCTTGCCTGAAAAATCCCATTAACGGAGGAGCCTGGTAGGCTGCAGTCCATGGGGTCGCTAGGAGTCAGACATGACTGAACGACTTCATTTTCACTTTTCACTTTCATGCATTGGAGAAGGAAATGGCAACCCATTCCAGTGTTCTTGCCTGGAGAATCCCAGGGATGGGAAGCCTGGTGGGCTTCCATCTATGGGGTCACACAGAGTGGGACATGACTGAAGCGACTTAGCAGCAACAGGCTTGCAGTGAACTGAAGCCCAGGACTCGGGTATAAGCAGGTACTGAGTCTGGTTTCCATGAAAGGGGTTGTTTGGTTAAGGGGACTCATATTTGAGAGAAGAGTGGAGAAGGGGGCTCTTGTTAGGCCTTTGGATGCCTTCACACATGTAGATGTCAAGGCAGCTCATATTTATTATTTCATGCCTTAAATGACATTGGCTTAATTTCAGAGTTAGATATTAAGAGGATATAGGTTATTACTACCAATAAATCCACACTGCTGCAAATATCAAACAGTACAGGCAATAGAGGCTTCCACATGTAGGTCTTCCAATTTGAGTTTATGGTTTTTAGCTTCTTGTTATTATTTTTCAAGGTGAGGAGGCTCAGTATCATAAGATGAGCTGTACTTAAACTGGTTTCAATAGACTCAGATGGCAATTTTGGCTTGAAATAAAATTTTATGTCCAGTTAGCCAAGGATATTGTGTCTTTGTGAAAAAAAAAAAAAATCAGCTACTCCTTATATTTTGTGTTTCTGATCTTCAGACTGATATGGACACTGTGTATTTTATAGTTTAAGTGATTCTGTGTGCTTACAAGGAAAGACATACCTTTGGTCCATAATCTAAATGAATATCAACCTGCTGAAGTAAAACTTAAGATGGGTATTTTAGTTTCTTAAGTACTATTTGGTTATCTCTTTTATGTACTGGCATGGTAATTGTCATTATATGGCATATGTGAAGTGGTAAAATAGACTTAAAAAAACCCTATTCTTTGATAATTATTGCTTCTTTTAATTCAATATAGCCCCAGATCATTGATTTTAAATGGGTTTAATATATAGAATGCCAATTTGAAACTCTTTTAGTAAATGCTTAAAGTTTTTCATTACTTGATGTTGAATCTAGTAATGAAAAACCTCCTGCCATCCATCCTTCTGCTTCTTCCTGTTTATAATTCAGATACAATACAGTTTCTGAAGATGGAGTAGCCATCCTATTATTGTGAGAGTGAAAGCCACACTCTAAAGATAACGAAACAGTAAAGTTAGAAGGAAAGTGGGTTCTGGTCAGCTCATCTGTCAGACTATGGGTCCTAGATTGCTTCCCAATGGACCTTTTGTTACACATGAACTGTGCTGTGGTTAGGTTTCTATGAAAGGCAGCTGACTGCAGTTATTACTGACTTTACAATTTTTAGCTAAGCATAAGATACCAGACTGAAATTGATGTTTCCATATATGTGATTGCCATTTCCAATGAACAATCAGTATTTGAAAGAGCAGAATTTACCTGAAGGCTAAGCAAGTTTAGTGAGGATGATGCTTTAATATTCTCCAGGAAAGAAAATGCTCCAGCTTTCCCAGTCTTGACACTGAATTGGCAAAATGGTGAGGTATTGCTGCAAGAAGATCTGAGTTTAGTTGCTGAGTTTACAAATTTTTGTTTAGAAAAATGCATGTTTAAAATACAGTTCAACCTTATTTATAGTAACCATTCCAAACTTTTTTGTAGAAGGCAGGGAATTGCAAAGACATTGGGCTGTTGCCATTGAAATAAATGAAAATGCCATACCCATCCATTTAATATTAGCAAACCTGCTTATTTTCAGTTTCACTTTAAGTTCTCTTTCTGTGCCCTCTTGCTGTTACCCAACATGAAAGGTCCAAGGACAAATGCTCTCACTGTTACTTTAAAATGAAACTTTGAGTTTGACTTGCATATTGATTGAAAAAGAATACAACTCATTTGCAGGCAACAGAGAATCCTTTTGGGACTGTGAGTGATAAAGGAACAAGAGTTAACTGTTTCAAAGACAAAAACTCTATTCACAGGTTATCCAAGCATTTAAACATCAAAGTTGTGTGCAGAAGTTCTTAAATTCCCTTTACAGCCAAAGATTCCAAAACCCATTTTATTTCCTTACCCCTTATCTGTCACTCTCTACTCCTTCTACCTGCAGTCCAGACAAATAAGTCCGTATTATTTCATTTACAAGGAACACAGAAGGAACTTTGTTGCACATGTTCAGAAAGTTTTTAGTGTGTGTCTTAAATATCTTCCCTTATTTAGACCGTTTTCTCTTTGTCATTGAACTTAAATGAAGAACAATTATCTTCAAAAATATGAAGAAAATTATATTTATTAACGTCTACTATGCACAAGTTCTAGAGAGTGCTTTCGCATACATTATTTTATTTAATTTTCATTGCCTGCAGCATAAAAATGATAATAGGCAAGGTGGTGTGATGGAAGCCTTGAAAGTCCATCAGACTGAGTTTGTATCCCAGAGTCTTCATGTACTTGCTGTTTGATTTTCCTCAGTACCTGAATGGAATTATTTCCATGTAAAAGATAGAAAGCTTGAGCCTCAGGAGGATTTAAGGCTTTAATTGCTTATTCTTTAATAGATGAGCCAACAATTTTAGGAATATAACCTCAACTGTCCAAAGGGACTCAAATACTTCATTGAAACATGCTTAATATGCTTCAGTTCACTTCAGTCGCTCAGTCATGTCCAACTCTTTGCGACCCCATGAATTGCAGCATGCCAGGCCTCCCTGTCCATCACCAACTCCTGGAGTTCACTCAAACTCACGTCCATCGAGTCGGTGATGCCATCCAGCCATCTCATCCTCTGTCATCCCCTTTTCCTCCTGCCCCCAATCCCTCCCAGCATCAGAGTCTTTTCCAGTGAGTCAACTCTTCGCATGAGGTGGCCAAAGTACTGGAGTTTCAACTCTAGCATTATTCCTTCCAAAGAACACCCAGGACTGACCTCCTTTAGAATGGACTAGTTGGATCTCCTTGCAGTCCAAGAGACTCTCAAGAGACTTCTCCAACACCAGTTTAAAAGCATCAGTTCTTCAGTGCTCAACTTTCTTCACAGTCCAACTGTCACAACCATACATGACCACTGGAAAAACCATAGCCTTGACTAGATGGACCTTTGTTGGCAAAGTAATGTCTCTGCTTTTCAATATGCTATCTGCTGCTGCTAAGTCGCTTTGGTTGTGTCTGACTCTGTGTGACCCCATAGATGGCAGCCCATCAGGCTTCCCCAACCCTGGGATTCTCCAGGCAAGAACACTGGAGTGAGTTGCCATTTTCTTCTCCAGTGTGTGAAAGTGAAATGTGAAAATGAAGTTGCTCAGTCGTGTTTGACTTGTAGCAACCCTATGGGCTGCAGCCTACCAGGCTCCTTCATCCATGGGGTTTTTAGGCAAGAGTACTGGAGTGGCTTAGGTTGGGTATAACTTTTCTTCCAAGGAGTAAGCGTCTTTTAATTTCATGGCTGCAGTCACCATCTGTTGTGTCTAATTCTTTGTGACCCTTTGGACTGTAGCACGCCAGGCTCCTCTGTCGAATTTTCTGGGCAAGAATACTGAAGTGGGTTGCCTTTTTCTGCCTCTAGGGGGTCGTCCTGACCCAGGGATTCAACCAATGTCATCTCTTATGTCTCCTGCATTGCAGGCAGATTCTTTACCCACTGAGCCATCAAAGAATCCCACTTCATAGACATCTGCAGCCTAACACCATCTTTGGTAGCACTAGTTTTCTGTTTTTGTAACACTTCTAAATGAGCTTTACAATTCTATTCTTACCATTGAGAGATGAGACCATTGCATTCAATTACTAATCAATTAGGAATGAAAACTGAAAAATTACCTGTGCCAACATGGCTAAATATTTATTTCAGGAAATTCTTACCTAGGAAGAGATTGCTCAGCTGGGCACATAACAAATGTATCAAAAACACATCTGAACACATCTGAAACAACAATATGCAGATGTGTTTCATCCTCTTATGAAGAAAAGAGTGCAATGTGCTCCTCATGTGCCCACCAGTCCTAAACTACCATATCATGAACTTTGCCCAATTTAAATTAGTATCCTGCCTTGAAACATAAGCCTTAAACCACTTGACCTAGACCCCAAAACTGTCTATAAATAATATTCTCTCTTTATTGTCCTTTGTTCTTAGGAGATATCCTGAAGCCCTTGGATTGATCTGCCTGATACTCTGAATACCAAGGCATGGGTGAACTTCCCTGGTTGGCAATACGCCATGAATACTGTCACGTCTCATTACCTGGAGAAGTTAGCACTGCCCATAACTCCTCTGGGAAAGGATAGTTGGAAGTTTCAGATGTGGAACTCTCTTGGACTCTCTCCTTTGTACTTCTTCCCTTCAGTTCAGTTCAGTTGCCCAGTCGTCCCGACCCTTTGCGACCCCATGAACCACAGCACACCAGGCCTCCCTGTCCATCACCAACTCCTGGAATTAACCTAAACTCATGTGCATTGAGTCAGTGATGCCATCCAGCCATCTCATCCTCTTTCGTCCCCTTCTCCTCCTGCCCACAATCCCTCCCAGCATCAGAGTCTTTTCCAATGAGTCAACTCTTTGCATGAGGTGGCCAAAGTATTGGAGTTTCAGCCTCAGCATCAGTCCTTCCAATGAACACCCAGGACTGGTCTCCTTTAGGATGGACTGGTTGGATATCCTTGAAGTCCAAGGGACTCTCAAAAGTCTTCTCCAGCACCACAGTTCAGAAGCATCAATTCTTCAGCACTCAGCTTTCTTCCCCTAGCTGATTTTAATTTGTATCCTTCTACCATAAAAACCCATAACCAGAAATGTAACAGCTTTTGGTGAATTCTCTGAATCCTTGTGGTAGATTTTGGAACTTGAGGTAGTCTTGGGAACTTGTAATTGGTGTCAGAAGTAAGTGTTATTATGGGGACTGCTGAGTTTTGCAGTTGATGCCAAGATGATATTAATTTGGGGGACTCCTGAATTTTGTAAGCAGGTAACTCAATAGGGGCATTATTGTTGTTGTTCAGTCACTCAGTCATGTCTCTTTGTGACCCCGTGGACAGCAGCATGGCAGGCTTCCCTGTCCTTCACTATCTCATGAAGTTTGCTCAAACTCATGTCCATTGAGTTGGTGATGTCATCCAACCATCTCATCTTCTGTCATCTCCTTCTTCTACTGCCTGCAATCTTTCCCAGCATCAGGGTCTATTCTAATGAGTCGGCTCTTCACCTCAGTTGATCACATGTATTGGAACTTCACCTTCAACATTAGTCCTTCCAGTGAATATTCAGAATTTTTTCAAGATTGACTGGGTTGATCTCCTTGCTGCCCAAGGGACTCTCAAGAGTCTTCTCCAGCACCACAGTATGAGCATATCATTGTCCATTTTTGAAAGACACTCAGGAATAATTCCATACTTATCAAATGTTTTTTCTCTTTTTTGGTAAAGGAAAAGAGTGGAGAAATGTTGAAGAGCAAGATCATGTTATAGCTTTACTCTGTTAGGATATAAATGAATACGTTTTATTTATAGGCTGGAAAGTATAGAATAAATTATAAATTATAATAGTATTATTACTTTATATTTGCACATTCTGATTCTGGAGAAGGGAATGGCAAGCCACTTCAGTATTCTTGCCTTGAGAACCCTATGAACAGTATGAAAAGGCAATATGATAGGATACCAAAAGAGGAACTCCCCAGGTTATTAGGTGCCCAATATGCTATGGACATCAGAGAAATAACAACAGAAAGAGTGAAGGGATGGAGCCAAAGCAAAAACAATACCCAGTTGTGTATGTGACTGGTGATAGAAGCAAGATCCGATGCTGTAAAGAGCAATATTGCATAGGAATCTGGAATGTCAGGTCCATGAATCAAGGCAAATTGGAAGTGGTCAAACAGGAGATGGCAAGGGTGAACATTGACATTCTAGGAATCAGTGAACTAAAATGGACTGGAATGGGTGAATTTAACTCAGATGACCATTATATCTACTACTGCTGGCAGGAATCCCTCAGAAGAAATGGAGTAGCCATCATGGTCAACAAAAGAGTCTGAAATGCAGTACGTGGATGCAATCTCAAAAATGACAGAATGATCTCTGTTCATCTCCAAGGCAAACCATTCAATATCACAGTTATCCAAGTCTATGCCTCAACCAGTAATGCTGAAGAAGCTGAAGTTGAACGGTTTTATGAAGACCTACAAAACCTTTTAGAACTAACACTCAAAAAGATGTCCTTTTCATTATAGGGGACTGGGATGCTAAAGTAAGAAGTCAAGAAACACCTGGAGTAACAGGCAAATTTGGCCTTAGAATGCGGAATGAAGCAGGGCAAAGGCTAATAGAGTTTTGCCAAGAAAAGGCACTGGTCATAGCAAACACCCTTTCCAACAACACAAGAGAAGTCTCTACACATGGCCATCACCAGATGGTCAACACCAAAGTCAGATTGATTATATTCTATGTAGCCAAAGATGGAGAAGCTCTATACAGTCAACAAAAACAAGACCAGGAGCTGACTGTGGCTCAGATCATGAACTCCTTATTACAAAATTCAGATCTAAATTGAAGAAACTAGGGAAAACCGCTAGACCATTCAGGTATGACCTAAATCAAATCCCTTATGATTATACAGTGGAAGTGAGAAATAGATTTAAGGGCCTAGATCTGATAGACAGAGTGCCTGATGAACTACGGAATGAAGTTCGTGACATTGTGCAGGAGACTGGATCAAGACCATCACCATGGAAAAGAAATGCAAAAAGCAAAATGGCTGCCTGGGGAGGCCTTACAAATAGCTGTGTAAAGAAGAGAGGCAAAAAGCAAAGGAGAAAAGGAAAGATATAAGCATCTGAATGCAGAATTCCAAAGAATAGCAAGAAGAGATAAGAAATTCTTCTTCAGTGATCAATGCAAAGAAATAGAGGAAAACAACAGAATGAGAAAGACTAGAGATCCCTTCAAGAAAATTGGAGATACCAAGGGAACATTTCATGCAAAGATGGGCTCGATAAAGGACAGAAATGGTGTGGATCTAACAGAAGCAAAAGATATTAAGAAGAGGTGGCAAGAATTCATAGAAGAACTGTACAAAAAAGAGCTTCACGACCCAGATAATCATGATGATGTGATCACTAATCTAGAGCCAGACCCAGACATCTTGGACTGTGAAGTCAACTGGGCCTTAGAAAGCATCACTACAAACAAAGCTAGTGGAGGTGATGGAATTCCAATTGAGCTGTTTCAAATCATTAAAGATGATGTTGTGAAAGTGCTGCACTCAATATGCCAGCACATTTGGAAAATTCAGCAGTGGCCACAGGACTGGAAAAGGTCAGTTTTCACTCCAATTCCAAAGAAAGGCAATGCCAGAGAATGCTCAAACTACTGCACAATTGCACTCATCTCACATGCTAGTAAAGTAATGCTCAAAATTCTCCAAGCCAGGCTTCAGCAATATGTGAACCGTGAACTTCCAGATGTTCAAGCTGGTTTTAGAAAAGGCAGAGGAACCAGAGATCAAATTGCCAACATCCACTGGATCATGGAAAAAGCAAGAGAGTTCCAGAAAAACATATATTTCTGCTTTATTGACTGTATCAAAGACTTTGACTGTGTGGATCACAATAAACTGGACAATTCTGAAAGAGATGTGAATACCAGACCACCTGACCTGCCTCTTGAGAAATCTGTATGCAGATCAGGAAGCAACAGTTAGAAGTGGACATGGAACAACAGACTGGTTCTAAATAGGAAAAGGATTATGTGCTGGACTGGAAGAAACACAAGCTGGAATCAAGATTGCCAGGAGAAATATCAATAACCTCAGATATGCAGATGACAGCACCCTTATGGCAGAAAGTGAAGAGGAGCTAAACAGCCTCTTGATGAAAGTAAAGAGAAGAGTGAAAAAGTTGGCTTAAAGTTCAACATTCAGAAAACGAAGATCATGGCACCTGGTCCCATCATTTCATGGGAAATAGATAGGGAAACAGTGTCAGACTTAGTTTTGGGGGCTCCAGAATCACTGCATATGGTGACTTCAGCCATGAAATTAGAAAACGCTTACTCCTTGGAAGAAAAGTTATGACCAACCTAGATAGTATATTCAAAAGCAGAGACATTACTTTGCCGACTAAGGTCCGTCTAGTCAAGGCTATGGTTTTTCCTGTGGTCATGTATGGATGTGAGAGTTGGACTGTGAAGAAGGCTGAGTGCTGAAGAATTGATGTTTTTGAACTGTGGTGTTGGAGAAGACTCTTGAGAGTCCTGTGAACTGCAAGGAGATCCAGCCAGTCCATTGTGAAGGAGATCAGCCCTGGGATTTCTTTGGAAGGAATGATGCTAAAGCTGAAACTCCAGTACTCTGGCCACCTCATGTGAAGAGTTGACTCACTGCAAAATACTCTGATGCTGGGTGGGATTAGGGGCAGGAGGAGAAGGGGACAACAGAGGATGAGATGACTGGATGGCATCACCGACTCGAGGGAAGTCAGTCTGAGTGAACTCCAGGAGATGGTGATGAACAGGGAGGCCTGGCCTGCTACTATTCATGGAGTCGCAAAGATTCGGACACAACTGAGCGACTGAACTGAATATTTCTATAAGGTATCTTTATTTTATTTATGAGGTAATTGGGGGCTCAGAGAAATGAGAGACCTTTCCTAGACCCGTGAAAATAATAAAACTTTTACACTTATATTTTCTCATTAAATATTCAGGTTGTTAAATATTCGAGGTGTTTGTGTTTCATCCAAGTTACTCCTTCCAGAAACTGCAGGTGCGCATAGACTTCTGTGAAGAAGATTCTCTGATACAGTGTTCAGCAACCTTAGCACAAAAATGTTTTGACACATTCATATGTATTTTCTTTTGGTAATTACCCATTTTCCTCATCCTGCTGCTGCTGCTAAGTTGCTTCAGTCGTGTCCGACTCTTGCGACCCCATAGATGGCAGCCCACCAGGCTCCGCCATCCCTGGGATTTTCCAGGCAAGAACACTAGAGTGGATTGCCATTTCCTTCTCCAATACTTGAAAGTGAAAAGTGAAAGTGAAGTCGCTCATCGTGTCTGACTCTTAGCGACCCCATGGACTCCAGCCTACCAGGCTCCTCCATCTATGGAATTCTCCAGGCAAGAGTACTGGAGTAGGGTGCCATTTCCTCATCCTACTCAGGTGGTAATCAATTTTGTGATTTTTCCAGTGGGCATTTTCTGGCTTCCCATAAGTAGAAGTTGTATACCAAATTTTTATCCCCTGGATTTTGTTTCATAAACTTTAGTCCACTGAAGAGAATAGGATCCAGGGAAAGAGAGCAAACAGAAAGATTTCCCCAGATTGCAAATGATCTTGGGGAATGGAAAGATCTGTGAGTTTCCTGTACCTCAGAAATCTACTCCTTGTGCCCTTTGGTATTCCTAGCCTTCTCTATACATCTTAGTTTTGTTGTCTCTGGGTGGGGTGAAGCAAAAACCTTTCCTTTCTATGCAGAAAGTCTGGGGAAGCTGTCACTTGCCTTGTTCTTCGTTTCCCAAGAAGGATAATTCATTTTCCCCCTTCTTTTTGTCAATTTTAATGAGTGGAATTTGTACAGTGATGATTCATTTCTAAAACAAACATTACTTCTGAAGAAAGCAATAAAAGGACAGATGAGACTTTTTATTTCTTATTAGGTTAACTTAAGTAGGTCAAATATTTATAGTGAAATATCACTTCATTATCATTTCAAATTTATTGATATAACTGTTAGAAAGATAGTAATGAGGACCCTGTATGTGAGACAACAAAAGAGACACAGATGTATAGAACGCACTTTTGTCCTCTGAAGGAGAGAGAGAGAGGGTGGGATGATTTGGGAGAGTGGCACTGAAACATGTATGCTATCATGTAAGAAACGAAATGCCAGTCTATGTTCGATACAAGATACAGGATGCTTGGGGCTGGTGCACGGGAATGATCCAGAGAGATGATTTGGGGTGGGAGGTGGGAGGGGATTCAGGATTGGGAGCTTGTATACAACTGTGGCAGATTCATGTCAATGTATGGCAAAACCAATACAGTATTGTAAAGTAGAATAAAGTAAAAATAAAATTAAAAAAAAAAACTACTAAAAAAAAAAAAAACAATCGTAGCAGGTCTCAGGGCAATAATTTAAAGAAAATACCAATTTCTTTTTAACTGCTGGGAAATATATTTCCTACAGAAATTGGGTCTATATCAGACTTTTGAGATTCCAGAAGCCAGTGGAAAGGTTCTTAGACAAAATGTTTTTCACCATGAAATAAGAGGATCATTCATTTTGGTTGGGGAGTTTCCTCTTGGCTGCCCTGAGTAGTGCTGGCTTGGGGAAATGGGTTGATGCAGCCCAAATGAAGCTGTTTTTTCTTCCCTTTCTGTGTGGTTATTGTTAAATTCTTTTCTGTTGAAGTTTCTTAAGTGGACTTCAGAACCTCCCAGAACCATTTTGTACATGGATAGCTGTGTAAATGTTGATCCTTGTAGATGGACAGGGGTTAGACATTTCTACTTTGCCATCTTGGTGATGTCACTCTTAAGTAATTTGCTTTAGTTTACATTCAAATTACATGACTAGGCACTATTGTTCCCAGTGTCTATTTTTCTGATTCTGTGACTCCCGAGGTACTCAGCGGGAGAAATCTACTCATTATTTTCTAGGCAGTCTCCTCTTCTCCCTGTGTTGAATCTTAGGCTGATTTACCAATCCCTTACATCTCTAATATTTCTTAATTCCTGAAATCCTGTCTTTGGTTGAGGCACATTCTTGCTATATATATCTGTGTTCGTGGGTACACATGTGCACATGCATGTGTGTGTGTGTGTTTTTACAGAGAGTGGATAATAGATTCAAATCTTCCTTACTTTTCTTTCCTTAATTTAATGATAGTTTAAAGGTCGAGGAAGTAGTCCTAAGTGGCTTGATTCACTCAAGTAGCTTCTTAAAACAACTAAATTGAATTTTTGCCAGGGGAATAACATCTACAGGATTTAGAAGGTATATGAGTGCTGTGCTGCTTTCAAAGGATTTATTTTTCAATCTTTTAATGATTACTACTTTGATCTACTTCCAGATTTCATGCATACATCACATACATTTTAAGAACATAAATTATCTGTAATACCTTAGCACTTTTATTTTGTAGTGTTAAGAAATAATTGTATCAAAATGTTTGGAAACAGTTTTCTTGATGTAAACACAGCCTAAATTTATCCCAGTTGGGCTACTATTTAATGACTTGGATTTCAGCTAGATTGACTACACTTAAAATAATGGCATGTGTAGTCTCTAATGATCCACTGGTAACTTAAAACTCAAATTAAAGACCTACAAATCCAGTCATCTGTGACAGTGACTTTAATCATCTCTTAAAGGAATTTACTAAGAATCTAAGTTTTTGTAGTTGAGATAAGAACTTTTTATATTAACTGGAAATCTCAGGAAAAATGGCAATAAAGAAGGAAAACTCAAGAATATGTTATGTCTATGCTTTCTCATCAGAAATATTATGAGATATAAAGAAAGGGAAGTTGCTCTGTCATGTCCAACTCTTGCAACCCCATGGACTGTAGCCTATCAGACTCCTCTGTCCATGGGATTTTCCAGACAAGAATACTGGAGTGGGCTGCCATTTCCTTCTCTGATTATGAGATACAGATTTCTTCAATTAATTTTCTTTCAAAAGGATGTGCATAAAGTGGAAAAAAAGTAAATGAAATAAAATAGAGTTTTTTCATAATAGTTACTTGATAAAAATGATTTTCTACTTAACCTAGATGGTATGGAATGAGTATGATAAATGATAATGCTAATATAAAATGTGTTGAATTTTCTCTTTTATTTTTAAATAATGAGATATTTATACACAAAAGCAAAGCTATTGTTAATTATTAAAAGGTAAGCAGAAAGACCAAATAGTGTTGCTTATCATTTCCTTGTACAAAGGGTTAAGTCACAGCCCACAAACAGTGCACCCTAGGGGAAATCAGGATGGGAAAAGCAGGATGCTGCATTCTGTATTTTGGATATTTGGAGCCCTAGATAATTAAGATGCATATGTATGGAAAATTTCAGTGACCCCAGATTTGTGCATACATAGAAAAGCACTAAAATCATTAACTTCAGATATCTGTTCTTTGTGACTAGCAGTAATTTTTTTATGCTTGACTACATATATTTCTCAGTCAAAAAGTCTATGTACATATTGACTTGTCCCCTACCTCTTCAGAGCAATTCCTCAGAGATGAGAGGCTATTTCCCAGGCTATCAGCCTCATTAAGGTTCTAAATAAAGCTGAAACTCATCAGTCTTACATTGTATGTTTCTTTCAGCTAACAGAAACAAGAGTGTTTATTTTCAGTTCAGTTCAGTTCAGTTGCTCAGTCGTGTCTGACTCTTTGCAACCACATAACATGGATTGCAGCACACCAAGCCCTTCTATCTCTCACCAACTCCCAGAATTTACTCAAACTCATGTCCATTGAGTCGGTGATGCCATCCAACCAACTCATTCTCTGTTGTCCTCTTCTCCTCCTGCCTTCCATCTTTCCCAGCATCAGGGTCTTTTCAAATGAGTCAGTTCTTCACATCAGTTGGCCAAAGGATTGAAGTTTCAGCTTCAGCATCAGTCCTTTCAATGAATATTCAAGACTGGTTTCCTTTAGGATAGACTGGTTGTATCTCCTTGCAGTCCAAGGGACTCTGAAGAGTCTTATCCAACACCACAATTCAAAGAATCAATTCTTCAGTGCTCAGCTTTCTTTATAGTCCAACTCTCACATCCATACATGACTACTGCAAAAACCATATTTTACTTTCAGTTCAATTCAGTCACTCAGTCGTGTCCAACTCTTTGTGACCCCATGAATCGCAGCACGCCAAGCTTCCCTGTCATCACCATCTCTTGGAGTTCACTCAGACTCACATCTATCAAGTCTGTAATGCCATCAAGCCATCTCATCTTCGGTCGTCCCCCTCTCTTCCTGCCCCCAATCCCTCCCAGCATCAGAGTCTTTTCCAATAAGTCAACACTTCTCATGAGGTGGCCAAAGTACTGGAGTTTCAGCTTTAGCATCATTCCTTCCAAAGAAATCCCAGGGTTGATCTCCTTCAGAATGGACTGGTTGGATCTCCTTGCAGTTCACGGGACTCCCAAGAGTCTTCTCCAACACCACAGTTCAAAAGGATCAATTCTTTGGCACTCAGCCTTCTTCACAGTCCAACTCTCACATCCATACATGACCACAGGAAAAACCATAGCCTTGACTAGACGGACCTTAGTCGACAAAGTAATGTCTCTGCTTTTGAATATACTATCTAGATTGGTCATAACTTTTCTTCCAAGAGTAAGCGTCTTCTAATTTCATGGCTGCAGTCACAATCTGCAGTGATTTTGGAACCCCCAGAAATAAAGTCTGACACTGTTTCCACTGTTTCCCCATCTATTTCCCATGAAGTGATGGGACTGGATGCCATGATCTTCGTTTTCTGAATGTTGAACTTTAAGCCAACTTTTTCCACTCTCCTCTTTCACTTTCATCAAGAGGCTTTTAGCTCCTCTTCACTTTCTGCCATAAGGGTGGTGTCATCTGCATATCTGAGGTGATTGATATTTCTCCCGGCAATCTTGATTCCAGCTTGTGTTTCTTCCAGTCCAGGGTTTCTTATGATATTATCTGCATATAATTTAAATAAGCAGGGTGACAATATACAGCCTTGATGTACTCCTTTTCCTATTTGGAGCCAGTCTGTTGTTCCATGTGCAGTTCTAACTGTTGCTTCCTGACCTGCATACAGATTTCTCAGGAGGCAGGTCAGGTGGTCTGGTATTCCCATCTCTTTCAGAATTTTCCACAGTTTATTGTGATCCACACAGTCAAAGGCTTTGGCATAGTCAATAAAGCAGAAATAGATGTTTTTCTGGAACTCTCTTGCTTTTTCCATGATCCAGCAGATGGTGGCAATTTGATTGTTCGTTCCTCTGCCTTTTCTAAAACCAGCTTGAACATCAGGGAGCTCATAGTTCACGTACTGCTGAAGCCTGTTGTTGGAAGAGGGTGTTTGCTATGACCAGTGCCTTTTCTTGGCAAAACTCTATTAGCCTTTGCCCTGCTTCATTCCGTATTCCAAGGCCAAATTTGCCTGTTACTCCAGGTGTTTCTTGACTTCCTACTTTAGCATTCCAGTCCCCTATAATGAAAAAGACATCTTTTTGGGTGTTAGTTCTACAAGGTCTTGTAGGTTCTTCATAAAACCATTCAACTTCAGCTTCTTCAGCGTTACTGGTTGGGGCATAGACTTGGATAACTGTGATATTGAATGGTTTGCCTTAGGAAGGAACAGGGATCATTCTGTCGTTTTTGAGATTGCATCTAAGTACTGCATTTTGGACTCTTTTGATGACCATATTTTACTTTACTGAATGTTTATTAAGTGCAAGGCTCTGTCCCAAAAGTTGTATAAATATTATCTGAGCTAATCCTCACAACATTTCTCTGAGGTAGAATTTATCATCATTCCAGTGTTAAGATAAAGAAATAGAGACATAGAAAGTTTAACTTTTTGCTATGACTCCAACTTAGTAAGTGTTGGAGTATTTGATTCTGAAAGCCATACTCTAAAGATCTATTTTTTAGGAATATTTAATTTTCTCGGTCTTTGGAATACACTGATGAAATTATATTGTCTTCATCGTCAAGAAATGCAGAGTCTGTTTCAATAAACGATAATTGTTTTATAGGGATAATATTGTTGAATGGAAGTATGACCATGAGTCTGCCTAGGCAGTTTCTGAAGATACAGAAAAGGTAGAGTTTGAGCTGAATGTTCTAGAATGAGTAAAAATTTTTCAGTTACTAAAGCAAAAGTTGTTATTCAGGTTGAAGAATTAGTGGATGATATTCTAAAGGTTTTTGAGAGAATTGTATATATGAGTAAAAAAATGATATTAGAGTTTTGAAGCAAAATGAGTTCTTAAAAAAAAATAAATCCTGTACTTTTGACAGCTCTCTTTCTGTGTCTCTCAATTTTACACACACACATACACACAAGTTACCTGAGAAAAGATATGTTCCAGACTCCTAAATTACTGAGAAATGACACCTCTATTTTTTCCACTGTTGACAGCTTGACAGTTTTTTTTTTTTTCCTGTTTCTACTCAACAAAATAATTTGGTCTTTATTGAACAGCCCTAAAGGTTTAGAGGGCAGACTCTGTCCAGCAGAGTAGCTGCAGTTTTCTACTATTTTCACTTATCTTCATGCCTAACAATGCAATTATAAATAAATGGTGACTTCCTAGGCTGTTGCTGACACTGATGTGAGAGGATATATGGCAGCAACCTGGTAGACTTAAGCATTTAAAACTACGAAGTACTTCAGATAAGGAAAGTCCAATTTCAGTGGATTCAGCTAATGAGCAATAACATTTTCAGTGGAAGACTAAAGTAGATTTAGCTTGGGAGAAACTTAAACTGCATTTTAAACAGTTTTTTTAAATCTCTTTCTAGTTGTAAGAAAATATAAAACTAATAAGAAGATTGATAGATACTGATTCTTACTTGGAAATCTTACAGTAATGGAGCCTTAGTAATTAGAATAATCATGAAACTATTGTAGGTTGAAATTTATCTCCAGCTACATCCATATGATCATGATGTTCATGAGAAATTAAAATTATAATTTTTTTCTAATACAAAATTAAAATATTATGAAAAAGAATTCCACTATGGAAGGGAAGAAGGGAGGCAAAACATTTCTCATGTAATCTTACTGGCCAGAGAAAATTATGTTAATGCTTGATGTTTCTTTTCAATATCCATGTGAATAAAGTATGAATATTGCTATGTTTCTTTCAATTTATTAAAAATAGGCATAGATTTTTAGGATTGTAATACAAATAACTTAATTATAACATTTTGTAATATAATATTTTTTTAACAATTGAAGTATAATTGATTTACAATACTGTGATGTTTATTGCTATACCACAGAGTGATTCAGTTATGCATATATGTACATTCTTTTTATGTTCTTTTCCATTATGATTTATCATAAGATATTGAATATAGTTCTTTATGCTATACAGTAGGACCTTGCTTTTTGTTCATTCTGTATATTAAAACTTACATCTGCTAACCCCAACCTCTCACTCCATCCCTCCCTTAAACCCCTCCGCTTTGACAACCACCAGCTTGTTCTCTATGTCCATGATTCTGTTTATGTTTCATAGGTAAGTTCATTTGTGTGTAACAGAACTCTTTATATAGTTCTGCTTTGAGTAGGGGCTGCTGCTGCTGCTTAGTTGCTAAGTCATGCCCAACTCATTGTGACCTCATGGACTGTAGCCCTTCAGGCTCCTCTGCCCATGGGATTTCCCCAGGCAAGACTACTAGAGTGGGTTGTCATTTCCTTCTTCAGGGAGCCTTCCTGACTCAGGGATCAAACCCATGTTTCCTGCTTGACAGGCAGATTTTTTACCACTGAGCCACCTGGGAAGCCCAAGTGAGCTGCTAATCACCATCAAATTTATGGAATTTTGTCCATAAGCCTTCAAATCCTCTTAGATAAATATCTAGTGAGGTATCATTTTTTTGGTAAGTAGCAAATACACATTTGAGTCAATTAGCATTTGACAGCTATGAGAAAGCTTATGTAACCTGATTATCAGCTGGAGTCTCTCAACTAATTTAGATGAAGGTATGTTTAACTTGAGCCTCCACTTCAGACCCTTTAGAGGTTCATGGCCTTCTTCAGCACTTCTGTAAATTCCCTTAGGGCTTTCATTGTTCAGTAACCTCTTGCTTTGAGCTTCTGGTTTGTTGACTTGGTTCAGGTTACATACAGATTATTTCACCTCCTCTAATGTTGGCTCATACTTGGAATTTATCTCTGTTTTGTGACTTAGATCAAGTGACCAAACAAACAAACAAAACTGTTACTCAAGCCATATGTTTGCTTAAGTTTAGGAGAGGGGTGTGTGCTTGAGTTTGGGAGTTTAACATAATTAGATATTTCTGTCTTAAAAGTTTATTGGCCACCCTACAACAGGGGATTCCCTTCTCCAGTGGACCATGTTCTGTCACCCTTTCCACCATGACCTGACCGTCTTGGGTGTCCCCGCAGGTATGGCTTGGTTTCACTGAGTTAGACAAGGCTGTGGCCCTAGTGTGATTAGACTGAATAGTTTTCTGTGAGTATGGTCTCATTGTGTCTGCCCTCTGATGACCTCTTGCAACACCTACCATATTACATAGGTGTCTCTTACCTTGGGCGTGGGGTATCTCTTCATGGCTGCTACAGCAACCATAGCCGCTGCTCCTTACCTTGGACGAGGGGTATCTCCTTACCGCTGCTGTTCCTGACCTTCATTGTGGGATAGCTCCACAGGAGAAGGGAATGGCAAGCCACTTCAGTATTCTTGCCTTGAGAACCCCATGAACAATATGAAAAGGGAAAATGATAGGATACCAAAAGAGGAACTCCCCAAGTCATTAGGTGCCGAATATGCTACTGGAGATCAGTGGAGAAATAACTCCAAAAGAATGAAGGGATGGAGCCAAAGCAAAAACAATACCCAGTTGTAGATGTGACTGGTGATAGAAGCAAAATCCGATGCTCTAAAGAGCAATATTGCATAGGAACCTGGAATGTCAGGTCCATGAATCAAGGCAAATTGGAAGTGGTCAAACAGGAGATGGCAAGGGTGAATGTCAACATTCTAGGAATCAGCAAACTAAAATGGACTGGAATGGGTGAATTTAACTCAGATGACCATTATATCTACTACTGCAGACATGAATCCCTCAGAAGAGATGGAGTAGCCATCATGGTCAACAAAAGAGTCCGAAATGCAGTACTTGGATGCAATCTCAAAAATGACAGAATGATCTCTGTTCATCTCCAAGGCAAACCATTCAATATCACAGTTATCCAAGTCTATGCCCCAACCAGTAATGCTGAAGAAGCTGAAGTTGAATGGTTTTATGAAGACCTACAAGACCTTGTAGAACTAACACCCCAAAAAGATGTCCTTTTCATTATAGGGGACTGGAATGCTAAAGTAGGAAGTCAAGAAACACCTGGAGTAACAGGCAAATTTGGCCTTGGAATACGGAATGAAGCAGGGCAAAGGCTAATAGAGTTTTGCCAAGAAAAGGCACTGGTCATAGCAAACACCCTCTTCCAACAACACAAGAGAAGACTCTACACATGGACATCACCAGATGGTCAACACCAAAGTCAGATTGATTATATTCTATGCAGCCAAAGATGGAGAAGCTTTATACAGTCAACAAACACAAGACAAGGAGCTGATGCGGCTCAGATCATGAACTCCTTATTACCAAATTCAGATCTAAATTGAAGAAAGTAGAGAAAACTGCTAGACCATTCAGGAATGACCTAAATCAAGTCCCTTATGATTATACAGTGGAAGTGAGAAATAGATTTAAGGGCCTAGATCTGATAGATAGAGTGCCTGATGAACTATGGAATGAGGTTCATGACATTGTACGGGAGACAGGGATCAAGACCATCGCCATAGAAAAGAAATGCAAAAAAGCAAAATGGCTGCCTGGGGAGGCCTTACAAATAGCTGTGAAAGGAAGAGAGGTGAAAAGCAAAAGAGAAAAGGAAAGATATAAGCATCTGAATGCAGAGTTCCAAAGAATAGCAAGAAGACATAAGAAAGACTTCTTCAGAGATCAATGCAAAGAAATAGAGGAAAACAACAGAATGGGAAAGGCTAGAGATCTCTTCAAGAAAATTAGAGATACCAAGGGAACATTTCATGCAAAGATGGGCTTGATAAAGGACAGAAAGGTATGGTCCAGACAGAAATGGTATGGACCTAACAGAAGCAGAAGATATTAAGAAGAGGTGTCAAGAATACATGGAAGAACTGTACAAAAAGATCCTCATGACCCAGATAACCATGATGATGCGATCACTAATCTAGAGCCAGACATCTTGTAATGTGAAGTCAAGAGGGCCTTAGAAAGCATCGCTGTGAACAAAGCTAGTGGAGGTGATGGAATTCCAGTTGAGCTGTTTCAAATCTCGAAAGATGACACTGTGAAAGTGTTGCACTCAATATGCCAGCAAATCTGGAAAACTCAACAGTGGCCACAGGACTGGAAAAGGTCAGATTTTAGTTCCAATTCCAAAGAAAGGCAATGCCAAAGAATGCTCAAACTACTGCACAATTGCACTCATCTCACACGCTAGTAAAGTAATGCTCAAAATTCTCCAAGCCAGGCTTCAGCAATACGTGAATTGTGAACTCCCTGATGTTCATGCTGGTTTTAGAAAAGGCAGAGAAACCAGAGATCAAATTGCCAACATCTGCTAGATCGTGAAAAAAGCAAGAGAGTTCCAGAAAAACATCTATTTCTGCTTTATTGACTATGCCAAAGCCTTTGACTGTGTGGATCACAATAAACTGTGGAAAATTCTGAAAGAGATGGGAATACCAGACCACCTGATCTCCCTCTTGAGAAATCTGTATGCAGGTCAGGAAGCAACAGTTAGAATTGGACATGGAGCAACAAACTGGTTCCAAATAGGAAAAGGGGTACATCAAGGCTGTATATTGTCACCCTGCTTAGTTAACTTCTCTGCAGAGTACATCATGAGAAACCCTGGACTAGAAGAAACACAAGCTGGAATCAAGATTGCCGGAGGAAATATCAATCACCTCAGATATGCAGATGGCATCACCCTTATGGTAGAAAGTAAAGAGGAACTAAAAGCCTCTTGATGAAAATGAAAGAGGAGAGTGAAAAAGTTGGCTTAAAGCTCAACATTCAGAAAATGAAGATCATGGCATCTGGTCACATCACTTCATGGGAAATAGATGGGGAAACAGTGGAAACAGTGTCAGACTTTATTTTTGGGGTTCCAAAATCACTGCAGATTGTGACTGCAGCCATGAAATTAGAAGATGCTTACTCCTTGGAAGAAAGTTATGACCAACTTGGATAGTATATTCAAAAGCAGAGATATTACTTTGCTGACTAAGGCCTGTCTAGTCAAGGCTATGGTTTTTCCTGTGGTTATGTATGGATGTGAGAGTTGGACTGTGAAGAAGGCTGAGTGCTGAAGAATTGATGCTTTTGAACTGTGGTGTTGGAGAAGACTCTTGAGAGTCCCTTGGACTGCAAGGAGATCCAACCAGTCCATTCTGAAGGGGATCAGCCCTGGGATTTCTTTGGAAGGAATGATGCTAAAGCTGAAACTCCAGTACTTTGGCCACCTCATGTGAAGAGTTGACTCATTGGAAAATACTCTGATGCTGGGAGCAATTGAGGGCAGGAGGAGAAGGGGACGACTGTGGATGAGATGGCTGGATGGCATCATGGACTCGATGGATGTGAGTTTGAGTGAACTCCGAGAGATGGTAATGAACAGGGAGGCCTGGCGTGCTGTGATTCATGGGGTCACAAAGAGTTGGACACGACTGAGCGACTGAACTTATCAACAGGGGATTATTTATGGGCATGTCACCTCATATAGCACTTTTGCTGCAAACTAGTTTGGTAAATTCTCTTTGTCATTTTTCAGTTTTGTTTTTTAATCTTTCTTATTTTTTCCCTTGCCACAAGTAATGCCAACTTATTCTGTTTCTGCAGAACAATAGATTCATCTTTCCAACTACTAAACTCTGCATATGCAAACTCATAAAAAGCTCAGCAGAAGAATGCTGTTTTTCATTTATTTTTAGAAAGAAATCTCATAAATAGCATTATTTTCTTTCCATTACACAAGTTTTGTAAAAGTTTATTTATTTTTAACCGAAGGATAATTGGTTTACTCTATTTTGTTGGTTTTTGCCATACATTAACATGAATCAGCCACAGGTATATATATATCCCCTCCCTCTTGAGCCTCCCACCTCCCAGCTCATCCTACCCCTACACAAGTATTTAAAATGAAATAATTAGGGAAAAAAGATGGAGGAGGAATAGGATGGGGAGAACACTTTCTCCCTCTCTACCTCATCAAAAGAACATTTCAACGCTGAGTAAATTCCACAAAATAACTTCTGACTGCTGGCAGAGGACATCAGGTATCCAGCAAAGCAGATCATTGGCTTCAAAACCAGGTAGGAATTATTTTAAAGGACGAAGATAGAGACAAAGGAGGTAGGGAGAGAACCCCGGCACAGGAAGGGAATCTCGTCCCAGGAAGAGACTCTTAAAAGAGAGGTTCCCTAAAATTGGGGAACTTTCTCACAGCTGTGTATGGGGTGAGCCCTGGAAGCACAGAGGGCAACATAACAGGAAGGAAGAATAAATAAATAATTAAAACCAACAGATTACGAATTCAACAGTATAACCCCCAGCAGATAAGCAGCGCAAATGCCTGCGTCCGACAGCAGTGGGGGTTGGGCAGGGATGTGCGCGCCCGTGACAGTGCTTTCCAATAATTGGGCCACGGGAGACGTAGGCTGCAGGGCTTTTCTCGAGAATCGGGGTGTAACGGGCCCAGAATTGGGTCCACACGTGACTAGAACGATTTATCTCAGACTAGCAAACCAGACTGTGGGATAACTAACAGGCGAAACGCTGGAACATAAGACACTGACAGGCCCGCGCACAAAACAAAGGACGGATCGGAAATAGCTGGCTGTAGACCATCCCCCACCGGGGACAGGCAGCCAGAGCCTTAAGCACTGGAAGAGGGCAGTCGCAGCTCAAGAGAGACATTACCTACCAAATTGCAAGTGGGTTTCTTTACTGAGACTTCTGGGGTCTCTGAACAGTCATCATCTGCCTGAGAAAGAGCCCTGGCGGAGCTCCCAGAAAACTGAGCGACCTGGAAAGTCCAGAAGACGCAATAATAGTGCGCGCCAAACTCCCTAGCCACTCGGACTTGGGAAGGGAACGTAGCCCAGGATCAACCAAACCCGACACCCGGAGGGGGCTTCCTGAGCACCAAACCTGAGCAGCTTAGACTGGGGAAGTGCATGAAGCATAGGGCAGGCCCGACAAGGTTATCCCGCGGAGCGAGAAGGGGCAAGCCCAGTGCAGAGCTCACCACCACCCTCCCTGTGGCAAGACAGAAATCAGACACAGAAGAGACCAGCAAACAGAGGAGTCAAACAGAGGGAACTGCCTTGGTAGCGACCCCACACAGTCCACAACGACGAGAAAGTGCCAGATATACTGTTACTACTTTTATGATCAAAATTTTTTTGAGTGTGTGGGGGGATGATGTGGAAGCGTTATTATTTTTTTAATAATTTTTTTCTTTCTTTAAAACTTTTTTCTTTTTTAAATTTGTTTTTTTTTTTTACTTTTTCATCTTTTTTTCCTAAACTTTGCTTAAATTTTTAAACAAAGTTTATTATTTTTTATATTTTATATATAAAATATTTTATATATATATTATATATATATTTATATATAATATAATATATATATTATATATATGTATATATATTATATATAATATATATTTTATATATATATATTATATATATGTTTTATATATATAGTATATATATATTATATATATTTTATATATATTTATATATATATTTTAAAATATATTTATATATATTTTATAATATATGTATAATATATATATATATTATATATAAAATATTTTATATATATAATTTTTATATTATTATTTATTATTTTTATAACCTAATATTACTCAAAAAAAAAAACCCTATCGTTAAAGCAAATGCTGTATATAGTCCTATTGGTGGAGGAAGTTGTATTTTAATAATTCTGGATTCTTTTATAATATTTTGCCTTTTTCCTCTATTTATTTAAAATTTCTCTCTCCTTCTTCTTCTTCTCTTCAATATTCTATCTTTGAAAATTCAATCTTTACTCCAGATTTTTAATCTTGGCATTTTGGTATTTGTTGCCAATTTTGTACTTTTAAAAACCTAATCTTCAGTACCCAGTTTTACATGAGTGCGAGACTACTGGCTTGACCCCTCTCTCCACCTTTGGAATCTCTCTTTTCTCCACCAGGTGGCTTTTGTCTCCCTCCCTCCTCCTTCTCTTCTCTACCCAACTCTATGAATCTCTGTGTGTTCCAGAAGAAGGAGAATTCTAAGGGAACAGGTCACTGGCCGGATCTGTATCCCTCCTTCCCATCTCCCTCTTTATCCTCCTGTCCACCTCTATCTACTTCCTCCCTCTCCTCTTCCATGTATAACTCTGTGACCACCTCTGAGTGGTCCAGACTTCGGAGCGCATACAACAATGTGGTTACGGGCTAGCTTGCTTTTTCCTCTTTTGATTCCACCTCATTCCATTCCACTCACCTCTAACTACTCTCTCCCTCTTCTCTCCTCCAAGTAACTCAGCAGTCCTCTAGGGACGACCTCAAGGTGGAGAAACCTATCATCATTAACCCAGATGTTTTAACATTAGTGCTGAATAGATGGAGAAATCATGAGGCTATTGTAAAAATAAATCTGAAAACCAGAATCAGGAGGCATAAGTCCAAATCCTGAGATCATCAAAGAATTCCTGAATACAGGGAACATTATCCAATAAGAGCTCATCAAACGCCTTCACACCAATACTGAAATTGAATACTGCTCAAGGGCCAACAAGCTCCAGAGCAAGACATACCACGCAAATTCTCCAGCAACACAAGAACAAGCCCCAGAGCTTCAATACATAGGCAGCTCAAAATACTCCAAAACCATTGACGTGTCATAACCCATTACTTCACACTTCACAGCACTCCAGAGAGAGGAAATCCAGCTCCACCCACCAGAACTCCAACACAAGCCTCCCTAATCAAGAAACTTTGACAAGCCACTGATATAACCCCAAACACAGAGAGGAAGCTCTATAAGAAAGAGAATTCCACAAATTCCCAGAATATAGAAAAGCCAACCCAAACGCAGCAATATAACCAAGATGAAGAGACAGAGGAATACCCAGCAGGTAAAGGAACAGGAGACATGCCCACCAAACCAAACAAAAGAGGAAGAGATAGGGCACCTACATGAGAAAGAATTTCGAATACTGATAGTGAAAATGATCCAAAATCTTGAAATCAAAATGGAATCACAGATAAATAGCCTGGGGTCAAGGATTGAGAAGATGCAAGAAAGGTTTAACAAGGACCTAGAAGAAATAAAAAGAGTCAACATATAATGAATAATGCAATAAATGAGATCAGAAAACTCTGGAGGCTACAAATAGTAGAATATCGGAGGTAGAAGATAGGATTAGTGAAATAGAAGATAAAATGGTAGTAATAAATGAATCAGCAAGGGAAAAAGAAAGACGAATTAAAAGAAATGAGGACAAACTCAGAGACCTCCAAGACAATATGAAACGCTCCAACATTCGAATTATAGGAGTCCCAGAAGAAGACAAAAAGAAAGACCATGAGAAAATATTTGAGGAGATAATAGTTGAAAACTTCCCTAAAATGGGGAAGGAAATAATCACCCAAGTCCAAGAAACCCAGAGAGTGCCAAACAGGATAAACCCAAGGCGAAACACCCCAAAACATATTTTAATCAAACTAACAAAGACCAAACACAAAGAACAAATATTAAAAGCAGCAAGGGAAAAACAACAAATAACACACAAGGGGATCCCCATAAGAATAACTGCAGATCTTTCAATAGAAACTCTTCAGGCTAGGAGGGAATGGCAAGACATACTTAAAGTGATGAAAGATAATAACCTTCAGCCAAGACTACTGTACCCAGCAAGGATCTCATTCAAATATGAAGGAGAAATCAAAAGCTTTACAGACAAGCAAAAGCTGAGGAATTCAGCACCACCAAACCAGCTCTCCAACAAATACTAAAGGATAGGCTTTAGAAAGGAAACACAAAAAGGACGTATAAACTCGAACCCAAAACAATAAAGTAAATGGCAACAGGAGCATACTTATCAATAATTACCTTAAATGTAAATGGGTTGAATGCCCCAACCAAAAGGCAAAGACTGGCGGAATGGATACAAAAACAAGGTCCCTATATATGCTGCGTACAAGAGACCCACCTCAAAACAACGGACACATACAGACTGAAAGTGAAGGGCTGGAAAAAGATATTCCATGCAAATAAAGACCAAAAGAAAGCAGGAGTAGCAATACTCATATCCGATAAAATAGACTTTAAAACAAAGGCTGTGAAAAGGGACAAAGAAGGCCACTACATAATGATTAAAGGATCAATCCAAGAAGAAGATATAACAATTATAAATATATATGCACCCAACATAGGAGCACCGCAATATATAAGACAAATGCTAACAAGCATGAAAGGGGAAATTAATAATAGCACAATAATAGTGGGAGACTTTAATAACCCACTCACATCTATGGACAGATCAACTAATAAACAGAAAATTAACAAAAAAACCCAAATGTTAAATGATACAATAGACCAGTTAGACCTAATTGATATCTATAGGACATTTCACCCCAAAACAATGAATTTCATCTTTTACTCAAGTGCACATGGAACCTTTTCCAGGATAGATCACATCCTGGGTCATAAATCTAACCTTGATAAAATCAAAAAAATCAAAATTATTCCAAGCATCTTCTCTGACCATAATGCACTAAGGTTAGATCTCAATTATAGGAGAAAAGCTATTAAAAATTCCAACATTTGGAGGCTGAACAACACCCTTCTGAATAATCAACAAATCACAAACGAAATCAAAAAAGAAATCAAAATATGCATCAAAACGAATGAAAATGAAAACACAACTACACAGAACCTTTGGGACACTATAAAAG
The DNA here is from genome assembly GCA_917880005.1 of Nanger dama. Taxonomy (NCBI): domain Eukaryota; kingdom Metazoa; phylum Chordata; class Mammalia; order Artiodactyla; family Bovidae; genus Nanger; species Nanger dama. Next base: position 10,739,942 of record CAKJTW010000010.1, read on the forward strand.
CAGTCCTAAGAGGAAAGTTCATAGCAATACAGGCATACCTCAAGAAACAAGAAAAAAGTGAAATAAATAACCTAACTCTACACCTAAAGCAACTAGAAAAGGAAGAAATAGAGAACCCCAGAGTTAGTAGAAGGAAAGAAATCCTAAAAATTAGGGCAGAAATAAATGCAAAAGAAACAAAAAGAGACCATAGCAAAAATCAACAAAGCAAAAAGCTGGTTCTTTGAAAGGATAAATAAAATTGACAAACCCATTAGCCAGACTCATCAAGAAACAAAGAGAAAAAAAATCAAATCAATAAAATTAGAAATGAAAATGGAGAGATCATGACAGACAACTCAGAAATACAAAGAATCATAAGAGACTACTATCAGCAATGATATGCCAATAAAATGGACAACTTGGAAGAAATGCACAAATTCTTAGAAAAGTACAACTTTCCAAAACTGAACCATGAAGAAATAGAAAATCTTAACAGACCCATCACAAGCACGGAAATTGAAACTGTTATCAGAAATCTTCCAGCAAACAATCCCAGGTCCAGACAGCTTCACAGCTGAATTCTACCAAAAATTTCAAGAAGAGCTAACACCTATCTTACTGAAGGTATTCCAGAAAATTGCAGAGGAAGGTAAACTTCCAAACTCATTCTATGAGGCCACCATCACCCTAATACCAAAACCTGACAAAGACACCACAAAAAAGAAAACTACAGGCCAATATCACTGATGAACATAGATGCAAAAATCCTTAACAAAATCCTAGGAATCAGAATCCAGCAACACATTAAAAAGATCATACACCATGACCAAGTGGGCTTTATCCCAGGGATGCAAGGATTCTTCAATATCCGCAAGTCAATCAATGTAATTCATCACATTAACAAACTGAGAAATAAAAATCATATGATTATCTCAATAGATACAGAAAAAGCCTTAGACAAAATTCAACATCCACTTACGATAAAAACTCTCCAGAAAGCAGGAATAGAAGGAACATACCTCAACATAATAAAAGCTACATATGACAAACCCACAGCTAACATTATCCTCAATGGTGAAAAATTGAAACCATTTCCCCTAAAGTCAGGAACAAGACAAGGGTGTCCACTTTCACCACTACTATTCAATATCATAATGGAAGTTTTGGCCACAGCAATCAGAGCAGAAAAAGAAATAAAAGGAATCTAAATTGGAAAAGAAGAAGTAAAACTCTCACTGTTTGCAGATGACATGATCCTCTACATAGAAAATCCTAAAGACTCGACCAGAAAACTACTAGAGCTAAGCAATGAATATAGTAAAGTGGCAGGATATAAAATCAACACTCAGAAATCCCTTGCATTCCTATACACTAATAATGAGAAAGTAGAAAAAGAAGTTAAGGAAACAATTCCATTCACCATTGCAATGAAAAGAATAAAATACTTAGGAATATTCCTACCTAAAGAAACTAAAGACCTATATATTGAAAACTATAAAACACTGATGAAAGAAATCAAAGAGGACACTAATAGATGGAAAAATATACCATGCTCATGGGTCGGAAGAGTCAATATAGTGAAAATGAGTATACTACCTAAAGCAATCTACAGATTCAATGCAATTCCCATCAAGCTACCAGCAGTATTTTTCACAGAACTAGATCAAATAATCTCAAGATTTGTATGGAAATACAAAAACCTCAAATAGCCAAAGCAATCTTGAGAAAGAAGAATGGAACTGAGGAATCAACTTGCCTGACTTCAGGCTCTACTACAAAGCCACAGTCATTAAGACAGTATGGTACTGGCACAAAGACAGAAATATAGATCAATGGAACAAAATAGAAAGCCCTGAGATAAACCCACACACCTATGGACACCTTATCTTCGACAAAGGAGGCAAGAATATACAATGGAGTAAAGACAGTCTCTTTAACAGGTGGTGCTGGGAAAACTGGTCAATCACTTGTAAAAGAATGAAACTAGACCTCTGTCTAACACCATACACAAAAATAAACTCAAAATGGATTAAAGATCTAAATGTAAGACCAGAAACTATAAAACTCCTAGAGGAAAACATAGGCAAAACACTCTCCGACATAAATCACAGCAGGATCCTCTATGATCCAACTCCCAGTATACTGGAAATAAAAGCAAAAATAAACAAATGGTATCTAATTAAAATTAAAAGCTTCTGCACAACAAAGGAAACTATAAGCAAGGTGAAAAGACAGCCTTCTGAATAGGAGAAAACAATAGCAAATGAAACAACTGACAAACAACTAATCTCAAAGATATATAAGCAACATATGGAGCTCAACTCCAGAAAAATAAAGGATCCAATAAAAAAATGGACCAAAGAACTAAATAGGCATTTCTCCAAAGAAGACATACGGATGGCTAACAAACACATGAAAAGATGCTCAACATCACTCATTATCAGAGAAATGCAAATCAAGACCACAATGAGGTACCATTTCACACCAGTCAGAATGGCTGCGATACAAAAGTCTACAAGCAATAAATGCTGGAGAGGATGTGGAGAAAAGGGAACCCTCTTACACTGCTGGTGGGAATGCAAACTAGTACAGCCATTATGGAAAACAGTGTGGAGATTCCTTAAAAATTGCAAATAGATCTTCCTTATGACCCAGCAATCCCCCTGCTGGGCATACACACCGAGGAAACCAGAATTGAAAGAGACACATGTACCCCAATGTTCATTGCAGCACTGTTTATAATAGCCAGGACATGGAAGCAACCTAGATGTCCATCAGCAGATGAATGGATAAGAAAGCTGTGGTACATATACACAATGGAGTACTACTCAGCCCTTAAAAAGAATAAATTTGACTCATTTCTAATGAGATGGATTTAACTGGAGCTGATTATACAGAGTGAAGTAAGCCAGAAAGAAAAACACCAATACAGTATACTGACACATACATATGGAATTTAGAAAGATAGTAATGATGACCCTGTATGAGAGACAACAAAAGAGACACAGAGGTATAGAACGGACTTTTGGACTCTGAGGGAGAGGGAAAGGGTGGGATGGTTTGGGAGAATGGCATTGAAACATGTATACCTTCTTGTTAGAAACAAAGCACCAGTCTATGTTCAATGCAGGATGCAGGATGCTTGGGGCCTGTGCACAAGATGATTCAGGTAGATGATGTGGGGTGGGTGGTGGGAGGGGGCTTGGCATTGGGAGATTGTGTTCACCTGTGGCTGATTCATGTCAATGTATGGCAAAACAAATACAGTATTGTAATTAAAAAAAAAAAAAAAAAAATGAAATAATTATCATTTTTTTCATACATTATTATCAAATCCAAATATTTAGATCTAGCAATTAGAAAATCAATAAGTGCAACCCTTCCCCCCCTTTCCTCCTCTACCTCTCCTTCTTGTTTTTTTTTTCCATTTTGCTTTTTCTTATACAAATAATTCTGTAAAGACATTTGTATTTGTATTTTTATCTTCCCTGGTGGTTCAAATGTAAAGAAACTGCCTGCAATATGGGAGACTAGAGTTAAATCCCTGGATTGGGAAGATCTCTCCTGGAGAAGGAAATAGTAACCCACTCCAGTATTCTTGCCTGGAAAATCCCATAAACAGAGGAGCCTGGGGTCCATGGGGTTGCAAAGAGTCAGACATGACTAAGGTGACTTAGTACAGCATAGCAATATAAATAATAATTGCAGCAATCTAAGAGTCCCTGGAATTGCAAGTAGATCCAACCAGGTCATCTTAAAAGAGATCAGTCCTGGGTGTTCATTGGAAGGAATGATGTTGAAACTGAAACTTCAATCCTTTGGCCACCTGATGCAAAGAACTGACTCATTTTGAAAAGACCCTGATACTGGGAAAGATTGAGGACAGGAGGAGAAGGGGATGACAGAGGATGAGATGGATGGATGGCATCAGTGACTCAATGGACATGAGTCTGGGTAAACTCCAGGAGTTGGTGATGGACAGGGAGGCCTGGCATGCTGCGATTCATGGGGCTGCAGAGTCAGACACGACTGAACGACTGAAATGAACTGAAGAATTACCTTCAATTAGCCTGTGCTTCTCAGTGACAGCTGAAAAGATTTTGGCCTTTGCCTTCCAGTCATCCTTTATTCTTATTTTGTACCAGCATTATATTTTTTAAGAAATGTGACCTTATATCTCATTTAAGGAACTAGGTAAATTTAACAGTGTTAGAATTATAAAACTGCAGTTCAGTTCAGTTCAGTCGCTCAGTTGGGTCTGACTCTTTGCAACCCCATGAATCACACCACGATTCATGTCCATTACCAACTCCTGGAGTTCACTCAGACTCACGTCCATCGAGTCAGTAATGCCATCCAGCCATCTCATCCTCTGTCGTCCCCTTCTCCTCCTGTCCCCAATCCCTCCCAGCATCAGAGTCTTAATTGTCATTAATTACAGCATTCTCTTTTTTCAAATTATTTTTTATTTTGGAAATTCTGAAAAATATGCAAAATTAAAGACAATTTATAAACCCCTTACACACAAAACCCAACCTAAGCAGTTATGGCTAGTGTTTTACTTAATTTCCACCTACTCTCTTCTCTAATCCTCTGACATGCTAAAACAAAACAGCTTTATTAAGCATAATTTATAACCTATAAAATTCACTCATTTTTAGTGTAAAATTCAGTATCTTTTTAGTAAGTTTTCAGTTGTATAAATATCTCCACACCCAGTTTTAGAACATTTTTTATCACTTTAGAGAGATTCCTTGTTTCCATTTTCCTTTTCTCTCTTTCTTATTCTGAGCCCTCTGCCACCACTATCTGCTTTCCATCATTATAGACTGCAAGATTTTTTTATTGATGACAGAAACAATATTTATTATAGAGCTGTTTTATGTGAGGAAGTTTCTCAAACCATATTTGTATAATGTTGATAATCTTATGGTGTAAGTAGTCATCATCTCCATTTTAGAGATGAGGAAACCTGGGATTAATTGATTAACCTATACTCAAGATCACATCTTAGAGATGGTGAAGAAATCATTTAATTCAAATCTGACAGATACAAAGCCTCCATTTTTTTTTACATGCACTGCTTTATAGTTAGATTATGCCATAGTGCTTACAAATGCTTTCATATATTCAATTATCCATCAAGCATTTATTAGCATTTAAGTGTGTGAAGTTTCTTGTTTGTGACCCCATGGACTGTAGCCTCACAGGCTGCTGCATCTATGGGGTTTTTCAGGCAAGAATACTAGAGTGGGTTGCCATTTCCTTCTCCAGAGAATCTTCCTGACCCAAAGATTGAACCTGGCTCTCGCACATTGCAGGCAGACTTTACTGTCTGAGCCACAAGGGAAGCTTTAAATGTGTAAGGCATTGGCATCTCAAATACAGGTTTGTTTCTATTCTTAGGGAACTCATAGTGTGTGGGAGAATGTGACAAATATGTGAGGGATACTATTCAAAGGACATGAACTAGGGCAAACTCTGGGAGATGGTGAGGGGCATGGAAGCCTGGTGTGTTGAAGTTCATGAGTCTTGCAGAGTTGGACAGGAGTTGATCACTGAACAATAAAATTGACAAATCTGTATCTGTGTATGTATGTAATGTATGTGTCCGTCTGTATACCTTTATGTATGTGTGTGTATAGAAATAGTCAATTCTGCCTGAAGATTCACAGATGACTCCTCCTCAGAAATGGTGTTTAAGTTGACACCTCATGAAGGTGTTCACAAGTTGAACAAGGGGTCTAGGGTCATTTCAGGTAACAGGAAAAGCATTGCAAAGACACGCTGATATTATTTTACCCATCTCTTTTCCTTTTTGCCCTCCTTTTCCTTCTTGTTCAAGCTCTTCTCTGCTCTCCCCCTTTCTCTTTGGTATATGCTTGGCTCTTCAATTTCTTTTCTCACTAGTGCCTTCCTCTAGACTTCTGCAAACCCATAAGTAATATATATATATATATATATATATATATATATATATACATATACATATATATATACAAGATGGCCCTCCCTTGATGTATGCAACCCTGTACCGAGAGGCAGGGGACAAGTGAATGAATCTGGGATTCATCTCCAGTTTCTGTTCTCTAGACCCCTGGATAGGATACATCCTGAATTACCTTTTGAGATGATGTGACTCTACTGCTGCTGCTGCTGCTAAGGCGCTTCAGTAGTGTTGACTGAAACTTCAGTCGCTTCACTCTGTGTGACCCCATAGATGGCAGTCCACCAGGCTCCCCCATCCCTGGACTCTAGACTCCTCTAATATAGTCCCTTAGATCTGTTAGGCAAAATCTATGATAATCCTTTGGCGTGACTTTTCTAGCCCTTAAAGGTTTTATATCAAAAGTTCAGTCTGAGATGCTATAAAAATTTCAGCAAAGCAAAACATCTATGATCAATTATGGTTATATAAATCATCAGGCCAAGTTTACTAAGTCCAGACTTATATCACAAACAAGTCTTCATTTGGTTTTATTATTATTATTTTTAAATGACAGTGATTTTGGGGAGAAAAAGATGTTTCAATGAATGTTAAATCCCAAATTGTTAATGGAGGTCTGTGTCTACTGAGACTCATTTCCTGGATAGTTCTTTGCTGTTAGGGTATATTAATGTAAAATTTAATTAAATTATTAACGGATACGCTAGGTTTATTTCTGAAGCTTGTCTCAGTAATCTATCTTTGGATGAAGATTGTATTTCTCGTGCATGACCTACAACCAAGATGGGAAAAGAACATAATTTAAGGAACTGTCTCCAATATGGGTCTTCCCTGGTGGCTCAGTGGTAAAGAATCCACCTGCCAAAGCAGGTGAACCAGGCTTAATCTCTGGGCCAGGAAGATCCCTTGGAGAGGGAAATGGGAACCTGCTCCAGTATGCTTGCCTGGAGAATCCCCATGGACAGAAGAGCCTGGCAGGCTACAGTCTATAGAGTCACAAAGAGTCAGACATGACTGAGCAACTGAAAAACAACAATAACAACAGACACCTCTTGATACAACTGTCTTTCTTTCCTTTAATCTCTTGAGATACTTTTCTTTCCTCCTGTTAGTTTTTCTTTTTCTTCCCTTTCTTCAGTTTAGTTCAGTCACTCAGTTGTGTCCAGCTCTTTGGGACCCCATGGACTGCAGGACCCCAGACCTCCCTGTCCATCATCAACTTCCAGAGTTTACTCAAACTCAGGTCCATTGAGTTAATGATGCTATCCAACCATCTCATCCTCTGATGTCCCCTTCTCCTCCCACTTTCAATCTTTCTCAAAATCAGGGTGTTTTCAAATGAGTAGGTTCTTCACATCAGGTGGCCAAGTCATCCCGGTGAATATTCAGGACTGATTTCCTTTAGGATGGACTGGCTGGATCTCCTTGCAGCCCAAGGGACTCTCAAGAGTCTTCTCCAACACCACAGTTCAAAAGCATCAATTCTTTGGCATTCAGCTTTCTTTATAGTCCAACTCTCACATCCATATATGACTACTGAAAAAACCATAGCTTTGACTAGACAGATCTTTATTGACAAAGTAATGTCTCTGCATAATAATACAGTTTCTAGGTTGGTCATAACCATTCTTCCATGGGGAAAGCCTCATTTAATTTCATGGCTGCAATCACCATCTGCAGTGATTTTGGAGCCCAGAAAAATAAAGTCAGCCACTGTTTCCACTGTTTCCCCATCTATTTGCCATAAATTTATGGTACCAGGTGCCATGATCTTAGTTTTCTGAATGTTGAGCTTTAAGCCAACTTTTTCACTCTCCTCTTACACTTTCATCAAGAGGCTCTTTAGTTCTCCTTCGCTTTCTGCCATTAAGGGTGGTGTCATCTGCATATCTGAGGTTACTGATAGTTCTCCCGACATTCTTGATTCCAGCTTGTGCTTCATCCAGCCTAGTGTTTCTCATGGTGTACTCTGCAAATAAGTTAAATAAGCAGGTGACAGCATACAGCCTTGACATACTCCTTTCCCTCATTTTAAGTCCAGATCTGTTTATTCCTTACCTGCATACAGATTTCTCAAGAGGTAAGTCAAGTGGTCTGGTATTCCCATCTCTTTCAGAATTTTCCACAGTTTGTTGTGATCCACACAGTCAAAGGCTTTGGCATAGTCAATAAAGCAAAAATAGATGTTTTCAGGAAGTCTCTTGCTTTTTTGATGATCCAGTGGATGTTGGCAATTTGATCTCTGGTTCTTCTGCCTTTCCTAAATCCAGCTTGAACATCTGAAAGTTCATGGTTCATGTATTGCTGAAGCCTGGTTTGGAGAATTTTGAGCATTACTTTAGTAGTATGTGAGATGAGTGCAATTGTGTGATAGTTTGAGCATTCTTTGGCATTGCCTCTCTTTGGGATTGGAATGAAAATTAACCTTTTCCAGTCCTGGGGCCACTGCTGAGTTTTCCAAATTTGCTGGCATATTGAGTGCAGCACTTTCATAGCATCATCTTTTACGAATTGAAATAGCTCAACTGGTATTCCATCACCTCTACTAGCTTTGTTTGTAGTGATGCTTCCTAAGGCCCACTTGACTTCACATTCCAGGATGTCTGGCTCTAGGTGAGTGATTACACCATTGTGATTATCTGGGTTGTGAAGATCTTTTTGTACAGTTCTTCTGTGTATTACTGTCACCTTTTCTTAATATCTTCTACTTCTGTTAAGTCATAACATTTCTATCCTTTATTGAGCCCATCTTTGCATGAAATGTTCTCTTGGTACCTCTAATTTTCTTGAAGAGATCTCTAGTCTTTCCGGTTCTATTGCTTTCCTCTATTTTTTTTTTTTCCTGCTGATCACTGAGGAAGGCTTTCTTTTCTCTCCTTGGTATACTTTGGAACACTGCATTCAAATGGGTATATGTATCCTTTTCTCTTTTGCTTTTCACTTCTCTCTTTTTCACAGCTATTTGTAAGGCCTCCTCAGAAAGTCATTTTGCATTTTTGCATTTCTTTTTCTTGGGGATGTTCTTGAATCCTGCCTCCTCTACAATGTCATGAACCTCCGTCCATACTTCTTCAGGCACTCTGTCAATCAGATATAATCCCTTAAAGCTATTTCTCACTTCCACTGTATATTCGTAGGGGATTTGATGTAGGTCATAGCTGAATGGTCTAGTGGTTTTCTCCACTTTCTTCAATTTAAGTCTGAATTTGGCAGTAAGTTCATGATCTAAGCCACAGTCAGCTCCTGGTCTTGTTTTTCCTGACTGTATAGAGCTTCTCCATCTTTGGCTGCAAAGAATATAATCAATCTGATTTCGGTGTTGACCATCTGGTCATGTCCATGTGTAGAGTCTTCTCTTGTGTTATTGGAAGAGGGTGTTTGCTATGACCAGTGCATTCTTTTGGCAAAACTCTGTTAGCCTTTGCCCTGCTTATTCTGTTCTCCAACCCCAAATTTGCCTGATACTCTTGTTTTTTGATTTCCTACTTTTGCATTCCAGTCCCCTATGATGAAAAGGACATCTTTTTGTGTGTTACTTCTAGAAGGTCTTGTAGGTCTTCATGGAACTGTTCAACTTCAGCTTCCTCAGTGTTACTTGTTGGGGCATAGACTTGGATTACCATGATATAGAATGGTTTGCCTTGGAAACAAACAAATCATTCTGTCATTTTTGAGACTGCATCCAAGTACTGCATTTCAGACTCTTTTGTTGACTATAATGGCTACTCCATTTTTTCTAAGGGATTCCTGCCCACAGTAGTAGATAAAATGGTCATCTGTTAAATTCACCTATTCCAGTTCATTTTAGTTCACAGATCCCTAAAATGTGGACGTTCACTCTTGTCATCTCCTGTTTGAGTACTTCCAGTTTGCCTTGATTCATGGACCTATCACTCCATGTTCCTATGCAATATTACTCTTTACAGCATTGGGCATTGCTTCCATCATCAGTCACATCCACACCTGGGTGTTGTTTTGGTTTGGCTCCGTCTCTTGATTCTTTCTGGAGTTATTTCTCCACCCATCTCCAGTAGCATATTGGCACCTACTGACCTGGGGAGTTTCTCTTTCAATGTCATATCTTTTTGCCTTTTCATACTGTTCATGGTGTTCTCAAGGCAAGAATACTGAAATGGTTTGCCGTTCCCTTCTCCAAAGGACCACATCTTGTTAGAACTCTTCTCCATGATTCATCTTATTGGATGGCCCTACATGGCATGGCTCATAGTTTTGTTAAGATAGAAAAGGCTGTGGTCCATGTGATCAGATTGGTTAGCTTTCTCTGACTGTTGTTTTCAGTCTGTCTGCCCTCTGATGGTGAAGAATCAGAGGCTTATGGATTATGGGAAAGACTGACTGCGGGGAAACTGGGTTTTGTTCTGCTGGGCGGGGCCATGCTCAGGAAATCTTTAATCCAATTTTCTTTTGATGGGTGGAGCTGTGTTCCCTCCCTGTTATTTACCTGGGGCTAAACTATGGTGGCTTCCTGCTGGAGTGTCAAGTGGCCGAGAGGAGATACCCCATGTCCAAGGTCAGGAGCAGCAGCTGTGAGGAGATAACCCACGTCCAAGGTAGGGAGCAGTGGCTGCACTTTGCTGGAGCAGTCATGAAGAGATACCTGATGTCCAAGGTAAGAGAAACCCCAGCAAGACGGTAGGAACTGAGAGAGGGCATCAGAAGGCAGACAGACTAAACCACAATCACAGAAAACTAGCCAATCTGATCACATGGACCACAGCCTTGTCTAACTCAATGAAGCTAAGCCATGCCAAATAAGCCCACCCAAGATGGATGGGTCATGGTGGAGAGGTCTGAAAAATGTGGTCCACTGGAGAATGGAATGGCAAACCACTTCAGTATTCTTACCTTGAGAACCCCATGAACAATATGAAAAGGCAAAAAGATAGGTCGCTGAAAAATGAACTCCCCAGACTGGTAGGTGCCCAATATGCTACTGGAAATCAGTGGAGAAATAACTCCAGAAAGAATGAAGTGATGGAGCCAAAGTGAAAACAATACTCAGTTGTGGATGTTACTGGTGATAGAAGCAAGGTAAAGAACAATATTTCATAGAAACCTGGAATGTTAGCTCCATGAAAAGGATAAATAAGAAGTGGTCAAACAGGGGATGGCAAGGGTGAACATCAACATTCTAGGAATCAGTGAACTAAAAGGGACCGGAATGGGTGAATTTAACTCAGATTACCATTATATCTATTACTTTGGACAGAAATACCTTAGAAGAAATGGAGTAGCCATCATAGTCAACAAAAGAGTCTGAAATGCAATACTTGGACGGAATCTCAGAAACAATAGAATGATCTCTGTTTCCAAGGCAAACCATTCAAAATCATGGTAATCCAAGTCTATGCCCCGGCAAGTAACACTGAAGAAGCTGAAGTTGAACTGTTCCATGAAGACCTACAAGGCCTTCTAGAACTAACACCCAAAAAATATGAACTATGGCCAGAGATTTGTGACATTGTACAGGAGGCAGGAATCAAGACCATCCCCAAGGAAAAGAAATGCAAAAAGAAAAATGACTGTCTGAGGAGGCCTTACAAATAGCCGTGAAAAAGAGAAGTGAAAAGCAAAGGAGAAAAGGTAAGATATACCCAGTTGAATGCAGAGCTCCAAGGTAGAACAAAGAGAGATAGGAGAGCCTTCTTCAGTGATCAGTGGAAAGAAACAGAGGAAAACAATAGAATTGGAAAGACTAGAGATCTCTTTAAGAAAATTAGAGATACCAAGAAAACATTTCATGCAAAGATGGGCTCAATAAAGGACAGAAATGTTATGACTTAACAGAAGCAGAAGATATTAAGAAGAGGTGGAAAGAAAAAACAGAAGAACTGTACCAAAGAAACTTCATGACCATGCTAATCACGATGGTGTGATCACTCACCTAGAGCCAGATATCCTGGAATGTGAAGTCAAGTGGGCTTTAGGAAGCATCACTACAAACAAAGCTAGTGGAGGTGATGGAATTCCAGTTGAGCTATCTCAACTCATAAAAGATGATGCTATGAAAGTGTTGTACTCAATATGTCAGCAAATTTGGAAAACTCAGCAGTGGCCCCAGGACTGGAAAATGTCCATTTTCATTCCAATTCCAAAGAAAAGCAATGCCAAAGAATGCTCAAACTACCACACAATTGCAACATGCTAGCAAAGTAATGCTCAAAATTCTCCAAGCCAGGTTTTAGCAATACATGAATCATGAACTTCCAGATGTTCAAGCTGGATTTAGAAAAGGCAGAGGAACCAGAGATCAAATTGCTAACATCTACTGGATCATCAAAAAGCAAGAGAATTCCTGAAAAAATCAACTTTTGCTTTATTGACTACGCCAAAGCCCTTGACTATGTGGATCACAACAAACTGTGGAAAATTCTGAAAGAGATGGAATACCAGACCACCTGAGCTGTCTCTTGAGAAATTTGTATGCAGGCCAGGAAGAAACAGTTAGAACTGGACATGGAACAACAGACTGGTTCCAAATCAGGAAAGGAGTACCTCAGGGCTGAAAAGTGTCACCCTGTTTATTTAACTTATGCAGAGTACATCATGCTAACGTTGGGCTGAATGAAGTACAAGGTAGAATCAAGATTGCCAGGAGAAATATCAATAACCTCAGATATGCAGATGACACCACCCTTATGGCAGAAAGTGAAGGAAAGTGTAAGAAGAGAGTGAAAAAGTTGACTTAAAGCTCAACATTCAGAAAACTAAGATAATGGCATCAGGTCCCATCACTTCATGGCAAACAGGTGGGGAAACAGTGGGAACAGTGGCTGTCTTTATTTTTGGGGGCTCCAAGATCACTGCAGATGGTAACTGTAGCCGTGAAATTAAAAAATCTTTACTCCTTGGAAGGAAAGTTATAACCAACCTAGACACCATATTAAAAAGCAGAGACATTACTTTGCCAGCAAAGTTTGTCTAGTTAAGGCTATGATTTTTCTAGTAGTCATATATGGATGTGAGATTTGGAATATAAAGAAAGCTGAGCGCCGAAGAATTGATGCTTCTGAACTGTGGTTTGGAGAAGACCTTTGAGAGTCCCTTGTATTGCAAGGAGATCCAACAGAACATCCTAAAACAGATCAGTCCTGAGTGTTCATTGGAAGGACTGATGGTGAAGCTGAAGCTCCAATACTTTGGCCCCCTGATGCGAAGAGCTGACTCTTTTGAAGTGACCCTGATCCTGGGAAAGATTCAAGGTGGGAGAAGAAGGAGACAACAGAGCCAAATCAATAGACATGAGTCTGGGCAAGCTCCAGGCATTGATGATGGACAGGGAGGCCTGGAATGCTCCACTCCACAGGGTCACAAAGAGTCAGATAGGACTTAGCGACTGAACTAAAATTGAACTGAACTGAAACTATGGTGGAGGTAATGAAGATAATGGTGATCTCCTTCAAAAGGTCCATGCTTGTACTGCTACACTCAGTGCCCCCAACACTGCATCAAGCCACTGTTGACCCATGTCTCTGCTAGAGACTCTTGGACACTCTGGTACAAATTTGAGTCAGTCTTTTTGGGGTCACTGCTCCTTTCTCCTGGGTCCTGGTGCATACAAGTTCTGTTTGTGCCCTCCAAAAGTCTATTTCCAAGTCCTGTGTAAGTTCTGGCAGCTCTGTGGTGGGGTTAATGGTGACCTCCTCCACGAGGGCTTATGCCATACCTGTCTGCTCCACCCCGCCATACCCATTCCCTTTCTTATTATTTTTATTATAGTTTCCTTTCTTTTTTGTATTACTTCTGCTATACTGATAGTAATATGACACTTTAGTAGACACTTGGTGATGGTTTAGTTGCTAAGTCATGTCCAACCTTGTTGCAATTCCATAGACTGTAGCCTGCCAGGCTCCTCTATCCATTGAATTCTCTAGGCAAGAATACCGGAGTGAAGACTTTAGCTATGCCCACATCTTCTGGTCCTGAAGGCCTCTCTCTCCATTCTGAGTTCTCAGAAGATGGTTCTTGGATGCTGGTGAAGTGAAACCACTTCCTCTGTCTCACTGGAGGAAAGTCAACAATGGCCTCTGCAAAGAAGGTAGCTGAGAAGCAGCATAACCCCATGGATAGCATCTGTAGAAAACTGTGAGCCATCCAAAAGAGAGAAGACATTTCTGATCCCATCCGACAGATTATCAAATACCAGTCTAGCAGTTTATACAGCCCACAGACTAACCCCAACCCAAGAAAGATTTTGAAAAGGTACTGAAGAAAATGATGGCTGAGCACATCCTTCTGCTCGACATGCTCTTCTCCAGTCCTGAGAAAGATGGCGCCTTCACTTCACAGACTCAGTATCTTCAGGAACCCCATCGATCTCTCATATCAGCTCTCCTGAGAATGCAACATACTCACTTATCCTCACAAGTTCTGAAAATATCTCAAGGCTGAGATCACAGAGCTCCCAGAATTATACATCTTTGATACAGCAGATCACAAAAAGGGAGCTCTTTGCTAACAAGGATTTGACTATTGTAGTGGAAATGATTTTAGTACCTTAGCACTTGACTTTGATTCCACCTCTGATCAGAGCTCTGAATTTTAACTCAGGATTCAGTAGTGAAAAAAATTATCTCTGAATGAAGAGACATGGAAACAAGGAGCTGACAATGGCAAGGAAGATGTAACCTATAACAACAATGGGACCTGTGAAGAGTTTCTTAGGAGTCTTTTTAATGTATGTGACTCCAAATGCAGTCTTGAATAATTTTTACTGAGCTTATCATCGGTTTTACCAGCTGCAGTCATTGACTGGAACTATTTACATCTCATATGTGTTGCCTCACAAGAAATACATACTTCATATACATAAAACCGCTGTACAAATTTAGCTCCGATTTTAAGTCAATTTTAGATTTTCACTTCTGCTTTTCTTAGAGATATGCTCTTTTTAAAATTTCTGCATGTTTAGCATGTCAATGGTTCATGATCACTTTAACAAAATTAATAATATGGAGCAAAGAAAGGAAAAAAAGAACTCATAAGTACTCCTGTTTCCCTGAGTAACTGATGTTAATGATTTGTTGTATAACCTGCCCCCCACAAATTCCTTGGTCAATATGGTTTTCTTTCATTTGGATTAAACCTTTTTTATTATAGAAACTTTCAAACATATACAGAAGTGGAGAGGATATTATGACCCTTAATACGTGTCATAAATAATGATGTCTTATTTTTCCTCCACTTTCCTCTGCTCCACTCTGGATTGTTCCTGTTGTTGTTCAGTTGCTAAGATGTGTCCAAATCTTTGTGACCCTAGGAACTGTAGCTGGCCAGGCTCTTCTGTCCTCTACTATCTCCCACTAAGTCTGGATTAGTTTGAGGCAAGTCCAAGACATCATATTATTTCATCTGTAAACATTTCAGTACATTCAAAAGATAGGGACTGATTTCAGATACAGCTATACAATGTCTTTAAAATTTTTTTATTTTTAAATTCTATTATTGGAGCATAATTGCTTTGCAATGTTCTGTTTGTTTCTGTTGTGCAATGAAGTGGATCAGCTATAAATATATACATATTCCCTCCCTTTTGAGCCTCCCTCTTATCCCCACATCCTACCTCTATAGGTCACTGCAGAGCACCGAGCTGAGCTCTTGAGCTATACAAAACTTCACACTAGCTGTCTATTTTACATATGCACAATGTCATTTTTATGACTAAAGCTGAAAATTAATTTCTTAATATCAAATACCTTACCAACATTCAAGTTTTCTTATTTGTATGAAAAGTTTATATTTTCTTAAATAGTTTATTTGTTCAAATAGGTATCCAAGAAAGGATTGTTCATTGTTATTGGTTATCTGTCTTATCTCTCTGGTCTGTTTCCATTCTTTTTATATTTTAAGTTATTTGTTAATGAAACTGGCTCTTTTATCTCCTCGTTTTCTCCAATCTGAATTTTGGTGACTGTGTGACCGTAGAAACACAACCTGGTTTTTTCCCTTACATTTAGAGGCTTGCTTGGCAGACTCTGTATAAATGGTATATTTTGGTGTTTATTTTTCTTTCCTTCTGCCACATCAAGTGGCAGGCATGTGGGAACTTAGTTCCTTGGCCAGGGATCAAACTCTCACCCTCAGAATTAGAAGCATGGGGTTTTAACCAGACCGCCAGAAAAGTCACAGTACATGTAATTTTATCAAAAGATAAAACAATTTGAGAGTGAAGGCCTAGATTTATTCTTGCATTAGATGTTGCGAAGGTTATTAGTTTATCATTCCTTCCTACTTTATTAGCTGGGATATCTATAAAAAGAAACTCTATGCTGCTTATCAGTTGATACAGCTGTGGCTGAGTCTTGTTTCCCAAAGGAAAGACCGGATAAAAGCTTGATTGTGTTTCTAATTGAAAATAAACTCCAGATATTGTGTCTCTAAAAAAAAAAAAAGAGGAATACTGAAGCAGGTCGCCATGTCCTTCTCCAGGGGAATCTTCCAGACCCAGGAATTGAACCTGGGTCTCCTGCATTGCAGGAGATTCTTTACCAACTGAGCTACAAGGGAAGCATGAAGTAGACACTTAGAGATTTTTATTTACTTAACTAAAATAAATGAGAGTTTCAGGCTTTCATTTTGTGCACAAAAAAACATATAAGTAAATGTGCTTTTGTATATCTCCTTGGAAAAAAATCCTTATGATGATTTTCTGCAGAAAAAATACTTCCTTATCTGTATGTTTGATGCTACTAAGAATGACTGGTTGTTTTCCTGATGGCAGATATGCTGCCATTTATCATGAGCTGTGGAGAATCGTGAGCAGTAGTGTTGAATCAGTGGAAACATTTTCCTTCAAATTGCTAGAAATCATCAAAATGAAACCTGTAATGCTTGTCAAGTAGGCTCTGGAATAACATTTTGTAAGTTTGGGCAGCAAAGAAATGCTTTGTCACAAAAGTGAGAATGATCTAGGTAGAACTTTTAGGCAGTTTAGATACTAGAATGGGAACCACTGAGAAATCAGTTTATCTGACAGTCAGGAAAAATGTAAAGGGTCTCTGTAAGCATCCTGCAAAGGGGAAAATGAAATGATCAAATAAGGTATACTCTTTCAATAAAAAAAAAATCTACATGAAACTCTGGACATAGGCAGTAAATAAAAAGTTGAGAAGGGGACTGGCAGAGAGAGTACAGAAATCCATGAGTAAATGTTAAGTTTCATTTGCAGGTAATCACGTCATTGTGACTGCACATGAGAATTCTTAGAGTACTTTAAAAAATACCAGTGCCAGTGAAGGGCCTGGACAGATTTGTTTTGTCTTGTTTTTTGTTCCCCAAATGATTCTTATGATCTTCATAAGGGCTGGGAACCACAATATTACATGACTTGCCCCCAAAACTCTATTCTAGCCATTTTTTAGTGATGAGCAAAAACTACTAGATTAACTCCTTTATACCATCTATTATAAAACTATAAATATTAAAGGGAAAACAAACAAAAATTACTGAAATTTAAGTGTGGCAATGCACCTCACCCTATCTAATCTTTATTATTTTATAACCAGGAAAGGAGGAAATTGTGGAATCTTCTCTGAATCGTACTAATAGAGAATTATTGTTTTTCTTCATTTTGTGGCATTTCAGGAGGTGTTGTAAAAATATCAGCTATGGGTGCCCCTAAAAGTTATTGTCCCTTAAAAGAAAATTAAAAATCTAGTTATCAGAATATTGTTTTAAGGAAATACTTGCAAGGGAAGCACCAATGCGAGCTGTGAACAATAAGAGAGAGACCCTAAGATCAAACTTTTATTTACTCATGTTGATGCACATATTGTCTAATCTGTGATAGGGGAGGGACAATCTCTGTTTTGTTCATTGTCAGAGACACTCCTCTGAGTCTGAAACTTAGTAGCTGCTTTGTATATGTTTACTGAAACAATAAAATTTATTAGAAGGGAGGGAAAAAGCTGATGGTGGGCAACCTGTAGAGAGAACATTAAGTGCCAGAGATGTCCAGGGCTGTTGGAAAGGGGAAAATGTTGCTTCTGATGTAATGACCTTGGGTGTCTCATAGAATTAAACTCCTGATTTTGGTGGCAAGAGAGGGATATTACTAGGGTTGGATGAGTCTTGGTGAAGGGGTGTACATATCATTTGGATTACCAGGCTGATGCTTGCTCCAACTCTTAGGGTTCCATCTCCTGCAGAAGCAAGAGAAGCTAGGGCCCAAAACCGTCTCAGAAGAATCACTTATTTCATCATTTTAATGAAGTATTCATTTTAAGGTAGGAAATACCCCATGAAAATACTCTGACATAATGAAGAGTTAGAGACTTGGAAGCATGGAAAGTTGGAGTTATTCTTTAAAGCAGTGTTTTAAGATGGATAGTTTCATTAAGTCATTGTGACTTGATTGGAATAGATTTGGATAAGCTTGTTTTTTGTTTGTTTTCTCTTAATTTTTACAGTTAAAGGAATACTTGTAATAATACAGTACCTAGAGAATTTGTACCTTCATATCTTTCATACATTTCATTGGTATGATGTTATACTTTTATATTAATTGTATTATATCATATATATTAAAATTACAATTTGATTTATATTGCTTCTTCTTTTCCTGTTCTATTTTTAATGAATTTTTCTCTTTTCAGCAACACAGGGTAAAATTAATCAGCAAGGGCAACAGTAGACTTTTAACAAGAGTTTCTGAGCAAACATTACCCAAAATCTGATAATATAAATATAGGAAATGAAAAGCAACAGAAAAAGAAAACCAAAAAATTCCACTAACATTTTTATCAGCCCTATCATATTGAACATCAACTTTTCCTTATTTACAGACATAATAATTTTCTGTATTTATAAGAAACTTAGATTTTCCTGGCAGATGGGTGATAGATACCATATCAGCATTACTTTTTTTTTTTTTTCAAAATTCTGACAAAACTTTTGTCAAAACTTGTGAGGGGAATTTCAAAAGAGAGTTACTAAACTGTATTAGATAATCATTTAATAATAGAGAAAAAAGTGTTAACGTCAGCAGTTGACATCAGCCAAGTCACCCAGCATTATAACTCAATTATAACTTAGGCTAGATATGAAACAGAAGAGACACAAAAGGAAAAGTCATGTGCTGTGTTGTTGTTCGCGAAGTCTTGCCTTTAATTTGAACTCTTTTGATTGGAACATAAAATCTCAGGAAATTCAAGCCACTAGAAATTCCACTTCTCTCTTGGCTAACATAGCACTGTGCAACAGCTGAAAACCACATTTTTGTGTTTGTCATTTAATTCTCTTCTACCACCTGCACGTGGCAAACAGTCTTTCCACAGTTGCCACCTGTAGCTTTGCCAGCTCGTGGACAACACGGGGGATAAATTTAACTTTCTGAAGACATTGTGAGCCACTAGTTACGTGTGCGCTAGACAGGCTCGCTCTCATTGGTCATCTAGAATTTGCTACCGCGTAAGTGGAGTGGGTGCTGTAGGCTCAGTTAGCCGGCAGTGTACTGAGATAATAATTGCTATTTGAAACTGTTCATCAAAGCTATTTAAATTAAAGGGAAATGATGGACAAACTTATCATGAGTTTCTGTATCTAATTAGCTGAAACAGTTAGGATAAAGGGAGTGACTCTGCTGAATAAGTGAACATACTTAAGAATTGACTCAGCTGAATAAGTGAACATACTTTAGAATTCCGTGTACTTGGATTCGAATATTGCTTCTTTTTCCTTATTGCAGTGTGACATAGAAGTAAGTTTGATTACCTTTCTAAGTTACAGTTTCTACATCTATAATATAGGAATTATTTCTACCTTATATATTTATTCAGCCTTCCTTGGTGGCTTAGATGGTAAAAAAATTCTCCTGTAATGCAGGAGATCCTGGTTCAATCCCTAGGTCAGGAAGATCTACTGGAGAAGGGAATGGTTACCTACTGCCACGTCCATGGAGAATCCCATGGACAGGGGAGCCTGATGGGCTACAGTCCATGGGGTCACAGAGTCAGACATGACTGAGCGACTAACACTTTCATGTACCAGACAGTGAAAAAGTACTCAAGGTGCAGTGCTCAACAAAACAACTATGGCTATTGATTTAATGGAACTTACAGCATAGGAAGGGAGGCATATATTAAGAATGAAAGTGAAAGTGAAGTCACTCAGTCCTGTCTGACTCTTTGCGATCCAATCCTTGGATTTCCAAGGCTCCACAATCCTTGGAATTTTCCAGGCAAGAATACTCGAATGGGTTGCCATTTTCCTCTCCTTTTACTGTCTGAGCCACTAGGGAAGTCCACAAATAAATATATTAAGGATACCCACAAATAAATCTATGATTTCAAATTGGGAATCTGTTGTGAAGTATTGTGAAGTATGCGATATCATGAGAACCCAATTTAGGCTGAATAATTAGTGAAGTTTTCTGCAAATAAGTTATGTTTGATTTGAGATTGGAATAATGAATATAGGTGTTTTGTGAAATGGGAGGAGCAAGGAAGGAAAAAAATACATTTTAGGAACAGGAAACAGTGTGTGCAAAGGTATAACACTTTCAAGGAACTGACTTAAGATAAAAGGAGTAATTATAGGATGACTTGAGGCTAGATATAGAGATTATAGAGGGATTTGGCCATGTAATAATTTGAAATTTCATCTTAAAAGCCAATGAAAAGGGTTAAAGCAGAAAAATGATAAATCAGATTTGTAATTTTAAATGGTTAGCTCATGTACTATTTAGAGAATGGACCAGGGGAGAGAGACTGGCCTAGGCTGGATGGTTCTAGGTGCAGTTTTGGGGAAATATGGTGGTAGCTTCCAATATGGTTGAGATGAAAAGATGGGATTCATAGTCAAAGAAAACATCATTAGACTGATGATTGATATAGAGAAAGGAGTGGAAAAGGAGAGACACTTGCCAGTGTTGATTCTTGTTCAGTCTTGAGGAACTGAGAATATGGTTATTCTATTCAGTGAATAAGGAAACCTCAAAGAAGACTAGCTTTGGAGAAAGGATGTTTGGGACATGTTGAGTTTTAGGGAACTTTGACACGTGATATATACAGGAGGTCTTCAGACTTGTAGATCTGAAGCTGTAGAAGAGGTAAAACATGATAATATAAAGTTGGGAATTATCAGTGATTTGATGTCTATTGAAGTCAAAGGTGTAGATTAGATTGCCTGGGGAGAGAGTAGAGTACAGGAGAGTAGAGTATAAGAAGAAAAGAGGGACAAAAACTAAGTCTTTAGGGATACAAGTAAGGATGACTGAGAAGGAGTGACTGAAGATTTGAGGAGAATGTGGCATCCTCTAAGTATATATTTCACTCAGTAAAAACACTTTTAAACTGTTTCTGAGAGTACCTGTACTATTTTGCATTTCCACCAGCAAAATATATGATTTCTAGTTTGTCCACAACCTTGACAAGCACTGAGTAGTGTCAGTTCTTAGTCTTCAATTTTTTTCTCTTTTATTAGGTGTGTATCAGTTTAGTTCAGTTCAGTCACTAAGTCATCTCCGACTCTTTGTGACCCCATGAAGTGCAGCATGCCAGGCCTCCCTGTCCATCATCAACTCTGGGAGGTGCTGTAAAATCTCATTTCATAGGTGTGTATAGTAGTATCTCATTGTTTTAATTTACATTTCCCTAATGGCTAATAAGTTTGGAACTTTTTCACATGCTTATTGTGTGTACATCTTCTGCATGTCTTCTTTGGTGAAGTAGTTGTCCAATATTTTGCCCATTTAAAAAATGGAATTTTTTTTTTTGTACTGTTGAGTTCTTTATACATATTGGATATAAGTCCTTTGTTAGATATGTGATTGGTATTTTCCCCCAATCTATCTAGCTTTTCCTTCTCTTGTCAATATCTTTTATGGGAGAAAAGATTTTGTCTTTGTAATCTCAGTTTATCATTTTCAAATTTAAAGATACATGCTTTTGGTGTTTGATATGTGAGGGGAGTGTGTAATTTCCTCGGTTCTGTCTTACGACAACAAAGATTTGAAATAGTGGACCAGTGTTACAGCTGAGTTTTACTTGGTAAAGAAAGTCCATCCTCGAGGTGTGTAGGTGGGCCACTCCTGCAGGAGAGGCCCAAGTCCATTTTGGCTTCTTCTTTTTATACGTTTTGTCTCCTCCTCCTCAACCTCCCACCCCCACTAATCTGCTTTATGCAAATAAAGGCTAACCAGGAAGGGGGCATGTTTGTTTCACCAGAGGCTCTCACTTCAGGATTCAGAATTTTCCTTTGTTCCCTTTATGCGGGCTTTTCCCTTTCTTTGTCTGTCATTTAGCCACTACCACTTGGGACTCTTAGTTCCTATTATAACTACCTAACATATCTAAGAACTCTTTGAAAAGACTATCATAATGCTACACTGAATTTGCTTTGTACCTTTGTAAAAGTAATTATCCATATACATGTATGGGTCCATTTCTGGATTCTCTGTTCTCTTCTGTTGATACCATATTGTAGCGTTACATTAATTTTTGAAATTAGGCATTGTTAGTCTTTCAGTTCTGTTCTTTATGCAGATTGTTTTGCCTATTCTAGATCCTTTTAATCTCCATATGAATTTAGAATCCACTTGCCAGTTTTTACATAAAAGCCTCCTAGGGTTTTGTTTGGAGTTGGGCAGAATCTCTAGAATAACTTGAGGAGAAATGAGACTAGATAAGTGTCCTTGAGAGAAGAAGTAAAATTCACATTTTGCCTGCAATGGTTATGCCATTGAGTGCTTGCGTTTGGACTGGTGGGCAGAAAAAATGTGAAATGGGCTCCAAGAAAACTAAATGTGAAAAGAGTTAAAAGAAAAAAGAATATTTGATTATTAAGGGATGAAAATGCTGGTAGGGTTAAATGAATGATTATTAATTATTGTGGATTCAATACATATGCAAGAGACATTCAAAAGATACTGAGTGACTTAAATTTGAGAGAAAAGCATACTCTTTTCACATAAAAGAAACATTCAACACTTAATGGCTGCTCTAATGGATGCAAAACAGAGTAATGCTTTTAGCTGGATTGGGGAGAGATTATACCAGAAGAGCTGAACTGAATTTTTGTGCACTGTAATTTCTGTCTTAAATAAAATAACAGTAACCACTGTGATGCTATCCACTTCCCTAACTCAAATGTCTGTAATTAAGAAACTGAATTCATCCATCTCTACTTATTATGAATGTCAGAGTTTTTAAGCCTTAATAGCTTTCAGAATGCTTCTCAACTGAGGAAAATTTCACAGACTCGAATAAAAATGTCTCAAGGATATCCAGGAGCTAATGGATAACTTGTTTCTTTGTTCTTATTAATAGATACAAAGAGAGCTATATTAGATAACTTACCTCATAGATTTTAAAGTTTCTGCTTTCTTAGCCTATTTTTCTTTTTTTTTTTGGGTTTTCTTTTTTTCTTTTTCTTTTTTTTTTCTTAGCCTATTTATTTCTGTTGCCATTTTAGTACACAGTAACACTTGAAGTACTTAGAGAGATGCCTTAAGAGGTATGTAATGATGTGGAGACTAGGAGGAAGGGACTAGCCAAGGGGTCAGTACAGAAGATGCCTATGCGGCTTGGCTAGGCAAACAAAACCCTTTCTTTTCAACATGAAAGTCTTTCAAAGTAGACTCTGTTGACTTATCAACTCCTCTGCCTCTTGCAATAACAAAACAGGAGTTAATATTTCAAATGCTTACTTTATAAAAGACAGGTTGCTAAGGCCAGCTCTTACCCTGAAAACACTAATTTCTTGGTTTCACTGCATTTCTCAGGGCACTGTGGTTATCTGTCATAGTCCAAATCAAGGCTTGAGATGAAGTAGAGTCTATACTTTGCCATATTCATCTTCTAAACATGAGTCATTTTCCTGAAAGGGAGTTTCTCTAAGGTCTGACATACCTCATAATCCAAGGTTTAAAACTTTGTGGAAAACCTATACTTATAGTGTAGATAATTTGATCTTACTTCTTAGGAAGTGATCTTGTTCTTCATCCACTTCATGCATCTGTAATATCTCAGGGCAGCACTTTAAGGTGTTCATTAAAAATTTGTTGAATATATTGAATAATTGGTAGAACAGGGACTAGGATCTCAGTTCCCTTAATTACTAGTTTTTTTTTTCTAATTACTTTAAAAGTAAAATTTAAGTTCCAACAAATTAGACATAGTAAATAAATTCCCTTACAAGAAACCAGTTTAAAAGTGTTCTGTTGTTTTTATTTTTAAACCCAACTAACAGCCCGACAGCCAACAAGTTTAAGTCTCCCTATCCTTAAAAGTTTGGAAAATATTCTGCTAAGCCTCCAACAACTGACAAGTTTCCTTCCTCTTATTTTGAATTGCTACTTCACTGACTCACTCTGACACCAATATTGCATTAGCCTGCTTCACAAATGGGTAATGGAGAGATAAGGGGATTAAAACTTTTGGAGACATATTTGGCAATAAAAATATCATATCTTTCACTAGGCTACCGACAGCATTTGGACAACACACAGATCAAATTTTGAAGCGTTATGAGTCACAGAAATGATTTAAAGGGGCCTAGAAGCAATGTAAAATGAAACTGGATTTTAACACACCTGGGAGTTATTGATATCTAAACATATCAGTCTCTACTTCTTTTGCAATACAAAAAAAGAAATTCTATATGTTGGCATAAAGATAATCTGGGACTTTCAAATGATAGAATTAGTTATAGCATAGGAACTCATTAAAGGGAATATATTAGAGTTTTCTGAATTTTATTTTAGTCTGTATTTTCACAAATTCTCAAAGGCTTCCAGGATTCTATCTGTCATCACAATTCTTAAGAGATGAGCAGTCTTTTTTAAAAAATATAACTTGTGGAGAGTTGTTCATATAACAACAGGTGAGTTTCTTGTAGGGGTGTTACATTTACCTTACCTAATCATAGTTGAAGGGTGGGCTTTCCAGGTGGCTCTAGTGGTAAAGAACCCACCTGCCAATGCATTGAGACACAGGAGACGTGGGTTTGACCCCTGGGTACAGAAGATTCCCCTGGAGGAGAGCATGGCACCCCACTCCAGTATTCTTGCCTGGAGAATCCCATAGGCAGAGGAGTCTGGCAGACTATATCCACGGGGCTGCACAGAGTCGGACATTACCGAGGCGACTTAGCACACATAGTTTAAAATGTCAAAAAGTGTTAAATGTTATGAAAAATGGTCATACCTGCCACCTTCCCAATACTACCTTACAGCATTTTGGCAATTGCTTCTGGTATTTATCACCATGTGTGTGTATTAGTCACTCAGTTGTGTCCAACTCTGTACCCCACCAGGCTTCTCTGTTCAAGGAGTTCTCCAGGCAAGAATACTAGAGTGGGTAGCCATTCCCTTCTCGAGTGTCTCTTCCTGACCCAGGGATCCAGCTCGGGTCTCCTGCATTGCAGGCAGATTCCTTACGGTCTGAGCCACCAAGAAAACGCATTTACTTCCATATATCTAACCAACTAAATACTCCATTACTTTGCTTTGTCATTTTTGAACATTATGTGTTGACTTCCTCCTATAGTGATTGTAGATTTTATGTCTTTTATGACCACCTTTTCTGCTTCTTTAACTATGTATGGTGATATTAAATTTTCCTGTTAAATCCATAGTTACTACTTCTATAGTATGATAATATGAAAAAGATTAACTACCAAGCCAAGTAGTATACCTTGTTTACATTTCTGTTCTTATACAACATTTTGCTTTTCAGCTAAGAATCATGCTTTTCCTGCTTTAGAGAATTACCTAGTTTTTTCCTTTTGTTTATTTTTTTCTTTCATTTGCTTAATTTTCTTGAGTCTATGACATCTCTGTTCTTCTGTCCTCTGTAAAATGCCTTCTGTTACAATTTTCCAGGAGTCAGTCTTATCAGTTAGTATATCTACTCCAGTTTTGTTTGTCTTTGGTAAATTAATCATAAATCTAACATAATTCCACTGTCCTCAGCTATAGTTGCTTGCTAAGATCTGCTGAAATGTTATTTTGGAAACTTTTTTCCTCTCCACTTGAATCTCTAATTTCTGTATTTCTTTTCCTTGCTGTATCTTCTCTGGTAAATTCATGATATTGAATTCATGAGAAGTAAAATTTTAATATTCTTAGTGCCAGATAGGGTTTTCTTTTTTCTCTACCCTATTCTTTGACTAATAATTTGGATTGATACACACACTGAGGCCAGAAATGATTTGGCCTTAGCAACAAGAAGGTCATGTTCCATTGCCTTCTGATCTTTGTAATGTTTTTTCTCATTCTCTTTGTGTGACCTAATCCTTCTAGGATCATCTGTTTTATCTTGTTCTGAGACTCTATAAGGAAGGGTGTACCTTGATACAGATCTTTTTACATCCATTTTGCTAGGCAGTATTCAAAGGACACTTACTTCCTTCTGTTTAAGAAAATCTTGTATTTTTTGTTTAAAATAATTTACTTTCTTCTAGTTTCCTCATTTCTTTTTTTTAAAGGACTACTTCCTCCTCCCAACTTAATCAAAATATAATTGACATATATCCTTGTGTAAATTTAAGGTGCACAACAGGATAAATTTGATATAAATTTGTATACTGAGAAATGATTACAACATTGCTGCTGCTGCTGCTAAGTCGCGTCAGTCGTGTCCGACTCTGTGCGAACCCATAGACGGCAGCCCACCAGGCTCCCCCGTCCCTGGGATTCTCCAGGCAAGAACACTGGAGTGGTTGCCATTTCCTTCTCCAGTGCATGAAAATGAAAAGTGAAAGTGAAGTCGCTCAGTCGTGTCCGACTCTTCGCGACCCCATGGACTGCAGCCTACCAGGCTCCTCCGTCCATGGGATTTTCCAGGCAAGAGTACAACATTAGAATTTCTAGAAATTCTTTAATTTCCCCTCTGGGCATTCTGTGCCATCCCATAGTTCCTTCATGCGTTTCTTTATTTTCTCTCTCATCCTCTTTTCTTCCTGCTCCTCCCCTTCCCCCTTTTCCCCTTGTTGTCTCTCTCTCTCTCTCTTTCTCTTCTCTCTCCCTTCCTGTCTTACTGCTATTCTTCTCTTCCTGGCCATCACTTTCTCTCTTAACACATTCTGGGAGATATAGTTGACTTTATCAACTAACCTTTCTTCACTCATGAATTTAAAAAAAAAATACCGCACTTCATTTGTCATATTTTTAATACCCGAGAACTTTATCTTGCTCTATAAATATTCATTTTGATGCATGTAATATTTTTTCCTTTAATAATTGGGATAGTCATTTTTTAGCTCACTGATAGTATCATTCATAGCTTACTATAAAATTTCTTCTGTTCCTGCCATTCTCTGTGTCATCTGAGTGTTTTTCTTTTCTTCTTGTTGATCTATTATATATTTCCATGTGGTGATGTATGGCAAAACCAATACAATATTGTAAAGTAATTAACCTCCAATTAAAATAAATACATTTATATTAAAGAAAAGAAAAAAAAGAAATTTTTGTATGTTTGGTATTCTTGACTTTCCATTCATTTTAGAATGAGTCGCTGAAACACTAGTGGAAGTTATGTGCACTGCTGGGCATGGAAAAATCATAGCTTTTTCTCTAGGATCATCAAGTAATCAATCAATGTTATTATTTTTTAAATTTGAACCTTCAAATGTCAGTATATGAAATGAGGGATTGACTAATTTTGTCTGTAAAGGACAAATTAATATTTTAGGTTTAGTGGGTGCTTTATAGTAATCATCACAACTGTAGATTGTTGCCAACTTACAATGGCTTGACTTAAAGATTTTTTGACTTTGTGACTGTGTGAAAGTGATATGCATTCAGTAGAAACCATACTTCAGATTTTGAATTTTATTCTTTTTGGAGCTGTGATATGCAGTAGGATACTCTTATGTGATGCTAGGCAGTGGCAGAGAGCCACAGGTCCCAGGGAATCACGCGATCGTGACAATAGGCAGTCAATATGCTGACAACCATTCTGTACCCATACAACCATTATTTTTCACAGTAAGTGAAGTATTAAATAAATTACATGAGATAGTCAAAACCTAATTATAGACTAGGCTTTCTATTAGATGATTTTGCCGAACTGCAGGCTAAAGTAATTATTCTGAGTACATTTAAAGTAGGCTAAGCTAAGCTCTGGTATTTGGTAGGTAAGGTGTATTAAATGCATTTTCAATTTAAGATATTTTCAGTTTATGATGGGTGTATTGGGAAGTCTAAGTTGAGGAAGATCTGTACTCAACTCCGCCCTTATAGTGAGTGAATGAAGACACAGGCAGTAGTAAATGAATTTACTTGGTTGTGTTCCAATAAAACTTTATTTATTAAAAAAGTAGTAAACTAAATTTGGCCTGAAAGCTGTAATTTTCTGACCCCTGATAGAGAACATTACTTTTAGGGCTTCCATTTCTTTAGAAATGTTTTCTCGAAATTTTTACCAGGAGCTGAAGATAAGACAGGAAATCAGTCTGCTGGTGTTCTAGACCCAGGCAGGGAAAGGCAGATGAAGGTTGTACCATTTAATATGGAGATCCTCATTTATTGTCTCATTTTTACCCACTTCTGCTTGACATCCCCAAATCCTATACTCCTGTAGTTCAATTCCTCAATAGTGTTTCTCAACCAAAAGTGCATAGGAAAAACCTGAGGATCTTAAAGTGCAGGCTGAGATATATGAGGTTTTAAGTTGGACTGGAGAGTCTATATTTCTGATAAGCTTCTGAATGATGTTTATGCTGCTGATCATCAAAGAACATTTTGAATTGCTAGCAAGGGAATACATACTGTATTTTCTATGGATAGAAGAGAGAAGAAATCTAGTTTTCTCTCTATAGGCTTTCAAACAATCCTAATGTTTCCTGCCCCTTTATTCACTCAGGCCTTCCATGGCTCAGATTCCTGAGTCTTTCTAGTTTTCTGTAAGTAAATTGACTAGCTTTTTGTCAGTGTCCTTTTCTATAGGCAGCTAGATTTTCAATTCCTGTTCTGGTCATGTTTATTTATTTATTTATTTTTTCTTTTATTCTCCAATTTTGTGTATATATTTGGGATTCCTTTCTTTGTTTTAATGAAGATGGAGCTTGTACTTTGCACTTTGTAAAAGCATTTGGAATAATATTTTTGAGGATAGAAAGAAGAACATGTTTGAAATTGAAATTGAGTTAGAAAGTAGACTATCACAAAATGTTTTCTTGAACTATTTAATCAGGCATAATGACAAATCAAATTTTTATTATATCCAACCTGAAATGGTAAAGGAATTTAAATGTACATATATAAGTAACTTCTGGAATATTTCAAAATGTTTGCTGACGGACAATCATGATTATTTAGTCTTTGACTTTGGATTTTGTCAGTTTTGAATTTGTTACTGAAGGGATCCTTAAGAGCTTCGTTTCTCCCAATTTCATTATCTGAATTTATCCTTTGAACTATTTATATTCATATTAAAATGAATCAGAGAAATAAACACTTTCTGTCATGGAATTACTTATGGCAAGTCTGAACCAGTATTCTTGGGCTTCCCTTGTAGCTCAGCTGGCAAAGAGTCTGCCTACAATGTGGGAGACCTGGGTTTGATCCTTGGGTTAGGAAGATCCCCTGGAGAAGAGAAAGACTACCCATTCCAATATTCTGGCCTAGAGTTGAAAAGAGTAGGACAAGACTGCATGACTTTCACTTTCAACCTGAACCAACCTTAGGAAGTAGATAAGATTTGTTTTCATTATCCTAATTCCAAACAAAGATATCATGCCTTGACTTATCCCTGAGGTCTCCTCTTTGCCTAAAAAGCTTCCCCTCTATTTTATGTCTCAAGATTTCATGTGCTAGATATTTGCTCTCTATCATTCTTTGATGTCCTTCATCACAGATTAAATATTCTGAATCATAACATAATTTGTCTGTTTAATATGTTATGGATAGCACATCATTAATGTAATGGATCTCTAAATGGTATCTGAGTAGTTATGATAGTAGGCATATTGTTGTTTTGCTGGCCAGAAATTATTATCTGAATGCTTTGAATCATAACAATTTGCTCTGTCTAAAAGAGTATTAGATTGAAAATCATAAAGATTGCCATAAGCAGTAAGACAGTGGATAAATTAAATTTCTCTAAAGTAGGGCATTAGGTTAGATTCATTTGAAAATATATGTTATTCTAACTTTCTGTCCTTCTACACATATTAGTCATGTTAAGAATATATATATATCTATATATATATATATACACACACACACACACACACACACACACTATATGTGTGTGTGTGTTTGTGTATAATCATTTTGGTACTTGGGAGAGCAAAAGCCAAATTGCATCCATATGTAAATTCTTTCTGAAGATTATGTGACTGTTGTGTATATTAGGTAGGAATATATCTTAAAATTACAGTTTACATGCAGAAATTTCATAAGAAAGTATTATTAAGTTGGAATACTTTATTTTTGTAGACTAAAGCTATGGAGAAATGAGATTCAGTTCAGTTCAGTTCAGTCACTCAGTCGTGTCTGACTCTTTGCGACCCCATGAATTGCAGCATCACCAACTCCTGGAACTCACTCAGATTCACATCCATTGAGTCGGTGATGCCATCCAGCCATCTCATCCTCGGTTGTCCCCCTCTCCTTCTGCCCCCAATCCCTCCCAGCATCAGAGTCTTTTCCAATAAGTCAACTCTTCACATGAGGTGGCCAAAGTACTGGAGTTTCAGCTTTAGCATCATTCCTTCCAAAGAAATCCCAGGGCTGATCTCCTTCAGAATGGACTGATTGGATCTCCTTGCAGTCCAAGGGACTCTCAAGAGTCTTCTCCAACACCACAGTTCAAAAGCATCAATTCTTTGGTGCTCAGCCTTCTTCACAGTCCAACTCACATCCATACATGACCACAGGAAAAACCATAGCCTTGACTAGATGGACCTTAGTCAGCAAAGTAATGTCTCTGCTTTTGAATATGCTATCTAGGTTGGTCATAACTTTTCTTCCAAGGAATAAAATTACTTGCAATATATTTCAAAATATACAGGTATTCAAAATTCCTTTTTCTTCCCTCAGATTATTATTTCTGATGATAATAAAATGAGTGCATTCTTATAAAAATTCCCATATGGATGATTTCTTGCAGTGTGGAACCTTTCCTTCCAGAAATTTCATCCATATGAAAGATCTATATATAAATTTGTTTAATATTAAAGGATAACATCATATATAATATTCTATAATTTGATTTTCATATTTTTTAAAATTATAGGGAATAATTAATTCTATGTGTGTGTGCTCCGTTGCTCATCATATCTGGCCCTTGGTGACCCCATGGACTGTTGCTTGCTAGTTCCTCTGTATATGAAATTTCTCAGGCAAGAAAACTGGAATGGTTTGTCACTTTCTACTGCAGGGGATCAAACCTGCAACTCTTGCATCTCCTGCATTGGCGGGTGGGTTCTTTATCACTGTGCCACCTGGGAAACTGAATGAATTCTGTAAAGGGCAATAAAACATTTCACGTTATAGAATCTGATTTCACAGCCATATCCAGAAAACTCTAGCTAGTTATAAAAATGTTACACTCTAATGAATAAAATGTTATCCCCTAATAAACTTTGTCATTCTAATTTATAACTTAATTTGTAACTCTAATTTATCTCCTATTTTGACAAGAACATTTTAATTTTAATCATTTATGATTAAATAGCAAACTAGTGAATGTGAATAATATTTCTTAAAAACCTTATTGCCTTAATATTATGAGATCTTATTAAATTTTTGCTGTTTTGGTGAAATGTATGAATTATACTTTGGTGAAATTATGATACTATGGATTATTAAAAATTATTAGATATGTGAGCACTGACAGGATTCTAAACTTTGAACAAGGATGTCTCTAGATTTTGTGCTGAGGAACTACTTTTTATTTTACTAAAGATTCGAGCTGTAGGGAAGGGAATCAAAAACTGAGAGTTGAGAGTGAACAGCAAAGGAAGTGGTTATGCTACCTGTACATTCTAGGAATCCACAGATAAAACTGTGAAATTATCCAAGATATCCAACTCTCTTGTTTGGGTGAGCAATGGACTGGTGATGAAGGTTCAATCCCTTCAGTCTTTTTCTTTTCTAGGATGTTCCTTTTGAAGAGTCAGAGGAGTGTGTTTGAGAAGACTAAAAGTGTATGTTAAAATTATACCACTTTGAAAAGTCTGGATGTATTTCTGATTTGCTAGTTTCTCTTACCTTCCCATCTAGATCGTCTTCTATCAGTCAATCCTCAGCAAAGATAAAGGATAGGATTTACTGGGAATTGATTTCTCAAAGAAATGATGACTTGTCTTATGGCAATTTTCCATGATAGAACCAGGGGCTACAGAGTTGGCTCTAAGATTTAACTTCATCTTACTCATTTTAGAATGGAGGGGCTACTTCACCACTTGCATACATCTCCAAACATTAACTAATGAAACGTTTACTAATGATTTGGGAATTGGTCTCTTTGGATCCTTATAGCTTCTAGTCCTACACACCAGGCAGGACTTCATGCCAGGAGAGCTATATACATATACCAACCAGACCATGGGAGGTCTAAACCAGGGCTGGCAATTATACAGCAACTGTGCTTCCATTCTCAACTCCTGCACCCATGGCAGACATACCTAATCCAACATGGCATTCTTTCTCACTAGGCTTAAACATGACCTCAGAATTCTTTCCACAAATTGTTTAAGAACCTAGTCCCAAGTTTTTGAAGTTTGTATAAAAAGTAAAAATGAAATTGGTCATATGTCCGAATGAAGAGACAAAAACTCAAAAGAAACTAAGATCACTTCCTGTCAGATCAGTCACTTTAGTAACCCTTTTCTTTCCTGGGTCTGCATTTTATCCTCATGATCTCAGTCTCAGATGCTTTGGATTTCAGACTTTATGTTCTTTGCCTCTTCTTTTTGTTTCCTCCACTGATTCAAGCAGGCCTCTCTAGCGGAGGAGTACTGTGGTCATAGTTCAGTTCAGTTCAGTTGCTCAGTCGTGTCGGACTCTCTGTGACCCCATGGACTGTAGCATGCCAGGCTTCCCTGTCCATCACCAATCCCTGGAGCTTACTCACACTCATGTCCATTGAGTTGGTGGTGCCATCTCATCCTCTGCAGACCCCTTTTCCTCTCGCCTTCAATCTTTCCCAGAATCAGGGTCTTTTACAATGAGTCAGTTCTTTGCATCAGGTGGCCAAAGTATTGGAGTTTCATCTTCAGGATCAGTCCTTCCAATGCATATTCAGGAGTGATTTCCTTTAGAATGGACTGGTTTGTTCTCCTTGCAGTCCAAAGGACTTTCAAGTCTTCTCCAATACCACAGTTCAAAAGCATCAGTTCTTTGGTGCACAGCTTTCTTTATAGTCCATCTCTCACATTCATACATGATTACAAGAAAAACTATAGCTTTGAGTAAATGGAACTTTGTCCCCAAAGTAATGTCTCTACTTCTTAATATGCTCTCTAGGTTGGTCATAGCTTTTCTTCCAAGGAACAAACATCTTTTAATTTCATGGCTGCCGTCACCATCTACAGTGATTGGGGAGCCCCTCAAAAATAAAGTAGCTCACTGTTTCCACTGTTTCCCCATCTATTTCCCATGAAGTGATGGGACCAGATGCCATGATCTTCGTTTTCTGAATGTTGAATTTTAAGCCAACTTTTTCAACTCTCCTCTTTCACTTTCATCAAGAAGCTATTTAGTTTTTCTTTGCTTTCTGCAATAAAGGTGGTGTCATCTGTACATCTGAGGTTATAAATTTTCTCCCAGCCTTCTTGATTCCAGCTTATGCTTCATCCAGCCTGGCATTTCACATGATGTACTCTGCATATAAGTTAAATAAGTGGGGTGACAATATACAGCATTGATGTACTCCTTTCCCAATTTGGAACCATTACGTTGTTCCATGTCCAGTTCTAACTGTTACTCTTGACCTGCATACAGATTTCTCAGGAGGCAGGTCAGGTGGTCTGATATTCACATCTCTAGGCAAGAGTGAACATTGACATTTTAGGAATCAGTTAACTAAAAGGGACTGGGATGAGTGAATTTAACTGTTACCATTATATCTACTACTGTGGGCAAGAATCCCTTAGAAGAAATAGAATAGCCATTATAGTACACAAAACAGCCTAAAATGCAGTATTTGGAGGCAATCTCAAAAAATGACAGAATGACATCTGTTTGTTTCCAAGGCAAACCATTCAATATCACAGTAATCCAAGTCTATGCCCCGACCAGTAGTGCTGAAGAAGCTGAAGTTGAACTGTTCTATGAAGGCCTACAGAAACTTCTAGAACTAACATTCCAAAAAGGTATCTTTTTCATCATAGGGGACTGGAATGCAAAAGTAGGAAAATACAAAATGAAGCAGGAAAAAGGCCAACTGAGTTTTGTTAAGGGAACACACTGGTCATAGCAAACAACCTCTTCCAACAACACAAGAGAAGACTACAAATGGACATTACTAGATGGTCAACACCAAAATCAGATTGATTATATTCTTTGCAGCCAAAGATGGAGAAGCTCTATACAGTCAGCAAAAACAAGAGCAGGAGCTGACTGTGGCTCATATCATGAACTCTTTATTCCAAATTTAGACTCAAATTGAAGAAAGTAAGAAAAACCCCTAGACCATTCAGGTATGACCTAAATCAAATTCCTTATGATTATACAGTGGAAGTGAAAAGTAGATTCAAGAGATTAGATGTGATAGAGTGCCTGAAGAACTATGGACAGAGGTGAATGACACTGTACAAGAGGCAGGGATCAAGACCATCCCCAAGAAAAAGAAATGCAAAAAGCAAAAGGTTGTCTGACGAGGCCTTACAAATAGCTGAGAAAAGAAGACAAGTTAAAGGCAAAGGAGAAAAGAAAGATATACCCATTTGAATGCAGAGTTCCAAAGAATAGCAAGGAGAGATAAGAAAGCCTTCCTCAGTGATCAATGCAAAGAAATAGAGGAAAGCAATAGACTGGGAAAGACTAGAGATCTCTTCAAGAAAATTAGAGATACCAAGGAAAAATTTCATGCAAAGATGGGCTAAATAAAGGACAGAAATGGAATGGACTAGCAGTAACAGAAGATATTAAGAAGAGGTGACAAGAATACACAGAAGAACAATACAAAAAGATCTTCATGACCCAGATAACCACGATGGTGTGATCACTCACCTAGAACCAGACATCCTGGAATGTAAAGTTTAGTGGGCCTTAGGAAGCATCACTACACACAAAGCTAGTGGAGTTGATGGAATTCCAGTTGAGCTATTTCAAATCCTAAAAGATGATGCTATGAAAGTGCTCCACTCAGTATGCGAGCAAATTTGAAAAACTCAGGACTGGAAAAGGTCAATTTTCATTCCAATCCCAAAGAAGGCAATATCAAAGAATGCTCAAACTACTGCACAATTGCGCTCATCTCACATCTCTGCCCTGGTGGCTCAGAGGTTAAAGTGTCTACCTGCAATGAGGGAAACCTGGGTTTGATCCCTGAGTCCAGAAGACCCCCTGGAGAAGGAACTGGCAACCCACTCCAGTATTCTTGCCTGGAGAATCCCATGGATGGAGGAGCCTGGTGGGCTACAATCCACGGGGTCGCAAAGAGTCGGACACGACTGAGCGACTTCACTTCACTTCACATGCTAGCAAAGTAATGCTCAAAATTCTCCAAGCCAGGCTTCAGCAATAAATGAAACTTGAACTTCCACATGTTCAAGTTGGATTTAGAAAAGGCGGAGGAAGCAGAGATCAATCTGCCAATATTCACTGGATCATTGAAAAAGAAACAGAGTTCCAGATGTTGTATTGACTATGCCAAAGTCTTTGACTGTGTGGATCACAACGCATTGTGGTATTGGTTCCCAATGGTAATTGATTTGTATCCTGGCTCTGGCTTTTCAAGCTGTTATTTAAATCTTTTGTGTCCAGGTTTCATTCTTTCTATAATAAGTGCTATCACATAAAATACATGATGTAATCTGTTTGAAAACATTTTAATTTAACATTACGTAAATGTTAGGTGTGTTTATTATTGAGGAGAATTCAATTTCAGTATTCAGCTAAAATGTGGAAACACTATAGGTTATGTTGAAAAAGTGAAATATATTAATTAGAATACTGTGTACACCTATTATTTTTGGTTATGTGGATTATATTTGAAATAATATATAAAAATATGATAGTTTGATCATAAATGGCATAAAACTACATGAATACATACTAAAATTGCTCACTAAACTCAGTGGATCCTGGACTTCTGCTTAAACAACTGTAAATGTTTAAAGAGGCTGTCTTTTGAATTCTTAGCCCCAATTGCTCTATCACTATTTGGACATCACTCTTGGAGAGGCCTATGGACAGAGGGAGCCTGATGGACTATAGTCCATGGGATTGCAAAGAGTTGGACATGACTGAAGCTACTTGGCATGCACACACTAATTTAATTCCAGGTAGAAATATTATACAAGTGTCATTGTAGACATAGCCTCTCTCTTTCCTTAGATGGTAAGTTTGGGAAAATTACGATAGATTTTCCCAGTGCTCACATATCCAAATTCAAAGTTGACCTGTCAGTCAGATTTGCAAGATTTGAACTGGTATTGCAAAGTCACTTGAATTTATTCCTAGACAAGGTTTGTTGTGGACTGCCTCATTAAAATAGTCATTCAAAGTAAATGGATTGGTATATGGTATACTAAGGAAGACATTTCCCTGGTGGCTCAGATAGTAAAGAATCCGCCTGCAATGCGGGAGACCTGGGTTCTGCCCTTGGGTTTGGAAGATCCCCTGGAGGAGTGGATAGCAACCCACTCCAATATTCTTGCCTGGAGAATCCCCGTGGATAGAGAAGCCTGGCAGGCTACAGTCCATGGGGTTGCGAAGAGTTGGACATGACTGAGCACAGCACAGTAAGCTTGTCAGTTAATATATGCTCACATATCCAATTATTCTAGCTAAAATACATTTCACTCAGTCCCTTCTTCCTTCGTGGCCATTTTTCTACCTCAAGATCCTCTCTTTTGGCTATAGTTAAGTAGACTAGGACTGAGAATTGATAGTAAGAAGAATACAGTCAATAGATGGGCTCAATAGCAGCCTGTGACTTGTTCTGCTGTAAACAGGTGAATTAGGTCAATCAGATTCTCGCTCTTGGGAGTCTGGATTGGAAAGCATAGTCCGTTAGCAGTAAGCATAGCGGCCAAAAGGATGCTGTGAGGCAGTTCCTGCACTGATGTCATGTACAAAAGGAGTTTATGAGGAAGCAAAAGCTGGATAAACAGAGGAAACCACATAGCAGATATGAATGCTGTGGATAAGGAGAGAGAATAGTGACACTAAGAAAGCTAATTTAGCTATTGGTGGAGAAAGAAGTTAGTCAACTCTTAAAGCTGATTCTGGACCAGGTCCTGTATCATTACAACTAATTGCCCTTAGCTGAAATAAATTAAGTGTATCTTTTTTCCTTGCCTAACTAATCCATGTGCTAATAAACATACATGATTCAATTTTATCTTGCAATCACACTTTATTCTGATGATTATTTTGAATACTTCCTTGTTAAGAAATATGCTATAATATGGAGATGAAGTAAAATTTTGCTAGGATCTATATCTTTTAATACTTTACCATTGCATTAGTGCCTGATAAATTTATGGTGGCAGTCATGCCTGAGAGATTTAAAAGATTGTTTTTATTTCATTGTAAATAAGCTACAGAAAAGCAGCTTGTTTTCTGTAACAAATTGTGAAAGTACAGGGCACCAGTTTTTGAAGTGAGCCTTGGGCAGATGTTAGGAATGCAGTAACATGTTGAGGAATATATGTTCATTTAAGAATGGCACCAAGTCTGGATAAAGACACTAGAGCAGTAAAACAGATGTAGGGATCATGTTAAAGGTGCTGATGATGTAACTTGAAATGTCCTGGGTGGCCATTTTCACTTTTCTACTTCATCAGGAAATTTTCATGGCTTAATAATGTATGTTTAATTGTTATCCAGGAAAGGTAATTCATTCTCTGTAGATAGCAATCAGAATTTGAAAATAAGAGGTATGTTACATTTAAGATAGCTCTAAGAATATGTTTTAGTTTTGTTTTACTTGATAAGTATATTGCAAAAATATATTTAAAAAAGAGAAACAGACTTCTATGAAAGCACTTGCACATAGATGTAAAGGGAGGCCACTATCAAAAGATATATTCTGACTGTAAGACCAGGGATATGCATATATTTATATTTATCAGCATCCTGGAGGTGATTTAAAAGATGTTATGTACTGTGGTTTGGAAATGTAAATTGTTCTGTCTTCTCTAAAGACAGCTTATCTTTTCAAAAATCTTTCATTCACAATATTTATTACTGATTTTATCACATCTGATTTATGTTATTTTCATAAATTGTTTCTTAGGGTACAATTGTACTTGGTTAAATAGTAATTTAAAATCTGTCTTCCAAGACTATAACAGAACCGTGCTGGCATGATATATTTTTTGAAGTGTGTTTTACTTGAGGACTATCATATTTCTGAAACTGGCAGTTCTAAATGAAATAACTGTTTAAACTTCTTGCCAGAAGAGAGATTACCTGGTAAGAAAATTATTGGAACTAGCCAAGAAGGAAGATGTTTTAATTTATATTTCATTATAGCTACAGAAAATGTGTTTTGGTATTTTAGGAATATATATTTTTTCTGTGTTGCCTTCTCTGAAGTTTGAGTCATAACTCTATGGAATTTTTGGTCCATTTATTTTCCTATAACTAACGAAGACTGGGAAGGACAAATGTATCAATTGTTTGAAATTATATATTGTTATTATTATTTTTTTAAGTCGGGAGAAAACCCAGATATAATATGCTGGAAACTGCCATCTTAATGGTAGTAAAATAATAATACAGTATTTTTGCTTTTATTATTCAGTTCAGTTCAGTTGCTCTGTCGTATCTGACTGTTTGAGATCCCATGAATCTCAGCATGCCAGGCTTCCCTGTCCATCACCAACTCCTGGAATTTACCCAAACTCATGTGCATTGAGTTGGTGATGCCATCCAGCCATCTCATCCTCTGTCGTCCCCTTCTCCTCCTGCCCCCCAATCCCTCCCAGCATCAGAGTCTTTTTCAATGAGTCACCTCTTCGCATGAGGTGGCCAAAGTATTGGAGTTTTAGCCTCAACATCAGTCCTTCCAGTGAACAGCCAGGACTGATCTCCTTTAGGACAGACTGGTTGGATCTCCTTGCAGTCCAAGGGACTCTCAAGAGTCTTCTCCAACACCACAGTTCAAAAGCATCAATTCTTTGGCACTCAGCTTTCTTCACAGTCCAACTCTCACATCCATACATGACTACTGGAAAAACTATAGCCTTGACTAGACGGACCTTTGTTGGCAAAGAAATATCTCTGCTTTTGAATATACTATCTAGGTTGGTCATAACTTTCCTTCCAAGAAGTAAGCGTCTTTTAATTTCATGGCTGCAATCACCATCTGCAGTGATTTTGGAACCCATAAAAATAGTCTGACGCAGTTTCCACTGTTTCCCCATCTATTTCCCATGAAGTGATGGGGCCAGATGCCATGATCTTAGTTTTTTGAATGTTGAGTTTTAAGCCAACTTTTTCACTCTCCTTTTTCACTTTTATCAAGAGGCTCTTTAGTTTTTCTTCACTTTCTGCCATAAGGGTGATGTCATCTGCATATCTGAGGTTATTGATATTTTTTCCAGCAATCTTGATTCCAGCTTGTGCTTCTTCCAGCCCAGTGTTCTCATGATGTTCTCTGCATATAAGTTAAATAAGCAGGGTGAGAATATACAGCCTTGACGTACTCCTTTTCCTCTTTGGAACCAATCTGTTGTTCCATGTCCAGTTCTAACTGTTGCTTCCTGACCTGCACATAGATTTCTCAAGAGGCAGGTCAGGTGGTCTGGTATTCTCATCTCTCTCAGAATTTTCCACAGTTTATTGTGATCCACATAATCAAAGGCTTTGGCATAGTCAATAAAGCAGAAATGAATGTTTTCCCGGAACTCTCTTGCTTTTTTGATGGAAAAGGTCAGTTTTCATTCCAATCCCAAGGAAATGCAATGCCAAAGAATGCTCAAACTACCACACAATTGCCCTCATCTCATGCTATTAAAGTAATGCTCAGAATTCTCCAAGCCAGGATTCAGCAATATTTGAACTGTGAACTTCTAGATGTTCAAGCTTGTTTTACAAAAGGCAGAGAAACCAGAGATCAAATTTCCAACATCCACTTTTATTATTACCTGTATATAAAAAGTCAGAAAATAAAGAATACATTTCTGTAACTACTGTATTGAAAATTATTTTTTAAAATAATTTGACTAAAGAAAACATTTTTACCAAGTAGAAATTTTTGTCATTTGACTCTGAGAAGTATTGGGCCAAACAAAATTTAGATAATATCTTTTCATGTATTATTCCTGCTATTTCTTGGTAATGAAGTTATGAAATTATTTTTAAGAATAAGGAGCTTTTTAAAAATGCTGTGGAGAACCAATGATGAATATAACATATAATCTATTAATATTATCTATTCTGAGTTCTGTTTTACCCATCTTTTGATGTATATATTGTTAACACAAACGTGCTTATGAAAAATAAAAATAACCATATTTGTAGACATTACAGTATGTGAATTCTTTATATGATTTAATCATTACAAAAATGTATTGACTTGGTGGGTAGCATATATATTCCCACAAGCTGAAAAAGGATTATTTGAATAGTATGCCTGCAAATTTTGGTTCATAAAACTAGAGCAAATCCAGTGTCTTGGGTTTAGATGCAGTACTCTGTTCCTATAGAGGTTGCTGTCTCTTAACAAGGAATGAAGGCACATTCAGGTAAAGTACTTATTTTCTTGGCTTGAGAGTAATGTAAATAAAAATAAACTAATAACTACCCAAAATAAAAAATATTTTTAATGTCATTAAATAGTGGAAAGAGCGATGCAGTACAAATCATATATTAACCCTCATTTTTAAGTTGATCAGATCAAGCTTCATAAAATTCCTACACTATTATATAAAGCTAAAATGTCTTGGGTATAGCAACAAACATTTCACTTAGTACTGAAACTGTGTTGATAACATTTTACTAGTTTGAATTTACAACGCTTTATGTCTAAAATTGTGAGAATTAACTGCTATTACTGGTTCTGTAATTAATCCTAAAAGGGGAAGATGTAGGAGGTAGATGAGTTAAAGTTTCCTTTTAATTGAACACAGTCCTTTATTTGCCACAAATATGTTTCCTAAGTTACAAGGCAAAAAAGTGTCTTGAACAAGAATTCTACTCTTTGATGAATTAGAACATTTAGTTGAGAGCCAGTTCCAAGAAAAGTTCAGAGAGAATTTTATTTTTAGAGGACTCATCTCTGTGTTAACAAGAATAATGAAATGAGTGAATCATATAATGCAATTGGAGCCTGGTCCTGGCAATTATGCAGCCATTTACCCCTCAGTGACAACTTGGGAGCTAGAGTTTCAGCACATTCTGGGTGTTGATTTCCTACAGGGACGTGTTTATGTTGTAGATGAAGCACAGGCTGCTTGGAAGGCTTCAGATGGTTCTATTGGGTTGAGGATTAATGAGGTTAAATTAACTCAGTCACTTAATGCACATTTTATTGAGGTTCAAGCTGTTCAGACTGTTGCTGTTAATATGAGTAACCCAGAATGTTGCCAGTTAAATGTAAGTTACACATCAGGGATTCCAGGGTCATTAGTGACAGAAAGAAAGCAATTTTATTTGGTCATGACATTTATCATAAAGGCATTCTCATGTTTACATATACATATATATATTTAAAATATCATGTAAAAGATACCTATAACTATCTTTAAAAATGTAAGAATGCCTATATGGTATATATGTGAAATATATATGTGTATGTATGCCTATATGTGTGTATATATATATATATATATATACACACACACACATACATATATATATATATACACACATATATATATATAATATTTACTCCAAAACATCATTTATTTAGAGGTATTGTTACCTCAGATAGGATTATGATCTTACCTTTAAATATTTTTGTGCTGATTTTCAAGAACAAAGTGTTGATGTAAAAAGAAAAGTGAAATGAACAAAATTTCCTTCTCTCATCAGCTGTGCATATGAGGAACATCTTGGATAAATGTTTTGTTCTAAACCTGATAACATAAACCTGAAAAGCTCCTATCTTGAGAAGATTGAGTCAGACCCATGATGTAACACTCGAGTATCTATTCATTCACTAATTTATTCACTCACTATTTTTTGACCATCTGATATATGCTACCACTTATACTAATGCTGAGGATAATAGTTCTAGCTCCCAAACATTTAGTATGTTTATTAGCTTCTTCATTTAAATATGCATATCTTACATGATCAAGGCTTTATGACTTCCTGTGGAGCTTTCACAAGTGTGCTACTGGCTTTAAAATAATGATTTCTAGGTGCTCATAAAGTAAATAAACCCCCTAGGTGATGGAATCTAATATTCATGTAAATTGCTCCATTTTCACTCTAGACAACAAAGTTAGCTTAGAACAGCATAAATGACAGCACCCTCTTCTACCAAAGGGCCCCACACAGATGCTTTACTGTCTTTTCGTGCAAGTACTACAAAGCTCTCATAATATATAGAATCCCATGACTTACTCCACTTCTTATAGGCTGA
The DNA here is from genome assembly GCA_917880005.1 of Nanger dama. Lineage (NCBI taxonomy): Eukaryota > Metazoa > Chordata > Mammalia > Artiodactyla > Bovidae > Nanger > Nanger dama. The sequence continues at coordinate 10,782,548 of CAKJTW010000010.1, forward strand.
GTTTTCACTTGAAATATCTGTTTTACTCTCAGGACATGAATAAGGACATTGGAAAAAATAATCCAGAGTGCATCTGCAGAAAAAACGCACACATGCACCCCTTGAATAAAGAGTTCATGGCAAGGCTCCAGGAGTCTAAGTGCATACTTGCCTAGAAAAACTGGTGCACCCTATGTTGCCACTTCTCTCTACCCATGCCACAGCACTCCCCTGGTTTGGAAGCCGGGCTTTGGCATTCCTACTGAGAACAGGGCACTGAGAAGTGATTGCTAGAGGGAAGAACCATTAGAGTTGCCAACCACCGCTGTAGTTTTATTGTTCTTCTTTTCATCTTTCTACTGCTATTTTCTGATAATTCTCCAAAAGGAACAAATGGTATTTATTTAATACAACAAATTCTTTTTAACTGCCAAGTGCTTTTGTAGGCTTTTTAACTTGAATGTGGCCCTTCTGATATTTGGGAGTGTGGAACAAAAGAAGGGCTAAAGGTCATATAAAATCATAGTGATACAAAGCTGTATTTAGTGTCATAGCCAAGACACACATATGTCATGGCTCCAAGATTATACTCAGTGTATTGTAGTTTCTTTTTGCTGGTCTTCCATATCTGCATGGAGTAGCCTAGGTGTACATGGACCTTTGAAACAGCCAGAGGTGTCTTTAACTTGACTGGATATCAGAAATTACTGAAATTCATTTCCCTATGAAAATAAAACCATTAATAAAAAAGGATTTTGAAATTAACTACTTTTATGGTGTATATGTGGTATTATATAAACCAAAATTTAAAATATGCCTGGAGGTGTTTAATGCTGAATTATTTTTTTGACACATCTATATGCCTAAACATGATGTACTCTGCATATAGGTTAAATAAGCAGCATGACAATATACAGCCTTGATGTACTTCTTTCCAATTTTGAATCAGCCTGTTGTTCCATGTCTGATTCTAATTGCTGCTTTGAGGGAAGACACAATGAAACCATACTCACAGAAAACTAATCAATCTAATCACACTAGGGCCACAACTTTGTCTAACTCATTGACCAAGCCATGCCTGTGGGCAACCCAAGACGGGCGGGTCATGGTGGAGAGGCCTGACAGAACGTGGTCCACTGGAGAAGGGAATGGCAAGCCACTTCAGTATTCTTGCCTTGAGAACCCCATGAACAGTACAAAAAGGCAAAATGATAGGATATCAAACGAGGAACTCCCCAGGTCAGTAGGTGCCCAATATGCTACTGGAGATCAATGGAGAAATAACTCCAGAAAGAGTGAAGGGATGGAGCCAAAGCAAAAACAATACCCAGTTGTAGATGTGACTGGTGATAGAAGCAAGATCTGATGCTGTAAAGAGCAATATTGCATAGGAACCTGGGACGTCGGGTCCATGAATCAAGGCAAATTGGAAGTGGTCAAACAAGAGATGGCAAGGGTGGACGTCGACATTCTAGGAATCAGTGAACTAAAATGGACTGCAATGGGTGAATTTAATTCAGACGACCATCATATCTACTACTGTGGGCAGGAATCCCTCAGAAGAAATGGAGTAGCCATCGTGGTCAACAAAAAGAGTCCGAAATGCAGTACTTGGATGCAATATCAAAAACGACAGAATGATCTCTGTTCATCTCCAAGGCAAACCATTCAATATCACAGTTATCCAAGTCTATGCCCCAACCAGTAACACTGAAGAAGCTGAAGTTGAACAGTTTTATGAAGACCTACAAGACTTTTTAGAACTAACACCCCAAAAAGATGTCCTTTTCATTATAGGGGACTGGAATGCTAAAGTAGGAAGTCAAGAAACACCTGGAGTAACAGGCAAATTTGGCCTTGGAATGCAGAATGAAGCAGGGCAAAGACTAATAGAGTTTTGCCAAGAAAATGCACTGGTCATAGCAAACACCCTCTTCCAACAACACAAGAGAAGACTCTACACATGGACATCACCAGTTGGTCAACACCAAAATCAGATTGATTATATTCTATGTAGTCAAAGATGGAGAAGCTCTATACAGTCAACAAAAGCAAGACCAGGAGCTGACTGTGGCTCATATCATGAACTCCTTATTACCAAATTCAGACTTAAATTGAAGAAAGTAGAGAAAACTGCTAGACCATTCAGGTATGACCTAAATCAAATCCCTTATGATTATACAGTAGAAATGAGAAATAGATTTAAGGGCCTAGATCTGATAGATGGAGTGTCTGATGAACTATGGAATGAGGTTTGTGACATTCTATGAGAGACAGGGATCAAGACCATCCCTATAGAAAAGAAATGCAAAAAAGCAAAATGGCTGTCTGAGAAGGCCTTACAAATAGCTGTGAAAAGAAGGGAGGTGAAAAGCAAAGGAGAAAAGGAAAGATATAATCATCTGAATGCAGAGTTCCAAAGAATAGCAAGAAGACATAAGAAAGCCTTCTTCAGAGATCAATGCAAAGAAATAGAGGAAAACAACAGAATAGGAAAGACTAGAGATCTCTTCAAGAAAATTAGAGATACCAAGGGAACATTTCATGCAAAGATGGGCTCGATAAAGGACAGAAATTGTATGGACCTAGCAGAAGCAGAAGATATCAAGAAGAGGTGGCAGGAATACATGGAAGAACTGTACAAAAAAGATCTTCATGACCCAGATAACCATGATGATGTGATCACTAATCTAGAGCCAGACATCCTAGAATGTGAAGTCAAGTGGGCCTTCGAAAAAATCACTACAAACAAAGCTAGTGGAGGTGATGGAATTCTAGTTGAGTTATTTCAAATTCTGAAAGATGATGCTGTGAAAGTGTTGCACTCAATATGCCAGCAAATTTGGAAAACTCAGCAGTGGCCACAGGACTGGAAAAGGTCAGTTTTCATTCCAATTCCAAAGAAAGGCAATGCCAAAGAATGCTCAAACTAGCGCACAATTTGAGTGCTATTTTAAGCAAAGTAATGCTCAAAATTCTCCAAGCCAGGCTTCAGCGATACATGAACCGTGAACTCCCTGATGTTCAAGCTGGTTTTAGAAAAGGCAGACGAACCAACCAGAGATCAAATTGCCAACATCCGCTGGATCATGGAAAACGCAAGAGTGTTCCAGAAAATTGACTATGCCAAAGCCTTTGACTGTGTGGATCACAATAAACTGTGGAAAATTCTGAAAGAGCTGGGAATACCAGAACACTTGACCTGCCTTTTGAGAAATCTGTATGCAGGTCAGGAAGCAACAGTTAGAACTGGACATGGAACAACAGATTGGTTCCAAATAGGAAAAGGAGTATGTCAAGGCAGTATATTGTCACCCTGCTTAGTTAACTTCTATGCAGAGTACATCATGAAAAACGCTGGACTGGAAGAAGCACAAGCTGGAATTAAGATTGCTGGGAAAAATATCAATAACCTCAGATATGCAGATGACACCATCCTTATGGCAGAAAGTGAAGAGGAACTAAAGGGCCTCTTGATGATGGTGAAGTGGAGAGTGAAAAAGTTGGCTTAAAGCTCAACATTCAGAAAACAAAGTTCATGGCATCTGGTCCCATCACTTCATGGGAAATAGATGGGGACACAGGGGAAACAGTGTCAGATGTTATTTTTGGGGGCTCAAAAATCACTGCAGATGGGGACTGCAGCCATGAAATTAGAAGACGCTTACTCCTTGGAAGACAAGTTATGACCAACCTAGATAGTATATTCAAAAGCAGAGACATTACTTTGCCGACTAAGGTCCGTCTAGTCAAGGCTATGGTTGTTCCAGTGGTCATGTATGGATGTGAGAGTTGAACTGTGAAGAAGGCTGAGTGCTGAAGAATTGATGCTTTTGAACTGTGGTGTTGGAGAAGACTCTTGAGAGTCCCTTGGACTGCAAGGAGATCCAACCAGTCCATTCTGAGGGAGATCAACCCTGGGATATCTTTGGAAGGAATGATGCTGAAGCTGAAACTCCAGTACTTTGGCTGCCTCATGCCAAGAGTTGACTCATTGGAAAAGACTCTGATGCTGGGAGGGATTGGGGGCAGGAGGAGAAGGGGACGACTGAGGATGAGATGGCTGGATGGCATCATGGACTCGATGGACGTGAGTCTGAGTGAACTCCGAGAGATGGTGATGAACAGGGAGGCCTGGCGTGCTGCGATTCATGGGGTTGCAAAGAGTCAGACCGACGGAGAGACTGAAATGAACTGAACTGAACTGAACTGACTTGCATACAGGTTTCTGAGGAGGTGGGTAAGGTGGTCTGGTTTTCCCATCTCTTTAAGAATTTTCCAGTTTGTTGTGATCCACAGTCAGAGGCTTTAACATAGTCAATGAAGCAGAAGTAAATGTTTTTCTGGAATTCTTAAGCCTTATTATTATTTTTTTAATGATCCAATGCATGGTTGCAATTTGATTTCTGGTTTCTCTGCTTTTCTTTTCTTTCTTTCTTTTTTTTAAAATAAACTCGTTTATTATTTTTTTATTAAATTTATTTATTTATTTTTAATTACAATACTGTATTTGTTTTGCCGTACATTGACATGAATCAGCCATAGGTGAACACAATCTCCCAATGCCGAAACCTCCTCCCACCTCCCACCCCACATCCTCTACTTGAATCATCCTCTGCTCCAGCCCCATGCATCCTGCATCCTACATTGAACACAGATTGGCGCTTTGTTTCTTACAAGAAAATATACATGTTTCATTGCCATTCTCCCAAACCATCCCACCCTTTCCCTCTCCCTCAGAGTCCAAAAGTCCACTCTATACCTGTGTGTCTCTTTGTTGTCTCACATATAGGGTCATCATTACTGTCTTCTAAATTCCATATATATGTGTCAGTATACTGTATTGTTATTTTTCTTTCTGGCTTACTTCACTCTGTATAATTGGTTCCAATTTCATCCATCTCATTAGAACTGAGTCGAATTTATTCTTTTTAAGGGCTGAGTAGTATTCCATTGTGTATATGTACCACAGCTTTCTTATCCAATCATCTGCTGATGGACATCTAGGTTTCTTCCATGTCCTGGCTATTATAAACAGCGCTGCAATGAACATTGGGGTACATGTGTCTCTTTCAATTCTGGTTTCCTTGGTGTGCATGCCCAGCAGTGGGATTGCTGGGTCATAAGGCAATTCTATGTGCAATTTTTTATGGAATCTCCACACTGTTTTCCATAATGGCTGTACTAGTTTGCATTCCCACCAGCAGTGTAAGAGGGTTCCCTTTTCTCCACACCCTCTCCAGCATTTATTGCTTGTAGAGTTTTGGATCGCAGCCATTCTGACTGGTGTGAAGTGGTACCTCATTGTGGTCCTGATTTGCATTTCTCTGATAATGAGTCTAAATCCAGTTTGTATATCTGGAAGTTCTTGGTCCATGTATTGTTGAAGTTTGGAGAATTTTGAACATTATTTTGTTAACTTGTTAATTGAGTGCAATTGTGTAAAAGTTTGAACATTTTTTGGCATTGCTTTTCTTTAGGATTGGAATGAAAACTGACCTTTTTCAGTCCTGAGGCCACTACTGAGTTTCCCAAATTTGCTAGTATATTGAGTGATTATTTAACTTATATGCAGAGTACATCATGAGAAATGACAGGCTGGATGAAGCCCAAGCTGGACTCAAGATTTCCAGAAGAAATGTCAATAACCTGAGATATGCAGATAACACCACCTTTTCAGCAAAAAGTGAAGAGGAACTAAAGAGCCTTTTGATGAAGCTAAAAGAGAAGAGTGAGAAAGCTGGCTTAAAAGTCAACTTTCAAAAACTAAGATCATGGCATCTGGTCCCATCACTTCATGGCAAATAAATGAGGAAACAATGTAAACAATAACAGACTTTATTTTCTTGGGCTCCCAAATCGCTGCAAATACTGACTGCAGCCATGAAGTTAAAAGACACTTTATCCTTTGAAGAAAAGCTATGACCAACCTAGATAGCATATTAAAAAGCAGAGACATTACTTTGTGGACAAAGGTCCTCCTAGTCAAAGCTATAGTTTTTTCCAGTAGTCATGTTTGGATATGAGAGTTGGACCATGAAGAAGGCTGAGCACCAAATAATTGATGCTTTTGAAATGTGGTGTTGGAGAAGACTCTTGAAAGTCCCTTAGATTGCTAGGAGATCCAACCAGTCCACCCTAAAGGAAATCAACCCTGAATATTCATTGGAAGGACTGATGCTGAAGCTGAAGCTCCAGTACTTTGGCCACCTGATGTGAAGAGCTGATTCATTGGAAAATACCCTGATGCTGGGCAAGATTGAAAGCAGGAGGAGAAGGGGACCACAGAGGACGAGATGGTTGGATGGCATAAACCATCTATGAGTTTGAGCAAGCTCCAGGAGATGGTGAAGGACAGGGAAGCCCTGACATGCTGCAATCCATGGGGTAACAGAGATTCAGACATGACTGAGTGACTGAATAACAATATGCCTAAATGGTTTATTTTTTTAAAATGAAAAAATGTATTTTTTCAAGGTCATTACAATTTTTTAAAACAACATATGCTATAAAGTCAAGATAAAAGAAAGATGTCTGGAGATTGGTGAAAGTTGGACTTTCAGAATATGATAGAAGGAAATGCACAAGATAGAAATATGCTGATATAGTCAGTTTTTAGAATAAAATATGAAAGCATTTTAAAAACATGACAATAATAGACATGATATCTCTTCAGTATATTGAAATTAATACTATAATGAAATTTCAGACACATCGAGATCTGGGGACAAGGTCAGCAAATTTATAAGCCTATTTTACCTTGACATGACAGAAATACCCTTTATCTTTTAATAAAGAACTGAAAGAAAGCTTTGAAAGAAATGGTACATTTTCTTTGATATCTCAGTATGCTTCCTATGAAAATACATCAATATGGGAATTAATTTTTCCCGTATCATATAAAATACATTATATCTTATAGGTATAGATATATATGTATTCAGTTCAGTTCAGTAGCTCAGTCATGTCTGACTCTTTGTGATCCCATGAATCTCAGGACGCCAAGCCTCCCTGTCCATCACCAACTCCTGGAGTTCATTCAGACTCATGTCAATCTAGTCAATGATGCCATCCAGCCATCTTATCCTCTGTCGTCCTCTTTTCCTCCCTAATCCCTCCCATCATCAGGGTTTTTTCCAATGAGTCAACTCTTCGCATGAGGGCCAAAGTATTGCAGTTTCAGCTTCAGCATAAGTCCTACCAGTGAACACCCAGGACTGAACTCCTTTAGGATGGACTGATTGGATCTCCTTACAGTCCAAAGGACTCTCAAGAGTCTTCTCCAACACCACAGTTCAAAAGCATCAATTCTTCAGTGCTCAGCTTTCTTCACAGTCCAACTCTCACATCCATACGTGACTACTGGAAAAACCATAGCCTTTACTAGATGGACCTTTGTTGGCAAAGTAATATCTCTGCTTTTTAATATCTATCTAGGTTGGTCATAACTTTCCTTCCAAGGAGTAAGTGTCTTTTAATTTCATGGCTGCAATCACCATCTGCAGTGATTTTAGAGCTCCCAAAATAAAGTCAGACTCTTTCCACTGTTTGCCCATCTATTTCCCATGAACTGATGGGACCGGATGTCATGATCTTCATTTTCTGAATGTTGAGCTTTAAGCCAACTTTTTCATTCTCCTCTTTCACTTTCATCAAGAGGCTTTTTAGTTCCTCTTCATTTTCTGCCATAAGGGTGGTGTCATCTGCATATCTGAGGTGATTGATATTTCTCCCAGCAATCTTGATTCCAGCTTGAGCTTCATCCAGCCCAGTATTTCTCATGATGTACTCAGCATATATGTTAAATAAGCAGGGTAACAATATACAGCCTTGACATGCTCCTTTTCCTGTTTGGATGGGAGTTGACTGTGGCTCAGATCATGAACTCCTTATTGCCTAATTCAGACTTAAATCGAAGAAAGTAGGGGAAACCATGAGACCATTCAGGTATGACCTAAATCAAGTCCCTTATGATTATACAGTGGAAGTGAGAAATAGATTTAAGGAACGAGATCTGATAGATAGAGTGCCTGATGAACTATGGATGGAGGTTCGTGACATTGTACAGGAGACAGGGATCAAGACCATCCCCATGAAAAAGAAATGCAAAAAAGCAAAATGGCTGTCTGAGGAGGCCTTACAAATAGATGTGAAAAGAAGAGGAGCAAGAAGCAAAGGAGAAAAGCAAAGATATAAGCATCTGAATGCAGAGTTCCAAAGGATAGCAAGGAGAGATAAGAAAGCCCTCCTCAGTGATAATGCAAAGAAATAGAGGAAAAGAACAGAATGGGAAAGACTAGAGAGTTCTTCAAGAAAATGAGAGATACCAAGGGAACATTTCATGCAAAGATGGACTTGATAAAGGACAGAAATGTTATGGACCTAACAGAAGCAGAAGATAGTAAGAAGAGGTGGCAAGAATACACAAGAAGAACTGTACAAAAAAGATATTCACGACCCAGATAATCACGATTGTGTGATAACTCACCTAGAGCCAGACATCCTGGAATGTAAGTCAAGTAGGCCTTAGAAAGCGTCACTACGAACAAAGCTAGTGGAGGTGATGGAATTCCAGTTGAGCTGCTGCTGCTGCTACTAAGTTGCTTCAGTCGTGTCCGACTCTGTGCAATCCCATAGACGGCAGCCCACCAGGCTCCCTTGTCCCTCTTGTCCTTTATTATTCAAGTAATATTTATGAGTTTATTATTTGTCTCATTGTAAGAGAGTTAAGGAATGAGAGCAGGGGGTTTTGTTAAAAAATAATTTAATTGAAAAGAATAAAAGAGTATATGGAAAACAAACTTGTTAGAGGTGGAGTATTTAGGGTCAGTTAAGTCCAAAAACTTTATGGCTTAGGTTTTCAGAATATATTACCTGTCTTTCACTTTGTTTTTCCAGCCTCCCTTCCTATATTTTCTTGCTACAGTAAGCTTAATTGCTCATGTCAGTTATCATTTACACAAAGGCGAGAAGAATTTGGCAAGAATTTCAGCTGATAATTTTTATAGCTACCACATAAGATCTGTGATAAAATATTTGAATGATGCATAGGACAACCTAAAGAAGAAAGCTAGTATATTCTAGTTTAGGTAGAATTGCCCTGTTATGTGCTGAGGTCATGCAAGACTATGAAGATAAATATGTACTGGGTATTTTCAGTAGACAGTCTGATGTGTTATGCATTATGCAGTTATCTTGACACAATAAATTCTAAACACAGGGAGTGGAGTGATAATATACTAAATGCAAATCATAGGTTGAAAACAAATTGTCTTGGTGGTTCTTTCTCCATATAATCTCAGATTTTTAGTTGATTTTGACACTTTATGGGTATACATTTTACTGTAGGGTTTCAAATATCTATTGTTTGTTTCTATCTCCTGTCCTCAAGAGTTAAAAGTAAAAAAAAAAAATCATGTTATAAAAGAGAGCACAAGATCAAGATTCTGGAGTATTAATCATGACACTGGTACTAAGAAATTAGTTAAGAGAAACAGAATAAAAGCTCTAAAAATATGATTCAAATTTGGAACTTAAAATATCTTCAGAGTTTAATTTCTGTGTTCAGGAATGGTAAAATACCAGGTGTCAATATATAAATTTTTCTAGACTGATTTATTATTATCAGGAGATAATGGTGGGCAGATAAATTGGGAGATTGGGACTGACTGACATATACACACTAATATCTATAAAATAAATAACTAATAAGAATCTACTATATACCACAGGGAAGTCTGTTCAATACTCTGTAATTGTCTGTATTGGAAAAGAATCTCAAAAGGAATGGATATATGTGTTATGTATAAATGATTCACTTTGCTGTGTGCCTAAAACTAACACAACACTGTAAATTAACTTATACTTCAATAAAAATTTAAAACAATAGTAAGTAATAAGTAAAAGTATAAATGTGAGCATTCTTACAGGTGAAAGATTAGAGGTATAGAGAGAGTGTGTAATAGAGGAAGTTGACTGATACTCTGTGCCGGGAAAATCTTCCCTAAGTATGTGACATTTGAGTTTCTGTTGAGTGATAAATAATCAACTGAGTGTACAGAGTCTTGGCTGAAGGAAATTTAGCATGCATTGTGGGTTAAGTTTTGTTTCATAAAAGATATATGAAGTCCTCATTCCAGTATTTCATAAAGGACCTTTTTGTAAATAGGATCATTGCAGATACAAGTAATTGTTAAGATGAAGTCTTTCTGGAATAGGATGGGCCCTTAATCCAGTATTACTGGTACCCAAATAAGAGGAGAAAGGACACAGAGACACAGACACATGAGGAAAAATGCTATGTGATGACAGAGGCAGAGACTGAAGTGCTGTAGCTGCAAACGAAGAACCACAGCTCCTGGCAACCATCAGACTCTTGGAAGAGGACAGAAAGAGCCTGTCCTAATTTACAACTGCTTGGCTAGCTGAATTATTAATAACATCTACTTTCACTCTCAAAAGCACTCTGGTCTGCATGATAAGCTAAATGATTACTTTGGTTATAACTGACTGATTGCTTTACTTAGAAATTGAAGGGAAAAAAAAATATGCCTCTTGGACCTAAAAATTATTTTGAACTGAGGGTAATTAAGAAGTAGCAACTTAAGGGAAAGCTCTCTCCACTTTCTCCTTTTTTGTCTAAATGTAGAATGAGTCTACACACCTATTAGCCCAGATAGGCAGCAGAGGAGTCTGCAGACAAACCTTACTCTGTCAGTTTCCTCTCTTACATTTATCTTGTCACAGTTTGCCACACATGGAAGCCTAAAACCATTTTCTTTTATCCTGTCATTTCTCCACAAATTTATTGTTCTGTGTTGAAGATACTATGTAAGCTGGGGTACTAAATCACTTCTTTGAGTGGCTTATTGACTGATTTCTCCCAGGTATATGTTAAGATACACATGTTCATAAACATTTGTTTTTCTCTTGCTAATCAGTCTCTCATTATGGGGGCCTCAGCTGAGAACTTAGAAGGGGTAGAAGGAAAAGGACTTTATCTTCTTGTATTGCTCTTTCCAAATTCTCATGTTTTATGCTTTGCAGGAGAGATGTATTTGTTCTTTCCCAGGACTCATTCCTTTCTTTCTCACCAGTTGAGTCTCAGTTTTCCTTTGAAGAGTTTACACCACTTCACTGTCAACTATGTGGGTTGATTCAAGGGTAGATTTCTATGGCTTTACTTTATTGTTAAGTCCTATTCCATTGAGCATGGTGGTTGGATTAGGGGGATACATGACACATTTAGGGATATTGAGAGACCCTGAATTCCAGGACCTTGTATGGGAGGAAAAAAGACTCATGATGAATTGTTACTAGCCTGAATCTAGAACTGCTACTGGAATTTTATTCATAGGAATTAAAATTTGTCCCTTATCATTTAAGCTAGCTTGACTCAAGTTTTGTCAGCTATAAAGTGCTAAGTTCTAAGTGTAGGTTATTCTTCCATAATTGATGTTATGTTGTACTAGTGAATGTATATTTCCTGGGGTGGTAGGGGTGGGGAAGTGGGTGGATGTTAAGTAGAGTTTGTTGTCTGTTCAATGAAGGCAAAAGACAAAATATTATGCTCTCCTCCAGTATATATTTTTACAATATTACAATTAATGACATTTAATTAACCATAAAAACATATCCAAACTACTTATGCCTTATTGTTTACTCATTTTTACAGATATGGACTCCATCTCTAGCATCTCACTGTCTTTTCTTATAGTATTTAACCAGTCTGATCTATTTGGAAACTTAAATATATTTTCTCTGCTGCTGCTGCTGCTGCTGCTGCTGCTAAGTCGCTTCAGTCATGTCCGACTCTGTGCAACCCCATAGACTGGCAGCCCATCAGGCTCCCCCCGTCCCTGGGATTCTTCAGTTAAGAACACTGGAGTGGGTTAAATATATTCTCTAGGTCCTACCAGAGCATTTAGTCCTGCTTATGTGACATTTCCTTGAATAGGAGTGATTTTGAAGATCTGATTCTGGGATTTCTGCATCAGGAATCTATTTACCTTGTATCAGATGCCTTCAGCCACTGTGTTAGGTACACATGTGGCTGATAGTAATGAGGGTGCAAGATTTATTTCCCATTCTTTACCTTTTGCATTTCAAGGTCATATTTAGACAGATGCTATACACAGGCTGGATAACTGAGGAACATGTAATGAAGACAATATTTACAAGGTTTTGAGAAAGCAGCTTACCCTGAGGCTTGTAGCCACAGTGAGCCTTTAAGAATACTGGGCTAGGGGTGAGGGTGGGGGTGGGTTTGGGGGGTTAGGAGGAGTGGGGAGTGGTTACTAGAACCTGAAGTCTCAGGGATGTTGTACAGCTTACATTTAATGGGTACATTTATGCAATATATTAAAACCAGGAGTCTTAGTCATTGGAAGGGAATATATGGAAACCTCTTTGAAAACTAAGATAATAAGTTTTTTGATTTATAAAATCACATTTCTCTAACCGATGAGAGAGGTTGAGAGAGGAGAGGGAGATAGGGAGAGGGAATGAGGGATGGATTGCTCTGATTCATAAAGTCTTAAAGTACCTTGGCATTATGGGCATATATTATTTTTTAAAAATATAACTTATTGTAATTGGTGGCTAATTACTTTACAATATTGTATTGGTTTTGCCATACAGTGACATGAATCAGCCACAGGTGTACACGTGTTCCCCATCCTAAACCCCCCCTCCCACCTCCCTCCCCATCCCATCCCTCTGGGTCATCCTAGTGCACCAGCCCCTAGCACCGTGTATCATGCATCAAACCTGGACTGGTGATTCATTTCACATATGATAATATACATGTTTCAATGCCATTCTCCTAAATCATCCCACCCTCTCCCTCACCCACAGAGTCCAAAAGACTGTTCTACCTATATGTGTCTCTTTTGAAATCTTGCATACAGGCTTAAAGTTATCATCTTTCTAAATTCCATATATATGAGTTAGTATACTGTATTGGTTTTTTTTTTTTTTTTCTGGCTTACTTCACTCTGTATAATAGGCTCCAGTTTCATCCACCTCATTAGAACTGATTCACATGAATTCTCTTTAATGGCTGCGTATTACTCCATTGTGTATATGTACCACAGCTTTCTTGTCCATTTATCTGCTGATGGACATCTAGCTTGCTTCCATGTCCTGGCTATTATAAACAGTGCTGTGTGAACACTGGGGTACATGTGTCTCTTTCAATTCTGGTTTCCTCAGTGTGTATGCCCAGCAGTGGGATTGCTGGGTCATATGCCAGTTCTATTTCCAGCTTTTTAAGGAATCTTCACACTGTTCTCCATAATGGCTGTACTAGTTTGCATTCCTACCAACAGTGTAAGAGGAGTCCCTTTCCTCCACACCCTCTCCAGCATTTATTGCTTGTAAACTTTTGGATAGCAGCTATTCTGATTGGTGTGAAATGGTACCTCATTATGGTTTTGATTTGCATTTCTCTGATAATGAGTGATGTTGAGCATCTTTTCATGCATTTTTAGCCATCTGTATGTCTTTGGAGAAATGTCTGTTTAGTTCTATGGCCCATTTTTTGATTGAGTAGTTTATTTTTCTGGAATTGAGCTGCAGGAGTTGCTTGTATATTTTTGAGATTAGTTGTTTGTCAGTTGCTTCATTTGCTATTATTTTCTCCCATTTTGAAGGCTGTCTTTTCACTTTGCTTGTAGTTTCCTTTATTGTGCAAAAGGTTTTAAGTTTAATTAGGTCCCATTTGTTTATTTTTGCTTTTATTTCCAATATTCCTGGAGGTGGGTCATAGAGGATCCTGCTGTGATTTATGTTGGAGAGTGTTTTGCCTATGTTCTCCTCTAGGAGTTTTATAGTTTCTGGTCTTACGTTTAGATCTTTAATCCATTTTGAGTTTCTTTCTGTTTGTGGTGTTAGAAAGTGTTCTAGTTTTATTCTTTTACAAGAGGTTGACCAGTTTTCCCAGCACCACTCGTTAAAGAGATTGTCTTTTCTCCATTGTATATTCTTTCCTCCTTTGTTGAAGATAAGGTGTCCATAGGTGCATGGATTTATCTCTGGGCTTTCTATTTTGTTCCATTGATCTATACTTCTGTCTTTGTGCCAGTACGATACTGTCTTGATGACTGTGGCTTTGTAGTAGAGCCTGGAGTCAGGCAGATTGATTCCTCCAGTTCCATTCTTCTTTCTCAAGATTGTTTTGGCTATTCAAGGTTTTTGTATTTTCATACAAATTGTGAAATTATTTGTTCTAGTTCTGTGAAAAATACCACTGGTATCTTGATAGGGATTGCATTGAATCTGTAGATTGCTTCGGGTAGTATACTCATTTTCACTATATGTGAAAGACCTGATTCTTCCTCTCCATCAGTTCAGTTCAGTCGCTCAGTCATTTCTGACTCTTTGCGAACCCATGAATCGCAGCACACCAGGCCTCCCTGTCCATCACCAACTCCCGGAGTTCACTCAGACTGACGTCCATTGAGTCCGTGATGCCATCCAACCATCTCATCCTCAGTCGTCCCCTTCTCCTCCTGCCCTCAATCCTTCCCACCATCAGAGTATTTTCCAGTGAGTCAACTCTTTGCACGAGGTGGCCAAAGTGCTGGAGTTTCAGTTTTAGCATCATTCCTTCCAAAGGAATCCCAGGGCTGATTTCCTTCAGAATGGACTGGTTGGATCTCCTTGCAGTCCAAGGGACTCTCAAGAGTCTTCTCCAACACCACAGTTAAAAGCATCAATTCTTTGGTGCTCAGCCTTCTTCACAGTCCAATTCTCACATTCATACATGACCACAGGAAAAACCATAGCCTTGACTAGACGGACCTTAGTCAGCAAAGTAATGTCCCTGCTTTTGAATATGCTATCTAGGTTGGTCATAACTTTTCTTCCAAAGAGTAAGCATCTTTTAATTTTATGGCTGCAATCACCATCTGCAGTAACTTTGGAGCCCCCAAAAATAAAGTCTGACACTGTTTCCAATGAACATGATGTATTTCTCATTTGTGCCCTCTTTATTTCTTTCACCAGTGTTTTATAGTTTTCTATATATAGGTTTTTTGTTTCTCTAAGTAGATATATTCTTAAGTATTTTATTGTTTTTGTTGCAATGGTGAATGGAATTGTTTCCTTGATTTCTCTTTCTGTTTCCTCATTGTTAGTGTATAGGTTGATTTTATATCCTGCAACTTTACTATGTTCCTTGATTAGCTCTAGTAATTTTCTGGTGGAGTCTTTAGGGTTCTCTACGTAGAAGATCATGTCATCTTCAAAGAGTGAGAGTTTTACTTCTTCTTTTGCAATCTGGATTCCTTTTATTTCTTTTTCTTCTCTGATTGCTGTGACTAAAACTTCCAAAACTATGTTGAATAGTAGTGGTGAGAGGGGGCACCCTTGTCTTGTTCCTGACTTTAGGGGAAGTACTTTCAGTTTTTCACCATTGAAAATAATGTTTGCTATGGGTCTGTCATATATAGCTTTTATTATATTGAGGTATGTTCCTTCTATTCCTGCTTTCTGGAGAGTTTTTATCATAAAGGGATGTTGAATTTTGTCAAAGGCTTTCTCTGCATCTATTGAGATAATCATATGGTTTTTATTTTTCAATTTGTGAATGTGGTATATTATGTTGATTGATTTGCAGATATTGAAGAATCCTTGCATCCCTGGGATAAAGCCCACTTGGTCATGATGTATGATCGATCTCTTAAATATGTTGTTGGATTCTGATTCCTAGAATTTTGTTAAGGAGTTTTGCATCTATGTTCATCAGTGATATTGGCCTGTAGTTTTCTTTTTTGTGGCATCTTTGTCAGGTTTTGGTATTAGGGTGGCCTCATAGAATGAGTTTGGAAGTTTACCTTCCTCTGCAATTTTCTGGAAGAGTTTGGGTAGGATAGGTGTTAGTGCCTCTCTAAATTTTTGGTAGAATTCAGCTGTGAAGCCGTCTGGTCCTGGGCTTTTGTTTGCTGGAAGATTTCTGATTACAGTTTCGATTTCCATGCTTGTGATAAGTCTGTTAAGATTTTCTATTTCTTCCTGGTTCAGTTTTGGAAAGTCATACTGTAGTTGCTGATAGTAGTTTCTTATGATCCTTTGTATTAATGTGTTGTCCGTTGTGATCTCTCTATTTTCATTTCTAATTTTGTTGATTTGATTTTTCTCCCTTTGTTTCTTGATGAGTCTGGCTAATAGTTTGTCAATTTTATTTATCCTCTCAAAGAACCCTATTTTAACTTTGTTGATTTTTGCTATGGTCTCTTTTGTTTCTTTTGCATTAGTTTCTGCGCTAATTTTAAAGATTCCTTTCCTTCTACTAACCCTGGGGTTCTCAATTTCCTCCTTTTCTAGTTGCTTTAGGTGTAGAGTTAGGTTATTTATTTGACTTTTTCTTGTTTCTTGAGGTAAGCCTGCATTGGTGTGAATGTTCCCCTTAGCACTGCTTTTACAGTGTCCCATAGGTTTTGGTTGTTGTGTTTTCATTTTCATTCATTTTTAGCATATTTTGTTTTCTTTTTGATTTCTTCTGTGATTTGTTGGTTATTCAGCAGCATGTTGTTCAGCCTCCCTATGTTGCAATTTTTAATAGTTTTCTCCAGTAATTGAGATCTAATCTTACTCCATTGTGGTCAGAAAATATGCTTGGAATGATTTCAATTTTTTTGAATTTACCAAGGCTAGATTTATGGCCCAGGATGTGATCTATCCTGGAGAAGGTTCTGTGTGTGCTTGAGAAAAAGGTGTTATTCATTTTTGGAGTGAAATTCCTATAGATATCAATTAGGTCTGACTGGTCTATTGTATCATTTGAAGTTTGTGTTTCCTTATTAATTTTCTCTTTAGTTGATCTATCCATAGGTGTGAGTGGGGTATTAAAGTCTCCCATTATTATTGTGTTATTGTTAATGTCCCCTTTCATACTTGTTAGCATTTGTCTTTCATATTGTGGTGCTCCTATGTTGGGTGCATATATATTTATAATTGTATCTTCTTCTTGGATTGATCCTTTGATCAATATGTAGTGTCCTTCTTTGCCTCTTTTCACGGCCTTTGTCTTAAAGTCTATTTTATCTGATATGAGTATTGCTACTCCTGCTTTCTTTTGGTCTCTATTTGCATGAAATATCTTTTTCCAGCCCTTCACTTTCAGTCTGTATGTGTCCGTTATTTTGAGGTGGGTCTCCTGTAGACAACATATATAGGGGTCTTGTTTTTGTATCCATTCAGCCAGTTTTTGTCTTTTGGTTGGGGCATTCAACCAATTTATATTTAAGATAATTACTGATAAGTATGATCCTGTTGCCATTTACTTTATTGTTTTGAGTTTGAGTTTATACACCCTTTCTGTGTTTCCTGTCTAGAGAAGATCCCTTAGTATTTGTCTGAAGTTGGTTTGGTGGTGCTGAATTCTTTCAGCTTTTGGAAGGCAAGGGCAGCCCACTCCAGTACTCTTGCCTGGGAAATCCCATGAATGGAGGAGCCTGGTGGGCTGCAGTCCATGGGGTCACTGGGAGTCGGACATGACTGAGTGATTTCACTTTTACTTTTCACTTTCATGCATTGGAGAAGGAAATGGCAACCCACTCCAGTGTTCTTGCCTGGAGAATCCCAGAGACGAGAGAGCCTGGTGGGCTGACATCTATGGGGTTGCACAGAGTCGGATACGACTGAAGCGACTTAACAGCAGCAGCAGCAAAGGTTTTTGATTTCTCCTTCATATTTGAATGAGATCCTTGCTGGACACAGTCATCTGGGCTGTCGATTTTTGTTTCTTTCATCACTTTAAGTATGTCCTGCCATTCCCTCCTGGCTTGAAGAGTTTCTATCGAAAGATCAGCTGTTATCCTTATGGGAATCCCCTTGTGTGTTATTTGTTGTTTTTCCCTTGCTGCTTTTAATATTTGTTCTTTGTGTTTGATCTTTGTTAATTTGATGAATATGTGTCTTGAGGTGTTTTGCCTTGGGTTTATCCTGTTTGGGACTCTCTGGGTTTCTTGGACTTGGGTGATTATGATTATTTCCTTCCCCATTTTAGGAAGTTTTCAACTATTATCTCCTCAAGTATTTTCTCATGGTCTTTCCTTTTTGTCTTCTTCTTCTGGGACTCCTATGCTTCTAATGTTGGGGCATTTCACATTGTCCTAGAGGTCTCTGAGGTTGTCTTCATTTCTTTTAATTCTTTTTCCCCCTCTTCATTTCATTTATTTCTACCTCTCTATCTTCTACCTCACTTATCCTATCTTCTGCCTCCATTATTTTTACTGTTGTTTCCCTCCAGAGTTTTTTTGATCTCATGTATTACATTATTCATTATATATTGACTCTGTTTTATTTCCCTTCTCGATCGTGTCTCCAGGCTACTTATCTGTAACTACATTTTGTTTTCAAGCTTTGGATAATTTTCACAATCATTATTTGGAATTCTTTATCAGGTAGATTCCATATCTCTTCCTCTTTTGTTTAGTTTGGTGGACATTTATCCTGCTCCTTTACCTTCTGGGTATTTCTCTACCTTTTCATCTTGTTTATATTGCTGTGTTTGGGGTGGCTTTTCTGTTTCTGGTAACTTGTGGTTTCTCTTTATCGTGGGTGGGATTGGCCGTGTGGCTTGTCAATGTTTCCTGGCTAGGGAAGCTTGTGTCGGTGTTCTAGTGGGTGGGGCTGGATTTCTTCTCTCTGGAGTACAATGAAGTGTCCAGTAATGAGTTTTCAGATGTCAGTATGTTTGGTGTGGCTTTAGGCAGCTTGTATATTGAAGCTCAAGGCTATGTTCTTATTTTGCTGGAGAATTTGCATGGTATGTCTTGCTCTTGAACTTGTTGGCCCTTGGGTGGTGCTTGGTTTCAGTGTAGATACGGAGGCATTTGATGAGCTCCTATTGATTAATATTCTCTGGAGTCAGGAGTTCTCTGTTGTTCTCAAGATTTGGACTGAAGCCTCCTGCCTCTGGTTTTCAGTCTTATTCTTACAGTAGCCTCAAAACTTCTCCATCTATACAGCCTGATGATAAAATATCTAGGTTAATGATGAAAAGTTTCTCCACAGTGAGGGACACCCAGAGAGGTTCTCAGAGTTACATGGAGAATGGAAGAGGGAGGAAAGAGATAGAGGTGACCAGGAGGAGAAGAGGGAGAATCAAAAGGGGAGAGAGCAAGCTAGCCAGTAATCACTTCCCTATGTGTTCTCCACAGTCTGGATCCCTCATAGATGTTCACGGAGTTATACAGAGAAGAGAAGAGGGAGGAAGGAGATTGAGGTGGCCAGGAGGAGAAAAGGGGGAATCAAAATGAGAGAGACAGATACAGCCAGTAATCAGTTCCCTAGGTGTTCTCCACAGACCAGAACACACAAAGAGATTCACAGAATTGGATAGAGAAGAGAAGGGGGAGGGGAGGAGATAGAGGCGACCTGGTGGAGAAAAAGGAGAGTCCAAAGGGGGAGAGAGCAATTCAGCCAGTAATCTCACTCCCAAGTAAAAGTGGGTACCGAAGATTGGGTTCTTAAAGGTCCAAAATTGATAACAAATACCAAAAAGCAAAGATTAAAAATCTAGAGTAGAGGTTAGATTCTCAAAAATACAATATTAAAGAAGAGAACAAAGTCACAAAAATTATGAAATATATATATATGAAGTTTTCTTTATTTATTAAATATAAATTTATTTATTTTAATTGGAGGCTAATTACTTCACAATATTGTATTGGTTTTGCCATACATCAACATGAGTCTGCCACGGGTGTACACGTGTTCCCCATCCTGAACTCCCCTCCCACCTCTCTCCCTGTACCATCCCTCTGGGTCATCCCAGTGAAGTTTGCTTTAAAAATAAGTGTTTTTTTTTTTCAAAGTAATCGTAGGTTATAAAAATGAAAATTAAAGGTTAATAGAGGACTTAAAAATAAAAAAAAATAAAAATGATAATAGTAAAAATATATCTAGGACTTTCTCTGGTGTTGTTGTGGCTAGTGTGGGGTCAGTTCATTTTTAGATAGTTCCTTGATCCAGCTATACTTCTCAAGATATATAGGCCCCTTCCTATGTAGTCAGTGCTAACTACAGGGTTTTAATCTATTGCACCTGTCACTTCCAAGGCGGTTCCCTCTGTTTTAGCTTCTGTTAGCAGGTCTCTTCAGTGTCTGATTTCTGCCCTGACACAAGGGGGCTGTGGTGGACACTTTCTTAGGCTCTCTTGTTCAGCCGTGCTGTGGGGAGGGAGGAACACTGTAAACTAATATCGCTGGCCTGTGTGGGGAGTGCTCGCAGTGTCTCGGCCA
The DNA here is from genome assembly GCA_917880005.1 of Nanger dama. NCBI lineage: Eukaryota > Metazoa > Chordata > Mammalia > Artiodactyla > Bovidae > Nanger > Nanger dama. Next base: position 10,802,776 of record CAKJTW010000010.1, read on the forward strand.
CACTGGGCTTGTCCCCGCTCACAGCACGTGTGCTTTCCCAGGCTCTACTCCTCCAGGCTCTAGGTTGCTCTTCCGGGGACTGTCTGAGGTGGGCCCTGGGTTGCCTACACTTCCCAGGCCTACTCCACTCAGGTTCAGGTTCTCAGGTACTCCACAAAGGTACAGACTTGATTGGGCCTGTGTTTGTGCCCTTCCCAGGTCTGAGCATCTCAGGTGACCAGGTGCTTGGTGAGCGCCTTCACCCCCAGTTGGAGGCTGCATCTTACCGCCTCTCCCATCCCTGCCGCTTGGTTTTCTGGATGTACAACTGGCACACCTTCTCAGGTATGCTGTGTGTCTCTTCTGGTGAGTTGATCTCTGGCTGCGACCCTCCCAGTGGATGTCAACCTTCCAGAATCCCAAGAAGTCTTGGTTAGCAATGAAGTCTGCTTGCAGTTTGGTAGATGGTGCCTCTCGGGGTCTGTGATTGCCCTCTTCTGGCTCTGGCTGCCCTCGCTTGCCTGTCTCTGGTGGGGGATGGGCCAGTCAGCAGCCTGCTAGCTCTGCTCAGTCCTTTGTTCTGTGAGTGGGCCTGGTGGTGTCTTAGGTTAGGGCTTTTCGTGGAATAGCTATCCCACAGTCTGGGTTGCTCTCTCAACTTAGTTCCCTCAGATTGCCCTCGGGGCATTCAGGCCTGGTTCATACCCTAAGCAAAGCAACCGGCACCTCCCTGCCCAGCCCCTGCTTGTGAGTGCAGATGCGAGCACTGTGCTGCTTCTCCCCTGGGATTTACCATTGGGCAGGTAATCTGTGAGTTTTGATGATTTATTTATTTTTCCTCCAAGTTATGTTGCCCTCTGAGGTTCCAAGGCTCACCACACTCACCCACCACTCTCACTCGCCCATGACAGTGTTTCTTGGTGTTCAGAAACTTCTCTCTTTTTAAAGACTCCCTTTCCGTGATGGATCTCTGTCCCTACCTCTTTTGCCCCTCTTTTTATCTTTGATATTTTTTCCTACCTCCTTTCAAAGACAACAGGCTGCCTTTCTGGTTGCCTGATGTCTTCTGCCAGCATTCAGAAGTTGTTTTCTGGAATTTGCTCAGCATTCAAACATTCTTTCAATGAATTTGTGGGCGAAAAAGTGGTCTCCCCTTCTTATTCCCCCACCACCTTAGGACCACCTACTTGGCATATATTATTTCAAAATGTATGCATATAAAGAGGATGTTGTTAGTGGGATAGCATATTTTATGTTATATTTTAGCTTAGTCCCACTTGATTTACCCAAAATTGAACTTTAACAACCTTAAGTACAAAAACAAATTCTAACTCTATTCTTCCTCTTTTAGTAGTTTGCAGTATTTATTTCTGCTGGATTATCTAATTGCACCATGTTTATGAGTTGTATCTTGTAGAATTCAACCCTTTTTGTGCGTCCTTTGAGCTATTTAGTGCATAGTCTCTTTATATTTTTATATCTTTAGAGGATTGTTGCAAAGACCTCTCTTCAGCCAACATTCTGGGTATGTTTTTAGACTTCTGTTTAAAAAATGCGAATCCACTTTTCCCCTGTTTATTGCGTCATTTTTTTGTTCAAGTATTTATCTCCATCAAAAGATGCATTATTCATCCAGCAACTATTTAAACATATTTAATATGTGCTGAGATCTATGAGAAACATTGGTAATGCAGAAATATTCATTGTCAACATGGGAAGACTGTTATAGAAAATTCAAATCTCTAGGGCAGATCTATTGTAAACTATAATGTTGTCAGTCACTATGTCTGACTCTTTGCAACCCCATGGACTGCAGCACACAAGGCTTTCCTGTTCTTTGCTATTTCACGGAGCTTGCTCTAACTCATATCCATGAGTCAGTGATGCCATCAAACCATCTCATCCTCTGTCACCCCCTTTCTCCTTTTGTCTTTAATCTTTCCCTGCATCAGAGTCTTTTCCAATGAGTTGCTCTTCACATCAGGTGGCCAAAGTATTAGAGTTTCAGCTTCAGCATTAGTCCTTCCAATGAATATTCAGGGTTGATTTCATTTAGGATAGACTGGTTTGATCTCCTTGCTGCTCAAGGGACTCTCAAGAGTCTTCTCCACCATAACAATTTGATAATATCAATTCTTCAGTGCTCAGCCTTCTTTATAGTCCAACTCTCACACCTGTATCTGACTACTGGAAAAATGATAGCTTTGACTATACTCACTTTGTCGGCAAAGTAATGTCTCTGCTTTTTAATATGCTGTGTAGATTTGTCATAGCTTTCCTTCCAAGGAGCAAGCTTCTTTTAATTTCATGGCAGCAGTCACCATCCACAGTCATTTTGGAGACCAAGAAAATAAAATCTGTCACTTTTTCCTCATCTATTTGTCATGAAATGATGGGACTGTGTACCACGATCTTAGGTTTTTGAATGTTGAGTTTTAAGCCAGCTTTTTCACTCTCCACTTTCAGCTTCATCAAGAGGTTCTTCAATTCCTCTTTACTTTCTTCCATTAGAGTGGTATCATCTGCATATCTGAGACTGTTGATATCTCTCCTAGCAATCTTGATTCCAACTTGTGACTCATCCAGCCCAGAATTTCTCATGATGTACTCTGCATGTAAGTTAAATAAGCAGGGTGACAATACACAACCTTGATGTACACCTTTCCCAGTGTGGAACCAGTCTGCTGTTCTATGTCCAGTCCTAACTATTGCTTCTTGACCTGAATACAGCTTTCTCAGAAGAAAGGTAAGGTGATGGTATTTCCATCTCTTTAAGAATTTTCCACAGTTTGTTGTGATCCACACAAAGGCTTTAGTAGAGTCAATAAAGCAGAAGTAGATGTTTTTCTGAAATTCTTTTTTTTTTTTTTGATGATCCAATGGATGTTGGCAATTTGATCTCTGATTCCTCTGCCTTTTCTAAATCCAGCTTGTACATATGGAAGCTCTTGGTTCACATACTGCTGAAGCCTAGCTTGAAGGATTTTGAGCATTACCTTTCTAGCATGTGAAATGAGTGAAACTCTGTTGTAGTTTGAACATTCTTTGGTATTACCCTTCTTTGGGATTGCAATGAAGACTGACCTTTTTCGTTATATTTTGTTTGCCCTTGATCGCCTCTGGCCAAACAAGCTATAACGAATTACGCCTGTTCATAGTAGAAATTGTCAGTGTCCTGCTCATAACCCTTCAGTCCGCTTGAGAGTTCACAGGGAAGCAAGCATGCTAAATCCTGCTGCCCCCTGTAGGTGGTAGGAGCTGTCACAACAGGCAGTTATTGTGGTCAAAGAGGAATGGGGGTTGGTGAAGAAATTCCTGGACATCTCATTCTGCCCTCTCTGAGGTCCCCACAGAAACTGAGCACCAGTTGTCACATTAGCAACCAGCATTCTTTATTGACTTTCTTCTTTGTTCTCCTTATTTGCCGATTCCTATACATTGTTCACTGGGACCATTTACCAAAGAAACCACTTGCAACTTCAGTTTTATCTAAGGATCTACTTTTGAAAAACCACACTAAGATATTTAAATTATAAAATTTTGGTATTTTTACATTCAGATGTTTTTCTTTTGAATATTTTTATCTTTTTACTAGAACATCTTAGAAATGAGCTGTTTTGTTGGCTCTTTGAAAAGATTTTTTTCATTATCTGACTCAAGGTTTCTTCCTGCCTTTGGCAAATTGAAAAGTGAGTGTCCCTGAAGGACTAACACCAAAGATAAAGTATCACTTAACATTTTGTGCCCCCACCGTATTTCTGCTTCAGGCAAGTGCCAGAATGGCAGAGACAATTATCTTGATTTTTGAAATAATGAAGCTAATAATTTTATAAGATTGCGTATCAATATGAATTTGTTTTTCCAGACCCTGTTTACTAGTCCCATTTCATATTTTGTTCTAATAGTAGACTTCTTTTGACACCAACTCTTTTATCCTTATTTGTTCTATTTTTGGAATATTTGACTCATTAAAAGGGACCATAGATAGTTTTATTTCTTTTCCATGAGACAGAAAGTATGATGTGTATTACAAAATATACTTTCTTTAAATCTTTGCAAAATTTTATAGGTGGTTCTAAATACTCATAAACATATACACATATATTTAGTACTGACATATATAAAACACATGTGTATATATAAAACATATGTAGCCACACATGAAATAGAAAGGAGTAAATACAAGGAAAATAATTAAAAAATATGAAGAATATAACAGTTTCAGCTTCAATTTTCTGTCATTAGTGCCTGCAGTTAGAACTGGCCTTAAGTATAATTATAGTAAAACTATTGAAATGCCTATTTTAACCTCAAATATCTTCTTCCTTAATTCCTTCAAGTGGCTTAAAACTCTTATGAGTATCTTATAATTTAGAACTTATTAAAAACATCTTAAACATCTTATCAGTATCTTATAATTTGGAAATTATTAATAAAAAGTATGTGATAAAGTTCCAAGAAAATAACATTTTCTTGTAGTTTCTCCAAAAAAACAAATGGGTTATATGAAATTACATATTTTTATCATTTTAAATACATTCTGATAAATGTAATTTCATTATCTGCATGTTCAGGATTAGCTAGCTAATGTGTTAGCAGGAGCAAAATAGAATGACATACTCACTAGTCCCCATTTCTGAGAGATCAGGCCTATCCTCGCAGCTGAGGGAGGTGGAGTAAATGTTAAAAACTTGACATGGTGTCAGTACAATATATTGCAGAGCTGAAGGCAGTTGAGTGAGCAGAATAACTCCAGAGACTCAGAAAAACTGAAAAGAAAAGTGCAAGATAAAAATATCATAAATTATTGACAACAAATCTATTGAACATTTGCTTCCAGGACCAAACCTGATGAAAGATTAAAGTAATCACTTATAAGAGGAGTGACTATAGTGAAGACAAGGAAATATGAAATGTTGGGACTCATGATGATAGGAATTCTTTTTTTTTTTCAAAACTCTCTTCATTTTCACCTACTACATTTTTTTTCTTTTTCTCTGTTCCCTCCCTCATTCCTCTTCCTCTTGCTCCTTCTTTCTTTCCGTTCATCTCTCCCTCATCCTCTCTTTCTTTCTCTCATATATGTTTCTGTATTAGTTTATCATTTTTAATTTTCAATTCAGTTCAGTCTCAGTTGTGTCTGACTCTTTGCGATGCCAAGGACTGCAACATGCCAGCTTTTCCTGTCCATCACCAACCCTGGAGCTTGCTCAAACTCATGTCCATCGAGTCAGTGATGCCAGCCAGCCATCTCATCCTCTGTTGTTCCCTTCCTCTTCTGCTTTCACTCTTTCCCAAGATTAATGCCTTTTCCAATGAATCAGTTCTTTGTATCATGTGGCTAAAGTATTGGAGTTTCAGGCACAGCATCAGTCCTTCCAATGAATATTCAGACTGATTTCCTTCAGGATTGACTAGTTTGATCTCCTTGCAGTCTGAGAAACTCTCAAGAGTCTTCTCAACAGTTCAAAAGCATCAATTGTTTGGTGCTCAGCTTTCTTTATAGTCCAACTCACACATCCACACATGACTACTGGAAAAAACATAGCTCTGACTAGATGGACATTTGTTGGCAAAGGAATGTCTTTGCTTTTTAATATGCTGTCTACATTGGTCATAGCTTTTCTTCCAAGGAGCAAGCATCTTTCAATTTCATGGCTGCAGTCACCATCTGCCGTGATTTTGGAGCCCAAGAAAATAGTCTGTAACTGTTTCCATTGTTTTATCTATTTGCTGTGAAGTGATGGGACCAGAAGTCATGATCTTAGTTTCTCGAATGTTTTAAGTTTTAAGCCAACTTTTTTACTCTTCTCTTTCACTTTCATCAAGAGGCTCTTTAGTTTTTCTTCACTTTCTGCCATAAGGGTGGTGTCATCTGCATATCTGAGGTTATTGGTATTTCTCCTGGCAATCTTGTTTCCAGCTTGTACTTCCTCCAGCCCAATATTTCACATAATGTACTCTGCATATAAGTTAAATATGAAGGGTGAAAATATATAGTCTTGATGTACTCCTTTCCCAATTTGGAACCAGTCTGTGGTTCCATATCCAGTTCTAACTGTTTCTTCTTGACCTGCATACAGATTTTTCAAGAGGCAGGTAAGGTTGTCTGGTATTCCCATCTCTTTCAGAATTTTCCACATTTCTTGTGATCCACACAGTCAAAGGTTGTGGCATAGTCAATAAAGCAAAAGTAGATGTGTTTCTGGTATTCTCTTGCTTTTTTGATGATACATCGGATGTGGCAATTTGATCTCTGGTTCCTCTGCTTTTTCTAAATCCAGCTTGAACATCTGGAAGTTCATGGTTCATGTACTGTTGAAGTCTGGCTTGGAGAATTTTTAGCATTATTTTGCTAGCATTTGAGATGAGTGCAATTGTGTGGTAGTTTGAACATTCTTTAACATTGCCTTTCTTTGGGATTGGAATGAAAACTGACCTTTTCCAGTCCTGTGGCCACTGCTGAGTTTTCCAAATTTTCTGGCAGCACTTCCACACCATCATCTTTTAAAATTTGAAATAGCTCAACTGGAATTCCATCACCTCCACTAGCTTTGTGTGTAATGATGCTTCCTAAGGCCCACTTGACTTTGCATTCCAGGACGTCTGGCTCTAGGTGAATTATCTCACCACCGTGGTTATTTGGGTCAATCAGATCTTTTTGTATAGCTCTTCTGTGTATTCTTGAAACCTCTTCTTAATATCTTCTGCTTCTGTTAGGTCCATATCATTTCTGTTCTTTATTGTGCCTATCTTTGTATAAAATGTTCCCTTGGTTTCTCTAATTTTCTTGAAGAGATCTCTAGTCTTTCCCATTGTTTTTCCTCTATTTCTTTGCACTGATCACTGAGGAGACTTTCTTATCTCTCCATGCTATTCTTTGGAACTCTGCATTCAAAATGTTATATCTTTCCTTTTCTCCTTTGCCTTTGCTTCTCTTCTTTTCATAGATATTTGTAAGGCCTCCTCAGATAAACTTTGCCCTTTTGCATTTCTCTGTCTTGGGGATGATGTCGATCACTGCCTCCTGTACAACTTCACAAACCTCTGTCCATAATTCTTCAGGCCCTGTGTCTATCAGGTCTAATCCCTTGAATCTATTTATCACCTCCACTGTATAATCGTAAGGGATTTGATTTAGATCATAGCTGAATGGTCTAATGTTTTCCCTACTTTCTTCAATTTACATCAGAATTTGGCAATAAGAAGTTCATGATCTGAGCCACAGTCAGCTTCCGGTCTTGTTTTTGCTGACCGTATAGAGCTTCTCCATATTTGGCCGCAAAAATATAATCAATCTGATTTCGGTATTGACCTTCCAGTGATGTTCATGTGTAGAGTCTTCTCTTGTGTTGTTTTTCTATGACCAGTGCATTCTCTTGGCAAAACTCTGTTAGCCTTTGCCCTGCTTCATTTTGTACTCCAAGGCCAAATTTGCCTGTTACTCTGGGAATCTCTTGACTTTCTATTTTTGCATTCCAACCTCCCTATGATCAAAATCTTTTTGGGTGTTATTTCTAGAAGTCTTGCAGGTCTTCACAGGACCTTTCAACTTCAGCTTCTTCAGCATTACTGGCTGAGGCATTGGCTTGGAATACTGTGATACTGAATGGTTTGCCTTGGGAACGAACAGAAACAGAATGGTTTCTGTCGTTTTTGAGATTACACCCAAGTACTGCATTTTGGACTCTTGTTGACTATGAGGGCTACTCCATTTTTATTAAGGGATTCTTGCCCACGGTAGATATAATGCTTATCTGAATTAAATTTTCTCATTCCATTCCATTTTTAATTTTACCAAATACCAAAGGGCATAGAGACAACTGAAAATTTAAAAATGCCATGCATCCATTAAAGGTGCAGTAACATTTTATCTGATCAATTGTCTAATAGTTATTCCCAATTTTAATGAAATGACTTAAGAAATCACAGGTAATGATAAACACTACACAAAGAAAATCCAGAATTTATAGTAAACCTTTGACAAGATTTTGGGAGCAATTGTCATTAATGGCATGACTAGTGGAATTTGTCCATGTTTTCTGTGGTTTACTGCCAGGATAGAGCAAATCTGAAAGTTCCAAGGGAAATGTGATAATAGTTTTTCTGATGCTGATAGAAAAAAAAATCATAGTTTTAATAAATGAAAACTTCTTTCTCCTGCATGAATGTTATTTTTCTGAGCAAAAAAATAAAAATTGTGGTGTTTAATTTAATATTAATGCTTTAAAAATCTATATCTTTTAAAAAGAATGTCTTTAAGGGAAATAATGATGTGTGAGTACAATTATTTTTAGACATGCTGGAGATTAAGTCTCCTCAAGTAATGTGGTGTTGGGAGCTGAAATTTAAACTGTGTCTTTCTATATGCCCTGTTTATTCTAAGTATTGGATAACCAGCAGGTGGGTATAGGAGATGAACCCAGTTTAGAGTTATGTCAGCAGTCTTGGTGGATGCTCCAAGAGATAGCAGGACTTGGGTTGAAATCTGAGCATATTTATCTGTCATCTTACAATAGATTGTGAAGTAAGATTCAACCAGGCCTCAAATTATCAATGATCAGGGCCAAAGGCAGTGTGCACTCTTCTTTAGCAAACCCTGAATATAAATAGAGGTCTCCTCATTCAAGGGAACAGAAAGATGTACTGATAACTGGTTTGTTTATGTTTTGCTGTATAACAAACCACTGCCAAAGCTTAGTAACTTAAAAAAACCCCACAATTTTATTATTTCTTGTTATCTGTTGTCCCTGTGTGTTATGCCCTGTGTGTTGGCTGGGACTGACTCCATTGAGGGGCTTGACTGGGCTTGAAGCCTGAAAATTGTTCACTTCCATGCTTGCCAATCAATGATAACTATTAATCCTTTCTCCTTACTTGAATAATAATTCCACAGCTTTGGTGATTTGATGCCACTGCTGGCTCCATGGGAAGGCCTTTCTCCTTGCCAGTGATTGGCTTAGGCCTAAGCCAGTTAGCTCAAGGCTTCCTCACTGATCATGGTGACTGGTTTAGGGATGGTTTAATAAAAATGACTTTGAATACTTTTATTTGATGGTTATAGGAAACAATTTTCTATATCTTTCTTTGGATGAGCCTTTGCTTGGTGACTGTAAACATCTCATAACCACTGGGAAAGCCAAACCAAGTGGGGAGCCAACCAAGAGACTAACGTAGAGCTGAACAACTGCAGAGAAATGAAGCTGGAGCCCTGATCAAACTTGCCTAAATCTCCCCTGTCTCTAAACATTTCAGAAACTAAAATGAGCCACTAAATCCACTCATTCTAGTGTGGATTAGGTTTTCTGCCACTTGCAAGAGAAAGCATTCAAACAAACAGGCACAGCTAAAAAATTGACCCCAAAAGGATGAATAAAAGGATGAGCATAGTCTGCTTACTTAAAGGAAAATCACTCACTCAATCAACCAATCAAGCAACTAACCAACCAATCAGTGTTTGTAAATCCATGGATCAACAAAAAATAAGAAAATAATAAGGGTGATATGATAAATGCAGATATAAATGCAGAGGCATTTAGGCATTTGTATCTTAGGAAAGAATGATAATAGCAGTAACAAAAGGATAGCAAAGATTATTTAAGTGTGTACTGTGCTTTCTATCCTGAGTTTTGTGTGTTTGAACTCTTTGAGTCTTTAAAAAACACTGTAGAGTAATCACAATATTAATGCTTATTTGAATAAAAGGACTATGAGACAAAAGGCAGTGTAGGTACTTATATAAGTCATGCCCACAGAACTCATATTTTATTATGTGTAATTTAGCAAAAATACTTTGAAATTTTTGTGAATGGAGAGATGTTCTTGGCTTATTTATATTGTTGAAAACAGTTCAAGAAGAAAGGGAAAACTAAGACTAATAATTGAGAAATTTGAAGTTACTAAAATATTATTTCCCAAAAGACTATGGAATCAGATGATTTTATTGGTGAGCTACTATAGAAAACAGATAATACATGTACAAAGTTACTTGATTTAGCCTATAATGTTACCGTAATCCTGTTGTCCAAAGCTGATATCACACAAAAATGATAGGCTGTTTTATGAATGCAGCCACAGCTGTCCTAAATGAAATATTTTCATATCATTTCAACTTTACATTCAAATGAATTGCTTGTACCAAATGTTACACTTTTCTCTCCTCTATCTAGGTTATGTCAGTCTTATTTTGCTTTCTTATTACTCTGTACTAAAATAGGTTTTCAGTTTTAAAATCATCTTCTTGCATTTCTGGCATATAATCTGCCTTGATGTTGAGTGGTGCCCTTCACTACAGTAGCTATGGTCAATTAATTCATAATGAAGACATGACACTTGAAGACGTAACACAAAAGGGAAATGTAACAAGAAAGGGAAAATTATCTTTGCTGGAAGGTGATTTCACAGCCTCCCAGTGATCCAAAAACAGCGCCTGTATCTTGAATTTCACTAGGTAGCATAATTCCACTGGAGATAGAATGAAAAAATGGGAAAACCTACACATTCTATGAATATCATTATATTCTATGCAAATGATTTAGAAACAGGCTTTAAGGGATACCAAATGGAAATGACCTCTTACAAGAATTCTAAATATAATAACGTAATTTGAATTTTTCTTTAAATATACTGCTTTTTAAAATGCAAGTTTCATGAAAATGACTGTATTTTAATGTTTGAGTCATTAATAAAAATATTTCCTAGAGATATATTTAGGTAATATCCTTGATATACATCACTGCAAAGAGTAATATCGGAACAATGAGCAATAACTAATTACTCCTCAAAGTTTATGCTCTAAACAGTATTTTACTACTCTGTTTTTGAGTATCTTATGAGTTACAGTCAAAAACCTTGTGAAGCCAGGATACATGACTATTTGTTCCCCTCCATTTATTGTATAAGGCTATCAAAGGGAATTTTATTGGACTGACATGATTTGGTGTTCATCAAGTCATTGTGGTTATTACCCTGCCTCTTGTACTTTCTAGAGCTTTACAAATTGCTTGTGGGAGATCTGTTCTACTATCAAAGATGTCGATGTTAAAGTAAATTTATTTATTTATTTAATACTTTATTCTACGTTACAATACTGTATTTGTTTTGCCATACATTGACATGAATTAGCCACAGGTGTACATGATCTCCCAATGTCGAAGCCCCCTCCCACCTCCCACCCCATATCATCTCCCTGGATCATTCTGTGCACCAGCCCCAAGCATCCTGTATCCTGTATTGAACATAGACTGGTTTCTTATATGATACTATACCTATTTCAATGCCATTCTCCCAAATCATCCCACCCTCTCCCTCTCCCTCAGAGGCCAAAAGTCCATTCTATACCTCTGTGTCTCTTTTGTTGTCTCACATACAGGGTCATCATTACTATCTTTCTAAATTCCATATATATGTGTCAGTATACTGTATTGGTGTTTTTCTTTCTGGCTTACTTCACTCTGTATAATCGGCTCCACTTTCATCCATCTCATTAGAACTGCGTCAAATTTATTCTTTTTAAGGGCTGGGTAATACTCCATTGTGTATATGTACCACTGCTTTCTTATCCATTCATCTGCTGATGAACATCTAGGTTGTTTCCATGTCCTGGCAATTATAAACAGTGCTACAATGAACATTGGGGTACATGTGTCTCTTTCAATTCTGGTTTCCTCAGTGTGTATGCCCAGCAGTGGGATTGCTGGGTCATTGATCTCTAATTTCAAAAGTGTTGTCGTATCCTCAAAGCGAGTGTTAAGTCATTCAGTCAGGTCTAAGTCTTTGTGACCCCACGAACTGTAGCCTGCCAGGTTCCTCTGTCTGTGGGATTCTCCAGGCAAGAAGAGTGGAGTGGGTTGCCATTTGTTTCTCCAGGGATCTTCCTGACCCAGGGACTGAATCTGGGTCTCCTGCATTGCAGGCATATTATTTACTGTTTGAGCCATATCCTACATCTCGTCAACTGCTCACCTTCTAACTTCCTCAGTCCCTTAGAAAATAAGATGTATACATCACCTGTTTCAGTCACTTGAAACATATATAGCTTATTGCTGTTAAAATTTTAGTAAAATCCTTAGTTAACTCGAAGTCATATCTAAGTCACAGTAGTTCATATCTCAAGGTGTCTGGCATTTTGTGGTAATTTTGGACCATCTTCCTCTGCCTTTTGTTACATCAAAGACATTTGGCACAAATTTCAATATTTTAGTAATTGAGACTGATCTTAGGTAGTTTTTTGGGGAAAACACACTTGAAAATCTTTCTTGTATTTGACCATATGAAATGAAATATTTATTGTCATAATCCCCACCCATTTACCTTGGCTTGAAGGAGTGATCTTGTGCAAAATTATTAAAAGCAGCATTTTCAAGTGCAAAGATGAGCATTTTTGTTCTCTATATTACTATCTGTTCCATGATAAGAATAATTCAGCTCACAACTCAGTCACACAAGTACTTTCCTTAAGGCCAATATCATATTATTAAATTTTAATTGAATTATAGTCGATTTACAATGTGTTAATTACTGCTGTATATCAAAGTGATTCAGTTGTATATATAACTGAATATATATACACATTCTTTTCTATATTCTTTTCCACTATGGTTTATCACAGGATATTGAATGTAGTTCTCTGTACTATGCAGTATGACCTTGTTTATTCATTCTCTCTATCAAAGTGTGCATTTGCCAGTCCCAACTTCTTACTGTATCCTTCCCCCAACCCCTCCGCTTTGTCAGCTACCAGTCTGTTCTTTATGTCCATGATTCTGTTTCTGTTTTATAGATAGGGTCACTTGTGTCGTATTTCAGCTGCACATGTAAGTGGCATCATATGGTGTTTGTCTTTCTGTTTTGACTTCACTAACTACGATAATCTCTAGTTGCATCCATGTTGCTGGAAGTGGCATTATTTTGTTCTTTTCTAATGACTGATAGTATTCCATTGTATATATATGTACCACATCTTCTTTATCCTTTCATCTGTTGATAGATATTTAGGTTATCTCACGTCTTAGCTAGATCCACACTGTCAAAGGCTTTAGTGTAGTCAATGAAAGAGAAGTAGATATTTTTCTGGAATTCCCTTGCTTTTTCTATGATCCAGCAGATGTCGGCAATTTGATCTCTGGTTCCTCTGCCATTTCTAAATCCAGCTTATACATCTGGAAGTTCTTGGTTCACATACTGTTGAAGCCCTAGCTTGAAGAATTTTGAGTATTACCTTGCTAGCATGTGAAATGAGGGCAACTGTGTGGTAGTTTGAACATTCTTTGGCATTGCCCTTCTTTGGGATTGGAATGAAAATTGACATTTTCCAGTCCTGTGGCCACTGCTGAATTTTCCAAATTTGCTGATATATTGAGTGCAGCACTTTAACAGCATAATTTTGTATACTGTTAAGTTAACATAGGGGTGCTTGTATCTTTTTGAATTATAGTTTTGTTTGAATATATTTCCAGGAATGGGATTGCTGGATCATATAGTAATTTATTTTTGTTTCCTGAGGAACCTCCATACTGTTTTCTAAAGTGGCTGCACCAATTTACATTTCTACCAACAGTGTAAGAAGGTTCCTCTTTCTCCATACCTTCTCCAGCATTTATTTGTAGAGTTTTTAATGATGGCTAGTGATCCTTGAAAGGAAAGTTATGACCAATCTAGGTAGTATATTAAAAGGCAGAGACATTACTTTGCCAACAAAGGTTCATCTAGTCAAGGCTATAGTTTTTCCAGTGGTCATGTATGGATGAGAGAGTTGGTCTGTGAAGAAAGCTGAGCACCAAAGAATTGATGCTTTTGAACTGTGGTGTTGGAGAAGATGCTTGAGAGTCCCTTGGACTGCAAGGAGATCCAACCAGTCCATTCTAAAGGAGATCAGTCCTGGGTGTTCGTTGGAAGGACTGATGCTAAAGCCAAAACTCCAATACTTTGGCCACCTTATGCAAAGAGTTGACTCATTGGAAAAGACTCTGATGTTGGGAGGCATTGGGGGCAGGAGGAGAAGGGGACAACAGAGGATGAGATGGCTGGATGGCATCACTGACTCAATGGACATGAGTTTGACTAAACTCTGGGAGTTGGTGATGGACAAGGAGGCCTGGCGTCCTGTGATTCATGGTGTTGCAAAGAGTCAGACATGACTGAGCAACTGAATTGAACTGAACTGAACTGATTTTGACCAGTGCATGATTTCTCATTGTAGTTTTCATTTGCATTTTTCTAATTATTAGTGATGTTGAGAATCTTTTTCATGGGTTTGTTGGCCATCTGTATATCTTTGCAGAAATGTCTATTCAGGTCTTCTGTCCATTTTTGGATTGGATTCTTTTCTTTTTTTTTTTTTTAATTGTTGAGTTGTATGAGCTGTTTGTATATTTTGGAAATTAAACCCCTGTTGGTTGGATTGTTTGCAAATATTTTCTCCCATTCTGTAGGTTGTCTTTTCACTTTGTTTATGATTTCCGTTGCTGTGCAAAAGCTTGTAAGTTTGATTAGAACTTTATTTATTTTTATTTTTATTTCCATTTGCTTATTTTTGTTTTTATTTCCATTGTCTTGGCAGACTGGCCTAAGAAAACATTAGTATGATTTATGTCAGAGAATGTATTTATTCTGCTCTCATCTAGGAATTCTTTGGTGTCATGTCTTATGTTTAAGCCTCTAAGCCATTTTGAGTTTGTTTTGTGTATGGTGAGAGGATGTGTTTTAACCTCATTAATTAACATGCGGTTGTCCAACTTTCCCAGTACCACTTGTTGAAGAGACTATCTTTCTCCCATTGTGTATTCTTATTAAGTCTAACATTACAGAGTGGTTACTGGCTAAACATTTTCTGTCTTGCTTGGCACATGCCCCTTTCCTGGCCTTTTAGTTAGGGAGAGCAGGCTTTTCTGGGGTTCTTTTGATATATGCCTGTTGGTATTTCCAGCTTACTCACTTCTCCAGAACCTAGTCTTGGATATGTAAAACACAAAGAAGACAAAACCCAGGAAAGTCACTGTCACATCCTTTTTGGGTCCTGAGACCCCTAATCCATCTGTCTTCTTTTCACTTTTCAGCATTTCGTACTTGTCTTATACATTATCTCTAGGGAATATAGCTGTTAATAGTGGGAAGAGTAGGAAAAGTGAAGTTGTTTTTTGTTATGTGTGATAGTTATTTCTATAAAGTCACCATGAACACTGAATTAGCAAATGCTCAACAGGAAATTTCCTACAGGAAAATTAGGGTTAGGGTTCTGTGGGCCTCTGTTCTCAGTATTTTCATCAACTGATCCATACACAAACTTGTTTGCTGTGTAATGTCAGATTACTTAGTATATATTGTTGATGCAATAATATTCAGCTCAGGGCCAACAGCACTATAATTCAGGTCTGAATAGAGCTTATCTAACGCATGTGTTTTCTGCATAAATTACATCATGGCTGTCCTGACCCTAGGGACAGTAGACAGCACCAACAGTGTAACTGGGGACCATTTTAAGCAGTGAAATAACCAACATAAAGCGTAAAAATGGAAAAAACAGTATCACTAAATAGTCTGCAAAAAGATTTGTTTCTTGTGTGAGAGCTAATACCAGAAGACAGAGCATCATCTTGTTTCATCTCCGTTGGTAATGTGTGCCATGGGTGACTCAAATTTTTACTGCTCTGCACATGTCTGCAAATGACTATGTGAGCACCATGAGTATTGATTTTGGAGTTACAAATAAATTTTAGAGTATCGGTCAATTCATAAATACAAAATTGGTAAATAATGCGGATTGACTGCAAATCTACTCTGTCTTTCCGTAAGTGGAAGTCAACTCTCACTTTTATAATTTTGTATTTACATTTAGGTCTTTAGACTGAATTTTCAATGTTGTGACTTTATTCTTTTCTATAGAGAGTTAGTTGACTCAACACATTATCATGAAGAACCATCTTTGATAGGCATTTCAAATTGTTCTTTAATTTCTTTATCTCTTTTTTTTCCTTTAGTAGTAAGAGCTTTATTTTTAGTTGAATATATCGCTGGTTAGAGTAAGACTACATTTTGCAGTCTTTGGATTAAAATTCTTTAGATATTTACTTAAAGTAACATGCAGCCACCTTCATCCATTCCTCTTTTGTGTTGGTAGAAATGGGCATGTGTTCTTGGAGCTTTAGCATCTGTCTTAGCATAAGTGAGAAGCATGTGCTGAGCACACCAGAGCAGCAAGATATTAATAGAAAAGCCTGAGTCTCTCCTAATTTGATGAAGATCCTGTGTACGTTTTTTTACTAAGTTCATTTTATGTGTAAGAATAATTAGATTTTATCTTATTAAAGCCACTGTTGTTTTGGGTTTTGTCACTTGCAGTCAAACCTAAGCTGACACTCTATCTTGTATATAATGAATAAAACAAAACAAAACAAAAATGCTATTATATTAAACTCCACTATATATATATATATAGTGGAGTTCCTTAACCTACTATATTGTTACATTCATAATTCTGTGTCTTCACAATTTTGATACTGTTTAAGAGCCTTTATACTTTCAGCATACTTTTTAAAAAATCTAGGATAAATTTCACATGATATTCTTTCTCAATATGTCTTTGACTAGACTTGTGAATTTTACTTTCATAAATGTTGGAATCAATTTAACTAATTTTTAGAAGAATTGAAGGATATATATTCTTATATCAGGAAACCATATGTTCACCTAAGAGAGAGAGATGAGATTTTGATTAGATTACATCAGATTGATAAATTCAATTACAATAAATTGACAGCTTCACAATTAAAATTTTTCCCACTCAATAAATGTACTGCTTTGTTTTGGGGGCCTTATTTTTGCCCTTAAATAAAGTTTTATAAATTTCTTTTTTAAAATGTTTAATCTTGTTTTGGAGTATAGCTGATTAACAGCGTTGTGATAGGGACAGCAAAGAGACTCAGCCATATGTGTGTGTATTCATTCTTCCCCACACTCCTCTCCCATCTAGGCTGCAGCTAACACAGAACAGAGTTAGCCGTGCTATATAGTATGTCCTTGTTGGTTATCCATTTTAAATATAGCAGTGTGTACCTGTCCATCCTAAACTCCTATATCTTACTGATTTCTTTATGTAAATCTTACACAATTCTTATCAGGTTTCCTAGGTATTCTTTAATTTCAATTGAGGTTGGCCAGGGAATGCTTTTCCCAAGATTTTTTCTATTTGTTTTCTAATTGTGTATTCATGAAATATAAGAGAGCTATCAGTTTCTGTGTTTTGAGTATGTATCCAGGAATCTTACTCAGTTTTTTTATTTAACCTAGTTGTTTTCCATATGTTTCAAATACAAATAATGACCACCTTACTTCTTACTTTCAAATAGTTACATTTTACTTGCTGGAGTTAGAACATTAATTGGTATTTCCCATTGATACTTTCAGAGCACTGTGCCCTGAACTAAGTGGTTAGTACAAATTATTTGGCTTTAATCTCAGCACATATACCTGAGGTAGAAATTGTGATATTTCTTTTACAAATGAAGAAATAGTAGAGACTTGCTCGGGAGAAGATATTTTACATGTGGCACAGCAAGCATGTGAGGGTGGAATTTTAACCACTGCATTTGAAGGGTTAGCATAAAAGTGTTCACTTTAATAGATCTGTGTGACGGTTTCTCTCTGTGTCTGGAAATTGTAGCAAATAAAGTGCTTAACTTCAATACATTTCTCTACATTCCTTTTTTTTTAAGTGTTTAAATGAGCAAAAGATTTCCACTGATTATTGTGCATTTGATGGGTGTGTTATCTTTTATCATTTTAATTTACATTTTTTGATACCTGGTGACTACTTGTTCATAGTCTGCTTATCTTTTTGAATCCTTCCTTCTGTGAGTTTCCAGTTTATCTATTTGGCCTACTTTTTCTAGTTGGGTGTTCTGTTAATACCAATTTATATGTTTTTTCTCAACAGTAAATTCTTGTTAGTTTTAAATATTGCAAATATCGTTTTACAAGTTATAACCTGACTCTTAAATTTATTTTTAGCAGTGGTTCTCAAATCTTGGGTCACACATTTGCTTTATAGTCTAAAAATTATTCAGAACCAAAAATTTTTGTTTATGTGTTTTCTGTTTTATTAATGTATACTTAACATATTAGAATTTTTTTTAATATTTAGTAAAAATTCTCCATGATTTTATTTTTTAAATTTTATTTTTACTTTATTCTACTTTACAATACTGTATTGGTTTTGCCATACATTGACATGAATCAGCCACGAGTGTATACGAGCTCCCAATCCTGAATCCCCTCCCATTTCCCACCCCATATCATCTCTCTGGATCATCCCCGTGCACCAGCCCCAGGCATCCAACGTATTAGAAATTTAAATGGGGATTTTCAGTGTTATTTGCTTAGTAATTCATTAAAAAATTATATATTAGCATTTTAATGAAAAGTAACTATGTTCTAGACAGAGAACAATTATCAGGAGTAGCATTGTTTTATATTTTTGCAATTTTAAAAATACTTGGCTTAATAAAAGCTAGATTCTTTGATCTTACTTTGCATTCAATATGTTGTCATATATCAATTTAATTGAAGTATCTGAAGAAAGACTGGCTTCACACAGGTACACGGTTGCAAAAGGGTAGAGTACTTGCATAGTATTTTCAGGTAATTGCCGATATTATTTTTGATACTATACCAAAACTTGACAGTGTAGTTTCATAAAGTTTAGTTGTATGAAATTATACTGAAGAAAGATTTACATTTTAGTTTATTAAAATTCATTGATTTATCTTTTAATTAGAATTGATATTTTACCCAATGCATGATTTTGTGACAGTTGATTACTTGCAAAATATTAGTATACTGAAAAATGTATGCTTCCTAGGTGTTGATCTGTTCATTTTAAAATATCCAAAACTGATCTGTTACTATCACTACCAGTCTCCTCTGGTGGCTCAGATGGTGAAGGATCTGTGAGAAATACAGGTTTGATCCCTCATTTGAGAAGATCCCTGGAGTAGGAATTGACAACCCACTCCAGTATTCTTGCCTGGAAATTCCATGGACAGAGGAGCCTGGTGAGCTATAGTCCATGGCATTGTAAAGAGTCAAATATGACTGAGCAAACATGTAAACATGAAACCAGTCTTGTCAGATTATATATCTAACTTGTCAGATATATCTATCTATCTATCTATCTATCTATCTATATATATATGTTATATATTTAACTTTTGCTTGAAATCTTGTATTGGTAACAAATACTGTTGTTTTTCTTGAAGTGAAGGCTCACTTGGTTCACTTTTGAGTAGATATCTACCAGATACTGAAGTCAGAATAACCATAGTTACTATTTATTCTGGGGTTTATGGTAAAGTGGGTCAGCAGTAAAGAATCCATCTGTGATATAGAAGACACAAGAAAGGCAGATTTGATCCCTGGGTCAGGAAGATACCCTGGAGACAAAAATGGCAACCCACTCCAGTATTCTTGCCTGGAGAATCCCATGGACAGAGAAGCCTGGTGGGCTCCAGTCCATGCTGAGTACTGGAATAATGGAAATCAATCTGCATGTGTTTCCTGGTGATACAGTGGGAGATCTTCCAGTTCTACATGTGAAGTAATCAATAGTCGATTTCCCACAATTATTCACAGAATGTGCTTAAAATAGGGTATTGTTTTAAGATGCCCTTTTTGCATTGAGTCAGATTAGTTCATTTAAATGATTATAATTACCAGTGATTTTGATTTATGGATTAAGTATAGGCATCTCTCATTCCCAAGAGGTAAAAGAGCTGCCTCTAAGCTAAAGCTTAATTGCACCTTGAGAAATATGGGGGCATTTTTATAATGCCTTTGTGAAGGTGATTGTGAATTAGAAGTCAGTAAATAATGCTGTTAAATGATGTAAATATATAATTATTTATTTTGTTTGTATAGCAACTATCAGGAGTTCAGATTTATATATAGTTAAATTCTAATCCTTGGAAAATACTTGTAAAATAGGACTTTTCATTTTCAATTTAGAGAGGAACAAATGTGAACAGGGAGATTGTGAAGCAGTTTATTTTCCACTAGGGAGATCATCAATGACCTCCCACACTACCCAAGGCAGTGCATTTTTATTCATCCTTTTCTTACCAGATCATTCTGTGACAGTTGACAAATTTTAGACTAATTCAATGACACTCTCTTCCCCTTCAGCTTTTGTATGTTTTTAAAAATAATACTTGTCTTCTAACTCCTTTTTAGTATTCTTTGTACCTTTAACAAAAATCATCGTTTTAAGTTTCTGTATTCTTGTGGCCTCTATCCCTGGCACTATCCTCCTTTTAATCTATGTCCTCTTCTTGAATGGCCTCATTTGGAATACCCGTGCTCTGAACAGCTTGCTACTTGCTGCTGAGACTCATATCTATGTCTGCAGTTTAGAACAGCAGACTTCACCCAGCTACTTTTTGAATATGTACATATGATCATCCCCACTGTCTCAGATTCCTCATATATCAAACTGAAATTACTGTCCCATTCCACACTTGCTTATCCCTTGTATTCCTTGTCTTGGTGAATGATGTAGAGATTCACCAGCTGCCCAAGTGAGAACACTGATAGTAATCCTAAAATCCATCTCAACCAAATCTAGAGGGTCACCAAGCCATTTTGATTCTAATTCTTAATCGCTTTATATTCCACTGCTGCTGCTTTCCTGCTGCTAACCTTATCTAGAGTATTACTAGTGATACTCATAACAGTAATTTTTAGTGAACAATAACTGTGTTTGGAAAACTTTACATGTATTATTGCATCAAATTTCATGATAATTTATGATGTAGGTACTATTATTATTTCTGTTTTCCAAAAGAAAAAAAGTGGAGCTTCAAAGAAGTTATATATCTTGTCCAAGATCACACAAGTAAGTTTGCCAAGTAGGGACCCTGTGGACTGTAGTCTACCAGGCTCCTCCATCCATGGGATTCTCCAGGCAAGAGTACTGGAGTGGGTTGCCATTTCCTTTTCCAGGGATCTTCCTGACCCAGGAATTGAACCCTGGTCTCCCACATTTCAGGCAGACACTTTATGCTCTGAGCCACCAGGGAAACCCAATTCATGATGTTCAGTTCACTTCAGTTCATTTCAGTCGCTCAGTCATGTCCGACTCTTTGCGACCCCATGAATCACAGCATGCCAGGCCTCCCTGTCCATCACCATCTCCCGGAGTTCACTCAGACTCATGTTCATTGAGTCAGTGATGCCATCCAGCCATCTCTTCCTCTGTCATCCTCCTTTCCTCCTGCCTCTAATCCCTTCCAGCATCAGAGTCTTTTCCAGTGAGTCAACTCTTCACATGAGGTGGCCAAAGCATTGGAGTTTCAGCTTTAGCATCATTCCTTCCAAAGAACATCCAGGGCTGATCTTCAGAATGGACTGGTTGGATCTCCTTGCAGTCCAAGGGACTCTCAGGAGTCTTCTCCAACACCACAGTTCAAAAGCTTCAATTCTTCGGTGCTCAGCCTTCTTCACAGTCCAACTCTCACATCCATACATGACCACTGGAAAAACCGTAGCCTTGACTAGATGGTAGGTACTAATATTATTTCTGTTTTCCAACAAAAAAAAAAAAAAAGTAGAGCTTCAAAGAAGTTATGTATTTGGTCCAAGATGACACAAGTGTTTTCCAAGTAAGTAGCAAACTCAGGATTGGATCAGTAAATATATCAGTGTCCCAGTTCTTAACCAAGTTGGGATCTCTCTGCTCTGTCAGGACTGAGTCTTACCTACCCTCTACCTTACTTCACAGAGAAGTTTCTAAAATCTGATGAAATTTGATGAAAAGAAATCACAACTCGATTAGAACCTCCAAAGAGTCCCATTGCTTCCAAGATAAGGTTCAAACATACTCTTCCATGATGTGATCTCTTATTCATGTCTGTAACATTATCTTTGCTATTCATTGTCACACACATTCTTCTGCAGAGGGGGCTGGGTCCTAAGGGATCCCTAAATGTATAATACCATTTCACATTTCCTCTCCGCTTCCTATTTTCTCTGTCTGGGGCATCTTTCCTTGCTAGCTAGCTAATGTTGTTCATTCTTCTGTTTCTGCTTCTGAGGCTTCTTAGCTAATGCTAATGGTAAAGAACTTGCCTGCCAATGCAGGGGATTAAGAAACCCAGGTTCAATCCATGGGACTCCAGTATTCTTCTTGCTATGAGAATCCCATGGACAGAGGAGCCCTAGCAGACTGTGGCCCATGGGGTTGCATAGAGTCAGACAGAACTGAAGCAACTTAGCAAGCATGCACCTGTCTGCTTCTAATACATTCTTAGCATTTACCATCTGGCATGTAATAATTGATAGGCAAGATATTTAACGGTAATAATCATGTTTGTTTTACATTTACCCCCCAGGGCTAGTGTGCTACCACAAGGCACTAAAATATTTTTTGAATGAATAAGTGATTGAGGTTATTTCAGACTTCACCTAGTTTAACTTTTTTCTACATATGTTGATTAAATTTTGTGACATGTTTTAAAGAATTAAATTGGGTTTAATGTAAAAGTTCTCTAAAATTTTAATTAGTAGACTTATTCTTCTGCTTTGGCTTTCACTTCATTTTTAACAATCTCTTTCATAAGGAAAATGTAAATGTTAGTGCAAGTCTAAAACAGTGCTAAAGCACTGATGAACTCTAATAAGTTAGGGGAAACAGAAGAGTTCAAGGCAAAGGAAAAGCAAATAAATATCACATGAAAAATTTATTGAAATTATGGTATAGTTGAACTTTTATTCAAAAAAAGTTATGATGTTTTTAGGAGAAATAATATTTTATTTCAGGAGAAGACTAGACTGCAGGCAGTAAATTTAGGTTTCTTCCAGATTTAGATTAGTTCTCTGAAAACCTTGTGATTTCTTGCAAGCAAAGAAATATAAGAGTGTATTAAGCAAAACAATAAATAAAATCACAGAAACAAATAAAATGTGTGTTCTGTATGCCTAGTACACAAAATGGAATCAATTGATAAAAGTTTTACTTTGTCATTATAAAACGGAATAGCAGGAAAATGATTGTTGACTTTAACACTATTGAAAGATGCACAAATTTTCATCTTGAGGCCTGAAATTACCTTCAGGTTATGAATTGTTGGCTGATATAATGTTTGAAATTCAGTCTGTAAAGAAAGCATTCTGACTGTGCATGTAGCCTCCAATTTGACAACAGATTACATCACTTCTTGTGATGTTACACCTAGACTTTTCTACCCATTTTTAATAGTTGATATTGTAAATCAACTATACTTCAGTATTAATAATACTTGTTTTTGGTGTATAACATAGTGATTTAATATTTTTATAGATTAAAATTCATTTCAAATTAGTAGAAAAATATTGGCTGTATTCCATGTGCTCTACAATATATTCTTGCAGATTATTTATTTCATACATAGTAGTTTGTGTCTCTTAATCCTGTTCCCCTATCTTGCTCCTCATCCCTTCCCTCTTCCCACTTGTAACCACGAGATTGTTCTCTGTATCTGTGAGTTCTGTTTCTATTTCATTTGTGGTTTTATTTTTTAGATTCCACATATAAGATATAATGTATAGTATTTGTCTTTCTCTGACATTTCACTAAGCAAAATACCCTCTATCTAGGTCCATCTATGTTGTTGCAAATGGCAAAAATCTCTTTCTTTTTTATGGCTGAGTAATTTGTCATTGTGTATATGTACACACACACACACACACACAGTTTGCATCTTTTTTCCATTCATTTTTTGATGAATGACATATTGCATCTATATACTAGCTATTGGAAATAGTGCTGCTATGAGCATTGAGGGCTTCCCTAGTAGCTCAGCTGGTAAAGAATCTGCCTGCAATGTGGGAGACCTGGGTTCTATCATGGGTTGGGAAGATCCCCTAGGGAAGGGAAAGGCTACCCACTCTAGTATTCTGGCCTGGAGAATGGGAGAATGCCATGGACTATTCCATGGGGTCACAGAGAGTCGGATGTGACTGAGCAACTTTCACTTTCACACTTTCATTTCATGAGCCTTGAGGTGAATATATCTTTTTGATGGTCCTTTTTGATTGCTGTATTTTAAACTATAAATTATTTTAAAATTGGCAGTTGTTTCAAGTTCTAACATAATTCCTAGAACCAGGTGCTTAATAACTGTTGAACTACATTTCATATAAACGAAAATCCATTTTCACTGATATAAATTATCTGACCAAAATTGTATTTAAACAGCAGCTTAATCTTTATTATGTGACTTATTGTATTAGTTTCCTAGAGCTGCCATAAAAATACCACAGATTGGATGATAGATTCATTTCTCACAATTCTGAATTGGAAATCAAAAATTAAGTTGTGAGTAAGTTTAGTTTCTCCTTTAGTCTTTCTCTCTCTTTGACTTACACATGACTGCCTTCTCACTGTGTCCTTATTTTGCCTTTTCTCTATGTATGCTTCCCTTTAAGGACAGCAATCCTATTGAATTAGGGTGACACCCTTATGACCTCATGTAACCCTTTGATAACCTCTTTAAAGGCTCTAACTCTAAATAGTCACACTGAGGTTTAGTTTTTCCACATATAAGTTTTGAGGAGCCAAAATTCAATCTATAATTGTTACTAAAGTTTAATGCTTGTCTAAGTGGTAATAGCAAGTCAAAAGCAAATATGAACTCTTCCAAATTCCTGTGTTAAAAGAGTGAGCTGACTGTGTAAACATCCAAGTATGTCACAATTTTTTCCTCAAGGATTGTGTAGCAGCATTCTAAATAAAACTGTCTCTCCAAAATAATAGATTTCTAAGGGAAAGACATGGTGTAATTCATCATCTTTCACATGAGGAAAGTCATAATGAAAGCCATCCTCTAATTCAGTCATGGCATTTGCCAAACTCTTCAAACCCTCTCAAAACTCTTTGATACTGTCTCTGCTGGAATGTTTATCTTTATGTTCCGGCATAGCCAGCTCTACTTTGATTTGAATGCTTAAATTTAGCCTAATCTGCTTTCCCTGTTCATAACTTGATCACAGTTCTATAAATGTGTGCACCACACTACTTGGTAATTTTTCTGCTTGCTTATCTCTTCACCTTGAGGCCGGGATTGAACTCCAATTCACTGTTTTCTGCCAGTCTGATATAGTATACCTCACTCATGCACTTACTCAGTGAGTGTTGTCAAACAAATAGATTACCTGTTATGAGTTGGAAATAGCTTTCTTGAACATCAGGTAGCTTGTCTTTTCAGGGAAGTCATAATTTTATAGTATGTGTTGCAGAAAGGGAACTCTCATGGGTCAGCAGCAAGGACTTTATTACTCACACCAGAGCAACCAGCAGAAATTGCAGATTTGTGTCAGTTCTCTTTGACTCCTAAGTCCTACTGGAGCAAAGCAGAGGGATTCCGATGGGTACTGCACAGGCTGTGGGCTTGCATTTCAGCTGAGGAACCACAGCTTAGACCACCTTAGTTTTTCACAATGGACTGCAAGTCAGACTGCCTGAACTCCCCAGGAGGAAACATTATCTGTAGTATACTGTTCAGTAAATAAATCTGTTCTTTGCCTCGAGGGAGGCAGTTTATAAATATCCTTGAAAAGATAGTGATAAATGCCCACAACTGAGAGAAACCCATGGAGAACTGTCTGTCAGCAGAGCATAGCCAAGCAAAGATATGGGTTGAAAACTTTCCAGATAAGAGCTACAGAGAGAGACACAGCCTTCCATTTTTGAGAAAGGAAATGAAGGTCAGTATGGATAGAATGGAGAGAAATGGGAGCCATGTGTAGAAGAGGATTTCTAAAAGGTACCTGAGGGCCAGGTTTTGAAGGACTCTCTAGTCATGGTTTTGTATTAAAAACCAATCCATGAATCTCTAGCTAGAAAAGTTTAAAAGCTAATTATGTGTAAGAAAAGGTTGTTTTCAAAAAATAAATGCACACGTATGTGTGTGTTAGGTTTGAAATTATTTATAGTTCTTCAAATATTATTAAATTGTTTTTGTACTGTGATTAAATTTTTCTTTTTTTTTAATTTAAATTTATTTATTTTAACTGGAAGCTAATTGCAATATTGTATTGGTTTTATTATACATCAACATGAATCAAGCAAACTTATTTCTATACAGAAATTAATATATATGTATATAGAACACTCTGTGTATTGCTTGTATGAATACTTGCTGCTGCTGCTGCTTCTGCTAAGTTGCTTCAGTCGCGTCCTACTCTGTGTGACCGCATAGACGGCAGCCCAACAGGCCGCCCGGCCCTGGGGTCCTCCAAGGAAGAACACTGGAATGGGTTGCCATTTCCTTCTCCAACGCATGAAAGTGAAAAGTGAAAGTGAAGTCGCTCAGTCGTGTCCGACTCTTCGCGACCCCATGGACTGCAGCCTACCAGGCTCCTCCGTCCATGGGGTTTTCCAGGCACGAGTACTGGAGTGGGATGGCATTGCCGCTTGAGTGCTTGATAAATTGCTTCAGTTGTATCCTACTCTTTGCGACCCTGTAGACTGTAGCCCGTCAGCCTCCTCGTTCTATGGGATTCTCCAGGCAAGAATATTGGAGTGGGTTGCCATGCGCTCCTCCAGGGGATCTTCCCTACACAGGGATCAAACCTGCATCTCTTATGTCTCCTGAATTGGCAGGCAGGTTCTTTACCACTAACACTATGTGGGAAGCCCTTCTGTGTGTGAGTGTGTGTGTGTGTGTGTGTGTGTGTGTGTGTGTGTGTGTGTGCGCGCACGCGCGCGCGTGTATGTTTGTGTGTGTGCGTATACATTTTATTAATGAGAAAACTGAAGATATTGGCTATATTTAAATATATTAAAATTATGATGTTCCCTTACACAATTATCTTACCCATGAGAGAAAGCAGTATTTCATGATCTTGTACCCCAGAGATATTTTTATATGCAATTAAATACATCAAAGATACTGGCCATGGCTAATTCTTTTTTAATACCCCAAATTGTTTTCCAGATAAAGTTGAGTTACTGATACTTCCACATTCTTGAAAAGACTATCTACCATCAGTACCTTCCAAACTCTTTGTAGCTTTGAAAACCGAACATAACTTTATGGATGCCTGGCCTCTTGGAGTTGTAAAGAAACAGAGATGATTTGCTTGTTGCCTTTTTCCAAATAAATGAATATTTTCTAAAGCATTCATTCACTTATTCACTCAAAAAAGAATCACAGAGGGCCTATCTTGTGTCAAGCATCCCTTGTATATTAGATGCCAGGGATGATGCTAAAATTTTAAGAACACACAGGTTTTTATCCTTAGATGAGCAGATTTTATACAATTCATCACAGAGAGGCTTTAGTTTTATTGAAAGATTATACAAGACTTCAAAATAAAACTAGCAGTTATTTTGTCTCTTCAGAGGCAGCTCTCTACACTGATGAAAAGCATCAGTTAATATTGTTTGATCTAAATTTTAAGCTATTAGGCCTTCTTTTAAAATTCCACTCATTGGGTAGAGTTTAGCTCTCTGGAACGTCATAAAATATATATTATTCACCTCTATCCCAACAGTGCCTATCTCCATGGCAGACCTTCTAATTAGGTCTGATCATCCCTTTATATTTGACTTTTTATCCCTTATCGATAACATCATACAGAGTTTTTCTTAAACTATGCTTTCTTCCTTTTTCCCAACAACACTAGAATTTTTGCTCACAATAAAAATTTATTGCTGTGTTTTGTTTTATTTTTATGTATTTTGGACCATCCTTCTAATAAATACTTTCTTATGTTTCTTCCCCAGAGCCACAGTTTATAAATACTTAGACTGCTACAGTCAGTGCTTAGTGCTACACTTTACAAGGGTTGTAAACAAAATTAAATGATCATAAGGTAACAACAAGGATACAGAGTAATGGGGAAATCACTTCTCTTGAGACATAGGTAAAGAAACTAGAGATATTCAGCCAGGAATAGAAAAGACCAAGGCAGAATTGAAAAGGCTTCTTTAAATAGTGGGTGTACTGTTACTAGAAAAAAAAACAAAAAAACAAAAAAACTGATTAGATGATTAGATGTGTTTAGGACCCCAAAGGAGAGGAGAATTGAAAATACTGATGAACATTTGTAAGATTTTTCCAATATGCTTAGGACATGAATAGGAATTTAGCACTGATCCAAAGGATAGGGCAAATTAGAGAGATCAGGGAAACACTGTAGTCAGCTTTTAGTATTTATTTAGTGCTTGTCTTTGAGTTGTGTCTGAGCTAGAGGAGGAGTCATGTATGATATGAAAATGATCTTAGCTTGGCTTGAATGATACACTTTGGTTTGCTGAAACAGGAGTCTCAGCTGGATTACCTAGGAAGAGGCTCAGGCCAAGGTTAAACAGTTACTGTGTAGCTGAGGCAGATTTGAACCTGAGTGTCTGACTCCAAAACCTAGACTCTTAAAAATTGCATAGACACTATGCAAAGGAGAATAACGATATATTTTCAAGTAAAAACAAATTAGTTTTCAAAACTAAAAGCTAAGTTTTGTAAATGAATTACATGTCTAGGCATGAAAATATTGGGTAGATAAACCCCAAAATGTTAGCAGTTACTGGGCAGTTTGATTTGGGGCCTTTTAAACCATTTTGTCTTTATGCTTTTAAATTTTCATAAAAACAAGTATTTTCTTTATATCTTTTATGCACTGAATGAAAATACCTGCCAACATAGAATTATGTACTAGAGAAAATATCCTTCAAGAATGAGAGCAAAATAGAGACAGAAATATAGAAACAGAGTTTATTACCAATTGACCTTCAAAAATAAAAATTCTAAAGCTTATATATATATAAAGAAAAGTTAGCAACACTTGATAGAAATTATGAATTTCCAAAAGTATATGAACAACAAATAAAATGGTAAATATGTGGATAAGTCTAAAGAAACATTATGATATCTGTGAGGTTAAAAGGAGAAAGTGTTAAAGCTCTTATTTTGAAGAAAAACTTTAAAAGTCTAATACAAGTTTTACACAAAAGTAGAAATATTAATAGATGGACTGTAAAAATATTATCCATGGATGGGAAGATAGACTATTGTAAAGATATCCATTGCATTCCACCAGAGTCAGAGAATCCTTAAAATCCACTCAAGATACTGATTTTGTTTTTGAGGGGGAGTAGTATTTGGTAAGCTGATTCTAAAGTTTAAAAGTGCAAAAAGAAACACTCTTGAAAGAACAATGTGGTAGGATCTGCTGTAGCAGATGTCCAGATTCATTATAAAGCTACGGCTGGTGACACAGTGGATAAGAATCCCCTGCCAATTCAGGGGACACAGGTTGGAGCCCTGGTCCAGGAAGACTGCACATTCCAGACAGCAGCTGAGCCTGTGAGCCACAGTGACTGAGCTGTGCTCCTGCGCCTGGGAGCTGCAGCTGCTGAAGCCTACTCGCCCTGCAGCCTGTGCTCTGCAGCCAGAGAGGCCACCGCAATGAGAAGCCTGTGCACCACAGTGAAGAATGTTCCTGCCCGCTGCAACTAGAGAAAGCCCATTGCAGTAATGGAGACCCAGAACCACCAAAACAAATACATAAATATTATTTTTAAAAAAGCTAAAGTTGTAATTAAAATGGTTTGATATTGGCATAAGAATAGACAAATATACCCATGAGATAGAATAGAAAGCCTAAAAACAAAGAAATATAAACAGAGACTTATTTGGTTTCATCTGTGTTACAGATGAAGGCAGATAAATTTTTACAATATATGGTTCTGGCAAAATTTGTTATCTATCTGGGTAAAAATTGGATCCATAACTCCCACTGTATAGAAATTAACCCTTTGCAGGGGTGTTATTAACCTAAATATGAAGAAAAACTGTAAACATTTTAGGAGGTAATAAAGGAAATATTGTCATGACCTTTGGGATAGGGAAGGATTTAATTCAGACACAGAATGAAGACTTAAGTGAAAACATGATAAATTCAACTGCATTAATATTCAGAATTTTTGTTTCAAAATCGGTATCATAAACAGAATGAAAAAGGCATGGCAAGCCTTTGCCATACACATTTGACTTTGAAGTCATATCCACTATGCATATAGACTTGCTAAATTTCAATAAGCAGAAAGACAGTTTACCTAAATTAAAAAATATATGAAAGAGATACTACACAGAGATGGAAAATATGTGTGTGTGTGTGTGTGTGTGTGTGTGTGTGTGTATACACATACGAAAGACACTCAACTTTAGTCAGAATCAGATATATATTGAAAAGTTTAACCTTTCCCTCAAGGAGGCCTGCCCTTTGCCTTCAGCTAGTGGCTCATACAGTCAAGAGTCTGCCCACAATGCAGGAGACCTTGCTTTGATTCCTGGGTAGGGAAGATCTCCTGGGGGAAGATCCCTGGAGAAGGAAATGGCAACCCACTCTAATATTCCTGCCTGGAAAATCCCTTGGGCAGAGGAGCCTAGTCAGCTACAGTACATGGGGTTGCACAGAATTGGACAAGACGGAGTGACTAATACTTTCACTTTGTTAATCTTTAAGCTCTAGGAATGTCTTGCCTTATAGAGATATGTCCTTGTTTGTCTGGGATCCTTGTGTTGGATAGTCTAATGTGATTTTGGGTGGGAGCTGGCTAAGCCAGATTATAACAGTGTTATTTAGAGTAAAGGAAAGAAAAGTGAAGTCACTCAGTCAGAGTCTTTGCAACCCCATGGACTGTAGCCTATGAGGTTTCTCCATCCATGGGATTTTCCAGACAAGAGTACTGGAATGGGTTGCCATTTCCTTCCCCAGAGGATTTTCCCGACCCAGGGATTGAACCTGGGTCTCCTGCATTGTAGGCAGATGCTATACAGTCTGAGCCACCAGGGAAACTCACAGATTAAGGGAAGATCTGTGATTAAGCCACAGGGCAGATCACAGAGTAAGACAGATGATCACAATGTGATCTGGGGGAAGGGGCTTTGGGTCATGAAGCCCAATCTCTGAAGGGATAGAACCTAAGATCACCTGGTGGGAAATCTGTCGTTCTTATGTGATGGAACTTGAGTGAAACCTCTAGAAACCAAGGCTTGGGTGAACTTCCCTGGTTGGTAATATTCCATACCTTTTGCCACACATCTTCTTTTGTGTTTTTCAGGTTTTGTTTTTTTTTTTTTTGGCCACTAAACTATTATTTTATAATAAAAAGAATAATCGAAGTGAGTTTTAAGAAACAAAAAGTAAGGTTTTATGAGGTAAATATGGTCAAAGGGTTCAAAAGAACCCCTTTTAATAAGGATAAAAATGGTTCTACTGTATAGCACAGGGAACTATATTCAATATCCTATAATAAAGTATAATGGAAAAGAAAATGAAAAAATATATATACATGTATAACTGAATCACTTTGCTATACAGCAGAAATTAATACAACATTGTAAATCAACTATACTTCAATAAAATGAAGATTAAAAAAAAAAAAGTGAGGTCAGGTCTCCAGTTTTGGAGAAATAGTTTTGTGAGTGCTTTCAAAGTTGATCTGCTAGTTAGGGACAGATGAGTAACTGGCATAGATCTTGAAATTCCAGTGTTTAAATTTGTCTTTGGAGATCTTTTCTTCCTTTATAACCTATTAGAATGCTTCCTTCCTGGTGTATGGGAACATGGACAACTAAAGGGCCATCAGAAGGTAGCTTTGAGATACATTCTGCAGGCTGTGACAAAGCCTGATTGATGATCACGGTTTTCTCTAAATAGAGACCTCTAGATAGGGTTGTCACAGCTTTGGAGAATCCTGGATAAGCCCTGGCAAAATACATCCTGGATCCACTTTCTAAAGACTTTATGTAGAATCTTTTTAGTCACAAATGACTTTGTTTCCTTGTTTTTCTTCTTCTTTTCCTTCCACTGATTAAATTAGGATCATCTTTCAAGACCTATTAGATATAATTAGATTTGTAGGCTTTGGTTTTCCAATTTTGTCCTAGGCAACATCCCTTCTTGTTAGGAGACTCCTAGAGATGGTTAACCTCATCCATTATGTATTGATTTCCAGAGGTTAACTCTCCAAGGGCCAGGTCCTAGTCTTTCCTCTTTGTTATGCACTCTGTCTCTTTCTTTTCTCACTATGTATGATATGTGATATTTTAAAATTCTTATTTCACAAGGCAGAATAACACATACTTGTTAAAATACCTTCTCCCTAAGGGGGTTTTATTATTGGATGAGATAAATGAAACTGTTGTTATCATTTCTGCCCCATGTCCTTGTAAAGAATATTTTTTTGTGTTAGAAAAAAATGTATTACTTGGTTTTCTTGCAGCATTTTTTTCTGCCACCAAAATATTTTCTAGCCTACACTAATATGAAGATTTTTCAGCAATTTACAGAAATGGTGCTTATGAGCATATATTTTCCCTTTTACTACTGAAAGGAAACCATGGGAACATAGCATCCAATTTTGTTTGACAGAATTCTGGTTAGCAAGCCACATGTGGTGTGTTTTTGTTTTGTTCTATAGTTGTTTCCACTGTGTCGTGTGATTCATCACAAGGATTTTGAGAACAGAAAATGTCACCAACCAAATATATAAAATTAATGAGTAGTTTACTCTATTGCAAAGGGAAGGTAGTAAACAGTCAGGCCGAACAAAAGCAACAAGAATCCCTGGGTATAGAGCCATTTCACCTAATGAAACTCAGGTTTCTGCGTGTGATGTGAAACTGTCAGAGTACCAATAGCCATCTTACTTAAGTTTTACGTCTCTGGAAAATGATAAATGATTATTCTTGCATTCACTTTATGTAACTTATCACTTAAGGATAATCACATGTTTAAAGCAGCCAAGAGAAACAGTTGCCTACACAGCTATTAGTATTTTCAGAGCAATTTTAGAATGAACTTGTTAGTAGCAGCCAGATTCATTTCTAATGAGTCCTGTGTCCCTGTGGCCACATATAAAATGTGATGCCAGGTTTGTTCTCTTATGAGCCAGAAGTGTTACAATTATGTTTGCAAAAAGTGAGTTATGGATGTCTCTTACCTAGCTCATTTTGACCAAAACTTGTAGACAAAAGGAGAGGAATAATAACCAGAGACTACTGAACTCCAAACTCCTGCTTCTTCACTAATTGTGACATTTTATAATTCTTTCCCAGTTTCATCACCCTTCCATTACCAAGACAACTCTAGGGTTTTTCCAGAGCAAGGTCAGCTTACCTCTGAGTTCTTTACTTCAAATTCAGTAGGATTTGTACTCAACAATCTCTTTCTATACTCTGCAGAGCTTTTTGGTTTCTTGTGACTCGAGGCTATAGCTATTTGTCTCGGTATCAAAGATGTCTTCATTTCCATAATTAATAGATTACTTCAAAACCTAATTATCAGGGACTTCTGTGGTATTCCAGTGGCTAAGACTCTGTGCTCTTAATCCAGGAGGCTGGGATTTGTTCCCTGCTCAGGGAATTAGATCCTACATGCCACGACTAAGAGTTCATATGCTGCAACTAAAAATACCGCATCCCACAAAGAAGACTGAAGATCTCAAGTAACAACTAAGACCTGGCTCAACCAAATAAATAAATATTAAAAAAGAACTAGCATAAGAATTAAAAAGAGATAAAAAACCTAATTACTAAAATCCTACACATGATTATGACAGGATGAAACGTTTTTAAGCCAAGAGGATCACAGGTCATCCTATTAAAAAAATAAGGAAACAGGATGATATATGGGCAAAGTATCTTCATTTTCTTTCCAGACCCTTCCCCCTGCCCCACCTTGCTGTTTTCTCAGGAGACTGACTGTTATTCAGATTTCTGTGCCTTCTGGCTTCTACCTGGGTTCAGCCTTGGTGAATTCCAGCAGGAAATAGGGAAAGATGAAGGGTGTGACGTGGGCATTCATTCTCCCAACTCCCTGCCTAGAACTGGTCACATCCCGTAAGATTCCTGATCCTTACCAGATAATCTGATCTGCATGAATTTCTCTTCATTCAGATTTCAGTAACATCTTCCCTCATCTCTTGAGGCAGAGCTCTGCTCCTGTTTGTCCTGGGTCCCTGCTGTCTCCAGCCATTTCCTGCATCCCATTACAGTTTGATAACGGGCCTATTTTTCAGTAAGCTCTTTTTGAGTCAACTCATTTTAAGTGTGAGATCTTTTTAATGTTGAGAACCTGGTTGAAACACCCCAAATGGTAATAATACCTAAATCTGAAGAACAAAGTGAAAGAAATAGTAAGACCAGTCCAAAATCCAAACTCTTGTTTTCTTAATCTGAAACATTTCCTTTTGTTTCAAGTAGACCTACCCTCAACTGGATGAGTAAGAAAACTGAAAGTAAAGGAAACTCTGTAAACGTGCATGGAATTGCTCTAGAAACTTTCCTCCGAGAGGTGTGTGTGTTCTGTTCACAGCTGGACCCAGTGTCTCCCAGCTCCCTGCACAGGTGCTACCCCAGGACTTTCTCTTCACTCTTTCCCTCAAATGGACCCACAGCTTCCCGTATTTCACGTCTTCAGGGTTTCACTGGTTTTGTTTTGCTGTGTTTTGGTAGTGACATGGTGAGAAGACTGGTTTTTCTGTGACTCTGGAAAGTAGCAGACAGCAATATTTTTCAGGAACGACTGAATGCTGACTCTGCTTGCCTATTTAAAAATACCTTTCTAGCATTAAGTTTGCTTCAAAATCTAGAAAAGCTAGGTTTTTCTAAAGACTTCCTTAAACAGAAGTACATGTGAAAGGGAACTGAAACCATAGTAAAAAACAGTGGTTTAGCAGGAATTTTGAGTTTTACCAGCAGCTGTGTACCCTACAGGGACACAGGGTCCAGGAAAAAGTTACACAAGAATATGATATACCTTTTTTGTGTGTGGACATTTCTGTTAAATTCTGTTCCCTTTGCCACAGAAATGAAAATCTTAGAGATAGTCTGAGTCTTTGGATTATTTCTGTGGATCCCTGACCCCTTTCAGTGCTGCTATAATATTCACACTTATAAGGAACTTTTAAGAAAATGTATATGAAAAATTAACTTATTGAGCCTTTGCACATATGAAAATGCTTTCACTCTTGTTTGGAGAAGGAAATGGCAATCCACTCCAGGACTATTGCTTGGAAAATCCCATGGACAGAGGAGCCTGGTAGGCTACAGCCCATGGGGTTGCAAAGAGTTGGGCATGACTGAACGACTTCACTTTCACTCTTGTTGAATGCACTGACTGAACACTGCATTTTAAGTTTCCTCTGTGTTTTGAAGCTTATGTCTCCATTATTTTAACACATAATATTTTTGGTGAGATGCTGGTTTCCAGTTTGATTCTCGTTTTAACTCTTCTGTAGCCATTATGAAAATATTTTCTTTATTTTTAGTATGGTCTAAAATTGTACAAATATCAAGGTTTATTCTTTAAAATTTTACTTATCTTTTTATTGGAGTATAATTGCTTTACAATGTTGCATTAGTTTCTCCTGTTCAACAAAGTGAATGAGATGTAAATGTACATGTATCTTCTCTCTCTTGGACATCTCTCTAACCACTTCCCCCATCCCACTCCGCTAGGTCATCATACAACACTGAGCTGAGCTCCCTGTGCTAGACGACAGATTGCCTAAAGGCTTGTCTTTCTTTAGTGCTTGAAAATAATCTTTTCTTATTTCTTTATTTTATTCCATCCACTCTTGCTTTGGAACTCCTATGAGATGAATGTTGAACTCCCTGGATTCAGCCTCCATTTAATGTTCTTCATGTTTTCTATCTATTTATCTTTTTGATCTATGTTCTGAGAGGTTACCTTGTCTTTTTCCCTAAGTGCCTTCTGACATTTAAAATTTTAGGTTTGATCCTTTTATTCTTCAGATATTTTCTTGCCATATGATTGTGTCCTTTTCTTGGAACCCCATTCTTGATTTACAGGAGTCATGTTCCCTCAGTCGCCTCTGAGAACACTGTTATCCTACCTTCTCTTTCTTGCCTCCTTCCCCACGCGGTGGGATTAGCGTTGCATTTTGCACCGTCTTCCTCTTGCATGCTCTTGGTCCTCCTCATGTGTATCACTCCTTGTCCATTCATATTTTAGAAAGAAAGAAGGCAGGGTTTTACTGTGTGTGTACACACGCATGTGTGTGTGTGTGCACATATACTCTGCATATAGGTATCACATTCATTTTATTCCCTGACTTGGAATTTCCACCATGAGCTCTATGTTTGTGAGTGCCATCCAGCCTTCCCTTCCGCAGCTGTTATTGGGATCTTTAAAGAACACCTGATCTGTTGGTCGGCTTTACCTCTGAACTCAGATACTGTTAACAATAATTGAAACTAATAGACTAAATTAGTTGATTCTTTTCCATAATGTTGACTCATACTTAAATTTGTCCTTTTTTTTTTTTTTTAATTGGTAGGAGTTTTTGGCTTCTAACACTTCTTGAAACACACACACACAGAAACTTTTGCCACATTTTTATGCATAAGGAAAAAGCTTATAAAAGTCTGACAGAAAGCCTATATATTTCAAAAGAACTAACAAATTGAAAAGTGCTTGAAAAAGCAACTTTCCCTGCACCCTCAGTTCCCTTAGTGCTACTGTGATGGGGATTCTCTTTCTCTGTAATCCATCCATGTCCTTATGCTTGAATTCCTTAGACTTATCTAGAATTCAGGAGATAAAGTAAAATCTTCCTTGTATCTTTTTTCTCTCTTTTGTACTTTTGTTTTTGTCTCTTGATTTATTTTGTGGTATGTGTAAGTTTTCTAAAATAAAATTGTAATAAAATACCCCCCATGAGTGGTTTGTTGAGTTCAACATTTTCTTTTATGAAAAATAGTTTATACACCTGAGAGAAGTATTATAGGTTACCTATAAATAGGTAAAATCATTTTTCTGCTTTTTATTGATATGAAAACAATGCCATTCTATATCAATTTACCAGTTGACTAATATGTAGACAGTTCTAATAAAAAGATAAATGGGACTGTTAACTATCTCATCATTGTAGTACAGAAGCATTTTAAAGGAATACCTCCATATACTAAAATGAAATTTAAATCTAAACATTCTTATGGATCATCAGATGTGATCTTTGTATAAAATGAGTGCTCTGTCTGCTGAACCAGAATATTTTAAAGCCCAACCACTTCACTTTCAAGTTTCTTTCTGCTCTGCTGATGTTAAAGGTTACCTTTTCTTCCTGACCATGAAATCTATTACTCCCCAATGGCAGTGAAAATGCCAACTTGTTAGTTCCAGTACAAGTTTATTCAACAGCACCAGTTTTTTCTTCATAATAGTATATCTGCTTTTTATGTCATCCCACAGGGAAGTCATCATAGGGAATTTGAGATACCAATAAAAATATAGTAGCCCATCTAAAGTCATAGCAAAGATAGACACCTGAATGGGATCTGACTACAGAACTAGGTAACTTTCTATAGATATTTGCTTTTGAACCTTTAGTGTGAGAAGGTTGGGGCCCTGGGATGCCATAAGTTCTTGTATATTTCAAGAAAAATGTAACACCTCCATAATGTAGCAAATGGTGACATTTATGACATGCATTTATGACAAAGCATAAATGTTAGCAAAAAAAGTTGGGGGTGGGTACAGAAGTGGATAACCTTTCCCTTCTCCAAGGGATCTTCCCAACCCAGGGATCAAACCCAGGTCCCCTGCATTGCAGGCCAATTCTTTACCAGCTAACCCACAAGGAAACCCAAGAATACTGGACTAGGTAGCCTATCCCTTCCTTCTCCAGTGGGTCTTCCTGACCCAGGAATCAAACTGGGTCTCCTGCATTGCAGGTGGATTCTTTACCAACTGAGCTATTAGGGAAGCCTGTAAAATAGTTGCTTGTCTTCACCAGCACTTCTAGAAAATGATGATGATATGTGTATCCCATGAGCTGTATCCCACCAAGCTTCTCTGTCCATGCGATGGACAGAGAATGGTGGAGTGGGTTGCTATTCTCCTCTCTAGGGGATTTTCTTGATTTAGGGATCAAACCCATGGCCCCTAGTTCATCTGTCTCCTGCATTGCAGGCAGATTCTTTACTGCTGAGCCACCAGGGAATTGGTCAGTTTTCCACTGTCTGGAGCATAGGCTATGGGCAGGAGGTCTACATGGGAGTATTTTAACAAATTCCCCAACTTGTGAAACCTGACCACTAGAGGAAAGGTGGACTGGGGGCTTCACAGGGCTGTAATCAGGGAAGGGGAGTTTGTTAGACATGTACTTGGGAAGACTGATTCATTTACATTTGATTATATTCCCAAGAATTCAGATATATCATACCAGTGGAAATAATGATGACTGGAGAAAAAAAGCTTAAATTTTACTCAGTTATTTCCATCACATAAATATGAATGTAATACTGTTTACTGGCTTCTCAGATGGCACAGTGGTAAAGAATCTGCCTGCAATGCAGGAAACCTGGGTTTGATCCCTGGGTTGGGAAGATCCCCTGGAGAAGAGAATGGCTACCCACTTCAGTATTCTTGCTTGGAGAATTCCAAGGACAGAGAGATCTGGTGGGCTACAGTCCATGAGGTCTCAAAGAGTCAGTCATGATTGAGCAATTAACATTTTTCATTTTCAGGCTGCTTTAGCTAAAACAAAAGTTACGTGCAGGGTGTGTGTGTGTGTGTGTGTGTGTGTGTGTGTGCGCGCGTGTGTGTGTGTGTAAGGGCAAATTTCAGGGAAAGAATAATTTTACTTAAATGTTTAGGTTTCTTGAAAATCTGCTGAAGATTTTACTTTGAAGAGTAATTGAAGATCTGAGTAAAAAAGAGCTTAATGTGATCTGCATTTAAAGGAAATAACTCTTGAAACTTCGGGAAGGCAGAAATAAAGTAGATTTGTGTGCACGCTAAATTCCTTCAGTCGTGTCTGACTCTTTGCGACTTTATGGACTGTAGTGCACCAGGCTCCTCTGCCCTTGGGATTTTCGAGGAAAGCATACTGGAGTGTGTTGCCATTTTCTCCTCCAGGGGATCTTCCTGACCCAGGGATCGAACCTGCATCTCCTACATTGGCAGGCGGATTCTTTACCACCAGCGCCACCTGGGAAGCCACTAAATATTACTGAAGGATGGAGAAGGCAGCCTCTTAGTATCTCAGACAAAAGTACTGAATTAATTTATTGACAAGCAATGGAAAGCTATATGTGGATGTTCAGTTTCCTCCAAAACCAATAAGTAACCTCATAGGAGATTTTGGGGGATGTAGCTTTCAGAGACTGGTAAATATCAAGAAAGTAGGAGGCTTTATAGACTGTTTACATAATTACTGGGGTTTGCCCTTATAGGTTTGGGGGCTCTGAAATTGATTCAACACAGAGTTTTTGGAAAATAATAATTTCTGTTTTCATCTGGAATTTGGAGAATAAGAACCTTCTATTCTTAAATAAAAACATCTACCTTAGTTTCTTTATATAAGACTTTGTTTCAAGGTAAATTATTTTTGAGGAATTCAAGTAATGATGGCTGATTACATTTCTCCAGACTTCTTTCAAAAACTAGAGAACAGCACATAGAACAAATTAATTATCCAAACTTTCTATAAATTTTCAATTCTCATAAGTATTAAAAAACACAAAATTTTCATAAGAATTACGTCCGAATATCACACTTTAAAGTTTTGTGGAGACCTGAAAAGTATAGAAAACCTAAATGGAAGAGAGAATAGGAGATTGTGACTAAAATAAACCCTGAAATGGAAAGTCAACACAAAGTGTAAAATACTGAAAAAGAGTTCAGAAAGGCCAGATAACTACTAGAAAGGGATTTTAAAGTACAAGTTAGGAAAGTTATATCACATCATAGCTAAATAAGATGCCCCTTTATCATGTCTCCTCATGCCCCTGAATGAAAATTTAACATCTGTCCAACAAAGGTGTCATTTTGTGAGCTGTGGGATCCAGCACCACTGGTAGGACACAATTATGAAGCAAGAGGAGCATTTTACACAAAATATCAAACTGAATTAAATGTGCTTAAACAAAAATTTGAGGGTAAAAAACAACCAAGATTTAACCTTAGATCAACAATTTTAAAACTAACTAGAAAAATGAACAAAAGGAGGAAAAAATTTAAGAAGAATTTTGTATTCTAAAAAGAAATAGGAGAAAAATCATAACAGATTTGAAGACTAAATTACAGAAGCTCAAGTAAAAATATATGCCAATGAAACTTAAGAATGACATTAATAGGAAAAAGAAGCCAGCTGTGACCATGTTGGTGTGCCCTTATTAAGGGAAAGACCAATGCTCTGTAAGGTATAAGCACGCTGGTTCTTTGCTTATGTGGAAGAAGAGCAGTCATCATGTGGCATGATGACTTTCATGCTTTTAAAAGATCACTAGAATCCTGTAAAATGCCTTTGCTGCTGCTGCTTTTGCCTCTGCTTCTGATAAATAATACTTATTTTTAGGGTATAGGTAAAGGTAAAGTATAGGTATAGGTAAAGGTAAAGTAACACCAAAGGTATTACTATGGTATTGTCAAGGATAAACCCAGCAGAAGCCTGTGATTCGAAGCCCAACAAAGCCATGGGAACATGTTTACACCTGACAATAATTAACGGAGACTCTTTGGAGAAAGAAACTTGTAAATATTAGGAGTATACAGAGGACACACTCTCCTTTAAGTATATCCATTAACTTCCACAAAAATTCAAACAACAAAACAAGGAATAATAACAACAAAGTCCCTCAAAACCCTGGGTACAGGAGGAGGAAACACAACACTCAAACAGATGCCCACAACTGAACCAATTGGAAACCAAAATTTTATAAAATAATGCATATAGTAAAAAGATGAAAGGGCACTGGTGGGGATTTGTGCCTCTACAACATAGGCATTTAATTAATTTTAACATATGCTGAAATTCATTAGTTGACAGAAGTTAATGATCTTAATCAACTATGGGCCTCAAATTAGAGTTATTCCTGGAGATGTGACTAAATTTAAGTGAGATGCCAAGTGATTAATTAACATTGAAAAATATTCTGTCCCTAAACAGAAGAATAAAAATACAGGAAAAAATACTAAGACACAATATTCTGGGCCAAAATGTATGTTTCAATAATCATTTAAAAATTAAAATCATAAGAAGGTATGTTGTCTGAACATAGTAGAATTAAATTAGAAGTAAATAATAAGGAAAATCTGGAAACTATAGAAATATTTGGAAATTTAAGAACATGGATGGGCAACGGAAGAAACAACAGAAATATTAAAGTATTTTAAGCTGAATGAAACAAAAAATCTATGCAATACAGTTAAAAGGGTTCTTATTAGGAATTTAATACCACTGAGTATTTAGATTAAAAGATAAATCTTAAGACAATAATATAAACTTGATCTTAAGGAATAAGAGAAAGTGAAACAAAGTAGACCAAAAGTAATTATAAGACAGGAAACAATAAAGGTCAGAGTGCATATGCAATAGACAATAAAAACAACAGAAAAATTGAAGAAACAAAAATGTATTTCTTTGAGCAGATTAGTGAATATGATTGATTTCAAACAATTAATGAGACAAAGGAAACTAAATAAGACAAAATTACCCATACCATAGGGCTTCCCTGGTGGCTCAGTGGTAAAAAAGCCTGCCCATGCAGGAGACGTGGGTTTGATCCTTGGATCTGGAAGATCCCCTGGAGGAGGAAATGGCAACCCACTCTGGTCTTCTTGCCTAGAGAATCCAATGGACAGAGGAAAATGGCAACCTACAGTTTGTGGGGTCCCCAAAAGAGTTCGAAAGAGCTGAGCTACTAAACAACAGCAAACCATATCATAAGTAATAGAGAAGACATTGCTTTAGATTCTACTGTTTTTAAAAGAAAATAAGGGGCAT
The DNA here is from genome assembly GCA_917880005.1 of Nanger dama. Classification (NCBI taxonomy): domain Eukaryota; kingdom Metazoa; phylum Chordata; class Mammalia; order Artiodactyla; family Bovidae; genus Nanger; species Nanger dama. Next base: position 10,844,543 of record CAKJTW010000010.1, read on the forward strand.
ATTTTGATCAATTTTATACAAGTAAAATGAACAAAGGTCATGAAGGATAGAAACTAACAAATCTAACTCAAGAATAAACAGCTTGAAATGCCCCATATACATGAAGGGAAATGAACATGTAGTGAAAAAGCTTTACACAAAGAAACTGTCTGGGTGCCTGAAATGGCAAATTCTACCCAAAATTTAAGAAAACAATACCTCTGACACTATACTTACACGCAGTAAAAGTGGAGAGAACATGTCCAACTCATTTCTGAGACTGGCATAAATTCTATAAGGCACAAAAATATAGATCATTAACTGTTCTAATATAAACACAAAATACCTAATAAAATTTTGTCAAATGGATTTTACACAAAAGATGCAAGGCTGTTTTTTTAATACTAAAAAAAAAATCAGTATAATTAATCTTATTATCAGTTTAGAAAAGAAAAATAAGGTATAGGTTGGACAAACCAACCTATTAGTTCAGTTCAGTCGCTCAGTTAAGTCCGACTCTTTGTGACCCATGCACTGCAGGCCTCCCTGTCCATCAACAACTCCCGGAGTTTACTCAGACTAGTGTCCATCGACTCGGTGATGCCATCCAACCATCTCATCCTCTGTTGTCCCCTTCTCCTCCTGCCCTCAATCTTTCCCAGCATCAGGGTCTTTTCAAATGAGTCAGTTCTTCACATCAGGTGGCTAAAGTATTGGAGTTTCAGCTTCAGCATCAGTCCTTCCAATGAATAATATTCAGAACTAATTTCCTTTAGGATGGACTGGTTGGATCTCCTTGCAGTCCAAGGGACTGTCAAGAGTCTTCTCCAACACCACAGTTCAAAAGCATCAGTTCTTCAATGCTCAGCTTTATTTATAGTCCAACTCTCACATCCATACATGACTACTGGAAAAGCCATAGCTTTGACTAGATGGACCTTTGCTGGCAAAGTACTGTCTATGCTTTTTAATATGCTGTCTCTGTTGGTCATAACTTTTCTTCCAAGGAGCAAGCATCTTTTAATTTCATGGCTACAGTCACCATCTGCAGTGATTTTTGACCCCAAGAAAACATATTTTCTCACTGTTTCCATTGTATCCCCATATATTTCCCATGAAGTAATGGGACCATGAGTTTGGGTGAACTCTGGGAGTTGGTGATGGACAGGGAGGCCTGGCATGCTGCAGTTCATGGGGTCACAAAGAGTTGGATATGACTGAGCGACTTAACCGAACTGAACTGAATTGAATGGGACCAGATACCGTGAACTTAGTTTTGTTAATGTTGAGTTTTAAGCCTAATTTTTCACTCTCCTCTTTCATGTTCATCAAGAGGCTGTTTAGTTCTTCTTCACTTTCTGCCCTAAGGGTGGTGTCATCTGTGTATCTCAGGTTATTGATATTTCTCCCGGCAATCTTGATTCCAGCTTGTGCTTCATCTAGCCCAGCATTTCTCATGATGTACTCTGCATATAAGTTAAATAAGGAGGGTGACAATATACAGCCTTGACTACTTCTTTCCCAACTTGGAACCAGTCTATTGTTCCATGTCCAGTTCTAACTGTTGCTTCTTGACCTGCATACAGATTTCTTGGGAGGCAGGTCAGGTGGCCTGATATTCCCATCTCTTTCAGAATTTTCCACAGTTTATTGTGATCTACATAGTCAAAGTCTTTGGTATAGTCAATAAAACAGAACTAGATGTTTTTTTGGAATTCTGTTGTTTTGATGATCCAATGGATGTGCCAATTTGATCTTTGGTTCCTCTGCCTTTTCTAAAACCAGCTTAAACATCTGGAAGTTCATGGTTCATGTACTGTTGAAGACTGACTTGGAGAATTTTGAGAATTACTTTGTGAGTATGTGCAATGAGTGAAATTGTTCAGTAGTTTGAGCATTCTTTGGCATTGCCTTTCTTTGGGATTAGAATTAAAACTGACCTTTTCCAGTCCTGTGGCCACTGCTGAGTTTCGCAAATTTGCTGGCATACTGAGTGCAGCACTTTCACAGCATCATCTTTTAGGACTTGAACTAGTTCAGCTGGAATTCCACCATCTTCACTAGCTTTGTTTGTAGTGATGCTTCCTAAAGCCCACTCGACTTCACATTCCAGGATGTCTGGCTCTAGGTGAGTGATCACACCATCTTGATTATCTGTGTCATGAAGATCTTTTTGTATAGTTTTTCCCTGGCAAATCAACCTATATTTGTGAGTAAAATTATAAGTCATTTAGGAATAGAATATAACTTCCCTAGTTTGATGAACGGCTTTAAGAAATGCAATAGCTAACACCAGATTTAAGGCTTCCCTGCTAGCTCAACTGGTAAAGAATCCACCTACAGTGCAGGAGACCTGAGTTTGATCCCTGGGTTGGGAAGGCCCCTGGAGGAGGACATGGCAACCCACTCCAGTATCTTTACCTGGAGAATCCCCATGGACATAGGAACCTGGAGGGCCCCAGCCCCATGGGATCAGAGAGTCGAACATGGCTGAGGTACTAAGCATGAGCACAGCACAACACCGTATTTAATGGGTAAAATCTGGTTGTTTATTTCTAACATGAAGACCATGGCAAAGATATCCTTTCTCCTTGCTTCTTTTAATCTTTTATTGGAATTCTTAACTACTGTAATAAAGTGAGGAAAAGAAATATAAGACATATAAATTGGAAAGAAAGTGGTAAAACTTTTATCAGTGGAATATCTAATTATGTAGAAAATGCAAAGAAATCTATGAAAACTTACTAGAACTGATTTATGAGTGTAGCAACATTCCAAGATAGAAAATATATGAAATTACTCCAAGATATGTAAATTTATGAAAACTAATGAAAATGTTTATTACAATATTATTCACAATAACCAAAATATGGTAGCAACCCAAATGTTCATTGACAGATAATAGGGCATATACATACAGTGGAATATTAATCAGTCTTAGGAAAAAGGAAATTCTATCATTTGCAAAGTATGGATGGATCTGGAAGATGTTATCCTAATTTTAATATGCATGCATGCATGCTCATTCAGTCATGTTCAACTCTTTGCCACTCCCTGGACTGTGGCTCATAAGGATCCTCTATCCTTGAAGTTTTCCAGGCAAGAATACTGAAGCGTGTTGTCATTTCTTTCTCTGGGGGATCTTCCTGACCTAGGGATTGAATCTGTGCCTCCTGTATTGGCAGGCAAATTCTTTACCACTGAGCAACTGAATAAGTCATAAACAAATAGTGCATAATTCCATTTATATGAGATACCTAAAATAGTCAAATTATAGAAGCAGAAGATAGCATGGTGGTTGTCAATGGATGGGAGGAGGAGAAATGGTGAGTTGTTATAGTTATTCAAAATGAATAAGCTCTAAACACCTGCTATGCAACATACTGCCTATAGTTAACAACTGAAATGATGCTCTTAAAAATTTAAGTGAATGAATCTAATATTAAGTGCTTTTACTCACACACACACACACACACACACACACAAAACCTCACCCCCAAAATCAAAGGGACACAGGAAAACTTTTGGCGATGATGGATGTTTATTAATTTGATTGTGGTGATGCTATCACAATTGTATGCATGCATTAAACTCATCAAATTATATGCATCAAATATGTGGTTTTAAAAATATCAGTTATAACCATTAATATACCTGTAAAAACACTTAAAAACCTATTGCTTCTGTACACTACTATTGAAAATTGAAATTAAAATAAATACTATTTACAGAAGCATCAAGCAGAGATAAATTTGAAAAGGTATGCAACACTGAGAACTACAAAGCACTGAGAAGACCAATGTAAGTAGAAGAACATGTGTTAGTTTCTCAGTCATGTCCAACTCTTTGCAACCCCGTGGACTGTAGCCCACTAGACTCCTCTGTCCATAGAATTTTGCAGGCAAGAGCACTAGAGTGGGTTTCCATTTCCTTCTTCAAGGAACCTTCCCAACACAGTGATAAAACCCAGGTCTACTGCATTGCTGACAGATTTATACCATATGAGCCACCAAGGAAGCCATAGGTAGAGAATATATCACATTAATTTTTATTGGAAAATTGTTATAAAATATTAATTCTTCCTAAATTTTTCTAAAGTTTTCCGCAATCATATTTAAGATTTCAGCATTCTTCATTATAGAAATTGACAAGCAGATTCTAAAACTTAAAAAGAAATATAAATATAATGCAATAGCTAAAATGATTTTGAAAAAGAATACCAAACTCACTGTTCACACTGTCTGCTTTCAACACCTAAGAAAAATCTGTTTTAGTCATGACAGCTTTGTATTGACATGAAAATGGACATATAGACCCCACATATATAAGCAATTGTTTTTTGACACAGGTACCAAGGCAACTGAATGGAAAAAAAAGATGAACTTATAAGAAATGATTCTGGATAGCCATAGGAAAACAAATAAAAGGCCAACCCTTACTTCACACTATATTAAAAATTTAACTCAAAATGAATAATAGATCTAAATGTGAGAGATGAACCTTTTAGAAGAAAGAGGATAAACTTTTAGTGACCCTGGATTTGACAAAGATCTCTTCAACAAGATACACAAAGTACAAAACACAAATGAAAAATTGCCAAATTGGATTTCATCAAAATTTTAAAAACTACTCTTCAATAAATACTGTTACAAAAAAGAAAAGACAAACTACTGACTGGAACAAAATATTTCCAAACATTTATCTGACAAAGGACTTCTTTCTAAAATATAAAAAGAATTCTTACAACTCGGTAAAAAATAATATGAATAACCCAATTAATAATGGATAAAAGTTTTGAACAGAGACTTTAGTAAAGAATATGTATTGATGCAAATAAACACACAAAAAGATGCTTCAGATCATTAGTCATTAGAGAAATGCAAATTAAACCATAATGAGACACCACTGTATCCCTAGGAGTATCATCAAAATCAAGCGTTTGGGCCATACAAAGTATTGATAAGTGCTCAGAGCAACTTTAACTTTTATACCCTGCTGGAAGGATGTAAATTATTATAATTACTTTGGAAAAATGGTTCACAGTATTTTAACCTTTTAAACATGTGATTTTTGTACTACCTAATCATCCCCTGCCAGTTATATACTGAAGAGATATAAAAGGCATGTCCGCATAAACACTAGTGAAGTGAAAGTAAGTCACTCAGTCGTGCCCTACTCTTTGCGACCCCATGGATAGTAGCCTGCACCAAGCTCCTCTATCCACGGGATTTTCAAGGCAAGAAGTACTAGAGTGTGTCGCCATTTCCTTCTCCAGGGAATCTTCCCAACCTAGGGATCAAATCCAGGTCTCTCACATTGGAGACAGACACTTTACCATCTGAGCCACCAGGGAAGTTGTGTGCTTTATTTTCGGTAATCCCAGATGGTAAGCAACTCAAACATCAATTATCAACTAACAGATGAATGGGTATGCAAGTTGTGGTATATCCATATAATGAAATACTACTCAATAATTTAAAATAATACTGATTCAAGCAACAACATCAATGAATCTCAAGATAAGTATGCTATTTACAACAAGCCAGAGGAGAAAAGGGCTTCCCAGGTAGCATGGTGGTAAAGAATCTGTCTGCTAAGACAGGAAACACAAAAGACACAAGTTTGATCCCTGTGTAGGAAAGATCCTCTGGAGTAGAAAATGGCAACCCACTCCAGTACTCTGGCCTGGAAAACCCCATGGACAGAGAAACCTGGCAGTCTACGGGGTTGCAAAAACAGTTGAACATGACTAAGTAACTGAGCAAAAACACACATAGAGGAAATATATATATATATGTATACACACACACACACACAAACATTTAAAATTCTGGGATATACAAATTAATCTGTAGTGACAGAAAGGAGATGAGTGGCTGCCTGGGCATGAGAAGGGAGATTATTTAAACTTTTGGGGGTGATTGTATGTTCATTACCTTGATTTGCCGTGATGGTTTCATAGATATGTTGATAAAGTAAACCTTTTCAAATTGAATACGTATCTAATCTATTATACTTCCATTATATCTTAATACAGCTGTAAACTATGAATGAGTTCCTACATGAGGATTTTAATATGATTTTTCATTTTTTATATCAAAATATCAAACATTTTAAAATTTAAATTGATTCTAATCAAGTGAAAGGTATAAAGAATTCCACAAAATTCAGGTGATATTAACTATTTAATTTGTTGTCTTCAGTTCAGTTCAGTTCAGTAGCTCAGTCATGTCTGATTTTTGCAACCCCATGAACCACAGCATGCCAGGCCTCCCTGTCCATCACCAACTCCCGCAGTTTACCCAAACTCATGTCCATTAAGTTGGTGATGCCATCCAACCATCTCTTCCTCTGTCTACCCCTTCTCCTCCTGCCCTCAATCTTTCCCAGCATCAGAGTCTTTTCAAATGAATCATCTCTCTGCATCAGGTGGCCAAAGTATTGGAGCTTCAGCTTCAACATCAGTCCTTCTAATGAACACCCAGGACTGATCTCCTTTAGGACGGACTGGTTGGATCTCTTGCAGTCCAAGGGACTCTCAAGAGACTTCTCCAACACCACAGTTCAAAAGCATCAATTCTTTGGTGCTCAGCTTTCTTCACAGTCCAACTCTCACATCCATACATGACCACTGGAAAAATCAAAGCCTTGACTAGACAGACCTTTGTTGACAAGGTAATGTCTCTGCTTTTTAATATACTGTCTAGATTGGTTATAACTTTCCTTCCAAGGAGTAAGTGTCTTTTAATTTCATGGCTGCAATCACCATCTGCAGTGATTTTGGAGCCCCCAAAATAAAGTCAGCCACTGTTGCCACTGTTTCCCCATCTATTTGCCAGGAGTGATGGGACTGGATGCCATGATCTTCGTTTTCTGAATGTTGAGCTTTAAGACAACTTTTCACTCTCCTCTTTTACTTTCATCAAGAGGCTCTTTAGTTCTTCTTCACTTTCTGCCATGAGGGTGGTATCATCTGCATATCTGAGGTTATTGATATTTCTCCCAGCAATCTTGATTCCAGCTTGTGCTTCTTCCAGACCAGTGTTTTTCATGATGTAGTCTGCATGTAAGTTAAACAATCAAAGTGACAATATACAGCCTTGACGTACTCCTTTTTCTATTTAGAACCAGTCTGTTGTTCCATGTCCAGTTTTAACTATTCCTTTCTGACCCACATACAGGTTTTTCAAGAGGCAAGTTAGGTGGTCTGATTCCCGTCTCTTTTAGAATTTTCCACAGTTTATTGCGATCCACACAAATGCTTTGGCATAGTCGATAAAGCAGAAATAGATGTTTTTCTGGAACTCTCTTGCTTTTTTGATGATCCAGCAGATGTTGGCAATCTGATTTCTGGCTCCTCTCCCTTTTCTAAAACCAGCTTGAACATCTGGAAGTTCACAGCTCACGTATTGCTGAAGCCTGGCTTGGAGAATTTTGAGCATTTCTTTATTAGAATGTGAGATGAGTCCAGTTATGTGGTAGTTTGAGCATTCTTTGACATTGCCTTTCTTTGGGATTGGAATGAAAACTGACCTTTTCAAGTCTTGTGCCCCCTGCTGAGTTTCCCAAATTTGCTGGCATATTGAGTGCAGCACTGTCACAACATCATCTTTTAGGATTTGAAACAGCTCACCATCGCCTCCACTAGCTTTGTTCGTAGTGATGCTTTCTAAGGCCCACTTGACTTCACATTCCAGGATGTCTGGCTCTACGTGAGTGATCAGAACATCATGATTATCTGGGTTGTGAATATCTTTTCTGTACATTTCTTCTGTGTATTTTTGCCATCTCTTAATATCTTCTGCTTCTCTTAGGTCCATACCATTTCTGTCCTTTATTGAGCCTATTTTTGCATGAAATGTTCCCTTGGTATCACTAAGTTTCAGAAGAGAACTCTAGTTTTTCCCATTCTGTTGTTTCCCTCTGTTTCTTTGCCTTGATCATGGAGGAAGGCTTTCTTATCTCTCCTTGGTATTCTTCGGCAATCTGCATTCAGATGGGTATATCTTTCCTTTTCTCCTTTGCTTTTCACTTCCCTTCCTTTCACAGCTATTTGTAAGGCCTTCTCAGACAGCCATTTTTCTTTTTTTCATTTCTTTTCCTTGGAGATAGTCTTGATCCCAGTCTCCTCTACAGTGTCATGAACCTCTGTGCATAGTTCATCAGGCACTCTGTCTATCAGATTTAGTCCCTTAAATCTATTTTTCACTTCTACTCTATAATCATAAGGATATGATTTAGGTCATACCTGAATGGTCTAGGGGTTTCCCCGCAATCTTCAATTCAAGTCTGAATTTGGCAATAAGAAATTCATGATCTGAGCCACACTCAGCTCCTGGTTTTTTTTTTTTTTTTTTTTTTTTCTGACTGTATAGAGCTTCTCTATCTTTGGGTGCAAAGAATATAATCAATTTGATTTTGGTGTTGGCCATCTAGTGATGTCCAGGTGTAGAGTCTTCTCTTGTGTTGTTGGAAGAGGGTATTTGCTATGACCCAGTGCATTCTCTTGGCAAAACTCTATTAGCCTTTGCCTTGTTTCATTTTGTACTCCAAGGCCAAATTTGCATGTTACTCCAGGTGTTTCTTGACTTCCTACTTTTGCATACCAGTCCTCTATAATGAAAAGGACATCTTTTTGTGTGTGTTGGTTATAAAAGGTCTTGTAGGTGAAAGGGCGAGCTGTCCGAACATGGCCGGAAAGGGGGGTCCGGCCTTGAAGCCCCCGATCCAGCAGCAGCACCAGGTCCCCCACGAACGTGCGGCACGTGACAGGCGAGTCCTGAAGCCCCGATCCAATCAGGGACAACACGGAAACCATAGACACCAATAACCGCTGTAGTCTGTAAATGTTACCTAAATGGGAAAAAGACCTTGGAAAAAGACCAGTCCTCCAGATAAAACTTTCCCGCACCCCTGCCCGCCTCGCAGACTCCCTTTGTTCCCCTGCTCGCTTGCCCCTGGGGATTCTGCCCGGGAGCGACCGCCCGCCCAAATAAAGGCCTTCTTACTAATGGGTCCTAGAGGTGGCTTTTTTCTTCCCGTGGCGTTTTCTTACAGTAGGTCTTCATAGAACTGTTCAGTTTCAGCTTTTTCAGCATTACTGGTCAGGGCATAGACTTGGATTACTGTGATATTGTTGTTGTTTTATCCATCCATAAATTGTGTGTTATAATTAATAATTATTTCCATACTGTCATAAGACCCTGGAATTAGAATATTTCAATAAATGTAGATTATTTGATGAATAAATATTTTAGTTTATCAAAAAATTCTCTTAAATGGGTAACTAGATTATTGCTTTTTCCTAAAGAATATGGGAAGAACCCTGCCACCTTTCTCTCAAGAGATAGCAGCTAGTTTTAATTCACCTGAAGGAGGTCCTTCAGCTTTAGGTAATCTCAAAGCTCTGGGGACAAAAAGAAGAATTTTCTAAAGGAAACTAATTCTTATAGTTGAAGATATTCTAATTCAGTTTTATTGTCTCAGAGATAAGCTAATTTTGTACATAATCTGCACCTTTGTTATGATATCTTTCTTTATGAACAACAAAATTGTTTCCCTCTATTTTAAGGCATTTTAGTGCTAATTATGCATTTTCTGAGCTGCCTGTCTCCCTCCCTCCCTAGCTCCTTCCCTCTCTTCCTTTTTTCCTTCCTTTCTATTCTCTATTCTTCTTTCTTTCCTATTTTTCCCACTCACTCCTCTCCCTTCTCTTCCCTTTCCTTCCATTTCTTTCCTGTCTTTTCCTTAATATATTTCTTGTTTTCAATGTCTGAGAAAGAGGGTGCCGGACTGGGATTGCAATATTGCCTGTTTTGTGCTTGTGAGAAGGAAATGCTCAGTTGCGCTACACTGATGCCAGTAGATCACACAATTACAAATGCTGCAGCTATGCACTGTTGATACACTGTTTCTGATGAGCGTTAAAGTCCTTTTACTTTGAAGCAGCTTTAAGGCAAAAAGACTCACAAGCAAAATAAACATTACTAGGCTAGCACAGAGCACAGTTCTACATATTGAGTGATTATACTGAAAATCCAAGTCACAATGTGACAGTTATAAAGCCTCTTATACATCTCTGGAAATTTCTTAATTCACTTCCTAAGAAGAACTTGAAATACTGGAATCTTCAGTTAAAAACTTGATAATCTCCAGTCCAGTCTCTTCATTATCTCTGAATGGGTCACATCTGCAGAGGACTTTGATTATTGGGATCTGGATTTTAAAGGAGTTCTGATGTCATTAACTGACCTTTCTCAACTCACTAAATAAATTCTGCTCACATACTGTTCACAGTTCTCATTTTGCTGTGCAAATGGCATGGTCATCTGCTTTAAACTTTGAAAAACATCAGAAAGAACATTGGTCCTACGTGGCTGGCTGAATTTGGTCAGGGTCCACCTGGCATAATTTGCAAATGGATCGGTTTCCACATATTGGCTATAATACTTTTGAAAGCCAACCTGTATTTGATTTTACAGTCTGCAGATGGGAAATCCAATTATTGCCACCTGTTCTTATCTACAGCACAATTCTTAATGAAATATTTCTCTGACAACTTGAGACTTTGTCTCTTTTTAGCTTTTATTTAATGGTTGCATGCTTGACTATACCAATGTTTTTATATCAAGAGAAATATTTCATTAATAACATGTCAGTAAGTATTCTTTCTTTATGTTATTAATCAATCAGATACAATTCAAATAATAGCAACTGCATGTCCTTAACTTATTTAAAACTTATATGAGAAACTATCTTATAATTATGGAATTATTTTTGTTAATATGAGCTGTATTTTTAAAAATTTTGCTAGAGCTACTGATAATTTATTCAGGATTTCGATTAAGTAAATATTGTGATGACATCTGCATAGTGTAAGTACAATATCTAGCAAAATTGTCAATAAGGCTGCTGTCAATAATTCATTTAACATTTTTTCTTACGTACACCAGAACATGTTTCAGACTATTTTTTAAAATATGGAGTACCATATTTAAAACTAGTATTCAAAGGTTCCCAGTACATAAATAAGTGAAAGAGGTTCTTTTGCCCAGGGTCTTCTCCACTCACCCTACCCATTCCATGTCTTACCTCCATGGCCACTGAGTTACCCCCCATGATTGATATTTCTAATATCCAGTGAAATCTTAGTTTAACATATAGCGCAAGATCAGGGTGAGAAATGGTGATGATTCCACCATGATGTGTAGCAATATTTTACAGTATGATATCCTCAAATTCCAGCATTTTCTTGAGTATCCAGGATGTTTTGAGGCACATGGAACCCTGGCAAAGTACCTTAGGGATTAAACTATGTACAGGAGCCTAGGATGGTGGGAGAGATAGCCCCTCTGGCAACACAAAACAGCAGCATTTGTTAGGAAAGCAGACAGTAAGGGGCTGAAGTCATGGGAAACCCCTTCTTCCAGCCACTCAATCTAAGGTAACTCTGCTGCTGCTAAATCACTTCAGTCGTGTCTGACTCTGTGCAGCCAGCCCCACAGATGGCAGCCCTCCAGGCTCCCCCGTCCCTGGGATTCTCCAGGCAAGAATACTGGAGTGAGTTGCCATTTCCTAGGTAACTCTCTATAGAGTTAAAATATTTAAACAGATAATACTCAAATTTTTGCTCATCTGGCATGTGAGGAATCAAGCTGCTTTCAAATTAATCTGATGAGATAAAAAGATGTGATCACACGTGCAGTAAACTTTATGAAGCAACTCATGCTTAATTGTGCCATTAAACTTTTCTAAGAGACTTGTAGCAGCAAATAAACTGAGGCTTGCTATAGAATGCCCTATGGATGAGGAAAAACTTTTCCATAGTAATAGAAAAGTACTTCAGTTTGTGAGGCCACAGATTCATAATTTTTAATTGTGCATTCATTAAATAATTTTCCACTGAAGTAGTGAAATAATCTGGTAACAAAGTAAACAACTATAACTCTTCCACTTTTCATCTCCTATATTTATTTTCTTGAATTTACTTTCCTATTTGTGGCCCAGATCATTTCTTTATTCCATGTTTTGCTTTCAGATTGTGATTTTTAGGTAAACAACAAACACTTGGGGAAAAAAAGCAGTTGCCATTTTGATGTAATTTGAATATTTAAAATTTCTTGGTAAGTTGCTTTTGGAACTCTTTTGAATGCATAAGAATTCCTTTCCTTCTATCAATAGATTACCTAAAGTGAAGTGAAGTGAAGTGAAAGTCGCTCAGTTATGTCCAACTTTTGTAATACTGGAGTGGGTAGTCTTTCCCTTCTCCAGGGGGTCTTCCCCAACCCAGGGATCTAAACCAGGTCTCCTGCACTGCAGGCAGATTCTTTACCAGCTGAGACACAGTGCTTGCTTCTTTCTTTTATCTGCTGCTGGAAGGAGTAGATAAACTCTGAGAACACCAAGACTAGCTTCTATTCCCCATCAACATGCTCCCATGTCTCACTGTTGCCTGTGTTAATTGTTGCTGTGTTAAATGTTGCTGTGTTAATTGTTCCAGATAGGCCTAGGAGGATCTTGATGTTGGCCTAGATACTCTTCAAGCAGTGCTTTAGATTATTTGGCCCTCAACACATAATCTACGTCACCACATTGTGAATACTAAGGCAGCAGAAAACTCTACTTTTTAGGGAACTATAATAAACACTGTATAGTAGATCACCTCTAGTTCTAGTCAATTAAGTTTCCTGAAGTCTTTCTGAATTGTGTTTTTTGTTGTGAATCACATATTACACTGTCACAAAGTTATTCAAATCTCTGAATAAGCACTGAACAAAATGGCAGAGTTCCTTGCTACGAATCGCAAAAACGATTTCTTGCTCAGGGATATCACTTCTTGTGAGGTAAGACATGATGTTAAATAATATTGAAACTATGAGGTGATTAATGATGGGGAAGATTTGCTATCTGATGCTTTCATGTAGAATTTTTTTGTTTATTTTAAGGATTATACAGTCAATATTTGTTCTAGATTTGAATATTTTAATGTGAAAGTGGGACTTCCCTGGTGGGTCAGTGGTAAACAATCCACCTGTTAATGCAGGAGACATGAGTTCGATCCCTGGGTTGGGTAGATCTCCTGGAGGAGGAAAGGGCAACACACTCCGATATTCTTGCCTTGGAAATCCCATGGATAGAGGAGCCTGGTGGACTACAGTCCATGGGGTTGCAAAAGAGTAGGACATGACTTAGCAACTAAACAACAACAATAATAAAAATATGAAAGTGTAAAAGATTATTATATGATGAGTATAATACTAAGGAAAGGTAGATCATCAAAAGTAGATCACAGCAGTACTTAAAATATGAACTACCATTTCTAGAACAATCTAAACAAAATGCAAAGGATGTACTTACTAAGAATATGTTGCAATATATTACCACAGAAAGATATGTCATAATAGAAAATGACCACAGAATTTTCCATTCATGCATTTAATCAGTAAATACTCACAATGTATGATGGTGGCAATATTAAAAATTGACATAGTTTTGACAAGACCATAGCAGTGAATTTTGAAGGGAGAAACTCAGAGACTAACATGGCAGATGATTGTATTTTTCTTTAAAGACAAATTGTTCTTTCATGCGTATAGGAAAGCAGCTGATTGCTTACCTCACCATATTCTTGGATGTGAGCTATATTTTAATATAAATTTAAATTGCTCATATTTGTGAATTCAAGCTCCTTTAACAATTTGGAAATTAGACTATAATAGTAGAAAACAAAATAAAGTAATTCCAGTGACAATAGCAAAACTTTGACTTTCATCTTGAAGGGATGCTGTAGTGTTAGTCAATGTTGGAGGTGGATTTAGAGTATTAGATTAATGGGGTTGATTGGGTCTGGTATGCTGGTGAGTGCTATCAGTAGGCAGATAACCTATAATTTTGCTAAATTTGAAGCCCTATCACATTTTCTTCTTTATATTCTGTAAAGTGGGTACTACTTTTTCAATTTCAACTAAAAGCAAAAAGGCCTTTTTATAGAAATATAAAATTTAAAAATTGCAAAGGGCCTTGGAAACTATCTAATAAATCTATTAAAATAAAGTTGCACTGGATGTTGTTAAACAGGCAGAGATGACTTTATTCAGTGTCTGTTATAATAGGGGAGAGGGACGAGAATGTAGTCTAAATTCAAAGAGTGGGAGAATTTTAATGTTTGCTAATTGGTATTACCCAAAGGAAAAGTCAACATTCATAGCTTTGTGACAGGAAGTAGTTTCACCTCTTGAGCAAGTCACCCATGGAATTAGGATCCTGCCTTCCCATGCTATACTAAGCTATGCTAAGTCACTTCAGTCGTGTCCGACTCTGTGTGACCCCATAGATGGCAGCCCACCAGGCTCCCCTGTCCCTGGAATTCTCCACTGGGAAATAGAGACACTGTCTTTTGATGACTCTGTTTCAAAGAGATGGCTGCCAGGTCCTTGAGAAAGACATTTCTGGACTGTAAACTGGCAAGTGGGTTTTTAAAGATTTATTTGTCAGTGGACTGAGAAAGAATATACAGCAGCACGTTTCCTATAATAATTGTTCTAAGAATAGGGAAGAGGGGACTTCTGTGGTCAGGTCATCTGGCCATGTAAAGTCAGGGGTGGGAGGCAGATCAAGGAGTTTAGAAGCAAGAGGAAGCCTGCCTAAAGTTTAGTAGCTGAGAGGAATTTGAGACTGTCTTGGTCAACTTCCTTAACTTTAAAGGTAAAGCTAATGAAAACCATACTGAGATGGTTCTTCGGAGGTCTTTGGAGAGTGGCTTGGTGATGTTATAGGGCAATTGGTATAAAAATTGAATCTAAATCCAAATCTCAGTTGATTTTAAAAATCAGTACTACAAAGTTCATGAAAAGGAAAATCATCAAATTGCTTGCTGGAGTTATTGGAATTATGAAATCACAATGGAAAATTACATTGAATATTCTCCTTGAACTTTAGCAAGATCACATGTAAACAATTCTAGAGACAAGTCTAGAAACAATTCCGTCATACTTTAAAAGTCATGCAAGATATGAAATTTCAAAGCTTTCTTTACAATATATTTCTCAATTCCAATCACTATTCCAAAAATTTAACCTTGTTTCATGCTGAAGATGGAACCCTTTCTTTATCACTTCTACCAAAAATGGGAAATAGTTACTCAAAAATCTATAGATGGAAATTTTAGGCTTGAAATAAACTATTTTATTCCCAGGTAACTGAATAGGTAGAATAAGTGACTTCTCTAAATTTGTACATCGAATTCTGCACACAGAGAGGGTTGACTGCAAGTATGCTACTTTATTAACATAACTATTTTGAAATTCTCTCTCGGAGCCTTTCCCATGAATGAGTTGAGTCAGGTAATATTAAGCAGATGAGAAGCAAAGTAAAAGTGTACAACTCTGAGCTTATCCTAGCCTATGGTTCCTGTAATGGTCAATTATAGGAACTAAAAAAAACAAAAACAAAAACAAAAAAAAACCATTATTATATACAACAAAACCGTCTAGCATATATATTATATTTCACCTCCCTTAGTTAATGTAACACTTTAATCATCAGAAAAGCTTATCTGAAGCTGTCACAAGGTTACTCTAGTAGGTATTTAAGTAGCACATGGCTCTTTTTCAGCATTTGATTGTAGCTGGAAAAAATATATACTATATATATATATATATATTTCTTGAGAACTTGCTTCTAATAATGGTATAGTTTTAAAATCATACTTTTAGAAATGCTTTTGAAAGTGATTGATGTGGCCCACGCTAGTAAAGTAATGCTCAAAATTCTTCAAGCCAGGCTTCAGCAATACATGAACCATGAATTTCCAGATGTTCAAGCTGGTTTTACAAAAGGCAGAGGAACCAGAGATCAAATTGCCAACCTCTGCTGGATCATCGAAAAAGCAAGAGAGTTCCAGAAAAACATCTATTTCTGCTTTATTGACTATGCCAAAGCCTTTGACTGTGTGGATCACAATAAACTATGGAAAATTCTGAAAGAGATGGGAATACCAGACCATCTAACCTGCCTCTTGAAAAATCTGTATGCCGGTCAGGAAGCAACAGTCAGAACTGGACATGAAACAACAGATGGGTTCCAAATAGGAAAAGGAGCACATCAAGGCTGTATATTGTCACCCTGCTTATTTAAGTTATATGCAGAGAAATGTTGGGCTGGAAGAAGCACAGGCTGGAATCAAGATTGCCAGGAGAAATATCAATAACCTCAGATATGCAGATGACACCACTCTTATGGCAGAAAATGAGGAAGAACTAGAAAGCCTCTTGATGAAAGTGAAAGAGGAGAGTGAAAAAGTTGGCTTAAAGCTCAACATTCAGAAAACAAAGATCATGGCATCCGGTCCCATCACTTCATGGGAAATAGATGGGGAAACAGTGGAAACAGTGTCAGACTTTATTTTTGGGGGCTCCAAAATCACTGAAGATGGTGATTGCAGCCATGAAATCAAAAGATGCTTACTCCTTGGAAGGAAAGTTATGACCAACCTAGATAACATATTCAAAAGCAGAGACATTACTTTGCAAACAAATGTCCATCTAGTCAAGGCTATGGTTTTTCCTGTGGTCATGTATGGATGTGAGAGTTGGACTGTGAAGAAGGTTGAGCACCGAAGAATTGATGCTTTTGAACTGTGGTGTTGGAGTAGATTCTTGAGCGTCCCTTGGACTGCAAGGAGATCCAGCCAGTCCATTCTAAAGAAGATCAGTCCTGGGATTTCTTTGGAAGGAATGATGCTAAAGCTGAAACCCCAGTACTTTGGCCACCTCACGCGAAGTGGAAAAGACTCTGGAACCGGGAGTTGGTGATGGACAGGGGGCCCTGGCGTGCTGCAGGTCATGGTGTCGCAAAGAGTCGGACACGACTGAGCAACTGAACTGAACTAAATTGAACTGATGTGGCAATGGCATTGGTCCATATACATTATGGATTCTATATAGTGAAGAAAGGTCCTATGACATGGTAGAAACAGTTTTTGAACATGATCAATTTTGTGATAAAATGAGCAAATAATATTTATAAACAGCATAAAATGTTCATATATGACTTTTTATTATGAGTAAAACTGTATGACATTTTAATATTCTTTTTTTCCTTCTGGTTTTATTCAGATATAGTTGACATATAGCATTGTTTTAAGTTCAAGGTGTTTTATGTAAAGATTGAGTTACATCATAAATAATTTCACAATGAGTTTAGGAGATACTCATCATCTCATATAGATGGAAAGTAAGAGAAAAAAATTGTGATGAGAACTCTTAGGATTTACTTTCTTACTAACTTTCATTTGTAACATATTAGCGTTAATTATATTTATCTTGTTGTATATTACATCCCAAGTACTTATTTATCTTATAGCTGAAACTTCCTACCTTTTCACTACCTTCAACCAATTCCTTGTCTTCCCAGCCCAATTCTGGTAAACAAAAAATCTGATCTGGTTTTCTATGAGTTTTTCTGTTTGTTTGAAATATAATTGACCTATAACACTAATTTTGCTCCGGATACACTAATAGTGCATATTTCTATACATACAAAATGCTCATTGTAATGTCTAATATATCTGCAATTTTTATGTCCTCAGTAAAGTACAAAAAAAGTGGTTTAGGTGGGCATGCAAATCCATGTAGCAGCTATTGTTTCTGTTGTATTTCTATTTAAGGGCAATTTGAACAACTGGAAAATTCCTTGGTTAGTTCTCTAAAATTCCTTCTTGAAGTATTTTTGGTCAACCGTCAGGAATTATTGTTTAAACCTGGTCATTTGTTTGAGAAGTATTGGGTAAACTCTCAAAAATCACAGTAAGCTTCTTTACATTACTACTTTGTATCCAGGAAATTAAATGGAGAGCAATTACGTATACAACGAGAAACCTTAGAAGTTTATAAGTTGCTCACAACTAAAGCCAAAGTATCATTGTAGCAGTAGAAGCTTGAAAGAGTGTTAAAAACATTCCAAGGAGTTTTGGTGATTGCAGCCATGAAATTAAAAGACAGTTCCTCCTTGGAAGAAAAGTTATGACCAACCTGGATAGTATATTCAAAAGCAGAGACATTACTTTGCCAACTAAGGTCCGTCTAGTCAAGGCTATGGTTTTTCCAGTGGTCATGTATGGATGTGAGAGTTGGATTGTGAAGAAGGCTGAGCACCGAAGAATTGATGCTTTTGAACTGTGGTGTTGGAGAAGACTCTTGAGAGTCCCTTGGACTGCAAGGAGATCCAACTAGTCCATTCTGAAGGAGATCAACCCTGGGATTTCTTTAGAGGGAATGATGCTGAAGCTGAAGCCAGTACTTTGGCTACCTCATGTGAAGAGTTGACTCATTGGAAAAGACTCTGATGCTAGGAGGGATTGGGGGCAGGAGGAGAAGGGGACGACAGAGTATGAGATGGCTGGATGGCATCACGGACTCGATGGACGTGAGTCTGAGTGAACTCCGGGAGTTGGTGATGGACAGGGAGGCCTGGCATGCTGCGATTCATGGGGTCACAAAGAGTCAGTCACGACTGAGTGACTGAACTGAACTGAACTGAAGGAGTTTTGAGAAATTCTCTGTATTATATGGAACAGGCTTGATTATCCTGCAAAGGAAAAAAAAATATATAATCCATACCCTTGTACCTTTGTAAAACAAAGATTTACATCTCACGCCTGTAAAGTCTAATAAAGTTTAGCCAGCTCTTCTCTACCTTACAGTCAGGCCATCTGGAACACATGACCTCCAAAATCAATACAGCTGGATAAGAGGAGTTGTAAGATTGTGTAGGAGGTTTTGAACCATTAGGTCTGGAAGTGGCTTACTTTTCATCTGCCATCATCCTGTTGGCCAAAACTGTCTTTGGTTCAATCTTCCAGCAAGAGAAGTGGGGAAATGTGGTTTTTCTGTGTGCCTAGGAAGAGATTACAATGTGATAAACCCCTGTAACTGAATCATCCATAATTTTCCACAATAACATTTCCCCCTAACTTCACTTCCCAAATTGTGTCACTAATCAATGCGTTTATATATGTTTAGTACCTTGACTTGAAATACAATGATTTCAGTAGTTTCAATGTATGTATGTATTCTGTCTACTTGTAAAACATAATTTATTGAATTTTCCAAGCACTACCACCAAACCATTAAATCAGTCTCTTTCTTTGAATGTCAGAATCTTCAATAGGCTGTTGCAAACACTCAGTTGCATTCAATTTTTGGTTGAACTCAAAAAGTGAAAGCGAAAGCGAAAGCTTAGTCACTCAGTCATGTCCAGACTCTTTGTGATCTTATGGCCTGTAGCCCGCCAGGCTCCTCTGTCCATGGAATTCTCCAGGCTAGAATACTGGAGTGGGATGCCATTCCCTTCTCCAAGGGATCTTCCCAACCCAGAAACTGAGCCTGGGTCTCCTGCATTGCAGGCATTGAACTCAAGGATGAATACTGTAAGACTCACTATCTTGAGTTATTATTTAAAGATAAGTTAATGTCTACAAACCAGATATGCAGCTAGCAAGAATGACATGGGGCTTCCCAGGTGGCACTAGTGGTAAAGAATCTGCCTGTCATTGCAGGAGACGTAAGCGACTCTGGTTTGTATGATATACTTTTTGATGGTACAATAACTCTTAACAGATGTATCCCAGTATGCTATGAGTAAGGTTCCATTTTCCTTATAAAAATTATTTCTAGTTATAGGTTCTAGTGACTAACTTCCAAATACACAATTTCAGAACATGTGAAATATAATCCTATCAAAAGTATATTGATTGCCCTCTGGAATAAAAGGGGCTTCCTGGAGGCTCAAAGTAAAGAGTCTCCCTACAATGTGGGAGACCTGGGTTTGATCCTTGGGTCAGGAAGATCCTCTGGAGAAGGAAATGGCAACCCACTCCAGGACTTGTGCCTGGAAAATCCCATGGACAGACGAAGGAGCCTCAAGGGCTACAGTCTATGGGGTCGCAGTCTGGAATGAAAATGTGATTCACATACAAAAACCCTTCACTAGGTGGCGCTAGTGGTAAAGAACACGCCTGCCAATACAAGAGACATAGAGAAGCGGTTCCATCCCATAGGACCGAAGAAGATCCCGTGAGTTGGGAAGATCCCCGGAGAAGGAAATGGCAACCCACTTCAGTATTCTTGCCTGGAGGATCCCATGGATAGAAGAGCCTGGAAAGCTACAGTCCATAAGATCTCAAAGAGTTCAGACACAACGGAAGCGACTTAGCACGCTTGCAGCTGCAGATTCCTCACTTAGATAACTTGTGTATAATTCATTCCTTTATTCATATCTAGCTCCAAGCCGGCAGGAGCAACCCAAGGAGGGGTGGCTGCACAGGCGCAGAAGGGCCTAGAGGAGCTATCCCACACTGAAGCTCAGGAACAGCGGCAGTGAGGAGATACCCCTCGCCCAAGGTAAGGAGCAGCGGCTGTGCTTTGCTGGAGCAGCCGTAAAGAGATACCCCATGCCCAAGGTAAGAGAAACCCAAGTAAGATGGTAGGTGTTGTAAGAGGGCATCAGAGGGCAGACACACTGAAATCATATTCACAGAAAACTGGTCAATCTAATCACACTAGGACCACAGCCTTGTCTAACTCAATGAAACCAAGACATGCCTGTGGGGCAACCCAAGATGGGTGGGTCATGGTGGAGAGGGCTGACAGAATGTGGCCCACTGGAGAAGGGAATGGCAAGCCACTTCAGTATTCTTGCCTTGAGAACCCATGAACAGTATGAAAAGGCAAAATGATAGGATACCAAAAGAGGAACTCCCCAGGTCAGTAGGTGCCCAATATGCTGCTGGAGATCAGTGGAGAAATAACTCCAGAAAGAATGAAGGGATGGAGCCAAAGCAGAAACATTACCCAGTTATGGCTGTGACTGGTGATAGAAGCAAGATCCGATGCTGTAAAGAGCAATATTGCACAGGAACCTGGAATGTCAGGTCCATGAATCAAGGCAAATTGGAAGTGGTCAAACAGATGGCAAGGGTGAATGCCGACATTCTAGGAATCAGAGAACTAAAATGGACTGGAATGGCTGAATTTAACTCAGATGACCATTATATCTACTACTGTGGGCAGGAATCCCTCAGAAGAAATGGAGTAGCCATCATGGTCAACAAAAGAGTCCAAAATGCAGTACTTGGATGCAGTCTCAAAAACGACAGAATGGTCTCTGTTCGTCTCCAAGGCAAACCATTCAATATCACAAGTCTAGTCATCAACCAGTAACGCTGAAGAAGCTGAAGCTGAATGGTTTTATGAAGACCTACAAGACCTTTTAGAACTAACAACCAAAAAGATGTCCTTTTCATTATAGGGGACTGGAATGGTAAGTAAGAAGTCAAGAAACATCTGGAGTAACAGGCAAATTTGGCCTTGGAATGCGAATGAAGCAGGGCAAAGACTAATAGAGTTTTGCCAAGAAAATGCACTGGTTATAGCAAACACCCTCTTCCAACAACATAAGAGAAGACTCTACACATGGACATCACCAGATGGTCAGCACCGAAATTAGACTGATTATGTTCTATGTAGCCAAAGATGGAGAAGCTCTATACAGTCAACAAAAACAAGACCAGGAGCTGACTGTGGCTCAGATCATGTACTCCTTATTACCAAATTCAGACTTAAATTGAAGAAAGTAGGGAAAACCGCTAGGCCATTCAGGTATGACCTAAATCAAATCCCTTATGATAATACAGTGGAAGTGAGAAATAGATTTAAGGGCTTAGATCTAATAGAGTGCCTAATGAACTATGGAATGAGGTTCATGACATTATACAGGAGACAGGGATCAAGGCCATCCCCATGGAAAAGAAATGCAAAAAAGCAAAATGGCTGTTTGGGAAGCCTTACAAATAGCTGTGAAAAAGAGAGGTGAAAAGCAAAGGAGAAAAGGAAAGATATAAGCATCTGAATGCAGAGTTTCAAAGAATAGCAAGAAGAGGTAAGAAAGCCTTCCTCAGTGATCAGTGCAAAGAAACAGAGGAAAAGAACAGAATGGGAAAGAGTAGAGATCTCTTCAAGAAAATTAGAGATACCAAGGGAACATTTCATGCAAAGATGGGCTTGATAAAGGACAGAAATTGTATGGAACTAACAGAAGCAGAAGATATTAAGAAGAGGTGGCAAGAATACATAGAAGAACTGTACAAAAAGATCTTCACGACCCAGATAATAGTGATGATGTGATCACTCATCTAGAGCCAGACATCTTGGAATGTGAAGTCAAGTGGGCCTTAGAAAGCATCACTATGAACAAAGCTAGTGGAGGTGATGGAATTCCAATAGAGCTGTTTCAAATCCTAAAAGATGATGCTGTGAAAGTGCTGCACTCAATATGACAGCAAATTTGGAAAGCTCAGCAGTGGTCACAAGACTGGAAAAAGTCAGTTTTCATTCCAATCCCAAAGAAAGGCAATGCCAAAGAATGCTCAAACTACCACACAATTGCACTCATCTCACATGCTAGTAAAGTAATGCTTAAAATTCTTCAAGCCAGGCTTCAGCAATACAGGAACTGTGAACTTCCTGATGTTCAATCTGGTTTTAGAAAAGGCAGAGGAACCAGAGATCAAATTGCCAACATCTGCTGGATCATGGAAAAAGCAAGAGAGTTCCAGAAAAACCATCTATTTCTACTTTATTGACTATGCCAAAGCCTTTGACTGTGTGGATCACAATAAACTTTGGAAAATTCTGAAAGAGATGGGAATACCAGACTACCTAACCTGCCTCTTGAGAAATCTGTATGCAGGTCAGGAAGCAACAGTTAGAACTGGACATGGAACAACAGACTGGCTCCAAATAGGAAAAGGAGTACATCAAGGCTGTATATTGTCACCCTGCTTATTTAACTTCTATGCAGAGTACATCATGAGAAACACTGGGCTGGAAGAAACACAAGCTGGAATCAAGATTGCCGGGAGAAATATCAGTCACCTCAGATGTGCAGATGACACCACCCTTATGGCAGAAAGTGAAGAGGAGCTAAAAAGCCTCTTGATGAAAGTGAAAGAGGAAAGCGAAAAAGTTGGCTTAAAGCTCAACATTCAGAAAACGAAGATCATGGCATCTGGTCCCATCACCTCATGGGAAATAGATGGGCAAACAGTGGAAACAGTGTCAGACTTTATTTTATTGAGCTCCAAAATCACTGCAGATGGTGACTGCATCCACGAAATCAAGACGCTTACTCCTTGGAAGACAAGTTATGACCAACCTAGATAGTATATTCAAAAGCAGAGACATTACTTTGCCGACTAAGGTCCGTCTAGTCAAGACTATGGTTTTTCCAGTGGTCATGTATGGATGTGAGAGTTGAACTGTGAAGAAGACTGAGTGCTGAAGAATTGATGCTTTTGAACTGTGGTGTTGGAGAAGATCCAACCAATCCATTCTGAAGGAGATCAGCCCTGGGGTTTCTTTGGAAGGAATGATGCTAAAGCTGAAACTCCAGTACTTTGGCCACCTCATGTGAAGAGTTGACTCATTGGAAAAGACTCTGATGCTGGGAGGGATTGAGGGCAGGGGACCACTGAGGATGAGATGGCTGGATAGCATCACGAACTCGATGGACGTGAGTCTGAGTGAACTCCGAGAGATGGTAATGAACAGGGAGGCCTGGCGTGCTTCAATTCATGGAGTTTCAAAGAGTCAGACATGACTGAGCGACTGAACTGAACTGAACTGAGCTCCAGGAATAACTCATTGTAAGGCCTGGATAGTTATTACAAGTCCAGGATGTCTTATTTGGTTCCACTATGGAGAGAGGTGATTCAGTCAGTCAGTTCAGTCATTTCAATCTCTCAGTCATGTCCAACTCTCTGCGACCCCCTGAATTGCAGCACACCAGGCCTCCCTGTCCATCACCAACTCCCGGAGTTTACTCATACTCACATCCTTCGAGTCGGTGATGCCATCCAGCCATCTTATCCTCGGTCGTCCCCTTCTCCTCCTGCCCCTAATCCCTCCGAGCATTAGAGTCTTTCACAATGAGTCAACTCTTCGCATG
The DNA here is from genome assembly GCA_917880005.1 of Nanger dama. NCBI lineage: Eukaryota > Metazoa > Chordata > Mammalia > Artiodactyla > Bovidae > Nanger > Nanger dama. The sequence continues at coordinate 10,868,525 of CAKJTW010000010.1, forward strand.
AGGTGGCCAAAGTACTGGAGTTTCAGCTTTAGCATCATTCCTTCCAAAGAACACTCAGGACTGATCTCCTTCAGAATGGACTGGTTGGATCTCCTTGCAGTCCAAGGGACTCTCAAGAGTCTTCTCCAACACCACAGTTCAAAAGCATCAGTTCCTCTGTGCTCAGCTTTCTACATAGTCCAACTCTCACTTCTATATGACTACTGGAAAAACCATAGGCTTGGCTAGATGGACCTTTGTTGGCAAAGGAATTCAGAAGTTTTACTATTTTGTAGGGAAGGTGAGTTAGGTCTTTCCCAGTTTTATATGTATACATTGTGTGAATCTGTTCTATCCACTATTTTGCCTATTTAAATGTCAAAGTCTGGGTGTTTGGGCATTCATTACTAAGCATAAGTAGTTTTATTCTGTGAATAAGCAAGCAAGGAGAAATCCTGTGTCGCTTTGGGAATAAGTTCCTAAGCAGTATACATCTATCACGTTGCAGACTATTTGATGAAATAGTGTAAGTTGCTTATTTCGTGTTATTTCCATTGTGTCACACAATACAGTACAAGTGCAGCCTGAGGTTCTGTTAAATTATCCTCTTAATTCAAACTGCATGAAATATACAATGACATCATAATAAAATCTCTTAATGGCATTCTTCTTTGGGATTTGGGTTCAGTAGGTGGACCTAAAATATATCACATGGATCTAATTATTAGTCTGAATAATGTCCGGTGTGAATGTTGTGGTTTCCTAGATCCCTCTTCCAGTGGCAGTGAGAATGTCTCCCCCTTCACTGTCTATTTCTTCATGCATGCCTGCTCTGACAGGCTTCATGGGTTTCACTGAGACACAGATGGTCTGTGCACAGTTCCCTCAAGCATAAAACAACATTTTGGTATTTGTTGTCAGGATCTTAACTTGCACACTGTTCTTTGATTATTTTCAAATTATGGATTTGCTGTAGGAAGTCAAATAAAAACTATTTGCATAAAAGAATCAAGAGCAAAAGTTGAATTACAAGGGGTAAGCATTTGAGTTGAAACTAAATCTTATGGAAAAGTCATTGACATTGTTTTAGTTTTTGGCTTGTCATTGATATTATTTTTCTATAACCTCTGATAATATTAAGCAGTGCTTAAGATGTTTCTATTTATTAAACTAATAAATAAATAAATACAAGGGCCTTTTCTTTTTCCAAATATACTAAAGTGCAAATATTTACCCTTTAATCTTAAAATTCATGTGCTTCATGGGATAACAACAAGTAATTAAAATTGATGTAAAATCATAATATTTAACTTGATACTTAATCTACTTATACAGTACTTTGTACACAGATTTGTTATGAGACTTATTTCTATCCAGATATTGTGATGGTGTCGAGGCAAGGTTTCTGTGTATTTGAAGAGATTTTTATTCAAAAGAAACTGTCCACAAAGCTTTGAAAGAAAGATATATAAACCTACTGGGTTTAAACAGATTGTTTAATTTAGATGTTCTACTTTGCTCTTGATTTCTAGCCTTTAACTTCTCACTCTCTCAGAGTACTTTGAAATGAAGTAATGTGCTAAACATTCAGAGAAATTAGAAATTTGGTTCCAGCAAGGAAATTATTTCAGGGGAAAAGCAAGTTGTGAAGAAAATGTTTTAGAAATGAGGAGAACAGCATGTAAGGGCAATGGGAAAAGTGAGCGTTTGCGCTATCATTACCACGTGAATTTTAATTCTGGCCGAATAGCCATCCTGTGAGTGCAAAGCCACACCCATTGAAGGAATTGGTTTCCTGAGTCACTGCCCTCTTAAGGCTGCTGAGTGGTAAAGAATCTGCCTGCCAATGCAGCAGTCATAGGTTTGACCCCTGAGTCGACTCCTGGGTTGGGAAGATCCCATGAAGGAGAAAATGGCAACCTGCTGCAGTATTCCTGCCTGGGAAATCCCATATCAGATACACGAAGAGCTGGACACTGCTGAATGACCAAGCATGCACGCATGCCTTTTCATGGTAACACGTGGGAATTATTGCAGTAAAACACATGACTCTCTAAGTCTTCACTGGGTTCTTCACATTACTGAGACTAGTGTCACTTTTTAACTTTCACAAGGGTGTGATGGAAGGAAAGATTTTCAGCTTGAGTGATTGTATGGGTTCCACAGATACTTTACAATGTAGTGGATTACCATTTCCTTCTCCAGGGGTCTTCCTGACCCAGGGATTGAACCCACGTCTCCCGCATTGTAGGCAGATGCTTTAACCTCTGAGCCACCAGGGAAGCCCTTACTACTTATGGGGATAGTCTATGTAAGTTTGGAGAATGGTCATTAGGTCAGCATATAAGAAGATATGGATAGTATAGTTCTCCATGTCTTTAGGATAAGTAGCAATTGGCTTCTACCAACTACTTTATGTTTTTCATGTGTCTTTGTTCATTTCTGACTATAATCAGTCAAGGTTGAACTGGATACTAATTGTCTAGTTCCATGCTGTCCAATACACTAGCCTCTAGCAACATGTAACTGCTTAAATTTTAGTTTTTTAAAAGAAATAAAAGAAACATTCAGTTCCTTGGTTGCACTAGCCATATTTTACATGCACAATAGCCACAGTGGTCATTGACTACAATATTGGACTCTTCAGAATGAACACCGCTGTCATCATAGAAAGTTCTGTTGGATATCGTTACTCTAGATGCTAAATACTGAAGGTAAAGTATCTTCTTTCACAGAGAAACATCTGATTAGTACCTATTTCATAGTTATATTTATTTTGGAACTACCTGAGCATAATCTTGGGCGATGCATTATTGTAAAATTCTTTGGGTGGCCTTGGTTTTAGCATTTTTAAAACATTCTAATAGTGCACTATTAGTTTAAATAGATCAGCTTTTTTGCCTAATATGCAATTTTTAAACTTTGTTTCAATATCATCATTTATTTTGAAATAGAACATTTGCCTTATTTGGAATGAAGATAATCCTGAGGGATAGCAAAATTATCTGTCCTCTAAAGTTAAATTCACAAGAAGGATAACTAAGAAAATTTTAAGCTAGTCACCTCTCCCCTGTCATTCCTCTTATCCAACAAATTCCCTGTATAACTAGGAAACACACAGGGATTTCATTGTATGGGGAATGGATTTAAAATAAAATTATTCATATCTTTTATTTCTCTCCATTTATTTTCAATAAAAATAAGATTTTTAAGTAGAAAACTCACTTAATGCGAAACATTTACTCATTTACTCAGATTAGCTACTATTTTATTTTTCTCATTCTTTCCACAGCCCTATAAAGTATACATTTAGAGTTGCTATTAAATATCCTTTCTTGGCTGTAATTACCTTACTTTTGCTGTTTAACAATATTATGCATGTATATAGAAACAATTTACTCAGATAAAATTTACAAGCCTAATATCATCAAGATGAAATTCAAGGATCCCATCAAATGAACCTGTCTTACCACTCTAACTATTTCTTCTGAATGCTCCCAAACAATTTTTTGTCCTAATGTAACTGTTTAAATTATCATTTTTCTGTGACTATACTCATCTCTCAACTGTGCAAAAACTAGGATTATTACCTGGAGCCATGTAAAGGCATTAAAGTCCTCACACTCTTTGCTTGTTCACTGTATCATTCTTTATTCTCTGATGTCTGTGGATGACAGCTTTAATTTGTCAGCATTCTTTGAAAATCAGTACACAAACTCAAAGTTTGAGAAGCCATGTCTGTTTCGTAGATGGATGGACAGAGTCTAACATTACATAGAGTGAAAAGGGATTAGCCTCAGTGGAAGGTGGGTTTGATATGGGCTATTGTTTGATGGTGAAACTAGAACAAAAAACATTTACCACCTTGATAACCTTCTTTACAGATCTCATATTTTGAACACTTATATTTCAATAATGTATTGGAAAATATAAACCCTTGATTTTATACTTTTCCTGCTGTCATTATTTTTGTAGGGCAAGATATTTTGAAAAACACACAAGAAAGAAAAGAGAATAATAAACCACTTTGAGTGTACATCCAGATCTATTAGAACCTAATAACGTTTTCACTGCTGGCTCCTTATTTGGTTAAAACAATTTTTGCTTTTTGTTTGTCCTTTTAAACTTCAAAAAAAAAAAAAAGAAATAGAACATTATAGATGTAGTTAAGCCCTCTATGAACATTTTCCAATATCTTTTCCTATCATCTTCAGAAATCTCCAGAAATAATATCTTTTCTCCAGAAAAGATAGGAAAAGATATATTTCTCCAGAAATAATCCCTAATTTCAATTTGGTATTTACTAAGTTAGGCCACTTTGGATAGGTGACACTAAGCAGAGGTTTTAAGGTTTTGTTGCTATTGGATATAAAAACTTTATTCCAGTACATTTTCTGAAGTCTCTTGTGTTAACAGCAGAATTTAATGTTTAATCATTCTTTTCTCAAAAGTTGACTGGTGTCATTATTTTGTTCCTGCCTTTAAATGATAGAGTAGTTAGAGTAATATAAGCTAGGTGCTCAGTTCAGTTCAGTTCAGTTGCTCAGTCGTGTCCGATTCTTTGTGACCCCATGAACTGCAGCACACCAGGCCTCCCTGTCCATCACCAACTCCCAGAGTTCACTCAGATTCATGTCCATCGAGTCAGTGATGCCATCCAGCCATCTCATCCTCTGTCATCCCCTTCTCCTCCTGCCCCCAATCCTTTCCAGCATCAGAGTCTTTTCCAGTGAGTCAACTCTTCTCATGAGGTGGCCACAGTACTGGAGCTTCAGCTTTAGCATCATTCCTTCCAAAGAAATCCCAGAGCTGATTTCCTTCTGAATGGACCGGTTGGCTCTCCGTGCAGTCCAAGGGACTCTCAAAAGTCTTCTCCAGCACCACAGTTCAAAAGCATCAATTCTTCGGTGCTCAGCCTTCTTCACAGTCCAACTCTCACATACATACATGACTACTGGAAAAACCATAGCCTTGACTAGACGGACCTTAATTGGCAAAGTAAGTCTGCTTTTGAATATGCTGTCTAGGTTGGTCATAAGCTAGTTGCTCAGTCATGTCCAACTCTTTGCAACTCTATCAACTGTAGCCTGCTTCTGTCCATGGAATTCCTCAGGCAAAGATACTGGAGTGGGTAGCCATTTCCTTCTCCAGGGGAATCTTCCAGATCCAGGAACTGAACACAGGATTCCTACATTGCAGGCAGATTCTTTACCATCTGAGCCACCAGGGAAGCCCCAATGATATAGTATCTAGATATAAAATTTTACACAAACAGGTTTTTATTTTGGAAATTTGAAGATATTACTTTATAGATTTTTGGCTTCTTACATGAAAAGGTTTCTGTCATACAGATTGCCAAGTTTTTAAAAACAATCTGTCTCTTCAGTCTGGCATTTTATATATATTAGCTCTATATTTTAATGACCTGCAGTTTCACTATAATGTGACTACCTGTGGATTTGTATTTATTGATTTATTCTGCCTAACATTGAGAATATATTTTAATCTACTAGTCATATACCTTTGTGCAAAATTCTCAACTATTACCTTTCATTCCTTTTGAAAATTTTGTTTACTGTAACACCTATTAGATATCCATTTATTTCTTAATTACTTTTATGACATTTATATTTTTATCTCTTTATGCTATATCTTGAGTAATTTATTCAATTCTGTTTTCACTTTGAAGATTATTTCCTTGATTGTTCTATTTTTATTGTTAAATTGAGATTTTCATTTCAGTGATTATATTTTTTAACTATACTACTTCTTCCCTTTATCTAAAGTTCTCGTTTCATTTCTTCTTGTTTTATTATCTAATTTACTGTTTTTTCTTTCATAGCTTATAAACTTTCATTTATTTCTGAGTATTCATAGTATTTATGTTAAAGTTTCTAAATTGTTCTATGAAGTTAAATATCTTCTAGAGTGCATACCTATTTTGATGCTGATATTTGCTGCCTTTCTTAGCATTAAGTTTTTCCCTTTTTTTTTTTTTTTTGAAATTATGAGTTTTGTGGTTGCCTTAAACCAACACTCAGGCAACTGGTTCAGAGCCCAATCTTATAATCTGGGTCAAGGAGTGTTTTTAGGTCTCTTCCTGGCCATGTAGTTCAGTTTTGTCTTTTGATCTTTTTGCCTATAGTTTCCTGTCTTTCATGGTTACATTCAGTAGAATGGAAACAGTTTGAACTATCCTTCTTTATAGGGTATGCTGGCCCGATTCTAAACCTTCCCGCCTCCTGGCATCAGGTCATGAGCCTGACTCTGACCCATGTTCCTCTTGGAGCAAATACGGATGTTCATTACCTCACCACAGCCGAACCTGAGGCGCCTGTCTCTGGCTCCACAGGGCAGCGCACCTGCTGCTTTCGTCCCATTAGCCAGTTGAGCATTATTCTATGTCTGGCTCTCAAAACTATTTGTCTTGTTATTTGAGCCCAGTCAGACACTTTTTCTTTTCGTATATTTTACCTATAATTGTTTTGTTTTTAAAATAGAGAATACGTGCTTTAATGCATGAAATCCCTGCCATCTTACTGGAATTTGCCCTTCTGTCAGCTTTTTGTTTCAAAGGACTGGGTTTAGAATGCTAGGCTCAAACGATTGCATTTAAAAATGTTACAAGGTGTGTTACCTATTAAGACTATGCTCAGGGTGAGGAATTTCTCCCTTTTGTCACTTTCCAATTAAGCCTAGAGTATAATAAGAAAGTTATATTCCCCTAGCTCTATCTTGTGATTATCTGGGAAACCATAATAATGGGAATCCCAACTCATACTAATTAATGTTGTTGCACTGATTATTAGCAGTGCATATTTTAGTAGTTCACAGCATTGTTGTTGACATTCTTATTTACAGAAAAATGCAGTTATTTGGGGGACCTTTTTAGAGTATGTGTTTGAGATATTTTTCTAATTCTCCCTGACCTAAGATAGAAGTGAGAACACAGATAAAGCTTTAAACGTAGTTTCTAAGTAAGTAGTGTTTCTGAGATAAGAGTTACTTTAGATATGACCTAGCTAAACTTTTCATGTATAGATGAAGAAATTTGAGCTTGGATAACTTAAGTGATTTTCATAAACACACAAGATATTGAATAGTGATAATGAATAATGAGCAGGCCAAAGTTGTATTAGTTTACTTGTTTCCATGACTAGATTTGAAGTTCCTGAATATAATGAACTGAAACCTGTCTTTGAACGACACACAACACCTAATAAAAGTCTCACTCACTCAGTCAGTCAGTTCAGTCGCTCAGTCATGTCCGACTCTTTGCCCAATAGTTACTCAGAAATTATTAGGAGATAATGAGTTCAGAGAATTTAAGAAAATTAGTAAAATAGTAAAATAATGTGACTTAGTTACTATTATTTGTATTATTGACACTATCATTAACTCTATTTACCCACAAAGCATGTATCATTTGAAGGACACTTAATCTGTAGAAAAACCTCTTAAATTTGGGCTTTTTTCCCCTCAGAATGTCTTAAGGTATTTAATATTATTACAATAAAGCTATTTCCAAAGCAACTTAATCATGTTGCAGACATTAGAAATGCAAATGTACTTTCACTGTAAACAGTAATAGTGTGACAGGGACTCAATATATGCTCACATTGTAAGGAAACACCTGGAAAATTGAACAGAATTTACAAAAATGATTTATATTCATGGGACAACAAGCAGAACAGGACCATGGTCCCTGAGAGAAAGAAAACAAGTTTTTTGTTGAAGTGAGCCTTACAGTTGTCCCAATTTCATGTTCACTTCAGTTCAGTTCAGTTGCTGAGTCGTGTCCAACTCTGTGACCCCACGAATTGCAGCACGCCAGGCCTCCCTGTCCATCACCAACTCCTGGAGTTCACTCAAATGCACATCCATCGAGTCAGTGATGCCATCCAGCCACCTCATCCTCTGTCATCCCCTTCTCCTCCTGCCCCCAATCCCTCTCATGTTACCTGCAAGCAGTTTCCAGTTCAGTTCAGTCCAGTCACTCAGTTGTGTACAGCTCTTTGCAACCCCATTGACTGCAGCAGGACAGGCTTCCCTGTTCATCACCAACTCCTAGAGCCTGCTTAAATTCATGTTCATTGAGTTGGTGATGCCATCCAACCATTTCATCCTTTATCATACCCTTCTCCTGCCTTCAGTCTTTCCCAGCATCAAGGTGTTTTCCAACGAGTCAGTACGTCACATCAAGTGGCCAAAGCATTGGAGCTTCAGCTTCAACATCAGTCCTTCCAAAGAATATTCAGGACTGATTTCCTTTAAGACTGATTGGTTTGATCTCCTTACAGTCCGCAGGAATCTCAAGAATCTTTTCCAATACCACAGTTCAAAAGCATCAATTCTTCAGTGCTCAGTCTCATATCCATACATGACTGCTGGAAAAGCCATAGCTTTGACTAGACATACCTTTATTGGCAAAGTAATGTCTCTGTTTTTATATGCTGTCTAGGTTAGTCATAGCTTTTCTTCCAAGGAGCAAGTGTCTTTTAATTTCATGGCTGCAGTCACCATCTGCAGTGATTTTAGAGCCCAAGAAAATAAAGTCTGTCACTATTTCCATTGTTTCCCCATTTATTTGCCATTAAGTGATGGGCCAAGATGTCATGATTTTCATGTTTTGAATGTTGAATTTTTAGCCAGCATTTTCACTCTCCTCTTTCACTTTCATCAAGAGGCTCCTCAGTTCCTCTTTGCTTTCTGCCATAAGGGTGGTGTCATCTGCATGTCTGAGGTTATTGATATTTCTCCCAGCAATCTTGATTCCAGGTTGTGCTTCATCCAGCCCAGCATTTTGCATGATGTGCTCTGCATAGAAGTTAAATAAGCAGGGCGACAATATACAGCCTTGATGTACTCCTTTCCCAATTTGGAACCAGTCCATTGTTCCATGTCCAGTTCTATAAGCTGCTTCTTGTCCTGCATATAGATTTCTCAAGAGGCAGGTAAGGTGGTCTGGTGTTCCCATCTATTGAAGAATTTCCACAGTTTGTTGTGATCCACACAGTCAAAGGCTTTGGCATAGTCAATAAAGCAGAATTAGGTGTTTTTCTGGAACTCTCCTGCTTTTTCTATGATCCAAAGGAATGTGGATATTTGAGATCTGGTTCCTCTGCCTTTTTCTAAATCCAGCTTGGACATCTGGAAGTTCTTGGTTCATGTACTGTTGAAGCTTTGCTTGGAGAATTTTGAATATCACTTTGCCAGCATGTGATATGAGAGCAATTGTGCAGTAGTTTGAACATTCTTTGGCATTGCCTTTCTTTTGGAATGAAATCTGACCTTTTCAAATCCTGTGGCCACTGCTGAGTTTTCCAAATTTGCTGGCATATTGAGTGCAGCACTTTCACAGCATCATCTTTTAGGGCTTGAAATAGCTCAGCTGGAATTCCATCACCTCCACTAGCTTTCTTTGTAGTAATACTTCCTAAGGCCCACTTGACTTTGGACTCCAAGATGTGTGGCTCTTGGTGAACAATCACACCATTGTGATTATCTGGGTCATTAAGTGCTTTTTTTTTTTTTTTTAGTTCTTCCATGTATTCTTGTCACCTTTTCTTAATATCTTCTGTTTCTGTTAGGTCCATAGCATTTCTGTCCTTTATTGTGCCCATCTTTGTATGAAATGTTCCCTTGGTGTGTCTAATTTTCTTGGAGAGACCTCTAGTCTTTCCCTGTATATTGTTTTCCTCCATGTCTTTGCGTTGATCACTTAGGAAGGCTTTCTTATTTCTCCTTGTTATTCTTTTGAATACTGAATTCTGAATTGTCTTAATTTTACATTACCGGCAAGCAATTTCCAGGTCACAGAGTAGGGAGCAAAACAGCCTGGTGATCTCCTTGTGTTGAAGAGACTGAATAAAATTTGGGGATGTGAAGTTTCTGAAGATATGTGAAGGGATCCACTTTAGTCTTTTTCTCTATAGTGTTAGTATAATCTGCACATTATTTAGAGGAAACTGCAGAGGCCAGATGAAAAAACCAGTTGTAAGCAGTAGTTTGAACAATTGACAGAGTTCAAACAAGACTGGGAGTAAATTTGCTACCAGCCTCCCCCAAAAAAAAAAGATCTTTTAATGTGTACTGGGTAAAATATCCCAAAGGGTATTACCTTGGTGATGGTTGAGTTGGGATTAGGGGTAGGTTATAAATTAGTACTAGGCTAAAAGCTGCTCTAGAACCAGTCTAGAAATACTTAAAAGGGAGCCAGATACAACACATTTCAAGTGACTTTACTGGACAACTAAGCAAATACAAAGCTTTCGAAGAAATATTAAAGTATAGCACCAAAGAATAATATACTTGTATATAGAGGATTTGATGAAAAACAATAATGCCAAAGGGAAAGATTGTAATGTATGCAATATGGCAAAAATTAAAGGTTCTCAGAATTTGCCCTGCTTTCAGACTAACAAATTAGCTTGCTACAATTTCATAGATGTTAGTAGAAGACACAGCACCCCTGGATCAGAGACAAAGGACTTTACTGATGATGCCATGGCAGCCTGCGGTGAGCTTTAAGTTCACATTGTTTCCCTTGTCATTGCCAAGTCCCAACGGTATTGGGAATTGCAGCAGAAATTGCAGAACTGAATCCAGGTAGATGCTGTACACTCATTGGTTTTGTGTCAAAGATGAGGAACACCCACATTTTAGGGCACTCCCTATTTTATAAGACACTATAAAGCAAACCTGCTAAATCTGTGTCTCCGAGGAGACATTGTCTTTATTAGAATGTCAAGACATAAATCCGCCCCCTTCCCTGGAGGGAGACACTATCTCTATCTTCCAAGGCTGTTTGCTGTACAAATGTCCTTGAAAACAGTCTGGAGCAAAAGCTGATATTACAAATGTAGAAATGCCATGAATTATCTCTTGAAATAATAGATAGTAAAAAAATTTTTGTTCACATAACCTTTATGAATATTTGCCTGTGTTCTTATATCTATCTTCTACACATGTATACAGTTTCATTCATGTATAATTATCATAATTTATCTGAACAAAAACATTCAATGAAGGTAATGTAAATTATATTTTTGCATAAAACATTATAAACAACTTTTATTGATGATTCTGTTTGGCTTAGGTGTTAATATGCAGGATAGATTTCATTAACAGTAGCTTCTATTACTGTTATAGTGGAAACTTGGAAATGACCATATGATAAGACTGTAATATTCATATTTAGTCAGAATAACCAAATGCAGATTTTAAAATTATTATAAATGTATGTAAATCAAACATAGTTTACAGATCATTTAAATACTTTCACTATGGAGATTATCTCAATGAATAATTACATCATAGAAATGTAGCAATTATAATAGACAAGTATCATTTATTTTACTAAGATCGGTTTTCAAGATGAAAACTGTAATAACCCACAAGTCTGCTGAATAGGTTATTCAATGAAACTTTTCTTATGTTCAAATTGCTGATTGATGATCACTGCTCAAACAGTTAAATCTCATGTTTATTGTGCTTTATCCACTAGCATAGCTTAAAGGTATCTAGTTTATATACATACAAACATCCTAGGTCAGGCATGGAACTGAGTCTGAGGCAAATGTAATAGAAGTGAAAATAATAATGGTTATTATTTTTATAAATATAAAATGTTATTTTTATAATTTATTATTATAAAGTCTTCTCTTTAGAGTTTTTACATATGTTCTTTATTTTGTTTAATATCCACAGAGCATGTACAAGGTGGAGAATATAACCTTCTTTTGAACGGACTTTTGGACTCTGAGGGAGAGGGAGAGGGTGGGATGATTTGGGAGAATGACATTGAAACATGTATACTATCATGTAAGAAATGAAGCCCAGTCTATGTTTGATACAGGATACAGGATGCTTGGGGCTGGTGCACGGGGATGATCCAGAGAGATGATATGGGGTGGGAGGTGGGAGGGGCTTCGGCATTGGGAGCTCATATACACCTGTGGCAGATTCATGTCAATGTATGGCAAAACCAATACAGTATTGTAAAGTAGAATAAAGTAAAAATAAAATTTAAAAAATAAATAAATAAAAATTAAAATTAAAAAAAAAAGATGGATGATAAAACAGACTCAAAAAGGTATTATGATTGATCCCAAATTGTATATATCGCCAGAACCAGGATTTGAACACATGCTGGTCTGATTTCAATAACCACGTTCTTTCCCTCATGCCAGTGTGCTTTCTTGTGTGTTACTAGATAAGAACAAGGATTAGCAAACTGTGTTCCATGGCTCAAAGCTGGTGCACCACCAATTTTTAAAAATAGTTATTGTTATACAGCAACAAGCATTCACGTATGCATTGTCTTTAGTAGCTGCTTTCGCTGCAGTGGCAGTTAAGTAGTGGCAGAGTTGAGTAATTATAACAGAGACCATATGGCTCACAAGGACAAACATATTTATTAGTTGGCTCCTTTAGAAAAAAAATTGCTGACCTCTGGTTTAGAGTAGTTACCTAAGTTTATGGATGCATGGCAAAAATAAATATATTTTAGAAAATGAGGATGAATGTGAGTCAAATTTTCTTCATTATCTTTTGGATCTTGAAATTAATAAAAAAACTATTTTGGAGAGAAATATTCATGAGTATCTTGTGGGAATTCATAAATAAAGAGCTGAGACTCTAAACAATTGGGCAGTAGATCTTTTTGTGAAAAAGGGAGGTATTTTCAAGTGATTCAGAGGGGAAAAAAGGCTAAAGAAATCCAGTTGGTGATGGTTTGTGGGACTGATTGCTGAGGATTGGTATACCAAGTGATCTTAAACAATGACTGGGCACTTGGCTAGGGGTGCCAAAAGTGTTAACAAATGGTAGTGGGTAAAGAGAAATAATAATAATCTTGCTAATAATCTTGATATAAGCAGCACTGGTTTTTATTCTGATACTAAGTCAGAGAGTATTTGTTTATTCAAACAGAGAATATTTCAGTAAAAATAAGTACTGATGGAGTTAAGAAATAGTATTATTTTGTCAAGAAAAAAGTCTCTGAGAAAGCCTATGACTATATTTGATGCTGAAATATTCTTCAGCTAGTGTGTCTTACTTAAGTAGCACAAAGTCTGTGCTAAACTTAAATTTTTATCAGCTTATAAATTTTGGTATTAAAAGCTTTAGTACTCTTGCATATTCTCCTGAGAGTTATGGGAAAACTAAAGGGATAATATGAACCCTCATCATTGTACCTTATAGTAAATGTACCTTAACCTCAAATTAATTAAAATGACATATCAAGTCATAAATTAATTAAATAACACGTTACAGTTATGCTCTTCTTAGCTCTCTACTAATGAAAAATTAAATGAAGATGCTGGAATTATAACTCCTTAGACCTCTAAAAGGAAGGACAGAATTTCAAAGCCATGAAATAGCACAAATATTTCATTTAATTATTCTCATTCTTCTTTCTTCACATATTCTCACTGAACCAAGAAGTCATTGCCAGTTCCTTTTGTCAAACATTTACTCATTTTACTTATGTAAAGAAGATCTAAGAAAGATGGGAATTGAGTAAGTAGAAAAAGTTATAAACTTAACATTATTGCAGAGTTTGGACGTTTCCCAGCTTTTCTAGGGCCTGTCTTTAGAAGATGTTTTATTTGTGTTATCAGGAGACTAGATTTCTGCCTGAAGACTAAATTTCTATAGGTAATAAAGAAGTAGCAGAATAACCATGGTATTAGGAGAAGGATAGCTCATTAGTTGGGGTCGAATTCAGACTGTTCTAGTCAAATAAGAACGTGAAAAGTGATTAAAGCGATTATATTGTTGAGCAAATCTCTAAGGGGATAGTTGCAACACACAAATTTCTTTCTACAAATTTTGCTATCAGTAGTGTTACTCTCAATACTCAGTAATGCTTCCGGGTGAGATTTTTCATTTAGTTGTATAATATCATCATGGAGAGATATGCCTTGGAGCAACAACAAGATAAGTATTGAATTACAAGCTATGATACTATGATAGGTACTAGAAGACTAAGTACAGAGTGCTTTCCACTGTTTCAAATGGATATGTATTCCCAGACTTTACATTCAGAATTACACACTTGTGAAGGGCTATACCTTATTTGTAACACATGTATTGTCCTGCCTATTTTACTAAAATGTTGTAAGGATCAACTGTATAAAAGTAGGATAAATGAATTTCTCATAGAGAGGCAGTGATAAGTTAAAAGCAAAATTTTAATTATAACTTGGGAAATTATACTTGTGGACACCTGCATCCTATATTTCAGGTCCAATTTGATGGTAATGTCTCTGATAATGAAGTTTGAAAATACAGTTTCTCCATTAGGTATAGGTGTATTTTTCTACAGAAGCTCTACAAGGATTTTCATCCAAGCAGAAAAATAATTCCAGAGTTCCTAACCAGCAGCTGAATAGCAAGAAGAAGAAGAGAGCTTCATATAAGGTAGGCAGTCTCGCTTTCAGGACTGAATAAGCATTATGTGGAAACAATACAGAATAGATGATAGTATCTGAAAATGTACTGTCTGGTATCATAATTCATTTTCAGATATTATGAAGTAAAAAGGATACACAGATCCAAGATGACTATAATGAGAGACTTCATGCTTAATTTGTTAGTAGCCACAGATATAGTAGACATTATTAACAATGATTTGGATAGCATTTGTTAAAGCATAGCTCTAATTAGACATATTACAAACTTGCTATCTTTTTCTGTAATCCTTCATTGTCTATCAAATTAAGTACATCCTCTTCCAAGGCCTTCTATAATGTGTTCCAAAACAACTCTCTCACTTTTCTCTTTAAACTCTATGACATCTATCTTGTAAGAATTTTTATAATTCTTTGATCATATTTTTTTACTTCATGCTTTCCTCATTATTTATACATAAACACTCCTGTAAGTTGTTTTTTTCTTTGCTTATCATCCAAAGTATATTCTGAAATACAAATCTATCTTTTGTCTAGTCTTTTTGATCCATCTCTAACTGAATGTGCTCTCCTTTTCTAAACTGCTCCAGGACCACATGCCTTTTTCATCAAGTCTTTAGTGAGTGCTTAACATCTACAGTGAGAAACTGAACAAAGGAGCTATAAGTGAATTAACTCTTAGAATTAAACTTTAAAAGCAATGTGAAAGATTTAGTGCAGAGCTAGAAGTGTTCCCAAAGGAAGAGAACTAGTTCCCAGTCTAAGAGCTGGTCATAATCTGATACTGGAAGGATGAATTACACAACTGTATCACATCAGACTTGGACGCAGTAATTAAGGGGGGGTTTAGGATGGGGAACACGTGTATGCCCGGGGCAGACTCATGTTGATGTATGGCAAAACCAATACAATATTGTAAATTAATTAGCCTCCAATTAAAATAAATAAATTTATATTTAAAAAAATTAAAAAAGAAGTCTCAGACAGACTTTGACAATGACATCCAATGGAAATTTGAAGAAGAGGAAGCCTTAGGATCAGTGTTTGTATATTTTCGCAAGCAAGTATATTTTTAAGCAGTTTGTGAAGTAAAGAATTTTTAGAAGTATAAACACCCTATTGGAAAATCATCTCAGTAGTGTGGTTCTTGCCACCAAATGGAAACATGTACATACATTTGTATCCATTCTTCCCTTCTTTCTCTTGCTGTCCTGCTCTAATAGAGGAAGTACCTCTTCTAAGTCAAATCTTTGCATGTAGGCCTTGGATACCATCCTCTTTCTATGTTCTCATACATTGTATCCTATTCATTATTCCACAGTCCCTATATCTTTAAGTGCTCAATTGCAGAAGCCATAAAGTAAGCTTCATCTTTGGAATTTCAGTTTAGTATTATCCAAAGGCAGAACATAAGATAAAGGCTCAATAGTGGGGAGTTTATTGAAGACTTTCAAGGACAACCAGTAGAGGGGGTGAGAAGTGATACAGGATAGGGAAAACAACCAACAAAGGATGACATTTAAGTCTGCTACCCCTGTGTGCAACCAGACTCTGATCAGGAAATGGTGTAAAACACATGCCTTAGAAGTATCCCACCTAGGGAAGGTACTTTGGTATGATCATGTGAGCAATTTTCTGGTCTTACTTTCTAGCGAAACTTACAAAAATGATTTTAAAAATTCCGAGCATTTTAGATCTCTAGAAATGCTTCCAAGGGCATGCAGAAAATGATGAAAATTTGTTTAGGAAAAGCTACTAAAGTTCAGTAAGAATAGGGAGAGTAAACGATATTTGAACCAAGACCTATTTTCTCCTTCCTCCTTCTCAGTTCAGTGAGGTGGAAACTCTTAAACTGTTGCAGTCAAGAATAGAGTGCTTCCTTTTCCCCCACCTCCCAAGAAAGAAAGAATATCCTATCCTGCCTCAGGTACTGTTTGTTGTACCTAAACTCTGGATTAGCTGAGAGGGAGGCTCCCTTCTTTGTTCTACCCCATATGCAGGGCAGAGACTGTTCCTTGGGTGTGGAGCCATTGAGAATACTGGGCCTTCAATTGTGTTTGCTCATAAATTTCTACATTGGGAGAGGTAATCTGAGAAGGTGTGAGGCTACTTCCTGTACCTTCCCACCTGACCCTGATCCACACCAACTAGGGACTCGGTCTCAAAGTGGAGGGTGTCACTCATACAGATGTATGTGATTGTCCCTATGTTCAGCTCCAGAGTCATGGTTCAGAATCTCCCTGGGGAGAGACAGAGGTTATAAAACTGCTAGCTCCTAATCTCTTCTCAAAGGAATTGACTTCAACTGTGACTCCTGATGGAAGTGTTTAAGGCTTGGTGTGTTCGCCCAAATAGTAGAAGTAGTTGTAAAAGATGATTTAGAGGACAGTGTTAAATTCATTGGAAATATAGGCTAAACTAGTAGTTTGCCAAAGAGAATCTAAGAGACATCTGGTTGGCGCCCCCTTGGTATCAAAACAAATCTCCAAAACTGACCTCAGGAGTCAATCCTTTCAAAGAAGCCCAGAATTTTTCATTTTAACTTGTGGAGCAATATATGCCCCAGTGCAATGTTTAAGACAATAGAGCACTCAGCTAGAAATTAATGGAATTTAGCAACTTAATATTCTCAGGGAAAGGGACAATCAGAGAGACCCCTGCAAAACTCACCATCATCTCAGAGTAACTGTGGGTATATCCAAAGTTGTATCTTCTGAGTGCTGTGCTGTGCTCTGCTAAGCTGTTTCAGTCATGTCTGACTCTTTGCGACCCTGTGGACTATATAGCCCACCAAGCTCCACTGTCCGTGGGATTCTCCAGGCAAAAATATTGGGGTAGGTTGCCATACCCTTCTCCAGGCAATATTCCTGACCCCAGGGATTGAACCATGTCTCCTGTTTCTCCTGCATATTCTTTACTGCTTACCTTCTGAGTAGCAGCATCAGAAGCTTAACACTAGGGGGAAATATACACTTCACTAAAATAATCCAAATGTTAAACAAATTAATAAACAAATAACAATAACAAGTCCCAAAGAGGCGTGGGTGACCAGCATCCACTTTTGCTATAATATTATAATATACAGTTTCCAACAAAATTTCTGAGACGTGCAATGAAATAGAAAAGTAATGATCCATAGTCAAGAAAACTGAGGAAACTAAAACTGCCTATGGCCAGACGTCATACTTAACAAAGCTTTTAAAGTAGTCATTATGAATATAATTGGAAAAATAAAGGAGATCATGATTAAAGAAAATAATAGAAGATATGATGACAATGTTTTATTAAATAGAGAATAACAATTGATTGAAATGATAAAAAAAGAACCAAATGTGAATTCTAGGATTGAAAAGTACATAATTGAAGTTAAAAAGTTACTAGAGGGGCTAAATAGGTTTTAACTAGCAGAAGAAAAGATTATTGAACTTGAAGATAGATTAATAGAGATTATGTCCATCCCAAGAACAGAGATTAAAAAGGATGAAAAATGAACAGAGCCTCAGAGAAATATGGGGTAGTATTAAATGCACAGGTAATGAGAACACAAGAATGAAAGGAGAGAAAGGAGCAGAACATTTTCAAAGAAATGATGGCTTAAATTCATTCATTTATTTATTTAAAAACAATAGTCTACACATCCAGAACGCTCAATGAATTCCAAGTAAGACAAAAGAAAATCCATTGACAGTCACAATAGTGAAAATGCTGGGGGAAAAAATAAAGCTGTCATTTTCAAGAACAGCCTTTTAGATTAGATTAACAAGGTTCATCCCCTCAGAATCAACAGAGGCCAGCAGGCAGTAGGATGGCGTTTCCAGCATGCTCAGAGGGAGGGAAAAAAGCTGTCAACCATGAATCCTATATTCAGCAAAGCTATCTTTCTAAAGTGAAAACAAGAGGCATTTGGAGATGAACAAAAACTGAAAGGAACTGTTGCCAGTAGACACATCCTATAAGAAAATCAAATTGTACATTTTAAATTATCACTTGAAACAGTAAATTATGTCTCTCTATATTAAACAAGTACATGATTACATTTAAATAAAACCTTTTTTTTTTTTTTTTTTAAGAAGAATCTTCTGAGTGTGAGAATGATTAGACACTTATACCAATTTCTGATAGTCATTGCTGAAGTTGTTTCTGGTAGTAAATTTCCTGGCAAACAGGCAGGGTAGCCTCCCAGCACTTTCAAAATGGGTGTTACTCATAGAGATGCAGACACTTTCAGCTGGAATTTGTCTAGTACACACTGATTATGGTCAGGTCTAAGGTAAGTGGTGCCCTGAGAACATCTACTACCGTCCACTCCTTATGCCACTCAGATTTATGCATGTCTTACATTAAGCTCACTACATCTTGTAACTGCTTTCTCAGGGTGATGCTTGTTCACACTTTATGAAAAACCAACCTGAAAACCAGAAGTTTAGTGGAGAAGAACTACTGTAGCTGGCACTAAGGCTACTGCTGATGGTCTTCTTTCTTTACCAGTTGACCTAGACTCCAGTCACTCTTATGGACCACTTCTACTTTTCTACATTTACTGCCATGGTTGGGTGAACATGACACTCATTAATGACTGTCCAAACTACCATTCTTCTCGAGTCACAGAGGCTGTAAATGTCTCTTTAGCATTAACACTAGATGTAGAAACAACAAATATCATCCCATTCTCTGTCCTTGGATCCAGGCATTCTCATGCCTGTCTTCTATTGCATAAGGTGACTCTACCTATTACATATGCAGGGAGCTGTAGGGATGCCATCGTCTGTGAGCCCCGTCCAAGAATCCATAAGTCACAGCTCAGTGAATATCATTCCGAGTTTACTTCCACTGTGGTAATTATGTCCATTGCCTCTGATGGTTACCCACCTCCTTAAGACCCTTGCTATTCCAGAATCCTGTCATTACCAGTCATAATAATTAGTCCAGTTTCATCATAGTAGTTCACTGCTGTCCACCTACTGTCTACCACTGTCTGCAAAGGACGGTGACAACTGTGCTTCTCATCCATGCAGTACCACCCTTACTCATTTAAATTGTTTATTAAAGCATCCTCTGAGATTTCAAAGAGAACCTGGTCAACTGGTGGGCTTCCTGATGATATGTAGGAATTTATTCTAGCATGCCCGCTTCCCTGCTTGAATCACCAGGACTCTGTTTGGCAGTTCCAGCATCTGTGCCTAATGTGCTATAGGCTGAAAAAAACAAATAAGGATATAAATATATACATTTTAATCTCTCTCTCTCTCTGTATATATATGTATATATGCATATATATATGTACCTATATCTATATCTATCTGTTGTTGTTTAGTCATTAAGTCATGCCTGCCTCTTTTGCAACCTCATGGACTGACTGTAGCCCGCCAAGCTCCTCTATCCATGGAATTTTCCAGGCAAGAATACTGGAATGAGTTGCCATTTCCTTCTCCAGGAGATATTCTCCGCCCAGGGATTGAACCCACGTCTAATGTATTAGCAGGTGGATTCTTTATCATCTGAGCCATCAGGGAAACCCATCTATATCTATATCAATATTGATATCTATGAAAAAGAAATGTTAGTTGCTCAGTCATGTCTGATTCTTTGCGACCCCATGCACTGTAGCCTGCCAAGCTCCTCTGTCCATTGAATTTTTTCAAGCAAGAATACTAGAGTGGGCAGCCATTCCCTTCTCCAGGGCATCCTCCCGACCCAGGGACTGAACCAGGATCTCCTACATTACAGGCAGATTCTTTACCATCTGAGCACCAGGGAAGCCTATTTATATCTATAACTTGCATCTAAAATTTGCTGCAGAGATTATTGAAAGTTAACACTATGTGTGGGGTTTATTACACCAAATTTAGGTATGTAGAAATAAGACTGCAACCTATTTTAAACGGTATGTAGATATAGATGTATATACTATCTAAGAGTGGAAACTATTTTGCATAGATCTGTATATATCATTTAAAATAGGCTGCATTCTTATTTCCACATACCTAAGTTTGGGGTAGTAAATCCCATACATAGGATTAACTTTAACTATCTCTGAAGCAAATTTTAGAAGCAAGTTGTCAGCCTCCTGCCAAGAAACAGATGGTGTCTGGACCACCTTTCCCTCTGTCATTGGTTATGTGTTTTCAGAATATAAAATCATGCTTTCATTAGCATTCTAAGTGGATATGGATGTCCATTTAATCCACATAGATATTTCATATGAATATATTAATTCATAAACTTCAAAGTTAAATATGATTGATATTTAAATGGTCTGCTAATTTAAATCATCTGACATTACGTTCTTTAATTTTTTCACTGGAACATGGAAGTTGGCTATTACATTTATAATTCAACTCTTTTTTTTTCAGTGCCTAAATTACCATTTGTAAATGTCTTATTTATATAAGAAATTATAACATTCGTTAGCATCACAAGTTTCAAAAGAAGTGCTATAACTGGCAATAAATCTCTCAGGACACCTGGTGTTTAACACATCAGTCAGTGTGTGTCTTTAGTTTCTCTTGGCCAGTTGGTCTCACATATGAATAACTTGTGGATCAGCAGGCAGTGAGCAATGTCAGGCTATTGTGCTGAGATTCCTTTTTGTCTAGAAAGAAGTAACCTGGTTGTATCCCTTCAAAGTCCTGAGCAGTTTGATTTTAACATGTTGACTTTCTTTTTGTGTTAGGTGAAATAGGAAGCTGTGCCTATGTCACAAAATTGAATGTTGAATAGTTAAGGGCACTGCTGTGTAAAAAAATTTAAAGGACCCCAAAAACCAAAAAAAAAAAGACCCTCAATTTCTGCTCCAGTTGAATGTGAATATTGATTTCAGAGGAGTTGAAAGCTATGTTTTATAGTCTGTTACCAAAATAGAATTTGCTAACACTTGGGATAAAACTTCACAGAAAAAAATCCAAATTTAAATTTTAGAAACCAGTTTAGATTTCAGAAGTGTATAAAAAGAATTATTTTTAATGAAGAATGGCATAATTATCTAAAGTTTATATATAACTGTCACATGTCTTATCTGTTTAACATATGATGCCTAAAAGCCAGTTGTTAGTTTTCTAACATTAAATGAAATAAAAAAGTACCAAATAATTTGTAACAAAAAAATACCTGATACATGCTTAGTTTAAAAACCACAAGAGCAGGGCCAAATGGAAACTATTTTTTGTAGGTTAAGCTTTTTAATGTTTAACTTCATAATCTTATTATATAAGAATGAAATGAAAATAGCCCTTCAATCTAAATTGCAGATAAAAATATGACTCTATTTCACGTATTTAGATACAATGACATATAAGTTAATTCAGATATATCTGCAAATAAGTGTGAGTTTCTGAAGAGCTGTGAGTTATGTTTGATTACTTTGGTGATCTATTCAAATTTTCAGTGCTTAAACTTTACATAAAATGGAAAATTATACATGCTAAAATCAAAGATTTAATTATATTTACCCACTTACCCACTTTTGTCTTTATCCTTCATGTTACTATCTAGCACAATAAAGCAGAGAAAGGAATGAATTTATATAAAAACATGATTGACTGTCTTTTAAAATATTAAGTTATCTGGCTCACATGTATAAATTTTAAATGCCCCTATTTGACCAAGAACAAACATACAAATAAAAATTAATTCTGTAATCTGAAGTTTTATAGGATACTATGCCAAGGTCTACTATCATGTATTTAAAATGTAATTTTAAAAACAAGATCTATGTTTTGGGTGTTTAATAATTTAGTAAACAATTCTCATATTGTATTTAGTTTGAATTGTCTGATTGGTATAGGCAATATAATTGTAGTAGATATTCAAGAAGTTACCTTTAGTGACTTTTGTTTTCCTGTGTTTATGTCCTTGCTTAGCTGCCCGTTCACATGGGATGCCTAATCTGGTCCCGGCACGCTGAATCTGGTCATGTGACTTATTTAGCAAATGGAGTATCAGTAAACACGAGGCAAGTGAGAGCTTGAAAACTGTTCGCACATGGGGGCTTGCTTTCTTGAAAAGCTGCCAGACATCCAGGCTAGTCTGCTGGAGACACGTGGCCCAGCCAACAGCCAGCAACAGTCTCCAAACGTGAGTGGGGGTCTTTAAACCATCCCAGTGCAGTGTGACTCAGGGAACACAAACCAGGGGCTCTGTAAAAATCTAGAGGAGTGGGCTGGTGAGGGAGGTGAGAGGCAAGTTTCAAGAAAGAGGGGCCATAGGTATACCTATGGCTGACTCATGTTGATTTTTGGCAGAAACCAACACAATATTGTAAAGCAATTATCCTTTCATTAAAAATAAATAAATTTAATTATTAAAAACAATCCAGGTGCAGTAGATCCATCAGATTGGTGCAGCTGTGTGAGTGACCCTGCTACAGATAGCAGAAAAACCACCCGCTGCTGCTGCTAAGTCGCTTCAGCCGTGTCCGACTCTGTGCGACCCCATAGACGGCAGCCCACCAGGCTCCCGGTCCCTGGGGTTCTCCAGGCAAGAACACTGGAGTGGGTTGCCACTTCCTTCTCCAGTGCATGAAAGTGAAAAGGGAAAGGGAAGTCACTCAGCCGTGTCCGACTCTTAGCGACCCTAAGGGGCTGCAGCCCACCAGGCTCCTCCGTCCATGGGATTTTCCAGGCAAGAGTACTGGAGTGGGGTGCCATTGCCTTCTCCAAGAAAAAACACCTAATTAAGCACAAAACATATTGGTAACCCACAGTTATAGATAAATAAAATGATTGTTTCTTAGGTCACTATATTTTGACAATGGCTTTAGAAAACTGACAAAAACAATCACCTGACCTCACACTTTAGGCCAAAGTAAAAGGCAGGACATTAGGATTAATGTCTACACTTCACAGAGGAGGTGTTACTGTTCTGGCTGATACCAGCATATATTAATACAAGAAATTGGTGAGATAGTCTCAGGAAGTAAGGCACAGCCCGAACCATTATATCTATTGGAGTTGGCAGAGAATGTGTACTAGGCCCAAAGCGAAGGGTATATAAATGCGTATATAAATGCACGTATGGATTGAGGAGGGAAAGGGTTTGTGCAGGAGAAAGTTGGTGATATTCCTTGAGGCAATGGATGAAGAAAGAGAGGAGGAGTCTTTTCCTAGTATAGCAAGCCTTTGCTTGTTCAGTTGTTCAGTCATGTCTGACTCTTTGTGATCTTATGGACTGCAGCATTTCAGAACTCCCAGTCCTTTACTGTCTCCCAGAGTTTGCTCAAACTCATGTCCATTGAGTTGGTGATGCCATCCAATCATCTCATCCTCTTGCCCTCTTCTCCTCCTGCCCTCAATCTTTCCCAGCATCAGGGTCTTTTCCAGTGAGTCAGCTCTTTGCACCAGGTGGCCAAAATATTGGAACTTCAGGTTCAGCATCAATCCTTCCAGTGAATATTCAGGACTGACTTCCTTTAAGATTGACTAGTTTGATCTCTTTGCAGTCTAAAGGACTATCAAGAGTCTTCTCCAATGCCACAGTTCAAAAGCATGAATTCTTTGGTGCTCGACTTTCTTTATAGTCCAACTCTCACATCCATACATTACTGGAAAGACTACAGCTTTGACTAGACAGACCTTTGTTGGCAAAGTGATGACCCTGCTTTTTAACATGCTGTCTAGGTTTGTCATAGTGTCTCTTGTAAGAAGCAAGCAGCTTTTAATTTCATGACTGTGGTCATCACCTGCAGTGATTTTGGAGCCCAAGGAAATAAAATCTGCAACTGTTTTCATTGTTTCCCCATCTATTTGCCATGAAGTAATGGGACTGGATGCCAGGATCTTAATTTTTGAATGTTGATTTTTAAGCCAGCTTTTTCCCTCTCCTCTTTCACCCTCATCAAGAGGTTCTTTACTTCCTCTTCACTTTCTGCCATTAAAATGGTTTTAATGTGCATATCTGAGGTTGTTGATATTTCTTCTGGCACTCTTGAGTTCTATTGCTTCTTGACTTGCATACAGGTTTCTCAGGAGACAGGTAAGGTAATCTGGTACTTCTATCTCTTTAAGAATTTTCCATAGTTTATTGTGATCCACCCAGTTGAAGCCATTAGTGTAGTCAATGAACCAGAAGTAGACTTGTAGGAAAATTTAGATGCTAAGTGACTTTGATTTGTTACTTTTTGGGGATTGACCCTTGGTGATGAGATTACAGGGTCAAAAACTAGAAATATTATTTTTGATATATAATATGTAATTGTCATTCATTATTAAATCTTTTTAATGTTAAGTATGTCAAGCATATAAAAACTAACACATGGTAAACATCTGTATACCTCTATGTTCATGCTTTAACTTTGCCTTCATGCCAATGTTTTTTTGTTTTTTAAAGTGATATCACTGATACAGTTACCCTATCTTTCCTTTCCCTCTAATGGTCACATGAGTTACAAGCAAGCATGATAATCAAAATAAACAGAAGTTGGCTGACAGTGACTGGAGGCTGTCTGCTGGATTAGGTGGGTGGCTGGGAGCTCCTGAAAGGGCTGGGAAGGCCAGAAGAAGGAGTCTTACAGGACTCAGAGCAGCTACCATTGATCATAACTAGTGCTGGATCACTTTAAAGAAAGTTATGACTTTTCCAGTACATCCTGATCAAAGGTCGGCCTTGATTATGAATATCCTTTCCAAATCTGGTTACCTTTTTACTTTTAAATGGTGTATTTGGTGTATTTATTTGATTTTAGTGAGTAGAAGCTTTTATATTTAATGATGTTGTGTGTCCTTTTCCTTTATAATCATTGTCTCTTTAAAATCTTTATTCAAAAATCCTTGTTAAACAAAATATTTTCTTCTAAAATGTATAGCAGTGTTCTTCATTTTTAGGTTTTTAACCCCTAAAAGTTAAAGTTCAGGGTTTAAACTTTATTTAAAGTTTAATAAAGTTTATTTTTATTTATTGTGAGGCAGGGATTTCATTTTATCCTTTATCATGTAGATAGGCTAACTCTGACACTTATTAGCAGTGTGTCCTTGTCCAAATTACCTATATCTATGTACCAATGAAATGGGGTTAGTAGCCATCTCTACCTCATAAATTATTGAAGAGATGAATTAAAATAATACATGTAAAATATCAACAACACTACTTGTTGTTACGTAATGGCTGTCCTGGAATTATTAGTTAATAGACCTCCCTACTGTTTTAGCAAAATTTATTGAATACTCCATACTCTTATCTTGTCTTTTAAAATTCTTAAAAGTCTCCCACAACTCATCAAAATTTCAAACTCTTTAATGTGGTACAATACATTCTATGTTTCCCAAACATGGAAATGCCTCTGGTTCAATCTTTTTCACTAATGGTCTAGAAATAGCCTGCCTTCTATTTTCTTTGGATGTCTAAGATACATGGGAAACTGAACTCATCATGTCCTTATACACATGATCTCCTCACTGATTCTTTGTTGTTGTCAGCTGTTAAGTCATGTCCAATTCCTTGTGACCTCTTAGAGTATTGTGCACCAGGGTCTTCTGTCTTCCACTATCTCCTGGAGTTTACTCAAGTGGAAGTCTATTAAGTTGATGATGGTATCTAACCATCTCATCCTCTGCTGTCCCCTTCTCTTTTTGCCTTCAATCTTTCCCAGTATTAGAGTCTTTTCCAATGAGTCGGCTTTTTGCATAAGCAGCCAACGTATTGAAGCTTCAGCTTAGCAAAAGAAATCAACCCAATGAATTTTCATGGTTGATTTCCTTTAGATTGATGTGATCTCCTTGCAGCCCAAGGAACCCTCCAGGGTCTTCTCTAGCACCAAAATGGAAAGCAAAATAGAAAGCATTAATTCTTCAGCTATCAGCCTTTATGGTCCAACTGTCACATCTGTACATGACTACTGGAAAAACCATAGCTTTGTCAAAAAAAAAAAAAAATGATGTCTCTGCTTTTTAATATGCTGTCTAAGTTTGTCATAGCTTTCTTTCCAGGGAACAAGTGTCTTTTAATTTCATGGCTGCAGTTACCATCTGCAGTGATTTATGAGCCCAAGAAAAGAAAATCTGTCATTGCTTCCACTATTTCCCTTCTATTTGCCATGAAGTATGGGACTGATACCATGATCTTAATTTTTTGATGTTGAGTTTTATGCCACCTTTTCACTCCTCTTTCACCCTTATCAAAAGGCTCTTTAGTTCCACTTGGCTTTCTGCCATTTGGGTTGTATCATTTGCATATCTGGGCTTATTGATATTTCTCCCAGCAATCTTAATTCCAGCTTGTGATTCATCAACCCAGCATTTTGCAGGATGTACTCTCAGCCCTGGGATTTCTTTGGAGGGAATGATGCTGAAGCTGAAACTCCAGTACTTTGGCCACCTCATGCAAAGAGTTGACTCATTAGAAAAGACTCTGATGCTGCGAGGGATTGGGGGCAGGAGGAGAAGGGGACGACAGAGGATGAGATGGCTGGATGGCATCACTGACTCGATGGATATGAGTCTGAGTGAACTCTGGGAGCTGGTGATGAACAGGGAGTCCTGGCGTGCTACAATTCATGGGGTTGCAAAAAGTCAGACATGCCTGAGTGACTGAACTGAACTGAACTCTGCATGTAAGTTGAATAAGCAGGATGACAATATACAACCTTGTCATACTCCTTTTCCAGTTTGGAACCAGAAAATTTTTCCATGTCTGGTTCTAACTCTTGCTTCTTTACCCACATACAGGTTTCTCAGGAGACAGTTAAAGTGGTCTGGTAATCTTGAGACAGAAGGTAGATGGGCCCCTGGTATAAAGCAATTGGAGAGTCATTCTGTATGGATTGAAACTTCCAAGAGGAGAATAGGAGGACAATTAAGGGAAGAGGCTGTGTCCTGCCTAGATCACATATTTCTTACTCTGAGAGTCAAAAGACCTCCTCAACCACACATGTACAGAGAAGCTCCTTGGAGGCCAAAGGAGAGTTGTGTCAAGGGATGTTCCCTACCCATATACCTTTACAGTAAAATCTGTCTTGGCTAAGGAATGTGTGTGCACACATCGAGAATCTTGAGGTATTCCAAATATGGACTGTGAACCAGGCAAATCAAAATGACTGGCCAAAGGAAACCCAGAAGAAATGCCCCATAAAGTAATTGAAACTGCCATGAGGACACGACTCAGGGACTCCTCTGTTAGTCTACCCATGTGTCTATCCACATGGACTGTACTGTTTTTTCCTACTAATAAATACTTGCTTCACTACTTTCCATCTTTGTGGAAATCCTTTTTGCAAAACCAAAGGGACAGGGCTCTTGTCACTGACCAATGGTCTAGTGGCTAGGATCTGGTGCTTTCACTGCCACCAGCCAGCCCAATCTCTGGCTGGGAACCTAAGCCCCACTCCAAGCCATTGCAGGCTGAGTCCTCCAGGGATCACTTCCTTCTCTTTAAGAATTTTCCAGTTTGTTGTGATCCACACAGTCAAAGGCTTTAGCACAGTCAATAAAGTAGAAGTAGATGTTTTCCTGGAACTCCCTTGCTTTCTCCATGATTCAGCAAACATTGGCAATTTGATGTCTGGTTCCTAGGCCTCTTTTAAAACTAGCTTGTGCATCTGAAAATTTTTGGTTCACATAAAGTTGAAGCCTAGCTTGAGGGATTTTGAGCATAACTTCGCTAGCATGTGAAATGAGTGCAATTGTATGGTAGTGTGAACATTCTTTGGTATGGCCCTTCTTTGGGATTGAAATTAAAACTGACCTTTGCAGTCCTATGGCCACTGCTGAGTTTTCCAAATTTGCTAACATATTGAATGCAGCACCTTAACAGCATCATCTTTCAGGATTTTAAGTAGCTCAGCTGGAATTCTATCACCTCCACTAGCTTTGTTTGTGGTAATGCTTCCTGAGGCCCATTTGACTTCATACTCCAGGATGTCTGGCTCTAGATGAGTGAACACACCATTGTAGTTAATCAAGTCATTAAGACCTTTTTGGTATGGTTTTCCTTTGTATTCTTGACCACATATTCTTAATCTCTTCTGCTTCTGTTAGGTCACTGACTCTAAAAGCTCATTAAATGGCATCTTCATTCACTCAATTGTTTAGGATAAAAACTTGAAATCATTTTTGACTTATTTCTTATTCTTACATTCCAGATCAATTCATCATCTCTTGGTTGTTTCTTCAAAAATGATTCTCTTTTTCTGTTTGCTTGTTTTCTCTATAGTGACCTAAATAGGAAGGAAATCCAAAAAGTTGGAATATATATATATATATATGTATAGCTAATTTGGTTTGCTGAACAGCAGAAACTAACAGCATTGTAAAGCAGCTATATTCCAATAAAAATCAGTAAATATATATATATATATATATATATATACTTACATCCCGAATCCAACTTTTTCTGCTTACCTCCCACAGCTATCATGCGAAGCTAAGTCCTTATCAATTCTAGCCTGAAATAATAAAGAAACCTTGAAAGTCTTCTTCCTTGTTCTACTCCTTTTATTCCTTCTGATCAATTTTCACATAACAATCTAAGCACTCTTAAAATAAAAATCATGTCACTGTATGCTCAAGGTCTCCAGTGGCTTCCCATTATACTTTAGGGTAAAACTTTGCTCATGTCCAAGGAATCCTTCAAGTTTTGGCCTGTGTCCCCTCTCCAACCTCATCTCTGATCACTTTTCCTTTTGGACACTGCTCTGGACACACTGATCTTCATGCTGTTCCCCAATCAGGCCAATTTATTCCTGTCTCAAAATCTTGAACCGTGTATTCTTCTTCCTAGAAGGGTATTGTGAACAGTTATTCTATTGATAAAGAGTGAGAGTTGGGAAAATACACCTTAGTAATTTGATGATCAGACAATTTTCTGAATGGTTCATACTTGGCTAGCTTTATAAAACAAATTAAAATGCTTTTCACTTAAAGATGCATCCGTCTGTCTGTAACAGTTTCTATGGCATGATGTTGCTGTGTTGTTTAGCTGCTAAGTTATGTCCTAGTCTTTTGTGACCCCGTGGACTATAGCCCACCAGGCTCCTCTGTCCATGGCGTTTCTCAGTTAAGAATACTGGAGTGGGCTGCTCTTTCCTTCTCTAGGGCATCTACTGCATGGGCAGGTGGACTCTACCACTGAACCACTGAGTATATACGCATATAGAAAAAACCTTAAGTGCAATGAACCAACTATAACTATCAATATTATTAAATATCCAATCTCTTTTCCTCAGCTGCTACTCTTTTTAATAATGTATTTGCTTAAATTAGGGATAAAGTCCATATATTTGTTGGTTAGTTCAGTCACCCAGTCGTGTCTGACTTTGTGACCCCATAGACTGCAGCATGTCAGGCTTCCTGTCCATCACCAACTCCCAGAAATTACTCAAACTCATGTCCATTGAGTCGGTAATGCCATCCAACCATCTCATCCTCTGTCTTCCCCTTCTTCTTCCACCTTCAATCTTTCCAGCATCGGGGTCTTTTCCAATGAGTCAGTTCTTCACATCATGTGATCAAAGTATTGGAGTTTCAGCTTGAGCATCAGTCCTTCCAATGAATATTCAAGACTGATTTCCTTTAGGATTGACTGGCTGAATCTCCTTGCAGTACAAGGGACTCTCAAGCATCTTCTCCAACACCACAGTTCAAAAGCATCAATTCTTCAGCACTCACCTTTCTTCACAGTCCAACTTTCACATCCATACATGACCACTGGAAAAATGATTGCTTTGTTGGCAAAGTAATGTCTTGGCTTTTAATATGCTGTGTATGTTGGTCATAGCTTTTCTTCCAAGGAGCAAGCCTCTTTTAATTTCATGGCTGCAATCACCATCTGCAGTGATTTTGGAGCCCCTCAAAATGAAGTCTCTCACTGTTTCCATTGTTTCTCCATCTATTTCCCATGAAGTGATGGGATCAGAAGTCATGATCTTAGTTTTCTGGATGTTGAGTCTTAAGCCAACTTTTTGACTCTCCTCTTTCACTTTCATCAAGAGGCTCTTTATTTCTTCTTTGCTTTTTACCATAAGTGTGGTGTCCTTTGCATATCTGAGGTTATTGATATTTCTCCTGGCTATCTTGATTCCAGCTTGTGCTTCATACAGTCCATATATTTATACTTGGTGAATTTATCTCATTGATCTGCTTTAATTGCTCGCTGTCTCATTTTTCCTCATACTTTAATTGTTGAACAACCTGGGTCATTTTTTTCCTATATAGTTTTCATTTAATATATTCCTTTTAACTGTGTATTTCTTGTAAATTCTGTAAGATAGAGGCTGGATCAGATTCAGGTTCTATTTTTTTTTTTTTTGGTCAAGACTACTTCTTAGATAGCAGGGTTTGCTTCTAGTGGAAGTAAAAATATATTTTCTTGTTGTTGTAACCACTCATTGATCATCATTATTTAGATCCATTATCTCATTAAAACTTGCAAAAATGTTAATATACTAATTCCATAAACCCTTCATGAAAGAAAATTTTCCTTAGCAGCCCTTTGGTTACTCTGAGGTAGAATTTTATAGAAAAGGCAGATATGTTAACCCCAAACTCCAAATTTATCTCCCCCTTCTCCCAACTTTCCCCTTTGTTTAACCATGTTTGTTTTCTAAATCCATGACTCTATTTCTGTTTTGTAAATCATTTCACTTGTATCATCTTTTTAGAGTTCACATGTAAGTTATATCATTTGACATTTCTCTTTCTCTAACTTATTTCACTTAGTGTGATAATCTCTAGGTCCAAAAATAGTTAATCAATGAGGACCTACTGTATAGCCCTCAATATTCTGTAATAACCTATGTGGGAAGGGAATCAGAAAAAGAATGGGTATATGTATATGTATATGTATATGTATATGTATATGTATATATGTATAACTAAACCACTTTGCTGTGCACCTGAAGCTAAATCAATCTTGTAAATAAACTATATACTCCAACATAAATTTAAAAATTAAGAAAGAAAGGGCAGAAAAATACTTGATTTTTCCCTTATTTAGCATTTTTCAGCAATATATGTTGGTTGTATAGCATTTTCCAAGGGTTGTTAGTACTGGTTCATTACCCACTGAGCCATCAGGGAAGCTCTCCACATTGTTTAATAACTGGATAAATTAATATAAGATCATTAACTGTGACAGGATCATTGAAGCTGAGCAATAAAGGTGAAATCTTTGAAGGAAAAATCACCAGATTTTAAAATAAAAAAAATTAATGTTGTTAAAAGTTTAACAAACTAAAAATGTGAAAAATAGACGAAGGAATTTATTTGCAACAGACATGGCAAAGCGTGGGCAAATGTCTTCTGGGCTTATTGCAGTTCTTCCCATTTATCTTTGACCCATTTATCTTTGAGTTTGATGGCTCAGTAGGTAATGAACTCGCCTCCACTGCAGGAGACACATGAGACATGAGTTCAATTCCTGAGTCAGGAAGATGCCCTGGAGAAGGAAATGGCAACCCACTCCAGTATTCTTTCCTGGAAAATCCCATGGACAAAGAAACCTTGTGGGCTACAGTCCAAAGGGTCACAAAGAGTCCAACATGACCGATGACTAAGCACAGCCACATTTATCTTTATGAATCAGTCAGAATTAAATACCTCAGAACCTTTAAAATAAAAAGAAATGTCTGTGGAAATGTAGCTATTTAGTAACATGTGAAAAAAATAGGAATGTCAAAGATCACTCAGTCTTCATTTTCTTCCTTTAAACATCAGAGTGAATTTTCATTGTTCAACTATCCTTTATCTTGGGACATATATTGTTAATCAATTGTCCTGTACTCTGTCTTAGTTTCTCATATTCTTAATTCTTATATTACCAGTAGAATGTGATTTTTTTTTTCAGAGAATCATCTAAATACAATGAATATAATGTAACACTGGAAGATATAGGCCATTATCAGGTTTATGGTATTTTATTAAATGATCCCCCAGCCCCCACTCCACCTCCTTAGCATTTTCACCTTTAAAAATGATTAGGCTTTCCTTGGTTCTTTCTTCACTATAGATGTTTGGGAAGTGTGTATATGTATGTTTGTGGGAAGTTTGAGGGGAACGTGTGCATGTATATATCAGGGAGTGCAGGCATCCAGGTAGTAGGCTAAGAGAGTAATTTTCATTGATTTATTTTTTTCTTAAAGGTCTACTAGGTCAGTGGAGTTGTATTTACAGGTGGCTCTTAAAAATCTTTAGAAACAGATATTTAATAAATCAAAATCTTCTGGCTAATTGATATTGACATGCACAATGATATCTTTGCTTCATGAGACATTTTAGGTCTAAACACATACTTTCTGGTACCTGTTTGTATTGCTTTTGCTTCTCTTTTCCAACAGAAGAACATTTAGAAATGTTCTATGTGACGAATTTCTCATACTGGACACTTGCTTTATTTTTGCTTAACAAATCTACACATTTTGATAATTACAATCATAACTTTGAAAGAACTAAAATTCACCTTATTGTCCAATGTTTATTCAAGAGAGTTGCATCGTTATTATTTTTTATTGATGTTCCTATTTTCTGTTAGTTTATTGCCAAAGAAAGAAAGAATGCTGAGACCAAATGTTTCCCAAAAGTAAGAATGCCTGTTTTTAATTCACCTGGATTGGAATTGAATCCACTTCTTTGGTTAAAAAAATATATATATCAGAAGCACGCGTTAATGATATTGCTCTTAGTCCAACCTAAGAATGCCTTTATCTACTATACTTATATTAGACTCATGTGCTATTATATCTCTCTTTCAATTGGTTTATGCCACTTTTATGAGGAAATATACATGAAAAACTATAAAGGTGCTGATGATACTTTTAAAAGGTGCTGATGACACTGAGCTTCCTAGCTTCCACTCCTTTGTCATTCTTTTAAAAGTTTTATGTTTGGGATCTATTCTTTAACAAAATGGCCTATGCCACCTCCAATCCTCTCCTTCTATATCCTTCTCACCATTCTTTCCAGGAGAATCCATCTCAGAAGGATGTAGAAATGTAAGACAAGAATAATTATAGAGAAAGTGGGTGGCCAGTTCTCCAGTTGCTTGAAAGAGGTGACCAGTTTTATTGCTTACAGATTTTGCATTTATCTGCCCAGGAAAAATTGAAGTACTCAAAGAAAATTTACTTCTAATATCGATTCTGGCTAGCAACTTTGCTCAGCTTCTGGCAAATATAATATAATGAAAGCTTTCTTGTCCAGTTTTATTACGTCTTGGTGTCGATTGTTTTTAGATTACTGCTGTAAATTGATTGCCGGTCCTAGTTTTTGAAGTGATGAGAGGTTTTTGTTTTTTTCATGGTCTGCTGTATTTCGATGTTAAAAGATATAGCATCAAGGTTGACTCCTGGAGAGTTCATATTTTAAAACCAAACTCATTCTTGCTTCTTTCTGTCTAAATATAGTTTCTGAAAACTGACTTTCCTTTACACTGTCTCAACTTTATATTTCTTTCTTATGTTTACGCCAAAGGCTTAATTATGAATCCCTACTAGGTTTCTTCTGATCACTAATAGTATTTAAAGTTCAGTGAGCTCTTTGTTCATGCTTTTCCCAACTGGCTGGAAAGAAGCTGTTTACTTCCTCATTTGTGTCTTACTATTTCACCTGTATGGAATAAGCTATATTTATGTTTTTTTTTTCTTTCTCAAGTAAAACATATAAAATTTTGGGCTTTCACTGAAGCTACTTACTTGGCTAATATTTAAGTGCTTTTTAGTTTTAACGTATTCTTTCTATTTGTCAATATTGACTAATTAAGATTTGTAAGGCTCAAAAGAGATCTACAGAAATATTCTTGGTAAAAATCTACCTGTTAGCAGTTAAGGTATGCATCATGATGACAGAAAATTTCAATGACAATAAATGGAATCTTTATTTTCATTTCTAGATTTTGCTGTCAGCCTCATTGTGCTCTACACAATGAAATAAAAGGACTAAAACATCTGGAAAATTCCAGTGTGATTTGGTACTCAGTAAGGAATGTCAAAAATAAGAGAGTTTCTAAATACCTGAGTTGGTGTGCATGTGGTGTTTTCTTGTTGGGAGTGTGCAGGGGGAAAGGAGAAATAAATAATTCTATACAACAGTCTGGCTCTGCTGAGCATAGATTTCACACTGAGGGAAGACTAAGAATAGCAACAACTAGTCTAGGAAGCTTCCACGGTCCCAAGAAGTTCTTTCCCACAGAGAACCACTTTTGTCTGCAACTTTCCCACAAAGACCCCCACTTTGACTGCTACACTGCACATCTTGCTCAGAAGTGTAGTCACTTTATTATCCCATTATCCTTTTTCACGTATTTGACCTGCCTGCCAAAACTGCTGTGGGAATGAGAAATACTTTGTGCACATTCAGCCTCTCATCACACCTCTCACGGGTGAGGGGTCTTCTTCTGAGTGAAGTTACGGCTGATATGCTCAGTCTTGAAAATAATAGACGAATTGCCTACCCTCGTTCATGAACTTCTGCTACTGCACAAAGCAAACTAAAGAAACAATGCAATCTCTTATTTTAAAATGTAATCTTTCACAGCCTGCTATGTAAGGCAGTTCCTCTGTGAATCTGCTGACACCTTAAATTCTACTTTGGAAATTTCCACTCTATTTCAAATATCCACTCTACTCAAAATTTTATATAAAGTTATCCCCTCCATACACTATAAGTATGAAACTTCTTCCTTTCTTTCCTAAAGCATTCTAAGTCACTTCAGGAATCAGCTCCCTTAAGACAAAACCACTAAATCTTGCTGCTTATACAGCAGCCCCAAATCTTGCCACAGTGCTTGTCAAAGGGTGAGAAATATTTTCTGTGTAAGCTCCTGCAAGGTTCATAGGCTTACTAGATTGTGCTTTCTAGCTAATAGGAAAGAAAAGAAAGCTGCAGAAGCCCCTAGAGTACCTTCTGGCAGAAAGGAGATAACACAAAATAAAATCACTGTTTTATTTTATTAAGGACCTTTGTGAAGGTTCATTTGAGGCAATTTAGTCTGTCTAACATAATTAAGTCACTAAGCAGCATCAGATAGTAGCCAGTTACAGCCTTGGATTAATAATGTCTAATTCACTTATAATTACTCTAATACAACTCTAGGAAGCAAACACAGAATTTTACAAAATGCAATATGATGAATAAGGACAGTTAAATGATGAATAATAAAATAGATTAAATTGTAGTTATCTGAGCTGCTATTTGCAATGTATGGCTTCCAACTGGCCACCCAAGATTGGTTTGTTTGTTTGTTTTTGGTGTTTTGATAAATAAGTTCAATAAAGCTATCCAGATAGGAAATCTGGAGCTGGAGTGTGAGAATTCTTTCTGGGCCTTCACAAGAAATGGGTGTTTTGAGACAGGAACGCTGACGAATGTTAAGGGAGAGTCACTATGGAAGCAATATTGTGTCCAGCAAGACCTGCTTTGGTGAACTCCCAACCCATTCTCTCTTAATAATTGATACTCCTCAGCTGGGTTGAAGTGAATTTAATCAATTGGCATAAGAGAGGAAGGAGGATAAGGGTTAGATAGAAGATTTTTGCTGTAGAACAGATCTAAAATTGATTAGGGTTTGAAATGGGTTTGTTGAAGGAGTTAAGAAACATTATGGCTGCATAAATGGCATAAACTCTAGTATAGCCCCATTTCTATATTTGCACTTGAAATTTAAAGATTTTTGTTCCTCTAGAGTTTGAGAAGGAAAATCTTGCTTGAACAGAGCTTTTCTGATGAAAGAGAAGGCAAATCAGGTATTACAATATTTAATTGACTAGACACAGGGTTAAATCTCAAGGTAATTCTAGCATCTGAAAAACTATTATCTCTATATTTCAGAAGGTGTATATGTAGAACAACTTCTGAGTTGCTGAAGTCTTACTGATATACTCAGCGAGACTGATGGTGTTAGTAAATTCCATCTGCTTAGCTAGAATCTGAATTATAGTTATTGGTTTAAAAGTGTTTACATTATTTGAAACAAATTGTTATAAACATAGCATAGACTTAATATATTTTTTCAGATTACATAGATTTCGATTTGACTTGTTGACCTATATAATATGCAGAGTACATCATGAGAAACGCTGGACTGGAAGAAACACAGGCTGGAATCAAGATTGCTGGGAGAAATATCAATAGCTTCAGATATGCAGATGACACCACCCTTATGGCAGAAAGTGAAGAGGAACGAAAAAGCCTCTTGATGAAAGTGAAAGAGGAGAGTGAAAAAGTTGGCTTAAAGTTCAACATTCAGAAAACTAAGATCATGGCATCCGGTCCCATCACTTCATGGGAAATAGATGGGAACACAGTGGAAACAGTGTTAGACTTTATTTTCCTGGGCTCCAAAAATCACTGCAGATGGTGATTGCAGCTATGAAATTGTTATGACCAACCTAGATAGTATATTCAAAAGCAGAGACATTACTTTGCCAACTAAGGTCCATCTAGTGAAGGCTATGGTTTTTCCTGTGGTCATGCATGGATGTGAGAGTTGGACTGTGAAGAAGATTGAGCACTGAAGAATTGATGCTTTTGAATTGTGATGTTGGAGAAGACTCTTGAGAGTCCCTGGGACTGCAAGGAGATCCAACCAGTCCATTCTCAAGGAGATCAGCCCTGGGATTTCTTTGGAAAGAATGATGCTAAAGCTGAAACTCCAGTATTTTGGCCACCTCATGTGAAGAGTTGAGTCATTTGAAAAGACTCTGATGCTGGGAGGGATTGGGGGCAGGAGGAGAAGGGGACGACAGAGGATAGATGGCTGGATGTCATCACGGGCTTGATGGACGTGAGTCTGAGTGAACTCCGGGAGTTGGTGATGGACAGGGAGGCCTGGCATGCTGCGATTCTTGGGGTCGCAAAGAGTTGGACACGACTGAGCAACTGAACTGAACTGATATATAAGAAAATATAAAATAAAACTGTAGATTATTTTATTGTTTTGAGTAACAGAAATTTGGAATATTCCACTATTTCTGGTTATATGACAACTAGAAAGATTGAAAGACTTCTGGGAAAAACTAACCCTGGGATCTTAAATATATTTTGATCAAGATAACAAATGGAGATAAACTCTTTAAAAAAATTTCATGATTGTTGAAGTCACAAATTTCATTTGTTCATTTGACAAATATTAGTGAGCTATATACAGGTACTGATTTGGTGTCTTGGATGTGGCAGTGAAAGAACACAAGTCTGTGCCCTTGTTTGGACTGAAACTGAGGATAGACAGACCTTGCCAAAATAGTGTCATAATTAATGGAGGAGAGAATGAAAGTGAAAGTGAAAGTGAAGTCGCTCAGTCATGTCCGACTCTTTGCGACCCTGTGGACTGTAGCCCAACAGGCTCCTCAGTCCATGGGATTCTCTAGGCAAGAATACTGGAGTGGGTTGCCAGCAAAACAAAAAATGTCAATAGGAATAGTGGAACTGAAATTTACATTGAGACTTCATGAACTTTGGAAAGCATTTGGATACATAATTTACATTTGCAAGGTTCAACTAGTGTTTGTTGAAGGATCTGTTTATAAGAATCTATCGGAAAAATAAGCTTAGTATACTAACAAGGATAGCTTGTTTGCCCTAAGAAAAAATATATATGCATGTGTACATTATATATATATATATGTATTTTATAAACACTATAAATTTCATTTTCTTTTCTGCATTGGCTGCTGAGAGTATCAGTAATAAATTTGAGGCTAACATCTAGCAATGGAAAATGAATGTGTTTTTGTTATTATCTTTCTTTGTTCTTAGAATCTATTTTTTAGAAAGACACAGGATTTTAAACAAACAGAAAAAAATGACAGTTACAATCATGGTTCCATTTGTAAATCCAGTTGAAGCTTTTTAAAGCACTGTAATATATCAGTTAGATAATAGAACCTGAGCCTACCACTGCAGAACAATTTCCTCAGAGCTTAAAAAACAAATAACTCTACTTTATTAAGATCAGGCTCCAGGTCCCAGAATACTTTTCCCTATCATATTTCTATCATGATATATATTCCTATTCCTACATGATATATAATCCTATCTATCTATCTACACACACACACACACACACACACATACACACGTGTTATATATATATATATATATATATATATATATATATATAATAGGAAATGTATTTCCTAAACTGAATAAAATCAGTTTAAAGTACAGTCTGTTAGTGCAGACAGAGGACAATGGCAAAGCTATTAGAAGGGTGGAAGATGGCACTATTGAAGGATGTGTTGAGGGATGGTGAATTGAAGAAAATGTAAATAATGGGAAACAGAAGCAGAAAATCAGCAGTTATAATCCCAAAGATCCCAGGCTCTGCAGATATCAATTTGTGCCACAAACCAAGGCACTTTACATAGTACATAAAGAAATAATCCTGGTTATGGATATATTTGGATGAAGGGTAATAGAGATTGACAATATAAAGAGGTAATATGATTGCTCTGAGATAGATGTCATTTGTTCATCCAACAAACAGCATCAAATAGCTCTGACTAGCAGTAGCATTTTATTTGGTATCAAAAATGATGGTGGAATTTAAAAATGTGTTGTTTATTTTACATACTTAAAAGTTGCAATGGTAGGAAAATGAAAGTGAAAGTGAAGTCCTTAGTCGTGTCTGATTCTTTGCGACCCTGTGGAAGGTAGCCTACCAGGCTCCACCATCCACGGGATTTTCCAGGCAAGAATACTGGAGTGGACTGCCATTTCCTTCTCCAGGGATCTTCCCAACCCGGGGATCGAACCAGGTCTCCTGCAATGCAGACAGACGCTTTACTGTCTGAGCCACCAGGGAAGCCCAATGGTAGGGAGAGAGAGAGAGTTAAAAAATCCCTTAGGATTTGTAATCCTAAAGTCATCATGAACAGAAAGAACTAAATAGACATTTCTGTATTTTACATACTTGTTACTCACTGTGTTTCAGTTAAAGCAAGGAAATACTTTCTTACATGATTTGATCTAGCTTTTTTTTTTTTTAATGATTTTTAAGAATTCAGTGGTCACTGTGGTTATCACTGGCTATACCACCAGTGGGCTGAATCTACTTCCTCAGGTTTAGTATGTGGAAATCGGTTAAATAAGTGATGGTTCAGTTAAGATTTTTCTAAGGTAGAAGCTGACAGATGCAGAAACTGGTGGCCAAGGTACTGGGTTTATCGCCACCTCTCTCTTTTGCTGAACTGAGCTGGAAAGAAGAGGCCAAAAGAGCTATTCTACATCCTCTGGCAATTTCCCAGAATTTTACAAGCAGCCACTTGACCAGCTTCAAGCTATGTTTTCTGCCTGCTATTATAAGATTAAAATGAGTGTAATTTCCAGCTTTTGTGAAAAGTATCAGATGATTGAGTAATCAGATGTTCACCTGTATTGCTTACTGCAGTGAAACATCGATTAAATGTGTAGTAAAAATATCAGTGTATCTGTACAAGGAGCTAGATATACTCATTTGTTTTCTTTGACCTAGCTTAGTTGTTTCATTGGAAGAGAAGGGAAAAGAGAAATGATGTCCTAATTATTTATATGTTTACAAGTCCCCCCCCACCTTTAGGCACAAGTTGTCACACTGCATACACTCTGTGTCACAGCAATTAAATATTTCTTTACAAAGGCATTAATGATAGATCCAGTAAATTTCTCCTCTCCAGGCTCCACAATGATAGCAATTCAAGTTAGTGTTGATCTCTGAGGGACACTCATGAAATCAAAGCCCAACAAAAGGACAGTTAGAGTACTGCTCATATTCCCTGCATCTTAAGGTCAGATTGAAGAGCCAGGTGCTGAGTGTTACCTTCTAAGTTAAGTGGATGAGCATCTCATTTGTACTCAATAAGTGAATTGTTCGATAAATGTGACAATTGGGTGTGTCACATTTACACTCAGTCTTTAGATACTAGATTGAACAATTTCTACAATGCTGGCTTTTTTTGAAAGAGTTCTCAAAGGCTTCTGTTTCTTGGCTTCTGGTTTTAATTTTAAAACAAAAATGAAAAGATACTCCATGAGCTATTGCCTTTGAAACATTTGATCATTGATTTAATGAAATCATATATATTTATTAAATGCCTAAGGTGTGTTTTCAAGTTACTGTGGCCTCTGGTTTAGAGAAGAGGAAGAGTTTTTGTTCTTAAGGTGTGCTTTTTTTTTCACTTAGAGGAGAAAGGAAAAATTGAGATATAAATACTAATGAAAAACTTTAAATGATGAGGGTTAAATAATTTGTTCACACAAGAAATTAGGTTTGTGTATATACAAAAGAATTATTTCCAGTTAAAATAATTAAGAAATTTACATATGATTGGGATTTAAGTTAAAAAAAGTCAAGGTTGTGATTTTTATAGTTTTAAAGTAGAGGGAATGTAAGTTTTATTTACTGAAGTGGTGGAATAAGAAGCAGTAAAACATGTTGGAAATATATGTTAGAGGTTACTAGAATGTTAACTTTCAGATAATTAATTGTATTATACTAATCACACAAAGCAACATTGCAAAAATAATGTAGGATTTAAAAAAAAAGCAAAAGAAAATAACTTGGCCTTGTATCCCTTCTCAAGCAAATGATCTATTTTCATTTTTCTATGTTCTCACTGAAAATTTTTGAACAGTGAAATGACATGATGAAAAGTGTGTTGTAGGCCTTTTAGGAAGATTAATCTATCAATAGTAAGCAAGATGGAAAGTGAAGAAAAGTGCCTGAAACCTCGAGACCAATTATAATTCTGTTGAAGTAATCCAGGTGAGAAGTGATAAGGGCCTGAACAGAAGTGGAAAGAAATAGGAAGTTGTAAGAGGTATTGAAATGGAAAAATCACTGATTGGATATGGGACATTAGAAAAAGGCAATCTTTAGAGATGACTGGAGCCTGAGTTAACAGCAGTAGTTTCAGAGATAGAAAGCAGAAGTAGAATGATTAGAGTAGGTATCATGAAAAATGATTTATGCAACATATTAAATTTGAAAAAATATGGTCACACAGAAATGATGCTAATATATTTAAAGATGGACAATTGGAATATATATGCATATTTCTAATCATGATGTCTTTTCCATATTCCAATCCTCTTAATCATGTAAAAGGGACAGTTGAAGTGAAATCAGCATGATGGTGATGTGAATCAATGCCTTTTAAATCTAGCCTTTGATTTACAACTAATCAGACAACTATAACCACCACCACCACCACCAACAAAAAGTACTTCTGCAAAGTGTACCAGGCACCTGAGAGATTCATTCATCTATGCACCCCAAAGTGGGTAGAATGGATCATGGAGGAGGTGGCAGAGAAAGGAGAGTTGCAGAGAGGTCAGCAGTGGCCAGGGGCAGT
This sequence comes from Nanger dama, assembly GCA_917880005.1. Classification (NCBI taxonomy): domain Eukaryota; kingdom Metazoa; phylum Chordata; class Mammalia; order Artiodactyla; family Bovidae; genus Nanger; species Nanger dama. The sequence goes on from CAKJTW010000010.1 coordinate 10,910,168, forward strand.
GATGGAAGAGAAGCTGGTTGCTAGTCCAGCTGTGTGCTAGCGCCCTTTTTCTGGTAGAGAAGGGTGGAGGATGAAGGCAGTGAATGGGGGCCCACTTGGCCATGTGTGTGTACAGCAGGAGGGAGTAGGTGCTTCCTGAGGAGAGAGACTGCACTGTCTACGGAGAAGGAAAGGAAAGGGAAATAGCTAGATAGAGAGAATAGAGGCAAAATATCTCCTGTTGTCTGCCTAGAAAGACAAGAGGATTGTCTACTAGCTTCTGGGACCCCAAGCTAGAGGATCTTCCTACCAAGTTGTGGGCACACCTGAAGTCCCCAGTGTTAAGTACACACTTCACTCTGCTCTGGCACCATCTTTTTTTTTTTAATGCATAACTCCCAACATTACCAGAAATCAGCTCCAATAAGAAAAACTAAAATCTTGTTCTCTATCTAGAAAGCAAAAGATAGACTCCACACTATAGAAGGTGAAGGGGTCTCACTCCAGAGCCTGATATAGGACAGTCAGGGTTGTTGCTGAAGAGCCCTGGAAAAAGCAGTGAGGACAGAAGCAGGAGCTGCAGGAGAGGAACCATGACCACAGGAGATGGGCTCTGGGGACATTTGTCAGTCTGTCTTCCGGTACTCACAGGATGTGGAGTTTTTCAGTGATCCCATCTCAAGTTTTAGCTGGCATTCAGGACTGGAAAAGGTCGATTTTCATTCCAATCTCAAAGAAAGGCAATGCCAAAGAATGCTTAAACTACTGCACAATTGCACTCATCTCACAAGCTAGTAAAGTAATGCTCAAAATTCTCCAAGCCAGGCTTTAGCAATATGTGAACTATGAACGTCCCGATGTTAAAGCTGGTTTTAGAAAAGGCAGACGAACCAGAGTTCAAATTGCCAACATCCACTGGATCATGGAAAAAGCAAGAGAGTTCCAGAAAAACATCTACTTCTGCTTTATTGACTATGCCAACACTTTTGACTATGTGGATCACAAAAAACTGTGGAAAATTCTGAAAGAGATGGGAATAGCAGACCACCTGATCTTCCTCTTGAGAAATCTATATGCAGGTCAGGAAGCAACAATTAGAACTGGATATGGAACAACAAACTTGTTCCAAATAGGAAAAGGAGTACGTCAAAGCTGTATATTGTTATCCTGCTTATATAACTATTATGCAAAGTACATCATGAGAAACGCTGGGCTGGAAAAAGCATAAACTGGAATCAAGATTGCTGGGAGAAATATCAATAACCTCAGATATGCAGATGACACCACCGTTATGGCAGAAAGTGAAGAGGAACTCAAACACCTCTTGATGAAAGAGGAGTGAAAATGTTTGCTTAAAGCTCAACATTCAGAAAACAAAGATCATGCCATCTGGTCCCATCACTTCATGGGAAATAGATGGGGAAACAGTGTCAGACTTTATTTTTAGGGCTCCAAAATCACTGCAGATGGTGACTGCAGCCATGAAATTAAAAGACGCTTACTCCTTGGAAGAAAAGTTATGACCAACCTAGATAGCATATTGAAAAGCAGAGACATTACTTTGCAAACAAAGGTCCATCTAGTCAAGGCTATGGTTTTTCCAGTGGTCATGTATGGATGTGAGAGTTGTACTGTGAAGAAGGCTGAGCACCAAAGAATTGATGCTTTTGAACTGTGGTGTTTGGAGAAGACTCTTGAGAGTCCCTTGGACTGCAAGGAGATCCAACCAGTCCATTCTGAAGGAGATCAGTCCTGGGTATTTATTGGAAGGACTGATGCTGAAGCTGAAACTCCAATACTTTGGCTAATTAATGCAAAGAGTTGACTGACTGGAAAAGACCCCGATGCTGGGGGCGGGGGGTGGGTGGGTGGGTGGGCGTAGGATTGGGGGCAGGAGAAAAAGGAGACGGCAGAGGATGAGATGGCTGGATGGCATCACAAACTCAATGGATATGAGTTTGAGTGAATTCTGGGAGTTGGTGATGGACAGGGAGGCCTGGCGTGCTGCGATTTGTGGGGTCACAAAGGCTCGACACGAATGAGCGACTGAACTGAACTCCAGTAAATGCCATCCACTGGGGATGATTACAGTTCTTCCTAAAAAGTATGGCTGCTCTTTTCCTGAAGAAGTTCACATCACAAGCCAGAAAGACTGAGAATAACTGCATTAGAAGATATTTGGGTAACTACATCCTACAGAAGCCGGTGCCTGTACAGCGGTCCCCAGTACCAGCCTGCCTCATTCACACAAAAGCTTTTAGTACTGAAGACACCCAGGACGAAGAAAGGGGGAAAAAAAGGATGAGATGTCTTTCATTAACGTTGGGAGAAAAATCAACAAGTGTTATCATTCATGTGCTGGAGGAGCAGGGCAATGACCACATGCACAGAGCACATGCGATCAGGCTCGTGGCTGCCGAGCGGGACTTTCGGCTGGTGAAGAGGGACCTCAGTGTGGAACCCGCCCAGTATCAGCTTCTGACCAGCTCACAGATCCACCAGGTGCGGCTGCAGCTCCAGAAAGATGGAGCCGGCTGAACTCAAGCCGGAACCCACCCTGACAAAGGAACTGACTTTTTCTTCAAATGTTGGACAACATGATTTGGATACAAACAGTAAACAGATTCAGCAGTGGATCAAAAAAAAAAAAGTACAAAGTTCAGATTACAATAATGAAAGGGAAAAATGCAAGCAAGCCAGAAAAAAAAAAAATGCAGGAAACAATAGAATCCTCCAGACATGTCTGGAACAGTGACCTTCTCATCCAGGCCTTAGCCCATTATAGGTGACAAGGCTGTGATGTGTGTTCCTGGTCTCTTGAGCAAAAAGGAGGAGAATGTTTGGAGAGCAGCTCAGGGTACCCAGAGAGGAGACACTGTGAGCAGGGAAAATGGGAAGGATGTAGCATCCGATATCCTGCACCAGTGATTTTTAATAAAAAACATGCTTCTGAGAGATGGAAAAAGAAAAGAAAAAGGCTCCTAACTATCACTCTATTGATCTATTATAATTGAAGTGACCCAAGCCTTACCTAAGTAAGAAAGGTGCTCACTATGTCAAACGCAGTGGTAGAGACACTTCTCATCAAACACTATGAAAAATCACAGTATTATGGTATCATAAAAGAAAATGGCAGTTTTCCAGCAACCAAATTCAAAGACATGGACCATTATGATCTATATAAGGAATTTCAAAGAGTTATTATGAAGAAATCCAACAAACTAAAGAAAATTCAGAAAGGAAGTTCAATGACCTCAGAAAGAAAAACTAACAGAGGAGTACTTTACTAAAGAGACTGAAATTCTAAAAAAGAAACAAGTAGAAAATCTGGAGCTGAAGTAATAAATAAGGTAAAGAATGCATTAGAAAGCTTTAGAAATAGAACAGATCATATGGAAGAGAGAATTAGCAAGCTCAAGGGAAAAATATAGAAATAATTTTGATGCAGGAGGAAATAAAAGTAAGATTCTTTAAAAGTAAAGAAACTATATGAGAACTAACTCCATTAGAAAAGTCAACACAAGAATAATGTGTTTCTTAGAAGCGGAAGAGAGGGAGAAGGGAGCAGAGGGTATATTTAAAAAATGATAGTTGAGAACTTCCCAAACCTGGAAAGAACTTGGTATACAAGTCTATGAAATTATACACCACCTTACTATTTCAATACAAAAAGATCTTCTTCAAGATACATTATATTGAAATTATCAAAACTTAACAATACAGGAAAAATTTTAAAACCAACATGGGAAAAAAAGACCATCACTTATAAAGGTACCCCCTTTAGGCTATCAAGAGATTTCTTAGTAGAAACTCTACAGGCCAGGAGATAGTAGAATGGCATATTCAAAATACTGAACCATAAAATTGCCAGCCAAGAACATTCTATCCAGCAAAGTTGCCATTCAAATATGAAGGATAAACTAAGGCTTTCCCAGATAAAACAGAGTTCACTACCACTAGACCTACCTTAAAAAAAATATTGAAAAGAACTCTTTAAGCTGAAACAAAAAGACTAAAGTACACAATACTCTAATCTATAGGGACAGACATAAAGGTAGGATGGCAGAATGAAATTAAGCCAACTAGGGAGCTGATTCAGTAGTCCTGGCAAGGGATGTTGCAAGGTAATTTGAATTAAAATTATAGTTGTGGAAATGGTGAGTATTGGTTGGATCTGGCCAACATTTAGAAGCTAGAGCAGATCTGATTTGATAATGATTAAAGTATGAGGTGTGAGAGCAAGAAAAATAAAAAAAAATGATGTTTTATTGGCTTAAACAACTAAGAATGTTGGTACCATTTACTAAGATGAGTAAAACAGAGGAAAATGCAGGAAATGCTCTTTTTGTTTGTTTGTTCGTTTTAATGTGTTAATCTTGGTTTTAATCTGGGACATCCACGTGGTGATGTTGTCTAGAGAGCTGGACACAAAAGGCTTAACTAAGAGTGAAATTTTACACATGTAAGTTTGCTCTTCATCCAAAATAGAGAAATAAGGAGAAATATGCTATGAACATTAAGAATAATCACTGAGATATGAAGACCTGGAGAAGGTGAGGAATGAAAGAGAGAATGTTTCAAGAAAAGCTTCTTCAGCTGTGTCTAATTCTGATGAAGTAGAGTAAGATGTGTTCATAGAATTAGATAGGGGAGATTTGCACCGGTTGTATTAAAAGTAAACAGGATCATTGTTTAGTTGGTTAATCAAACCTAAGTATCTTTTTCTTTGAATTGAATTTTTAGGCAAGGCTCAAGGTGTTTTCTTGTGGAGGAACGGTACTCTTATACGAGGTAGAGTCACAGACAACGGAGGGTGGCGTTAGAACAGGCAGCTCTGGAGAGGGTATTTATAAATATAGGTCTTTATAAGGAGGTTTTTGATTATTATTTCAATTTTTTTAGTCATTATTAGTCTCTTTAGATTTTCTGATTCTTTATGATTCAGTCCTGGTAGGTTGTATGTTTCTAGGAATTTATCCATTTTTTTTTTCTAAATTGTACAGTTCTTGTAATTGTTCACAGCAGCTTCTTATATCTTTTGTATTTCTGTGATAATAATTACAAAGTATCCTCTTTCATTTTTAATTTTATGTGAGCCTTCTCTCTTTTCCCTTGGTTAATCTAGTCAAAGACTGGTCAATTTTGTTTACCTTTTCTAAAAATAAACTCTCAGTTTCATTATTTTTTTCTATTATGTTTTCTAGTCTCTATCATCTATTTCTGATCTAATCTTTATTTTTCCTTTCTCTCATCTAATAGGTATAGTTTGTTCTTCTTTTTCTAATGATATGAGTTTGTGAAGGTAGTTTGTTTATTTTGCTCTCTCTCTCCCTTTAAATGTAGTATTTATTTCTATAAACATCCTGCTTAGAATGGCTTTTGCTGCATCCCATCTGTTTTAGTGTGTTTTCCTTTATATTTGTCTCAAGATATTTTATAATTTCATTTTTGATCTTCTTTGACTCGGTTGTTCAGTAGCATGTTGTTTAGTTTCTGCTTATTTGTGAGTTTTCCAGCTTTCTTCCTGTTGGTGGTGGTTAGTGGTGTAGTCCCTAAGTCATGCCTGACTCCATGCAACCCCATAAACTGCAGTCGGCCAAATTCCTCTGTCCATGGGATTCTCCAGGTGAGAATACTGGAGTGGGTTGCCATTTTGATTTCTAATTTTGTACCACTGTGGTTAGAGAAAAACTTGACATGATTTCAATAATTAATTTAAAAACTTTTTTGTAGTTGTCCTAAGTACCAGGTTTATGATGGCAAGCAAGAGTGAGAAGGTGCTTGACCGAAATGAAGAAAAATAAACAAAAAATTTTTAAGTTGTGATATTTTACAGAGAATTATGAAGTAGGGAGGAGATAATAGAAGATGGAAGATGGGTTAATTAGGAAATTTTCTGAGAATTTAACATTAAAAATGAAGGATGAGAAGTTTGCTTTACAGAGGTCAGAAGGAGGAAGAAGAAATGAGAAAAAACATCCTTAGGGACAGAAAGTTCCAGGTACAAGGGCCTCAGGTGAGAAAAGGAATATTTCCTTTCATTATTTTATTATTAGCATGTTCTTTATAATTTAGCCATAGTGTTTTTTTGGGTTAAACAATAAAATTAGGGATATTAATGCCTTATTAATATGCAATAAGCAGTATATATTTATAATATTTTTAAAACAAAAATACTTGCAATATTCTGTTTCTTAATATAAATTGTACCTGAGAATTGATATCTTCAGTTTCATTTTTCTGTTTTTAACTTGCTGATTTTGCAAAAGGTGAGAAAGTTCATTTAATTGGCATATTTTTTACTTTATGCAAATGATTTTATTTTAGCTAAAGGATGTGCATTAAAATTTTTCATCATTAGTTTCTGTGGGGCCCTAAATGGGAAACCTTAAAAACAAAGGGGCTAGCTTTGCGGTCGAAAACCTGAGATGGTGCCTGGTGGAAGAGATGGGGGCAGGGTCTATGTTGTCTGTCAAAGTTTTTGACTGGCTCTCTTGACTTCTGAGCACATAGACAGTGTGTGATCTCTATAGACTCCTGTTATAATGAAGACACATGATGATTTGACCTTTAATGTGATTGGTGCAACTATGGAAAGTCCCTCCTAAAACCCTCCTGTTTGTCTATATAAGTTGGGAGTTTGCAACAATAAACCAGAACTGCTTCGAGGGAACCCCTGTCGCGTCTGATTGTCTCTGGCTCGCCAAGGGGCTGGGTTGGCGGACAGCAGGCTCACCTCTCTCGGGAACCCCTCGGCTTTGCTGAGGGAAGTTCCACTGCCTCCGCTCTTTCTGCGGGAGAGCACCCCCAGCAGAAACTGGCGCCCAACGTGGGGCTCAAAGCGGACAGACGGAGGTGGTGTCACCGTGCGGCTCTGAAAGAGGAGCAAAGAGGGACCCTAGGCTGGTCACAGCACGGAGCTCCCTTTAGAGGAGTATCACCCGAGGTAATCCAGACTTCAAGGTGGGCCCCCTCCTTTATGAGGGAAGTGCCAAAAACTCTTATTTTCCTTCTCCTCTTCTTTTCCGATCTGTACTTAGTTCTTTCTTTCTGGAGTTTCAGTGAACAGGCGAACGGTTGTGGAGGCAACTGATGAGTCCTGGCTAGGGCCGCTCTCTGGCGGACTTTGAAGGCACCACAACAGGTAAGCCTCAGTAACTAGAGCCCGACCGGGTGAAACTCCCCTTTAATCTTTCTTAACTGAGGACGTGGCCTAGAATCTTCCCTGTGGGCACGGGTCAGGCACTTAAAGGCCATTAGGCGCCTGCCACTTGAAGACTCCCGTGACAGGATAAGGGGGTCACGGAACGGGCTAGAAACCTCTAGGGTGCCCGCCCCCAGCGAGGAAACTTCCATGCAACGACGCAGGCACATAAACGGTTCCAAAAGCATACCCTAAGCCCAACTTTCTGGCCGCCACCACTCCCGGTAGGATTTTTGGTGACTGTCCTCAGTGACTTTTCTTTCTATTCTCTTTCGGCAACATGGGAAGTAACATTAGCAAGTCTGATGAGCCTGCCCTCAAGGCGCTGAGATATATGCTCATAAGCAGGGGACTTGAGATTTCTGACGCTCAGGCTATTAAGGTCTGGGGGACCATTGGACGGTTGGCCTCCTGGGTTGCTTCAGCTAATCTGTTCTCTTGGGACACTTGGGATCGAGTGCAAACCCTTGCTAGGCAGAGAGAGGCTCGATATGGTGAAGAGCCCCCTTAGGGTTCTGTCTGATCATTTCGGCCCTCAAGCTCTGCTTTTCATGGAGCGAGGAGCATGTCACTGATACGGGTGCCCCCAATTCAAAATCAGAAAAACAATGGGAAAAATTTGATGAGGAACGAGTCATATCGGACCAAGATATAGCAAAAGACACTGCAGGAAATAAAGACACTAGAGCAAATAGTGGGCCATGGGAGCCTTTCAGGGATGATAAAGGGGCAGAAAAAATAGAGACTCCTCTGATGCCTCAGGACCAGGAGCCCAGGGGAGAGATCTGTGCCCCTCCCAACCTCCCCATTTGAGGAAGTTTCGGGAGCACCTTGGGTGGGAGAGACAATGAGGTCACCTTGGAAAGGGAAAACCTATCCCGGGGACACTTGGGGATCCCTAATGCCCCTTACCGGCCGACTCAAGCCTTTCCTGTAAATGTTAACCCTGGGGGGAATCTGGGGGGAATAGGCTGGCAGCCTGGTACCCCTGGATGGCCAGTGATTTAAAAGAGCTCAGAAAGACAGTGGCAGAGGATGGTCCAAACTCCCCGTGGGCAAAAACTATTCTCCAGGGGCTGGCTCATCAACCACAAGAGGGACACTTTAAGAAGGGGTGCCCTCAAGGCGGGGAAGACCTACCGGTCTGAGACCTCCCACTATCCCATTTATGTACACCATCTTAAGGTTCATCGAGATTTACCTGGATTGCTTTCAATGGGAAATTCCCTGGCTGATAGAGTGGCCTCCCTTACAATCCAAGCTTATAACTTACAAGATGCCTATGATCTTCACGATCTTACTCATCAATTGGAGAGGGCTACATAAAAGATTCCCACAGATCCCTATTAGAGAATTAAAGAAAAGTATACATACTGGTAAATCCTGTCTTCTTTATTTACAAGTACCGCCTTACAGCCCCCAGGAGTAAACCCTGGAGGGCTAAAACCCAATGTGCTGTGGCAAACTGATGTAACCCATTATTCCACTTTTGGAAAACTTAAGTATGTCTTTGTGTCTATTGACACTTACTCTCATGCCTGCTGAGCTACTGCCCCCACAGGAGAAAAAGCAAAACATGCTCAGAGCCATTTTTTACAATGTTTTGCTACGTTGGGCCTTCCCCATCAAATAAAAACAGATAATGGCGCGTTTCATCAGCCAGAGCTTACAGAAATTCTTCCAACAGTGGCACACTCGGCATAACACCGGAATCCCACATAACCCCCAGGGACAAGCCATAATTGAGCGCCATCATCAAAATTTAAAGGCTCAATTACAAAAACAAAAAGGGGGAATAAGCCCTCACCAGCAACTTGGAATGGCACTCTTTACTCTAAACATTTTAAATTTTTCAAAAAATGAACCGATACCATGTTTTCAAAAACATTGGTCCAACCAAGAAATAAAACCTGAAATACAAGTGAGATGGAAAGATCCCATCACTGGTCAGTGGAAGGGGCCTGATCCACTCCTGACAATGGGGAGAGGATTCGGATGCATATTCCCCATTGGGGACCCCAGCCCTATATGGGTGCCAGCAAGGAATCTTAAATTTACACCACAAGAGAGAGGTCAAATCTCAAAACCTGACACAGATTAAAGAGAAACTCACATATTAAGCCCAAGAACAAAAGTTCTTGAGACGATCTTTTCTTCCCTTTCAGATCATCAATGCAACGACCCTGGTGGACACTGCTCCTGGTGATCATCGGATTACCTAGCCTCTCCGTGCTGACCTTCCTCATTGCTGTGGCTGTGCAACAGTTTTTAAAATCTTTGAAGCCTGGGTTTAACGACACAAGGCCATCAACCATGAGGGTACAACAGTGTCAGCATCTGCTCAAAGATTTCAAACCAGCTCAAACACCTGAGATTCGCCATGATGGGACTCCAAAAACAGCTTGATCTCCACGCCAGAGCAATCGAGACGTTGAGTGTTCTGGTGCTCATAGACTTCGACGTGAGATACCCCAGCTTTTGTCTGTCAGCTTTTCCAGTGTTAAATGAGACTCTAACAGGTAAAAAAGGGAGCAATGGATCTATGGGACTGGATACAAAGTCCATTCGCCTGGTTTAAAAATGCCTTCTATTTGCTTGTTTTTATTATTCTGCTTGTTGTAGTGTTAAAAAGGTTATGCTTGCCCAGGTCATGGAAGAGGAGCCCCATGTTGGGGACCCACAAAACCCCTGGATTAATTTAGCCCTTCAAGAGATTAACCAAGACAGATAAATAAAAATAAGAGTTCTAGATGCCCATCATCTAGAGAGATTCGCCTAGCCCCCAGGACGTGGCTGGATAGCCAATGACGGGTAAGACCCTCAGAGGAGGGCAACCTAAGACAGGCACAGCCGCGAGAGGGGCTGGCGAGGCTGGAGGTTGGCCACCTACAGCTTTATGCCTTGCTCTACAGAACAGCAATACAAATGTCTCGAGGGCTTAAATAAAAAAAAAGGTGGGGGGGGATATGTGGGGCCCTAAATGGGAAACCTTAAAAACAAAGGGGTTAGCTTTGCGGTCGAAAACCTAAGATGGCGCCTGGCGGAAGAGATGGGGGCAGGGTCTATGTTGTCTGTCAAAGTGTTTGATTGGCTCTCTTGATTTCTGTGCACATAGACAGTGTGTGATCTCTATAGACTCCTGTTATAATGAAGGTGACAATTTGACAAGGTGACAATTTGACCTTTAATGTGATTGGTGCAACTATGGAAAGTCCCTCCTAAAACCCTCCTGTTTGTCTATATAAGTTGGGAATTTGCAACAATAAAGTGGAACCCCTGTCGCGTCTGATGCTCACCGAGGGGCTGGGTTGGCGGACAGCAGGCTCACCTCTCCCGGGAACCCCTCGGCTTTGCTGAGGGAAGTTCCACTGCCTCCACTCTTTCTGCGGAGCGCCCCGCAAGTTTCAGCATGAAAATGTCTAAAAATATAGGACCTGTACAATGTTTAGTTTTTTTTTTCCCTCTAACTTAGGGGTGTGTATATAGATAGCATGATATAACCTAAAAAAAGATGAATATGATTTTTAAAATGTTTTGTTTTTTATGCAAACCAAAGTGAAATTATATTAAGCCATTGACCTCTTGATCTTGATCTTGCATTGACTATTTAAAGGAAATAAAAATAGAGACATTCATTGCTAAGAATAAATTTCTTACCTTAAATTGAGTGAAAATAAAAGCCCTGACAACCTTGACAGAGAGTCAGAAGTTTCCATCTTTGGAGTAATCAGGTGTCCACATAGTCAAGTGCAAAAAATGCTAAAATCTTAAGGGGCAGAGAGAATGTTATAGACAGCCTTACCTGTACCTACTGAGGTTAAATCATTTATTACTTCCTGTCTTTTCAATCTACCTCCTTGATCTAGTAGTTTCAATCTATCTCCTTGATCTAATATGTTAGGGCTATTAATGTTTTTATTAGTCTTAAGCTGTTATCACCTTTACATTTGGATATACATGAAATTGTTTCTTGTGGGAAAGCATCTTATTGAGCAGTGTTTGAACATTCAACCTTGAAAGGGAAGTTATATGAACTTCTTGCTAAACTAGTTATCTTTCTCAGTGAGTTATCACGTAGTTTGCCCAGCAGTTAAGCTGATTGAAAGTAGATTGGTGGACTGGGAGATATCACAGATGCCTCACTTTCCTTAACCTCTCACATGCCACTCCAACCTCCCATCATCTTTAAAATTTAGTTTATTGTTGTAAGAACACTTAATGTGAGATCTACCCTCTTTGTAAATATTTAAGTTTGCAATAATTTATTGTTGACCATACCTATAATATTGTACAGTAGATCTCTAGAGTTTATTCATCTTGCTCGGCTGTAAATTTATGCCTATTTCCATCATCATCTTTTGATGGGCTTTTAAAAATAGCTCCCTTTCAGAGACACGTGTGCCCCAATATTCATCGCAGCACTGTTTATAACAGCCAGGGCATGGAAGCAACCTAGATGTCCATCAGCAGACGAATGGATAAGAAAGCTGTGGTACATGTACACAACAGACTATTACTCAGCCATTAAAAAAGAATTCATTTGAATCCGTTCTAATGAGGTGGATGAAACTGGAGCCTATTATACAGAGTGAAATAAGCCAGAAAGAAAAACACCAATATAGTATACTGATGCATATATATGGAATTTAGAAAGATGGTAATGATAACCCTGTATGCAATACAGCAAAAGAGACACAGAGATGTGTAGAACAGTCTTTTGGACTCTGTGGGAGAGGGAGAAGGTAGAATGATGTGGGAGAATGGCATTGAATCATGTATAATATCATATATAAAATGAATCACAAGTCCAGGTTTAATGCATTATACTGGATGCTTGGGGCTGATGTACTGGGACAACCCAGAGGGATGGGTATGGGGAGGGAGGAGGAAGGGGAGTTCAACATGGGGAACAAGTGTGTACTTGTGGCAGATTCATGTTGATGTATGGCAAAACAAATACAATATTGCAAAGTAATTAACCTCAAATTAAAATAAATAAATTTATATTAAAAATAAAATAAAATAAAAATAGCTCTGTCTTCCAGCCTACAGATTCATTTTCTAACAGTAATCATTTCACAAGCTATCAAAAACTTGGAAGAGATTTCCAAAACATATCTATGACCACTTCACTTTTCAATTGAAAATCCTTCAATCATTTCCTTTCATTTTTGGATTCATGATAAGCAAAGATTCCTGTCTGCTTTTCCCAACTTATTGGCTGCACAATAATCTCAGAATTATAATAACTATATTTTCTGTATACCAACTGCTCATAGCAGACCTGTAATAGCAAATGCTTAAAAACCCCAAATGTCCTTCAATAAGTGATTAGTTTAACAAACTATAATGTTACACAATAGTAAAAGAAGCACACAATTTACACACATAATAATTTGGGTGGTTCACAAGGGAAGTATTCTGAGTGAAAAGAGTCAATATATAAAGATTATATAACATATAATTCCATTTATTCAGCAAATTTTTAAAAATTGAGGTATAATTGATATATAACATATAACATATTAATTTCCTATATGGGTTTCAGGTGGCTCAATGGTAAAGAATCCACTTGCTGATGCAGGGGACATTGGTTCTATCCCTGGGTAGGGAAGATCCTCTGGAGGAGGAAATGGCAGCCCCATCTAATAGTCTTAAGGAAAATCTCATGGACTGAGGAGCCTGGCAGCTACAGTCCATGGGGTCTCAAAGAATCAGACACAATGATATATTGTACAATGAAATAAAATTTTTATATATTGTAAAATGATCACCACAATAAGTTAAGTCTAGTTAACATCCATCCACATATATATAACCAAAACTTTTTTTTTCCCTTGTGATGAGGGCTTTTAGGATCTACTCTCTTCAGTTCAGTTCAGTACAGTCACTCAGTCATGTCCGACTCTTTGCAACCACACAAATTGCAGCACGCCAGGCCTCCCTGTTCATCACCAACTCTTGGAGTTTACTCAAGCACATGTCCATCGAGTCAGTGATGCCATCCAGCCATCTCATCCCCTGTTGCCCCCTTCTCCTCCTGCCCCCAATCCCTCCCAGCATCAGAGTCTTTTCAAATGAGTCAACTCTTCACATGAGGTGGCCAAAGTATTGGAATTTCAGCTTCAGCATCAGTCCTTCCAATGAATACCCAGGACTAGTCTCCTTTAGAATGGACTAGTTGGATCTCCTTGTGGTCCAAGGGACGCTCAAGAGTCTTCTCCAACACCACAGTTCAAAAGCATCAATTCTTTGGTGCTCAGCCTTCTTCACAGTCCAACTCTCACAACCATACATGACCACTGGAAAAACCATAGCCTTGACTAGATGGACTTTTGTTGGCTAAGTAATGTCTCTGCTTTCGAATATGCTATCTGGTTTGGTCATAACTTTCCTTCCAAGGAGTAAGTGTCATTTAATTTCATGGCTGCAGTCACCATCTGCAGTGATTTTGGGAGCCCCCAAAATAAAATCTGACACTGTTTCCACTGTTTCCCCATATATTTCCCATGAAGTGATGGGACCAGATGCCATGATCATCGTTTTCTGAATGTTGAGCTTTAAGCCAACTTTTTCACTGTGCTCTATCAAGAGACATTTGTGCTCGCCTTCACTTTCTGCCACAAGGGTGGTGTCATCTGCAATATCTGAGGTTACTGATGTTTCTCCCAGAAATCTTGATTCCAACTTGTGCTTCTTCCAGCCCAGTGTTCCTCATGATGTACTCTGCATATAAGTTAAATAAGCAGGGTGACAATATATAGCCACAATGTACTCCTTTTCCTATTTGGAACCAGTCTGTTGTTCCATGTCCAGTTCTAACTGTGGGTTTCTGACCTGCATATAGGTTTCTCAAGAGGCAGGTCAGGTGGTCTGGTATTCCCATCTTTCAGAATTTTCCATAGTTTCTTGTGATCCACACAGTCAAAAGCTTTGGCATAGTCAATAAAGCAGAAATAGATGTTTTTCTGGAACTCTCCTGCTTTTTCAATGATGTTGTAAATTGTAAGATCTCATTCATTTTTACAGCTTCTTTACACATACCCACAGATATATATATAACAAAAACAAGACCAGGAGCTGACTGTGGTTCAGATCATGAACTCTTTATTGCCAAATTCAGACTTAAATTGAAGAAAGTAGGAAAACCACTAGACCATTCAGGTATGACCTCAATCAAATCCCTTATGATTATACAGTGGAAGTGAGAAATAGATTTAAGGGCCTAGATTTGATAGACAGAGTGCCTGATGAACTATGGAATAAGGTTCGTGACATTGTATGGGAGACAGGGATCAAGACCATCGCCATGGAAAAGAAATGCAAAACAGCAAAATGGCTGTCTGGGGAGGCCTTACAAATAGCTGTGAAAAGAAAAGAGGTGAAAAGCAAAGGAAAAAAGGAAAGATATAAGCATCTGAATGCAGAGTTCCAAAGAATAGCAAGAAGAGATAAGAAAGTCTTCTTTAGCAATCAATGCAAAGAAATAGAGGAAAAGAACAGAATGGGAAAGACTAGAGATCTCTTCAAGAAAATTAGAGATATCAAGGGAACATTTCATGCAAAGATGTGCTCAATAAAGGACAGAAATGGTCTGGACCTAACAGAAGCAGAAGATATTAAGAGGTGGCAAGAATACATGGAAGAACTGTACAAAAAGATCTTCAAGATCCAGATAATCATGATGGCGTGATCACTCATCTAGAGCCAGACATCTTGGAATCTGAAGTCAAGTGGGCCTTAGAAAGCATCACTACAAACAAAGCTAGTGGAGGTGATGTAATTCCAGTGGAGCTGTTTCAAATCCTGAAAGATGATGCTGTGAAAGTGCTGCACTCAATATGACAGCAAATTTGAAAAACTCAGCAGTGGCCACAGGACTGGAAAAGGTCAGTTTTCATTCCAATTCCAAAGAAAGGCAATGCCAAAGAATGGTCAAACTAGCGCACAATTGCACTCATCTCACATGCTAGTGAAGTAATGCTCAAAATTCTGCAAGCCAGGCTTCAGCAATAAATGAACCGTGAACTTCCTGATGTTCAAGCTGGTTTTAGAAAAGGCAGAGGAACCAGAGATCAAATTGCCAACATCCGCTGGATCATGGAAACAGCAAGAGAGTTCCAGAAAAACATCTATTTCTGCTTCATTGACTATGCCAAAGCCTTTGACTGTGTGGATCGCAATAAACTGGAAAATTCTGATAGAGATGGGAATACCAGACCACCTGACCTGCCTCTTGAGAAATCTGTATGCAGGTCAGGAAGCAACAGTTAGAACTGAACATGGAACAATAGACTGGTTCCAAATAGGAAAAGGAGTACGTCAAGGCTGTATATTGTCACCCTGCTTATTTAACTTATATGCAGAGTACATCATGAGAAACGCTGGGCTGGAGGAAACACAAGCTGGAATCAAGATTGCCGGGAGAAATATCAATAACCTCAGATATACAGATGACACCACCATTATGGCAGAAAGTGAAGAGGAGCTAAAGGGCCTCTTGATGAAGGTGAAAGAGGAGAGTGAAAAAGTTGGCTTAAAGCTCAACATTCAGAAAACGAAGATCATGGCATTCGGTCCTATCACCTCATGGGAAATAGATGGGGAAACAGTGGAAACAGTGTCAGACTTTATTTTTTGGACTCCAAAATCACTGCAGATGGTGACTGCAGCCATGAAATTAAAAGATGCTTACTCCTTGAAAGAAAAGTTATGACCAACCTAGATAGCATATTCAAAAGCAGAGACATTACTTTGCCAATTAAGGTCTGTCTATTCAAGACTATGGTTTTTCCTGTGGTCATGTATGGATGTGAGAGTTGGACTGTGAAGAAGACTGAGCGCCGAAGAACTGATTCTTTTGAACTGTGGAGTTGGAGAAGACTCTTGAGAGTCCCTTGGACTGCAAGGAGAGCCAACCAGTCCATTCAGAAGTAGATCAACCCTGGGATTTCTTTGGAAAGAATGATGCTGAAGCTGAAACTCTAGTACTTTGGCCACCTCATGTGAAGAGTTGAGTCATTTGAAAAGACTCTGATGCTGGGAGGGACTGAGGGCTGGAGGAGAAGGGGACGACCGAGGATGAGATGGCTGGATGGCATCACGGACTCGATGGATGTGAGTCTGAGTGAACTCTGAGATGGTGATGATCAGGGAGGCCTGGCGTGCTGCGATTCATGGGGTCGCAAAGAGTTGGACACGACTGAGTGACTGAACTGAACTGATAAATATATATATATATATATATATATATATATTTACGTACATGGTTAAAAATTCACCTGTCAGTGCAAAAGCTGCAGGAGGTTCCATCCCTGGATCAGGGAGATTCCCTGGAGAAAGCAATGGCAATCTATACCAGTATTCTTGCCTGGGAAATATCATGGACAAAGGCGCCTAGCAGACTACAGTCCATGGGGTCACAAAAGTGTTGGACATGACTTAGGGACCTAGTTGGGTTGCCATTGTCATCTCCAGGGGATCTTCCTGACCCAGGGATCAAACCCACAATCCCTGTGTTGGCAGGTAGATTCTTTACCACTCAGCCACCAGGAAAGCCCATCTATATATGTTTATGTATTTATATATATATGTGTGAGTGTGTGTGTGTGTGTGTGTACGTATATATGTCATTTCAGTCATGTCCCAGTCTTTGCAACTCTTGTGACTCTTTGTGACATCATCTTTATCCATTCATTTTTCAATGGACACGAGTTATTTTCATATCTTGGCTGTTGTAAATGTTGCAGTGCACATGGGGGTACATATAACTTTTTGAATTAGGGCTTTGATTTTCTTTGGATAAATGTCAAGAAATGGGATTGCTAGATCATATATTATTTCTATTCTTTATTTTCTTTTGAGGAATCATCATATTATTTTCCACAGTGACTGCACCAATTTACAATCCACCAACAGTGTACCATATAACGGCTGTTTTGTCAACTTTAAAATTATGGAGTTTTTCTATTGCCAACACACAGAAATTTGATAGTTTGGGAACAGAAATTAATCATGTAACAGACAGAAATCTGAAAAATCAGAAGTAAAAAGTATGTTCCTGGCTCAGATGGTAAATAATCTGCCTGCAATGCAGGAGATTTGGGTTCGATCCCAAGGTCGGGAAGATCCCCTGGAGAAGGGAATGGCAACCCACTCCAATATTTTTGCCTGGAGAATTCCATGGACAGAGGAGCCTGGTGTGCTGCAGGCCATGGAGTCTCAAAGAGTCGGACACAACTGGGCAACTAGCACTTTCACTTTCACTTGGTTTTCTAGATCAGCCAGCAGATCACTTTGCAGGTGATAGAGCAAGAGACAGAGATTTAAATGGATTGTTTTACTTGATAAACATAAGCACAATCTACAAATTATAGCTAGTATGTATCATGAGCTAAGGTGGTAAAAAGAAAAATTATGAGGAAAATTATAAATTATATTTAAGAAGAAGTGTGAGAGCAGATAATAAAGAAGAGAGACTGGAAAGTGGTTATTTTTATTTACTTTAAGCTTTTCCATATGGCTTGACTTTATTCCTTTAAATAAAAATATTTTTTAGAAAGAAAGATACTTAATGCATATAATGAAAGGGAAAATACCAAAATACTACTAGGTTAGCATTTTAGGAATGACTCCCCTTCCCCTATAGGTTTTATATCCGCCCCCCCAATTTTCTATAAACATTACTTTTACAATCTCAAATTCTATAAAATAAATATCATGTTTAAAGAAGTGATAACATTTGATGTAATACAAAGTATTTTAAAAAGACATACACATTATTTTCAAAAATCAGATACACTATTTACAAGGCAAGTTGTTTGTGTATGTTGAGTTCCCATCATATATTTGCAGTGTAACTTGAATAGCTTATTTAGTCTTGTTAGTACTGACTTAAGTCCTGTGCCACACAGATAATATGACAATTCCAAAAATTAAGCTGTAGAGAAAAATGCCTTGTTACTACCTAGAAAATCACTTGATAGAATTAAATGAGTCACTCAACCATGCTGCACAAATTTATAGCCATTATCTGTGGAGAAATAGAGTTAGCACTGACATTAAATGTACCATTAACCACTGCCATATGGTTTTCATTGTTTGTTACCATTTGTTATGCCCAATAAGTTGAAAACGTTATTATATATTGATTTACTGCTGTGAATGCCTGAAAACCCTTGTACTCTAGACACTATCATTGATCAGATATCAGTTGTTTTTATTCTCAGACCACAGAACATATTAAACTGATTCTGGGTATAGCTGATACATGCTAAAGGACCTGACCCCAATTTTTCTGTTAAAGGCCTTTTAGCTTCAGTTTTAAGAACAATTTTGTTTCTTACAGTATTGTACTCTTCCTGACTAGGATTCCCACTTTTTCATTTGTTTGGCTGGAAAACAAGACTAGACCAGTCTTTGAGATAACTTGTAGAGATGTGGCTGCTATTCTTGATGTAAACAATGTCCATAAAAATGACTTAGAAACGTATTATTTGGAAAATGAGTTGTACAGGTGAGTCATAAAGTTATTTTAAAATATAACATTTAAAAAGAATGAATGCCTTATCCCACCTGGACTCTTTACATATCACTTTAATATGCCTCTATATTATGGGATATAGAATGTCCAAAGAATTACATAATGCAGATGAATTTGAAAGATAATTTTCTGATTATTTTCCTTTATTTCCCTCTGTTTTGAGATAACTATTTAATTATCTAAGACATAATTGAAAACAAAATGCTGTATAAAAAGTGAAGTGTAGTGAAGTGAATTCGGTGGCTCAGATGGTAAAGCATCTGTCTACAATGCAGGAGACCCGGGTTCGAGCCCTGGGTTGGGAAGATCCCCTGGAGAAGGAAATGGCAATCCACTCCAGCACTATTGCCTAGAAAATCCCATGGACAGAGGAGCCTGGTAGGCCCCAGTCTATGGAGTCGCAAAATAGCATATAAATATTAAAAATTTTAACCATTTTGACATGTTGTTTTTGTGTTTAGTCATTAAGCTTGTCCAACTCTTTTGTGACCCCATGAACTGTAGCCCACCAGGCTCTTCTGTCTATGGAATTTCTCAGGCAAGAATACCGAGGTAGGCTGCCATTTTTTCTCAAAGGGAGCTTCCCGACTCAGGAATCAAACTCATGCCTTGTGCTTAGCAGGTGGATTCTTGACTATTGAGCCACCTGGGAAGCCATTTTGACATACAGAACATAAAAAGTTAATTAAATAATTAAACTAATATTAAATACTTTCTGAAAAATAAATTGGTGAATCTGAGTATTAGAATTTTTCTAAGCATTATTTTCTATTAAAAGTGATAGTTTAGTCTACACATGAGTGAACTACACAGAAATAATAAATGTTTATACAGACTTTTGTTTCTCATTCTATATGAAAATTCGGGATGTTGAGTATTTTGTCAGCTCAAACTCTGAAGTCAGGGAAACCTAATGTTGAAACCAACTTTTACATTAATTTACTACCTGTTGAAGAAGGAACATTAATTTCCTTATCTGAATTGAGGATTAAATGAGATTATGGGATAGAAGTTCCTGGTACACAGTATATAATAAAGGCAAAAACTGTTAATTATTTTATGAGATTTACACTAATGATGGTCTAAGCATCTCACTTTATCTACCTTCCTGAATGAGCTGATTAATAGATAAAAATAATGTGATTGCTAAGAAAATAGCTGAAGTTTCCTCATTTAGAAATGATAAACAAGTATCTGCCACCTGGCATTTAAAATTTAATTAAATTGTATTCCTTTGGCTATTTGTATGTGTGTGTGTTTGTGTGTGTGTGTGTGTGTGTAGATTTCAGTTGGGGCTTTTGGACAGTGCTTTCAAAATTTCAATGTACATGTGAATCATCTGGAAATGTTGCAAAATCCAGATTCTGGGTCAGTAGGTCTGGAGTAGGGTCTGAGATTCTGAATTTCAGAAAGCGTACTGGTGATGCTCAAGCTATTTGATCATGGTGTGTTTGTGTGTGTGTGTGCTGGTACTTAGGGTAGTGAGGTAATAGACTATAGATGCTACATAATAAATACCCTCTTGCTTTTTCTTATTGTGTGCTCCCATAGGACCCTGAATGTACACTCTCAAAATTATTTGTTTCTGGAATTAAAATGTTTTAATTTTTTACTTCCTTCCATATACTATAAGCTCCTGAAAGTATGTCTTCTTTCACTTGTTGTGTCCAAGAACAACATACTGCCTGGAGCTTGGCAATGAGTATCCATCTGGTTAGTGCTGGTAAGCTACATGCCAAACTTGAAGCCCATGGCTGAAAAGATAATCCACAGATTGAAAGGTTCTACATAATGGCTGGGTTACAAAATAATTTTGCAAATAGACTGCTTCTCCATTACCCATGCTGCTGCTGCTAAGTCGCTTCAGTTATGTCTGACTCTGTGCGATTCATAGACGGCAGCCCACCAGGCTGCCCCATCCCTGGGATTCTCCAGGCAAGAATATTGGAGTAGGTTGCCTTTTCCTTCTCCAATTCATGAAAGTGAAAAGTCAAAGTGAAGTCGCTCAGTCGTGTCTTTGACTCCTAGTGACCCCATGGACTGCAGCCCACTAGGCTTCTCCGTCTATGGGATTTTCCAGGCAAGAGGACTGGAGTGGGGTGCCATTGCCTTCTCCGTCCATTACCCATAGGTTTAGTTTAATTTCTTCCCCCAGAAATGTGTGCATGTGTGTGTGTCCAGTGGTCATAGACAGAACTGGTGTTTGAAAGACATGTATTATTCTGGTAATTAGATACAATATAACTAAATTTACTGCTTTATAAATTTACTTTGACATTGATTCAAGAAGAGAATAACTGAATACAAAGTCAAATGAGGGCTAGGTCCCTAAGTTTCTTTAAGGCCAAGATACTGCCAGCGTGGAGTTTTGAGAAGATACAGTACTGTATTGTATACTGGAAATTTTCAATAGAGTAAGTTTTAAGAGTTTTCACCACACACACACACACACGCGCGCGTGCAAAAAATGGTAACTGTGTAAGATGATGGATGTGTGAGTAAACTTGGTTGTGGTGATAGTTTTACAATGTATACTTATATCAAACCATCCCCTTTTCTGTCAGTAATGTGTCATAACAGATTAGCTTGCATTTTCTGAGATTTTTATATAAACAGAAGCATGTAATATATATTCTTTTTGTCTGACTTCTTTCAGTCAGCAAAATTATTTTGAGACTCATCCATGTCATTATGTGTATCAATAATTTGTTTCTTTCTAAATGAAGCAGAATTCCATCTAAAGAAGAGAAAGTTTACATTTTGAAGTAGATGTTATTCAGGCTTTCATATCTCTGCAGGATGTGAGGAAAGAGAAAATTATGAGCTATCATTTATGAGTGTGTGGTTAAGTATAGAAGTGGATGATAAATATAAAATGTTGCCTTTCTAGTACTTCACAAGCTAACTTTAATTATTTTTTATATGGGTATTAAGGTATGCATTCATTTTATTTGAAAATAGCATATACAGTATTCATATGAGCTTTAGCCTATCAAATCTAGCTGACTCATGCTCTCAGCAGATCCTTACAGGCAACAGTGAATTAATGGGCCTGGGATTGAGAACATTAATGTTGATTTGTGTCTCTCAGAGTTTCCTTCTCATGCAGTCCTTCGTAAAGGGTTACTTATGCATGAAGAGATGCACATTGAAAGAGGAACAGAAATTTCAGATTGCTCTCATCTATTTTATCAGATTACTATTTTGAACCCCTTCAGTTTTTCTTTTTCTCACTGTCTCTGGGCCACTTTTTTAGCATCAGTTCACAACACAGAAACTGAGTATGTGTGATTCGGGTCAGCTTCAGGCAAACACACATGTCCACGTTCAGCAATTCTTGCCTTCTGCCACTCAGGGTTAATCTTAGTGAAGGAATCTGGAACACGGAGATAAACATAGAATCATAACGGTGCTGTTTTCAGTCAACTCTCAAATATTGCAAATATTAACATGTAATTAATGCTGACAGGAGAGCATAAAGGAACATGAGATTTGAGTAGATAGTTCTTAAATTTTCCATTATGAAATATTTTAGCTTATAAATATACATTTAAGAGAAAGTAGAAATATGACACAGTGGTGAAGAATCTGACTACCAATGCAGGAGACACAGTTTCGATGCCTGGGTCAGGAAGATCCCCTGGAGGAGGAAGTGGCTTGCCGTTCTCTTGCCTGGAGAATTCCATGGACAGAGGAGCCTGGTGGGCTACAGCCCATGGGGTCACAAAAGTCAGACACAGCTTAGCAAATAAATAATAACAGCAACAGAAATATTAAGTTTCTAATGTAAACTTTATGAATTTGATTATTATATTATATATATACACATATATTTACATATAAATATGTCAATAATAATTTAAAGGTTATTTGGAAGTTTAACCAAGAACTGAAAAATCCTTAGAGTTTGGGAAGTTTGCTTTTTGTGTTGTGTTTTGTCATTTTCCTTGAGTCCCGTATCTCAAGTGTCTGAACAGAATGCCGTATTAGGGGATTGATTGTATTTCACATATTTAAGGTGAAGGAACTCAGAAGTTTTTACTATTACTTTTATTGCTTTTAGATAGATGAGGAGTATGAAAGGGTAGTTATCCTTAGTTAATCTTAGGAATTAAATCTATCTAAGTAAAACCAATTGGAAACAATTTTTTATCTTGGGCTATGGGCCTTTTGTTCTGCAATAATGGCAGCCATTTAAAGTAAATTGTCCATTAAAGTACCACTCTGGCTTTTGACAAATTGCATCCAACTGTTTTCTTCCTCCAGGGAAACACAAACCTGAAAACGGTGGTTTTATATTTTCTGCTTGACATATAGGTTGCCTGAACTAGCAGGCTAAAATGCTTTTAGGTGCTCTGTAAGACAACTCAGAGAGGTTATATATGGTCCAGTAGAGCCCAAGTGAAGATATTGAATACTAGCAACTTATCTTGTGTTATGACAAATAATTGGTCATGCTCTTGTATCATTTATCATTTTAAAAACAGTTCTCACTTTTTAATCATGTAATATAAGAACAATGGAACAGAAATGACAAAACCTATAAATCCTATTTTTGGCTAAAAAAACATCAAACCATACAAAAATAATTCAAATGACTGGTAAGGTAAAATTGAACACGCTGCTCGTAGGCAGACACCATCCTACTTTTAGGTGACAAAAGTTCAAGGTGCTAATTATAAATGAGCAAAAAATCAATTTTATAGAAACTTCTCTCAAAAAGTAAATAAGCTGTAGTAAAAGAGATGTGGGCTTCCTAGACGGCACTAGTGGTAAAGAACCCACCTGTCAATGCGGGAGATAGACACGGTGGGTTCAATCCTGGGTTGGGAAGATCCCCTGGAGGATGGCATGGCAACCCACTCTACTATTCTTGCCTGAAGAATCCCATGGACAGAGGATCCTGGCAGGTTACAGCCTATAGGGTCACAAAGAGTTGGACAAGAATGAAGTGACTTAGCAAACACACAGTTAAAGATTCAAAGATAACTATACAACTGTAGTTTAGATGTTAATAGAATGAAGTATTCTACTGTCTTTTAAGCTTAGGTTATTTTAGCTATTTTAGTTATGAAAAAATAATAACTGAAGTATTTTTAGAAGTAAAAATGGTTATAATTGTCTATCTTTACAGAATATAATAAAAAAATAAACATTGCCTGTGTTTCTAAAACAAGTTATTCACTTTATTTATTTATTTATTTTTTATCCACAACAGAAGTTTATTTCTCACAGTTTTGAGGACTGAAAGTCCACCATCAGGGTGCCAGCATGTTCGGGTCTTGGCAAGAGCCCTCTTCTGTATTGCACTGTCGGAATTCTGTTGTGTCCTCACCTGGCAGAAAGAGGGTGACAGAAAGCTCTCCTATGTCTTCTTATCAGGGCATGAATTATATTCATCAGACCCACCTCCACAAACTAATTACCTCACATGGACCCCATCTCCAACACCATCACATTGGGGATTGCATTTCACCATATAAATTTGGGGATGGGGCACAAGCATTTTGTCTTTTTTAAATTTTTTATTTATTTTTATTTTTTTAATACTTTATTCTACATTACAATACTGTATCTGTTCTGCCATACATTGACATGAATCAGCCACAGGTGTCCACGATCTCCCAATGCCAAAGCCCCCTCCCACGTTCCACCCCACATCATCTCCCTGAATCATCCTGTGCACCAGCCCCATGCATCCTGTATCCTGCATTGAACATAGACTGGTGCTTCGTTCTTACAAGATAGTATACATGTTTCAATGCCATTCTCCCAAATCATCCCACCCTCTCCATCTCCCTCAGAGGCCAAAAGTCTATTCTATACATCTGAGGCTCTTTTGTTGTCTCACATAGAGGATCATCATCACCATCCCTCTAAATTCCATATATATGTGTCAGTATATTGTATTGGTGTTTTTCTTTCTGGCTTACTTCACTCTGTATAATCGGCTCCAATTTCATCCATCTCATTAGAACTGAGTCAAATTTATTCTTTTTAAGGGCTGAGTAGTACTCCATTGTGTATATGTACCACTGCTTTCTTGTCCATTCATCTGCTGATGGACATCTAGGTTTCTTCCATGTCCTGGCTATTATAAACAGTGCTGCAATGAACATTGGGGTACATGTGTCTCTTTCAATTCTGGTTTCCTCGGTGTGTATGCCCAGCAGGGGATTGCTGGGTCATAAGGAAGATCTATTTGCAATTTTTTAAGGAATCTCCACACTGTTTTCCATAATGGCTGTACTAGTTTGCATTCCCACCAGCAGTGTAAGAGGGTTCCCTTTTCTCCACATCCTCTCCAGCATTTATTGCTTGTAGACTTTTGGATCGCAGCCATTCTGATTGGTGTGAAATGGTACCTCATTGTGGTCTTGATTTGCATTTCTCTGATAATAAGTGATGTTGAGCATCTTTTCATGTGTTTGTTAGCCATCTGTATGTCTTCTTTGGAGAAATGTTTATTTAGTTCTTTGGCCCATATTTTTTATTGGTTCGTTTATTTTCCTGGAGTTGAGCTGCATAAGTTGCTTGTATATCTCTGAGATTAGTTGTTTGTCAGTTGTTTCATTTGCTATTGTTTTCTCCCATTCAGAAGGCTGTCTTTTCACCTTGCTGATAGTTTCCTTTGTTGTGCAGAAGCTTTTAATTTTAATTAGATCCCATTTGTTTATTTTTGCTTTTATTTCCACTATACTGGGAGGTGGATCATAGAGGATCCTGCTGTGATTTATGTCAGAGAGTGTTTTGCCTATGTTTTCCTCTAGGAGTTTTATAGTTTCTGGTTTTACATTTAGATCTTTAATCCATTTTGAGTTTATTTTTGTGTATGGTGTTAGACAGAGGTCTAGTTTCATTCTTTTACAAGTGGTTGACCAGTTTTCCCAGCACCACCTGTTAAAGAGACTGTCTTTACTCCATTGTATATTCTTGCCTCCTTTGTCGAAGATAAGGTGTCCATAGGTGTGTGGGTTAATCTCAGGGCTTTCTATTTTGTTCCATTGATCTATATTTCTGTCTTTGTGCCAGTACCATACTGTCTTAATGACTGTGGCTTTGTAGTAGAGCCTGAAGTCAGGCAAGTTCATTCCTCCAGTTCCATTCTTCTTTCTCAAGATTGCTTTGGCTATTCGAAGTTTTTTGTATTTCCATGCAAATCTTGAGGTTATTTGATCTAGTTCTGTGAAAAATACTGCTGGTAGCTTGATAGGAATTGCATTGAATCTGTAGATTGCTTTGGGTAGTATACTCATTTTCACTATATTGACTCTTCCAATCCATGAGCATGGTATATTTCTCCATCTATTAGTGTCCTCTTTGATTTCTTTCATCAGTTTTTATAGTTTTCGATATATAGGTCTTTAGTTTCTTTAGGTAGGTATATCCCTAAGTATTTTATTCTTTTGTTGCAATGGTGAATGGGATTGTTTCCTTGACTTCTTTTTTCTACTTTCTCATTATTAGTGTATAGGAATGCAAGGGATTTCTGAGTGTTGATTTTATATCCTGCAACTTTACTATATTTGTTGATTAGCTCTAGTAGTTTTCTGGTCGAGTGTTTAGGATTTTCTATGTAGAGGATCATGTCATCTGCAAACAGTGAGAGTTTTACTTCTTCTTTTCCAATTTGGATTCCTTTTATTTCTTTTTCTGCTCTGATTGCTGTGGCCAAAACTTCCAGTACGATATTGAATAGTAGTGGTGAAAGTGGACACCCTTGTCTTGTTCCTGACTTTAGGGGAAATGGTTTCAATTTTTCACCATTGAGGATGATGTTAGCTGTGGGTTTGTCATATATAGCTTTTATTATGTTGAGGCACGTTCCTTCTATTCCTGCTTTCTGGAAAGTTTTTATCATAAATGGATGTTGAATTTTGTCAAAGGCTTTTTCTGTATCTATTGAGATAATCATATGATTTTTATTTTTCAGTTTTTTAATGTGATGAATTACATTGATTGATTTGCGGATATTGAAGAATCCTTGCATCCCTGGGATAAAGCCCACTTGGTCATGGTGTATGATCTTTTAATGTGTTGCTGGATTCTGATTGCTAGGATTTTGTTAAGGATTTTTGCATCTATGTTCATCAGTGATATTGGCCTGTAGTTTTCTTTTTTTGTGGTGTCTTTGTCAGGTTTTGGTATTAGGGTGATGGTGGCCTCATAGAATGAGTTTGGAAGTTTACCTTCCTCTGCAATTTTCTGGAATAGCTTCAGTAAGATAGGTGTTAGCTCTTCTCGAAATTTTTGGTAGAATTCAGCTGTGAAGCCGTCTGGACCTGGGCTTTTGTTTGCTGGAAGATTTCTGATTACAGTTTCAATTTCTGTGCTTGTGATGAGTCTGTTAAGATTTTCTATTTCTTCCTGGTTCAGTTTTGGAAAGTTGTACTTTTCTAAGAATTTGTGCATTTCTTCCAAGTTGTCCATTTTATTGGCATATCATTGCTGATAGTAGTCTCTTATGATTCTTTGTATTTCTGTGTTTCTGTTGTGATCTCTCCATTTTCATTTCTAATTTTATTGATTTGATTTTTTTCTCTTTGTTTCTTGATGAGTCTGGCTAATGGTTTGTCAATTTTATTTATCCTTTCAAAGAACCAGCTTTTTGCTTTGTTGATTTTTGCTATGGTCTCTTTTGTTTCTTTTGCATTTATTTCTACCCTAATTTTTAGGATTTCTTTCCTTCTACTAACTCTGGGGTTCTCTATTTCTTCCTTTTCTAGTTGCTTTAGGTGTAGAGTTAGGTTATTTATTTCACTTTTTTCTTGTTTCTTGAGGTATGCCTGTACTGCTATGAACTTCTCTCTTAGCACTGCTTTTACAGTGTCCCATAGGTTCTGTGTAGTTGTGTTTTCATTTTCATTCGTTTCTATGCATAATTTGATTTCTTTTTGATTTCTTCTGTGATTTGTTGATTATTCAGAAGGGTGTTGTTCAATCTCCAAATGTTGGAATTTTTAATAGCTTTTCTCCTGTAATTGAGATCTAACCTTAGTGCATTATGGTCAGAGAAGATGCTTGGAATAATTTCTGATTTTTTTGAATTTATCAAGGTTAGATTTATGACCCAGGCTGTGATCTATCCTGGAAAAGGTTCCGTGTGCACTTGAGTAAAAGGTGAAATTCATTGTTTTGGGGTGAAATGTCCTATAGATATCAATTAGGTCTAACTGGTGTATTGTATCATTTAAAGTTTGCATTTCTTTGCTAATTTTCTGTTTAGTTGATCTGTCCATAGGTGTGAGTGCGGTATTAAAGTCTCCCACTATTACTGTGTTATTATTAATTTCCCCTTTCATGCTTGTTAGCAATTGTCTTACATATTGTGGTGCTCCTATGTTCGGTGCATATATATTTATAATTGTTATATCTTCTTCTTGGATTGATCCTTTAATCATTATGTAGTGGCCTTCTTTGTCCCTTTTCACAGCCTTTGTTTTAAAGTCTATTTTATTGGATATGAGTATTGCTACTCCTGCTTTCTTTTGGTCTTTATTTGCATGGAATATCTTTTTCCAGCCCTTCACTTTCAGTCTGTATGTGTCCGTTGTTTTGAGGTGGGTCTCTTGTAGGCAGCATATATAGGGATCTTGTTTTTGTATCCATTCAGGCAGTCTTTGCCTTTTGGTTGGGGCATTCAACCCATTTACATTTAAGGTAATTATTGATAAGTATGCTCCTGTTTACATTTACTTTATTGTTTTGGGTTCGGGTTTATACGTCCTTTTTGTGTTTCCTTTCTAAAGTCTATCCTTTAGTATTTGCTGGAGAGCTGGTTTGGTGGTGCTGAATTCTCTCAGCTTTTGCTTATCTGTAAAGCTTTTGATTTCTCCTTCATATTTGAATGAGATTCTTGCTGGGTACAGTAGTCTTGGCTGAAGGTTATTATTTTTCATCACTTTAAGTATGTCTTGCCATTCCCTCCTAGCCTGAAGAGTTTCTATTGAAAGATCTGCAGTTATTCTTATGGGGATCCCCTTGTGTGTTATTTGTTGTTTTTCCCTTGCTGCTTTTAATATTTGTTCTTTGTGTTTGGTCTTTGTTAGTTTGAT
This sequence comes from Nanger dama, assembly GCA_917880005.1. NCBI lineage: Eukaryota > Metazoa > Chordata > Mammalia > Artiodactyla > Bovidae > Nanger > Nanger dama. Next base: position 10,938,948 of record CAKJTW010000010.1, read on the forward strand.
TAATATATGTCTTGGGGTGTTCTGCCTTGGGTTTATCCTGTTTGGCACTCTCTGGGTTTCTTGGACTTGGGTGATTATTTCCTTCCCCATTTTAGGGAAGTTTTCAACTATTATCTCCTCAAGTATTTTCTCATGGTCTTTCTTTTTGTCTTCCTCTTCTGGGACTCCTATAATTCAAATGTTGGAGCGTTTCATATTGTCTTGGAGGTCTCTGAGGTTGTCCTCATTTCTTTTAATTCGTCTTTCTTTTTCCCTCGCTGATTCATTTATTTCTACCATTCTATCTTCTATTTCACTAATCCTATCTTCTGCCTCCATATTCTACTATTTGTAGCCTCCAGAGTGTTTCTGATCTCATTTATTGCATTATTCATTATATGTTGACTCTTTTTTACTTCTTCTAGGTCCTTGTTAAACCTTTCTTGCATCTTCTCAAACCTTGACCCCAGGCTGTTTATCTGTGATTCCACTTTGATTTCAAGATTTTGGATCATTTTCACTATCAGTATTTGGAATTCTTGCTCAGGTAGATTCCCTATCTCTTCCTCTTTTGTTTGGTTTGGTGGGCATGTCTCCTGTTCCTTTACCTGCTGGGTATTCCTCTGTCTCTTCATCCTGGTTATATTGTTGTATTTGGGGTGGATTTTCTATATTCTGGGAATTTGTGGAGTTCTCTTTATTATAGAGCTTCCTCTCTGTGTTTGGGGTTATATCAGTGGCTTGTCTAAGTTTCTTGATTAGAGAGGCTTGTGTTGAAGTTCTGGTGGGTGGAGTTGGATTTCCTCTCTCTGGAGTGTTGTGAAGTGTTAAGTAATGGGTTATGGGACGTCAATGGTTTTGGAGTATTTTGAGCTGCCTGTGTATTGAAGCTCAGGGGCTTGTTCTTGCGTTGCTGCAGAGTTTGCGTGGTATGTCTTGTTCTGGAACTTGTTGGCCCTTGGGCGGTGCTCAATTTCAGTATAGGTATGAAGGCGTTTGATGAGCTTTTATTGGATAATGTTCCCTGTATTCAGGAATTCTTTGATGATCTCAGGCTTTGGACTTATGCCTCCTGATTCTGGTTTTCAGATTTATTTTTGCAATAGCCTCATGATTTCTCCATCTATTCAGCACTAATGTTAAAACATCTGGGTTAACGATGATAGGTTTCTCCACTTTGAGGGTCGTCCCTAGAGGATCACTGAGTTACTTGGAGGAGAGAAGAGGGAGGGGGTAGTTAGAGGTGAGTGGAATGAGATGAGGTTGAATCAAAAGAGGAAAAAGCAAGCTAGCCCGTAACCACTTTCTTGTGTGCACTCCAAAGTCTGGACCTCTCAGACGTGGTCACAGAGGTATACATGGAAGAGGAGAGGGAGGAAGTAGATAGAGGTGGACAGGAGGATAAAAGAGGGAGATGCAAAGGAGGGATACAGATCCGGCCAGTGAGCAGTTCCCTGAGAATTCTCCACCTTCTGGAGCACACAGAGATTCATAGAGTTGAGTAGAGAAGAGGAGGGGGGAGGGATGAGACAAAAGCCACCTGGTGGAAAAAAAGAGAGATTCCAAAGGGGGAGAGAGTGGTCAAGCCAGTAGTCTCACACTCATGTAAATTGGGTATTGAAGATTAGGTTTTTAAAAAGTACAAAATTGGCAACAAATACCAAAATGTTGAGATTAAAAATCTGAAGTAGAGATTGGATTTTCAAAGATAAAATATTAAAGATAAGAAGAAGAAGGAGAGAAAAATTTTTTAAAAATGAGAAAATAAAATAAAATACTCCAGAATTATTAAAAAACAACTTCCACCACCAATAGGATTATATATGACATTTGCTTTAAAAATAGGGTGTTTTTTTGAAAAGTAATAATAGGTTATAAAAATAATAAATAGAAATATAGAAGACAAAAATTTAAGCAAGTTTAGAAAAAAACGAAAAAGAAAAGAAGAGAAAACAAATTTAAAAAAAAATTTAAAGAAAGAAAAAAAATTCTAAAAAAAAGTCACACTTCCACATCATCCCCACCCCCACCAAAAAAAAAAAAAATTGATCATAAAAGTAGTAATGGTATATCTGGCGCTTTCTCTGTCATTGTGGACTGTGTGGGGTCGCTACCAAGGCAGTTCCCTCTGTTTGACTTCCTCTGTTTGCTGGTCCCTTCCATGTCTGATTTCTGTCTTGACACAGGGAGGGTGGTGGTGGACTCTGCACTGGGCTTGCCCCTTCTCACTCCTTGGGATAAACTTGCGGGGCCTGCCCTATGCTCCATGCACTTCCCGGTCTATGTCGCTCAGGTTTGGTGCTCAGGATTGACGGTTAGGAAGCCCTCCGAGACTTGGATTTGGTTGAACAGGGGCTTTGTTCCCTTCCCAAGTCCGCGTGACTAGGGAGTTTGGCGCGCACTATTGCGACTTTTGGGCTTCTGGGTTGCTCAATTTTCTGGGAGCTCCACCAGGGCTCTTTCTCAGGCAGATGATGACTGTTCAGAGCCCTCCCCAGCAGTCTCAATAGCAAAGAAGCCTGCTTGCAATTTGGTAGGTAATGTCACTCTTGAGCTGCGATTGCCCCCTTCCAGCACTTAAGGCTCTGGCTGCCTGTCGCCGGAGGGGGATGGTCTGCAGCCGGCTATTGCCAATCCGTCCTTTGTTCTGTGCGTGGGCCTGTCGGTGTCTTATGTTCGAGCGTTTCACGTGTTAGCTATCCTACAGTTTGGTTTGCTAGACCAAGATAGTTCTTTCTAGCCACACGCGGACCCGATTCTGGCCCTGTTACGCCCCGATTCTCGAGAAAAGCCCTGCAGCCTACATCTCCCATGGCCCAATTCTTAGAAAGCACTGTCGCTGGTGTGATCCTCCCTGCCCAACCCCCACTGCTGTTGGATGCAGGCGTTTGCGCTGCTTATCCGCTGGGGGTTATACTGTTGAATTCGTAATCTGTTGGTTTTATTTATTTATTCTTCCTTCCTGTTATGTTGCCCTCTGTGCTTCCAGGGCTCGCCCCATACACAGCTGTGAGAATGTTCCCCAATTTTAGGAAATCTCTCTTTTTAAGAGTCTCTTTCTGGGACAGGATTCCCTTCCCGGGACGGGGCTCCCTCCCTACCTTCTTTGTCTCTATCTTCATCATATATATTAATTCCTACCTGGTTTTGAAGCCAATGATCTGCTTTGCTGGATGCCTGATGTCCTCTGCCAGCAGTCAGAAGTTGTTTTGTGGAATTTACTCAGCGTTGAAATGTTCTTTTGATGAAGTAGTGAGGGAGAAAGTGTTCTCCCCATCCTAATCCTCCACCATCTTTTTTTTGACTCCAAGTTATTCACTTTAGCTTTGATGATCAATATGTTGTGGTCATATAACTTATGAATAAAAATCTTTGATTGTGAACTAAAATTTCTTAACTTGCAAATATGGAAAAATGTGATTTATGCTAAAGTAACTGAAAGTTGTTTAATGCTTTGACTTTAAGCACAATTTTCTAGTCTACAACATTTTGTGGAAAGAATAAAATTCATTATCTCAGACTGTATCAATACATTGTCTGGAAAGTTTTGAGTAGTGTCAATTTCCTTGACTTTCACAACTTTGACACTTTGGAAGAGGATGTGGTGGTTTAGTTGCTAAATCATGTCCAACTCTTGGGACCCCATGGACTATAGCTTGCCAGGCTGGAAGATGATAGGTCTGTTATTTTGCAGACTGTTTCTGAATTTGAGTTTATCTGAGGTTCCTATTGATTAGATTTTAGTTATGTACATTTTGGAAGAATATCACAGAAATGAGATTATATTACTGTCAGGAGGCACATTATTTCAATTTGTCTCATTATTCATAGTTGTGGGGCCCTGAATGGGAAACCTTAAAAACAAAGGGGCTAGCTTTGTGGTCGAAAACCTGAGATGGCACCTGGTGGAAGAGATGGGGGCAGGGTCTATGTTGTCTGTCAAAGTTTTTGGTTGGCTCTCTTGATTTCTGTGCACGTAGACAGTGTGTGATCTCCGTAGACTTCTGTTATAATGAAGGCACATGATGATTTGACCTTTAACATGATTGGTACAACTATGGAAAGTCCCTCCTAAAACCCTCCTGTTTGTCTATATAAGCTGGGAGTTTGCAACAATGAAGCGGAACTGCTTCGACGGAACCCCTGTCGCGTCTGATTGTCTCTGGCTCGCCGAGGGGCTGGGTTGGCGGACAGCAGGCTCACCTCTCCTCGGGAACCCCTCGGCTTTGCTGAGGGAAGTTCCACTGCCTCTACTCTTTCTGCAGAGCACCCCCACAGAAACTGGCACCCAACGTGGGGCGTGAAGTGGACAGACAGAAGTGGTGTCACCATGAGGCTCTGAAAGAGGAGCGACGAAGGACCCTAGGCTGGTCACAGCACGGAGCTCCCTTTAGAGGAGTATCACCCGAGGTAATCCGGACTTCAAGGTGGGCCCCCCTCCTTTATGAGGGAAATAGCAAAAACTCTCTTGACTTATTTTCCTTCTCCTCTCTTCTCTGATCTGTCCTTAATTCCTCTTTCCGGAGTTTCAGTGAACAGGCGAACGATTGTGGAGGCAACTGATAAGTCCTGGCTAGGGCCACACTCTGGTGGACTTTGAAGGCCCCACAACAGGTAAGCCTCAGTAACTAGAGCCCTACCGGGTGAAACTCCCCTTAAATCATTCTTAACTGAGGACGTGGCCTAAAATCTTCCCAGTGGGCATGGGTCAGGCACTTAAAGGCCTTTAGGGCGCCTGCCACTTGAAGACTCCCGTGACAGGATAAGGGGGTCACGGAACGGGCTAGAAACCTCTAGGGTGCCTGCCCCCAGCAAGAAAACTTCCGTGCAACAATGCAGGCACATAAACGGTTCCAAAAGCATACCCTAAGCCCAACTTTCTGGCCGCCACCACTCCCGGTAGGATTTTTGGTGACTGTCCTCAGTGACTTTTCTTTCTATTCTCTTTCAGCAACATGGGAAGTAACATTAGCAAGTCTGATGAGCCTGCCCTCAAGGCACTGAGATATATGCTCATAAGCAGGGGACTTGAGATTTCTGATGCTCAGGCTATTAAGGTCTGGGGGACCACTGTACGGTTGTCCCCCTGGGTTGCTTCAGCTAATCTGTTCTCTTGGGACACTTGGGATCAAGTGCAAACCCTTGCTAGGCAGCGAGAGGCTCGATACGGTGAAGAGCCCCCTTAGGGTTCTGTCTGATCATTTCGACCCTCAAGCTCTGCTTTTCATGGAGCGAGGAGCATGTCACTGATACGAGTGCCCCAAAATCAAAATCAGAAAAACAATGGGAAAAATTTGATGAGGAACGAGTCATGTCGGACCAAGATATAGCAAAAGACACTGCAGGGAATAAAGACTCTAGAGCAAATAGTGGGCCATGGGAGCTTTTGGGGATGATAAAAGGGTAGAAAAAATAAAGACTCCTCTGATGCCTCAGGACTAGGAGCCCAGGGGAGAGATCTGGACCCCTCCCTGCCTCCCCCATTTGAAGAAGTTTCAGGAGCACCTTAGGTGGGAGAGACAATGAAGGTCACCTTGGAAAGGGAGAACCTATCCCGGGGACCCTTGGGGATCCCCACTTCCCTTTGCCGGCTGACTCATGCCTTTCCTGTAAATGTTAACCCAGGGGTCAAATAGGCCGACAGCCTGGTACCCCTGGGAGGCCAATGATTTAAAAGAGCTCAAAAGGCAGTGGCAAAGGATGGCCCAAACTCCCCGAGGGCAAAAACTATTCTCCAGGGGCTGGCTCATCAACCACAAGAGGGACACTTTAAGAAGGAGTGCCTGCAAGGTGGGGAAAGACCTACCGGTCGGAGACCTCCCACTATCCCATTTATGTACACCATCTTAAGGGTCATCAAGATTTACCTGGATTGCTTTCAATGGGAAATTCCCTGGCTGATAGAGCGGCCTCCCTTACAATCCAAGCTTATAACTTACAAGATGCCTATGATCTTCACGATCTTACTCATCAATCGGAGAGGGCTACATAAAAGATTCCCACAGATCCCTATTAGAGAATTAAAGAAAAGTATACATACTTCTAAATCCTGTCTTCCTTATTTACAAATACCGCCTTTACAGCCCCCAGGAGTAAACCCTTGATGGCTAAAACCCAATGTGCTGTGGCAAACTGATGTAACTTTTATTCCCCTTTTGAAAAACTTAAGCGCCACCATCAAAATTTAAAGGCTCAATTACAAAAACAAAAGGGGGAATAAGCCCTCACCAGCAACTTGGAATGGCACTCTTTACTCTAAACATCTTAAATTTTTCAAAAAATGAACCGATACCATGTTTTCAAAAACACTGGTCTAATCAAGAAATAAAACCTGAAATACAAGTGAGATGGAAAGACCCCATCACTGGTCAGTGGAAGGGGCCCGATCCACTTCTTACAATGGGGAGAGGATTTGGATGTATATTCCCCATTGGGGACCCCAGCCCTATATAGATGCCAGCAAGGAATCTTAAATTTACACCACAAGAGAGAGGTCAAATCTCAAATCCTGACACAGATTAAAGAGACATTCACATATTGAGCCTATCTAGCCTCTCCGTGCTGACCTTCCTCATTGCTGTGGCTGTGCAACAGTTTTTAAAATCTTTGAAGCCTGGGTTTAACGACACACAAGGCCATCAACCATGAGGGTACAACAGTTTCAGCATCTGTGCTGGGAGTTCAACAAACTCGGACCATCGAGGTTATAAACGACATATCCACTGCCTCTGCTCCAGGATTTCAAACCAGCTCTAACACCTGAGATCCGCCATAATGGGACTCCAACAACAGCTTGATCTCCACGCCAGAGCGATCGAGATGTGGAGTGTTCTGGCGCTCATAGAGTGCGACGTGAGATACCCCAGCTTTTGTCTCACAGCTTTTCCAATGTTAAATGAGACTCTTAACAGGTAAAAAGGGAGCAATGGATCTATGGGACTGGATACAAACTCCATTCACCTGGTTTAAAAATGCCTTCTATTTGCTTGTTTTTGTTATTCTGCTTGTTGTAGTGTTAAGAAGAAAAAAAAAAAGGTTATGCTTGCCCAGGTCATGGAAGAGGAGCCCCACGTTGGGGACCCACAAAACCCCTGGATTAATTTAGCCCTTCAAGAGATTAACCGAGACAGATAAATAAAAATAAGAGTTCTAGATGCCCATCATCTAGAGAGATTCCGCCTAGCCCCCAGGAGGTGGCTGGATAGCCAATGACGGGTAAGACCCTCAGAGGAGGGCAACCTAAGACAGGCACAGCCGCGAGAGGGGCTGGCGAGGCTGGAGGTTGGCCCCCTACAGCTTTGTGCCTTGCTCTACAGAACAGCAATACAAATGTCTCGAGGGCTTAAATAAAATTAAAAAAAGGGGGATATGTGGGGCCCTAAATGGGAAACCTTAAAAACAAAGGGGCTAGCTTTGCGGTCGAAAACCTGAGATGGCGCCTGGAGGAAGAGATGGGGGCAGGGTCTATGTTGTCTGTCAAAGTTTTTGATTGGCTCTCTTGATTTCCATGCATGTAGACAGTGTGTGATCTCTATAGACTCCTGTTATAATGAAGGCACATGATGATTTGACCTTTAATGTGATTGGTACAACTATGGAAAGTCCCTCCTAAAACCCTCCTGTTTGTCTATATAAGCTGGGAGTTTGCAACAATGAAGCGGAACTGCTTCGACGGAACCCCTGTCGCGTCTGATTGTCTCTGGCTCGCCGAGGGCTGGGTTGGCAGACAGCAGGTTCACCTCTCCTCGGGAACCCCTCGGCTTTGCTGAGGGAAGTTCCACTGCCTCTACTCTTTCTGCGGAGGGCCCCCGAACATAGTGTTAACTTTGACCATGTATTTAAATCATGTCTGCCAGGTTTATCCACTGTAAAATTAGCTCATCTAACTTTTATAATGATTAAGAACTTTATGAAAGGGTATTTTTGAGACTTAAACATTTTATTTTACTAAACTTTCAAAACATTCATTTATTTGTTTAGAATATTTCAGTTCAATTCAGCCAGGCCTCCCTGTCCATCACCAACTCTTGGAGTTCACCCAAACTCAGTCCATCAAGTCAGTGATACCATCTAGCCATCTCTTCCTCTGTCATGCCCTTCTCCACCTGCCGCCAATCCCTCCCAGAATCAGAGTCTTTCCCAATGAGTCATCTCTTCCCATTAGGTGGCCAAAGCATTGGAGTTTCAGCTTTAGCATCATTCCTTCCAAAGAACACCCAGGTCTGATCTCCTTTAGAATGGAACTGGTTGGATCTCCTTACAGTCCAAGGGACTCTCAAGAGTCTTCTCCAACACCACAGTTCAAAAGATCAATTCTTTGGTGCTCAGCTTTCTTCACAGTCCGCCTCCCACATCCATACATTACCACTGGAAAAACCATAGCCTTGACTAGATGGACCTGTGTTGGCAAAGTAATGTCTCGCTTTTGAATATGCTGTCTAGGTTGGTCATAACTTTCCTTCAAAGGAGTAAGCATCTTTTAGCTTCATAGCTGCAATCACCATCTGCAGTGATTCTGGAACACAAAAAAATAAAGTCTGGCACTGTTTCCCCAACTATTTTCCATGAAGTGATGGGACCAGATGCCATGATCTTCATTTTCTGAATGTTGAGCTTTAAGCAAACTTTTTCACTCTCCTCTTTCACTTTAATTAAGAAGCTTTTTAGTTCCTCTACACTTTCTGCCATAGGGTGGTGTCATCTGCATATCTGAGGTTATTGATATTTCCCCCATCTTGATTCCAGTTTGTGCTTCTTCCAGCTAGTGTTTCTCATGATGTACTCTGCATAGAAGTTAAATAAGCAGGGTGACAATATACAGCCTTGACATACTCCTTTTCCTATTTGAATCCAGTGTGTTGTTCCATGTCCAGTTCTAACTGTTGCTTCCTGACCTGCATACAGATTTCTCAAGAGGCAGTTCAGGTGGTCTGGTATTCCCATCTCTTTCAGAATTTTCCACAGTTTATTGTGATCCACACATTCAAATGCTTCAGCATAGTCAATAAAGCAGAAATAGATGTTTTTCTGGAACTCTCTTGCTTCTTTGATGATCCAGCGGATGTTGGCAATTTGATCTCTGGTTCCTCTGCCTTTTCTAAATCCAGCTTGAACATCAAGGAGTTCACAGTTCACGCATTGTTGAAGCCTGGCTTGGAGAATTTTGGGCATTACTTTACTAGTGTGTGAGATGAGTGCAATTGTGTGGTAGTTTGAGCATTCTTTGACATTGCCTTTCTTTTAGATTGGAATAAAAACTGACCTTTTCCAGTCCTGTGACCACTGCTGATTTTTCCAAATTTGCTGTCATACTGATTGCAGCACTTTCACAGCATCATCTTTCAGGATTTGAAATAGCTCCACTAGCTATTTCACAGTGATGCTTCCTAAGACCCACTTCACATTCCAAGATGTCTGGCTCTAGATGAGTGATCACACCATCATGATTATCTCCATCATGAAGCTCTTTTTGTACATTCTTCTGTGTATTCTTGCCACCTCTTCTTAATGTCTCTGCTTCTGTTAGTACCATACCGTTTCTGTCCTTTATTGAGCTCATCTTTGCATGAAATGTTCCCTTGGTATCTCTGATTTTCTTGAAGAGATCTCTAGTCTTTCTCATTCTGTTTTTTTCCTCTATTTCTTTGCATTAATCACTGAGGAAGGCTTTTTAAAATCTCTCCTTGCTGTTTTTGGAACTCTGCATTAAGATGCTTACATCTTTCCTTTTCTCCTTCGCTTTTGGTTTCTCTACTTTTCACAGCTATTTGTAAGCCTTCCCCAACAGTCATTTTGCTTTTCTGCATTTTTCCCCCATGGGGATGGTCTTCATCCCTGTCTCCTTTACAGTGTCATGAACCTCCGTCCATAGTTCATCAGGAACTCTATCTATGAGATCTAGTTCCTTAAACTATTTCTTACTTCCACTGTATGATCATAAGGAATTTAATTTAGGTCATACCTGAATGGCCTAGTGGTTTTCCCTACTTTCTTCAATTTAAGTCTGAATTTGGCAATAGGAGTTCATGATCTGAGCCACATTTAGCTCCCAGTCTTGTTTTTGCTGACTGTATAAGTGTCTCCATCTTTGGCTGCAAAGAACATAATCAATCTGATATCAGTGTTGACCATTTGGTGATGTCCATGTGTAGAGTACTTTCTTGTGTTGTTGGAAGAGGATGTTTGCTATGACTAGTGCATTCTCTTGGCAAAAGTCTGTTAGCATTTGCCCTGTTTCATTCGGTATTCCAAGGTTAAATTTGCCAGTTACTCCAGGTGTTTCTTGACTTCTTACTTTTGCATTCCAGTCCCCTATAATGAAAAGGACATCTTTTTTGGGTGTTAGTTCTAAAAGGTCCTGTAGGTCTTAAAAAACCATTCAACTTCAGCTTCTTCAGTGTTACTGGTTGGGGCATAGACTTGGATTACCATGATATTGAATGGTTTGCCTTGGAAACGAACAGAGATCATTCTGTCGTTTTTGAGATTGCATCCAGTGCTGCATTTCGGGCTCTTTTTTGACCATTATGGCTACTCCATTTCTTCTAAGGGATTCTTGCCCACAGTAGTAGATATGATGGTCATCTGAGTTAAATTCACCCATTCCAGTCCATTTTAGTTTGCTGATTCCTAGAATGTTGACATTCACTCTTGCCATCTCCTGTTTGACTACTTCCAATTTGCCTTGATTCATGGACCTGACATTCCAGGTTCCTATACAATATTGCTCTTTACAGCATCAGACCTTGCTTTTATCACCAATCACATCCACAACTGGGTATTTTTTTTGCTTTGACTCCATCCTTTCATTCTTTCTGGAGTTATTTCTCCACTGATCTCCAGTAGCATACTGGGCACCTACTGACCTGGGGGAGTTCCTCTTTTGGTATCCTACCATTTTGCCTTTTCATATTGTTCATGGGCTTCCCAAGGCAAGAATACTGAAGTGGTTTGACAGTCCCTTCTTCAGTGGACCACATTCTGTCAGACCTCTCCACCATGACCCGCCCATCTTGGGTGGCCCCACGGGCATGGCTTAGTTTCACTGATTTAGACAAGGGTGTTAACTTGGTCTGTGTGATCAGACTGACTAGTTTTCTGTGATTATGGTTTGTGGTTATGGCCCTCTGATGCCTCTTGAAACACCTATCATCTTACTTGGGTTTCTCTTACCTTAGATGTGGGGTATCTCCTCATGGCTGCTCCAGCAAAGCACAGCTACTGCTCCATACCTTGGATGAGGGGTATCTCCTCACAGCCAATCCTCTTGACCTTGAACGTGGAGTAGCTTGAACGTTTAGAATAGTAAGTTTACTTATTTTGATGCCCAAATTATTCTACATTTAGCCAAAGGGAGACTCTATAATATAGCTTCTGTATCCTTTTGAAATACATCCAAATTATCTTGTAAGCACTTTTTTTCTGGCATTAGTAAGATTTTTCTAGGCCCATTTTCTACTTTCTCTGACTTAGTGAGCTATTTTACTAAAGATCCTGAAGTTCTGTTAGTGAAGAGTGATGTTCAGAAACCGAGATCTGGTAGCACTTATTAATAAGGTGCCTTATTCCCAGGGCTGCTCAATAGACACATCTAAGGAATAAGTGTATGTGTACATGGATACATACATACATTTACATCTACACTAATTCTGTATTTCTACATCACATATTATATCTATATTTCTTTCTCTCTCTGTTCCTCTGTCTCTGTCTCTTTCTCTCTGTGTATTAAAATCCTTTAGGTATCATCAATGCCTTCAGTTCTACAGCAACACTCAGATTTGTCCTTGTTTTCTCTAGTTTTATATGCCTTTCTATGAGTACATGTTACTCCTACTAGATTCAATCTATGTACCATATTTGGTCATTCCCTCTGATCTTCCTGTTGTCCCCATTGTCCTCCTCTGCGTAGATGTCCTTTTCATCCTGCTCTGGCTCAGATTCATGGTACCATGCCACCTCTCTGCAAAGATGCTACATTAACTGTTCATGCTTCAACAACAAAGATGGGGCCACCAGACCTCCTCTACAGGGATGTTCTCCCACGCAGGTTGTTCTGTTGCCTTCTGTGGTGTGCTTTCTCTTATCCTCATGGTAACCTACTTCCTCTTTTCCTCTGATCTCTCTCCCTCGCATACACATGTACACACATCTCTCTCTTCCTGGATTTCTTCTACCCTTGTTTTATTTACAATATTCTTCTTTTCCTGCCTGCTCTCTAAATGTTCAAGATCCCTGGAGCTTATACCTTGTCGCCTACATGATGTCAACCAGTCTCACAGTTTTAAGTGTTTTCTCCATATCAATAACACCCAAATCAGCATCTGAGGCATTTAAGTTGGTATACATAACTACCTACTTGGCGTCTGAGCATGGATCTGATGAATCCAAATATAAGTTGTAAAAATAGAGACTTGATTCTTCTTACCCCACTCTTCTTTCTCCAATAAATCATACCACTATTACTCTTTAGCCAGAATACAGGAATAGTCCTTGATTTATCTGTTTTTCTGACACACACACATGCAGTATATCAATATGAGCAAATCTAGCCGGCATTTTCATCAGACGTTTTCCTTATCACTTGATTCTCATCAAATCTCCATTGCTGCCTCTGTAGCCCAAGTTATACTTACATCTCATGTAGACTATTGTAATAGCTTATTTTCGCTGCTTCTATAATAGATTCTTCCGTAATCTATACTCTATTCCTCTAAAGGAGGTACAACTACCCTTTAAAAATTGAATTAGATGACATTGTTTCTCAACAAGAAATCTTTGTTTTTTCATTGCACTTATAATGAAATGGGGCCTTCTTGCCCTGTTCTACAGTGCTCCACTACTAGTTTGATTTATCTCTGTCACACCATCTTTTACCACTTTCACCCTCTGGATTACTACCATCTATCTTGTCATTCCTGTTTTACAACAGGCCAAGTGTTTCCCAAGCTGGGCATTTGGATTGCTTTCTAGTATGCTGAAGTCCATAGGGTTACAAAGAGTCAGACACGACTGAGTGACTGAGCATGCACACAGTTTCTCCACATCGTTATTTAGCTGACCGCTTCTCATTTGGATCTTACTGAAATGTCTTCTCAGAGAGATTAAGTTAATTGACTAATTTATCATGAAACTCTCAAATTTGTCAGTTACGTTCTCAGTTCAGCAAGACACAGAGATCACTTACAAGTAGTTGATGAAGGTCACAGAAGGGAAGTTGGATCTGTCCCACAGAGATGGTTCCTAGGAGGCAGTTTAGTTTTCATGAAACATTAGAGAGTTTAAGAGTGTTGTGAGAACCCATGGAATAGAAGTCAGGAGCCAGAAGATGGAGAACTTCTGATAGATTTTAAATTCTAAACTTTATTACCTAGACTATAGACCAGCATGGTCATAAGTACCCAGTAGAAGCTGGTAAAATCATCAGTAAAATCAAGTTATGACCAACCTAGATAGCATATTCAAAAGCAGAGACATTACTTTGCCAACAAAGGTCCAGTGGTCATGTATGGATGTGAGAGTTGGACTGTGACGAAGGCTGAGCACTGAAGAATTGATACTTTTGAACTGTGGTGTTGGAGAAGACTCTTGAGAGTCTCTTGGACTGCAAGGAGATCCAACCAGTCCATTCTAAAGGAGGTCAGTCCTTGGTGTTCATTGGAAGGAATGATGCTAAAGCTGAAACTCCAATACTTTGGCCACCTCATGGGAAGAATTGACTCACTGGAAAAGACCCTGATGCTGGGAGGGATTGGGGGCGGGGGGGGGGGATGGCAGAGAATGAGGTGGCTGGATGGCATCACCAACTCGATGCACCTGAGTTTGGGTGAACTCCGGGAGTTGGTGATGGACAGGGAGGCCTGGCGTGCTGCAATTCATGGGGTTGCAAAGAGTTGGACATGACTGAACTGAGCTGAACTGAATATATCCTAATATGAGTGAGATTTAGCTAGGACCCCTAATCCCTGACACACTAGACGGATTCTGATTTAAAGAGTTTCCAAGGTGTATAAGTACAGAAACATTTCTAGAAAGTGAATGATTTTAATGGAGTTAGCTCCACTCAAACATTAATTAGTTGAGTTCCTTTTTCCTTTCTCCTAGCATTTGTGAGCAGTCATCCCTGTGGTCAGAATCAGTCCCCAAATTTCCACTTTCATATATTTGACAGAATTGCCTAGTTATTTTTGTTAAAGCAAGCAAAAATAACAATAAAAATCAGGTCTTTCAGCTGCATTCTACCTTGTCTAAGAAACACAGCTGGCCAGTGCAAGATTAATGGGGCTCAGGAGAGAACCATGGCAAAGCTTGCTAACCCAGTAGTCTTTTGATATATAACATAACAGCCATGGAATCTTCACAATAAATTTCATGAGGGTGTATATTGAGTCTAATGAACTTTGGTTAGCTCTGCTAGCTATCTCTCACTTTGTTCAGTTTTGCAGCTGCTAAAATGGGAAGGATTGAAATCAGCAAGTTTCTGTAAGTTAAAAGAGGCTTTTGAGTAATTTTTTTCTGCCTACTTGGCATATTTCTCTTGTGACAGTTGGATGTTATTTGGGGTTTCGTACTTGGAGGAAGAAGCATAAGCCAGTTTCAGTCATTTTAGAGATTAAACATTCTCTGTATATATATTTGTAGCTGTTATTTTCTTTTTTTTTTTTTGAGGTTTATGATTGATCTTTAGCATGTGATCCCTTGTGTATTGCTCTGTTTGAAGCAGCCTGAAAAGAATTTTCTGAGAATTATGCAGAGTTTCTCTCTAGTTACAATTCTGCTTTCTTACTTCACTTGAGTATCAGTCTTCAGAGAATCAACATAACAAAGGAGTAAATACAAATACATACAAAAATATCTACCAGAAGATCACTGAATTAGGTTTATGAAAACACACTTAAAGTAATTTTCTACTGAAAAATTTAATCAAATTTATTAATCACATCACTGCTTACCAGTGTTAAATAAAAATTTAAAAGGTAGCAATCAATAAACAGAAATAAAAGTGTCTCAAGAATAAATGAAAGGAAGTAATAAAGAGACTCACCAAGCTGAAGTGCCTCCTATCAACAGTAGCTGATAAAATATTAAAAGACTTGCCTTGTGTAATGTCTCCGGAGAGCCATCTGGCTGATCTGCTAGACCATGATTGACAACTTTGAGACCTTGCTGGAAGCCACAAAAGTATATCTATAATATTATGCTCAATTGCATAGGTCTTTCTTCCTAAATGGGGCTGGAAATAACATACCACTGAATGATTGACTTTTAAGAAATTGAACATTCTCTTCAGTCCCAGTTGAAAAGAGAGAGAGAGAGAGAGAGAGAGAGAGAGAGAGAAACAGAGCCTTGTATCTAAGAACATGTAAAACTGGTTTGGAGGAGCTAAGAAATCAATGGAAGGAATTTTATTAGAGGAGGCAGGTGATTTCAGTGTCAGAATAAATAATTATTTACTAACACATTTCATGTGCCTGGTACTAAGCTCCTGATTTATGTTCATTGTCTTAATTAAGTCTCACCAAAAAAAAAAAAAAAAAGCCTTACCAATGAGAAATGTAAAGACATTTTTACTTTTCTTGAGATAAGAAATTGAAACTCAGAAAAGTTAAAGAACTTTCCCAAGGTCTTTTTAGTAAATAGTGTCTTAACTTGTATTTGAACTCAGATCAACACAACTCCAAATGGCATGACAAACCAAAATCGACTATGAGGCTAGTGACACCCTAAACATTTATTCACAAGAGTGATGTGCCTTTTCACTTTGTTGATGGTTTCCTCTACTGTGGTAAAGCATTTTAGTTTGATGCAGGCCCATTTGTTTATTTTTGCTTTTTTGCCCTCGTCTGAGGTGACAGATCCAGAAAGATATTGTTAAGATCAATGTTAAAGGGTCTACTTCCTGTGGGTTCCTCTAAGATTTTTATGATTACAGATTTTTTCATTTAAGCCTTTAATATATTTTGAGTTAATTTTTGCATGTATGAAAGTGATCCAGTTTCATTCTTTTGCATATGTCTGTCCAGTTTTCTGAACACCATTTATTTTTTAATTTTAAATTTATCTTTTAATTGAAGGACAACTGCTTTACAGAATTTTGTTGCTTTCTGCCAAACATCAACATGAATCAGTCATAGGTATACATATGTCCCATCTCCCTTCCCATCCTACCCCTCTAGGTTATTGCAGAGCCCCAGTTTGAGTTCCCTGAGTTATACAGCAAATCCCCATTGGCTATCTATTTTACATGTGGTACTGTAAGTTTTTACGTTATTCTCTCCATATATCCCACCCTCCCCTGCTCTGCCCCCGCCCCATGCCCATAAGTCTGTTCGCTATATCTGTGTCTCCATTGCTGCCCTGCAAATAATTTCATCAGTATCCTCTTTTTAGATTCAATATATATGCATTAGCATATGACATTTGTTTTTCTCTTTCTGACTTACTTCACTCTGTATAATGGGCTCTGTGTTCATCTACCTCATTAGAGCTGACTCAAATGTGTTCTATTTTATGGCTGAGTAATAGTCCATCCTGTATATGTTCCATAACTTCTTTATCTGCTTCTTTAGAACTGACTCAAAGGCATCCTTTTTATGGCTAATATTCCATTGTGTGTGTATATATCTATATTATATATATATCCATATATAATAAATATATATGGATAAAGCAGCTGTGAGATATGAGATATATATATCTTACAGCTGCTTTATCCATTCATTTGTAAATAGACAACTAAATTACTTCCATCTTTTAGCTATTGTAAATAGTGTAAATGAACATTGTGGTACATGTGCTTTTTCCAGTTTTGGTTTTCTCAGGGTATATGCCTACTAATGAGATTTCTGGATCATATTGTGGTTTTATTCCTAGATTTTAAAGGAATCTCCATGCAGTCTTTTATAGTGGCTGAGTATACTATTGGTGCATTCCCACCAATAGTACAAGAACGTTCCCATTTTTTTCACACCCTCTCCAGCATTTATTGTTTGTAGATTTTTTTGATGATGGCCAATCTGACTTGTGTGAGGTGATATTTCATTGTAGTTTTGATGTGCATTTCTCTCATAATGAGAGATGTTGAGCATCTTTTCATGTGATTGTTAGCCATCTGTACGTATTCTTTGGGGAAATGTATAAAGAAATCACTTGCATTCCTATATACTAACAGTGAAAAATCAGAAAGACAGATTAAGGAATCAATGCCATTCATCACTGCAACAAAAACAACAAAAAATATATATCTAGGAATAAACCTACCTAAGGAGACAAAATAACTGTATGCAGGAAAATATAAGACACTGATGAAAGAAACTAAAGACAATATAAACAGATAGAGTGATATTCCATGTTCCTGGGTTGGGAGAATCAGTATTGTGCAAATGGCTATACTACCACATATAGTCTACAGATTCAGTGCAATCTCTATCAAATTACCACTAGCATTTTTCACAGAACTAGAAAAAAACATGTTCAAAATTCATATGAAAACAAAAAGACCCAGAATATTGAGAAAAGCAATCTTGAGAAAGAGGAATGGAGCTGAAAGAATCAATCTTCCTGACTTCAGACGATACTACCAAGCTCTGGTCATCAAGACAGTATGGTACTGACACAAAACAGAAGTATAGACCAATGGAACAAGACTGAAAGCCCAGAGCTAAACCCACACACCTGTGGGCATTTATTTTTGACAAAGGAGGTAACAATGTGCAATGGAGCAAAGATAGCCTCTTCAAATAAGTGAGAAATAAATAAATATGATAGGAAATAGAAATTATAAAAAATAATCAAATGAAAATTCTAAAGATGAAAAATATAATGTCTGAAATGAAATTGCCCCTGGATGAGATTAAAGCAGACTAGACATCAAAAAAGAAAATTTGACAGCTACGTGTAAACGAATGAAATTAGAGCACTTCTCAACACCATGCACAAAGATAAACCAAAAATGGATTGAAGACCTAAATGTAAGACTGGAAACTATAAAACTCTTACAGGAAAACATAGGCAGAACACTCGATGACATAAATCAAAGCAAGCTCCTCTATGACTCATCTGCTAGAGTACTGGAAATAAAAACAAAAATAAACAACTGGGACCTAATTAAACTTAAAAGATTTTGCACAGCAAAGGAAATTAAAGACAACGTGAAAAGGCAACCCTCAGAATAAGAGAAAATAATAGCAAAGGGAAAAAAACTGACAAATAATGCATTTCCAAAATATACAAGCAGCTCATACAACTCAATACCAGAAAAACAAACAACCCAATTACAAAGTGGGCAAAAGACCCAAACAACACTGTTTATTGACGAGTCTTTTCTTATTTTACTTTCTTGCTTCCTTTGTTTTAGATTGACTGTCTATGCATAGGTTTGTTTCTGGGCTCTATATTCCGTTGCATTGATCTATGTCTTTTTTTTTTTCTCTCACCAGTAGAGTAGTGTTTTGATTACTACAGTTTTATAATATGGTTTGAAATCAAGAAGTATGATGCCACCAGCTTTGTTCTTTCTCAAGGTTGTTTTGACTATTCAGGTTCTTTTTTGTTTCCATACAAGTTTTAGGATTATTTGTTCTAGTTCTGTTAAAAATGTCATTGTGTCTTGATAGGAATTACACTGACTCTGTAGATTACTTTGGGTTCGGTTCAGTTCATTTCAGTCACTCAGTCATGTCCGACTGTTTGTGAGCCGATGAATCGCAGCACGCCAGGCCTCTCTGTCCATCACCAACTCCTGGAGTTCACTCAAACTCACGTCCATCGAGTCCGTGATGCCATCCAGCCATCTCATCCTCTGTCGTCCCCTTCTCCTCCTGCCCCCCAATCCCTCCCAACATCAGAGTCTTTTCCAGTGAGTCAACTCTTTGCATGAAGTGGCCAAAGTACTGGAGTTTCAGCTTTAGTAGTATTGATATTTGACAATATTAATGCTTCTAATCCATGAGCATGATATATCTTTCCACTTATTTGTGTTGTCATCAATTTGTTTCATCAATGTCTTATTATTTTCAGTACAAGTCTTTAGCCTCATTGGTTGGGTTTATTCTTAGGTATTTTATTCTTTTTGATGCAGTTGTAAGTGCAGTTTTTTAAATTTCAGTATAATTATTTTGCAATATTATGTTAGTATCAGGTATATAAAATAGTGGTTCAAAATTTTAAAGATTATACTCCATTTAAGATTATTACAAAATATTGGCTATATTCCCTGGGCTGCACAATATATTCTTGTAACATTTATTTTATATATAGTAGTTTGTACCTTTATCTCCTACCCCTTAAACACAGGACTATGTTATTTCTCTTCCTAGTTCCAGGATGTTGGTCTAACAATGGAAAGGATAAAAATAAATAGAAGGCTGAACATAATTTGAAATTTATGTATAAGCAATGTGACCTTAGTGACCAGGCCACACAGTTTTGGATTAGAGCATTTTCCTTGTTTATTCATTTGTCACAGTATACTTTAACATATCTTAGCTTGCTCTCCAAAAACTTCTACCACTTTCCAGATGTAAGATTCTTAGAATTGGTGCTTTTTTGGTAACACATTCCACTTCTACATATATTATAAATTTCACATAAACTTAACAATTGATTTATACACAATTTTACTTTAAGTAAATTAAAATGAAAAAAGCAATATTTTATATTCACTAACATGGAAAATCCCATGGATGGAGGAGCCTGGTGGGCTGCAGTCCATGGAGTTGCTGAGAGTTGGACATGACTCAGTGACTTCACTTTCACTTTTCACTTTCATGCATTGGAGAAGGAAATGGCAACCCACTCCAGTGTTCTTGCCTGGAAAATCCCAGGGATGGCAGAGCCTGGTGGGCTGCTATCTATGAGGTCGCACAGAGTTGGACACAACTGAAGCAACTTAGCAGCAGCAGTAACAGCAACATGTTTGCAATGTCTTGTGCTTTTATTTCTTTGTAGAAATCTTAGTTTTCATATGTAATCATTTTTATCCTTCCAAAGAATTTTTATTAGAATTTTTGTGAAGTTATTCTGATTGCAAAGAATTATCTCAACTTTTATTTTTCTGAAACTATTTTTTGAATAACTGTTTTTTGAGGTGACTTATAAAATTCTGTGACAGGTTCTTTAATTTTAGTGTGTAATGATACAATTTTGTGATCTCTGACTTGCTTAGTTTCTAATTAGAGGTTTGTGTTCTTACCTTTATTCTTCTGTGTATTATATTTTCTTACATAAGAAATATAGGAAATGAAAAATGCCAGGCTAGGGGACATGAATACTTCTTTTTTTTTTTTTCTGCTTCATTGTTAAATCCTCATGTTCAATGATCTTTTCTTTTTCAATATCTAATCTGCTTTTAATCTCATCCAGGGAAAATAGAATTTCAGGTGTTACATTTTTCATGTTTAAAATTTGCATTTGATTATCTTTTATAATTTCTATTTCCTGTCATTTATTTCTCTATCTTCTTAGATATATAAAAAATAGCTTTTTAAAATTCCCTTTTCTGATAGTGTCATTCCTGGCTCTGTTTCTATTGGCTTATTTTTATTCAGGTAATAGGTTACATTGTTGTGCTTTTAGACATGAGTAGTATCTTTTTTTTTCTTTTTATTGTATGTTAAACATATTAGTTACCTTGCTGAGTGTTTAGATTTTGTTCTCTTCCTTTAAAGAATGTTCTATTTACTTTTGTTTGATTGGGCAATAACAGAAGTTATTGGAGATCATTTTGATCCCTTCAAAACAATTCTTGAGATCTTTGGGGGCAGATAAGGAGTAGCTGGGCTTCCTAGGTGGTGCTAGTGGTAAAAACCTGCCTGCCATTGTAGGAGACCTAAGAAATGCAGGTTTCATCTCTGTGTGGGGAAGATCCGTGGCGGAGGGCATAGCAACCGAGTCTAGTTTTCTTACCTGGAGAATTCCATGAACAGAGGAGCTTGGCAGGATACAGTCCATAGGGTTGCAAGGAGCTACACACGACTGAAGTGACTCAGTATGCACTCTAGACTCACTCTAGAGATTGTTTAAAGTTGGTGTTATTCGCTCAGTTGCATCCAACTCTTTGTGACCCCATGACTGTAGCCCAACAGGCCCCTCTGTCCTTGGGATTCTCCAGGCAAGAACACTGGAGAGGGTTGTCATTCCCAAATCTTGACCCTGTTAGGGCTCCATAAATTTGTCAGACTGCAGTCTCTATTTCCTACATCAACCAGGCCACTAGGCTTTGTTTGGGTTCCCCCTCCGTGTTTTCCTGGTCTAGAAATTGCCTGTAGGCAGAAAACTATGGTAGTTTCACTATTCATCTCACTTATTTCTCTTGTCTCGGGAATCGTAGTTTTGAGCTGCCTCTTTTCTGGTCTCTGAAAACAACTTTTAATAATTTTATAGTTTCCAATTGTTTACAGAAGAGATTTTGCCTAAGTTGTAACTGCTTTCTAGCTTGAAGAAGTAATTAATAGATTTTTAAAAGGAAATGTTTGTTCAGTAAAGGCTTTTTAATGAAAAAGGAGAGCATGTGTACAAGTATGTGAAATATACCAATTTTAATCTCATGACAATGAAAAAGGTATACTAGTAAACCCAAATAATGCATTAAATTATAGAGTCATAATTTATGAAAGGACTTTAAGAAGTTGTTGATCTAGTTCCCTGAATATTGACATTGGTGAATATGTCATTAAGGTTGAGTGACTAGTGGTTAGAACTGGCCTGATGTATCATAGCATCCCATATGAACATTTTACTGTCAACATGGTCATCCCCATAAAATCAGAACAATCCTGTTTTAATTTCATTGACCTCCACTTATTTGGATACCCTTATCCTCCCTTTTCCCATTCATATGCAAAAGAAGTGAGGCCAGTCTCTCATATGCAAAACATTTCATGGCAAAAGAATTGATGCATGATGATAGAAAAAATACAAGAGGAAACACCACAATCTTGGCTGAAGATGTAGTTTTTCTACTTCCTAAGTAGTATACAGGGACATATTCTGGAGCTATGAGAAAAGCTATGCAAAAGTTAGAAAGACATTAACTTTCTTTTTAATAACATATATTCTTCATTTCAGATTTTTACATGACTTTTGAAAATGGTCCTTTGTATGTATTTATTAACACTGAAGAAGCTGAATTTGAATGGTTCTGTGAAGACCTACAAGACATTTTAGAACTAACATACACAAAAGATGTCCTTTTTATTATAGGGGACTGGAATGCAAAAGTAAGAAGTCAAGAAACACCTGGAGTAACAGGCACATTTGGTTTCAGAATAATGAAAGAAGCAGGGCAAAGGCTAATTAACTATTGCCAAGAGAATGCACTGGTCATAGCAAACACCCTCTTCCAACAACACAGGAGAAGACTCTACACATGGACATTACCAGATGGTCAACACCGAAATCAGATTGATTATATTCTTTGCAGCCAAAGATGGAGAAGCTCTATACAGTTAGCAAAAACAAGCCCAGGAGATGCCTGTGGCTCAGATCATGAACCCCTTATTGCCAAATTCAGACTTAAATTGAAAAAAGCAGGGAAAACCACTAGACCATTCAGGTATGAAATAAATCAAAACCCTAATAATAATACAGTAGAAGTAAGAAATAGAATTAAGGGGCTAGATCTGATAGATAGAGTTCCTGATGAACTATGGATGGAGGTCCATGACACTGTACAGGAGACAGAGATCAAGACCATCACCATGGAAAAGAAATGCAAAAAAGCAAAATAGCTGTCTGGGGAGGCCTTACAAATAGCTATGAAAAGAAGAGAAGTGAAAAGGAAAGATACAAACATCAGAATGCAGAGTTCCAAAGAATAGCAAGAAGAGTTAAGAAAGACTTCCTCAGCGATCAATGCAAAGAAATAGAGGAAAAGAACAGAATGGGAAAGATAGAGATCTCTTCAAGAAAATTAGAGATACCAAGGGAATATTTCATGCAAAGGTGGGCTCGATGAAGGACAGAAATAGTATGGACCTAACAGAAGCAGAAGATATTAAGAAGTGGAAAGAATACATTGAAGAACTGTACTAAAAAGATCCTTATGACCAAGATAGTCATGATGGTGTGATCACTCACCTAGAGCCAGACATCCTGGAATGTGAAGTCAAGTGGGCCTTAGGAAGCATCACTATGAACAAAGCTAGTGGAGGTGATGGAATTCCAGTGGAGCTGTTTCATATCCTGAAAGATGATGGTGGGAAAGTGCTGCCCTCAATATGCCAGCAAATTTGGAAAACTCAGCAGTGGCCACAGGATGGGAAAAGGTAAGTTTTCATTCCAATCCCCAAGAAAAGCATTGCCAAAGAATGCTCAAACTACCACACAATTGCACTAATTTCATACACTAGTAAAGTGATGCTCAAAATTCTCCAAGCCAGGCTTCAACAATATGTGAACTGTGAACTTCCAGATGTTCAAGCTGGTTTTAGAAAAGGCAAAGAAACTGGAGATCAAATTGCCAACATCCACTGGATCATCAAAGAAGCAAGATAGTTCCAGAAAAACATCTATTTCTGCTTTATTGACTATGCCAAAGCCTTTGACTGTGTGGATCACAATAAACTGAGGAAAATTCTGAAAGAGATGGGAATACCAGACCACCTGACCTGTCTCTTGAGAAACCTATAGGCAGGTCAGGAAGCAACAGTTAGAATTGGACATGGAACAATAGACTGTTTCCAAATAGGAAAAGGAGTGCGTCAAGGCTGTATATTGTCACCCTGCTTCTTTAACTTCTATGCGGAGTACATCATGAGAAATGCTGGGCTGGAAGAAGTGCAAGCTGGAATCAAGATTGGCTGGGAGAAATATCAATAACCTCAGATATGCAGATGACACCACCGTTATGGCAGAAAGTGAAGAGGAACTCAAGCACCTCTTGATGAAAGTGAAAGAGGAGAGTGAAAAAGTTGGCTTAAAGCTCAACATTCAGAAAACAAAGATCATGGCATCTGGTCCCATCACTTCATGGGAAATAGATGGGGAAACGGTGTCAGACTTTATTTTTTTGGGCTCTAAATCACTGCAGATGGTGATTGCAGCCATGAATTTAAAGGACGCTTACTCCTTGGAAGGAAAGTTAGGACCAACCTAGATAGTATATTCAAAAGCAGAGACTTTACTTTGCCAACACGGATCCGTCTAGTCAAGGCTATGGTTTTCCAGAGGTCATGTATGGATGTGAGAGTTGGACTGTGAAGAAAGCTGAGCACCAAAGAATTGATGCTTTTGAACTGTGGTGTTGAAGAAGACCCTTGAGAGTCCTTTGCACTGCAAGGAGATCCAACCAGTCCATTCTAAAGGAGATCAACCTTGGGTGTTCATTGGAAGGAATGATGCTAAAGCTGAAACTCCAATACTTTGGCCACCTCATGCAAAGAGTTGACTCATTGGAAAAGACTCTAATGCTGGGAGGGATTGAGGGCAGGAGGAGAAGGGGACGACTGAGGATGAGATGTCTGGATGGCCTCATGGACTCGGTGGATGTGTTTGAGTGAACTCCAGGAGATGGTGATGGACAGGGAGGCCTGGCGTGCTGTGACTCATGGGGTCACATAGAGTCGGACATGACTGAGCAACTGAACTGAACAGAACTGTATGTATTTGCATTTACAACTATGTAAATAAATTTTTAATATTAAACCTATCTTAATTCTCACAGTTGTGGTTAGCATAATTAATCCTGGCCATATCAACAGAAAATTATGAGTATACAGTAGTAAATATTATAATTACTAGTAAGTCACCATAATTAAATTTCTTTTCAATGCTTCTGCCTAAATTTTTTTCCTTTTTTTAAATAACTGTACACTTTTATGATGTTGAGTAATATATGTAATGAATTTTATATTTTGTTGCAAAGATTAATTTCTTCAAACTCTAATAATAAACCTCATGAAAACTGCTCTACAGTATTTTTTGTTATTGGTAGAAATAATTCTATATCAGAATTTAATTCAACATATACAAATTCACATTGAATTTATGTGTTAGTTGAAGCATTCCATTCATATAAATATTTCATGGATTGTTTCCAGCTAAATGTCAGATTTTAAAATACTGTATAAATATTACTTAAATATTCAGAAAAATGACTTTTTATGTGACAAACCAAGAATTATCACTTTAAACACATAAGAAACACTTTAGTAAATCAGAATAAAAATTTGAAATAAGCCTTATTTCTTCTGAGCTCTTGAGGTGAAACAAATTAAGTTAGCAAAAATGATGAAAAAGGTTATGTCAAATAAAAATAACAAACAGCACCACAAGCAAAATAGCTTGATGAGGTGTGATGAAATATACAGCAATGGAATATTCTCATTGAGATATCACACAAAGGTATAGAAAGTTTCTTAATAACCTAAAAAAGTAAATTTACATAAGTCTCAAATTTCATCATAAATCAGCTTATGATTTTGATGCGCAGCTCCAATGTATTCAGCATCAAGGTTCACAGAAATTGCAAATCAGCCTCACACATTGGTTGTGAATATCATTCATCAGTTTCCTCTAGTTCCAGATAATGGAAAGTATCACAAGTGCCATGGAGGACTGGCTATGAATTTAATGACTAACGTTGATGTGTATTTTTATATCTAAAGAGTTTTAACCATAAAATTGTAAATGCTAATATAAACAGACAAACCCATGTCTACCAAAATTGTGTAAATAATTGCTCATCCTATTCTTTATAATTTTCCTGCAATTCTTCCTTTTCCCCTTTTATTTATTTTTATTACAGATTTGCAGACAAAAGTAAATTTTTATTGTTATGTGGTCAGAGATGAGATGAAAATTGCAAAGCCTTCCCTTCCCAGCTTAAAAGAATTCTATGTGACCAAAGAAGAGGCACAATGTTTTTAGTAAATTTTCTAAATGTTGCTTCTTCTCTATGTGTATAATATTCATACTGCTCATGTCTTTCTATTATCATATATCATCTAAAGACATCTAACATAGTGTTTTGTCCACCAAAGTGTCAGATAAATCCTTCACTAACTGAATTATTTTTGAGCTCCAAAATCACTGCAGATGGTGATTGCAGCCATGAAATTAAAAGACGCTTACTCCTTGGAAGGAAAGTTATGACCAACTTGGATAGCATATTCAAAAGCAGAGACATTACTTTGCCAACAAAGGTCCATCTAGTCAAGGCTATGGTTTTTCCAGTAGTCATGTATGGATGTAAGAGTTGGACTGTGAAGAAAGCTGAGCACTGAGGAATTGATGCTTTTGAAGTGTGGTGTTGGAGAAGACTCTTGAGAGTCCCTTGGGCTGCAAGGAGATCCAGCCAGTCCATTCTAAAGGAGATCAGTCCAGGGTGTTCTTTGGAAGGAATGATGCTAAAGCTGAAACTCCAGTACTTTGGCCACCTCATGTGAAGAGTTGACTCATTGGAAAAGACTCTGATGCTCAGAGGGATTGGGGGCAGGGGAGAAGGGGATGGCAGAGAATGAGATGGCTGGATGGCATCACCGACTTGATGCACATGAGTTTGGGTGAACTCTGGGAGTTGGTGATGGACAGGGAGGCCTGGTGTGTTGCAATTCATGGGGTCTCAGAGTCAGACACGACTGAGCAATTGAACTGAACCAAACTGAACTAAATATATTTATTGCATTCAGCTTTAAATTCAAGGTCTTAGTGCTTAAATTTGATTTTCAGTCTTGAGTTATTTGGTATAATCACATATCAGTTCAGTTCAGTTCAGTCACTCAGTCATGTCTGACTCTTTGCGACCCCATGAACTGCAGCATGCCAGGCCTCCCTGTCCATCACCAACTCCCACAGTTCACTCAGATTCACGTTCATTGAGTCGGTGATGCTATTCCACCATCTCATGCTCTGTCGTCCCCTTCACCTTCTTCCCCCAATCCCTCCCAGCATCAGGGTCTTTTCCAATGAGTCAACTCTTCTCATGAGGTGGCCAAAGTATTGGAGTTTCAGCTTTAGCCTCACTCCTTCCAATGAACACCCAGGACTGATCTCCTTTAGAATGGACTGGCTGGATCTCCCTGTAGTCCAAGGGACTCTCAAGAGTCTTCTCCAACACTACAGTTCAAAAGCATCAATTCCTCAGTGCTCAGCTTTCTTCACAGTCCAATTCTCACATCCATACATGACCGCTGGAAAACCATAGCCTTGACTAGACGCACCTTTGTTGGCAAAGTAATGTGTCTGCTTTTAAATATGCTATCTAGGTTGGTCATAACTTTCCTTCCAAGGAGTAAGCGTCTTTTAATTTAATGGCTGCAGCCACCATCTTCAGTGATTTTGGAGCCCCCCCCCAAATTAGGTCTGACACTGTTTCTACTGTTTCCCCATCTATTTCTCATGAAGTGATGAGACCAGATGCCACGTTGTTTTCTGAATGTTGAGCTTTAAGCCAAATTTTTCACTCTCACTTTCATCAAGAGGCTCTTTAGTTCCTTTTCTCTTTGAATCACATATCATTGTTCATGAAATTGTCTCTTTATGTTATAAGAGAAATCTCAGACAGTAAATTAATTAACAAGTGTTATGTATCATTACAAGGACAAGGGCATCATCTCTTCAGAAAATGTGCAGGTTTCAACAGCAGGTTCATTGAATTTCAATAAAAAGTAATGAGCTTTCCAAATTTTGCAAAAGCAATTTCTATAAAGACCTTAAGGCTTTTGGAAGCAAAAGAAAATGAAAGAACAAATCTACTAGAGACAGAGTTGATGAACTTGTCCCTATAAGTTTTAAGAAGAACATGTCTACTGGTAACTCAATTTGGAAAATAATTTTTTAACCTGTATTTCATATTTTCACTTTCTATAATAAGTTTTAGTGATGGTTTTGGCTTACTCCAGCAAAGTATTAGTAGACAAAACTTGCTATTTGCAATTTGAAATTATTACATCGCTGCCTGTAAAGTCTATTTTAAAAAGTATCTTTCTGCAATTTGCTTTAAACATTTTTTTTTTTTTTAGCTAAAGCAGTTTTAGGTTCATAGAAAAATTGAACATAAGGCACACAGTTTCCATATACTCCCTGCCTGCATACATGTGCAGCTTCCCCCACTGCTGCTGCTGCTGCTAAGTCACCTCAGTCGTGTCTGAATATGTGCAACCCCATAGACAGCAGCCCATCAGGCTCCCTGTCCTTCGGATTCTCCAGGCAAAACACTGGAGTGGGTTGCCATTCCCTTCTCCAATGCGTGAAAGTGAAAAGTGAAAGGGAAGTTGCTCAGTTGTGTCCGACTTTTATTGATCCTATGGACTGCAGCCTACCAGGCTCCTCCATCCATGGGATTTTCCAGGCAAGAGTACTGGAGTGGGGGGCCATCACCTTCTCCGAGCTATCTCCCCCACTATCAACATGCTACACCAGAGTGATACATTTGTGACAATCAATGTATCCACAATACTTCACTATCATCCAAAGACTATAATTCACAAAGGGTTTGCGCTTGGTGGTGTATATTCTATAGGTTTTAACAAATGTACAGTAACATGTATATATTTTTATATATCATATGCAGGATAGTTTTACTGTCCCCAAATCCTCTGTGTGCTGCCCCCAAAACCCTGACAACCACTGATCTTTTCACCATATCTATGGTTAGCCTTTTCATGAAAATTAAGTGATTGGAATCATGTATTCTATGACTTTTCATATTTTATTTTCACGTAGTAATACGCAGTTAGGATTCCTCAATGGCTTTTCACAGCTAAATTGCTCATTTCTTTTTAGTGCTAAATAATATTCTGTTGTCTGTATATACCAGTTTGTTTATTCAGTAAACTATTGAAGTACATCTCAGTTTCTTCCAGATTTGGGGAATTAAGAATAAAGTTTCTATAAAAATCCATGTGTAATATTTTTATAGACTGAAGTTTTCAGCTCTTTTGGGTAAATACCAAGGAGTTCAATTGCTAGATCATATAGTAAGGAGATGTTTAGTTTTGTAAGTAACTGCCAAACTGTCTTTCAAAGTGGCTGTACAATTTTGCATCATCACTATAAGTTCTATTTTTAATAATGTAAAAATAAGAAATATTCAGATCAGTTCAGTTCAGTTCAGTCAATCAATCGTGTCTGACTCTTTGAGACCCCATAAAACTCAGCACGCCAGGCCTCCCTGTCCATCATCAACTCCCTGAGTTCACCCAAACTCATGTGCATCGAGTCGGTGATACCATCCAGCCATCTCATCCTCTGTCATCCCCTTCTCCTCCTGCCCCCAATCCCTCCCAGCATCAGGGTCTTTCCAATGAGTCAGTTCTTCACATGAGGTGGCCAAAGTATTGGAATTTCAGCCTCAGAATCAGTTCTTCCAGTGAACACCCAGGACTGATCTCCTTTAGAATGGACTGGTTGGATCTCCTTGCAGCCCAAGGGACTCTCAAGAGTCTTCTCCAACACCACAATTCAAAAGCATCAATTCTTTGGCACTCAGCTTTCTTCACAGTCCAACTCTTACATCCATACATGACCACTGTAAAAACCATAGCCTTGACTAGACAGACCTTTGTTTGCAAAGTAATGTTTCTGCTTTTCAATAAGCTATCTAGGTTGGTCATAACTTTCCTTCCAAGGAGTAAGCATCTTTTAATTTCATGACTGCAATCACCATCTACAGTGATTTAGAGCCCCCAAAATAAGGTCTGACACTGTTTCCACTGTTTCCCCATCTATTTCCCACGAACTGATGGGAGCAGATGCCATGATCTTAGTTTTCTGAATGTTGAGCTTTAAGCAAACTTTTTCACTCTCCTCTTCCACTTTCATCAAGAGGCTTTTCAGTTCCTCTTCATTTTCTGCCATAAGGGTGGTGTCATCTGCATATCTGAGGTTATTGATATTTTTCCCAGCAATCTTGATTCCAGCTTGAGCTTTTTCCAGCCCAGCATTTCTCATGATGTACTCTGCATAGAAGTTAAAGAAGCAGGGTGACAATATACAGCCTTGATGTACTCCTTTTCCTATCTGGAATCAGTCTGTGTTTCCATGTCCAGTTCTAACTGTTGCTTCCTGACCTGCCTATAGGTTTCTCAAGAGACAGATCAGGTGGTCTGGTATTCCCATCTCTTTCAGAATTTTCCATAGGTTTTTTTTTTTTGTGTGTGTGTGATCCACACAGTCAAAGGCTTTGGCATAGTCAATAAAGCAGAAATAGATGTTTTTCTGGAACTTTCTTGCTTTCTTGATGATCCAGCAGATGTTGGCAATTTGATCTCTGGTTCCTCTGCCTTTTCTAAATCCAGCTTGAACATCTGGATGTTCATGGTTCATGTATTGCTGAAGCCTGGCCTGGAGAATTTTCAGCATCACTTTGCTAGCATGTTATATGAGTGCAATTGTGCAGTAGTTTGAGATTCTTTGGCATTCCCTTTCTTGAGGATTGGAATAAAAACTGACCTTTTCCAGTCCTGTGGCCACTGCTGAGTTTTCCAAATTTGCTGTCATATTGAGTGCAACACTTTCCCACCATCATCTTTCAGGATTTGAAACAGCTCCACTAGAATTCCATCATCTCCACTAGCTTTGTTCATAGTGAGGCTTCCTAAGGCCCACTTGACTTCACATTCCAGGATGTCTGACTCTAGGTGATTGATCACACCATCATGATTATGTCAGTCATGAAGCTCTTTTTGTACATTTCTTCTGTATATTCTTGCCACCTCTTCTTTATAGCTTCTCCTAGGTCCATACCATTTCTGTTCTTTATTGAGCCCATCTTTGCATGACATATTCCCTTGGTATCTCTAATTTTCTTGAAGAGATCTCTAGTCTTTCCAGTTCTGTTGTTTTTCTCTATTTCTTTGCACTGATCGCCTATGAAGGCTTTCTTATTTCTCCTTGCTATTCTTTGGAAGTCTGCATTCAAGTGAGAATATCTTTCTTTTTCTTCTTTGCTTTTCACTTCTATTCTTTTCACAGCTATTTATAAGGCCTCTTCAGACAGCTGTTTTGCTTTTTTGCATTTCTTTTCCATGGGGATGGTATTGACTCCTGTCTCCTGTACAATGTCATGAACCTCCATCCATAATTCATCCAATGCTCTATCAGTTCTAGTCCCTTAAATCTATTTCTAACTTCCACTGTATAATCATAAGGGATTTAATTTAGGTCATACCTGAATGGCCTAGTGGTTTTCCCCCACTGTCTTCAATTTTTCTGAATTTTGCAATAAGGACTTCATGATCTGAGCCACAGTCAGCACTTGGTCTTGTTTTTGCTGATTGTACAGAGCATCTCCATCTTTGGCTAGAAAGAATATAATCAATGTGATTTCAGTGTTGACCATCTGGTGATATCCATGTGTATATAATAAGAGGTAATTCTATGGAATATATCAGCTTTCCATAGAAATTTTCCTTGAAACTCCAGAATGAAGTGTCCAGTATTTTTATCTGAATTTCCCATATCCACATCAAAGAAAAATAGAACTCTTGACATCCCATATCTACCATGGTCCTCAGACATGGTTCACTATCTTAGCAAATCCACTCATCCACCCAGATTTCTACCTTGCCTCACCATTTACATTCTGTCAATCAGCAAATAGCTGTACACTGCTGCATCTCCAGGGCTCTCTGCAAAGGCACTGTGGTAAGTGGTAATTTTGTGCACTTCCCAGATCTAAGCTGATGTTTTGTATTTATTACCTCTCCAAAAGTATTATATCCATGATCAGTTATTCACCCAGAGACTTAGATATTTTTGGAATAAATTTCTCTTTAATGTAGCATTATCTCTGAATGTCTCCCATAAAAGTGTATTTATGGCCTAAAGTTTTTGTTTCAGGGACTCTTACATACATATTTTTATTACCTCACATCATCTAAAGTAGCCATATCTTAGAGGACATTTCAAAGGAACTAAAATACTTATGTTTCCCTGAATGAGAGAAGAAAAAAAATGGTGAAGTCATTTTATACTTAAGAATAAAAATGGTCATAATTATCCCAACATGTCATTTTATTCTATAATTTAAACTATGCCAAATGATGTTTATTAGAAGGTCTGTGCTTGTTAAAAACAGCAGACATGACAACTTATTCCCTTAGTGTGACAGAGTTTCAAGAAGGAAAAAAAAATTGATCATTGACTCACAGAACACTCCCATAGGATTAGATGAAACACTTATTGACTTTCTTGGAAAGCAGGTTGAAATAATTTATAATGACCAAATAACTAACACTACTAAAATTATGTATTGAATAAATGATCAAGTGTAGAGAAATAAATTTTGGGGTCAATGGGAACACATTAGACTTGAATTTTGGAGGCTTAAAGTATTTCTGTTTTTTTGTGAAAAATGAAAGCCTCAAAGGTCAAATCGTAAAGTTCATTAATTCATTTATCTAACAAATGGTCTTAATTACTTCACGTAATGAACATTTTTCTTGAATCCTCACAATGAAAGAAAATGTTTTTGCACTCCTCACAGAACTTTCAATTATAGTAGGGAGAGAAGGAAAGGAAATATCACATGTAGAAAAGTCGTGTATGCTAGATTGTGATATATGCCAATAAAAAGAACAAGGTAGATTATGAATGTAGAGTACAGGATGCATTATCTGAGTTGCAATTTAAGAGAAGACAATCAGATTAGACCTCCTTTGAAAGTAACTTTTGTTTAGTTGCTAAGTCATGTCTGGCTCTTTACAACTGTATGGACTCCAGCTCTCCAGTCTCCTCTGTCCCTCACTATCTACTAGAGTTTATTCAACTTGATGTCCACTGAGACACTGATACCATAAAACCATTCATATCAGAAATTTCATTGTATTTTAGAACAATACAAGAATAAAAGATTGACTGATATTCCAAATGCACCATGGGAAAGTGAGCACTGTATCTTATTTGTGTATAACAGTGTTTACACACACACACATCTAATGTATATGATGAGGTTGTTACTGTTAGCCCATTTTAAGTTCAGTTGCTCAGTTGTGTCCAACTCTGTAATCTATGGACTGCAGCACACCAGGCTTCCCTGTTCATCACCAATTACCGGAGCTTGCTCCAACTCGTGTCCATTGAGTCTGTGATGCCATCCATCCATCTCATCCTTTGTCATTCCCTTCTCCTCCTTCCTTCAATCTTTCCCAAGTTCTTTGCATTAAGTGGCCAAAGTATTGGAGCTTCAACTTCAGCATCAGTCCTTCCAATGAACACCCAGGACTGATCTCCTTTAGAATGGACTGGTTGGATCTCCTTGCAGTCCAAGGGACTCTCAAGAGTCTTCTCCAACAGCACAGCTCAAAAGCATCAATTCTTTGGCCCTCAGCTTTGTTTATTTTGGCTTCATCTGTTTGAAAGACTCTTCAGTGTCTAATTTCTACCCCGATGCAAGGAGGTGAAGTTGGTGACTTATTTAGGCTCACTTGTTTGTTGTGTTTTGAACTGGCATGTGCGATGAGTGTTCGCAGTGGATGGACCACAGTGGGTTTGCCACCGACTGAGGTAGCATGTGCTTCCTAGGTCTACACTGCTACGTCTCCAGGGTGCTCTGCAAGGGCACTGTTGTAAGTGGTCTCTGCCTTTTGTGCACTTCCCAGGTCTAAGCCACTCAGGTTCTCATGTGCTCTGCAGTGGTACAGACTGGATGGGCTGTGCGTTTTGTGTCCTTACCAGGTGTGAGCAGCTCAGCTGACCAGGTGCTTGGTGAGTGCACCATCCACGTGAGCCATGCATCTCATTCACCTTCCAGGCCCCCACAGCTCGGTTTCTCAGATCCCCCACAAGAGCATAGTCCCAAGAATGCCGTGTCTCCTCTGGGGAGCTGGTCTCAGGCTGTGACACTCCTGGCAGATGTCAACTGTCCAGGATTCCAGAAAAATGAGGTTAGCAAGTGGGATCCTGCTTATAGTTGGTGGAAGATGCGGTCTCTGGGGCTGAGGCTGCAGCAGCCCCTTGTCTTCCAGCTCTGGCTGTCCCTCATCTGCCTCTGCCTCTGGGGATCAGGCTCAGCAATTTTTATGGTGCAACTCTCACATCCATACATGACAATTGGAAAAACCATATGTCTGACTACATGTGACAATAGACAAAGGGAAATTAAGTGACTTGT
Source organism: Nanger dama (assembly GCA_917880005.1). Taxonomy (NCBI): domain Eukaryota; kingdom Metazoa; phylum Chordata; class Mammalia; order Artiodactyla; family Bovidae; genus Nanger; species Nanger dama. Next base: position 10,972,978 of record CAKJTW010000010.1, read on the forward strand.
CTGAAATCAATTAACTAGTTCTTTCAGCCCTAACTTCTGTATTTAAATCACATTAGTTAAAACACTCTTAAGTCTTTCAGCTCTTGTAATCTTTTTTTTTTTTTAACCTTTTGGATGGCCATTGTGAGAAATCACAATTTATAATGTTTAGGCTTGGTTCAATTTTTTAAACTACTTTGAGCAATGAATTATGATTCTTAATAGAAAGAGTCAAGATGTACTCTGACTACAGAGACTCATTTTTAAATAACATTTAATGTGCAGATTATATGAATGAGATTTAGCACAGATAACCTGTTTAATTGGCTCTGTGGAGAGTCAGCATAGGTATAGAAGCAAGGTGAGCTTCTTTTGATTAAATTGTACAGGTTGCCCCCAATAGAGTGAGGTGTCAGATACAATAACAATCTCATATTTCTGACTTACCAGCTTATGGACATTATTTAATAGCTTGTCAAAAGTCATTTAAGCTGATTTGAAAAATGGCATTCAGTACACATTATTCATGTAGAAAGCAAAATTTAAATCATAGTAATAAACATTTTTGTTTTGTTATCCATAAAGAACAAATTTATGTAAATTCTACTACAAGGTATTATTAAAAGTATTGTGATATGATTGCCAAATGTTTAGCAAGAGTTTTTAAAATACATTACACAGAGTTAGATGCTGTCTTGAATATTATAACTTAATGACACCACATGAGTATCATATAGGATCTAACAATGAGAAAATATATATTTTTATAAATTGAACTGCAGAAAGCAAAGATGTAAAATTCACTTTCCATAAACAGTTTGTAAAAGAAGTTCTAGCTAAACTTTCCTAATATATACTTGATCATCATATTCTGTATGTTAGGCAGGACATGAAAATTAAGAGTAAGAATTTCCATGTTATACTGATAAGAAGCTCTGGTCAAAAATTGTTGGAGAGAGACATGCTTGAAGTATGATATGAAATGCCCATCAAGATAGTATAAAATGAAAAATTTAAAAGGTAAGAATCAGATCCTACAGAGCCTTGAAACATCAAAATGCTTTACATTTGCCTTAAAAACAGAAGAAAGTTATTGAACAAGAGTCTGACATAATTAGTTTTGAATTCCACAAGATTCTTCTTCCTGCAGTGTTAAAAATAAATCTAAAAGATATGCAGTAGAAGGTGGAGGACCACTTAAGACAAGGATTAGCATATAGGGATCTATACACCTAGAAAACAAGATAGGCAAAACATTCTCTGACATAAATCTTGCCAATATATGGCACCCCCACTCCAGTACTCTTGCCTGGAAAATCTCATGGATGGAGGAGCCTGGTAGACCTCCATGAGGTCGCTAAGAGTCAGACACAACCGAGTGACTTCACTTTCACTTTTCACTTTCATGCCTTGGAGAAGGAAATGGCAACCCACTCCAGTATTCTTGCCTGGAGAATCCCAGGGATGGGGGAGCCTGGTGGGCTACTGTCTATGGGGTCGCATGGAGTCGGACATGATTGAAGCTGCTTAGCAGCAGCAAGGTCAAATCCAGCCTATCACCTGCTTTTTTTTTCAATCCAGGACTTAAAATTAGTTTCTACATTTTTGGGGGCTTTGGCATTGGGCGATTGTGTTCACCTATGGCTGATTCGTGTCAATGTATGGCAAAACAAATACAGTATTGTAATTAAAAAAATAAATAAATTTAATTAAAAAAATAAATATATTACAGCTAAAAAAAAATTAGTTTCTACATTTTTAAATGTTTGAAGGAAAAATAGAATAATAATATTCATGTCACAAACTTATATGAAATGCAAATTTAAGTGTTTATAAACAAAGTTTTACTGGAACATAGCCATGCTTATTCATTTCATTAATATCCCACCTCTGACTGCTATTGTCATTACAACCTCAGCATTAGTAATTGCAACAGACATAGCAAAGTTCAAAAAGCCTAAAATACTTATTACATGGCCCTTGACAGAAAAAGTTTACTGACTCCTGATTTCAGCTATTGAAGTGATCCAGGTGAGATCTGATAGTAATTTACAAAGATAGAGATTAATAGGTGAATCCAAGAGGGATAATTGTACCTTCACTTAACAATACACTGAGTGTAAGTATAAAGGAAAATGTGTTGTCAAGAGGCTCCTAAATTTCTGAATATCATGCACATGTTGACAGCATCCATAAGTTAGTTCATATCAGACGAGGATCACTTTGGCCAGGGAGTGGAGGAAAAAAGGTCTCAGTTTCATACATCTGAGTTTCAGATACTTTGAGTTATGAGTACGTATGAAAAGTAGACAGTTGAATATATATAGAGTTAGGATGAATGTTTCAGTCTGGAGCTGTAAAAATGTGAGTAAACAATAGGCCGTGTATAGCAGTTAAATTCATTAGTTTCTATGAGGCATCCAAGGATGAGAGTGCAAAATGATGCCAGCGTCCTCCTAAGGCCAAATATGAGGGGTTTGTGGTATTTATTGTATGTAAAGTAAGATGTCCCTGTGAAGAAGTCAGAAAAAGAGGGGCAAGAGAGAAAAGATGAAAACTAACAGGCTTTACTGTCATGGAAAACAAAAGATGTCAAGAAAGAAGGAGTGCTCAACCATGTATGTCCTGCTAAGAAGCAAAACATGTGACTGACCAAATCTCTATTGATATAGCTAAATTTAGCCATGCTTTTTGGACTGAAATTTATTTCTACATTATTTATAATAAATATTTGGAAGAATGGTCAGGACAAATAAGTTACTAAAGACAAAAAACCCTGATAGTTTGAATTTTACAAATATTTAAAACTGTACAAGTGAAAAGCAAATGCCAAATCAAAGAAAAACAGAAAACTAGGAAAATATTAGCAATGCATATGATAAAGATTTATGAAGCACAATTATTAAAGATCAATGATAAACTTCTGAGTTCTGCAATAGAAAATAATCAGACAAAAATTAAATAGGCAGTTCAGAAAAATAGCAATGCATATGATTGGTAAACTTTTATAAAATTTAAATTTATTTTTAACTGGAGTATTCTTGCTTTACAATATTGTGTTGGCTTCTGCCATGTATCAACATAAATGGGCCATAGGTATACATATGTCACCTCCCTCTTCAACCTCTCTCCCACTTCCCACCCCATCTTAACCCTTGTGGTTGCAGAGCAAGCACCGTATGATTAGTAAACTTGAACAAAATACTCAGCAAATGAACATTTCATTCTATGCCTGTAAGGTTGAGAACTAGACCCTACAAAGTGGGTTACTCCTTATACAGGAGATTCACTTATTCCTTCTGGTTCCTAAGCCAGTATGCCTGTGTGCTTAGTCACTCATGTCTGACTCTTTGCGACTCCATGGACTATCACCTGCCAGGCTCCTTTGTTCATTAGATTATCCAGGCAAGAATACTAGAATGGGTAGCTACTCCTTTCTCTAGAAGATCTTCCCAATCCAGGGATCAAACCCAGCTCTCCTGAATTGCAGGCAAATTCTTTACCATCTGAACCACCAAGGAAGCCTGTAAACCACTATAAGTTAATTAACTGTGTGCTGAGGTTTTATATATTGATGGAAACTTACAAACAGTGATAACATCTGAAAAGGAAACATTTTTGAGTGATCATACTTAAAAAATTATGACCACAAAACATAACAAATAGTATGAAATTCAGGATTATAATGTGCAATTGAGGGAGAGCAAGTGTTTCCCTTCAGAAGAAATGTGCAGTTTTTATGCCGTACAAAATATAGATGAATGCTTAAATAAGTGGACAGTGGTAGCCTAGGAGTTGAGATACCTGTATGGTTCTGATCTTGTAAATAACATCTCTGTGTACATTTCCTCATCAGAGAATTATTATGAGGTATAAGCAAGTTATTTTGATGGAAAAATTATTATGTTTTTTCTCTGGGATCAGATTGTATTGTTGGTCAATATGTGGTTTACATATTGCACGTTTTCAAGACCCTGTTTCAGTGCACATCAAAACATAAACAATATCAGCAATGACATTTAAAATGCATTATCTTTATTAGTAGAAGTTTATGCTATTTTAGTAATGTCAGGATGATGAATAGTATATAATTCAGAGAGGAATGGCCCAGAGCAGATATATAGAATTTACATAGGATGGGTTTATCTGGCAATAAATCAAATGAAAATTTCAAGTTTATGGTCTTAACATTTCAAGAAATGAATCCTAATCTACAATTTATTTGCATGATTTGAGCATTTTGACCCTTTTATTTAATCTCAAATTATGTCATCTTTACCTAAATGACTATCATCTTTATGGTATTAAGAGGTTAATTAGTTTTCTAATGTATAGTACTGAAAGGTACTTTTGAGATTGAGATAAACACATTTTTCTAAAAGAAAATTTGCTATAATTCCAGTGTCCCATTTCCATCATATTATTCCATACTTCTAAACAGTTCCAACATTTGATATATTCCTTTGAAAGCATGCTCAAGTCTTATTTACACATGAATGTCCAATGTAATTAATGAAATCTAAAATTCCTGGAGTACTGGGTTACTGTGCTCATATATATATATATATATATATATATATATATATATATATATATAATTTCCCTACAACACATAGTAGAGTTCAGTGGTTTTCCATCCTGGCTGAGCATCAGAATGATCTGTGAAGCTGTTAAAAATATCGTGAGAGAGGCCAACCTCCTGGTCCATTCCCACTGAGTCTCAAGCTGAGATAGAATCTCCTGGGGTGGGCTCTGTCATTTTTATTTTGAAAAATCTTCACAGATGATAGTGAGACTGAATTAATTAAGCTTTTTCAGGTTATAAGTAAAAAAAAAAAAAAAAAAAAAAACAGTTCCTCTAGAGTTATCTTATAAAAGGAGGGCTTATTTTAAGGTTGCAGAAATCATAGAACAGAGCCAAGGCCTGGGAGCATGGAAAGGGCCCCATGGAGGGCTACTCCTGAAGCCTGCTTTCTGACTCCTTTTGTCTCTGCATGTCAGCATCTTTCACCATTCCCCTTTGAGGCAAGCATCCACTGTTTCCCAGTTTCTCAGTTTGCATTATCTCTTTTTAAGGAAGCAGCCAGACTGATTCTTGAATCTCTTAGTACTGATTCGAAGTTCTTAGGATAGGGTTCATCTGTTGAATTTGAGTCAGATTCCAAATTTTTGCATGCTTGGTCCCTCAGGCATGTCTGACTGTTTGCAACCCTTTGGACTGTAGCCCGCTAGGCTTCTCTGTCCATGCGATTTTTCTGGCAAGAATACTGGAGTGGGTTGCCATTTCCTTCTCCAGAGGATCTTTTTGACCCAGGGATCAGACCCACATCTCCTGTGTCTCCTGCACTGCAGGTGGTTCCTTTACCTGCTGAACCATCAGGGAGGCCCAGAACAGGCCACGTACTACCATTTACTACTATTACTGCTCCTACCAAGAATGGTGTGAGGGAAATAGAGGGACAGATCTACTAGGTCCACTCTAATGGTGTGTCTCAGGTTCAGGATCACTGGATAGTTCACTTAAACAACAAGCATCTACAAGCTCACACAGGTGCCCCACTGGACTGAGAACATAAAATTAAACAGCATAGATATGCTCCCTGCTTTGCAAGATGCTTCAAATATTCTGTGTAATTTTTTTTCCCCAGGGTAGAGATAGTAGCATACCGATGCAAGTTGAAAGTGAAAGAGAAGAGACAAAGATGATTAAGGTAATCCTATAATTTATTATACAAATGAATATACTTTTGAGAGTGAAAGGGGGCACTAATGAAAAGAATATATGATCACTTTAAAATTGAAGCTCAGGTTTCTGGCTTGGGAAACTGGATGACAAAGCTGCCATTTTACTAAAGATCGCAGAACAGGTTCAAGTCAGGAAGAAGGTTTCAGTTTTAAACACATTGAGATGGAAATGGAGCTACCCCCCTGGTCTGTGGGTGTGTAGGTCTGGAACTCCAGAGGCTTTTCTCAACAGAGATATTCATTTAGAGTCAATAGTCTATTGACAATAAATGAAAGTAATAGGGTAGAAATTCTGTATCGGTCTCACCAAGAACTTTTATCTCTTAAATCTTCCTAAGGCAAAACAGTTCTTTCTTTAAGATCTATATGTCCCTACCTGTTTACTTCTTTCAGATGGTAACACGATCTGAAGCCACACTTCCATAGTACTGTTAGTAAACTACCTTTACATTGAACAATTCTGCCAAAACTAGATGGACATTTCTACTCTCAGCTTGGTAATCAAATTTACATTAGTGATTTAGATTTCACTAGGTTTATTTATTTCCAAAGCCTTAATTTTTATTTGTGAAAATATTATGTTTAATTCTTGATGACATTTAGAAAATTATGTTCAATAATAGATTGAGTGAATGAAGAATTAGTGAAATCAGATGTTGAGAAGGGAGGATTTGAGGTTTTCAAAGATTTGTTCTCCTTGTTAATTACAAATATGGTAATCTCATCCCCTTTTATTTTCCTTTCAATGAAGAGCAGATGATGAAGATAGTGTGGTATATGTGTATGTAGTGTGTGTGTGTGAGGGAGAGAGAAAGGCAGAGACAGAGGGAGAGAGCCAGAGGAAGGTAAAGGAAGGACAGGGGAAAAAAAGAAAGGGGAAAGAGGGAAGGAATAGAGTTTTATGTACTTTGCTAAATTCTTCAGCATTCTTATTATCTTGTTATAGTCTTATTTGTTCTCACACTGTAGGGCTCTTTTCCTCATTTCATTTTCTCACTTCCCAAGGCTGTGCCTAGAGCTATGAGTTCTAAGGATCCTGAAAGGCAATAATCTTTCTGAGTACCAGTGGGTACCAGTGCCTGGAGACTTAAGAATTGATTGATTTAACACTGTCGTCATCTGTTCCTCATTTTTCTGAGTGCACACACTGACTTCCTATTGTCAGAACTGTGTAATTTAAGAAATGCCACAGTGACTACTTTATAGTGACACTACAACAGCTTTCCCTATGGTACGAGTGTTTTCCCAGGTATAGAGACTGATAAATAGAAGGTATTTATTTAAAGAGCTAGTGAAAAGCAACATTTATAGATCAGAAAACTCTGTTTTTGGTGTATTCCAAATTATCTTCCAATATAATCTCATTCCCAAGATTCCAATTTTAGGTATCGTTTCTGTTTGATTTAAGTTAGTAACTGATGAGACTGAAAGTATGTGACATCTTTTCAGCCTCTCTTTAACAATCAGAACATAAGTCTCTATTGGCAAACTCTTAACTTGGAGGAATGGGTGTGTTTGTGTGTGCATGAGCACGTGTGTACATGTGTGTGTATACATGCCTGCAAGGGTCTTCACATCATCCATTAGTTGATATCGCATTAGTTAGTTACTAAATTAGGTAGTCAGGGTAGGCAGGCATTGCCTATTGGAACTCTGTGTTGGAGGTGAGTGTGAGGATTATGAAGGTCTTTTCCAACATGTCTATGAAAGACTGTCATAGTGGTTATGGAAATTGACCACTTTTCCCTATAATTGAGTAATTCATTCTATTAAATTAATATACCTTCATATGGTATACATATTGTAATATCTGTGAAAATAGATTTGACTTATGATTGTATCTTATTTTCTATTATTTATTTGGTGAAAATATCTAGATGGCACAGTGATAAAGAATCCACTTGCTCATGCAGGAGATATAAGAGCTGCAGGTTTGATCCCTGGGTTGGAAAGATTCTGTGAAGTAGGACATGGCAACCCACTCCAGTATTCTTGCTCAGAAAATTCTTCGGACAGGCAACCATGGTGGGCTATAGTCCATGGGGTTGCAAGGAGCTGGACAGGACTGAACGACAGAGCACAAACACACATGCATGCACACACACGCAGGAAATGAGTAAATGGTTCAAGAATTCATTCTCTTTGTTCCTTTCATGTACAAAGCAATAGCAGCTACAGTAGAAGCATTAGAATATAAAGTTGTTTAGGCTCATGATGTTTATATAATTCGTGAAGGCATTGTCAACTAAATAAGTTCTCAGATCTCAGAGATAAAGTGAAGTATTTTAAAAGGATTATAGATTTTAAAACTTGAATTTGAAAATTAGTGATATGCATCCTGTTGCTATTTTAATCAAATTATATAAATACGAAAATTATATAAATAATTAATAAATTATATAAATAATTATTTATTATTTAGTAAATTGCATAAATTATTTAATTTTTTGTCTGTATGAGATGATGAATGTTAAATAAACTTATTGTGGTAACCACTTCATGAGGTATATAAATCAAATCAAACCAAAAAAACTAGTTATATTGGGATATAATTGACATACAGCAGTGTGTAAGTTTAAGTTTTACAGCATAATGATTTGATTTACATACATCATCTCATTTAGATACAAAATTAAAATATTAAAATTTTTTTTTTCTGATGAAAGCTCTTTGAATTTATTCTCTTATATATAACACACAGAAGTGTTAATTGTATTTATCATGTTGTACATTACAGTCTTAGTATTTATTTATTCTATACCTGGATTTTTAAAAAATTTCTTTAATGCATTTTTTATTCAATCATTCTATCAAGAAAGTGAAATGTTGCTGCTACAAGCCATGAATGATGCCAGGATTCATGGCCTCCAGAGGAGAGGAATTCAATCTAGGGCCAGTGATGACGCTTGATTGCTCAGAGCTTTTGGTATAATAAAGTTTTATTAAAGTATAAAACATATAAAGAAAGATTCTGACATAGACATCAGAAGGGGGCAGAAAGAGTGCCCCTTACTAGTTTTAGCAAGGAGTTATATACCTGTTAGCAAGCTGCTAATTAGAGAAAGGAAATATCTCAAAACTGAGAGAGTTGCATCAGACCCCTCACCCACAACATGCACTTGGAGATAGCATTGGCACAAAGTGAGTCATCCTGGGCCATAAAACAATGGACATGAATCTTGAAAAAGGTAGATTTCCAAGCAAGTACATAGTTCATTAACAATTGAAGACATTTCCATGGGCAAAGCGCATTGGTTAGCTCAAGGTTTGAGACAAAGTTAAATTCAGGTGGAACCAAGTGTCGTCATAACAACACAGAATTTTAAAATAAAAGCAAAAAAAAAAAAAAAACAAAACCTCTTCCACTTACAGTTTTATTTCTTCCTGCTGGTTGGAGATTTCTGGCCTCCCTACCAAGGCCATTGACTCTCTCAAAATTGCTTTTTTTTTTCTCTTCCTCTCACATTCCAAAATTCAACAAGTGACACTGTAAGTCTGCTTGGCTTTCCATAACAACATACCACATCCTGGGTGGCTTAACAGAAATTCATTCTTCACAGTTCTGGAGGGTGGGAAGTCCAAGGTTAAGGTGCCAGCCAGGTATGTTTCATTCTTAAACCTCCTGTCCTAGCTTGTAGGCGGCTGCTGTCTCACCGTGTGATCACGTGACCTCTTTGTGTGTTTGTGGAGAGCAAGTGAGCTCTCTGGTGTCTCTTCTTGTAGGGACACTAATCTATCAGATCATGGTCCCATCCTAATGACCCCATTTATTTCCTTAGAAGCCTCCTCTTCAAATATAGATATACTAGGGTTAGGGCTTCAATGTATGAGTTTGGAGAGTGGACCCAAATATTCATATTATAGCAGAGACCAAGTCCAGGAAAATTGGTAAAGATATTATTGCCATTACTATCATCTTATTTTGGATTCTTTTTGCTTCTTGCTTGAATAATGTTGAAATTTCTAATCTACAGTCTTTGTTTCTCCATTCCATCCTTCTCATAAGTGCCTTGTTTTGATTATATTAATGTTTAAATTTGATGTAGTTGCTTCCATGACTAAATATTTCAGTTGTTCTTTAGAATAAAGTATAACTTGCCTGATGTGTACAGCCATCTATTATCTATCTCTTTTTGCTTTACTCTACAGCATAATACATAGAATGCTCCTCACAGTACATATGATACAATGCTATAGATTTATAGATGACTCTTTCAAGTACCAAGGTTTATTCTTTTTATTTACTTATTTTTGTCTTGCAAAATCATTTCTCTCATTGGAAAATGTCTACATATCATTATGGTCCCAGCAGACACGTCAAATCCTCTATGAAGTCTCACTTCTTTTATGTTCCTATAGGCTATGTCTAGAAAAAAATTCTATTAACTTGAAACAAAATGTATGTTTGAAAAAAACCTAAGATAACTCTAAAAAACTTTTGGGCCACACAAAAATCAAAGTTGTTATTGCAAAAGACAGAGCAAATAAAAACCGTAGTGTTCCATATTCAAATACACGAGAAATAGTTAAATAATGTTTTTAGTGAAACTTTGTAGCTTTAAATGCTTATCTTAATAGATAACAAGCTCCCTTCAATCAGAATTATGCAAGTTAATTTGAAAAACCTGGTTGGAATGAGTGAATTTTTAGGTAATTGCAAAACATACATGACAAAAGAGATACAAAATCCAAACAGAATATTTTGCATATTAAAAAAGAGAAAAAAGTATTTCTGAAATAACTCCAGCTCAAAACATTTTTAAAGAATTATTCAAACAACAACATGAAAGGAAGAATATAAAAAGAAATTCATACAAATTCCAAATCCTTTGGAAGAATACCAAGGTCTGTGAAAGACAGCAATGAATTAGAAAGCAGAAACCAAGACAATTCTTTTGAATGTTGCTACAAAAATGGGGGGGAGGCAGCACATGAAAGAATAATAAATTTTGAACAAGTCAAGTTTATAAAGTAATGGAAAGATAATCCAATACTAAGAAATGATAAATTATCTCCATAATTGCCTACACTTAATAAAATTGGGCTAGACAGGTACTTATTTACTATCATAAAACAGAAATGGCCCCACTCAAAAATCACAATTACACTTAATGCAAAAATATAGATATGCTTCTATTATGTCACAAGTATAAAAATCTGTTTATTTGCAGTATCTAAGAGAATAAGATAATTTAGAAAAATGGGCATAATATTAAAATTCAGAAATCAATTTTATTCCATATAAATGATAGGCCATTAGAAGCTATACTTGAAGAAAAGACTCAAATAACAATAATATGAAAGAAAAGAAAAAAACAATAATATGATAAATGAAATATCTAATCATTGCATACCATATCAGTTAAAGAATGGCAGGCACTTTTTGTGAGCTAATTTTTTTCATTTTTAAACGTGGAAAAATTCAAGTATACAATGTAGAGAGACTAGTGGAATGGACCTCTATCTATCTACCTTTCATCTGGCTTTAATAATACATGGCCAATCTTCTTTCATCAAAATGCTAACTCATGTTTCTAAAACCTTCACAAACTTAATTTGACCTAATTATCATATGTAAAATGTAGTTAACAATAATTCTTTAATATCATCTGTGTTCAGATTCTCATGATTGTGCACATATCACTTTCTTTCTTCCTGCCTCCCTTTCTCAATTTATTTATTAACCAGTATTGTTCGTCTCATAGTTCCTATTGTTGGAACTTTGTGAATCATTTAAAATGACACTCTAGTGTCATTTAATGTATTCTTATAGGCTTTGTAGTTAATAGCTAGATCAGGCTTATATATATATATTTTTTATTTTTTTAATACTTTATTCTACATTACAATACTGTATTTGTTTTGCCAAACATTGACATGAATCAGCCACAGGTGTCCACGATCTCCCAATGCCGAAGCCCCCTCCCACCTCCCACCCCACATCCTCTCCCTGAATCATCCCGTTCACGAGCCCCATGCATCCTGTATCCTGTATTGAACATAGACTGGCACTTTGTTTCTTACAAGATAGTATACATGTTTCAATACCATTCTCCCAAACCATCCCACCCTCTCCTTCTCCCTCTCCCTCAGAGTCCAAAAGTCCGTTCTATACCTCTGTGTCTCTTTTGTTGTCTCACATAGAGGGTCATCATTACTATCCTTCTAAATTCCATATATATGTGTCAGTATACTGTATTGGTGTTTTTCTTTCTGGCTTACTTCACTCTGTATAATCAGCTCCAATTTCATCCATCTCATTAGAACTGAGTCAAATTTATTCTTTTTAAGGGCTGAGTAGTACTCCATTGTGTATATGTACCACAGCTTTCTTATCCATTCATCTGCTGATGGACATCTAGGTTGCTTCCATGTCCTGGCTATTATAAACAGCGCTGCAATGAACATTGGGGTACATGTGTCTCTTTCAATTCTGGTTTCCTCGGTGTGTATGCCCAGCAGTGGGATTGCTGGATCATAAGGCAGTTCTATTTGCAATTTTCTAAGGAATCTCCACACTGTTTTAAAGGAAACCCTCTTACACTGCTGGTGGGAATGCAAACTAGTACAGCCACTAAGGCTTATATATGTTTATTTAGTAAAACAATTTCAATATGGTGTTGTACACATTTATCAGGAAGCATGTGCATCTGGTTGTGTCTTTCTGTAATGTTGGTAGCCACTGATAATCATTGTTAGAACCATATTTTTCATTATAAGTCACAAAATAGGGCTATTCAAATTTAATTAAGCCATTCTGATTAGCCAGACTAAATGTTGTATATTGAATAACAGAATATCTTTATTAACGTGAACATTTTTCACCTTTTTTACCTTTCATTTTTGCTATGCTTTAAGACACATCCTTAACTTATTTTTTTTTCTAAAAAACCTATTGTTATTTAGTATTTTTGTAATCTTCCCAGTCATGATTGCTTGACATATTTTAACAACACACTCAAAAATATTCATCCTATTCATGCAATTTTCCTATTGCTTTAGACTGAATTATTCCAATCTAAGATTCTGAAGGCAGAAATTTTTATGCAGGAGGTTTCTCAGGAGATTTTCAAGAGAGACAGACTTGGGAAAAAAGTATGTTAAACTCTAATGCATAATAATAATAATAGTAATAATAAAGGAACATTTTATGGAAGCCAATTATATGGAGAACTCTGGAGTTGGACAATTTCCAGAGTTGTCTTGGACCGGTGGGAGAATAACAGATCTCATTACCTTGAAGGAACCAGAGTTTGGCAACAGAAAGAAAAAAAAGAAAACAGAGGAAGCTGTCTGTGTTTAAGGAAAATTCCTGGAGAGCAAATTAGATGTGAGGTGTCAGCAGAGGGAAGATGCCTCGAGCCTGGAGGGCAATTCTTGTGGGCACCACAGCATCCAGAACAGCTTATTTTGTGCCACTCACACCCACTTGCTTCCTATAGTAAGTTTAGCTCATCTAGAAATACCTTCTCTAGGTATCTCTATAGAAATACCTTCTCTAGGGACACTACAAAAACCAGGTGAGTGGGAAGGACTCAGATCCCAACGACTGCAACTGGTCTTGAGGATACAACTGACACCCTTTATCTCCCTCGTCTTTGACTCATTCTAAATTCCCTGTCAGCTAGAACCTCCTCTATTCTGGGTGACATATATATACATATATGTATATGTATGTATGTGTGTATATATATATATATATATATATATATATATATATATATATATGGGATAAGCCAGACCTTCACACCTGGTAAAGAATCTGCCTGCAATGAAGGAGACCCTGGTTTGATTCCTGGGTCAGGAAGATCCCCTGGAGAAGGGATAGGCTACCCACTCCAATATCTTGGGCTTCCCTGCTCAGCTGGTAAAGAATTCTCCTACAGTGTGGGAGATCTGGGTTCCATCCCTGGGTTGAGAAGATCCCCTGGAGAAGGGTGTAGCTACCTACTCCAATATTCTGGTCTGGAGAAAACCATGGACTGTATACAGTTGATCACGACTGAGTGATTTTCACTTTTTTTCAGTCCTTCACACCTGAGGGACTGGTTTATCATGGCCTCTTCAGGTTCCCAGGCTACCGCACTCATCTATTTGCTGCTACACATAGGCAGAGTAGGACTCTTAGGAAATACCCAAGTGGATCGCAGGGAGACAAACGTTTTCTTTTCTGCCTCCTGTGTATAGTAGCATTCCCATCTCCCTCTTGATGTGTGTGTGTGTGTGTGTGTGTGTGTGTGTGTGTTAAGTGTTAGTCATTCAGTAGTGTCCAACTTTGTGACCCAATGGATTGTAGCTTGCCAGGCTCCTCTGTCTATGGAATTCTCCAGGGAAGAATAATGGAATAGATTGTCATTTCCTTCTCCAGAGATTCCTCTTGATAATCAAAGTTAATTGCCAGTGTCGTGATTCTTTCCTATGCTTTCTCTTGGCACTAGGACCTTGAAGAAACCTACAGCAATCATCACTTAGTGGTATAAACGATCCTTCTGAGAACTGGGATCTCTAGAACAGCATCATTAAAAATGGAAACTACAAATTCCCCAAGTAAATATTCTTGTATGATAAGCAAGGCCACTTCTACCCCTTGGTTACCTGACCCTCATATTCTATCTGTGGGGGATATAGTACATACAATGGTCTTTGAGGATGAAGAGTTGAAACTTTCTATTATTGGCTGATACAAAAATTTGAAGTAAATAATTAAATGTATATTGAATAACACATATGAATAATTTCCTTTAAAACTTTTAAACTATCTATAGCAGCATTCTTGGTATTAGGCTTTGAACCAGAGCAGAAAATTGTTATTAATTGTTACTAAGAATTTATAATCAAATAAATGACTTACTTTCTAAAGTAATTAAAATATAGTACATGAACAAAATTTTCCCAACCTATTTTATGAAACAGTTTGTGGAGCGAACATAAAGTATGAAAAGTTAAGCCAATATGAATGCAGTAATATAAACATATATTAAATATTAACATTTTTATTGTGGAGATAAAATTCTTTTAATCCTAAAGGACATCAACCCTGAATATTCATTGGAAGGACTGATGCTGAATTTGAAGCTCCAGTCCTTTGACCTCTGATGCAAGGAGCCAAATATTTGGAAAAAACCCTAATTCTGGGAAAGACTGAGGGCAGGACTAGAGGAGGGCAATGTAGGATGAGATGGTTGGATGGCATCATCTACTCAGTGGACATAAGTTTGGGCAAAATTCCAGGAGATAGTGAATGACAGGGAAGCCTGGCATTCTTCAGTCCTTCGGGTAGCAAAAAGCCAGACACGACTGAGAAACTAAACAATTGGATTATAATAGTACAAAAAAGAAAGCCTCTTTTAGCTGTGCACTCCTAATTATTTAACCAGTTAATTCAGTAGGGAGCACTTTACATGTCTAAAATATTTACCTAGGGAAGTAATTTGGAAGGAAAACTATGACAAACTTGGACAGTATATTAAAAAGCAAATACATCACTTTGCCAATAAATGTTTGTACAATGAAAGCTATGGTTTTTTTCAGCAGTCATGTATGGATGTGAGAGTTGTACTCTAAAGAAGGCTGAGTGCTGAAGAATTGATGCCTTCAAATTGTGGTGCTAGAGAAAACTCTTGAGAGTCTCTTGGATTGCCAAGAGACCAAACCAGTGAATCTTAAAGGAAATGAACCCTGAAAATTTATTTCAAGGACTAATGCTGAAGCCAAAGCTCCAAAACTTGGCCACCTGATGCAAAGAGCTGACTTTTTGGCAAACAACCTGATACAGGGAAAGGTTGAAGGCAAGAGGAGAAGAGGGCACTAGAGAATGAGATGGTTGGATGGTATCATCTCCTCAATGGACATGAATCTGAGCAAACTCCAGGAGATAGTGAAGGACAAGGAAGCCTGGCATGCTGCAGTGTGGGGTCGCAAAGAGTTGAACACGACTTAGCAATTGAACAAGTCTCATTAAAGTATATGATGGAATGACTTATCAGTGAGTTGGCATTGGAAACAGACCAAAGAGCTATGTATGACCTTTCACAATTTAAAGTCACGTTGTTCAGTTAATCAGGCATGCCTGATTCTTTGTGACCCCATGGACTACAGTATTCCAGGTATTCCTATCCTTCAACATCTCCTGGAGCTTGCTCAAACTCATATGCATCGGGTTAGTGATGTCATCCAACCATCTCATCCTCTGTTGATGCCTTCTCCTCCTACCTTCAATCTTTCCTAGCATCAGAGTCTTTTCTAATGAGTCAGCTCTTCGCATCAGGTGGCCAAAATATTGGAGCTTCAGCTTTAGCATCAGTCCTTCCAATGAATATTAAGGATTGATTTCCTTTAAGATGGACTGGCTTGATCTCCTAGCAGTCCAAGGGACTCTCAAGAGTTTTCTCGAGCACCACAGTTCAAAAGCATCAATTCTTCAGTTCTTAGCTTTCTTTATACTCCAACTCTCACATCCATACATGACTAGTGGAAACACCATCACTTTGACTATATGAATCTTTGTTGGCAAAGTAATGTCTCTGCTTTTTAATATGCTGTTTAAATTGGTCATAGCTTTTCTTCCAAGGAGCAAGTGTCTAATTTCATGGCTGCAGTCGCCACTTGCAGTGATTTTAGGACCCAAGAAAATAAAGTCTGTTATTATTACCATTGTTTCTCTATCTATTTACTGGGAAGTGATGGAACTGGATGCCATGATCTTTGTTTTTGAATGTTGACTTTTAAGCCAGGTTTTTCAGTATCCTCTTTCACTTTAATCAAGAGGCTCTTTTGTTCCTCTTCACTTTCTGCCATAACGGTAGTGTCATCTGCATATCTGGGGCTGTTGATATTTCTCTCAGTATTCTCATTTCTAGCTTGTGTTTCATCCAGCCTGGCATTTCTTATGATGTACTCTGCATCTAAGTAAGCAGGGTGATAATGTACAGTCTTGATGTACTCCTTTCCCAATTTTGAACCAGTCCATTGTTCCATGTCCAGTTCTAACTGTTGCTTCTTGACCAGAAATCAGGTTGCTCAGGAAGCAGGTAAGGTGGTCTGGTATTCCCATCTCTTGAAGAATTTTCCACAGTTTGTTGTGAACCACACAGTCTAAGGTTTTAGCATAGCCAATGAAGTCAAAATAGATGTTTTTTCTGGAACTCTCTTGGTTTTTCTTTGATGTTGGCTGCCTGGAGCCAGCATGAGAAGTCCCACCCATGGCAAAGGTCATGAGGTTAAGGGGTCAGACAAGCAAAGGCGAGTTGGGCCTTAAGGGAGCCCTATTTTCTCGAGCATCTACCCCCAAAACCAGAGT
Source organism: Nanger dama (assembly GCA_917880005.1). Taxonomy (NCBI): domain Eukaryota; kingdom Metazoa; phylum Chordata; class Mammalia; order Artiodactyla; family Bovidae; genus Nanger; species Nanger dama. The sequence continues at coordinate 10,990,001 of CAKJTW010000010.1, forward strand.
CTGCCTGCCGTACTGCATTATGCTTTTTGCTTGTGCTTCTGACATTAACAGGGGCTGTCCCCCACCACCTTCCTCTAAAAGGAATTAACTTAGAGCTCCAGATAATAAGTCTCCTGGGCATAATAAGAGTGTTTCAATCCAAAAACCCCTCTGATGGCTTTCTAGCCTGCTTACAGGACTCTTACAGCTGCGCATATGATTATTTGTGGCCTTCCAACTGCAAGAGGCACAGGAAGCTTAAAACATCCTAGGAATGTAGGGGCTTCCGAGGAGTCAAAATCATTAGAATAGGACTGATTAAGGGTTTCGTTTGTTAAGCCAATACTTGCTGCCAAATTTTCATATCTTTTATTTGTTAATATAGTTGGTATATAGAAAAAAAAAGTAACAACATAGATCTTTGAGTTAAGTACCTTCTTTGTTATAACCCACTGCACCATTGTTCTATAGGGATGTAACTTTAGTGCTTTGAGGGTGATGCGGATTAAAGAAAAACACTTCAGGGAAATGAGATTAACATTCATTAAGGAAGAGAACCATAAAGTGTTAACAGGCCTCTTGGCCAGAAGATAATGTATCACCTGAGACCTATTGTATACAAAAAGATATACAGAAAGAGTCAAGACTGCTGCCCCTACATGACTCTGTATCTTCTATTATGTAAAACTTAAGGTATATAAACTTTAAAAAATAAAGTTAGGGGTTTTTTTTGCACAAGCTTGGCTTCCCCTGTGTCGACTCTCCTCTCTCTCTCTCTTTCTCCCTCTCCCTCCTTCTCCTTTTCAGGCTGATCCTTTGGAATGCGGAGGCTCTCTGTGTCTACTTATTTGCTCGGGCTTCTAAGACCCAGGAGAGGGAGCCCAAGGCGGGGCATCCACCACTATTCAAGCGGGCGCCTGTGGCCCAAAGTAGATGGTGCAAGTTTCTTGTCTTAAGACTTCATTAGCTTTCCGTGTAGACCAAGGAATATCAGCCTCTTTTCTCCACTCATTTTTCTACTACACTATTTCTTTCTAATCTCCCTCCATATCTTTAATTAAGCAATTAATTCCTAGGATGTCAACTATGTACCCCCTTCGAATTCCCTGGATCTACTGCGACTAGACCCCTGCAGTTGGCAGTTTGATTGCTGGTTTCTGTGCCTTTTCTAAATCCAGTTTAACATCTGGAATTTTTTGGTTCATATACTGTTGAAGTCTAGATTGGAGAATTTTAAGCATTTCTCTGCTATCATGTTTAATGAGTGCAATTATGCAGTAGTTTGAACATTCTTTGACATTGCCTTTCTTTGGGATTGGAGTAAAATTTGACCTTTTCTAGACCTGTGGCCTTGCTGAGTTTTCCAAATTTCTGGGCAGTTTGACTGCAACACTTTCACATTATCATATTTTAGAATTTGAAATAGCTCAAGTGGAATTCCATTATCTCCACTAGTTCTGTTCATAGTGATGCTTTCTAAGGCCCACTTGACTTCACATTCCAGGATGTCTGTTTCTAGGTGAATGGTCACTCCATCGTCTGTATTTTTGTCATTAATATCTTTCTGAGAGAAAATTACTAGAGCTAAATAATGAATATAGTGAAGTTGCAGGATATAAAATCAACACAGAAATCCCTTGTATTCCTATACACTAATAATGAGAAAGCAGAAAAAAATTCAGGAAACAATTCCATTCACCATTGCAATGAAAAGAATAAAATACTTAGGAATATATCTACCTAAAGAAACTAAATACTTATATATAGAAAACTATAAAACACTGATGAAAGAAATCAAAAAGGACACTAATAGATGCAGAAATATACCATGTTCGTGGATCAGAATAATCAATATAGTGAAAATGAGTATACTACCCAAAGCAATCTACAGATTCAATGCAATCCCTATCAAGCTACCAACGGTATTTTCACAGAGCTAGAACAAATAATTTCACAATTTGTATGGAAATACAAAAACCTTGAATAGCCAAAGCAATATTGAGAAAGAAGGATGGAACTGGAGGAATCAACCTGCCTGACCTCAGACTCTACTACAAAGCCACGGTCATTAAGACAGTATGGTACTGGCACAAAGACAGAAATATAGATCAATGGAACAAACTAGAAAGCCCAGAGATAAACCCACACACCTATGGACACCTTATCTTCGACAAAGGAGGCAAGAATATACAATGGAGTAAAGACAGTCTCTTTAACAGGTGGTGCTGGGAAAACTGGTCAACCACTTGTAAAAGAATGAAACTAGATCACTTTCTAACACCACACACAAAAATAAACTCAAAATGGATTAAAGATCTAAACGTAAGACCAGAAACTCTAAAACTCCTAGAAGAGAACATAGGCAAAACACTCTCTGACATATACATCACAGCTGGATCCTCTATGATCCACCTCCCAGAATACTGGAAATAAAAGCAAAAATAAACAAATGGGATCTAATTAAAATTAAAAGCTTTTGCACAACAAAGGTGAAAAGGTTAAGCAAGGTGAAAAGACAGCCTCTGAATGGGAGAAAATAATAACAAATGAAGCAACTGACAAACAACTAATCTCAAAAATATAAAAGCAACTTATGCAGCTCAATTCCAGAAAAATAAACGACCTAATAAAAAAAATGGGCCAAAGAACTAAATAGACATTTCTCCAAAGAAGACATATGGATGGCTAATAAACACATGAAAAGATACTCAACATCACTCATCATCAGAGAAATGCAAATCAAGACCACAGTGAGGTACCATTTCAAACCAGTCAAAATGATTGAGATCCAAAAGTCTACAAGCAATAGATGCTGGAGAGGATGTGGAGAAAAGGGAACCCTCTTACACTGTTGGTGGGAATGCAAACTAGTACAGCCACTATGGAGAACAGTGTGGTGATTCCTTACAAAACTGGAAATAGAGCTGGCATATGACCCAGCAATCCCACTGCTGGGCATATATACTGAGGAAACCAGAATTGAAAGAGACACGTGTACCCCAATGTTCATTGCAACACTGTTTATAATAGCTAGGACATGAAACAACCTAGATGTCCATCAGCAGATGAATGGATAAGAAAGCTGTGGTACATATATACAATGGAATATTACTCAGCCATTAAAAAGAATACATTTGAATCAGTTCTAATGAGGTGGATGAAACTGGAGCCTATTATACAGAGTGAAGTAAGCCAAAAGAAAAATACCAATACAGTATAGTAACACATATATATGGAACTTAGAAAGATGGTAATGATAACCCTGTATGCGAGACAGGAAAAGAAACACAGATGTATAGAATGGACTTTTGGACTCTGTGGGAGAGGGAGAGGGTGGGATGACTTGGGAGAATGGCATTGAAACATGTATACTATCATGTAAGATATGAATCGCCAGTCTATGTTTGATGCAGGATACAGGATGCTTGGGGCTGGTGCATGGGGAAGACCCAGAGAGATGATATGGAGTGGGAGGTGGGAGGGGGTTCAGGATTGGGAACTCATGTACACCCATGGCAGATTCATGTCAATGTATGGCAAAACCAATATAGTATTGTAAAGCGAAATAAAGTAAAAATAAAAATTCAAAAAAAAAAAAAGCCAGAAAAAAAATCTTTCTGTATAGTTCTTCTGAGTGTTCTTGCCATGTCTTCTTAATATCTTCTGCCTTTGTTAGTTTCATACAGTTTTTTTTTCATTTACTGTGACCATCTTTGCATGAAATGTATCTGTAATTTTCTTGAAGAGGTTGCTAGTCTTTTTCAATCTATTGTTTTCCTCTATTTCTTTGCACTAATCACTGAAGAAGACTTTCTTATCATTCCTTGCTATTCTTTGGAACTTTTCATTCAGATCAGATCAGATCAGATCAGTCACTCAGTCGTGTCTGACTCTTTGCAACCCCATGAATCGCAGCATGCCAGGCCTCCCTGTCTATCACCATCTCCTGGAGTTCACTCAAACTCACGTCCATCGAGTTGGTGATGCGATACAGCTATCTCCTCCTCTGTCATCCCCTTCTCCTCCTGCCCCTCCCAGCCTTAGAGTCTTTTTCAATGAGTCAATTCTTTGCATGAAATGGCCAAAGTATTAGAGTTTCAGCTTTAGCATCACTCGTTCCAAAGAACATCCAGGGGTGATCTGCTTTAAAATGGACTGGTTGGATGGCCTTGAAGTCCTTCTCAACACCACAGTTCAAAAGCATCAATTCTTTTGCACTCAGCTTTCTTCACAGTCCAACTCTTACATCCATACATGACCACTGATACTGTTTCCACTGTTTCCCCATCTATTTCCCATGAAGTGATGGGACCAGATGCCATGATCTTCGTTTTCTGAATGTTGAGCTTTAAGACAACTGTTTTCACTCTCCTCTTTTACTTTCATCAAGAGATTTTTAGTTCCTCTTCACTTTCTGCCATAAGGGTGGTGTCATCTGCATATCTGAGGTTATCGATATTTCTCCCAGCAATCTTGTTTTCAGCTTGTGCTTCTTCTAGCCCAGCATTTCTTATGATGTATTCTGCATAGAAGTTATATAAGTAGGGTGACAATATACAGCCTTGACGTACTCCTTTTCCTATTTGGAACCAGTCTGTTCTTCCATGTCCAGTTCTGACTGTTGCTTCCTGACCTGCATATATGTTTCTCAAGAGGCAGGTCAGGTGGTCTGGTATTCCCATCTCTTTCAGAATTTTTCACAGTTTCTTGTGATCCACACAGTCAAAGGCTTTGGCGTAGTCAATAAAGCAGAAATAGATGTTTTTCTGGAACTCTCTTGCTTTTTTGATGGTCCAGCAGATGTTGACAATTTAATCTCTCGTTCCTCTGCCTTTTCTAAAGCCAGCTTGAACATCTGGAAGTTCATGGTTCACATATTGCTGAAGTCTGGCTTGGAGAAATTTGAGCATTACTTTACTAGCGGATGAGATGAGTGCCATTGTGCAGTACTTTGAGCTTTCTCTGACATTTCCTTTCTTTGGGATTGGAAGGAAAACTGACCTTTTCCAGTCCTGTGACCACTGCTGAGTTTTCCAAATCTTCTGGCACATTGAGTGCAGCACTTTCACAGCATCATCTTTCAGGATTTGAAACAGCTCCACTGGAATTCCATCACCTCCACTAGCTTTGTGTATAGTGATGCTTCCTAAGGCCTACTTGACTTCACATTCCAGGATGTCTGGCTCTAGGTGAGTGATCACACCATTGTGATTATCTGCGTTGTGAAGATCATTTTTGTACAATTCTTCTGTGTATTCTTGCCACCTCTTCTTAATATCTTCTGCTTCTGTTAGGTCCATACTATTTCTGTCCTTTATTGAGCCCATCTTTGCATGGAATGTTCCCTTGGTATCTCTAATTTTCTTGAAGTGATCTAGTCTTCCCTATTCTATTGGTTTCCTTTATTTCTTTGCATAGAGGAAGTCTCTCTTATCTCTCCTTGGTATTCCATGGATCTCTGCATTCAAATGGGTATATCTTTCATTTTCTCCTTCGCTTTTCTCTTCTTTTCTTTTCACAGCTATATGCAAGGCCTCCTCAGACAGCCATTGTGCTTTTTTGCATTTCTTTTTCTTTAGGTATAATAACTTAAAATTTATACCAAATCAATTTTCGGTTTTAATGGAGTTATAAGCAGGGAATTTGAACACACATTACTTTGCCAGAATTTTCTTGGTGTCATAATGATGTCTGTGTATAATATAATATCTTCACTGGTGGCTCAGATGGTAAAAAAATCTGCCTTCAGTGTGGCAGACCTGGGTTCAGTCGCTGGATCAGGAAAACCCCCTGGAGAAGGGAATGGCTTCTTACTCCACTGTTCTTACCTGGAGAATTCCATGGATAGAGAAGCCTGGCAGTTACTATGCATGGGGTCACAAAGAGTTGAACATGACTGAGTGACTAATCCTTTCACTTTTTTTTCCCCACTGCAGTATAGCAGTATTCCTACGTAGTTTATGTTAATACCTCATTACATATTCAACCTGCCATTTTTAATAGTATTTCACAGCTTATAATTTATAATTTTGACTGCTTCATGAGATTATGCACTTGTATCAGCATTTCAGAAACAGAACATTCAAACTGCAAGGATATAAAGTGCTTTTTATTTTGTTTTAAACAATCAGAAAATTTTGCTTTGTTCCCTCTTTGGATATTCTCAAGTGTTCATAACTCTGACATACTTTCAATTTTTTGGCCATGCTGAGAACACTAAAGTCAAGCTTTTTATCATTTTGATATGTATCTTGGGTTCTTGTGGTTGAAACAAAATTTTTCTTTGAGATGAAAATGTCACAATAAGAGTGGTTAAAATTACAAAGTTTTTATTTTAAGGCAACTTGTTTTTTTCAAAGCCTTCTGTGATTTTTTCTTTTATTTTTCTTTCTTTCCTATTTTAAAAAGTGTTTCTATGTTCTCTCTACTGAAACATGTTAGAAATCTTGCTATTTTCATGTATATATTTCAAATTAATGTATAATGGACTTCTGTTGAAAGAATAACTTTGAGAGGTTTTCTGCACTTTTCATCTTTTTTTTTTTTTTTAATTACAGTACAGCAAATACTTTCTCCCATCTAGTCTGTGCATTTTCTTGATGATATGCTTTGAAATACAAAGTTTTAAAATTTTCATAAAGCCTTATGTATCTAATTTTTTTCTCTTGTAGCATTTTTTTCTGTTATATCTAAGAATGTTATGTCATTGCTGGATTCAAAGTCATGAACATTTACTCTTATGTTTTCTTCTATAAATTTTATAGTTTTAGCACCTATGTTTAGGTTCCTGATACCTTTTGAGACTTTTTTTTTTGTATATCGAGTGAGTCAGGGAGACATCTTCACTCTTTTGTATGAGAATATACTATTGTCACAGAACCAACTGTTGAAAAGACTATGAATTACCCATTGAATGGTCTGGCGCCCATCTTGCCATCAACTGACCATAAATATGAAGACTTTTATTTCTGGTTTTTCAATTCTGTTCCATGTACCTGTATTTCCATTTACATGCTAGTAGCATACAGTCTTAATTACTGCAGCTTTGTAGTGAGTTTTGAAAAGTGAAAAGTGTAAGCCTGCTGACATTGTTCTTTTTCAACATTGTTTTCATGCTTTTCCGATTCTCATGTTGCTGTTTGTTTACATACGTTGTCATTTGTTTTGTTGAGAATTAGACACCATAGATAATATATTGGAGCAGCTCCCCTCTATCTGAGGTTTGTTGTTGTTTGGTTTGTTTGCTTAGACCTGCTAGACTATTTCAGTGACAGCTAATTTCCCTGCAGTGTGAAGTCTCTGAGTTTATTGCTCAGTGGTATAGTTGTGGATGTGTGCATATTCACTCTGGGGTGACAGTGGTGTTTTTAGCAGGGCTCTATTTGTCCCTTTACCTGATTAAACCCAGCTATTAGATTTCACTAATTGCTCTTGTTTTTGACAATGCCCTTGACTGTAAATTGCTCCATTGTCTGATATAGTTAAATTTGGTCCATTACTGGGGTACTTTTGGAGGCCATTGTTAGAGGTTTTGGCTTATTCCATGAAAATTACTAGGTGTCTCTATTCTTGGCTTTTTCTTATTTACTTGGTTCTCTAGGACTTAACTTGTTACTCCTGTGACATCACCTTAATTACTTACCACCAAAACCTTCAATGTTTTGGAGCACACCATTATTTTTGACGTTGACCACCCTCTGTTCACTTCACAGCACCCTGTTCTTCAGCCCTGCCTCTCTTTTGGCCAAATCTCTGAGTCCTGGCTCTGGGTCTGTGGATGGGACAGGGGCCCTACTTTTTCTCTGAGTGACACCTCTGCTTTAAGAGCAAGGTGCTGGGCAGGGTGGTAGCCTCTGGTCTACTCAGCTTGTGTTTCATGGTATGGAACCTCTATGCTGCTTATGAGCTGCCATTTTCCTGGCATTTCATGCTTGAGGTTGATCCTCTACCTTATGAGTGGGGACTGGTGGACAAAGAGAACCTCTAACATCTTGGGTGCACTCACCTGAGATTTAGTTTCTGCACCTCATATCTGACAGAGATAAGAAATCCTGGTAGCCTGTTCCCTGCTGCATGATACTGTAAGGAGCAAAACTGTCAACCTTAAATGTCTCTTTGGCATGTGGATTCTTTTGAACTGAAAACAATTAAGGCTTAACAGACTCAGGAAAAAAATTATGACCTCTACTTTAGCTACCTAAAATAACTTAGATAACTTAGACACAAGGATAATTCCCTGAATAGAGAATTTACAGGTATCACCAGATACCTGTAAAGAATATGAGCCAGGTGTGGTGGGGAAGGGACAGCAGGGCCTAAAGATCAGAGTCCATTCTGTGTCCCAGTGTCTCCACGTGGCCCAATGTACATTTTTTTTACTAAACATTTGCTTTTCCATCACCATGAGTATTTCTTTCTTCCCCTTTGAGTTCCCAAACTACAACCTCCAAAATCCTCTTTGTCTTCAGCTGAAGATGGTGTTTAAGCTGAGGGTTTGTGCCATTTTAAGTAAGTTAATGAGTTTTTCCTGTGCATGTTATTAAATTTTTGTTTAGTTTTTCTTGTTAGTCTGCCTGACGTCAATTTAATACTTTGACCAGCCAGAAGAATCTGGAAGGGTGAAAGAAAATGTCTTCCTTCCCAACAATACCATCACCCTTGACTAGGAGAAGAAAACCTGTATTCTTGACTGTAGTCACCTTCAATGGAGCTTCCATTTGCTAAGCCAGGATGGGGAAGGAGGAAGTGGGTCAAGTTCAAATACCATGGGGCTCTTTCTGTTCTTACTGAGTTTTAATAGATTTTCTTAAGTAAATGTTTGTTATTTACTTTCTGCCCTTGGAACTGCTTCCTAAAACATCATTAAAATATTTTCCCCACCATTTATACTTGTGCTAGGAAGCCTTTGAGATCCTCCCATTGCCATTTCAGAGGTAGAGTTCCCCTTAATTGTTTAGCTAGTTGTTTTCATAGGGCCATAGGGAGATTCTTTCTCTCTTGGAAATCAGTTTGTCAGGGCTTTACAACAGAGTTTTTTTTTTTTTTTTTTTTTGCCACTCAGCACTTTTCTATATTAACTTTCTTAGTTCTTGCCAGCACCTGGGGTTAACATGATATTTAAAAACAAATATAAAATGGCAAGGACAAAAAAATCAATTAAAAAAATGAGACATTGAAAATTGACTAACATGTCTCAGAGTCTGTTTTACTTGAAGACATTTGGTTTTGTTTATAGCTTAAGGGGAGAATGCTCCACCTTATAGGCTCTCCTGAGACTTCAGTACCATGTGATCCCAAACCTTTTTGTGTGTGTTTTGACTAATCTTCTCCTGACTAGGTACTCATGATTTGTATAAGTCTCACAGAGATGAGTTGGCAAAATTGGATTTATTTGGAATTCTGAGAATCAAGAAAGGAAGTTTTGGTTGTTGATGTCATCTTAGAGAAGTATTAAGAGCTTAATGGATGATTAATAAGTAGAGACAGCAAACCAATCACAAAAGAAAAATAAGTACTCTGACAATACTCAGGAAGAGAGCTTCTGAAAAGAGTGAAGACAAAGAGTGAAGAGAAAAAGAGTAAAGCTGCATATTCAACGGCTTTGATCCTCCTGGGGCTTGGGTGTTGAGTTTTTAGGAAAAGTCTAGGGATTTTTTGTTGCTGATGGTGCATTTTTTTTTTTTTTTTTGCAAATTAATGTACTCTTTCAAATAAACTTTCCTTTTTCTGTGCTCTCTTAAATGCATTTTTCTTTCTTGTAACAGAAAAGATTTCTAGCTAGAAACTTGAAATGAAAATTAACTGACATGTTGTCAACATTGATATAAGGTTTTTAAGAACATTCTACCATTAGTAGAATATACCATGTAGTTACATGTTTTTCTCTCTCAAAAAGTCACTTCAATGGATGCAAGCTCTTATGGTTTAATTCAATTTAAATTTGTCAGTCTTATTATAAAGTGCATTAAAAATTAAAAAGAAATTCTATATTTTCTAGTCTTTTTATTTTAAACATTTACTTATTCTAAATATAATATCAATAAAACTGAAATAAGTGATTCACATGTTATTGGAAAATAACTGCTTTTGTCTTTAGCATTTTATTTTGCTTTTGTAATATAGTGGCAATTTTGTATAATATATGTTGATATGATAGTGACAAATTCAGAATAAATAAGTCATATTTATGAAGGAAATAATTGAATATTGATATAATAGATGGAAATCTATTTATTTCTTGGTATTCTAAATGCTCTGAAAAGCAATCAGTTATAAATGTTTTGGATTAACTATAGAAATTTAAAAAAAAATTGTATTTACTTATCTATTTTTGGCCATGCTGAATTTTCACTGCTGCAGAGGCTTTGCTCTGGTTTCAGTGAACAGGGGCTTCTCCCTAATTTTGGTGTTCAGGCTTTCCATTAAAGTGGCTTCTCTTGCTGCAGAGCACAGGCTCTAGGGCCTGCAGGCTTTAGTAGCTGCAGCACGTGGCTTCAGGAGTTGCAGCTCCTGGGCTCTAGGACACTGGCTCAATAGTTATGGTGCACGGGCTTAGCTGCTCTGAGGCACACGAGATCTTCCCAGATCAGGACTGAACTCTTGTCTCCTGCATTGGTAGGCAGATTCTTTATTACTGAGCCACCAGGAAAGTCCTAACTATAGAAAAATTTTAAAAGATCTTTGGGGATTAACTGCTTTAGTCACAAATCCCATAATTTATCAGTTGATTTTAAAACAATTGTAGCTTTTTAAGTGGAGATTATGAAATTTATTATTTCACTCAGCAAATGTGAAAAATATTTTAAGTTTATATAAATGTGTAAATGTTTTCTATTTACATATATAAATGTGTAAATGTTCTCTATTTAAATGGAGAGTAAAACAGGTCCTCTATTGTTATTTTATGTATTTTTTATGAATGTATTAATGGATAAACAAGAAAATTAATAACCAAGCTCTAGTGTTTTTAATGTCAGAAGCAGAACAAAATTATTTTCTCTTTACAATGCAACTGTATATTCAGAACTGCCAAACACAGTGGTGTTTCCTCAGTATTTTAGGCAAACTACCCAGGTGGCACTAGTGGTAAAGACTCTGGCTGCCAATGCAAGAGACATAAGAGACATGGGTGCGATCCCTGGGTCAGGAAAGTCTCCTGGAGGAGAGCATGGCAACCCATTCCAGTGTTCTTGCCTGGAGAATCCCATAGACAGAGGAGCCTGGCGGGCAGCAGTCCATGCGGTTGCAAAGGAGTTGGACATGACTAACTAAGTAACAACCATGTGGGAAATAGACTCTAAAGTGGAAATTTGTGTGCATGACCTTACTGGGGTAGTTCTCCAGGGCATGATGGCTATTAGGGTGTGACGAAGGCAAATCTGGGAAGAGCGAGAAGCTGAAGTGCTATTTAGTTACTGCCAAGCCTCAGCCAATTGTACCATGAGCTCTGAAACTAGACCCAGAGTTTGTACTCACTCATAAGCAAATGTTTGGCTGTCAGATGCCTCTGAAGAGGAGGCATAATTTGGGTTATATAACTCTGTCTTGTCAAGGACAATTTCTGGGGAGTCAGTCAGTTTCAGCCATCATTAAGTGTCCCTCCCAGCAGCTGGGGGAATTAATGCCTTGGTCCTAACCTGGTTAGCATGTGGAGTATCTGCTTCTGATAACACTTGCGCCTTTCACGTCAGTGCATTAACTTCAGTCCATCTGGGAACAGCTCTTCCATTATTCTAGCTAGTTTCTTTTCCTAGGGAAACTTAGACACAGATTAGTGGGAGTAACTTAAAAGTTGCATTGAATTCTGCAATTTTCACCAGGCAGTGATGCCTTTGGTTTACCAACTTGACACTTGGAGGGCAGTTTCAAAGGTGCATGTTGGCCTTGTGCTCTATAACAGAATTTCCCCCAAAGACCAGGTATCCATGTGGTTATTCTGTCAAACACCAAGTATATCTATTTCAGTGGCATATATGTGAGTTGATTATATGGCCACTGGCTGGGTCTGTGAACCCTGTGGTTATTTTTCTGTACTGATCCTGAGACAAGATTACATTTATGACATGTTTCTAATAAGTCTGCATTATAAATGAAATTTGGAGTCTCTCAGTATTGATGTCAACTTGGACCCATTGTCCAGTAGTTTTCAGCAACACTAAGTATTCTCTTTCTCTTAGTACACTTACCAATTGTAGAAGACAGGGCAAATACTTATCATATACATACATACATACATACATACATACATACATATATATATATATATATATATATATATATATATATTTTTTTTTACTGGGACTTGAAAGTAAACTTGGGCCTGGTTAAACAAGAAATCATGCTGTTTACTTTGCTGATTTTTCCAAGTCAGGATCCAAGCATTCATCTTGCATCTCTTTTTTGTAAAGAGTTAGAAATACACTTGTTGGCTGCCATCTATATTGACATTACATATGTCATGTTTTATAACTCATGTTTTCAAGTCTCTTGACCATTCAGGTTCTCCATGTTGTGATTCAAATCTTGCTCCTAGTACAGTAACTCACCTACTTTGCTTCTGTTAGGTGCTGCTGCCTGATCTCAATTATTTCAGGGTTCTATTCTCCATGTTCCTTTCGAGTAAGGCAATTTGGTGAATAACAGAATCTCTCATAGTCATCCCTTGTCCAAACAGTGTAGCCAACATCGACCTTCTTGGAGGTGCTGATTCCTCTCACTAGTACATTCTTTATTGATTGATAAATGGAGTTGTTTTGATTTTCTCTATTCTTTTCTGAAGAACATAGTCAACTGGTGGATTTTCCAGCTTTGTGTACTTTATTCCTTTCTTAGGTCTTTTCATCCATTCTTCCTCCATCTCTTAAGAACATACAGGAATTGCTACCTTACTTGATGTGGACCATCACTTTTTTTGTTTCCAGGATCCTTTCTAGACAGTACCATTTACCAAGCTCCTTTCAGGGTGTTTAATCTCATTTTATGGAAGAATACTACCATCTCCATAGAGTCTTTTCTTTCTAGCTTTGTAGAGCTTTATAGGCTACATGCCTTTGTCCAGAACTCTCAAGGTCCTGTCCCTGTCCTGAGAAAGTGCCGAATTGAAGATGAGATGTTTTTCTACACTTCTAAAGAGGTCTTCTAGCTTTCACACTTTGCCCTGTATGAGTAGTTGATCCCCCTCTGCCATCCTGTGACTTCCTTCAGAACCTCAATAACATTAACAATCACCATTTCCTGACTACGTTAGATAATTTCCAGAGAGAAAATGAGTAATTCACACTCTTAAATTTCTTGCCAGTCCCTCATATAACTAAGACATAGGAAGATAACAAAAGCTAAAGAACTATAACCATTGAATATCAAAGTTGAAATTTGATTGCTCCTTGTAGAATTTGAATGGCAGTTGAATTCACCTTTCTTAAAAAAGAGCATTATATAATTCACTGAAAAAGAAATGTATCCTAGAGATTGTATTGCCATTTTTGGTTACAATGCTTCTGTTAGCAGCACCATGAAAAACTTATGAAATAGTTATTTACTACCATGTTGCTTCACACAGCCTTGTTTCTGATCATGGTTATATCAGCAAAATACATTTTATAATAAGCTTATGTTGATTGAGTTCACTGGTCTTCCCATATACTCTAATATCTAAAAACAACTGGGGAAATTCTCTGGTGGTTTAATGGTTAAGACTCTGCATTTTCACAGCTGAGGGACTGGGTTCAGTCCTTGGTTAGGGGAACTAAGATCCTGTAAACCCTGTGGTGCTGCAAAAAAATTAAATAAATAAATTAAAAGTAGCTGGCATTGCATAACACAGCATCCATTCTGTAGCCTATAGGTCAAGAAGTAATTTCCACTTTCAAACCTTATTGTTTAAGACATATATTCATACAATTATAGGTGTCATAGCGATTTCTTTGGTGGATCTTGGCAAAGCCAAACTGAAAGCCTTCTGGAATGTATTTACCATTCTATTAATAAATGCCATGCAGAATTCATGATTTGTGGGAAGAGATCAAAATATCAACATACACAGACTGGAGTTTGGAAGAAGCTGATTCCAACTTTCATGGATGACTTTGAGGGACTCAAGACTTCAATGGGGGAAGTAAATTACAGCTGTGGCAGAAATAGTAGGGGAACTAGAATTGCAAGTGGAGCTTGAAGATGTGATTGAATTGCTCAATCTCACTGTAAACTGAAAAGATGAGGAGTTGATTCTTATGGCTGAGCAAAGTGATTTCTTGAGATGGAATCTACTCCTGGTGAAGATGCTGTGGGGATGACTGAAGTGATAGTAAAGGGTTTAGAATATTACCTACAGTTAGTTGATAAAGCAGCAGCAGAGTTTGAGAGGATTGACTTCAGTTTTGAAAGAAGCTCTGCTATGGGTGAAATGCTATCAAACAGCATTGCATGCTACTGAGAAATCTTTCATGAAATGAAGAGTCAATCAGTGTGGCCCACTTCACTGTTGTCTTAAGAAATTGCCACAACCATTAGTAACCCTTCAGCAACCACTCCCTGGACAGTCAGCATCCTTTAGCATCAAGTTGCCTCCACCAGCAAAAATATTACAACTTACTGAAGTCCCAGATGATAGTTAACATTTTTTTAGCAATACAGAAATTTTAAATTAAGATATATGCATTTTTAAAGAAATAATGCTATTATTTGCACATTTATTGGCTTCTAGGATACTGTAAACATCTCTTTATGCACTGGGAAACCAAAATTTTTTTGACTCACCTTACTGCCATCCTAACTTTGTTGTGATGGTCTGGAACCAAACTTCAGTGTTTCTGAGGTATGCCTGTACTCACTGAGGTTTCTGTTACATAATACAAGTAAGGAAGGTTATGAATGGCATTCTATGGTGTGTCCCTTTAGTGATTCTGTGTCCAGTAGTAAAGCCTAGTGGAAGATTAAGTAGTTTGGCAGTATCTACTTTAACTAAATATTTTTCCATGATCCAGAAATTTGAATTCTTATAAATGTTCAACTGAAATTAATACATGTTCATCAAAAGCAATATACTAGAATGTATGTGTATTGTTTTTAATAGGTAAAAAATAGAAACTGCCCAAATTTCTAATGCTGTGAAATAGAAATATGAACAATCTAAAACTGAATGAATGATATTGAATCTCACAAACATAATGTTGAGGAAAAGATGCCAGGCACAAAAGAATACTGTGATAGTTAATTTTACCTGTCCATTTGACTGGCTACTGGGCAATCAGATTAACGAGGGTGTTTTTGTGAGGGTGTTCTGAATAAGAGGAGCATTTGAATCAATGGATTCAATAGATTGTCCTTCCCAACGTGGATGGGCATCATCCAATTCATTGAAGGCTTGAGTGGAAGAAAAGGTAAAAGAAGGAGGAATTACCTTTTTCCTGCCTGATTGCTTCAGTTGGGGCATTCTAGCTTTTCCTGCTCTTGGTACTCCTGGTTCTCAGTCCTTCCGGTTCAAACTGGAATCTACATCATTGACTTCCCTGGGTCTCAGACTGAATTAATATGATTGGCTTTCCTGGGTCACCAGCTTGAAGATGACAGATTGTTGGACTTCTCAGTCTTCATAAGCATGTGACACAATTCCTCTTAATAAATCTATCATCTATCTATTTACTGGTAGTACTCTTGCCTGGAAACTCCCATGGACGGAGGAGCCTGGTGGGCTGCAGTTCATGGGGTCGCTAAGAGTCAGACATGACTGAGCGACTTCACTGTCACTTTTCACTTTCATGCACTGGAGAAGGAAATGGCAACCCACTCCAGTGTTCTTGCCTGGAGAATCCCAGGGACGGGGGAGCCTGGTGGCCTGCCGTCTACGGGGTCGCACAGAGTCGGACACGACTGAAGCGACTTAGCTGTTGGAGAACTCTAACACATATTTATATTCAATTGGTTCCATTCATGTAAAATTTTAAATCAGGTAAAAGTAACTGTTTGAAGTGTAAAAACAAGTGAAAATTGAAGTCAACATTATGGGTACTCTGAGGAGAGACAGTGAATGGAAGGGAGCATGAGAGAAGCTTCCAGGTTTCTGGTAATGTTGATTTTTATCTATGCTGACTATACAGAAATATTCAATTTTGAAAAATAATTTGATCTGTACATTTATTACATTAGTACCTTTGTGTATACGTATTTTACTTCAACAGACAAATAAAATAATCTATTACAAAGTCATAGAAGAATAAGACAATACAAAAAGACAGGACAATTAATAATTTAGTGGGGGATGATCAATTAGTAAAGATCCTTGGCTATATGAGGTTCTTGCTTAAGTTTAAAAAAAAGCCTGTAATATCTCATGAAAATTATAAATATCATGTATAACCTCACAACAATTATATAAATAGAATTTTAGGCACTTATTGTTTCCACATTCGAATATAGTAATTATTCTTCTGTTTTACTAACATTTTGAATAAAGTACATTGTTCATAGATAAATTTAACATGCAATCTTTAATTCTAGAAAAGAGGAACGAACATCTTTCACAGATGAATACCATATGAGATTTTTGTTTTCCCCTTTTTGAGGGGAGGATGAATTTATTTTCATTAATATGAGCTATTGTTCCATTTTTTTTAGGTAAAACATTATACTGTTTTTGTTGTTGTTGAATAGAAATTCAAATATGAGTAGTGTCTTGGTTCGTTTGAGCTGCTGTCATAGAATATCATGGGCTTCCCAGGTGGCTCAGTAGTAAAGAACCCACCTGCCAATTCAGGCTCTGCAGGAGCTCTGGATTCGATCCCAGGATTGGAAAGATCCCCTGAAGTAGGAAATGGCAAGCCGCTCCAGTATTTTTTGCTGGAGTATCCCATGGACAGAGGAGCCTGGAAAACTACAGTCCATAGGGTTGCAAAGGATCAGACACAACTGAGCACACACACAAAGAATACCATAGATGGGGTGGGCTATAGCAGAAATTTATGTCCTACAGTTCTGGAGGCTAGGAAATCAAAAAGCCACAGGAAGTTTCCGTGTCTGGTAGAGGCCTTCTTCCTGGTTCATAGATAGTGGTCTTTTGCTGTTTCCTCACATAGTAGAAGAGGCAAAGGAACTCTGGGGTGTCTTTTATTAGGGCACATTCGTGTGGGCTCCACTCTCATGACCTAGTCACACCCAAAAGGCCCTGCCTTCAAATATGAACTCATTGGAGATTAGGCTTCAAGGTATGGATTTTGAGGTGGGGGAGAACACAGCCTATCAGTCTTTAGCAAGTACAGAAAAGTATACAGATGCTGAACTGTAGAAGGGGTGGTAGTATCTAGTTTCCCTCCCACATTGGCACATCTGTAACAGGTGTCCCTCACTTTTTGAAAGTTTGCTTTGTGCTTTTACAAAAGACTTACAGTAGTACCTACATGTATCACCACATTAGTTTTCATTAACTGAAAGAAATACAAAGATTTTCACTTGTGTAAAAAAGGCAAAAAGTGAAAATAGTATTCACTGTTTGTTTTGCACCCAGATGTTATATAGGCAACTCTTGGAAGCAAGAGTACCACCACTAAGTTTCGTCCCCTGTAACTTCACTCAGCATCTTAGTAATAAGCTGCTGTAACTGTGTCTATGCTTTGTCTCAATTTTGTGCATCCATTAGCCAGATGTGTTCCAAGTGTTCTCCACTTTATGCTATTATGAAATTTCTCATGGGAATGCTCTACTTTCAGATAATGGGGAAACCTGTGCTTCCTTATTCACTGAGGCTGGAAGCTTGCAATTACACTCTCCAGAGCTGCTTATCACCTGAATTCATTAGCTTTTGCCAGTGAGAAAGTATAGATGAAAGATCGAAAAGCAGAAAGAAAGTGGGAGCTATTAATATTCTCCTCTATCAGTGATTGCTGGTAATAAGAACAGCAGTTGATTGAAAATAGACCTATGTTCCCTTAGGGTCAGGAGACATTCCAACAATATGAACACGACTGAGGGCTTCTGAATTGGCAGCAGTCCAATTTTAAATGCAGGGGGAAAAAATGACATCACTTCAACCATTTTAGTGACACATGCAGGCTCATAGCTTCCAGCCTGAAGGAGGATAGCTTTTTTTCTTTTGTTCCTTCTGTCCGTGGTACATTTTCTCCTTCTCCCTTTTGCTCTTCCATTTCCGTATCCAGCTCCCTGCATTAAGGCTCTCATGCTTTAAATAACTAGAGAGGTTTCTCTTTCCATGATAGGATAGTAAACAATTCAACAAAGAAGCATTAATCCAGAGTAAAAGAACTGATACATGTTAGCACATGTGGAAGCTGCACAGACTTTGAGAAAAGGCAGCTAACTGAGGTGAATGAATTGCAAAAAACAAGCATATTCTTGGGTAGAATTACGAGACTCACCCTCTTCTCCAGGGAAATGTTCCTTGAATGGAGCCTTGTTTGGATTTCCTCTTGTGTTAGTCAGGTAGTTCAGTGGTATTAACCACTGATGATCTTAAAGAAAAAAATCTTTAGATCTGGCATCTTTCCACTTGATGTTTACTTTTGATGGCCTAGCCCCTTAGTTTTAATGGGCCACTTCCTTGGGGACCAGGAAACAAAGCATTGATTTTAATGAAGGTCAAAGATGATATTAGGAGATTATATAAGAAAATCTCATACAAAGCAAGGAGAGAAAGCATGGATTCAGAGAAAAGAAACATAAATTCAGTAACACAAGTAAAGTCAGGAGAAGAGAAAAAAAATGTTTAAAGTACACTGATTAGAAAAAAAATGTACAAAGGAGATTAAATGAAAAGCACAAGATGTTAGAAATGAAGTCATATATATCCATCAACACTCAGTCCAAATGTACTAATCCTCCAATGAAGATAAAAATTGTCAAATTGGATGAGACAAAAATGTGATTTTTGCATAATTTAATAAAATCATACCTGGAATATAGACGGAGAATACTTGAAAGTGAAGGCATGTCAAAAAAAAAAAAAAAACACAAGGGAAAGGCTAACCAAAAATAAATTTTTATTTTTATAGACTTTTGACAAAAAAAAATTATTGCTAGAAATTAAAAAAAAATCCATTGTATGCTTTTGAAAGATCCAGATTTCCAGGAAATATGTAACAACTATAAACTTGTATACACTTACTAATATAGATTGAAGATATGTGAAGCAAAAATTGACAGAACCAAACAGAAGAAATTTTAACTCATTTTTATTATTAGTTTATAGATTATTCAGACTCAAAATCTTAATCTTAATCCGGTATATGCATGTTAATGTATATATCTACCTCTGTATCTATATGTATCTATACTTGCATTGATCTGCCATCTGTATATCTCTCTCTGCTCTAGAGCTGGAGAATACATATTATTTTAAAGCAAACATATAACACTTAAAAGTTGACTATATATTGGACCATAATAATTTCTTAAAAAAATGAGACCAGTTTGCCAACCACAATGAAATTAAGCTGCAATTAAATAATGTAAGCATAACTAAAAGTCTCTGTTGTGTTGGAAAAGTAAATCCTCACCTTTCTGTGGCAAATAAATATAAATATAAAACAGTATGAATGAATTGGAATGTAACTTGAAAATTAGAAATATTTGATACTGAGTACTAATGAAAGTATTTTATAATATTTGTGGTATACCTAAAAAGGGATATTTAAAGAGAAATTTATGCAAGGTGATCAGTCCTGAATATTCATTGGAAGGACTGATGCTGAAGCTGAAACTTCAATACTCTGGCCACCTGATGAGAAGAGCTGACTCATTTGAAAAGACCCTGATGCTGGGAAAGATGGAGGGCAGGTGGAGAAGGGGACAACAGAGGAAGAGATAGTTGGATGGCATCACCGACTTAATGGACATGAGTTTGGGTAAACTCTGGGAGTTGGTGATGGACAGGGAAGTCTGGTGTGCTGCAGTCCATGGGGCTGCAAAGGACACGACTGAGCGAATGAACTGACTGAACTGAAAGAGAAATTGATAATATTAAATGCTGAGATCACAAAAGAAGAAAAATAGGAAATGCAACAATTAACCACATCTACACAAAAACAAATCTGAATAAAAAGCTGGCCTAACCAGAACTCTCCCTCCAATTATGGAAATTGTGTATTTTTTGAAATTGTCTATTAAAACTCCTTATAATTTATGATAAATACAAGAATTTAAAAGAATCATTTTTTTCTTCCTCTCATTATTTTAAATAGAAAAAAATCTAAAAATCAAAAAGAATATTAAAATATTCTAGTGATATAACCTATTCATTCACTGAATGGCTTTTACAATTTTAAAATGCTATTCATTTCAGAAAGGAAGAGAATGATCTAGAATTCAGCACTCAGATTTTCCTTTAAATAGCTAAAGTACTTTCAAAATGTATTTTTTTTGAAGCTGAACTATATAACAAATAGGAGACTAAAATCTGCTGTTTTCACATGAACTACTTTTTAAAAATTGCTGTCTTAAAAAAAAAGGCATGGCTGAACGTGATTCTTTTTCTACTAAATCATTTTAAAAATTTAAGGTATTTGTTGAAAATACTGGTCATGTAGTGAAGTCAATCAAGAAATAATAATATTTATCAATATGAAGACAAGTAATAGTCTCTTCCTCATTCACACATGAAATATAATAATATGAACATTTATTTTTTCTCTGATATCTTCTCAAACTTGGTTAGAATAGTTAGTTTACTAAGTGATAGGAATATAATTTTATTATACCAAAATTTGGAAGTGTAGTTAGGAATAATTTTTCATTCCAAATAGACTTGCATTTATCAGTTTCAAAGATAAGCTTAAAAGAAATTAAGAAATCATTTTAATTTGTGACATCAGTTCCGTTCAATCTCTCAGTGGTGTCCAACTCTTTGTGACCCCATGAATCGCAGCACGCCAGGCCTCCCTGTCCATCACCAACTCCCGGAGTTCACTCAGACTCATGTCCATTGAGCCAGTGATGCCATCCAGCCATCTCATCCTCAGTCGTCCCCTTCTCCTCCTGCCCCCAATCCCTCCCAGCATCAGAGTCTTTTCCAATGAGTCAACTCTTTGCATGAGGTGGCCAAAGTACTGGAGTTTCAGCTTTAGCATCATTCCTTCCAAAGAAATCCCAGGGCTGATCTTCTGCAGAATGGACAGGTTGGATCTCCTTGCAGTCCAAGGGACTCTCAAGAGTCTTCTCCAACACCACAGCTAAAAAGCATCAATTCTTTGGTGCTCAGCCTTCTTCACAGTCCAACTCTCACATCCATACATGACCACAGGAAAAACCATAGCCTTCACTAGATGGACCTTAGTCTGCAAAGTAATGTCTCTGCTTTTGAATATACTATCTAGATTGGTCATAACTTTTCTTCCAAGGAGTAAGTGTCTTTTAATTTCATGGCTGCAATCACCATCTGTAGTGATTTTGGAGCCCCTAAAAATAAAGTCTGACACTGTTCCCACTGTTTCCCCATCTATTTCCCATGAAGTGATGGGACTGGATGCCATGATCTTCGTTTTATGAATGTTGAGCTTTAAGCCAACTTTTTCACTCTCCTCTTTCACTTTCATCAAGAGGCTTTTTAGTTCCTCTTCACTTTCTGCCATAAGGGTGGTGTCATCTGCATATCTGAGGTTATTGATATTTCTCCTGACATACTTATAAATAATAGATTACATTGAAATAAGGAGGTCTTTATTGTTTCTGTCAGTTTTATGTCAGGTAGAATATAAAGGTAATTGTGGTCAGTAGGTATATATGTTGTTGTTGTTAAGTTGCTTCAGTTATGTCCGACTGTCCAGTCCCATAGACAGCAGCCCACCAGGCTCCCCAGTCCCTGGGATTCTCCAGGCAAGAACACTGGAGTGGGTTGCCATTTCCCTCTCCAATGCATCAAAGAGAAAAGTGAAAGGGAAGTCGCTCGTCATGTCCGACTCTTTTAAGAAAACCCAGGAAAGCATGCTCCTCGATTGCTGCACCGTGATTATTGTGTAAGGTAATAGGTACTTGTCACTTTAAATTACTAAGTTTGGGGGTGATATTTGAACAACAATAACAAAATAGATTGGTATCAGAAATTGGGTACTATCAAAGCAAAAACCTAAAATATGGGAGCGAGTTGGAATGGAACTGGGAAAAGCTGAAAGGATTTTGAGAAAACTGTTAGTTAAATCATTAAATGCCTTGAACACACTGTTTATAGAATTTTGAACTCTGAGGTGGCTTGGTGAAGTCTTAAAGTGAGAAAAATACTACTGGAGTGGATATTGAAATAAAGGGGATTCTTTTTATGTTATGACATAAAATTTATCAATCCCATTGTTTGTAGTAACGTACAAATTAAACAATGTGCCAATGAACTGGGTGATAGAGCTAAGGAATTATATAACTATAGAGTTGAAAATGACATCTTGTTTCTTCTTGATGAAAGATGTGAGAAGAGAAAGATAAGCTAATTTAGAAGGTCCATTAAATAATGAAGCAGGGACTTCCTGATTTTGAAAGTTACCAACCGTTTCAGGTGGCAAAGAAAGCTAAAATTAATAAAAGGCTTCTAAGCAAAGATCAAATCAAGGTTTGGAGATGAAGCCAAAGGTATATAACTGTAAAATCATTTTTTTGAGATCTAGCTTATACAAAATGCACTGTAAATGATTAAGAGTGTTCCTCAGATTCTCTCAATCACACAACAGGGCTTCTAGGAAGCTTAAGGTCATTGTTCCTCAAGCATCTCAGTGGAAGCCCAGAGAAGAGAAGAACCTATCTCAAGTAGATATTGTGCCTGACTTTTGTTTAATGGAGTGAATAGCAATAAAATTAGTAGAAGGTCCACAATATTTTCAGTAAAATTATATCCATAGAAGCATTGCAGTCTTGGATTGAAAGCACTGAAATACTGATAGCTTGGATTTAAAGAGTATAAAAGGAAAAGAGAAGGGCTGGAGGATCTATTCTAAGCACATTCCTGTGGCTGATGACAGGAGACTCAGATCCTTCCCACAGGGTTATGCATAGGGCTGTTCTTACCACATCTGATCATGATTCTTTTACAAACACAACCAAATTAATAAAAATTCCTCAGCCAAAAATACATGCTATCTTTGATACATGTGGGCTTCCCTTGTGGCTTAGCTGGTAAAGAATCTGCCTGCAATGTGGGAGACCTAGGTTTGGTGCCTGGGTTAGGAAGATTTCTCTGCAGAAGGAAAGGCTACCCACTCTAGTTTTCTGGCCTGGAGAATACTATGGAGTGAATAGTCCATGGGATTGCAGAGTTGAACACGACTGAGCTCCTTTCACTCACTTGATACATAGAGGAAGAATAAATTGGAGTGTGGAAGCAGGAACCCTGGAGTTAGAGCCAAGAGATGAGTAAAGTTATTTCCAGGTAGGGATAACACTAAGTTTTAATTAAGTAACTTGAAATATTTGCTTGAATGTACTTAATAATTACTTTCTACCAGGACCTATTGTGTGCCAATTTTCCATCTTTGAGGCAGTTTCTGTAATGTTTATCTTGTTTCTGTCTCAGCATGTTGAGTGTATGAGACACACCACTTTCTCTTTAGTTTTCAAGTTTTCAGATCAAGAGGAACCATACACAAGGAGATGTACATAAGGAACAACACCTAAGGGATCTCATTCACACTCAGATTTGATTTCGATAATGAGATTCTAGACTGGGAGCTGGTTGTTATGGATCATGGGTTGAGATGCTTAGGGATATTGAGAAGGTGTTCATATATTTTGCATGTGGAATGGATATAAGTAATTTTAAGTCAGGGGCTAGAAGATAGAAGATAGCCTCCAAATGGCACCCTGGTATTCACACCTTTGTAGTCTTCCTCTCCTTCCCATGCTCTACAGTGGTTCATCTCTGACCAAGAGAGTACAGAAAAAGTAATGATCTGTCATTTTGAGACTAACGTGTATAAGACACTTTGGCTCCCACCTTGGGTTATTTCTTGTTCTCTTTCTTTGATATCACTAGTACTGGGGAAATCATAGGGTTAATTTTTACCAAAAAACCTGTAGGCAGGGTGAATTTGAGATGCGGTATTTTATAAATTGTGAAAGGTCTTCATCTCTCTCTTTTGCCCTGTCACCATATCAATGAAATCCTTGCTGATAGAGCTCTTATGAACTTTGACCTGGGTTGAGAAGGGTCTCTAACCCATAAAAAGTAGACATATAATGTGATTAAAAAATAAAACTTAAAAGAACTATTTTGTGGCTCTTTATTATGTTAGCATAATGTGGCATACCAACACATACACAGCACTTGGTCCCGAAACAGTGTTGCACTAACAAAGCCCCAAAGCATGTGACATTTATGTGGTGAAGACTAGAAAATTGGTGATTCGTGTGATATGATAGCAAATATTTGGTAAAACTCTAATGAGAAGTAATTTGGGAAGCAGACTTATAAATCTAGAGCAGGGTTTAGCACTATTGATATTTGGGGATGAATAGTTCTTTATTGTTGGGGTTGTTTGCATCAGTGGGATGTTTAGCAGCAAGCCTAGCCTCTACCTACTAGATACTAGCAGCATTCCTCCAGATGTGAAAGCCAAAAATGTCTTCAGACATTGACAAATCTACTCCAAAAAGCAAAATTGCCCCGAATTGAGAAGCAAACCACTTCTGTAGGAGAGGAGACCAGAGGAGATGCATTTAGTGGGCAGACTGAGGATTGCTGACTGTCTTACAATGAAATTTTGAGCAGGACATGAACTCAGGAATTGAATGTGGTTTAAGAACATATGGGGGGTTCCCTGGGGGCTCAGTGGTAAAGGATCCTCCTGCCAATGCAGGAGACAAGAGTTTGATGCCTGGTCTGGGAGGATACCACATGCAGCGGATGAGCAAAGCCTTTATGCCATAACTATCGAGCCTGTGCTCTAGAGCCTGGGAGCCACAGCAGCTGAAGCTCGTGTGCCTGTGCTCTGCAACAAGAGAAGCCCCACAGTGAGGACCTGCATACCACCACTGGAGCAGACTGCAGCCAGAGAAAAGCCCATGCAGCAGCGCAGACCTAGCACAGCCAAAAATAAACAAACATTTAAAAAGAATAGCCAAAGCAGTTTTGAGAAAGGAGAATGGAACTGGAGGAATCAACTTGCCTGACTTCACGCTCTACTACAAAGCCACAGTCATTAAGACAGTACGGTACTGGCACAAAGCCAGAAATATAGATCAATGGAAAAAAATTGAAAGCCCAGAGATAAGTCCACACACCTATGGACACCTTATCTTCGACAAAGGAGGCAAGAATATACAATGGAGTAAAGACAATCTCTTTAACAAGTGGTGCTGGGAAAACTGGTTAACCACGTGTAAAAGAATGAAACTAGATCACTTTCTAACACCACACACAAAAGTAAACTCAAAATGGATTAAAGATCTAAATGTAAGACCAGAAACTATAAAACTCCTAGAGGAGAACATAGGCAAAACACTCTCCGACATAAATTACACCAGGGTCCTCTATGATTCACCTCCCGGAATACTGGAAATAAAAGCAAAAATAAACAAATGGGACCTAATTATAATTAAAAGCTTCTGCACAACAAAGGAAACTATAAGTAAGGTGAAAAGACAGCATTTGGAATGGGAGAAAACAATAGCAAATGAAGCAACTGACAAACAACTAATCTCAAAAATATACAACCAACTTATGCAGCTCAACTCCAGAAAAATAAACGATCCAATCAAAAAAATAGGCCAAAGAACTAAATAAGCATTTCTCCAAAGAAGACATACAGATGGCTAACAAACACATGAAAAGATGCTCAACATCACTCATTATCAGAGAAATGCAAATCAAGACCACAATGAGGTACCATTTCACACCAGTCAGAATGGCTGCGATCCAAAAGTCTACAAGCAATAAATGCTGGAGAAGTTGTGGAGAAAAGGGAACCCTCTTATGCTGTTGGTGGGAATGCAAACTAGTACAGCCACTATGGAGAAGAGTGTGGAGATTCCTTAAAACATTGCAAATAGAACTGCCTTATGACCCAGAAATCCCACTGCTGGGCATACACAGTGAGGAAACCAGAATTGAAAGAGACACATGTACCCCAATGTTCATTGCAGCGCTGTTTATAATAGCCAGGACATGGAAACAACCTAGATGTCCATCAGCAGATGAATGGATAAGAAAGTAGTGGTACATATACACAATGGAGTACTACTCAGCCCTTAAAAAGAATAAATTTGAATCAGTTCTAATGAGATGGATGAAACTGGAGCCGATTATGCAGAGTGAAGTAAGCCAGAAAGAAAAACACCAGTACAATATACTGACACATATATATGGAATTTAGAAAGATAGTAATGATGACCCTGTATGTGAGACAACAAAAGAGACACAGATGTATAGAACGAACTTTTGGCCTCTGAGGGAGAGGGAGAGGGTGGGATGACTCGGGAGAATGGCATTGAAACATGTATACTATCATGTAAGAAATGAAGCGCCAGTCTATGTTTGATACAGGATACAGGGTGCTTGGGGCTGGTGCACGGGGATGATCCAGAGAGATGAAATGGGGTGGGAAGTGGGAGGGGTTTCAGGATTGGGAGCTTGTGTACACCTGTGGCTGATTCATGTCAATGTATGGCAAAACCAATACAGTATTGTAAAGTAAAAATTAAATTAAAAAAGTATACATTTTTCTCTCTAGAAAAGCCAAATATGATGCTCTACGGTATCATATCCAAATATTGGTCTACAAGTGGAAATAATCACATCTAGAGTTGTATTTAGGAGAAGGCAATGGCTACCCACTTCAGTACTCTTGCCTGGAAAATACCATGGATGGAGGAGCCTGGTAGGCTGAAGTCCCTGGGGTTGCTAGGAGTCGGGCACGACTAAGTGACTTCCCTTTCACTTTCCACTTTCATGCATTGGAGAAGGAAATGGCACCCCACTCCAGTGTTCTTGCCTGGAGAATCCCAGGGACAGGGGAGCCTGGTGGGTTGCCGTCTATGGGGTCGCACAGAGTCAGACACGACTAAAGTGACTTAGCAGCAGCAGCAGCAGAGTTGTATTTAGGTGCACTTCTCATATTTTTCATATTTCTTCATGTTCCAGGCTTATTGCTCCCCTGAACTTTTTGCTTTAAATTTTGAATCAGCATTGTATTTTGGAACATTTTTAGATTTAATGAAAAATTGAAGATGGTACAGAGTTCCCTGTGTTTATACACCGTTTCCCAATTATTAGCCTCTTACATTAGTGTAATGCATTGTTATAGTTAATGAACCATTACTGATACTAAAGTCCACTCACACATATGTAATTCATGTATTCTTAGTTTTTACTTACTCTCCTTTTTCTTTTCCAAGATTCCATCCAGAATACTACATTGTATTTAGTTGTCATGTTTCCTGAGGATTCTCTTGTCTGTGACATTTTCTAGGAATTTTTTTTTCTTTGATGGCATTGGCAGTTTTATTGAGTGATGATTAGATTTTTTTACATTGCCTCTCTAATGTGATTTGTCTGATGTTTTTCTGATGGTACACTGGGATTACAGGTTTGGGGAATACCATAGAAGTGAGGCATCATGTCACATCACATCACATCACATCACGTCAAGAGGACATATTATCTACAAGATTTATTACTGTTGATGTTGACCTTGATTACCTGGCTGAGCTAGTGCTTTTCAGCTTTTACACTGTGGTATTACTGTTGTTTTTTTCCCACCCACTTTCCATACTGTAATAATGGGAAGGAAGTCACATCTGAGTGAGGAGTTCATTCAACCTCTTTGAAGGAGTGTATCTATTAAGTAAATCATTTGGCTCTTACAGGAGATATTTATCTCTCATTCTCCATTTATTTATTAATATTAATGCAGTCACTTGTGCATATCATTATGGAACTATGGCTAGTTAGTTTATAGTTCGAGTTATAATCAGGAATTCATTACTTTCTTGCTCAAATAGTTTTAGCTTTGGCCATTGGAAGCATTGTTTAAATTGGCTTATGTTCCTTATCTCCCATCAATATGTTGTTTTTAATACCGTTTGATTTTCTGTCACTACAAGGTGTTGCATATTTATCTGTATATTCTTCCCTAGTCCTAGGATCAGCCATAATATTTCTATATTATTCTTTTAAAGTCCATGGGATCAACAGTGATGGCACCACTTTCATTTTAATATTGATAATTTTGTCTTCTTTCACTTTTTCTTTGTTAGTCTGGCTAGAGGTTTATCAACCTAACTGGTCTTATTCAAGAGCCAACATTTGGTTTTGTTGATTTTCTCTACTATTTTTAAGTTTTCAATTTTATTAATTACTGCTTTAACTTTGTTTTTTTTTTTGTCGTTGTTGTTTGCTTATTTTTTTTTAAGATAACAGAAATATCTGTATTTCTGTTTGCTTAGCTCAGATTGCTTCTTTTTCTCTAGTTCCCTTAAGTGGAAGCTTAGATCTTTTTTAGATCTAAGACTAAAGACTTTAGATCTTTTTTCTTTTCTAATCTGTATTCTTAATGCTCTAAATTTCTCTTTAAACACACATTTAATGCATTCTGCAAGTTTAAAATTGTATTCTCATTTAAATTTCTTCATTGACATATATTTTGCTTAGAAGTGTGTTAATATCCAAATTATTGGAGAATTTTCCACTTTTTATTGGTTGTTATTGATTTCTAATTCATTTTTTTTTCATTGTCATCTGAGAATATATTTTGCATGATTTTTATCCTTTTAAAACTGGTAAAAGGGTATTTTTTTATTTTATTGCCTATAATTCAGTCTATTTTAGTGAGTGTTACATGTTAGGTTGAGAAAGATGTGTGTGTGTTCTTCTGCTGTTTAATGGAGTATTTTATAAATATCAATGAAAGCAAGTTGATTGATAGTTCTATTTAGGTAATCTATATCTCTACTGATTTTCTGCCTTCTTGATTCATCGATTACTGAGAGAGGATTGCTGACTGCAATGGATCTCCAACCATAATCATGAATTGTCTGCTTCTCTTTGCAATTCTATTGGTTTTTGTTTCAAGTGTTCTGACACTGTTTTTAGATATGTATACATTACAGGCTGTTATGTCTTTATGAAAAATTGACTTCTTTATCCTTCTGAAATACCTCTTTAATTCTGATAATGTTCTTTGTTCTGAAACCTGTTTTGTCTACTTCAGCTTTCTTTTGATTATTGTTAGCATGATGTATCTTTCTCCATCTCTGCATTTAATCTATCAGTGTCCTTATATTTAAAGTAGGTTTCTGTAGACAACTTACAGTTGGGTCTTTTCTTGACTTTCCTAATCTACTCTGACAATCTCTCTTTTCATTGACATATTTAGACTATTGCATTATTGATAGAGTTACATTAATATCTATCTTATTTATAACTATTTTCTAATCATTATATTTGTTCCTTTTTTATTTCCTTCTCCTTTGCCTTTTCTAGTTTTCATTTGACATTTAATAAAATACTTTAAAAATATATATTTATTTTATATATGCATAATTATATATAAGATAGATACATATATTTTATAAAATATATAATTTCATTTTTTTCTCTCTCATTTTTCCTAATGTCTGGAAATCACTATAGCTTACTGTCCATAATTTTGCCTTTTCCACAATGTCATATAGTTGGAATCACACAATTTTTAAACTTTTTTCAAGTGGCTTCTTTCACTTATTAATATACATTTTAGGTTCTCTCACATCTCTTCATAGCTTGATAACTTTTTTCTTTTTATTCCACTGAATGGGTTATCACAGTTTGTTTATCCATTCATCTATTGAAAATCTAGCTACTTCCAAGTATTCTCAATTATATATAAAGCTGCTATAAATATACATGTGTAAGTTTTGGTGTGGAGATAAGTTTTGAGCTCATTTGGGTAACTATCAAGGATTATGATTGTTGGATCATATGGTAAGATTATATTTAGTATTTTTAAGAAGCTGCTGAGCTGTCTTCCTAAGCAGCTGTACGCTTTTGTGTTTCCACCAGCAAAGCACACAAGTTCTTGGTTCTCTATAGCTTTGATAATAGAGAGGTATCATCAGTGTTTTGGATTTTAGTCATTCTAGTAAGTGTATCGGAGAAGGCAGTGTACCCCACTCCAGTACTCTTGCCTGGAAACTCCCATGGACAGAGGAGCCTGGTGGGCTGCGATCCATGGGGTCACTGAGTCAGACACGACTAAGCGACTTCACTTTCACTTTTCACTTTCATGCATTGCAGAAGGAAATGGCGACCCACTCCAGTCTTCTTGCCTGGAGAATCCCAGGGATGGCGGAGCTCAATGGGCTGCCGTCTGTGGGGTCGCAGAGTTGGACACGACTGAAGAAACTTAGCATCAGCAGCAGCAGCAGTAAGTGTATAGTTGTCTCATTTTTTATTTAGTTCACAGTTCCTTAATGACATATGATACTGAGCATCTTTTCATATGCTGTTTTTACCATCTTTGTATCTTCTGTGAAGGTATCTGTTCTAATCTTTCCCACTTTTTAAATTGAGTTGCATTTTTTATTGTTGACTTTTGAGTGTTCTTTTTATATTTTGGATATATGTCCTTCATTAGATATTTATTTTGCTAATATATTTTTTTTTTCAGTCTCTGGCTTATATTTTCATTTTCTTAATAGTGTCTTTGTAGAGAATAGTTTGAATTTTAATGAAATCCAATATATACTATTTTTTTTTTTCATGGATCATGCTTTTGCTGTTTAACCTAAAAACATTTTGCCAAACTCACAGTCACTTATATACTCTCCATTATCTTCCACAAATTTTATAGCTCTGTGTTTTACATTGAGGCCTATGATCCATTGTGAGTCAATTTTTGTGAAAGTTGTAAGGTCAGTTTGCACATGAATTGTTGTTCCAGCACCATTGGTTGAAAAGCACTATTCTTTTTCTGCTGCCATTGCCTCTGCCCCCTTTTCAATGATCAATTGGCTATATTTCTGTAAGTATCTTTCTGGGCTATTTTGTCACATTGATCTATTTATCTTCTTTCACCAATACTACACTACCTCGATAGTTATAACTGTATAGTGAGACAAAAAATCATGTAGCCCTGTACTTTTTGTTGAATATTGTGTTTGCCATTCTGAATCTTTTGCCTTTCCATATAAACTTTAAAACCGTCTGTAGATGTTCACAAAGTAACTTGCTAGAATTTTGATGGGAAATGAATCCAATATTAAGGTAAATTTGGAAGATTTGATACTATAACTATGATTTCTCTCTGAAAATTTGTTTTGACATTTCTTACAATTCAGATCTATTAGTGACAAATTCTCTCCATTTTTGGTTGTGTCAAAGAACATTTCTCGTTTACATTGAAGAACATTTAATTTGGTCAGAATTCTGGGTTAACGGCTTTTTTCTTCCTATGCTTTAAGTATTTTACTCCTTTTTCTTCTTGCTTGCATGGTTTCTGACGACAGGTCTAATCTTTTTCTCTTCCTTTTTCCTCTATAAATAAGGTGTTTTTCTCTGGCTTCTTTCAAGGTTTCTTTTTGTGTTTGATTTTCTGCAGTTCAAACATGAAATGCTTACCTATATTTTTACTATAATTTTTTAAACTTGTTTGGTATTCTCTGATCTTTTAGGATGTTGAGTTTTTGTCTTTCGTTAATTTTGGATAGTTCTTATTCATTATTACTTAGCTGTAACATTTCTTCTGTTCTTTTGTCTCTTTCTCCTTCTAACATTTCCATTATGTTACACCTATGTAACAGTTTTTATTATTTTTTTCTGTACTCTTTTTTTTCTCACTGCATTTTGATTTGGGGAGTTTATATTGATATATCTTCAAATCTACTGATTTATTCCTTAGTCATGCCCAGTCTACTAAATTCATCAAAGAAGTTCTTGATTTATGTTACAATATTTTAATTTTCTACCATTTTGATACATTTAAAACAATTATCTCTCTGCCAACCTGTGGTATTGTACCTGATCTTTGTGTTTTCTATTAGAGTCCTTAATATATTAATCATAGTTATTTTAATGCTTATTTTTTCTCTTCAGATTTTCCCTTGCTTTATTCATGCCATGTACATTTAGATTGAAATCCAGATACGGTGTATTAAATAATTAGAACAGATGTAAAGGCCTTTATTGTAAAATTGCATGTTAAACTTGCTAGGAATTGTAGCATATTTAGTGATGTACTTGCAGTTGCCAGAGGTTTTGAATTCTTCTAGCCTTTTATTTTTGTCTCTCTTGTGTTTGGGCTTCCCTAAAACTTCCTTCTTAAATATAAATGGAAATTGGCTCACATGGTTATGGAGACTGACAATCCCATAATTTTGAGTTGACAAGCTGTGTACTCAAGAAAGTAGATGGTTTAGTCCTAGTCTGAGAGCCAATTAATTTTTTTTTCATTATTTTTTATTTTATTTTTTTAATTAAATTTATTTATTTTTTTAATTACAATACTGTATTTGTTTTGCCATACATTGACACGAATCAGCCATAGGTGAACACAATCTCCCAATGCTGAAGCCCCCTCCCACCTCCCACCCCACATCCTCTACCTGAATCATCCTGTGCATCAGCCCCATGCATCCTGCATCCTACACCAAACATAGATTAGCGCTTCGTTTCTTACAGGAAAATACACATGCTTCACTGCCATTCTCCCAAACCATCCCACCCTTTCCCTCTCCCTCAGAGTCCAAAAGTCCACTCTATACCTCTGTGTCTCTTGTTGTCTCACATATAGGGTCATCATTACTGTCTTCTAAATTCCATATATATCTGTCAGTATACTGTATCGGTGTTTTTCTTTCTGGCTTACTTCACTCTGTATAATCGGTTCCAATTTCATCCATCTCATTAGAACTGAGTCAAAACTAATCTCAAAGATATATAAGCAACTTATGCAGCTCAACTCCAGAAAAATAAATGATCCAATAAAAAAATGGGCCAAAGAACTAAATAGGCATTTCTCCAAAGAAGACATACAGATGGCTAACAAACACATGAAAAGATGCTCAACATCACTCATTATCAGAGAAATGCAAATCAAGACCACAATGAGGTACCATTTCACACCAGTCAGAATGGCTGTGATCCAAAAGTCTACAAGCAATAAATGCTGGAGAGGGTGTGGAGAAAAGGGAACCCTCTTACACTGCTGGTGGGAATGCAAACTAGTACAGCCATTATGGAAAACAGTGTGGAGATTCCTTAAAAAATTGCAAATAGAACTGCCTTATGACCCAGCAATCCCACTGCTGGGCATACACACTGAGGAAACCAGAATTGAAAGAGACACATGTACCCCAATGTTCATTGCAGCGCTGTTTATAATAGCCAGGACATGGAAGCAACCTAGATGTCCATCAGCAGATGAATGGATAAGAAAGCTGTGGTTCATATACACTATGGAATACTACTCAGCTCTTAAAAAGAATAAATTTGACTCAGTTCTAATGAGATGGATGAAATTGGAGCCAATTAATTTTTGACAAGGATGCCAAGTATATTCAATGGAGAAAGAATAATCTCTTCAAAAGATGATGTTGGGACAAGGGGATTTTCACATGTAAAAAAGTGATGATGATCACTAAATCACACCATATTAAAAAATTAACTCAATATGATCAAAAACCTAAATATAGAGTTAAAACCACAAAATTCATAGAAGGAAACATAGAATTAAATCTTCATGAATGTGAGTTTGGCAAAGCATTCTTAGCTATGACATCAAAATATGAAGAAAAACATTTTTAGAAGAAAAACTGTACTATATAAAAATTAAAAATGTATGTGCATCAAAGGGCATTATCAAGGAAGTATAAAGTTAACTTACAGAAGAGGTGAAAATCTTTCCAAATCATATATCTGATAAGGGTATATCTTATAGAATATATAAAGAACTAATGTAAATCAACAACAAAAGACAAAGAACCCAATTTAAAAGTGGACCAATAAATTGATTATACATTTCTCTAAGAAGATATACAAATGTTCGAAAAGGTTATGCAAATATGCTCAAAATTATTCTTCATTAGAGAAATGCAAATCAAAGCCATGAAATACCATTTCACTTTTATAAGAATGGATATCATTTACAAAAGAGATAAATAATAATGTTTGCAAAGATGAGAAAAATTGGAATTCTTATTACATTGCTGATTGGGATGTCAAATGATGCAGGTGTTATAGAAAATATGTTGGTAAGTCCTCAAAAAGCTAAATTTAAATTTAACATATGCTCTAGCAATTCTGATCCCTAGGTGTATTCCTAAAGCTATTGAAAAGCAAGATCTCAAACAGATATTTGTATATCAGTGTTCACTGCAGCATTATTCACAATTGCCAAAAGGTGGAAACAATCTAAATATTCATCAACATATGACTTGGTAAAATATAGTATACACATAAAATAGAATAATTATAATCCATTAAAAGGAAAGAAGTTCGTATACATGCTACAGCATGGCTGGACCTTGAAAACATTATGTTAAATGAAATAAACCCTCAAAACAGAAAACATGTTGAATGATTTCATTTATATAAATATCTGAAATAGGCAAATTCAAAGTAGATTAGAGACTACCAGTAGCTGGGGAAGTGGGGTATAGAGATTTTGCTTTGTAGTTATAGAATTTCTATGTGAGGTGAAAAAAAGTTTTAGAAATAAAGACTGGTGATGGTTCTATAACATTCTGAACATGATTAATGTCATGGAATTGTACAATTAAAAGTAGATAAAATGGTAAATTTTATTTTGTATATATTTAACAATAAAAATAATGTAATATATTTAAGCCATTGAATTGTACAATTTATATGCATGAATTCTGTAGTGTGTGCTAAGTTTCTTCTATTGTGTCCAGCTCTTTGTGACCCTATGGACTGTAGCCTGCCAGGCTCCTCTGTCCGTGGGATTCTCCAGGCAAGAATACTGAGATTGGTTGCCATGCCCTCCTCGGAGGAGCTTCCCAACCCAGGAATAGATCCCACATCTCTTATGGCTCCTGAACTGGCAGGTGGGTTCTTTGCCACCTGGGAAGCCCATGTAATATGTGAATTATATCTAAATTAATCTGTTAAAACATAATGTCTGGACTTCAGCATGAAAAAAATGATTCAACTCCATTTCATTACTTAACTCAAAGACTTGGAAAATTTATCTAATCTAAAGCTTCACTTTCTTTTTATGTAAAATGTCAATAAATTACACCATGCTTCCAGAGTTATTATGAGAAATAATTAGGTAATGATCATAAAACAAGCAAACAAACAAAAAATTCAGTGAATGGCACATAGTTAGAAATCAATAACCAATAAACCCTGGCTGTGATGGTAGAGGTGATGATTGATGATGATGATGATGATGATGATGATGATGATGAAGAAGAAGATGGCCTGGGTCAGTTTGGGTAGCAGAAGAGGGTAAGATAGAGGAAAATACTGATGAGTATGAACCAACATGCACATTTAGGCTGGTACACTTAAAGTCAGAAGATGCAGTTGGAATCCTAGTCCTCCAAATTCTGTGTAGCTAGTATGTCTCTCGATTGTCTCATTTTCTTATCTGAAAACTGGCAAACCTCAGATAAACACTTCTAATCTAAAAACCAGAAACTAACAATAGGTACTGCACAGGACTGTGTTCCCACAGTATTGTTGGTAAGCCTTTATTCCATTTTATTTGTTGGTGATGATTAACATTTAATAAGACTATACTATGTGTTCTGAGCTTCCCAAGTGGCGCAAGTGGTAAAGAACTTGGCTGGCAATTCAGGAGACATAAGAGAAGTGGATTTGATCCCTGGATTGGGAAGATCCCCCGGAGGAGGGCACGACAACCATTCTAGTACCCTGGCTTGGAGAATCTCATGGACAGAGAAGCCTGGTGGGCTACAGTCCTGACGGTCACAAAGAGTTGGACCCGACTGACATGACTTAACAAGCATGCACACATATGCTTTGTGGTGCAGGTGCAAGACTTCTTTGAGTTTTGCCAATGAGGAATTTAAAACACAGTTTTAAAAACTTATCCATGAACAGCCAGCTCTAAATGGCAGAACTGAGATTCAAACCCAAACCATGTGGTTCCAAAGCCTTATCCCTCAAGCACAAAACATGGAAATCTGACTCGATAATCACAATACTGCATTACCCTCCTCTGCTGTTGCAAACTGAAAATTTTGCTTAAAATATGAAAATTGTGGTTGCATTAAGCAGCTACCCTAAAACACAGGGGAGTTTTATTTACTGTTTCTTTTTGCAGGGGCTTGGAAGAGGAACTGATTGCATACCCTTACTATAACTTCCTTCTCATTAGGAAAATCATTTTAGCTCTGAAAAAAAAATTTCCCAAAATAGTTTCCAAGGCAACTTGTAATAAACCAATACTACATATAAGGGGCTTATACTAGGATGCTATTAATCAGTGTGACTTCTTTTGTGCATTTGTTTCATGACTATATGACATTAATTTTCATAGATGATTCTTTTCATCATTTAATAGCTGCATCTGCTCAACACCAAATTATATGAATAAAAAGTAAGAACCAACATCTTTGTGTCTTGATTGCTCACAACTTAGGTTATAGTTAGGTTAACATGAGAATCTGACATGAAAAGAAGGAAAAGATGAAAGGAACTGCTTCTTCCTGTTAATTTTCTCATTCTGAAACCTGCTGTCTGAACCCTTTTGTTTTGTTCATGTATTCCTTTGATACTTAGAGGCTTTTAAAATGAGCTGAAGTGCATTGATACAAACTACTGCTTGCTTCAACTTTAGTTTAAGTCCTTCTAATGAGTATTAATTCTGAAAGAGATGGGAATACCAGACCACCTGACCTGCTCTTGAGAAACCTGTATTCAGGTCAGGAAGCAACAGTTAGAACTGGACATGGAACAATAGACTGGTTCCAAAGAGGAAATGGAGTACATCAAGGCAGTATATTGTCACCCTGCTTATTTAACTTATCTGCAGATTATATCATGAGAAATGCTGGGCTGGAAGAAGCACAAGATAGAATCAAGATTGCCAGGAGAAATATCAATAACCTTATATATGCAGATGAAACCACCCTTATGGCAGAAAGTGAAGAGGAACTAAAAAGCCTCTTGATGAAAGTGAAATTGGAGAGTGAAAAAGTTGTCTTAAAGCTCAACATTAAGAAAACGAAGATCATGGCATCTGGTCCCATCACTTCATGGCAAATAGATGGGGAAACAGTGGAAACAGTGAGAGACTGCCTTTTTGGGGGCTCCAAAATCACTGCAGATGGTGATTGAAGCCATGAAATTAAAAGACGCTTACTCCTTGGAAGAAAAGTTATGACTAACCTAGATAGCATGTTAAAAAGCAGAGACATTACTTTGCCAACAAAGGTCCGTGTAGTAAAAGCTATGGTTTTTCCAGTGGTCATGTATGGATGTAAGAGCTGGAGTGTGAAGAAAGCTGAGAGCTGAAGAATTGATGCTTTTGAACTGTGGTGTTGGAGAAGACTCTTAAGAGTCCCTTGGACTGCAAGGAGATCCAACCAATCCGTTCTAAAGGAGATCAGTCCTGGGTGTTCATTGGAAGGACTGATACTGAAATTCCAATACTTTAGCCACCTCATGCGAAGAGTTGACTCATTGGAAAAGACTGATGCTGGGAGGGATTGGAGGCAGGAGGAGAAGGGGTCAACAGAGGAAGAGATGGCTGGATGGCATCACCGACTTGATGGACATGCATTTGGGTAAACTCCAGAAGTTGGTGATGGACATGGAGGCCTGGTGTGCTGAAATTGATGGGGTTGCAAAGAGTCGGACACGACTGAGCAAGTGAACTGAACTGAATGAGTATTCAGGGTTGGTTTCCTTTAGGATTGACTAGTTTGGTCTCCTTGCTGTCCAAGAGATTATCAAGAGTCTTCTCCAGCATCACAGTTCAAGAACATCAATTCTTCGGCTCTCAGCCTTCTTTATAGTCCAACTCTCACATCCATACATGACTACTGGAGAAACCATGCTGCTGCTGCTGCTGCTGCTGAGTCACTTAGTCGTGTCCGACTCTGTGTGACCCCATAGACGGCAGCCCACCAGGCTTCCCGGTCCCTGGGATTCTCCAGGCAAGAACGCTGGAGTGGCTTGCCATTTCCTTCTCCAATACATCAAAGTGGAAAGTGAAAGTGAAGTTGCTCAGTCGTGACACCATGGACTGCAGCCTACCAGGCTCCTCCATCCATGGGAGTCTCCAGGCAGGAGTACTGGAGTGGGGTGCCAAGCTTTGACTATATATATGGACCTTTGTTGGCAAAGTGATATCTCTGCTTTTTATTACTGTGTCTAGTTTTCTCACAGCTATTCTTAAAAGGAGCAAGAGTCTTTTAATTTCATGGCTGCAGTCACCATCTGCAGTGATTTTGGAGCCCAAGAAAATGAAATCTGATACTGTTTCCACATTTTCCCCATCTATTTGCCCTGAGTGATGGGACCAGATGCCATGATCTTTGTTTTTGAATGTTGAGTTTTAAGCCAGCATTTCACTCTTCTCTTTACCTTCAAGAGGCTCTTTAGTTACGCTTCACTTTCCTCTGTAAGTGTGGCTTCATCTGCATATCTGACTTTATTGATATTTCTCCCGGCAATCTTGATTCCAGCCTGTGATTCATCCAGCCCAGCATTTTGCATGATATACTCTGAGTAGAAGTTTAATAAACAGAGTGACAATATATAGCCTTGATGTGCTTCTTTCCCAATCTTGAACCAGTTCGTTGTTACAGGATGGTTCTAACTCTTGCTTCTTGTCATGCATATAGGTTTCTCAGGAGGCAGATTAGTGGTTTGGTACTCCCATCTCATTGAGAATATTCCATAGTTTATTGTAATCTACACAGTCAAAGGCTTTAGTGTAGTCAATGAAGCAGAAGTAGAGTTTTTGGATTCCATTGCCTTTTCTATGACCCAGAATATGTCGGCAGTTTAATCTCTGGTTTCTCTGTCTTTTCTAAATCCATCTTGTATATCTGGAAGTTCTCAGTTCACATACTGCTGATGCCTAGTTTGAAGGATATTAAACATAATCTTGCTGTAATATGAAATGAGTGCAATTGTACATTAATTTGAACATTCTTTGATGTTACCTTTCTTTTGGATTGGAAAAAAAAAAAAAAAAAACCTTTTCCAGTCCTGTGGCAACTGCTGAGTTATCCAAATTTGCTGTCATATTGAGTGAAGGACTTTCACTAGCTTTGTTTCTAGTAATGCTTCCTAAGGCCCACTTGACTTCACACTTGAGGATGTGTGGTTCTAGCTGAGTGACAACACCATCATAAATATCTAGATCATTAAGAGCTTTTATATCTAGTTTTTCTGTATATTCTTGCCACCTTATCTTAATCACTCCTGCTTCTGTTAGGTTCTTGTTGTTTTTGTCCTTTGTTGTGCCTAGCTTTGCATAAAATTTCATCTGGGTATCTACAGTTTTCTTGAAGAGATCTCTAGTCTTTCTCATTCTATTTTCCTCTATTTCTTTGCATTGATCCACTTAAGAAGACTTTTTTTAATCTCTCCTAGCTATTCTCTGGAACTCTGCATTCAGTTGGGAATATCTTTCTCTTTATCCTTTGCCTTTAGCTCCTCTTCTTTTCTCAGCTATTTGTAAGGCCTCCTCAGACAACTACTTAGCCTTCTTGAATTTCTTCTTCTTGGGACTGGTTTCAGTCACCACCTCCTGTACAGTGTTATGAACTTCCACCCATAGTTTTTCAGGCACTCTGTCTACCAGATCTAGTCTCTAGAATCTATTCAACCTCCACTATATCAGTTCAGTTCAGTCACGCAGTTGTGTTCGACTCTGTGACTCCATGGACTGCAGCGTGCCAGACCTCCCTGTCTATCACCAACTCCCTGAGCTTGCTCAAACTCAAGTCCATTGAGTCAGTGATACCATCCAACCATTTCATCCTTTTCAGTTCCTTTCTCCTCCTGTCTTCAGTCTTTCCCAGCATCAGATTCTTTTCCAATATGTCAGTTCTTTGAATCACATGGTCAGAGTATTGCTCTTTCAGCTTCAGCATCAGTCCTTCCAATGAATATTCAGGACTATTTCCTTTAGGATTAAATGGTTTGTTCTTCTTGAGAAGACTTTCAAGAATATTTTCCAACACCACAGTTCAAAAGCATCAGTTCTTTGGTGCTCAGTTTACTTTATTGTCCAACTCTTACATCCATATATTACTGTTATAAAAATCATAGCTTTGACTAGACAGACCTTTATTGACAAAATGTCTTTGTCTTTTAATATACTGTCTAGTTAGGTCATAGCTTCTCTTCTAAGGAGCAAGTGTCTTAATTTCACGGTTGCAGTCACCATCTGCAGTGATTTTGGAGCCCAAGAAAATAAAGTCACTCACTGTTTCCATTGTTTCTTCATCTATTTGCCATGGAGTGATGGGAAAGAATCCATGATCTATGTTTTTTGAATGTTAAGTTTTAAGCCAGCATTTTCACTCTCCTCTTTCATGTCCATCAAGAGGCTCTTTAGCTCCTCTCCACTTTCTGCCATAAGGGTGCTGTCATTGCATATCTGAGGTTATTGATATTTCTCCCAGCAATCTTGATTCCAGCTTGTGCTTCTTCCAGTCCAGCATTTTTCATGATGTACTCTGCATATAAGTAAATAAGCAGGGTGACAATATACAGCCTTGATGTACTCCTTTTCCTATCTGGAACTAGTCTGTTGTTCCATGTCCAGTTCTAACTGTTGCTTCCTGACCTGCATATAGGTTTCTCAAGAGGCAGGTCAGGTGGTCTGGTATTCCCATCTCTTTCAGAATTTTCCACAGATTTTTTGTGATCCACACAGTCGAGGCTTTGGCATAATCAACAAAACAGAAGTAGATGTTTTTCCTGGAACACTCTTGCTTTTACAATGATACAACAGGTGTTGGAAATTCCATCTCTGGTTCCTCTGCCTTTCTAAATCCAGCTTGAACATCTGGAGGTTCATGGTTCAAGTACTGTTGAAGCCTGGCTTAGAGAATTTTGGGCATTAATTTGCTACCATGTGAGATGAGTGCAATCATGTGGTAGTTTGAGCAATCTTTGTCATTACCTTTCTTTGGGATTGGAATGAAAACTCACCTTTATCAGTCCCATAGCCACTGCTGAGTTTTCCAGATTTGCTAGCTTATTGAATGCAGCACTTTCACAGCCTTTTAGGATTTGAAATAGCTCAACTGAATTCCATCACCTCCACTAGCTTTGTTCACAGTGATGCTTCCTAAGGCCCACTTGACTTCACCTTCTGGGATATCTGGCTCTAGATGAGTGATCACACCATTGCTATTATCTATGTCACGAAGATTTTTTTCTGTATACTTCTGTATAGTCTTGCCACCTCTTCTTAATATCTTCTGCTTCTGTTAGGTCCATACCACTTCTGTCCTTGATTGAGTCCATCTTTGCATGAAATGTTCCCTTGGTATCTCTAATTTTCTTGAAGAGATCTCTAGTCTTTCCCATTGTATTGTTTTCTTCTATTTCTTTGCTTAATCACTGAGGAAGTCTTACTTCTCCTTGCTATTCTTTGGAAATCTGCATTCAATTTGGTATATCTTTCCTTTTCTCCTTTGCCTTTTGCTTCTCTTCTTTTCTAAGCTATTTGTAAGGACTCCTCACACAACAATTTTGCCATTGTATGTTTCTTTTCCTTAAGGATGGTCTTGATCACTGCCTCCTGTACAATGTCATGAACCTCTGTCCATCGTTCTTCAGGTATAATATATACTGTATAATCATAAGATATTTGATTTAGGTCATACCTGAATGACCTAGTGGTTTTCCCTACTTTCTTCAACTTGTCCTGAATTTTCAAATAAGCTGGTGATCTGAGCCACAGTGAGTTCCAGGTCTTGTTTTTGCTGACTGAATAGAGCTTCTCCATCTTCAGCTGCAAAGAAGATAATCAGTCTAATTTCAGTACTGACCTTGTGGTAATGTCCATGTGTAGAGACTTCTTGTGTTGTTGGTAGTGAGTGCTTGCTCTGACCAGTGTGTTCTCTTTGCAAAACTCTGCTAACCTTTGCCTTGCTTTATTTTGTACTTCAAAGCCAAACCTGGCTGTTATTCCATATTTGTCACTTGGTATCTCCTGACTACCTACTTTTGCATTCCAGTCTCCTAGGATGAAAAGGACATCTTTTTTGGTGTTAGTTTTAGTTCTAGGAGGTCTTATAGGTCTTCATGGAATCATCCAACCTCAGCTTCTTCAGCATAGTGACTGTGGCATGGACTTACTGTGATGATGAATGGCTTCCTTGGAAATGAACAGAGATCATTCTGTCATGTTTGAGATTGCAGCTAAGTACTGCTTTTTGGACTCTTTGTGGACTATCAGGGCTACTCCATTCTTTTAAGGAAATCTTGCCCACAGAGGTAGATATAATGATTATCTGAATTAAATTCATCTATTCCAGTCCCCTTTAATTCACTGATTCCTAAAACATCAATGTTCATTCTAGTCATCTCCTATTTGGTTTAAGTAGAAAGGATTTATAACAATAAGGCCAGAATCAGAATAAATAAAATTATTAAAAAAAATTCAAACAGAATCCACTAAGAATATACTACTTTTGTATTGGTCCTATATAGCACTTGTTGGTAAATTATTTACCCTTCTTTAAAAACCAGTGATCTCTCCAAGATTCATTACCAGGTTTTATGTAAAAAAATTGGGCCATGCTGATTTGCTTTTTAGCTTCTGAAAAACAGAGTAAATCAATTCCACATAAATTCCAGATGTACTGACCATATACTACCAATCTATTTACTTAAAATTGGTTATATTTTTGGACATCTACTATTTATGAAATTTAATTTGAATGCATGGGTATGTTGAATATAATCTTTCATTCTTACGTTTGCTAGAGTCTTTATAACACTGTTTTAAATATTATTTTATAAGATCTTAGCAGCAGAGCCTTGTTTTATTATCTTTTTATACAAAAGGTTTAGAACAAATCTGGGCATAAAGCAGAAGCTAAACTATATTTTCAAATGAATAAACTGTAGACTTAGTTAGTTTAGCTTTTAAAAGAGTACAGAGAAGCCCTATAGGAAGAATGCCTTAGTACTCAGGAAGTACAATGGGAACATATTATATACAATATTTGGGTTGGTATAATATTGAGAGTTTGTATGTCTCACACAATCCAGTATTAAACTTCTATTTTTAACTTGTTTTTAAAAGAATTTCTAATATATTGTTCTTTCAATAATATTTGAGTTCTCTTGAAAAGTAAAGTTGAAATTTTAATTTGATCTTTACTGTAAGAATTTTAAGTTCTTTTATAACTTCGCTTATTAAAAAAATGATGAGAACACTAATGCTTTAAGGAACACTAGAACAAGAACAAAAGAATTTTGAGAGCCCAGATTTCACTTGTGAAAATTTTCTATTTTTAAAGCTGCTCTGAGATTGACTCAGATTTATACTAAAATTCTTTAGGTTTATATGTGATTTAAAAACTCTTTCCCTTTCTTTCTTTTTTTTTCAGATCAAGAATGTGAATATATGCCATACTTTTACATGAGGATGGGTAAAATTATTCGGTCCCTATATTAAATTCTACTAAAAATTTATAGTATTTTTCTGATTAAGATATAAAATATATTTTTAAATTAACTATAAATGTAATGGATGCTTATGGGTAAAAAATATAAAAATTTATAAAAGTTATGAATGTTTCTGGTAGAAAATATGAAAAATTCAGGAAGACAGGAAATGAAAATATAGTAATATCGTCCAAAGATGCTTAATCATTATTTTTGTATTTCCTGTCAGGCTTTTTCCTCTTGTCTTCTGTTGGGTACTTGCTTTCCTGTTTCTTGCTTGGCTTTATTCTTTCCTTGTCTCTGTTTTTCTCTTTGTTTATATCTGTTTCTCATTCTTTTCTTTGATTCCTATCTCTTTTGTGTTTGTGTATGTGTGTGTGTGTGCTGTTCTCTGTTGTTTCCTTTCTGTTCTTTAATTAAATGTCCACACTGCTTCATATTTGTCACTTGGTTTTATATTTATCTTATTACTGTAACAGTTAAAGACAGGTGTAGAAGATGACAAGTCACACTTTCTCTGGAAACATCCTAGAAAGCATCTCATAAATGAAAAATTCTCTCTACAGGAGCCAGGACCTCTAAGGGCAGGAACTATTCAGGGGAATATCAAGTACAATTTATTGACCTGTGTAGGTGGGAGAGACTCAAGAAAACAGAGTAAGAAACAAGAAAACTGACTTGCCCAAATGGCCAAAGTCCTCATCTTAAATATCTTCATCTAAATTCAAAACAGAATATTGGGAATGGTGGTTTGGAGCTTCGGGGCGGGGGGGAGAAACAATTCATATAGAGATGGAAAAGCAAAGGTTTGATAAACAAATGTTTGCAGGGCCCTGCAGAAACAATGAGCTACAGAGTGGACACTCATCGTTGCTCAGTTGTATCCAACTCTTTGTGACCCCATAGCTCCTCTGTCCATGGAATTCTTCAGTCAAGA
The DNA here is from genome assembly GCA_917880005.1 of Nanger dama. NCBI lineage: Eukaryota > Metazoa > Chordata > Mammalia > Artiodactyla > Bovidae > Nanger > Nanger dama. The sequence continues at coordinate 11,034,451 of CAKJTW010000010.1, forward strand.
ATTCTGGACTGGGTTGCCATTTCCTAAGGGCAGACCTAGAGTTTGCTCCACCACAACTAGCCATATTCTTTGTAGATATCGCTATTCTGGGAACTGTCCCTTTATTTATTTATTTATAGGCAGTTAAGCGGAAGGTAAAAAGAAAGACTTCTTGAGTCTTCTGTTTCTTGATAATAATCAGCTTAAATGAATCCTCCTGCTACATTTTGCAGTGGCAAATTTTGCTCCCCTAAAATATCTACCAAAATTTTTAATTCACACATAGTACAACAGAAATTGAACTGGACAAAGGACATTTTTGAAATAGGTTTTTGTATTTCTTGTTTTTTTTTTTTTTATAAATACTCTATGACTGTGCTGTCCAATAAAGTAGCTGGTAGACTATATGTAGGTATTAAACACATGAAATATGGCTACTAATCCAAGTTGGGAAGTTCTATAAATTTTAGACACACACTAAATTTTGAAGATAGTACAAAAAACAAAAAGAATGTGAAATATCTAGAGATGTTTTTAAAAAGATGTCATTTAGATATATAGAACATATAGAATATAGCAATTTTATAAAATATTACTTAACTTCTTGCTTCCCTGGTGGCTCAGATGGTAAAGCATCTGCCTACAAAGTGGGAGAACCAGGTTCAGTGCCTGGGTCAGGAAGATCTTCTGGAGAAGGAAATGGCAACCCACTCTAGTATTCTTGTTGGGAAAATATAATGGAAGGAGGAGCGTGGTGGGCTACAGTCCATGGGGTCGCAAAGAGTCGGACACAACTGAGCGACTTCACTTCACTTATGTTAATTACAGTTGAAATGACAATATCTTGACTATATATAGTGGGCTAAATGAAATTTAGCACTAAGTTTAATTTTACCTGTTCTTTTTATTTTTTAAAAGAAAGCCACTAGAAAATGTAATATTAGATGTGTGGCTCATGTTTTTCAAGGTGACAGTGCTGCTTTAAGGCAGGGGTCAACAAACTGTCTGTGGGCCAAAGCCAACCAATGACCCCCTTTTTTTTTTATCATTTTTAATTGATAGATACTTGCTTTACAGTATTGTGTTGGTTTCTGCCATACAGCAACAGGAATCAGCCATAGGTAATCTTATTTCTTCTCCCTCTTGAACCTCCCTCCTACCTCCCTCCACATCCCACCCCTCTAGGTTGTCACAGAGCATCGGTTTGAGTTCTTTGAGTCATACAGCAATTTCCCACTTGCTATCTGTTTTATATATGGTAGTGTATAGGTTTCCACGCTACTCTGTCCATTCATCCCACTCTCTCCTTCTCCCCCTCCCCTACCTTGTATCTGTAAGTCTGTTCTCTATGTCTGCATTTCCATTGCTGCCCTATGAATAAATTCATTAATACCATCTTTCTAGATTCCATATATAAGCGCTAAAATACAATATTTGGTTTTTTCCTTCTGACTTATTTCACTCTGTATAATAGGCTCTAGGCTCATCCATCTCATTATCACTGATTCACATGCATTGCTTTTTATGTCTAAGAATATTCCACTGTATATATGTACCACAGCTTCTTTATCCATTCTTCTGTTGATGGACATCTAGGTTGATTCTATGTCCCAGCTATTGTAAATAGCGTTGCAATGAACATTGGGGTACATATGTCTTTTTCAATTATGCTTTTCTCATGGTATATGTCCAGTAGTGGGATTGTTGCAATGACTCCCTTTGTAAAACAACATTACACCCATACGTTTCCACATTGGCTATAGCTGCTTTCAGGCCACAATGGCAGAGTTTAATATCTGAAACAGAAAACATGATCTTCTAAGCCTACACTATTTACTACCTGGATCTTGAAAAAATTTTTCCAACCATTGTTCTAGAGTAAAAGGAATAATCAGGCATATTTATTTGATGTGAATTCTTAGCTTTTTAATTATCTGCAACAAGAAGAATCTGTGGGTAAAAATTAGAAGGTAGCAAGTAGAAAGTTATCATATTTTAGTAAAGGAACCCGCCCATCATTTTATAAATGTACACATTCCAGTGCTTGAAATTATATCTATTTCACCTAAAGAAAGAATTGATAATAATATAAATCAAAGAACTTCAATAATCTGTACTCCATTAATTTCTATTTCTAGGCCGGGACAAATATATGCACACTTCCTGCTCTATCATACTCTTGTTACATTTTCTTGCTGCTAAACTTCATTGATGACATTTTTAAGAAACATGGATCATTAACTCTTACTGACTGGTCAAAGGGCAAGAAAATGAGTGAGCTGGTGATTTCATTGGTGGTTATAGTTGTTACCTGGGAAGGAAAACTTTAAGACAGAAAGTAAAACTGAGTTGAGTGTTTTGAAGAAGGAATAAGTTGATGTGGAAAATAGCAATGATTTTCTATTTTTAAGGATAGGCTCTTATTCTAATAATTGTTTTTGTTTATCATATATAACTAGTTTTACATTGACATGGAACATTTCTCTCTAGATTTCTTTCAGCTAAAAAAAAAAAGAAGGAATGAAAAACACACACACACACACACACACACACACAATTTAAAAGCCTTTAAAAGAATAATGCTCGAGGAGCCTGATCTGCATCTCATAAACTTTGAGCTTGAAACCATCATTGTGAGATTTTGAGGGTCTTGAGAGAGGTGAATGTGTTATTTTGCATGTGGTAGGGATATTAATTATTGAGACCACAGAGCAGACTGTGTTGAATTGCTTTGAAAGTTGTTTAAAACAATTACTCCCATGTCCACTGTAGTGTAATTTTCTGCTACCTCCATCAGGACTTGGAGTTTATTTCCCCACTTCTTTGACTGGTGCTTCTCTATAAGATTTTGTTGTTGTTGTTTTTCTGTCGCTCAGTCATATATGACTCTTTGCAATGCAGTGGACTTCAGCACACCAGGCTTCCTTGTCCTTCACTGTCTCTGGAGTTTGCTCAGACTCATGTCCTTTGAGATGCTAATGCCATCCAACCATTTCATCCTCTGTCTCCTTTCTCTCCTCCTGCCTTCCATCTTTCCCAGTATCAGGGCCTTATCCAGTGACACTTCTCATCAGGTGGCCAATATTGGAGCTTCAACTTCAGCATTAGTCCTTACTGAACATTCAGGGATTATTTCCTTTAGAATAGACTGGTTTCATCTCCTTGTTGTCCAAGGCACTCTCAAAGAGATGACCAGTCAACCGGTTTCCAGCACCACAGTTTAAAAGCATCAATTCTTTGGTGCTCAGCCTTCTTTATGGTCCAGCTCTCATATTCATACATGACTACTAGGAAAACCATAGTTTGAGTAGACAGACCTTTATCAGCAAAGTGCTGTCTCTGATTTTTAATATGCTTTGTAAGTTTGTCATAGTTTTTCTTCCTTAGAGCAAGTATCTTTTAATTTCATGGCTGCAGTCAAAATCAGCAGTGATTTTGGAGCCCTAGAAAATAAAGTTTGCCCCTGTTTCCATATTTTATCCATTATTTGCCTTGAGTGATGGAACCAGATACATGATAGTAGGTGTTTTTTTTTTTTTTATGTTGAATTTTAACCCAGCTTTTTCATTCTCCTCTTTTACCTTCATTAAGAGGTTATTTAGTTCCTCTTCACTTTCTGCCATAAGGCCGGTATCATCTGCATATCTGAGGTTATTGATATTTCTCCCAGCTATCTTAATTCCTGCTTATGCTTCATTCAGCCCAGCATCTCACATGATGTACTCTGCATAGAAGTTAAATAAGCAGGGTGACAATACTGCTTCTTCTCTCCTGGTTCTGAGTCAGTCCAGTATTCCATCTCTGGTTCTAACTGTGGCTTCTTGACCTGCATATAGGTTTCTCAGGAGACAGGTAAGTTGGTCTGGTATTCCTATCTCTTGATGAATTTTCCACAAGTTGTGTGATCCACACAATCAAAAGCTTTAGTGTAGTCAATGGAGAGAAGTAGACACTTTTCTGGAATTCCCTTGCTTTTTCCTATGCTCCAACAGATGTTAGCAATTTGATCTCTGGTTCATCTCCCTTTTCTAAATCCAGCTTGTACATCTGGAAGTTCCCAACTCACATGCTATTGAAGCTTAGCTTGAAGGATTTTGAGCATTAGCTTGCTAGCATGTGAAATGTGCAACATTGTGTGGTAGTTTGTACATTCCTTGGCATTGCATTTCTTTGGGATTGAAATGAAAACTAACATTTTATAGTCCTGTGGTCACTGCTGAGTTATCCAAATTTGCTGGCATATTGAGTGCAGTACTTTCACAGCACCATCTTTCAGGATTTGAAATCAGTTCAGTTCAGTAGTGTCCGACTCTTTGCGACCCCATAGACTGCAGCATGCCAGGCTTCTATGTCCATTACCAACTCTGAAGCTCGCTTAAACTCATGTCCATTGAGTCAGTGATGCCATCCAACCAACTCATCCTCTGTTGACCCCTTCTCCTCCTGCCTTCAATCTTTCCCAGCATCAGGGTTTTTTCTAATCAGTCAGTTTTTCACATCAGGTGGCCAAAGTGTTGGAGTTTCAGCTTCAGCATCTGCCTTCCAATGAATGTTCAGGACTCATTTCCTGTAATACTGAATGGCTTGATATCCTTGCAGTCCAAAGGACTCTCAAGAGTCTTCTCCAACACTATGGTTCAAAATCATCATTTCTTTGGCATGCAGATTTCTTTACAGTCCAAATTTCACATCCATACATGACTACTGGAAAAACCATAGCTTTGACTAGACAGACCTTTGTTGGCAAAGTAGTGTCTCTGCTTTTTAACATGCTGTGAAGTTTGGTCATAGCTTTTCTTCCTTGGAGCAAGTGTCTTTTAATTTCACGGCTGCAATCACCATCTGCAGTGATTTTGGAGCCCCCAGAAAGGAAGTCTCTCACTGTTTCCACTGTTTCCCCATCTATTTGCCATGAAGTGATGGGACCAGATGCCATGATCTTGGTTTTCTGAATGTTGAGTTTTAAGCCAACTTTTTCACTCTTCTCTTTCACTTTCAACAAGAGGCTCTTTAGTTCTTCTTCACTCTCTGCCATAAGGGTAGTATCATATGCATATCTGAGGTTATTGATATTTCTCCTGGCAATCTTGATTCCAGCTTGGGCTTCATCCAGCCCAGTGTTTCTCATGAAATACTCTGAATATAAGTGAAATAAGCAGGGTGACAATATACAGCCTTCACATACTCCTTGCCTTATTTGGAACCAGTCTGTTGTTCCATGTCCAGTTCTAACTGTTGCTTCTTGACCTGCATACAGATTTCTCCAGGAGACAGGTCAGGTGGTCTGGTATCTCCATCTCTTGAAGAATTTTCCACAGTTTGTTGTGATCCACACAGTCAAAGGCTTTGGCAAAGTCAATAAATCAGAAGATGTTTTTCTGGAACTCTCTCGCTTTTTTCATGATTCAAAAGATGTTGGCAATTTGATCTCTGGTTCCTCTGCCTTTTCTACATCTAGCCTGTACATCTGGAAATTCACAGTTCATGTACTGCTGCTACCTGGCTTAGAGAATTTTGAACATTACCTTGCTAGTATGTGAGATGAGTGCAGTTGTGTGGTAGTTTGAACATTCTTTGTCATTGCCTTTCTTTGGGATTGAAATGAAAACTGACCTCCGCCAGTCGTGTGGCCACTACTAAGTTTTCCAGATTTGCTGACATATTGAGTGCAGCACTTTCAAGCATCATATTTTAGGATTTGAAATAGCTCAACTGGAATTCCATCACCTCCACTAGCTTTGTTTGTAGTAATGCTTCCTACAGCCCACTTGACTCACACTCCAGGATGTCTGGTTGAAGGTGAGTAACCTCATGGTTTTGTGAGTCATTAAGACTTTTTTTTTTTGTACAGTTCTTCTGTGTTTTCTTGCCACCTCTTCTTAATCTCTTCTGTTTCTGTGAAGTCCTTACCTTTTCTCTTATTTATTGTGCCCATCTTTGCATAAAATATTCTCTTGGTATCCCTAATTTTCTTGAAGAAATCTCTAGCCTTTCCCATTCTATTGATTTCCTCTATTTCTTTGCATTGTTCACTTAAAAATACTTTATTATCTTACCTTGCTATTCTCCGGATCTGTGCATCTAGTTAGGTATATTTTTCTCTTTCTTCTTTGCCCTTCTCTTTTCTTCTTTCCTCAACTATTCGTAAGACCTCCTCAGACAACCATTTTGCCTTGCTGCATTTCTTTTTCCTAGGGACGATTTTGGTCAATGCCCCCATATGAAGTTACGAACTTCAATCCATAGTTCTTCAGATACTCTGTCTATCAGATCTGATCTCTTGAATCTCCGTAAGACTGCTGCCACCATACGCCTAACCAGGGAGAAAGAAACTCAAAGGATAAGTACTGCATTCTTATCATATCATCTCATATACATAATTATATGCATACCATCTTTTTTTGCCATATTCTATGGATTTTGCAGCAAGTCACCTTTCTAGTCCATACTCAAGGGAGTGGATCCATAAGGGTGTGAACAGCAGGAGGTGGCAATCATGAGGTTGTTCTAGACTCTGTTCATCACAGCCAGGCTACCGTAATACAATTTATCAAAATTTGTGAGTGGTCTGAGATTGTACTCTGCTTGAGATCTTACTCTGCCAAGTACATTTCCACAGTTTCATGAGTGCTGAGAGTTACACACAATTTCAGTGTCATAGATAAAGGATATTTTCCTCACAGAAATAGTAGTAGCCAGAGTATCAGCATTTTCTTGCAATGATTTCCCAAGTTCCAATTCCCACAGGAAGATGTGAAGAGTGCCAGGTAATATCTACATGGAAAGTGATTGTGTTACATTAGAACTTGGAGGTTAGGGGACACCAGTCTTTTATAATGGACAACAAGTATGCTTACCTTTTGCTCCAGAGGAAGAGAAGACATTGGCACAACAATTTCTCAAATAGTCTGTTGGTAAACAAAAAGATAATTTATGTGCAGAAAATGTGATAAAAGATACTCTAGGCTTGTTTGTTTTGAATTCTATATGACAGCTCAGTTCCAAGCTACTTAAGTGCTTCTATAGTGACATATATATATATATATATATATATATATATATATATAATTTGGTTTTTACCAAGTTCAAAATAGCAGGTCATTCATTAACAGATGCAATAAATCTTAATAACCTAGATAGTCAGACTTTCCAAATTGTTAAGTTGAAATTCTTCTTTAAGTAGAGTCAAGAAAATGAGTGGAAAGAAAAACCTCCCTAAAGCAAGCATTTTTGTAAAAAAAAAAAAAAGCATTGCCAGTTCTTTATTCATAGTTAGAACCAGAACATATTAAGGAACAGTATTTCTTTTCATCTTGTTTTAATTTTTTGAGGTATATTAGTTTGCACAATAATTTTAGAAAAATTAACTTTAGAAATATGGAAAAACATATGTGTATATGTTTTGTGCAATGTCCAAAGAAAAATAAGAAATAAGAGTCAATTGAAAAACCACTTTATTCTACCTAGATTAACCTCTTAAAACTGAGTTTGGAGGCGAATTTTTCCTTTTTCTGCATTTAAACTTGAGCAGAGCTGTAGCTTATTTTTTTACTTTCTGCTAGTGTTTTAGTCTGAGTTACCACAACAAAATATCATAGAACAGAAGGCTTACAAACAAATTAATTTTCTCTTAGTTCTGGAGCCCAGAAATCCAAGATCAAGGTTCCCCTTGATTTGGTTTCTGGTGAGAACTCTCATCCTGGATTACAGCTGGCCACCTTCTCCCTCTGTCCTAGCATGGCCTTTCCTCCCTGCATGTGCATGAAAGTGTGAGCAAGTCTCCAGTGTCTCCCCTTAGACAGACCCTAATTCTATCAGGGTCCCACTCCTATGACTTAACCTTAATTACTTCCTTAGAGACCCCATCTCCAAATCAGTCACACTAGGGGTTAAGTCATCAAGATATGAATCTTGGGGAGACATTCAGTTTATAACAGCTAGTAAACAGAAAGTTTTATTTTCTCTTTCACCTCAAACATTAGTTCAGTAATTTTTATGTCAATTCCAGGAGAAAAGTTAAAAATGATGAACTTCCTTTAAAGTTGTCACATCTCCCTCTGACTCCCTCGCTTTCCTGTCTTTCTTCCTGCTCACTGGTTGGAATGATGGGGTCATGGAGGGAAGAGAAGCCAAGGGCAGGAGTGATGCAGCCGATCTCTCAGTCGAGGGTCAAGTCAATTGGAAAAAAAAAAAAAACTTTAAATTCCTTGAAAAGTCAAAAATATGCATATTTAGTATATAAAAAATGGAGAAAATTAAAGATTCTTTTACACTGACTATGTGACTTGTTCCCAGTGTTTTGTACAATTGAAAAAATATTATAGTGGGAAATACACAAATCACTAATACTTCTTAACTGGTAATAAGGTAAGGCAATAGGAATAAAAGAAATGTTACATATAAAAGATAGGCTAACCAAACAAAAATATAATCTGTTGTGGGGTGGTGATAAATTCAACTGAATAATGTTTTTGGAAGTTGAAAAAGCATTCTACTATTGGGGAAAGAAAATAAACAGTAAATAACAGATTTAAGAAACCCATTCACAAAAACATTTAGAATTAATATAAAAGAGTGTAATTTTTTTTCTCAGTAGGATAGACAAAGATATTAACTAAAGGTAATGCAAAATATTAGAGGAGACTAGAACTGAAAAATTAATGGGAATGAGAAATAAGTGTTTCAAGAATTCTTGACTGTATTGAAATATGTGAGTTAATGATTTTTGCAGAGTATCTTATACATTGTGCAATAATCTCCAGGTCAATTCAAGCTGATCCATTACACAAGGCAAATAATATAAGGTACACTTAGGTGCTCTTTTTTTTTTTTAACCAAAAGACATTTAAAAAGAAATATAAATAGAAAGCCCAGAGATAAATCCACACACCTATGGACACCTTATCTTCGACAAAACACACAAGACTATACAATGGAATAAGATAATCTCTTTAACAAGTGGTGTTGGGAAAACTGGTCAACCACTTGTAAAAGAATGAAACTAGATCACCTTCTAACAACACACACAAAAATAAACTCAAAATGGATTAAAGATCTAAACATAAGACCAGAAACTATAAAACTCCTAGAGGAGAACATAGGCAAAACACTCTCCGACATAGCAGGATCCTCTATGATCCACCTCCCAGAATATGGGAAATAAAAGCAAAAATAAATGGGATCTAATTAAAATTAAAAGCTTCTGCACAACAAAGGAAACTATAAGCAAGGTGAAAAGACAGCCTTCTGAATGGGAGAAAATAATAGCAAATGAAGCAACTGACAAACAACTAATCTCAAAAATACACAAGTAACTTATGCAGCTCGATTCCAGAAAAAATAGATGACCCAATCAAAAAATGGGCCAAAGAACTAAATAGGCATTTCTCCAAAGAAGACATACGGATAGCTAACAAACACATGAAAAGATGCTCAACATCACTCATTATCAGAGAAATGCAAATCAAGACCACAATGAGGTACCATTTCACACCAGTCAGAATGGCTGTGATCCAAAAGTCTACAAGCAATAAATGCTGGAGAGGATGTGGAGAAAAGGGAACCCTCTTATACTGCTGGTGGGAATGCAAACTAGTACAGCCACTATGGAGAACAGTGTGGTGATTCCTTAAAACATCGCAAATAGAACTGCCTTATGACCCAGCAATCCCACTGCTGGGCATACACAGTGAGGAAACCAGAATTGAAAGAGACACGTGTACCCCAATATTCATTGCAGCACTGTTTATAATAGCCAGGACATGGAAACAACCTAGATGTCCATCAGTAGATGAATGGATAAGAAAGTAGTGGTACATATACTCAATGGAGTATTACTCAGCCATTAAAAAGAATACATTTGAATCAGTTCTAATGAGGTGGATGAAACTGGACCCAATTATACAGAGTGAAGTAAGCCAGAAAGAAAAACACCAATACAGTAGACTAACACATATATATGGAATTTAGTTGTTTGTCAGTTGTTTCATTTGCTATTGTTTTCTCCCATTCAGAAGGCTGTCTTTTCACCTTGCTTATAGTTTCCTTTGTTGTGCAGAAGCTTTTAATTTTAATTAGATCCCATTTGTTTATTTTTGCTTTTATTTCCATTATACTGGGAGGTGGATCCTAGAGGATCCTGCTGTGATTTATGTCGGAGAGTGTTTTGCCTATGTTCTCCTCTAGGAGTTTTATAGTTCCTGGTTTTACATTTAGATCTTTAATCCATTTTGAGTTTATTTTTGTGTATGGTGTTAGAAAGAGGTCTAGTTTCATTCTTTTACAAGTGGTTGACCAGTTTTCCCAGCACCACCTGTTAAGGAGACTGTCTTTACTCCATTGTATATTCTTGCCTCCTTTGTCGAAGGTAAGGTGTCCATAGGTGTGTGGGTTTATCTCTGGGCTTTCCATTTTGTTCCATTGATCTATGTTTCTGGCTTTGTGCCAGTACCGTACTGTTTTAATGACTGTGGCTTTGTAGTAGAGCCTGAACTCAGGCAAGTTGATATATAAGCAACTTATGCAGCTCAACTCCAGAAAAATAAACGATCCAATAAAAAAATGGGCCAAAGAACTAAATAGGCATTTCTCTAAAGAAGACATACGGATGGCTAACAAACACATGAAAAGATGTTCAACATCACTCATTATCAGAGAAATGCAAATCAAGACCACAATGAGGTACCATTTCACACCAGTCAGAATGGCTGCGATCCAAAAGTCTACAAGCAATAAATGCTGGAGAGGGTGTGGAGAAAAGGGAACCCTCTTACACTGCTGGTGGGAATGCAAACTAGTACAGCCATTATGGAAAACAGTGTGGAGATTCCTTAAAAAATTGCAAATAGAACTGCCTTATGATCCAGCAATCCCACTGCTGGGCATACACACCGAGGAAACCAGAATTGAAAGAGAAACATGTACCCCAATGTTCATTGCAGCACTGTTTATAATAGCCAGGACATGGAAGCAACCTAGCTGTCCATCAGCAGATGAATGGATAAGAAAGTAGTGGTACATATACACAATGGAGTACTACTCAGCCCTTAAAAAGAATAAATTTGACTCAGTCCTAATGAGATGGATGAAATTGGAACCGATTATACAGAGTGAAGTAAGCCAGAAAGAAAAACACCAATACAGTATACTGACACATACATATGGAATTTAGAAGATAGTAATGATGACTCTATATGTGAGACAACAAAAGAGACACAGAGGTATAGAATGGACTTTTGGACACTGAGGGAGAGGGAAAGGGTGGGATGGTTTGGGAGAATGGCATTGAAACATGTATACTTTCTTGTAAGAAACGAAGCTCCAATCTATGTTCAATGCAGGATGCAGGATGCATGGGGCTGGTGCACAGGATGATTCAGGGAGAGGATGTGGGGTGGGAGGTGGGAGGGGGGCTTTGGCATTAGGGAGACTGTGTTCACCTGTGGCTGATTCATGTCAATGTATGGCAAAACAAAAACAGTATTGTAATTTAAAAGAATAACTAAATAAAAAAATTTTTAAAAAGAAATTTAGAAAGATGGTAATGATAACCCTGTAAGTGATACAGCAAAAGAGACACAGATGTATAGAACGGACTTTTGGACTCTCTGGGAGAGGAAGAGGGTAAGATGATTTGGGAGAATAGCATTGAAACATGTATATTATCATGTAAGAAATGAATCACCAGTTTATGTTCGATACAGGGTACAGGATGCTTGGGGCTGGTGCACGAGGAAGATCCAGAGAGATGATATGGGGCTGGAGGTGGGGTCAGGATTGGAAACTCATGTACACCCATGGCAGATTCATGTCAATCTATGGCAAAACCAATAGAGTATTGTAAAGCAAAATAAAGTAAAAATAAAAATTAAAAAGAGAAATATAGTGAAGATATTCTCAAACATTATAAAATAAAACTAGATTCATTAAAATGAAAAAGTAGGAATGAGAAGAAAAGATATTTCTACTTATGAAACTATCAGTTAGCTCAAAGTTGAAATAAATTTTATTTCTACAGATGAAGGCTGCTGCTGCTAAGTCACTTCAGTTATGTCCGACTCTGTGAGTCCCCATAGACGGCAGCCCACCAGGCTCCGCAGTCCCTGGGATTCTCCAGGCAAGAACACTGGAGTGGGTTGCCGTTTCCTTCTCCAATGCATGAAAGTGAAAAGTGAAAGTGAAGTCGTTCAGTTGTGTCCGACTCTTCGCGACTCCATGGACTGCAGCCTACCAGGCTCCTCTGTCCATGGGATTTTCCAGTCAGGAGTACTGGAGTGGGGTGCTGAAGGTGTATGACATTAATTCTGTTAATATGCAGTAGAATACTAGATGCTTAAAATTTCTCTTATTTTATCCTTATACCACAAAACTTAAGACTTTTAATAAGCCACTTTATTTGGACTAGAACTTTTGGATAAACTCAGATTTCTGGAAATTATTAACATTTCCAAATGCTCAGTTGATAACATTTTGAAGAAGTTAAAATTATTTATAAATATTTAAAATTATACTTGTTTGTCTATTTAGTCACATATTTCTTACTATCCCTATATTTTTCTATTTCTATCTTTCTATTTATCTATTTATAATCATCATCTTATTAACTTTCCCCTCTATGAGACTAGATAGAATACATATATTATTTGAATGAAATCTGCAATGTACAGAAATACTTTTTAAAAATTTTAATCATAGTGTCAGTAAGTTAAAAGTGTATTTTATTTCTTGATTTCTTGTAGTTCAAAAACAGGCAGAATTATTTTTAAAATATAATACCTTTACTGAATAATTTGATACTTTTCAGGACAATTTTTTCTTTTGTGGATTTAAAAAATAACTAGTTTTGATTATCTCTGAAACTGTATAAGTCTATTTAAACTATTAATAATGTTCTCTGACTTCAAAAAGAAAAACTATTCTATAGTAAAGTAAAAAAATCCCTTGATATTTATAAAATCACATTTTCCAAGTCCATAGCATAGCACAAGAGAAGGCAATGGCACCCCACTCCAGTACTCTTGCCTGGAAAATCTCATGGATGGAGGAGCCTGATAGGCTGCAGTCCATGGGGTCGCTAAGAGTTGGGCATGACTGAGTGACTTCACTTTCGCTTTTCACTTTCATGCACTGGAGAAGGAAATGGCAACCCACTCCAGTGTTCTTTCCTGGAGAATCCCAGAGACAGTGGGCCCCCACCTATGGGGTCACACAGAGTCGGACACGACTGAAGCGACTTTGCAGCAGCAGCGCAGCTGAACGATAATGGAATTTGAAATAGTTAAACATACAATGCTTTAAGATGTTACCAAAATTTTAAAAAATGTGTCCCTGATTGAAATAAGGAGGTATTTATTTGGGATTTGTTTAGGCCTGCTGTCTGGGAGACATAAATTCAAGAAGCATTTGATTTGTGTTCTGTCATACTACAAAATGGGGGAAGTTTATAAGGGCAAAAAATTGTTGGTTACATAAGTTGTCAATAATTGGAATTGGAACTGGAAAGAAAGAAGGGAGTGTGGCTAGCTGGCTGCAGCATGTGGTATCTGGTTCCTCAATAGGGGATTAAACCCAGGCCCCCTGCATCAGGAATGCATAGCCTTAGCCACTGGACCACCAGGGAATGGAATCTGGAAAAACGGTACTGATGAACCTATTTGCAGGGTAGGAATAGAGACTAATCTATTCCCAGATTAGACTACTCTTGAGATGACTCACTATCAGAAAGGCACTAACTCTCTCTCTTTTAATCTATAATTTTAACACATTTCCAGTGATATATCAGTGTGCAGTTTTAGTTAGCAAAACTGATTCTAAATTCACATTGAAATAAATATACAAAGATTCCTAGGAAACTGTGTAAAAATAAAAGTTAATGAGGAGATACTATCTCTCAGTTCAGTTCAGTTCAGTTCAGTCACTCAGTCCTGTCCTACTCTTTGTGATCCCATGAATCGCAGCACGCCGGGACTCCCTGTCCATCACCAACTCCCGGAGTTCACTCAGATTCACGTCCATTGAGTCCATGATGCCATCCAGCCATCTCATCCTCGGTAGTCCCCTTCTCCTCCTGCCCCCAATCCCTCTCAGCATCAGAGTCTTTTCCAATGAGTCAGCTCTTCGCATGAGGTGGCCTAAGTACTGGAGTTTCAGCTTTAGCATCATTCCTTCCACAGAAATCCCAGGGCTGATCTCCTTCAGAATTGACTGGTTGGATCTCGCAGTCCAAGGGACTCTCAAGAGTCTTCTCCAACACCACAGTTCTAAAGCTTCAATTCTTTGGCGCTCAGCTTTCTTCACAGTGCAACTCTCACATCCATACATGACTACTGGAAAAATCATAGCCTTGACTAGATGGACCTTAGTCAGCAAAGTAATATCTCTGCTTTTGAATATGCTCTCTAAGTTGGTCATAACTTTTCTTCCAAGGAGTAAGCATCTTTTAATTTCATAACTGCAATCACCATCTGCAGTGATTTTGGAGCCCTCCAAAATAAAGTCTGACACTGTTTCCACTGTTTCCCCAACTATTTCCCATGAAGTGATGGGACTGGATGCCATGATCTTCGTTTTCTGAATGTTGAGATTTAAGCCAACTTTTTCACTCTCCTCTTCCACTTTCATCAACAGGCTTTTGAGTTCCTCTTCACTTTCTGCCACAAGGGTGGTGTCATCTGCATATCTGAGGTTATTGATATTTCTCCCGGCAATCTTGATTTCATCTTGTGTTTCTTCCAGTCCAGCGTTTCTCATGATGTACTCTGCCATTAATCTGTTTCAATTCTTTAATATTGGGATTTCAAGACTGTTACATAAGTGAAATCATAACATATATGACTTCTGAGAATGTATTCTTTTTCACTCAGCATTATATCCTTGAGATCCATCCAAGGTGTTATGTTTATCAGTAGTTTATCCCTTAATATTGCTGAATATATGTTTTGGAGGTACTGCAGTGTGTTTAACCATTCAATAATTAGAAGATGTTTTGGTTGCTTCCAATTTTTGGCTACAGTTTTTTTTTTTTTTAAAGCCACTATGAACAATCACGGAATGTTTTTTTGAAGGCATAAGTTTTCATTTCTTTGGCATAAATGCCCAAAAGTAAAATTTATGTTTTTTTTAAATTTTTTATTTTTTTCGCAAAATTTATGGTTTGTACGTAAATGTATGTTTTAAATGTAGTTTAGTTTAGTTCTCTTAGACACTGCTTAACTAGTTTTCCATGATCTGAGCTACAGTTACCGGTCTTGTTTTTGCTGACTGTATAGAACTTCTCCATTTTGGCTGCAAAGAAGATAATCAATCTGAGTTTGGTTATGACAATGGTGAAGACCGTGTGTAGAGTCTTCTCTTGTGTTTTGGAAGAGCGTGTTTGCTATGACCAGTGCATTTTCTTGGCAAAACTCTATTAGCCTTTGCCCTGCTTCATTTTGTATTCTGAAGCCAAATTTGCCTCTTACTCAAGGTATCTCTTGACTTCATATTTTTGTATTCCAGTCCCTTATAATGAAAATGGCATCTTTTTTAAATTTTTAATTCTGGAAGGTCTTGTAGGTCTTTATAGAACCGTTCAATTTCAGCTTCTTCAGCATTACTTGTTGGGGCATAGACTTGGATTACTGTGATATTGAATGATTTGCCTTGGAAATGAACTGAGATCATTCTGTTGTTTTAGAGATTGCACCCAAATTCTGCATTTCAGACTCTTTCGTTGGCTATGATGGCTACTTTAGTTCTACTAAGGGATTCTGGCCCACAGGGTTTCTGGCTACAGTAATAGATATAATGGTCATCTGAATTAAATTAATCTCTTCCAGTTCATTTTAGTTCACTGATTCCTAAAATGTCAATGTTCACTCTTGCCATCTTACAATTTACCTTCATTCATGGACCTAATATTTCATGTTCCTATGCAATATTGTTCTTTATAGCCTTGGACTTTACTTCCATCATCAGTCACATCCACAACTGGGTGTTCTTTTCACTTTGGCTCTGTCTGCATTCCTTCTGGTGTTATTTCTCCACTCTTCTCCAGTAGTATATTGGGTACCTAATGACCTGGAGAGTTCACAGTCATATCTTGTTGCTTTTTCATACTGCTCATGGGGTTCTCACTAGAAAGTATCACTACAAACAAAGCTAGTGGAGGTGATGGAATTCCAGTTGTGCTATTTCAAATCCTAAAAGATGCTGCTGCTCAAAGACTGAATACAATATGCCAGCAAATTTGGAAAGCTCAGCAGTGGCCACAGGACTGGCAAAGGTCAGTTTTCATTCCAATCCCAAAGAAAGGCAATGCCAAAGAATGTTCAAACTATGACATGATTGCACTCATCTCACATGCTAGCAAAGTAATGTTCAGAATTTTCCAAGCCAGGCTTCAAGAGTATATTGAACCGTGAACTTTCAGATGTTCAAGCTGGATTTTAAAAAAGACAGAGGAACCAGAGATCAAATTACCAACATCCACTGGATCATTGAAAAAGCAAGAGAGTTACAGAAAAACATCTTCTGCTTTATGGACTATACCAAAGCCTTTGACTGTGTGGATCACAACAAATTGTGGAAAACTATTCAATAAATGAGTATACCAGACCACTTGACCTGCCTCCTGAGAAATTTGTATGCAGGTCAAGAAGCAACAGTTAGAACTGGACATGGAAAAACAGACTGGTTCCAAATAGGGCAAGGAGTACATCAAGGTTGTATACTGCAACCCAGATTATTCAACTTATATGCAGAGTATATCATGTGAAATGTCAGGCTGGATAGAGCTTATGTTGAAATCATGAATGTAGGGAGAAATATCAACAACCTCAGATATGCAGATGACACCACCCTTATAGCAGAAAGGGAAGAGGAACTGATGAGTCTCTTAATGAAAGTGAAAGAGGAGAGTGGAAAAGTTGACTTAAAGCTCAACATTTAGAAAAATAAGATCATGGCATCTGATCCCATCACTTCATGAAAAATAGATGGGGAAACAAATGGGAACAGTGAAAGACTTTATTTTCTTGGACTCCAAAATCACTGCAGATGGTGACTACAGCCATGAAATTGAAAGATGCTTGCTCCTTGGAAGAACTGTTTTCACCAACCTTGACAACATATTAAAAAGCAGAGACATTACTTTGGCAACAAAGGTCCATCAAAGCAATGTTTTTGTTTTTTTTTTTTCCAGTAGTCATGTATGGATGTGAGGGTTGGACTAAAAGAAAGCTGGGCACTGAAGAATTGATGCTTTTCAACTGTGGTGTTGGAGAAGACTCTTGAGAGTCCTTTGGACTGCAAGGAGATCAAGCCAGCCAATCCTAAAGAAAATCAGTGAAGCTGAAGCTCCAACATGCTGGCCACCTGATGTGAACTGACTCATTTGAAAAGACCCTGATGCTGGGAAAGATTGAAGGCAGGAGGAGAAGGGGTCAACAGGATGGCATCACCAACTCAATGGACATGAATTTGAGCAAGCTTCAGTGTTGGTGATGGACAGGGAAGCCTCGCATGCTGCAAACCATGGGGTCACAAAGTATGGACACAACTGAGCGACTGAACTGAACTGAACTAGTTTCCCAGAATGGTTGTACAGTTTTACATTTTCTCCACTAGTGTAAGAAAAATTAGACTCTGCATCTTTGTCAGCATTTGATTATCATGATTGTTATATTTAATATTATTTATTAAATCATTAAAATATTTTTATACATTACTATTCTTACAATGTAAACATCATTTTTAATTTTAGCTATTCTAGTGTGTGATAATGAGTAGTGATATTGAACATATTTTCATGACTTAGTATATCTACATTGATACATACATGCGACACATATGTCAGATGATTGCTTTACTGTAGCTGGCTCATAAATGTTGTTGTTTTTCAGTCATTAAATTATATCTGATTCTTTGCAACCCCATTGACTGCAGCACACCAGACTTCCCTACCTTTCACGGCTTCTCAGAGTTTGCTCAAACTTATGTCTATTGAGGTGGTGATGCTATCTAACCTTTTTATCCTCTGTTCCCCTGCCCCTTCTCCTGCACTCAGTCTTTCCCAACATCAAGGTCTTTTCCAGTGAGTCAGTTCTTCACATCAGGTGGCCAAAGTATTGGAGCTTCAGCTTCAGCATCAGTCCTTCCAACGAATATTCAAGGTTGACTTTGTTTAGGATTGACAAGTTTAATCTCCTTATAGTCCAAGGGACTCTCAAGAGTCTTCTTCAGCAAAATTTAAAGCATCAATTATCTGGTGCTAAGCCTTCGTTATAGTCCAGCTCTCATATCCATACATGACTACTGTAAGAAACATAACTTTGACTGTATGGACCTGTTGGCAAAGTGATGTCTCAGTTTTTTACTATTTTGTCTAGGTTTGTCATAGCTTTTCTTCCAAGGAGCAAGCATCTTTTAATTTCATGGTTGAAATCACCATCTGCAGTATTTTTGGAGCCCAAGAAAAGAAAATCTGTCACTGCTTTCAATTTTGTCCCTTCTATTTTCCATGAATTGAGGGACCGGATGCCATGATCTTAGTTTTTTAAATGCTGAGTTCCAAGCCAGCTTTTTTACTCTCCTCAATAACATTCACCAGGGGGCTCCTTAGTTACTCTTCACTTTCTGTTATTAGAGTGGTATCATCTGCATACATGAAAGTGAAAGTCACTCAGTTGTGTCTGACTCTTTGCGACCCCATGGATTACAGAGTCCATGGA
This sequence comes from Nanger dama, assembly GCA_917880005.1. Taxonomy (NCBI): domain Eukaryota; kingdom Metazoa; phylum Chordata; class Mammalia; order Artiodactyla; family Bovidae; genus Nanger; species Nanger dama. Next base: position 11,053,137 of record CAKJTW010000010.1, read on the forward strand.
ATTCTCTAGGCCAGAATACTGGAGTGGGTAGCCTTTCCCTTCTCCAGGGAATTTTCCTGACCCAAAAATAGAACCAGAGTCTCCTGCATTTCAGGCAGATTCTTTACCAACTGAGCTATCAGGTTGTTTATATTTCTCTGGGCAGCTTGTGATTCATCCAGCCTGACATTTCACATGATGTACTCTGTACATAAGTTAAATAAGCAAGGTGACAATATACAGCCTTCTCATACTGCTTTCCCAGTTTTGAACCAGTCTGTTGTTCCATGTCTGGTTCTAACTGTTGCATCTTGACCTGCATATAGGTTTTTAGGAGACAGGTAGGTGATCTAGTATTCCCCTCCCTTTAAGAATTGTCCACAGTTTATTGTGATCCACATAGTCAAAGGCTTTAGTGTAGCCAGTGAAGCAGAAGATGTTTTTCTGGAACTCCCTTGCTTTCTCCATGATCCAGCATATGTTGAAAATTTGATCTCTGGTTCCTCTGCCTTTTCTAAGCCCACTTTGTACTTCTGGAAGTTCTCGACTCACATACTGCTGAAGCCTAGCTTGAAGGATATTGAACATTACCTTGCTAGCATGTGAAATGAGCATAATTGTATGTTAGTTTGAATATTCTTTGGCATTGCCTTTCTTTGGATTAGAAGGAAAACATATTTTGCAGTTTTCCAGTCCTGTGGCCACTGCTGAGTTTTCCAAATTTGCTGTCATACTGAGTGCAGCATTTTAACAGTATCATTTTTTGAGATTTTAAATAGCTCAGGTGGAATTCCTTCACCTCCACTAGCTTTGTTTGTAATAATGTTTCTTAAGTCCCACTTGACTTCACACTCCAGGATGTCTGGCTCTAGGTGAGTAACCACACCATCACGGTCATCTGGGTCATTAAGTCTTATTTGTACAGTTCTTCTGTGTATTCTTGCTGCCTCTTCTTAATCTCTTCTGTTTCTGTTAGGTCTTTACCATTTCTATCCTTTATTGTGTCCATTTATGAATGAAATAGTTCCTTGAAATCTCCAATTTTCTTGAAGAGATCTCTAGTATTTCATGGATGTCCTCATGGATCACAGTCTTTCATTGTGAAGGGGCTTGTATAAATCAATGAACATAACAGACACGCCATGTAGGGCCATCTAAGATGGACAGGTCACAGTGGAAAGTTCAGACAAAATTTGGTCCACTGAGAAAGGAATGACAAATCACTTCAGTATTCTTGCTTTAGAACCCCATGAACAGTAGACTGTAATACATTATAATAACCAATTGTTAGTTTTAACCTTGTGTCAGAGGTTAAATACAGCCATTCAGTTTAGTTTAGTTGCTTAGTTGTGTCTAACTTTTTGCGACCCCATGGACTGCAGCATGCCAGGCTTCCCTGCCCATCACTAGCACTTGGAGCTTGTTCAAACTCATATCCATTGAGTCAGTGATGCCGCCCAACCATCTTATTCCTTATCATCCCCTTCTCCTCCTGCCTTCAGTCTTTCCCAGCGTAAGGGTGTTTTCAAATGAGTCAGTTCTTCACATCAGGTGGCAAAGTACTAAGGCCTCAGATTTATCATCAGTGCTTCCAGTGAATATTCAGAGTTGATTTCCTTTAGGATTTACTGCTTTGATGTCTTCATAGTCCAAGGGACTCTCAAGAGTCTTCTTCAACGCCACAGTTCAAAAGCATCAATTCTTCAGCACTCAGCTTTCTTTATGGTTCAGCTCTCATATTCACCACTATATATATATATATATCACAATTAAATTAATTTAAAAACAAACGTAATATAAACTGACACATCACTTTCTAGTTAGTTACTACATTTTACTATTATTTATGCTTTTGAGTTCACATTTATTGTATCTTTAGGGTAGAAATCGGAGGAGGCAATGGCACCCCACTCCAGTACTCTTGCCTGGAAAATCCCATGGATGGAGGAGCCTGGTGGGCTGCAGTCCATGGGGTCGCTAAGAGTTGGACACAACCCAGTGACTTGATTTTCACTTTTCACTTTCATGCATTGGAGAAGGAAATGGCAACCCACTCCAGTGTTCTTGCCTGGAGAATACCAGGATGGTGGAGCCTGGTGGACTGCCGTCTATGGGGTTGCAAAGAGTCAGACATGACTGAAGCGACTTAGCAGCAGCAGCAGCAGCAGCAGGGTAGAAATACTATGTAATCTATTACTACTTATCTCCAATATTACTTTCTACTTCATGTTCAGTGATATTACTTTAGTAGCTTGAAATTATTCTACATGGGCTATTTGTACCATGAATACTGAGAAATGCTATAAATTATACTCATTTGATTAGGAGAACTAATTGTTAAATATTTACTAGTACATCATTGTATCAAGCTATATAATCATCTTGACAGAAAAAAGAATAGAGTAGCTAAACAAAAATAGAACAACAACAACAAAAATCAGCAATTTAGATATACACACACACCACACAAAAGTAGAATAAAAGCTAATGTAATAGAGATTGTTAACATATCAAATTTCAGTTCTCCTTTTTCCTCAGTAACAGAGCTTCAATTTTGTTTTGGGTGGTTTCTTAGTCTGTTAACATTGCTATTAAAAAAATGTACAGACTGGATAACTTATATCCAAAAAAATTTGTTTCTTTCAATTCTGAAGGCTGAAAGACTGAGATGAGCATGGTGGTATGGTTGGGTGAAGGCCCTCTTCAGGGTTGCAGACTTTTCATTATTTTCTTATGTGGTAGAAGGGTTGAGTTATCTCTTTTGCAAGGACTCTTTTGTAAAGCATAATCTCACTCATCAAAACTGGCTTAAAACTCAACATTTAGAAAACAAAGATCATAGTATCCAGTCCCATCACTTCATGGCAAGTAGATGGGGAAACAATGGAAACAGTGACAAACTTTATTTTCTTGGGCTTCAAAATCACTGCAAATGGTGACTGCAGCAATGAAATCAAAAGACGCTTGCTCCTTGGAAGAAGAGTGATCAACCTAGGCAGCATATTTAAAAGCAGAGACATTACATTGCCAACAAAGGTCCCTCTAGTCAAAGCTATGGTTTTTATAGTAGTCATGTATGGATATGCAAGGTGGACCATAAAGAAAGCTGAGAGCCAAAGAATTAATGCTTTTGAACTGTGGTGTTGGAGAAGACTCTTGAGACTCTGGAGAAATCCCTTGGACTATAAGGAGATCAAGCCAGTCAATCCTAAAGGAAATCAGCACTGAATATTCATTGGAAGGACTGATGTTAAAGCTGAAGCTTCAATACTTTGGCCACCTGATGTGAAAAACCGACTTTTTGGAAAAGACTCTGATGCTGGGAAAGATTGAAGACAGGAGGAGAGGGGGATGACAGAAGCTAAGATGGTTGAATGGCATCACTGACTCAATGAAGATGAGTTTGAGAAAGCTTCGGAGTTGGTGATTGACAGGGAAGCCCGGTGTGCTACATTCCATGGAGTTGCAGAAGTGGACACAACTGAGTGACTGAACTGAACTAAATCTCATTTATGAGGGCTCAAGTCTCAGGATCCCTCACTTGCTAATACTATCACATTTTGGGGTTAAGATTTCAACAAATGAATTTTGGAGGAACACAAAGATTCAAACAATCGCATTCTGCTTTTTGCTGTTCAGTCATGTCTGACTCTTTGTGACCCTATGGACTGCCAGGCTCCTCTGGGATTCTCCAGGCAAGAGTACTGGAGTGGGTTGCCATGCCCTTCTCCAGGGTATCTTCCTGACCCAGGGATCAAACCCATGTCTCATGTCTCTTGCACTGGCAGGTGGGTTCTTTACCTCTAACACCTCCTGGGGAGTGCACTTGGCCTGCCCCCACCTCCGGCCAAATTCATTTCATTGCTGAATACAAATACATTCATTCCACCCCAGCAGCTCCGAAAGTCTTAACTTGTTCAAGCATCAACTTTAAAATCTGAAGTCCAAAGTCTCATCTAAATATCACCTAATTAGTTATGGGTGGGACTCAAAGTATTATTCATTCTGAGACGAATTTCCCTCTAACTATGAATCTGTGAAATTCAACAAGCTATGTGCTTTCAAAATACAATAGTGGAATAGGTATAGGACAAATATTCTAATTGCCAAAGGGAGACATATGACAGAAAGACAGGGTGATACTATTGAAATGTGAAACAAGATTCTTGTTCACTGAGCTGAAAATTGAACTTTACAAACTCACAAACACTCACAAGCAAAGTTTATTTTAGAGGCTAGAGACACAAAGTTTTCAGCATATGCACTGAGAGGGGGTGAAGTGCCTGAAAAGTCAGGAATAGCAGCAGTTTATATCTTTATTAGAATTGATCTGTTTGTATTTTGGTTGGCTCAGGGCCAGATGTATATAATTTCTGACCAATCAGTATAAATGTCGCAATGTCCAGTTTGTCATTTTTATGGCTTTCTTGGATTTCCTTAGTCTCTCAGTTTCCCCAGACTTTGCGTTGCCATCCCTCAACCCTTTCTCAAGACCCCAGACCACAATTTAGGGACCAAATGTATATTTAAGAGTTAATGGCCCACCTCAAGTTTTTCTCCTTGATAAGCAGAACTGCAGTTAATGATGGTCTTGTCCTGGGTCTGGATGTTTAATTATCCTCCAGACCAGGCATTCCTCTGAATGCCTAGAAACAGGAGCAACAAGTATAGCTTTAGGCTAATGGAGCAAAATGCTTTTGTGAGAGAATAAGTTGAAATCAGAAAAATAACCAAGGCCCAACCCTACACTGACTACCTAATAATTTCTTCCTCACTAATAGGTCCCAAGAAAATCCCAAACCCAGCAAGGCAAATAATATTAAATCCTAAGGCTTGAGAGTAAATCTTTAATCTGAGGCTCTGCCCTCTGGGCAGGGGCCCTGCCTTTCAGACCTACTGGGATGGGGATTTTGCCCTCTGGACACACAGTGCATTCCAGCTCTCATGGCTTTGCTGGGCATAGGCCATCATGCAGCATATTGCCTGGTCTGGAAACAGGCCAGTGGCTCTAGCAGTCTGTGACTGTGGGGGTAGATTCACCCACATGACTTTCCATGCACTATCCTAGCCCCCGTGGCTTGAGTGGTACCACCCCTGCAGACTTGGCCAGAGGTCTCCTGGCCTGTTGAAACCCATTTAATAGTGACCCCCTTATCAAAGGATTGCTTGGTCACATCCAGTGTTCCCTTCAGAACATGCTTTCTAAAATTTTTGCAAAATGAGGGAATAGGAATTTTCTAAATTTAAAATTCCTGCTTTCCCTTTGATTAACAGTTACCTCTTTAAGTCATTTCTCTTCTCACATTTTACTATAAGTATTCAAGAGAAGTCAACTTTTACTTTTGAAACTAAGGTGGCAGCTCTGATTTCTGAATCACCTTTGGAATCCTTTGTCAAGAGAATAGTATTGCATGTTAGTAGGAGAGTAACTCTGTGATCCCTTCTCGTAAAATATAGGAAATCTAACAACTTTCCAAATTCCTCCCTGTCTCCTTCTTCAGTTCTGATTGTCTGTTTTCCTGTTGGGATGACTGATTAAATCTGTGGTTCATACCTATACTAATCCCCTTATCAAAGGATTGCTTGGTCACATCCAGTGTTCCCTTCAGAACATGCTTTCTAAAATTTTTTGCAAAATGATGGAATAGGAATTTTCTAAATTTAAAATTCCTGCTTCCCCTTTGATTAACAGTTACCTCTTTAAGTCATTTCTCTTCTCACATTTTACTGTAAGTATTCAAGAGAAGTCAACTTTTACTTGGAACACTTTGCTTAGAAATAGCTTCAGCCAAATATCCTATTTCACTGCTCACAAGTTCTGTTGCTGCTGCTGCTGCTAGGTTGCTTCAGTTGTGCCCGACTCTGTGTGACCCCACAGATGGCAGCCCACCAGGCTCCCCCATCCCTGGGATTCTCCAGGCAAGAACACTGGAGTGGGGTGCCATTTCCTTCTCTAATGCATGAAAGTGAAAAGTGAAAGTGAAGTCGCTCAGTCGTGTCCGACTCTTAGCGATCCCATGGACTGCAGCCCGCCAGGCTCCTCTGTCCATGGGATTTTCCAGGCAAGAGTACTGGAGTGGATTGTAGTTGTCTTCTCCGTCCATGAAACACTAGGACTTGACAAAATTCAGCCAAGTTCTTCAACAGTTGCCATCCCTCAACCTTTCCTGTAGTTTCCAATAACACATTACTCATTTCCATCTGAGACTTTATCAGAAAGGCCTTTATTGTGCATATTTCTACCAACATTCTGTTCACAACCAGTGAGACATTATCCAAGCAGTCTGATGAGGCTCTCTCTGCAGATGTCCTCTTCTGCTGAGTCCTCGTGTGAATTGTCTTTAATGGTTTATTCGTGTTAAAATAGGTATTTTGTTACATGCAGATCAAAACTCTCCCAGCCTTTGCCCATTGTCTAGTTCCGAAACTACATCTACATTTTCAAGTATTTATTACAACAGCATCTCTGCTACTAGGTACCAATTTTTGTCTTAGTCTGTTTAGGCAATTTCAACAAAATATCACAGACTGAGTAGCTGATTAATAGCAAGAATATACTGCTCACAATTCTGGAGGCTGGAAATCTGATATCAGGCAGTGATGAAGCCAGGTGTATGTTTTTCCCAGGCTTCCTGTCAATTAAGATCCGGACCCAGGGACTGAACCCTTCTCATCTGCTTCTCCTGCATTGCAGGTGAATTCTTTACCATGAGTCACAGGGGAAGCTAAATCATATTACAGTTCTTACCAATTAGATATAAGCAAAAATGCTTGGCATTTGGGGAAGATTCACTTTAGGTGTCACACATGCTTTTATCTCTTTATGTGAAAAAGAAATGATGCATAATACTATCTATTTCCTGATTGTTATGGCTAAGAAATTAATGTCTAAATTCCTCATTTGTTTATTTAACTGTGCTGGGAGTTCTCTGTTATATGCTGACTATAACTAATGTATACATGTTAAGAAATAGTGAAATTCAACTGAATTGCTTGGAGACCTGGCAAATAAAGAGAAAATAATCTTGGGAAAATTTTTTTTAAAAAGCAAAATAAGAATGTATTTTATTGTCTATTAGTATGCATAAAAGGAGTATTGTTATAATCCTTTTATAGTTTTATAATAAATTTAAATTTGCTAAAACTCTCTATATCTGGATAGATAGATATATATTTTTAATGAAGAAGTCATTTTATACTGTCCAATAATATAAACTAATGAAGAGAGAGAGAGAGATCTGAAAGATATTTAGAGGAAAAAATATAAACTATTAATGATGGTTATCCTTTGTGAGTGATTTTAATGCAGACTTTCACTAAGAACAATATAGTAGGTTAGAATTGTTGGAATTTGTTCTTCTATTAATTTACATTCAAGGCAAACAGGGAAGAATACTAAAGTTCAGTGAAGTGGCATCATTACTGTAAAGATTCAGAAATAATGCACTTACAGTAATCTAGGACTTTAAGGCAGTCACTCAGTCATGTACTCCCAGTGTTCATGTTATGAATACTGCTCTGTGGGAGACAGAAGTTCTTACTTTGCTCCTGAGGGTGAAAAGGTTATATTGTTTGCAAAATTGGCACTCAAAGTGACAGGTAATTCCTGGCCGCTCATATAACATAGGAGATGGCTTTAATCCCTAGTGTCCTTATTGTGCTTCAAAGTCAACATGCCAAATACCAAGCTCATCTTTGTTCAGTACTTTATTTATTATCTCAATTAGATTTTAAGTTTCTTATAGTCATGCCACTGAGCATAAAATATATAACAAATGAATAGATCGAGTTTTTGTTTGTTTATTTTGCTTATAATACCTGTTGTTTTTCCCTTTCCCCATACAATTAAAGTATTACTGCTTATTGGTGAGAATTTTGGGAAATATATTTAAAATTTTAAAGAATATCATCTTAAAAAGCTATGACCTTCTTAACCAGAAATGAAATGAACATTGTGTTTATTTTTTCACCTTAGAAAGTTTTAAAAACTTGGTTGTAATTATATTTCACCTGATTTTTTGCCAAGTAACAATACTTTGGAATGCTATATAGAATTTTTATAACCATAATTTTAGTGTTTGCATACTATCGCCTTAAAACAGTGTGATGTAATGTGAATAACCATTGCTTTTTCAATTATTTACCCTGTTAAATAAGACTAGAGTCATTTTTTGATTATTTGGTGGAGTGTGCATGTCTGATTGTTTTCTTAGGTAAGTTAGTTTTAATGTTATAATTGATTTAAATCTAATAAACTATGCATTTCAACGGTACTATTCAATAGCAAATTGTTGTTATTTGTAAAGAAAAGATTTTGCAATTTTAATAGGTCAATTGTGCTTCATTATTATTTTAATTTGAATAATTTGCATTTTAATGTTAAGAAACACTTTTTTTTTTTTCTTTGACCTAGCCTCCCAGGTGGTGCTAGTGATTAAAAAACTAGCTGCCAATGAAGGAGAGTAAGAGACATGGATTGGATCCCTGGGTACGAAAGATCCCCTGGAGAAGGGCCTGGCAACCCACTCCAGTATTCTTGCCTGGAGAATCCTATGGACAGAGGAGGCTGGCGGGCTGCATTCCACAGAGTTGCATGGAGTTGGACACAACTGAAGCAATCAATGTAACATGCAAGCACGTAGGCACTTCACTCCTGGGTTCACAACTTAGTACCTTTGTAGTAAGGTAAATGGTGACTGTAACAGTTGTCTGATTTCCATAGTCATAGTCATCAGCTTCATACTTCATACATCATCAGCTTCAAAAGTCTGAGAACGCAACCCCTAAATTATATTTACTACTTTTTTTCCATTATAAGCTAATATAATCACAATCTCTACAGAACATTTTGTAAATGAATTTGCTCAAGATCAATGTTAAATTCTCTACCTCTGCTTTTAAGCAGCTAAGATGCAACAGGTGAAGAATATTTCTAGCATGCACAATTGGTTATTAAGCAATTTTCTCATAGACTGTATAACACTTGTACTAATCAGGGTTTTCCAGAGAAACATAATCTATAAGATGTTTGCTTGATTGCTTATTTATTTGAAGGAATTGCTCATGCAGTTATAGAGGCTAACATCTCCCAAGATTTACAGGGTGGGTCAGCATACTGGAGTCCTAGGAGAGCCTACTGTGTTGGTCCATCTGCAGAGGTGCAGCCTCAAGTTTCAGGAAATACTGATCTTTAAGTTCAAGTCCAAAGGTAGGAAGAAGTCAATGTTCCAGGGCAACGTGCCTTATTCAGTCTATCAATTTCAATGTTAATCTCATCCTAATACACTCTTTTAGAAGCATCCAGAATAATGTTTGGCCAAATATCTGAGCATTTCATGACCCAGTCAAGTTAACACAGAAAATTAGCAATATTCATATTTACTTATTACTGTATGAGTTACTTTTCTTAGGATTTTGCATGTATTAATTTATTGAATGCATACATGCAAGTGAAGTCGCTTCAGTCACGTCCAACTCATTGTGACCACATGGACTATGGCCCACAGGCTCCTCTGATCTCCTCTGGGGATTCTCCAGGCAAGAATACTGCAGTGAGTTGCCATGCCCTACTTCATGGATTAATTTAGTATATACTGACCTGCCTCTTGAGAAATCTGTATGTAGGTCAGGAAGCAACAGTTAGAACTGGACATGGAACAACAGACTATCAAATAGGAAAAGGAGTACGTCAAGGCTGTATATAGTCACCCTGCTTATTTAACTTATATGCAGAGTACATCATGAGAAACCTTGGACTGGAAGAAACGCAAGCTGGAATCAAGATTGCCAGGAGAAATATCAATAAAAACAGATAAGCAGATGACACCACCCTAATGGAAGAAAGTAAAGAGGAACTAAAAAGCCTCTTGATGAAAGTGAAAGTGGAGAATGAAAAAGTTGGCTTAAAGCTCAACATTCAGAAAACGAAGATCATGGCATCTGGTCCCATCACTTCATGGGAAATAGATGGGGAAACAGTGGAAACAGTGTCAGGCTTTTTTGGGGGGCTCCAAAATCACTGCAGATGGTGATTGCAGCCATGAAATTAGAAGACGCTTACTCCTTGGAAGAAAATTATGACCAACCTAGATAGCGTATTCAAAGCAGAGATATTACTTTGCTGACTACGGTCTGTCTTGTCAAGGCTATGGTTTTTCCAGTGGTCATGTATTGATGTGAGAGTTGGACTGTGAAGAAGGCTGAGTGCCAAAGAATTGATGCTTTTGAAGTGTGGTGTTGGAGAAGACTCTTGAGAGTCCCTTGGACTGCAAGGAGATCCAACCAATCCATTCTGAAGGAGATCAGTCCTGGGTGTTCACTGGAAGGACTGATGCTAAAGCTGAAACTTCAATACTTTGGCCACCTCATGCAAAGAGCTGACTCATTGGAAAAGACTCTGATGCTGGGAGGGATTGGGGGCAGGAGGAGAAGGGGACAACAGAGGATGAGATGGCTGGATGGCATCACTGACTTGATGGACATGAGTCTGAGTGAACACCAGGAGTTGGTGATGGACAGGGAGGCCTGGCATGCTGCGATTCATGTGGTTGCAAATAGTTGGACACGACTGAGCGATTTGGGAGATAAAGAACAGATAATTAGCCTAAGAGCAAAAAACTGAAAAAAGATGGTGTTAGAATTTCTATTACAATTTTCTGGTGACAAAAATGGTACTCCTTGTCACAATTTAACACAGGCTTTTAGACTGGACAATTTGGATTATAAATACAGATGCCCAAAATCATCATTTATATCTAGACACTTTCTAGAGTAAGAGGTTTGCTAACAATTATGCTGGGATTACAGATGTAAACTGAGACTATTATCGTCAAATAATTTTTAGTAAAGAAATACTGCATAATTATGTAAGAATGTAGACATATTTTCCCTCCTGTTTCCTACTACTGGTGAAAAGTAAAATAAAAACTCACATTTACTTCAGCATGCAGAGATGACATGGCTGACTAAAATGAGCTCAAGACAGGCTGTTTAGTTACAGAAGGAACTGTAGGGCCAAGCAAGCAGATAGCAGTCATTCTCAAGGTTAACAAGTAAAGCAGAAAGCTGGCATTTTGTAGAACACATTAGACATAGACTCTGCATTGAATTTCAACTGATAAAGATTCAGTTCTTAAGTGGTACTTGCAGCATTGAATATAACAAAGGCTAAGAACCTAATAGTAAGGGCACTGTAACAAATAAGTGGAATTCTTACAGTGATGACTAGATTAGATCCACTAAAGAGAATCAGCTAAAATGAACAACATGTAAAATGCAAACTATACTAGGAAAGATATCCTTCCTTTGAAAAGGCTAGTAGGTTTATTTTTCCCTTGCTTTGTAGAGAGCATGGGATGCTATTATCAGAACTATTGTCTATTTCTTACAATTCTGTTTATTCATTTTATCAGTACTATATTAGTTACATATTGTGCCACAAATTACTCCAAAATTTAGCAGTTTGAAACTGCAAATATCTTATAATTCTTACAGATCATGAAGTCAGGAGCAGCTTAAATGGGTAATTCTGACTTAGAGTTTCTCATGATTATAGTCAAACACTGAACTGGGCCTGTGATCACTTATGAAGGTTTGACTAGAGTAGAATTTTTTTCCAAAGTCACTTGCAAGGTTTTTGGCAGACCTTAGTTCCCTGTGGGCTGTTGGGCTGAGGGCATCAATTCATCCCTGAACATTGGCCTCTTTATGTGGATCTTTCTATATCTCACATGGCAGCTGACTTCACCTAGAATAAGTGATCTAAGAGGAAGTAAGAATATATGTCAGATATTTATTACCTAATCTCAGAAGTAAATTATCACTTTATCTTATGTATTAGATGTGAAAGTGTTAGTTTCTTAGTCATGTCCAGCTCTTTGTGACTCCATGGATTTTATAGCCTGCCAAGCTCCTCTGTCCATGGAATTTTCCAGGCAAGTATATTGGTAGCCATTCCATTCTCCACAGGATCTTTTGGACCCAGAGATTGAACCCAGGTCTCCCACATTGCAGACAGATTCTTTACCTCCTGAGCCACCAGGGGATCCTCCATTAGATATGTCACTAAATTCAGTATACACACTAGGGAAGGGACTATGCAAATTCCAGGAGGTAAAATAATTGAAAGCCCTCTTAGATGCTGCTTTCCATATTCTACCCTCTCCTCGACCAATAGTTCCTAGCCCTTCACATATGAAATACACTCTCTCCCTCTGAAGGCTGCTCATAGTCTCATGGCATCAGCTTAAAATCCATAGTCTAGTCTTTTAAATAAGGTCTGGATGTGGATGAGGCTCCTCAAGTGTAGTTTCTTTATAGCTTTTTGAGCACAATTCCTTTTGATCTGTGAAACTACATAGATGAGCTGTCTGCTACCCATATACCTAACATACAATGATAGGCCCACATAGGATAGCCACTGTAGAAATTTCTGTTCAAAATGTGGGAATGGGAGGCTAAAGTCCATCACCAGCCTATATAATTTCTGAAGTCCATAAAGAATAATGTTGGAAGCTTGAATGATCTTAAGGCTTTGGAATAATTCTCCATGACTTTGAGCTCCACCAACTGGGTTCTTTTCATTTTAATTTAACTGGAGTATAATTGCTTTACAATGATGTGTTGGTTTCTTGCTATACAATGACATGAGTCAGCTATAAGTATACATATATCCCCTTACTCTTGGGCCTTCCTCCTACCGCACCATCCCACCCCTCTAGGTCATCACAGAGTTGGGTTCCCTGTGTTATACAGCTGTTTCCCATCAGCTATTTCTTTCACACATAGTAATGTATATGTCAGTGCTAACTCTCCCAATTTATCCCACCCTCTTCTTCCCCAACTGTGTCAACAAATCCATTCTTTGCCTGAAAAATCCCTATTTCTGCCTGCAAATAAGTTCATCAGTACCATTTTTCTAGATTTCATATATATGTGTTAATATATGCTATTTGTTTTTCTCTTTCTGATTTACTTCACTCTATATAACAGGCTCTAGGACCATTCACCTCAGTTCACTCAAATTTATTCCTTTTTTATGACTGAATAACACACACACACACACACACACACACACACACACCCCACAACTTCTTTATCCATTCATCTGTTGATGGGCATTTAGGTTGCTTCCATGTTCTGCCTATTGTAAATAGTGCTGCAGCAAACATTAAGTACATGTGTCTTTTCAAATTATGGTTTTCTCAGATTATATGATGTGGAGAACAAGGAATCCTCTTGCACTGTTTGTGGGAATGTAAATTGATGCAGGCACTATGGAGAACAGTATGGAGATTTCTTTAAAAACTAGGGATAAAACTATTATATAACCCATCAATCCTAGTACTGGACATATACCTTGAGAATTCTGGGCTCTTTTGAGTGAAGTTTCTTTTTCAGGAAAGGTAGCAGAGAAGGTGATGGCACTCTATTCTAGTACTCTTGCCTGGAAAAATCCCGTGGACGGAGGAGCCTGGTAGTCTGCAGTCCATGGGGTCGCTAGAGTTGGACATGACTGAGCAACTTCACTTTCACTTTTCACTTTCACGCATTGGTGAAGGAAACGGCAACCCACTCCAGTATTCTTGCCTGGAGAATCCCAGGGATGGGGCAGCCTGGTGGGCTGCAATCTATGGGGTTGCATGGAGTTAGACACGACTGAAGTGACTTAGCAGCAGCAGCAGCATATATTCACAACTAAGCAGCTTTCTCAGCCTACTTCAAGTTTTCCATATTCCATACTGAGTCAACTGTCCTCTAATTCCATTACAATTGTCAGAAACTCATTCATTCCCAATTAATGCCTTAACTATAATAAAAGAGACCCCAAAAGTTTAGGAGTTCAGTTTGCTTGTTTGGGTTTTCGGAAGTTTTGGCCTTCTCTGTAGCTACAGAAATAATACTTTCTTCAGAAAAGTCACAGGGGCTTTTATATCACTTACTTAATGCCTTGAACTAGGAATTTAAAATCCTGAGTGCATAATTTTCTTTTCTCAAACCCTCCAGCACAGTGAAAAGCAACCAACCAACTGCAGGGAGGTTGTTTGTTTGTTTTTTTTTAATTTGTATAAATTAAAAGCTTTTCAAAGGTCTCTTCATTAACTGACAAATGGAGGCATGGCCCCAACCCCATCTCCTTGTCCTGCAGGCACCAACCCAGGATGAAGGAGTTAGGTCTTGTAATTCTGACTTTTTTTTCCTCTTCTCAGCTGAGTGGATTGAAAGGGAATATTAAGGCACTTATTGTTCTTGAGAGGAGCATGAGAAGGCACAAAGCCTTCTGCAGCTGTGCTCAGAGAATAATTCATAAAGTTAATCACTGACATTTGTTCAAGGACTTTTACAAAAGAGTGTTCCAGAATGAGCACATAGGCTGCAGCTTGAAGCCATTGGAGGGATTGCTATCTGAAGCTTATTTGTGAGGAGAATGTTTATGGCAAAGGAGTTTACTGAATTTAGGGCTTAGAAATAATTAAAATAGTTAGAAGTTAAAGATTTAAGGAATGTTGTAATGTTAGCATATTTTCTATAGCTTATAGAGGTTAGGAATTTTAGAGATACTGATAGCTAGAAGTCTTTTTAAGAGTTAGTTAGCTCAGGATACTAGGGGCAAATAGGACTTAGAAAGATAAGAAATAAGCTGAGGTTTGTGGTATGCAGCCCACACTTGAAGCACAAATTACAATGTAATCACAATTTAAAGTAAAACCTATTCTGAGAGAACTGCTGAAGCAGGAACTCTGTTTGAAAGGCAACAATGATTTATAGAAATAATAAATCTGGGTGGGGGGAACTGAAAATGTCAAACATCTGACCTAATGCTTTTGTAAAAGTATAAAAGAGAATCTTAAACTTGAAATAAATAGGTAGTCCAAGAAAACTGAGAGGCTGTCTCGTTTCTCACTGGCACTGCTCACCCCTTCAGGTTGAAGCCCTGGCTGCTGGAGCTGGACTCTGGCAACCAACCATTTGTACTATTGTGTCTATGTTTACTAAAATATTCTATGGGAACCCAGAACCTCACCTTTCAACACTTGATTACAAGCATCTTAGCATTATGATTTGAGTAACCATTTCCCATGCATGTCATAGGCTCCTACACCTCCTTTACTACTGGAAGCAGAGTCATTAATGCTTTTGTATCCAATCAGATTAGAGATCTCATTCTGTTAATATTAGAATTAATTCATAGAACTTACCCTTAAGAGTCTGTTCCTCTGGAACCACTCTCCATGCAAAATTCTGTGTCAAGGTTCAGTTGAAAAAGTGGAACCAACAGTAGGTAATAGAGGAGCCTTCTTGGATGACTAAAATTCCCCAGGCCCAAGTTTCAAAGTTTATGCATTATCTTTCCCAAATCAAATCATCTGTATGGGAAGCTCTGTCTCTTTTTGTTAAGCTCACATAATTGTGTCTCTTCTCTCATGGTCAGTCAATTAATAGCATTTATGATGGTAAGTAGCAGTGAATGATCCCTTGATTAAAGATGATGAGATCCATCTGACAAGATTTGCAGAACTCTGAAGGAGTTTGAGAGGAGATCGAGTGATTTGCTTCCTTGCTCAGTCTTTGCTATCAAGATTTCTAGTTTTCTCCTGTCCTGTATAAATAGGTCCATCCTCTTCAGATTCCTGAATGTTAATAAGAAGTCATAGTGCAGTCATGCTGTACTGAGAATTTTTCTTTTTGCACAAAGTGTTTCTTTTTTAAATTTGTATAAATTAAAAGCTTTTCAAAGGTCTCTAAAGAGTAAAGATCTGTTCCAATGTGATCGTCTTTTCCTGCTGATACAGAGAAGTGGCTGGAAGCTTCACCAAACTGAGAAAGAACAAAGGATTTCATTGTAGGAAGAGAAGATAACATTCTTCTTTCCATGGTCTTCATATTATCAAAACTAGTTTCTTCATAGTATTAGTTTGTTGTCGTAGTATAGTTTGTTGTTGTTGTTGGTAGTGTTCTAGGAACTGGTTTTAGAATCACAATCTATATCATTTATTACACTTTGCAACCCACCATGGACCGAAGTCTTCCAGGCTCCTCTATCCATGGAATTCTCCAGGCAAGAATACTGGAGTGGGTTGCCATTCGATTCTCCAGGGTATCTTTCCAACCAAGGGATCAAACCCAAGTCTCTCACATTGCCTGCAGATTCTTTACTATTTGAGACAGTAGAGAAGCACATTTATTCTTCAGTTATTATTAATAAATTCTGCCAATTTAATAAAACTTGAGTAAAAGTCTACTTCAGATAATAGCATACAGAGAAATCTGTATTTACCAAAACGCTACAGCCCAGAGTAAGTAAAACTAAATATGGAGGCCAAATCAGAAAAAAATTTATCAATTTGGTGTCCAGAAAGACTTGCAAGGTCCAGAAAGACGTGCAAGATCCACAGAGGGTCCTTCACTTAGGTACATTTTTAAAATAGTTTTATATATAATTTGATAATTTGCATATACATATAAATATGTCAATATATATGTGTAAATGTGGCCATGAATGCATCTCTGTGCACACATATATTTCCCTAGGAGAGTCAATTCATACTTTTTTACAGTCCTAAAAGCATCCATGAGTCCCCAAATTATTAAAAAACGCTGATTTAGAGAATTCTGTCTTGATTGAGCTTATTAAAACAACTGTTCAATTCAGCTCAGTCACTCAGTCATGTCTGACTCTTTGTGATCCCATGAGCTGCATTATGCCAGGCCTCCCTGTCCATCACCAACTCCTGGAATCCACCCAAACTCATGTCCACTGAGTCAGTGATGGCATCCAACCATCTCATCCTCTGTCATCCCTTTCTCCTCCTGCCCTCAATCTTTCCAAGCATCAGGGTCTTTTCAAATGAGTCAGGTCTTCTCATCAGGTGGCCAAAGTATTGGAGTTTCAGTTTCAACATCAGACCTTCCAATGAACACCCAGGACTGATCTCCTTTAGGATGGACTGGCTGGATCTCCTTGCAGTCCAAGGGACACTCAAGAATCTTCTACAAAACCACAGTTCAATAGCATCAATTCTTCAGTGCTCAGCTTTCTTTATGGTCCAACTCTCACATCCATACATGACTACTGGAAAAACCATAGCTTTGACTAGACAGACCTTTGTTGACAAAGTAATGTCTCTGCTTTTGAATATGCTATCTAGGTTGGTCATAAGCTTCCTTCCAAGGAGTGAGCGTCTTTTAATTCCATGGCAGCAATCACCATCTGCAGTGATTTTGGATCTCCCCAAAATAAAGTCAGCCACTTTTTCCACTGTTTCCCCATCTATTTGCCGTGAAGTGATGGGATCAGATGCCATGATCTTAGTTTTTTGACTGTTGAGATTATTTAAGCCAACTTTTTCACTCTCCTCTTTCACTTTCATTAAGAGGCCCTTTAGTTCCTTTTCACTTTCTGCCATAAGGTGCGGGGGCGCTCCGCAGAAAGAGCGGAGGCAGTGGAACTTCCCTCCGCAAAGCCGAGGGTTCCCGAGGAGAGGTGAGCCTGCTGTCCGCCAACCCAGCCCCTCGGCTAGTGAGAGACAATCAGATGCGACAGGGGTTCCGTCGAAGCAGTTCTGGTTTATTGTTGCAGACTCTCAACTTATATAGACAAACAGGAGAGTTTTAGGAGGGACTTTCCATAGTTGCACCAATCACATTATAGGTCAAATTGTCACCTTCATTATAACAGGAGTCTATAGAGATCACACACTGTCTATGTGCACAGAAATCAAGAGAGCCAATTAAAAACTTTGACAGACAACATAGGCCCTGCCCTCATCTCTTCCACCAGGCGCCATCTTAGGTTTTTGACCGCAAAGCTAGCCCCTTTGTTTTTAAGGTTTCCCATTTAGGGCCCCACATATCCCCCTTTTTTTTATTTTATTTAAACCTTCGAGACATTCGTATTACTGTTCTGTACAGCAAGGCATAAAGCTGTAGGCGGCCAACCTCCAGCCTCACCAGCCCCTCTCGTGGCTGTGCCTGTCTTAGGTTGCCCTCCTCTGAGGGTCTTACCCGTCATTGGCTATCCAGCCACCTCTTGGGGGCTAGGCGGAATCTCTCTAGATGATGAGCATCTAGAACTCTTATTTTTATTTATCTGTCTCGGTTAATCTCTTGAAGGGCTAAATTAATCCAGGGGTTTTGTGGGTCCCCAACGTGGGGCTCCTCTTTCATGACCTGGGCAAGCATAACCTTTTTAACACTACAACAAGCAGAATAACAAAAAAAAGCAAATAGAAGGCATTTTTAAACTAGGTAAATGGACTGTGTATCCAGTCCCATAGATCCATTGCTCCCTTTTTCACCTGTTAGAGTCTCATTTAACACTGGAAAAGCTGTCAGACAAAAGCTGGGGTATCTCACACGTCGAAGTCTATGAGCGCCAGAACACAACGCCTCGATCGCTCTGGCGTGGAGAGCGTGGAGATCAAGCTGTTGTTGGAGTCCCATCATAGCAGATCTCAGGTGTTCGAGCTGGTTTGAAATCCTTGAACAGAGGCAGTGGATGTGTTGTTTATAACCTCGATGGTCTGAGCTTGTTGAACTCCCAGCACGGATGCTGACACTGTTGTCCCCTCATGGTTGATGGCCTTGTGTCGTTAAACCCAGGCTTCAAAGATTTTAAAAACTGTTGCATAGCCATGGCAATGAGGAAAGTCAGCACGGAGAGGCTAGATAATCCAACGATCACCAGGAGCAGTGTCCAGCAGGGTCCTTGCATGGATGATCTGAAAGGGAAGAAAAGATCGCCTCAAGAACTTTTTGTTCTTGGGCTCAATATGTGAATGTCTCTTTAATCTGTGTCAGGTTTTGAGATTTGACCTCTCTCTTGTGTAAATTTAAGATTCCTTGCTGGCACCCATATAGGGCTGGGTTCCCCAATGGGGAATATGCATCCGAATCCTCTCCCCATTGTAAGAAGTGGATCGGGCCCCTTCCACTGACCAGTGATGGGATCTTTCCATCTCACTTGTATTTCAGGTTTTATTTCTTGGTTGGACCAATGTTTTTGAAAACATGGTATCAGTTCATTTTTTGAAAAGTTTAAAATGTTTAGAGTAAAGAGTGCCATTCCAAGTTGCTGGTGAGGGCTTATTCCCCCTTTTTGTTTTTGTAATTGAGCCTTTAAATTTTGATGGTGGCACTTGTTTTTCAAAAGGGGAATAATGGGTTACATCAGTTTGCCACAACACATTGGGTTTTAGCCCTCGAGGGTTTACTCCTGGGGGCTGTAAAGGCGGTACTTGTAAATAAGGAAGACAGGATTTACAAGTATGTATAATTTTCTTTAATTCTCTAATAGGGATCTGTGGGAACCTTTTATGTAGCCCTCTCCAATTTATATGAGTAAGATCGTGAAGATCATAGGCATCTTGTAAGTTATAAGCTTGGATTGTAAGGGAGGCTGCTCTATCGGCCAGGGAATTTCCCATTGAAAGCAATCCAGGTAAATCTTGATGACCCTTTAGATAGTGTACATAAATGGGATAGTGGGAGGTCTCCGACCAGTAGGTCTTTCTCCACCTTGAGGGCACCCCTTCTTAAAGTGTCCCTCTTGTGGTTGATGAGCTAGGCCCTGGAGAATAGTTTCTACCCACGGGGAGTTTGGACCATCCTCTGCCACTGCCTTTTAAGCTCTTTTAAATCATTGGCCTCCCAAGGGTACCAGGCTGCCGGCCTATTGCCCCCCAGGTTAACATTTACAGGAAAGGCTTGAGTAGGGCCAGTAAAGAGCAATGGGGATCCCCAAGGGTCCCCGGGATAGGTTCTCTCTTTCCAAGGTGACCTCATTGTCTCTCCCACCCAAGGTGCTCCCGAAACTTCCTCAAATGGGGAAGGCAGGGAGGGGCACAGATCTCTCCCCAGGGCTCCCGGTCCTGAGGCATCAGAGGAGTCTCTATTCTTTTCTGCCCCTTTATCATCCCCAAAAGGCTCCCATGGCCCACTATTTGCTCTAGAGTCTTTATTCCCTGCAGTGTCTTTTGCTATATCCTGGTCTGACATGACTCGTTCCTCATCAAATTTTTCCCATTGTTTTTCTGATTTTGATTTTGGGGCACCATGCTCCTCGCTCCGTGAAAAGCAGAGCTTGAGGGCCGAAATGATCAGACAGAACCCTAAGGGGGCTCCTCACCGTATCGAGCCCTCTCTGCCTAGCAAGGGTTTGCACTCGATCCCAAGTGTCTCAAGAGAACAGATTAGCTGAAGCAACCCAGGAGGCCAACCGTACAATGGTCCCCCAGACCTTAATAGCCTGAGCATCAGAAATCTCAAGTCCCCTGCTTATGAGCATATATCTCAGCGCCTTGAGGGCAGGCTCATCAGACTTGCTAATGTTACTTCCCATGTTGCCGAAAGAGAATAGAAAGAAAAGTCATTGAGGACAGCCACCAAAAATCCTACCGGGAGTGGTGGCAGACAGAAAGTTGGGCTTAGGGTATGCTTTTGGAACCGTTTATGTGCCTGTGTCGTTGCACGGAAGTTTCCTTGCTGGGGGCGGGCACCCTAGAGGTTTCTAGCCCGTTCCGTGACCCCCTTATCCTGTCACGGGAGTCTTCAAGTGGCAGGCGCCCTAATGACCTTTAAGTGCCTGACCCGTGCCCACAGGGAAGATTCTAGGCCACGTCCTCAGTTAAGAAAGATTAAAGGGGAGTTTCACCCGGTCGGGCTCTAGTTACTGAGGCTTACCTCTTGCGGGGCCTTCAAAGTCCGCCAGAGAGTGGCCCTAGCCAGGACTCATCAGTTGCCTCCACAACTGTTCGCCTGTTCACTGAAACTCCAGAAAAGAGGAATTAAGGACAGATCAGGAAAAAAAGGAGAAGGAAAATAAGTCAAGAAAGTTTTTGGCACTTCCCTCATAAAGGAGGGGGGCCCACCTCGAAATCTGGATTACCTCGGGTGATGCTCCTCTAAAGGGAGCTCCGTGCTGTGACCAGCCTAGGGTCCCTCGTCGCTCCTCTTTCAGAGCCGCACGGTGACACCACCTCCGTCCGTCCGCTTCACGCCCCACGTTGAGCGCCAGTTTCTGCGGGGGCGCTCCGCAGAAAGAGCGGAGGCAGTGGAACTTCCCTCAGCAAAGCCGAGGGGTTCCCGAGGAGAGGTGAGCCTGCTGTCCGCCAACCCAGCCCCTCGGCGAGCGAGAGACAATCAGACGCGACAGGGGTTCCGTCGAAGCGGTTCCACTTTATTGTTGCAAACTCTCAGCTTATATAGACAAACAGGAGGGTTTTAGGAGGGACTTTCCATAGTTGCACCAATCACATTAAAGGTCATATTGTCACCTTCATTATAACAGGAGTCTATAGAGATCACACACTGTCTATGTGCACAGAAATCAAGAGAGCCAATCAAAAACTTTGACAGACAACATAGACCCTGCCCCCATCTCTTCTGCCAGGCGCCATCTTAGGTTTTCAATGGCAAAGCTAGCCCCTTTGTTTTTAAGTTTTCCCATTTAGGGCCCCACAATAAGGGTGGTGTCATCTGCATATATATCAGGTTATTGATATTTCTCCCAGCAATCTTGATTCCAACTTGTGCTTCTTCCAGCCCAGCGTTTCTCATGATGTACTCTGCATATAAGTTAAATAAGCAGGGTGACAATATACAGCCTTGACATACTCTTTTTCCTATTTGGAATCAGTCTGTTGTTCCATGTCCAGTTCTAACTGTTGCTTCCTGACCTGCATACAAATTTCTCAAGAGGCAGGTCAAGTGGTCTGGTATTCCCATCTCTTTCAGAATTTTCCACAATTTATTGTAATCCACACAATGAAAGGCTTTGGCATAGTCAATAAATCAGAAATAGATGTTTTTCTGGAACTCTTACTTTTTCCATGGTCCTGTGGAGGTTGGCAATTTGATCTCTGGTTCTCTGCCTTTTCTAAAATCAGCTTGAATATCCAGAATTCCATGGTTCACGTATTGCTGAATTGCTTGGAGAATTTTAAGCATTACTTTACTAGTGTGTGAGATGAGTCCAATTGTGTGGTAGTTTGAGCATTCCTTGGCATTGCCTTTCTTTGGGATTGGAATGAAAACTGACCTTTTCCAGTCCTATGGCCACTGCTGAGTTCTCCAAATTTGCTGGCATATTGAGTGCAGTACTTTCACAGCATCACCTTTTAGGATTTGAAATAGCTCAAGTGGAATTACACCACCTCCACTATCCTTTATTAAAACAACAAATAGTGTAGATTTCTGGATACTAGTTAGTTGACATGAAAGTGAATTATAAATGATTGGTGGCAACAAATTAGAATATTGCAAATTGGAATATTATAGGAAGTTTCAAATTGTAGAACATGGTTGATGAGCAATGCAAAGGAGAGACAGAATCCACAGACATTTGGCTTGGTGCATGCTCCTCTGGGGGTCAAGCTAAGGTTTTCCAACTTTTATTTTTAACTGATTCCTAACCTTCACTCTAAAATATGAATATGATCTAAAATCTATAGAAAAAGAGATATGTTCCATTAGGTCCTAGGGGTATTATCAGTTTGTAAACATGTTTTCAGAATTACTAAATAAAATGGAAAAGTTCAGCACAGGAATCTTACAGAGAAGCTAGGTATT
Source organism: Nanger dama (assembly GCA_917880005.1). NCBI lineage: Eukaryota > Metazoa > Chordata > Mammalia > Artiodactyla > Bovidae > Nanger > Nanger dama. Next base: position 11,075,682 of record CAKJTW010000010.1, read on the forward strand.
CTCTGCATAGTAGTTTTTATAATCATAAGCAAAAAATAAATTAAACAGATGTTGGATTGACTAGAGCTGCAATTTAGCCTTTAGATACAGTTATGAGGGAAATTCACTCTCAAGCAGTAAAGTCATAGATGCAGGCCACTGAACTGCATGATTAGATCTTGATATATAAGACAATAGGTTGCCTTTTTGAACCTGACTCTGAAAACATCAAACAGATATTGTGCATTGATATTTTGTTTTCTCTTAATGTCTATAAGATAGTAAACCAGTAGATTCAGTTATCAGGAAAGAAAGGTTTTCTATCCTTGTATTACTTACCTATTTCCATACAAAAATTTGAATCATTCATATTTTCTTTTACTAATGGAATTTTTCCTTTCTGCTCACCTGAATTTTAAGTGTGTTGCCAGAGAACTTGAATTTTATGCTGAAAAATCAGTTAGTTTACATACTAATTTAAGACTACTAAAAACATAGTTCAGATTAAATATTTTCATTCTATTTATTTTCAAAAATATACATACATAGAGATGAATATTCTTGTTTATTACTGAGGTATAATTAGAATGTAGGAAAATCAGCTAATTTTGATTGTATGTTTGACAAGTTATGCCAAATCAAGATATAGAATATTCTCATCATTTCAGAAATTTATACTTTTCTCTTTTTAATTTAAGCTCCCAAAACCACCCCTGAACAGTCCACCGGTCAGACATAGTGTGTTAGCTTTGTTTGCTGGTTTTAGAAATTCAATGCAATGCATTTATATACCAGGTGGTCAATTTCTGGATTTTGTACTCAACATAATGCTTTTCAGATTTCTCCAATTGTGACATGAATCAGTGCTTCAGTCATTTTTATATACCCCAGTATATGAGTAGGGGCTTCCCAGCTGGCTCAGTGGTAAAGAATCTGACTGCCAATGCAGGAGCTGCAGGAGATGTGGGTTCAAACCCTGGGTCAGAAAGATACCCTGGAGGAGGTAATGGCAACCCACTTCAGTATTCTTGCCAGGATAATTTAATGTACAAAGGAGCCTGGCAGGCCTTAGTCCATGGGTCGCAAAGAGTCAGATTTTTAAAATCAGTTTTACCAAGATTAAATTTATGTAAGCTAAAATGAGCAGATTTTAAGACTACAATTTGATGAGTTTTGACAAATTCATGTACTTGTGGAACTACTATCTCAAGGTAAAAGTTCTATCTATAATCATTGGAAGATCCTCCTGAACTTTTGTTTCCAATGTCCAGACCTCTGGGTAATCACTGATCACTAAAGCTTTAATTTTTCAATTCTGGAATGACATATAAGTTGCGCTGTAAAATAATCTTTCACTGGCTTCTTTCACTCAGCAATGTTTTATTGTTTTTAAAATCATCCATGATAATTTTAAAAAAATTGTAGTGTTTCATAGATCAGTAGTTCAAATCTTTTTTATTGAGTAATATCAATATAAGAATATGTCAAAATTCTCATATTCATTCTCTTGTCAATGGCTATTTGTGTTGTTTCCAGGTTTTAAAAAATGTTATGAATATAAGTTTACCAATCTTTTGTGAGCATACACATTCTGTATTCTTGGGTATGTATCCATGAGGTGCTATCTCTGGGACATAGAATGAATATTTATTTAATTGTATAAGGTTTTCCAAAGTAGTTGTAACATTTTACACTCTCACCTAAAATATATGAAAATTATAGTTGTCCCACATCTCTGTCATCACTAAGCATAGTCAGTCATTTTTATTTTAGCCATTTTATTGGGTATGAAGTGCTATCACACTCACTATCACAAATAAATACAAAGTTTTTATTTCTATTTCCTTGATGACTAATGACAATTAGTGAACACATAAACTGCCAGACATTCTTGTAAGCAGTTTGATTATACTTTAGACTTAAAATAATTCTATAAAGTAGATATCGAGAAGACTGATCATCAGAGAGAACTTTATTATTTTTTTATTTTTACTTTTCATAAGACTGTGCTGCAGCTTTTTCACACTTTCCTTCACAAGTAAACTCTGGGCATTTTTCAAGGAAAAGTGCCATAATTTTATAGTATTTATGTATTTCTTAATCATTTAATGTGTATAAAACTGTACTATTGCTTATATTAGATTTCCACCTAAGTTCATTCTTATGTGTTGCTGACAAAGGTTTTGAATGTTGTGCCTACAGCTCTATTTACTCATAATCCCTGTGGATTTTATTATGCACTTTGCTTAATACAATTATTTATAAGAACACATATGTCTTAATATAGCAGAAATCTTTTTCTTACTTCATTTAAAACTTTTTCCCTTTATTTCCCAGAAATTTTACTATGATGTTTTAAGTTATGCTTTTTATGATTTTTTTCCTCTTTGGTGTTTCTAGTTCTTATAGAATATGTTAATGTCTTCCATTGGTATTATAAATTCTTTTTTAAAAATTATTTTTGGTATTATAAATTCTTAACCAAAAACCCTGCAGATATTTCTTCTGCCCTATTATCTATCTCCTCTCCACTTAGTGTGGAGTTTTATCTATATTTTATGTTGTACTTTTCCACCATAGCTTGTGTATTTCCTAACCCCTCCCCCACCACCGTTTTCTCCCAGTAATTCTCTTTTTCTGTTTTCTATTTTAGTCTGTATATTTACTTGTGACCTCTCTGCTTCTTCACTGATTCTTTCTTTAGCTATGTCTCTTTTGCTGTTAAATTATAAACTGTTTTCTTAATTTTGCTATTCTAATTGTAGAAGTTTTCTATGTAGTTAGTCCACTGGCCACCCTCTAAATTGCAAATACAGTTATCTTCATGCCAAAATATGCATACTTCTTAATTTTGAATTTTGATGCGTAAAAATTTTATACTAGCCATATTCTTTATTTTTTCTGAAATATATGAGTTGATCTTTTGGCCTAAAAACCAAAATTACTGTTTTTTTTTTTAAATCTAAATATTTCTGTCACATTATTCTTGGTGTTCAACATTTTGGGGTAATTTTCTCTGTCATAAATGTCCCATTTCTTTTCTTTTTAAAAAAATTGAAGTATAATTGCCTTACAATGTTGTGTTAGTTTCTACTGTACAGCAAAGTGAATCAGCTATATGTCTACATATATCCTTAATCCTCCTTTCTATATATGAAATCTAGAAAAATGGTACTGATGAATCTATTTGCAGGGCAAGAATAGAGACACAGATGTAGAGAATAGACTTCTGGACACAGAGGAAGAAGGAGAGGGTAGGATAAGTTGCAAAAATGTGTCTTTTAATGTCAGATTCTAGTCTATTATTTCAGGAGTTTATTGAATTGCATCACTAAATAGTTGTTCTCTCCAGTTGTTTTAATATTTTTCTTTGGAAATTCCAAGTATGCATACCTTTTCCTTATTCATTGATCTATTTTTCACTAATAATTTTTAATGTTTATTTTTGTTTTAGTTTGCTCACTATTTTCTTATTTCTGTCCTTTATGTTCCCTACTTAACTATTAGCCAGGTCTGTCATCTCCTGTGCTCCTTGAGGTTTTGACTTTGCTTCTGTAAATGTTTCATTTTTCTTAGAAACTGAGTTTTGCCTGTTGTTTTTTTTTAACATTTAATTTACTCCTAGAATCTGCTTCCAAGTTTAGTTTTTATATATCAACATTTTGGATAAGGGGAGAAAGCAAGGAAGTCATCCCTAAGGAAGTGGTGGGGGCAGTTATCCTCTTTAACTGCTGTGCCAGTTGGTAGCTAAGTTGTTTCTGACTTTTATGAACTCAGTCATGTTCTGGGGAGCTTCCAGTGCTCTCTAGTAACTTTCCTGGCTGTTATCTCCAAAATTCCTAGCCCCTGCTTGTAAGCTGTGTTCCTCTGTTTTAGTATAAGATAGAGGTCTCTCTGCACCTTCACATACGCTCACATCCTGTGCACATTAAGCGGCCGGCCAGGGCTCTCCTGTGCTTCTGCCGTTCAGCGCCTCGCCGTCTCTCCCCACACTGCGCCGTCACCCCCCCACCGCTGCTTCTCGTTGTCGCCAAAGTTCTCTGTTGTTTCCGCTCGCATTTAGAATTTGAGGATCTCCTCTTAGCATGTTCTCGTTTCAGGTGTATTTTCATTCTTTTTTTTTCCCCTGAAAAACTGTGTGTGTGTGTGTGTGTGTGTGTGTGTGTGCTTGTGTGTTTTTGTTGTGTTGCCCTAGGCACTAAGAAAGAATATCACTACTTTGAATGGGAGATTTCAAACAAAAGTGATACTTTATATCAGGGACATTTTAAAAAACTTTATATCTATTTTTAGGTCAAGAATTTGTGGGGGAATGTTGGGGAGAATGATAAGAATCATCTGAACGTCTTAATTACGTTATACTATAAGGATTCTTTTTTACCACATCTGTTGGGCCCTTTTTCTTGGGTGACAGGTCTGCCCTCAGGTTTGGTGTCCCCCTTTTTATCTGCAGGAGTTTTTATTGTTCTCACAATTCTTTCAGGTGGAAATTCATATATCTGGTTTCAAGTGACTTGAATCAGTAGTTACAAAATTGCTTCTTGCTCAACTTTTTTTTTTTTTTCCCATTCTGCAACATCTTCAGTCCAGAATTCTAGTTTATACCACAGGTCTCAGAAAGTTCAGAAGCAGATATCCTACTTTTTTTCTTCCTTCCTTACTGAAAGTGAAAATGAAAATCGCTCAGTCGTGTCTGACTCTTTGCGACCCCAGGAACTATACAGTCCGTGGAATTCTCCAGACCAGAATACTGGAGTGGGTATCCTTTCCCTTCTCTAGGGGATCTTCCCAACCCAGGGGTTGAACTTAGGTCCCCCTGCAGGTGGATTCTTTACCAGCTGAGCAACAAGGGAAACCCAAGAATACTGGAGTGAGCAGCCTATCCCTTCTCCAGCGGATCTTCCCAACCCAGGAATCCAACCTGGGGATTCCTGCATTGCAGCCTGATTCGTTATCAACCGAGCTATCAGGGCAGCCCATCAGGAAAGTCCTTCCTGGCTACTGTACAGTATTAAATGAGAAACCTGGAGATGCTACATATCTCACCTGCATCAGGACTGTTCTCCTCAAACTTACATTTCCTTCAAGATGGTTATTTGGACGCTTAAGAGTTATGCCAGATTTTCTTAGACAATTCTACACATTCCATGGGAATTGTATTTATATAGACAGTTCTGGTATTTTCCACTAATTGGTTTCAAAATATTCTCTACTTGGCAGTTAGTTATTCATTTATTAATGGTCTTCCCAGGTGGTGCTAGTGGTAAAGAAACTGTCTGCCAGTGCAGCAAACGTAACAGATGCGGGTTTGATCCCTGGGTCAGGAAGATCCCCTGAAGAAGGGAATGGCAGCCTACTCCAGTATTCTTGCCTGGAGAATCCTGTGGACAGAGGAGTCAGGGGGGGCTGCAGTCTATGACGGTGCACAGAGTCAGACATGACTGAAGTGGCTTAGCATGCTCCTACATTTATTAACTCTGTTTTTCACTTTCTCTCTAATGGACTTCAGTGAGTAAAAATGATTGTCTGGATATTTTGGCATTGAATTAATTTAATCTTTACTAAATGGATATGCATTAGTTATGTGATATAAAGTTATTACAGAAAGACTTGTTACAGTTTCAGAATCATGATGTTTGAATGAATGTGATAACTTCTAAATAAGGATGCCAGTTAAAATGTTGAACTAGTTAATACAAAACAAAATATGTGAAAGAATGCTTTATTCTGTATATTTTTTACTTATTGGCATGGTTCTTGGAATCTTAGTAAGTTTATTTACTATCTGATCATGGGTTTTGTTTACCATTCTTTGAAAAAAATTAAAAGACTAAAAGGGCCAGGATAGCAGGAGGGAAAGGAGAAAAGAAGTAAAGAAAAGAAAAGACACAAGGGGCAGATGCAATAGACAATAGAGAAACTGAAGTCGGAAACAATGTCAAAAGTTTATCATAACATGAATTGTGTTTTTCCTGCTCGTGCTAGTCATGCAGACTTTTCAAAATTTCTTTGAATGTTCATATTTTCTTCCCAGAGGGGCTTTGTCTACATCATTTCTCTGCCTAGAGCATTTTCACTATTCTGTTGATCTTATCCTTCAAACCTGAACTGAATATCACATCCATAAGGAAACATCTCCTAGAAGTTCTCCTTTTTATTTGCTCATCTATTTTTCATACCATCATTCAATGGCAATATTGTAATGTGGGGTTATTTCAGGAGAATATTTCACTTTGGGTTTTTCCTCTTTGCAGAAAATAGAGCTTTGGAAATGAGCAAAATAAATGATCAGTGCTTTTCCTCCTCACCAGTCTTAGCTGCATACTAACAGATGAGAAGCAAAATGTTACAGTTAAGAGATAACAATTTCTTTGGTAGGTAACATGCTTGATAACTGGAGCAGAACTGAAAATTTTCAAGGCATCTGATAATTTTTCAAGTGTGTTTAAGTTGCTTTTTATAGAGCTATTTCAATGGCCAATAGGTTGTTTTGAATTCAGTTCTTAGAATTAATAATTAGTGAGTGTATATGCCTTGATTAAAACTACTAATAAAGAAAAAATTATTTTAAGGGAGATTATTTATAATAGAAAGGACACAGTATTTAAATTCATAAGATATGATTGGATCTAGACTTTGCTGTTTACTAGTTAAGTAGCCTTAAGAAAAGAACTTAAGCACTCAAGCCTTCTGTTTATCTATAACTACAACTATGAATGCTTACATACTAAGAAGGCTATTCACATGATAAAACAGTAGACTATAAATGTTATAAACTACAAGCTCTAAAGCTATATTAGAAAAATACAGCAATAAAAAGGTTAGTTTATGATTAAGTACTCCATTAACTTAATAATAGAAATGGTTATATATTAGCAATTTCTGACCCCATGGACTTTACAGTCCATGGAATTCTCCAGGCAAGAATACTGGAGAGGGTAGCCATTCCCTTCTCCAGGGGATCTTCCCAACCCAGGGATCAAACCCAGGTCTCCCACACTGCAGGTGGATTCTTTCCCAGCTAAGCCACCAGGGAAACCTTCTTTATATATTAACTAGTTGTATATGTAGGATTTAAAAACTATAGTCTTCTCAGATGTTAAGTATGTAATCAACAATCCTCTAATACTTTTTGTGGCTTTTATCATTTTGCATTCTGAACATTTAAAACCTGGTATCAAATTATTACAAAAATAAAGGTCATAAAAACAAATTCATAATCTAAGATTTTTCCATGTCTGGCTTTCTTTCTCTATTTCCCTTTCTTTCTCTCTTCTTCCTTTTTGTATTTCTCTTTCTTTTGCCTTACCTTTCCATAATATATTCAATGGTTATTGGTATGAAATATTACACATTTTTCAGTGAAGAAAATTAGTGAACTTGTTACTGAGTCTAAATTCATACTATTTGCCATACAACAGGCCATTGATGGAGATATGAAGTATTGAGGGCAAGTAATAGCAACTATTCAGAAAGCCAGCTGACCAAGAAGATTTTGGTCTAGTTTCCCAAAGAACCATCTTGCTAAGAGTTTGGATACTAGCTTCTTTTATAGAACAAAGAAGGTGAGGTGAGTAAAAGGGTTGTAAAAACATTGTAAATGTTTCCTGGTTTCTGTCAGACTCTGAGGGGATGTATTAATTTCTTCTTTCCTACAGTCATTCACAGGTGGGCCTGGTCAGGATGTTTCCCATGAGATAAACAAGGGTATTTTTGAAATCTATTGGGATTTAGTTGTTTAAAAATGCTGTGCATAAGAAAGGGAATCACCTATTAATACATGTACATTTACACATATATCCCTTCCCTCTTGGATCTCCCTCCCACACCCTTTAACCTCATTGTATGGGAGGCAAGGTTCTCAGAGATGGGCCATTATGCCTACTTTAAGATATAGGCAACATACTTGTAGTGATTAACTCGTAGCAAAATATAGATTATAAAGATTAAAGTAAAAAAAATTCAATATGAAGTGAGATTTGTTTTTTCCTGTAACAAACTTTTTTTTTCCCAAGAACTGCTATGTATTGATAGCTTTCTAAATAGGAATATCACTCAGCTCAGTTCAGTTGCTCAGTCATGCCTGACGCTTTGCGACCCCATGAATCACAGCACACTAGGCCTCCCTGTCCATCACCAACTCCAGGAGTTCACTCAGATTCACGTTCATCGAGTTAGTGATGCCATCCAGCCAACTCATCCTCTGTCATCCCCTTCTCCTCCTGCCCCCAATCCCTCCCAGCAGCAAAGTCTTTTCCAGTGAGTCAACTCTTTGCATGAGGTGGACGAAGTAATGGAGTTTCAGCTTTAGCATCATTCCTTCCAAAGAAATTCCAGGGCTGATCTCCTTCAGAATAGATTGGTTGGATCTCCTTGCAGTCCAAGGGACTCTCAAGAGTCTTCTCCAATACCACAGTTCAAAATCATCAATTCTTTGGCACTCAGCCTTCTTCATAGTCCAACTCTCACATCCATACATGACCACAGGAAAAACCATAGCCTTGACTAGACGGACCTTAGTCGGCAAAGTAATGTCTCTGCTTTTGAATATGCTATCTAGGTTGGTCAAAACTTTTCTTCCAAGGGAGTAAGCGTCTTCTAATTTCATGGCTGCAATCACCATCTGCAGTGATTTTGGAGCCCCCAAAGTAAAGTCTGACACTGTTTCCACTGTTTCCCCATCTATTTCCCATGAAATGATGGGACCGGATGCCATGATCTTCGTTTTCTGAATGTTGAGCTTTAAGCCAACTTTTCACTCTCCTCTTTCACTTTCATCAGGAGGCTTTTAGGTCCTCTTCACTTTCTGCCATAAGGGTGGTGTCATCTGCATATCTGAAGTTATTGATATTTCTCCTGGCAATCTTGATTCCAGCTTGTGTTTCTTACAGTCCAGCATTTCTCATGATGTACTCTTTATATAAGTTAAATAAGCAGGGTGACAATATACAGCCTCGACATACTCCTTTTCCTATTTGGAACCAGTCTGTTGTTCCATGTCCAGTTCTAACTGTTGCTTCCTGACCTGCATACAGATTTCTCAAGAGGCAAGTCAGGTGGTCTGGTATTCCCATCTCTTGAAGAGTTTTCCACAGTTTATTGTGTCCACACAGTCAAAGGCTTTGGCATAGTCAATAAAGCAGAAGTAGATGTTTTTCTGTAACTCTCGCTGTTTCCATGATCCAGTGGATGTTGGCAATTTGATCTCTGGTTCCTCTGCTTTTTCTAAAACCAGCTTGAACATCAGGAAGTTCACAGTTCACATATTGCTGAAGCCTGGCTTGGATAATTTTGAGCATTACTTTACTAGCATGTGAGATGAGTGCAATTGTGCAGTAGTTTGAGCATTCTTTGGCATTACCTTTGTTTTGAATTGGAATGAAAACTGACCTTTTCCAGTCCTGTGGCCACTGCTGAGTTTTCCAAATTTGATGGCATATTGAGTGCAACACTTTTATAGCATCATCTTTCAAGATTTGAAACAGCTCCACTGGAATTCCATCACCTCCACTAGCTTTGTTCTTAGTGATGCTTTCTAAGGCCCACTTGACTTCACATTCCAAGACGTCTGGCTCTAGATGAGTGATCACACCATCATGATTATCTGGGTCGTGAAGAGCCTTTTGTACAGTTCTTCTGTGTATTCTTGCTACCTCTTCTTAATATCTTCTGCTTCTGTTAGGTCCAGACCATTTCTGTCCTTTATCGAGCCCATCTTTGCATGAAATGTTCCCTTGGTATCTCTAATTTTCTTGAAAAGATCTCTAGTATTTCCCATTCTGTTGTTTTTCTCTATTTCTTTGCATTGATCGCTGAAGAACGTTTTCTTATCTCTTCTTGCCTTGTCTAACTCGATGAAACTAAGCCATGCCTGCGGGGCAACCCAAGATGGGCAGGTCATGTCAAGTATACTTTAATAAAAACAAAACAAGAGTTTGGGGAAAGAAAACAATCATTTGGGGTTATTAATTAAATTATTCAATAATCTGATGTTCAGTGAATAGATCTTTGAGGAAGTCCCTGAAATGAGTAATAAAATTATTTGTGGCTTTTTTCTTTCTTGGCCAGAATTTCCTGGAAAACACAGCAAAAACCTTGAAAGCCATAACTACTTTATGTCCACTTGGTTACGTTGAGGAAGTAACTAAGTGACATAAATATAGATAGTAAACTGTGTGGATATACCCTAAATGGTTTCAATTCTCACACATCTTAAAAATGGAAATTTAAAATGTAAATAAATTATGGAAAACTATTTTCTCTAAGCTAGTGTGACTGCTCAGCATGTGTGTGTGTGTGTGTGTGTGTGTGTCTGCATATTGGTATAGTGGATGCCTATTAAGGTTTATAGGAGAGGAAAATATTTGAGAGGGCAACTGCTGTCTATTTAGGGCTGATAATCCACTTGAGCTTCCCTGGTGGCTCAGTGGTAGAGAATCTACCTGCCAGTGCAGGAGTCACAGGTTTGGCCTTGGGTTAGAAAGATCCCCTGGAGAAGGAAATAGTATCTCACTCCAGTATTCCTGCCTGGGGAATTCCACGGCCAGATGAGCCTGGTCAGTTACAGTTCACAGGATCTCAAAGAGTCAGACACGACTTAACGACTCAATGACAACAAAAAGCACTTGAAAGCAAGAACAGTATTGTATTCATATGCCATATTTTGTCTTTGGGTTAGAGGGACCAATTATCTTTTTCTGCAGTATTTATGCATGTAAATTCTAGTAAATCAAACCAATAAATATCAAAATATAAAATAATAATATGAGAAAGTGTGTAACACTACACAAAGATATACACCCTTTTAGTATTTCCTACTGTATAGAATATGGGTTCTTGGCTCAAGTAGAGATAACTGAGTTTTGGCAGTTTGGATAGGTATCATGGTATTGATGATGTCTGTTCTAGGACATGAAAGACATATAGACTTTCAATAATTAAAATCATCAAAGGCTGTCATATCTACATAGATGAACAAGAGTGCTAAGGTGGTACCTGGCACATAATAGGTACTCAATGATTTGAGTAAAATTACAAGTGAGTTATGTGTTGGTAAACATTCCTGGGTTTCTCTTACCTTGGGCATAGGGTATCTCTTCACGGCTGCTCCAGCAAAGCACAGCTGCTGCTCCTTACCTTGGACGAGGGGTATCTCCTTACCGCTGCGTTCCTGACCTTCAATGTGGGATAGCGCCTCTAGGCCCTCCTGCGCCTGCGCAGCCACCGCTCCTTGGGTTGCTCCTTCCAGCCACCAGCCCTGGCCTCGGGAGTGGGTAGCTCCTCCCAGGTGCCACCCCTGGTCTCGGGCTCAGGGTGGCTCCTCAGGGTCACTGCCCCTGGCCTTGAGCATGAGGTGGCTTCTTCCGGTAGCCCCTGACCTTGGACGCCCCTGACCTTGGATGCCCCTGACCTCGGACACAGGGTGTCTCCTCCCGGCCGCCACTGGCCTCGGCCGCCACTGGCCTCGGCTGCCACTGGCCTCAGACACAGGGTAGCGCCACCCAGCCGCAGCCCTGACCTCAGACACGGGCTGTCTCCTCCCGGCCACAACCCCTGACCTTGGACGTGGGGTACCTCCTCCCGGCTGCCACTGATGTTGGAAACGGGGTAGCTCCTCTCGGCTGTTCCTTCCTGCGCCATTGCAGCCTGGCAATCTAGGCTGCTCCCCATGACCTCAGACGTGGGGTAGCTCCTCTCGGCCGCGCTTAGTGAGCCAGCCTGGTTGTCGCAGCCACCTGTGCTTAGTGCCCCAACCAAGTAGCAGTGAAGAAGCTGAAGTTGAACGGTTTTATGAAGACCTATAAGACCTTATAGGACTAACACCCCCAAAGATGTCCTTTACATTATAGGAGACAGGAATGCTAAAGTAGGAAGTCAAGAAACACCTGGAGTAACAGGCAAGTTTGGCCTTGGAATGTGGAGTGAAGCAGGACAAAGACTAATAGAGTTTTGCCAAGAAGATGCACCGGTCATAGAAAACACCCTCTACACATGGACATCACCAGATGGTCAACACTGAAATCATACTGATTATATTCTATGCAGCCAAAGAAGGAGAAGCTCTATACAGTCAACAAAAACAAGACCAGGAGCTGACTGTGGCTCAGATCATGAACTCCTTATTACCAAATTCAGACTTAAACTGAAGAAAGTAGGGAAAACTGCTAGACCATTTAGGTATGACCTAAATCAAATCACTTATGATTATATAGTGGAAGTGAGAAATAGATTTAAGGGCCTAGATCTGATAGATAGAGTGCCTGATGAACTATGGAATGAGGTTTGTGACACTGTACAGGAGACAGGGATCAAGACCATCCCCACAGAAAAGAAATGCAAAAAAGCAAAATGGCTGTCTGGGGAGGCCTTACAAAAAGCTGTGAAAAGAAGAGAGGTGAAAAGCAAAGGAAAAATGGAAAGATATAAGCATCTGAATGCAGAGTTACAAAGAATAGCAAGAAGAGATAAGAAAGCCTTCTTCAATGGTCAATGCAAAGAGATAGTGGAAGAGAACAGAATGGGAATGATTAGAGATCTCTTCAAGAAAATTAAAGATACCAAGGGAACATTTCATGCAAAGATGGGCTCGATAAAGGACAGAAATGGTAGGGTCCTAACAGAAGCAGAAGATATTAAGAAGAGGTGGCAAGAATACACAGAAGAACTGTCCAAAAAGATCTTCATGACCCAGATAATCATGATGATGTGATGAGAAATGTGAAGTCAAGTGTGCCTTAGAAAGCATCACTACAAACAAAGCTAGTGGAGGAGATGGAATTCCAGTGGAGCTGTTTCAAATCTTGAAAGATGATGCTGTGAAAGTGTTGCACTCAATATGCCATCAAACTTGGAAAACTCAGCAGTGGCCACAGGACTGGAAAAGGTCAGTTTTCATTCCAATTCCAAACAAAGGTAATGCCAAAGAATGCTTAAACTACCGCACAATTGCACTCATCTCACACGCTAGTAAAGTAATGCTCAAAATTCTGCAAGCCAGGCTTCAGCAATACGTGAACCATGAACTCCCTGATGTTCAAGCTGGTTTTAGAAAAAGCAGAGGAACCAGAGATCAAATTGCTAACATCCGCTGGATCATGGAAAAAGCAAAGAGTTCCAGAAAAATATCTATTTCTGCTTTATTGACTATGCCAAAGCCTTTGACTGTTTGGATCGCAATAAACTGTGGAAAATTCTGAAAGAGATGGGAATACCAGACCACCTGACCTGCCTCTTGAGAAATCTGTATGCAGGTCAGGAAGCGACAGTTAGAACGAGACATGGAACAACAGACTGGTTCCAAATAGGAAAGAAGTATGTCAAGGCTGTATATTGTCACCCTGCTTATTTAACTTATATACAGAGTACATCATGAGAAATGCTGTACTGGAAGAAACACAAGCTGGAATCAAGATTACTGGGAGAAATGTCAGTAACCTCAGATATGCAGATGACACCACTTTTATGGCAGAAAGTGAAGAGGAGCTAAAAGCCTCTTGGTGAAAGTGAAATAGGTGAGTGAAAAAGTTGGCTTAAAGCTCAACATTCAGAAAACGAAGATCATGGCATCTGATCCCATCACTTCATGGGAAATAGATGGGGAAACAGTGGAAACAGTGTCAGACTTTATTTTTTGGGCTCCAAAATCACTGCAGATGGTGATTGCAGCCATGAAATTAGAAGACGCTTACTCCTTGGAAGAAAATTCATGACCAACCTAGATAGCATATTCAAAAGCACAGACATTGCTGACTAAGGTCCGTCTAGTCAAGGCTATGGTTTTTCCTGTGGTCATGTATGGATGTGAGAGTTGGACTGTGAAGAAAGCTGAGTGCTAAAGATTTGATGCTTTTGAACTGTGGTGTTGGAGAAGACTCTTGAGAGTCCCTTGGACTGCAAGGAGTCCATTCTAAAGGAGATCGACCCGGGGATTTCTTTGGAAAGACTGATGCTAAAGCTGATAGTCCAATACTTTGGCCACCTCATGCGAAGAGTTGACTCTTTGGAAAAGACTCTGATGCTGGGAGGGATTGGGGGCAGGATGACAAGTGGACGACTTAGGATGAGATGGCTGGATGGCATCACGGACTCAATGAACGTGCGTCTGAGTGAACTCTGAGAGATGATAATGGACATAGAGGCCTGGTGTGCTGTGATGCATGGAGTCGCAAAGAGTCGGGCATGACTGAGCGACTGAACTGAGCTGAAACATTCCTGGTGGCTCAGACAGTAGAGTGTCTGCTTACCATGCAGGAGACCTTGGTTTAATCCCTGGGTCGGGAAGATCCCCTGGAGAAGGAAATGGCAACCCACTCCAATACTCTTGACTGGAAAATCCCATGGATGGAGGAGCCTGGTATGCTGTAGTCCATAGGGTCACAAAGAGTTGGATACCCCTGAGCAACTTCACTTTTATTTGTTGGTAAGTAGACATGTGACCTTTAAACATAAATTTCCTGTAAGATACTAATGGAAAATTCGATTAAAAAACTATTTGGGCAATGTTACAAAAGACATTGAGTCAGATAATGAGTGTAGAGATTTTTCTTACAGGCAGTAGAAAATTGATGACTCTTGCACAGAGAAATCATTTGAGGTTGCTTTTTGAAAGAGTACAAAAGCCGCACTATGCTGGGAGAAGTCAAAGAAGAGAAGCTGATAGTGGTGCAAGTAGTTGGAAAGAATGTCAATCTAAAATGGAGCCAGAGGTATAATATGGAAAATCTCAGCATATGCCCTCAGGTAAACAAAACTTAAGGATCGAGAGACTGATCCCCTGTAAATGCTTGATATACAGATGACTGATAATGGAATTTTCTTAAATAATAGGGAGTGGTTGAGGTTGCCTCATATCACTGTTGGGAAAGTTTCCTTATGGTTTCCAGAGGCATGAACAAGAATGACCCAGGTCTGGTTGGTCTTCAAAAATAAGCTGAATTGAGATTTGTTGATATGATTGGACTGGACTTGTCTGCTCTGGGAATTTTCAAAGTTGGTCCCATTTGTTTTTATTTAACAGACTCCAAATGCACTTTCTCTTTATATTCCCTGCCCAAATATACACCCTAGCCCAAAGCCTTAGTAGGCTTGCCAGTTTGCCTGTCTGGAATTGTAGTTCTTCTGTTATTCCAGAATAAACTTTTCCTTTCGACAATTTTCAGCTGGCTTTGTTTTACCTTAAAAGTTAAGATTGATGGAAGTTTAATACAATATTCCATAAAGAGCTATATGTTACCTTTGTCTTAAGATGAAGGACAATAAATGGTTGTTTATTGAACATTTAAAATATGTGATCCATTGTGTAGCATTTTGGAAAACTGTAGTCAATGCACAGCACTCACCGGCTTATACTTGACTATGACAGAAAGGGTGTTACTCGGTTAGATCTTGACATCACTTTTTGGTTATTTACAAATAAGCTGAAATGCATATTAAAACACATAATTTTTATGGATATAAAATTATAAACCTAATTCTAATATATTAGCTATTTATTATTCTATTCTTATAACTGGACATGTGAAAAGGGTGAATATCTCTGACAGGATAAAAGAGGTTATAAAATATTTAATTAAATCCAAGCATTGCTGTTGATAATTTTGTGGCTAACTTGAGATGCAGTGGTTAATGTGATTTAATTTTTGGCATTAAAGTCCTAATTAAAAAGATGAGTACAGCCTTTTATCACACATTAAATGAATTTTCCCTGGTGTAGTCCATATGGTATATGACTTAGACAGATATTTTCATAATAAAATCATGGGGGAGAAAAGCCTTTACATTTATAACAACAGTAATGAAAGCATACAGGTTTATTGGCCAAAAGCCATTATAAACATTTATATATTTCCCTTTTGGGTTATTTTAAAGTGGAAATGAATAGATATTTTGAAGCAGGTTTGTAAACATATTAGTAAGTTTGACTGGTAGCATCATAAATGAAAACAAAAAAATTATTGAATGTGTCATTTAAATAGGAAGAAGATAACACATAAATTATACTCTAAAGCATTCAGGGTAGAAAAATGGCTAGTAGTTTGTGTTATCTTTAAAAAAAAGCTATCAAATTCTCCTTGAAATTTTGTTATTCATGCACATGTTAACTACTTGAAAAGAGATTTTTGTCCTAATTACTTTCTGTATTCCCAATAGTACCTTTTATATTTTAGCTTATTAATTACTTAACTATTATTGATAAGTTTATGTTAGATATGCAGATTGTTTAGATCAAAGTTATAATAGCTAAATTAACAAGCATGTATCATTATATATTATAGTAAAATTTGTTAAAAGTTAACTTAGATTTTGCCTTTTAGACCCTGTATGAAAAATCCTTCTTTCTCCAGAAATCATCTTAAATTTATCTTCCTGGGCTTTATAATTTTATTTCTCATATCTGTGTATTTAATCTACCTGGGGCTCATTTTCATGTATGATGCAAGTTAGTGTTAACAGCATCTTATTTTTTTCATGAATTGAGATATATTTCCCCCAAATTTATGGAACATTGTATCATTTTCACATTTATTTCTGATGATACATCTACACAAATCATACTGATTCTTGGATTCTATTTGCTCTGTTTGTCTATGTCAGTTCATTACTGTTGTAATTGCAATGGCTTCAACTAACTTAATAGCATTTAGGGTGCATTTTCCTTGGCTTCTCTTACGTGTGCTCCTTTTAATTGATTTTGTTCACTGTGGGCATTTGTTTTCCCATGTAAAGCTTAGGACCCCTTTATATAAGTGCATATATTTTTCATTTTTCTTTACACTTATAAATTAAATTTATTATTTAAATATATACTTAAATTATTTTGGAGACATTTTTCATCACTGAATGAAAATGAGATGTCTACATCTACAGCTATTCATATCTGTTCTTTAACTGGATTTTTAAAACATGCATAAAGGTATTATTTATTTTTGTTAGGTGAATTTATGTATTAATGCATTGTGTTATAATTGATTACTTTTATATTGAAATTCATAAATTCTTCTTGGATCCAACAACCTTTCCTCTTTCTATCTGTAATAATTTGTTTCCATTTGTATAATAGAATTTAAATTTTTTGAGACTTTATCCATGTGTGGCTTTAAATCATATCATATTTTCATAAATATCACAGTAGTCCTTGAATTCTCATTTACATGGGTCTCAGAATTCTCATTTGTGTAATTTACTTACGCAGAAAGTTTCTTGAGAGCAAAATTTCAGTACTGAGTCTGTTGTTATTTTTTCTGTGAAAACCTTGCACTTTTTCCTGTTTTGTTATATACACTGGTTTATTTTATAGATTCTATATATAAATGGTAAAATACAGGATTTGTCTTTGTCTGACTTATTTCACTAAGTGTAATAGTCTCTAAGTCCATCCTTATTGCTGCAAATGGCTATAGTTCATTCTTTCTTATGGTCAAGTAATATTCCATTACATATGTATACCACATATTCTTTATCCATTCTTTTGTTAATAGGTTCTTTATGCTTCCTTTACCTGGATATTTGTTTCCTTCTTCTGGCTTGGGACAGAAACATTGAATTTTTGTTCAGAGTAGTAATTATTGTTATAGTGAACAATGCAGAATTTGGCAAATATTACTAGCTCCTATATCTTAACATTGAAGTGCAAATATACAATATAATATCAAGATATCAGAGAATTTTCCTCTTCCCAGTGTGTAGCATCTTTCCTTTTGGGGAATTACTCTCTTTCCTGTTATGTCATCCTGGTAAGGCATTTCCAGGTTTTAGAGGGAATGATAACCAAGATTAGACCAATTATAATTTCTCTTTCTCAGCAGTATTTGTCAAAGAATTATGCATGTAATGTAAACAGTGCCAATAAGATATATTCTCAAATATTAATTTTAAGAAACAAAGAAAGAGGATTAAAAAAAAAAAAAAACTCTACATCTGCTAAACTGTGAGATGTAGTGTTGAGGCCTGTGATGGCCCTCTCACCTATGTGAATGGTGGGAGCCCATCTGAAGAACTCACGAAAGGAGCCCTACGCAGGAGGAAGCAAAGCTAAGTAAGTAGGAAAAGAGAGGCCTGACTTCATTTCCTCTCTTCAGATTCTCAAATTAGTCACTATATTTTCTTTTCTTAGAACTTGTCTGAGAGGTATTGGTATCATTTTCCATCAAAAGTTTCCTAGTACTTAATCTGATACTTGAAGTAGAGTGTTATATCTGACAGGCTCTAAAGTATGAAAATTTTGGTGGTGTCAGAAGGATGGGAATATTTTAATATCTTCACTAATAAGTGGGGATTTGGCAATCCTTATTTGGTAATAATGTCCCTGGTTAAATTATCTGTGTGTATGTGTGTATGTGTTGGGGGAAGACATATATTGTATGCCTACAGAGATTGGAAGTTTAAAGATCTAAATAGAAAAATGTCAGACTGTAGAATTATGTTCACTCATCTTTGTGACCTTGAATACTGTCTTGAGAGAATTAGGGACAAAACTTTACTGAGAAGCACAGACCTTGAAGGATCATTCAGACCACTGTGAAAACTTTGACTTTTGCTTTGAGTGGAAATGGGGAACCACTGAATGGCTCTTAAAAATAGAATAAGAGGATCTGAATAATGATTCTAAAGGCTCACTCTAGCTTTTGATAGACAATAGACTTAGAAATAAAAGGAAAGGCCAATGAAAAATCTATAATAATTACCCAGCTGAGGAATGGTGGTAGTTAGTAGCTTTGGATATAGCAAGAAATGGTCAGAGTTTTAGATAACATGTGTCTGTCAAGATATGCTGACTATGAAAGATGGCTAGTGAAAGGTTGTTGATGAATTATGATGCTGGGATTTTTGGCCTCCAGAGAAGAATTTAATCCGGGGCCAAAGACGAGGCTTGATCACTCAGAGCTTTTGTGTAATAAAGTTTTATTAAAGTATAAAGGAAATAGAGAAAGCTTCTGACATAGGCATCAGAAGGGGGCAGAAAGAATACCCCTCTGTTAATCTTTAGCTGGGTGCTATATAGTCATCAGCAGTCTGTTAATGAAAGAAAGGAATGTCTTAAAACTCAGAATGGCACCAGGCCCCTCACCCATAAGATGTATTTTGGGATAATCTTGGCACCAAATGGTTTATCTTGGGCCATAAAATGATTAACTTGAATCTTGAAGAAGGGCAGATCACCATACAAATAGTTTTATTTACATAGATTAGAGGAACAATATCGGAGTATAACATACTGGTTTATCAAATAGGTTCTGAGCCCAAAAGGTGGAACCGGCTTGAAGACAGAGTTTGGGGTAAATGCATAGTACATTAGCATAGCTTAAGATAAACATTTCCATAAGAAAAGGCATGGGTTAACTTCAGGTGAAACCAGGTGTCATTATGGCAACAAAGAATTTTAAGAGAAACCTTTTTTTAAAATTTGTATAGAGAAGGAAAAATATCACTAGTTTGTTTCCTCCTGCAGATTAAGAGAGATAAAAATGTGTGACACTTGCAGGCTATTTCCTCCCGTTTGGAGATCCCTGGCCTTCCTGCCTGTTACACTCCCACTAGCCAATGGACAATCACATACTGATTATCCAGAGAAACTGAGTGACAGATAACCTAACATACCTATGAATGCCGATCCTTCCAATACCGTGAAGATGCCTGCATGCCCCTTTCAACTCACTCGGTGAGTACAGTACCAAGTTGAGATATATGAGAGCCTTTACTCCCTAGAGGGCCAAATACTTAAGTAAAGTTCTCCAGGTTCCACTCAATATGATTTCTTATTATTATTCCAGCCAATAAAGATACAAGTGTTCAGTGATGGTGCTCTATTAAAGCTATATATTATAAATACAGACAAAAAGAGACAGACATGTTGTGACTGTTTATTAATGTATCCATTTAAACCTAAACATTTTTGATGTGTATTGTTAAATTGGCATTTTGTTGTTTAAACAGAATTTAAACGTTTATATATATGCACTTTTCAGTCTACTACAGAGATAATCTATTAAAAGAAAATTTGCTTTTAGCCATCCAGGATTGTACATTTCCTTCTTGAGAATTGTATTATCACACTCATTAAGTGGTGTATCTGAGAAGAATAAGAGTGCTAATTATGTTTATAATGAATAATAATGATATATAAATAAAATACGTTGATGTCACATTAATAAATAATAAGAACATTAAAAAGGTTTACACTAAGCTTATTATAGCAAGTATTGTTAATTTGCACCAACATTTTAATTTTCACCTGTAATCTAGTGAGAAGGATATCTCAGTGATGTGAAGCTAGATACAGAGCCAGACAATATTATATTTCTTTTATTTAAAAATTATTCTGGATTTATGTATTTTAATGAAGAAAATTACTGATTAAAAACCCATTGGCAAAGATATTTTTCCATATTACAATCAAACTAATAATTTGCATTTTCCTAGAATAAGCGGTTTTGAAAGCTAAGCTATTTTATTCTTTAGCAAGCAACTTATATAAAACATGGTTAATATTAGATACCATCAAAACCTCACTGGGAGTTCTCAGAAACTGATAAACTGATTCTCAAACTGATAAGAAAGTATGAAGAGCTGAGAAAACCCAAAACATTTTAGAAAAAGAAGAGCACATTTGAAGGATGTAAGCTGCCTGATTTCAAGATTTACCATAAAACTACAGTAATTAAGATAGTGTACTGCTGCTGCTGCTGCTGCTAAGTCGCTTCAGTCGTGCCCGACTCTGTGTGACCCCATAGACGGCAATCCACCAGGCTCCCCCATCCCTGGGATTGTCCAGGCAAGAACACTGGAGTGGGTTGCCATTTCCTTCTCCAACGCATGAGAGTGAAAAGTGAAAGTGAAGTCCCTCAGTTGAGTCGGACTCTTAGTGACCCCATGGACTGCAGCCCACCAGGCTCCTCCACCCATGGGGTTTTCCAGGCAAGAGTACTAGAGTGGGGTGCCATTGCCTTTTCTGAAGAGAGAGAAGTACTATTACTTAAGTATTAGATGTTTATATTGGTGGCATGAAATAGAGAGTTCAGAAATATTCTTGCACATATGATCACAGTTTTGACAAAGGTGCCAGAGAAATTCAGTGGGAGAAATGATAGTCCTAAAAAGTGATGACAGGAAAGTTGAAAATTCACATGGGGAGAAAAATTGGACCTAAAAACTCAATTTACACATTTATAACACTTAATTCAGGGCTTTCCAGTTGGTGCAGTGGTAAACAATTTGCCTGCAAATAACAGGAGATGCAGCAGACATGGGTTTGATCCCTGGGTCAGGAAGATCTCCTGGAGTAGAAAATGATAACCTACTCCAGTATTCTTGCCTGGAAAACTTTCATGAACAGAGGTGCCTGGTGGACTACAAGTCCAAGGGGTTGCACAGAGTCAGACATGACTGAGCACACACAGCACTGATACCAAAATGAGAGCTGATCAGTGACCTAAATGTAAAGAATAAAACTGTAACGCTTCTAGTAGAGAACAAAGAAAGCAATCTTGTGACCATGGGTTAGGCAAATACTTCTTAGACTAGACTAAAAAAAAAAAAATCATGAATTATAAAGTTAAAAAAATGGGACTTTATCAAAGTCAAAATTATGATACTTTTCAATTGTCATTGTAAGAAAATAAAAAGGCAAGTCATAAAATGGAAGGAAATATTTTCAAAACATTTCTGATAAAGGTCTTGTGTATAGATAGACAATAAATACTTATAATTCAATAATAAGAACACAATCTAATAGTTAATGATGAAAAGATTGTGTTGTTGCTATTATTGTTTTGAAAGTATTTTCTTCTATTCTATGGCTTGCCTTGTGACTTATCTACTGCTGTGCACTGAATTACCCAAGACTTAGCAACCAAAACCAAGAAACATCTGTAAGCCCAGAATCTGGAAAGATTAGCTAGATTTTCCTACCTCAGAATTTCTCATAAGATTGCAGTCAAAGTGTAGATGAAGACTTAAGTCATTTTCAGACTCAACTGGGAGCGAATTTTCTTCCAAATTCATTCTCACAGAGGCTGAAAAACCTCAGATCTACTTGCAGTCTCAGTACATTGACCTCTCTCCACAGAGCTACCTCAAAAGAGTGAGTGCCCCAGACAGAACCTTTTAATACTGTAATCTTAGAGCAATATTCCATCACTTCTGTCTTACTCTGTTCATTATAAGTGAATCAGCAAATTTAGGGCATATGCAAAGTGATAGTGTTACATAAGGGTGTGACTACCAAGAGGCAAAGAATGTTTGGGGCCATCACAGGGAAACCAACTGCAGTATACCCCCTGGACCTCTTCCTGCATACAAAATACTCATATTTTGGTTTTGTTTACTTGTTTTTTTGATAGTTTTCTTTTAACTTGAGGTATAATTGACATATAACATTATATTTGTTTTGAGTATACAACATGATTCAATATTTGTCTCTATTGTAAAATGGCCACAAGTTTGTTTACCATCCATCACATGTATAGTTAGAAAAATAATTTTTTTGTTGTTGCTGACAACTTTTAAGATATATTTGCTTAGCAACTTTCAAATATGCAATACAATATTATTAATATCCCCTTGACTTATTCATTTTATAACTGAAAATTTGTACCTTTTGACCTCCTTCACCCATTTCACCCATTTCACCCCTGCTAACTCTGGTAATCACCAGTTTCTTCCTTGTATCTATGGGCTTGGCCTTCATTTGTTTAGTTGTTTATTTATTTTTTTGATGGTGTCTATTTGCGACCCCATGACCTGTAGCCTACCAGGCTTCTTGGTCAGATTTTCCAGGCGAGAACACTGCTGTGGGTAGCCATTCCCTTCTCCAAGGGATCTTTCTTATGCAGGGACCAAACTCAGGTCTCCTGCATTGCAGGCAAATTCTTTATGGTTTGAGCCACTAGAGAAGCCCTTTTATGATATAAGAAAGACCAAATTTTTTTTTTCTTTCTCTGTTAGACATTTCACTTAGGATAATGGCTTCAAAAGGGCAAAATTTCATTCTTTATGATTGAATAATATTCCATTATACGCAAATTCACCACAGCTTCTTTATCCATTATTCTACAGACGTACACTGAGGTTGCTTCCATATCTTGGTTATGGTAAATGTTGCTGCAATGACCATGGGGTGCATATGGCTTCTTGAGTCTGTGTTTTTCTATTATTTCAGATAAATATGCAGAAGTAGAATTGCTCATAAATATGGTAATTCTAGTTTTACTTCTTGTGGAATCTCACACGATTTTCCATAGTGACTGTACCAATTTGCATTTCTACCAACAGGACACAGGGTACTTTTCTCCACATCCTTGCCTACATTTGTTATTTCTTAACTTTATGATTAGAGCTACTCTAAGAGGTATGATGACATGGCTGGATGGCATCACTGACTCAATGGACGTGAGTCTGGGTGAACTCCGGGAGTTGGTGATGGACAGGGAGGCCTGGTATACTGTGACTCATGGGGTCACAAAGAGTCGGACACAGCTGAGTGACTGAACTGAACTGAAGAGATATGAAGTAATAACTCACTGTATTGATTTGCATTAGCTGAACATCTTTTCAGGTACCTGTTTGTCATTTAAATGTGTTCTTTAGGTCATCTGTATGTTAAGTCCATGAATCAAGGCAAATTTGAAATTGTCAAACAGGAGATGGCAACAGTGAACATCAACATTTTAGGAATCAGTGAACTAAAATGGACTGGAATGGGTGAATTTAATTCAGATGACCACTATATCTACTAGAGTGGGCAAGATCCCTTAAAAGTGATGGAATAGTCATCATAGTCAACGAGAGTCCGAAATGCAGTTTTGGATGCAATCTAAAAAAGGAAAGAATGATCTCAGTTCATTTCCAAGGCAAACCATTCAAGATCATACTAATCGAAGTCTACACCCCAACCAGCAAATGCCAAAGAAGCTGAAGCTGAACAGTTTTAAAAATACCTATAAGAACTTCTAGAATTAATACCCAAAAAGATGTTTGGGTTATAGGGGACTGGAATGCAAAAGTAGGATGTAAAGAGATACCTGGAGTAACAGACAAATTTGGTCTTGGAGTACTTAATGAAGCAGGGCAAAGGCTAATCGAATTTTGCCAAGAGAACACACCGGTCATAGCAAACTCCCTCTTTCAACAACACAAGAGAAGACTCTACACATGGACATCATCAGATGGTCAATACCAAAATCCGATTGTTTATATTCTTATCAGCCAAAGATGGAGAAGCTCTATACAGTCAGCAAAAACAAGAACGTGTGCTGACTGTGGTTCAGATCATAAACTCCTTATTGCAAAATTCAGACTTAAATTGAAGAAAGTAGGGAAAACCACTAGACCATTCAGGTATGACCTAAATCAAATCCCTAGTGATTACACAGAGGAAGTGAGAAATAGATCAAGGGATTTGGTCATATGGAGTGCCTGAAGAACTATGGACAGAGATTTGTGACATTGTACAGGAGGCAGGGATCAAGATCATTTCTAAGAAAAGAATTGCAAAAAGGCAAAATGGTTGTCTGAGGAGGCCTACAAAAAGAAGAGAAACAAAAGGCAAAGGAGAAAAAGAAAGATATACACATTTGAATGCAGAGTTCTAAAGAATAGCAAGGAGAGATAAGAAAGCCTTTCTCAGTGATCAATGCAAAGAAATAGAGGACAACAATAGAATGGAAAAGACTAGAGACCTCTTCAGAAAATTAGATAAACCAAGGAAATATGTCATACAAAGATGGGCACAATAAAAGACAGAAATGGTATTGACATAACAGAAGCAGAAGATATTAAGAAGAGGTGGCAAGAATACACACAAGAACTGGACAAAAAAGATCTTCACAACCCAGATAATCATGATGGTGTGATCACTCACCTAAAGCCACACATTCTGGAATGCAAAGTCAAGTGCGCTTTAGGAAGCATCACTACAAACAAAGCTAGTGGAGGTGATGGAATTCCAGTTGAGCTGTTTCAAATCCTGAAAGATGATGCTGTGAAAGTACTGCACTCATATGACAGCAAATTTGGAGAACTGGGCAGTGGCCACAGGACTGGAAGAGGTCAATTTTTATTCCAATTCCAAAGAAGAGCAATGCTGAAGAATGCTCACCTACTGCACAATTGCACTCATCTCACAGGCTAGTAAAGTAATGCTCAAAATTATTCAAGTTACACTTCAACTGTACGTGAACCGTGAAATTTCAGTTGTTCAAGCTGGATTTAGAAAAGGCAGAGGAACCAGAGATCAAGTTGCCAACATCCACTGGATCATGGAAAAAGCAAGAGAGTTCCAGAAAAATATCTACGTCTGCTTTATTGACTATGCCAAAGCATTTGACTATATGGATCACAACACACTGTGGATAATTCTGAAAGATGGGAATAGCAGACCAACTGACCTGCCTCTTCAGAAACCTGTATGTAGGTCAAGAAGCAACAGTTAGAACTGGACATGGAAAAATAGCCAGGTTCCAAATTGGGAAAGGAGCATATCAAGGCTGTATATTGTCACCCTGCTTATTTAACTCATATGCAGAGTACATCTTGAGAAACACTGGGCTTGATGAAATCTTGAAGGCTGGAATCAAGATTGCCAGGAGAAAAATCAAAACCCTCAGATATGCAGATGACACCACCCTTATGGCAGAAAGTGAAGAAGAACTAAAGAGCCTCTTGATGAAAATGAAAGAGGAGAGTGAAAAAGTGAATTAAAACAGTGGTTGACTTTATTTTTGGGGGTCCAAACTCACTGCAGGTGGTGACTGCAGCCATGAAATTTAAAGATGCTTGCTCCTCAGAAGAGCTATGACCAACCTAGACAGTATATTAAAAGGAAGAGACATTACTTTACCAACAAAGGTCCATCTAGTCAAAGGTCTTGTTTTTCCAGTAGTCATGTATGGATGTGAGAAATGGATTTTAAAGAAAGCTGAGCACCAAAGAATTGATGCTTTTGAACAGTGGTGTTTGTGAAGACTCCTGAGAGTCCCTTCAATTGCAAGATGATCCAACCAGTACATCCTAAAGGAAATAAATCCTGAACATTCATTGGAAGGACTGATGCTGAAGCTGAAACTCCAATACTTTGGCCACCTGATGCAAAGAACTGACTCATTTGAAAAGACCCCAATGCTGGGAAAGATTGAAGGTGGGAGAAGGGGAAGACAGAGGATGAAATGGTTGGATGGTATCACTGACACAATGGACATGAGTCTGAGTAAACTCTGGGAATTGGTGATGGATAGGGAAGTCTGGCGTGCTGCAACATGGCGTCACAAAGAGTTGGACACGACTCAGTGACTGAACTGATACTCATGACTTCTTTGAAAAATATCAAGTTCCTTGGCCCTTTTAAAATTGGATTGTTTTTTCTTTCTCTAATGATTTGTTCGAGTCCATATATATATATATATATATATATATAATTTTAGATACTAACCTCTTATCAGCTATGTGACTGCAAGATTTTCTCTCATTCAGTAAGTTGCCTTTTCTTGTGCAGAAGCTTTTTAGTTTTATGAAGTCCCACTTGTTTATTTTTGCTTTTTTTTGCCTTTGCCTTTGGTATCATATGATGCTCATATGATTTTTATCCCTCATTTTGTTCATGTGGTATATCACATTGATTGGTTTTCAAACGTTGAACCATTGTTGCATCCATGGACTAAATTTCACTTTATCATTGTCTGTGATTCTTTCCATGTATTGATATTTTTGCTAATAATTTGTTGAAGATTTTTGCATTTATCAGGGATAGTGGTTTGATTTTTCTGTTTAAACAAGATGTGTTATGATTGTGCTTTTAAGTTCACTCTACTCTCAATCATAAGCTAGTTTAATGAAACCTTCATAACTCAGTTAAAGAAGTGGTTTGAATAGAATGTTTTAAATCATTCCCTTATTCTTAAAATGTATTCATATTAACACATTATACAAGTATTTGCTTTCAAAGAAAAATGTCTTTTAATTTTGCCAAATGTCTTTCATTTCTTTTTTGATTTTAAATAAAACACTAGTTTTTCTTTTTTTAATCATATACTCTGATAACTGCTAAGTAATTCTTCTTTAAAATGACTCAGCATAATTATTTATATTTCCCATTTTCTAATCCAAATCAAATTGCTACTTCTAAATTTGAGAAATATGAAACTGATATAATTTTGAGATATGAAATAAAAATGATTTATTTTAAAAATTTTGTAAGAAATTATGTTTAATAATATCAATGGGTATTCATCAATTTACTATTTGATTTTCCTGACTTTGAATTAAAAATTAACTATTTTTCATTTCAAATGGTTATAAGAGATTTGAATTTTTTCTTCCCTGTACTTTTTAAGAAAATAATGAAGTTTGGATGGTTTTTGAAAACTGTTTTCCATTTCAAAACAATTCTATTTTCTGATATACATCTTATGTCTTTTCTAGTGGGCTCTTTATCCCATTTTAAAAATCAGTTCAAAGTCCAGAATCTCATCATCTAAATCAGGTCCACACAAGGAACAGTTCAGTTCAGTTGTTCAATCATGTCCAACTCTTTGCAACCCCATGGATTGTAGCACGCCAGGCTTCCCTGTCCATCACCAAATCTGAAGCTTGCTCAAAATCATGTGCATTGAGTTAGTGATGCCATCCAACCATCTCATTCTCTGTCGTCCTTTTCCCTCTCATCTTCAATTTTTCCCAGCATCAAGGTCTTTTCAAATGAGTCAGTTCTTCACATAAGGTGGCCAAAATATTGGAGTTTCAGCTTCAGTATCAGTCCTTCCAATGAATATTCAGGACTTATATCCTTTAGGGTTGTCAACTTTGATCTCCTTACAGTCCAAGTGACTCTCAAGAGTCTTCTCCAACACCACAGTTCAAAAGCATTAGTTCTTTGGTACTCAGCTTTTTATAATCCAGCTCTCACATACATACATGACTACTGGAAAAACCATAGCTTTGACTAAGTGGACCATTGTTGGCAAAGTAATTTCTCTGCTTTTAGTATGCTGTATAGGTTAGTCATAACTTTTCTTCCAAGGAGCAAGTGTCTTTTAATTTCATGGCTTCAGTCATTCTCTGCAGTGATTTTGGAGCCCCCAAAATAAAGTCTGACACTGTTTCCCCATCTATTTGCCATGAAATGATGGGGCCAGATGCCATGATCTTCGTCTTCTGAATGCTGAGTTATAATTCAACTTTTTCACTCTCCTCTTTCATTTTCATCAAGAAACTCTTTAGTTCTTCACTTTCTGTCATAAGGATGGTGTCATCTGCATATTGGAGGTTAAATTGATATTTCTCCTGGAAATCTTGATCCCAGCCTGTTTTTCATCCAGCCCAGTGTTTCTCATGATGTACTCTGTATAAAAGTTAAATAAGCAGGGTGACAATATACAACCTTCCTCTCCCAGTTTGGAGCCAGTCTATTGTTCCATGTCTAGTTCTAACTGTTGCTTCTTGACATGCATACAGGTTTCTCAGGAGACAGGTCAGTTGGTCTAGTATTCCCATCTCTTTAAAAAATTTCTTTAAGAAAATTCTATAAGAATTTTCCACAATTTGTTGTCATCTACACAGTCAAATGCTTTGATGTAGCCAATAAAGCAGAAGTAGATGTTTTTCTGGAACTCTCTTGCTTTTTGATGATCCAGTGGATGTTGGCAATTTGATCTCGGTTCTTCTGCATTTTATAAATCCAGGTTGAACTTCTGGAAGTTCACAGTTCATGTACTGCTGAAATCTGGCTTGAAGAATTTTGGGCATTACTTTACTAGCATGTGAGATGAGTGCAGTTGTGTGGTAGTTTGAGCATTCTTCGGCATTGCTGAATGGATTTTCATTCCAGTCTTTGGGATTGCAATGAAAATTGATCTCTTCCAGTCCTATGGCCACTGCTGAGTTTTCCAAATTTGCTGGCATATTGGGTACAGCACTTTCACAGCATCATCTTTTATACTTTAAAATAGCTCAACTGGAGTTCCATCACCTGCACTAGCTTTGTTTGTAGTGATGCTTCCTAAAGCCCACTTGACTTTGCATTCCAGGATGTCTGGATCTAGGTGAGTATCACACCGTCATGATTATCTGGTTCATGAAGATCTTTTTGTATAGTTTTTTGTGTATTCTTGCCACCTCTTCTTAATATCTTCTGCTTCTGTTAGGTCTTTTATTGTGCCCATCTTTGCATGACATCCCATTGGTATTGCTAATGTTCTTGAAGAGATCCCTGGTATTTCCGATTCTGTTGTTTTCCTCTGTCTCTTTGCATTGGTGGAAGGCTTTCTATTTCTCCTTGCTATTCTTTGAAACTCTGCACTCAAATGGCTATATCTTTCCTTTTCTCTTTGCCTTTCACTTCTCTTCTTTACACAGCTATTTGTAAGGTTTCCTCAGACAACCATTTTACCTTTTTGCAATTTCTTTTTCCACAGGAATGGTCTTAATCCCTGCCTCCTGTACAATTTCCTGAACATCTGTCCATAGTTCTTCAGGCATTCTATCAGATTTAATCCCTTGAATCTGTTTGTCACATCCATTGTTTAATTGTAATGGATTTGATTTAGGTCATACCTGAATAGTCTAGTATTTTTCCAGTTTCTTCAACTGAGGTCTGACTTTTGCAATCAGGCATTCATGATTTGCACCACAGTCAGCTCCCCATCTTGTTTTGGCTGACTGTATAGAGTTTCTTCATCTTTGACTGGAAATAATATAATCAGTCTGATTTGAGTATTGTCATCTGCTGATATCCATGTGTAGAGTCCTCTTGTGTTGTTGGAAGAGGGAGTTGCTCTGACCAGTGAGTTCTCTTTGCCAAACTCTATTAGCCTTTGTCCTGCTTCATTTTTCTCTCCAAGGTCAAATTTACCTTTTACTTCACGTCTCTCTTGAATTCCTACTTTTGCATTCCAGTTCCTGATAATGAAAAGGACACCTTTTTGGGTGTTATTTCTTGAAGGTTTTTAGTTCGTCATAGAACCATTCATCGTTGTCTTCTTCAGCATTACTGATTGGGGCATAGATTTGGATTACTTTAATAATGAATGGCATGTCTTGGAAATGAACTGAAGTCATTCTGTCATTTTTGAGCTTGCATGCAAGTACTGCATTTCAGACTCTTGTTGACTATGATGGCTACTCCATTTCTTCTAAGAGATTCTTGCCCACAGTAATAAATAGAATGGTCATCTCAGTTAAATTCACTCATTCCAGTCCATTTTGTTTGCTGACTCCTAAAATGTTGATGTTCACTCTTGCCATCTCCTGTTTGACCACTTCCATTTTGCCTTGATTCATGGACCTAACACACCATGTTCCTATGCAATATTGCTCTTTACAGAATCAGACTTTACTTCTATCATCAGTCACATCCACAACTGGGTGTGTCTTAATTACAATTCCTCAGTTATATTTCTGCATCTATAGACCCTGGAAATTCAAAGGACATGTTATCTGCACTAAAAATATGTAACATTAAAGGTGAATGGTGGGGTAGGTATAGAATAACTGCTATAGACATTCAGTTTAAAAAGGGATAGTTGAGACAAGTAGTCACTTGTTCCTAAGAATTCTAAAACCTATGGAAATGTTAGACACTGCTTGATTATTCCTCAATGCCTGGATATACTTTTCCTTGGTACTCATGTCTAATCTCTAGGCTCTTGGTTTCACCCTGTGAGTAATTTTCCTATTACATGAAAGGTAGCACCTTTTTTTTTTTTTTTAATTGTTAAATAGCGTTGCCTGCTTCTTGCAAGTAGTCTGGACATTCAAAGACCTCATTTCATTTGTTAATTCTTAAATTTTAGGATCTTGTACTTCCTGGAGTGGCTGGAGATTTTTTAAACCTTCAAGTTCTGGTTTGAAGAAAGAAAGAACCTTCTTTCTTTCAATTTGTCTATTTCCTCTTAAAGTTCACTATTAGCATCATAACTCCTAGGAAGTACGCTGTACCTTCAAACCTTTTCATATACATCTCGTTTGTTAATATACTTCTTTTTTAATTTTTTAAATTAAATTTATTTATTTTTTTAATTACAATACTGTATTTGTTTTGCCATACATTGACACGAATCAGCCATAGGTGAACACAATCTCCCAATGCCGAAGCCCCCTCCCACCTCCCACCCCACAATACTGTATTTGTTTTGCCATACATTGACATGAATCAGCCACAGGTGTCCACGATCTCCCAATGCCATAGCCCCCTCCCACCTCCCACCCCACATCCTCTCCCTGAATCATCCCATGCACCCGCCCCATGCGTCCTGCATCCTGTATTGAACATAGACTGGCACTTCATTCTTACAAGATAGTATACATGTTTCAATGCCGTTCTCCCAAATCATCCCACCCTCTCCCTCTCCCTCAGAGTCCAAAAGTCCATTCTATACCTCTGAGTCTCTTTTGTTGTCTCACATACAGGGTCTTCATTACTACCCTTCTAAATTCCATATATATGTGTCAGTATACTGTATTGGTGTTTTTCTTTCTGGCTTACTTCACTCTGTATAATCAGCTCCAGTTTCATCCATCTCATTAGAACTGAGTCAAATTTATTCTTTTTAAGGGCTGAGTAGTACTCCATTGTGTATATGTACCACTACTTTCTTATCCATTCATCTGCTGATGGACATCTAGGTTGCTTCCATGTCCTGGCTATTATAAACAGTGCTGCAATGAACATTGGGGTACATGTGTCTCTTTCAATTCTGGTTTCCTCGGTGTGTATGCCCAGCAGTGGGATTGCTGGATCATAAGGCAGTTCTATGTGCAATTTTTAAAGGAATCTCCACACTGTTTTCCATAGTGGCTGTACTAGTTTGCATTCCCACCAGCAGTGTAAGAGGGTTCCCTTTTCTCCACATCCTCTCCAGCATTTATTGCTTGTAGACTTTTTTTAATTTTTTTTTAAATTTATTTATTTATTTTTTTAAATTACAATACTGTATTTATTTTGCCATACATTGACACGAATCAGCCATAGGTGAACACAATCTCCCAATGCTGAAGCCCCCTCCCACCTCCCACCTCACATCCTCTACTTGAATCATCCTGTGCATCAGCCCCATGCATCCTGCATCCTACATTGAACATAGATTAGCGTTTCGTTTCTTACAGGAAAATATACATGTTTCATTGCCATTCTCCCAAACCATCCCACCCTTTCCCTCTCCCTCAGAGTCCAAAAGTCCACTCTATACCTCTGTGTCTCTTTGTTGTCTCACATATAGGGTCATCATTACTATCCTTCTAAATTCCATATATATGTGTCAGTATACTGTATTGGTGTTTTTCTTTCTGGCTTACTTCACTCTGTATAATCGGTTCCAATTTCATCCATCTCATTAGAACTGAGTCAAATTTATTCTTTTTAAGGGCTGAGTAGTATTCCATAGTGTATATGTACCACAGCTTTCTTATCCATTCATCTGCTGATGGACATCTAGGTTGCTTCCATGTCCTGGCTATTATAAACAGCGCTGCAATGAACATTGGGGTACATGGATCGCAGCCATTCTGACTGGTGTGAAATGATACCTCATTGTGGTCTTGATTTGCATTTCTCTGATAATAAGTGATGTTGAGCATCTTTTCACTTCTTTTCTTAAATATCTCTTTCGGAAGATCACACATCTCATTAGTCACATGTTCTACTTTCTACATGACCCATTTTAGTGTTGTTAATCTTTCCGTCACTAAGTAACAAGGATTCACCTTATTTCTGTTTTGAGAAATACATCCCTCATTTTCTTATAAATCCTTCAGTTCAGTTCAGTCACTCAGTAGTGTCCAACTTTTTGTGATGCCATGAATCATAGCACGCCAGGCTTCCCTGTCCATCCCCAACTCCCAGAATTCACACAGACTCATGTCCATTGAGTCAGTGATGCCATCCAGCCACCTCAAACTCTGTTGTCCCCTTTTCCTCCTGCCCCCAATACCTTCCTGCATCAATCTTTTCCAATGAGTCAACTCATCACATGAGGTGGCCAGAGTACTGGAGTTTCAGCTTTAGCATCATTTCTTCCAAAGAAATCCCAGGGCTGATCTCCTTCAGAATGGAGTGGTTGGATCTCCTTGCAGTCCAAGGGAATCTCAAGAGTCTTCTACAACACCACAGTTGAAAAGCATCAATTCTTCAGCACTCAGCTTTCTTCAAAGTCTCTCACATCCATACATGACCACAGGAAAAACCATAGCCTTGACTAGACAGACCTTATTTGGCAAAGTAATGTCTCTGCTTTTGAATATGCTATCTAGGATGGTCATAACTTTTCTTCCAAGGAGTAAGCATCTTTTAATTTCATGGCTGAAATCACCATCTGCAGCGATTTTAGAGCACCCAAAAATAAAGTCAGCCACTGTTTCCCCATCTATTTCCCATGAAGTGATGGGACCAGATGCTATGATCTTCATTTTCTGAATGTTGAGCTTTAAGCCAACTTTTTCACTCTCCACTTTCACTTTCATCAAGAGGCTTTTTAGGTCCTCTTCACTTTCTGCCATAAGGGTGGTGTCATCTGCATATCTGAGGTTACTGACATTTCTCCTGGCAATCTTGATTCCAGCTTGTGTTTTTTCCAGTGCAGCGTTTCTTATGATGTACTCTGCATAGAAGTTAAATAAGCAGGGTGACAATATACAGCCTTGACGTACTCCTTTTGTTATTTGAAACCAGTCTGTTGTTCCATGTCCAGTTCTAACTGTTGCTTTCTAACCTGCATACAGATTTCTCAAGAGGCAGGTCAGGTGGTCTGGTATTCCCACCTCTTGAAGAATTTTCCACAATTTATTGTGATCCACACAGTCAAAGGATTTGGCATAGTCAATAAAGCAGAAATAGATGTTTTTCTGGAACTCTCTTGCTTTTTCCATGATCCAGAGGATGTTGGCAATTTGATTTCTGGTTCCTCTGCCTTTTCTAAAACCAGCTTGAACTCAGGAAGTTCACGTATTGCTGAAGCCTGGCTTGGAGAATTTTAAGCATTACTTTACTAGCATGTGAGATGAATGCAACTGTGTGATAGTTTGAGCATTCTTTGGCATTGCCTTTCTTTGGAATTGGAATGAAAATTGACCTTTTCCAGTCCTGTGGCCACTGCTGAGTTTTCCAAATTTGCTGTCATATTGAGTGCAGCACTTTTACAGCATCATCTTTCAGGATTTGAAATAGTTCAACTGGATCATCACCTCCACTAGCTTTGTTCATAGCGATGCTTTGTAAGGCCCACTTCACTTCACATTCCAGGATGTCTGGCTCTAGATGAGTGGTCACACCATCGTGATTATCTGAGTCATGAAGATTTTTTGTACAGTTCTTCTGTGTATTCTTGCCACCTCTTCTTAATATCTTCTGCTTCTGTTAGGTCCATACCATTTCTGTCCTTTGTCAAACCCATCTTTGGGCATGAAATATTCCCTTGGTATCTCTAATTTTCTTGAAGAGATCTCTAGTCTTTCCCATTCTGTTGTTTTCCTCTACTTCTTTGCACTGATTGCTGAAGAAGGCTTTCTTATCTCTTCTTGCTATTCTTTGGAACTCTGCATTCAGATGCTTATATCTTTCCTTTTCTCCTTGGCTTTTCACTTCTCTTCTTTTCACAGCTATTTGTAAGGTCTCCCCAGACAGCCATTTTGCTTTTTTGCATTTCTTTTCCATGGGGATTGTCTTGATTCCTGTTTCCTGTACAATATCATGAACCTCATTCCATAGTTCATCAGGTACTCTATCAGATCTAGTCCCTTAAATCTATTTCTCACTTCCACTATATAATCATAAGGGATTTGATTTAGGTCATACCTGAATGGTCTAGCGGTTTCCCCTACTTTCTTCAATTTAAGTCTGAATTTGGTAATAAGGAGTTCATGATCTGAGCCACAGTTAGCTCCTGGTCTTGTTTTTGTTGACTGTATAGAGCTTCTCCATCTTTGGCTGCATAGAATATAATCAGTATGATTTCGGTATTGACCATCTGGTGATGTCCATGTGTAGAGTCTTCTTTTGTCTTCTTGGAATAAGGTGCTTGCTATGACCAGTGCATTTTCTTGGCAAAACTTTATTAGTCTTTGCCTTGCTTCATTCTGCATTCCAAGGCCAAATTTGCCTGTTACTCCAGGTGTTTCTTGACTTCCTACTTTTGCCAGTCCCCTATAATGAAAAGGACATCTTTTTTGGGTGTTAGTTTTAAAAGGTCTTGTAGGTCTTCATAAAACCGTTCAACTTCACCTTCTTCAGTGTTACTGGTTGGGGCATAGACTTGGATAACTGTGATATTGAATGGTTTGCCTTGAAGATGAACAGAGATCATTCTGTTGTTTTTGAGATTGCATCCAAGTACTGCATTGACTATGATGGCTACTCCATTTTTTCTGAGGGATTCCTGCCCGCAGTAGTAGATATAATGGTCATTTGAGTTAAATTCACCCATTCCAGTCCATTTTAGTTCTCTAATACCTAGAATGTTGATGTTCACTCTTGCCATCTCTTGTTTGACCTCTTCCAATTTGCCTTGATTCATGGACCTGGCATTCCAGGTTCCTATGCAATATTGTTCTTTACAGCATCAGACCTTACTTCTATCAGCAGTCCCATCCACAGCTGGGTATTGTTTTTGCTTTGGCTCCATCCCTTCATTCTTTCTGGAGTTATTTCTCCACTGATCTCCAGTAGCATATTGGGCACCTACTGACCTGGGGAGTTTCTCTTTTGGTATCCTATCATTTTGCCTTTTCATACTGTTCATGGGGTTCTCAGCAAGAGTACTGAAGTGGTTTGCCATTCCCTTCTCCTGTGGACCACATTCTGTCAGACCTCTCCACCATGACCCGCCCATATTGAGTTGCCCCCTTGGGCATGGCTTAATGTCATTGAGTTAGACAAGCTGTGGTCCTAGTGTGATTAGATATACTAGTTTTCTGTGAGTATGGTTTCAGTGTGTCTGCCCTCTGATGCCCTCTTGCAACACCTACCATCTTACTTGGGATTCCCTTACCTTGGGCGTGGGGTATCTCTTCATAAATCAGCCACAGTATAAAATCCAAAGTTCCTCGGACAGAATGCTGAAGGCACCTCAAGTTTTTACTAACACTGTCCTCAACGTCCACCACTCTTTTCAAAGTTTTTTCCACAGTTTAGGTTTCTGTAATGGCAGTCCTCACATTCATACACCAAAGTCTGAATTAATAATCTTCTTCTGCCTCATACATTACTCCAAACGCAGTGGTTGAAAATAGCAGACATTTATTATTTCATGGTTTCCGTCAGTCAGGAATCCAGACACAGATTTGCTGGGTATTTCTGCTTCATGGCTTCTTAAGAGTCTGCAATCAGGGTGTGAGCTGGGACTACAGTTGTCTCGCGGCTCAACTAGAATAGGATTCACTTCCAGACTTTCTCTCATGATTCTTGATTGGCCTCAGAAGATCTACTTGTCAGCACAGTGATGTGGGCCTCTTCATGGGGCCGCCAGCTTGTTTCCCTCTGAGTGGGCAGTCCAGAACAGAGCACAAGAGACTGAATCTCATGTCTGCTGTATCATATGCACTAGAAATGAGCAAATAAGTCTAGGCCATATTCAAGGGTAGAGTATTACAGACAGGCAGGGGTAGGGGAAGGGTGAGGTAGGTAGCATCTCCAAAGCTGCATCCTGCAGTAGTTTTTATACATATATATGAATGATTGTCCATAGGATGATTTGGGATTGTCCATAATATTGTGTTAAATATTACCGCCAAGTGAAATTTTTTTTTTAATACTATATACTTTGTATCTTAAAGAGGAATCCACACATCTCGAATGAATGGAAAGTTTCCTCAATGTATCTTCTAAGTTATAATTTTGATTTGTTTGCTTTAGTCACTCAGTCTTATCCAACTCCATGCACTCTAGCCCTCTGGGCTCCTCTGTCCATGGGATTTCCTAGGTAAGAATACTCAAGTGGGTTGCCATTTCCTTCTTCAGGGGATCTTCCTGACCCAAGGATCAAATCTACATCTCACGCACTGCAGGTGGATTTTTACCACTGAGTCACCAGGGAAGCCCCAGTTATAATTTAGCAGACTAATTAGATGTTGAAGTTCGGTTTTCTCATACTTCCTAGGTCATGTTTTATATACATATGTACTGTGAAGAAAAAGATCTCTACTTAAAACTGTGATTTTCTTAAACATGCAGTTTTTACATTGATTTTCCAGTATAGGAATTCAATGCTTGGCTTGTAGTCTCATGCTGTCACATCTTTTCATGTCCTGTCTTCACAGTGTTCATGTTTATATACTACAGTTTGTTGATATATAAGAATTTATATCCCACTCCTCTCTAGTTCTGAGAAAACATCCTGTATCAGTCAGGGTCCAGTTTTAATACAGAGATTAAATACAGGGAGCTGTTTTCACAGGTGGAGCCCAACAGAGGATAAAAGGATTCTTAGTGCACACAGAATCAAAACTGCATAAAGTCCTTACCATTGTTTGAACAGGGAAAGCAAAGGGAAGAAGTGCTATCATGAGTCTAGTAAGCCTGAGTAATCCTGATTCTGATGCTCAGACTTGTGATGAAGGGCTGTGCTTGATGGCGTTCAGAGAGCAGAAGATAGGTGTATGCAAGTTGGTGCTTCTGAAATTCAGATGCCTCAGTTCCTATTTCTGGCTGCTGTTCATGCTCCAGAGGGAGTGACGCGTGAGTGCTGCTGCTGCTGCTGCTGCTAAGTCGCTTCAGTCGTGTCCAACTCTGAGCGACTCCTAGACGGCAGCCCATCAGGCTCCACCGTCCCTGGGATCCTCCAGGCAAGAACACTGGAGTGACTGCTGGGTGTGTCCAAAGATGCTGGATTCTAGATTCAACTCTAACCAGAGAGGGGTCAACCAGACTAGTGAGCTCCTCATTCTAGCTTTCTAATTTTCCACCAGTGACTACTAGTAGGAGAGAGTAATTCTAAGCTGGTAAAGGATTTGGCTGAATATAGTTTGCAGATAGAAGGGTAGGCTTGAGCAAAGAAACTAAACGTCAGGCTTACTAACAGAAAGTGTAGTGTTTTGAGGTTAATAATGACCTGCCCACAGATAAAGTTTTGTGAGCTCTTAAGAGATCATAATAGTTTATTTAGATACTGGTATAACAAAATTGTCCCAGGTTGGGTTTCCTTTAAACAGGTACTGAGAAAGAATTGGTCTGCAAGATATTTATTTGAGATTAATATCTATTTCCCGAGTGGCTCAGACAGTAAAGAATCTGCCCACTGAGAGAGACCTGAGTTTGATCCCTGGGTCAGCAAAATCCCCTGGATCAGGGAATTATAACTCACTCTAGTACTCTTGCCTAGAGAATTCCATGGATAGAGGAGCCTGATGGGCTACAGTCCATGGTGTTGCAAAGAGCTGGACACAACTGAGCAACTTTCACACACACACACACACATATGCAATATCTGTAGTGGAGGGAAGAGAAAAATTTAGGAGAGCAAACTTCAGCATCCATCAGAATTACCCAGAAATTGCTAGTATCGACTCCTAGAATATCTGATTCAGTGTTTCAGAGAGCAGCTGAATCTGCATTTTTAAAAACTCCCAGTTACACTGCTGCTGCTGGTCTGGTCTTTATGCCAAAAACTCTTGAACTTTTTGAGTAATGTCAACTCAAAAAAAAAGCCTTGGTCAACCTGGAAAGGAGCTCTCAGGAGTGTTGCCCATCAGATGATACCCAGCTGGGCCCGAAGGGTCAGGTCCTTGTCTCTTTATTTTCTTTGGTCTGGATTCAGGTGCCCTAGGAAGGGCATGAGGGTTGGGTAAATTCAACTCTTTGCAGCTGAGGCAGGCTCTAAGGAATTATGAGCTGGAAGCTGCTTGCAGACCTTCCGCTCTACTGTTAGGCAGTAAGCCTTCCTGATGGGAGACCTGGTTGTACATCTTTACATCTACCAAAAAGATTGAAATAATGTTTCTTTTTGTGGACAATTCTAAATGTTTGAAATTTTCAACTAAATTAATGTAGTGTCCAATATTCAAATCAAATACAAATTTTAGAACTGCAGTTCCTCACAGAAGCATTACACAATGGAAAGAAATAATGCTTATAAAATGAATGTGATATCTCTGTGTCCTCATATTGTTCTGAAATAATTGTGCAATAAATCTATAAACAGAGCTATTTTACAAAAATAATACAGGATGCAATTAAGGATGTTAGAGCTCTTTTGAAGGATATAGATGTAAAGTCCAGGTATAATAGGTAAAATTTATGATTCAATTACACAAAATACTCATTTTGTTGCAAACATAAACTATGTTCAGACCACGGTTGGTCTAATTATGAATTCACACTGAAACCAAAAGTAAACTTGTTGATAAACTACAGCATATTTCAACATTAATATTGGATGATATTTAAATACACTATCTTTAGATTAATTGTGCAATCTACATATATTTTAAAGCATTAAAACTTTCTGTTGTACATATCCAGGACCACAAAAATATTTTTATTCAGAAGGTAACTACCAAGAAGTTATTATTTTGAGAAATGAATAAATCATTCACTAGAGCAAATTTTATGTATAAAATTATCCCTCTTATTTGGAAATCTAATCTTAAGAGAATGAATTAGACTTTATTTTCAGCTGCACTTTGCAAATCCTATTGTTGCTGAGTGTACATCTCAGGTGCTCTTTTGTAATGGCCATTCTCAGCTAGGCACTTCCAACTCTATGACTTACTAACAAGCTTGTTCAAAAGTTGCAGTGAGAACGCTGATATTCAGATTAAAAGATGCAACACCTAAAATAATCATACACCTGGTGGAAATTAATGACAAGATCTAAGGAAACTTACTATACGAGAATGTCCCATTCTCCATGGTGTTCACTTTGAAAACTAAAAATAACTCCTTAGAGATTTGGAGCTAATCTTCATACAAAAATTGATATGTTTTCAACAAAGGGAACAGATAGGCTATATTGTTGACAGACCTACAAGATTTCTTATGTGAATATTTTCTATTGCAATACCAAATGAAGAGATTCAATTGTTGTATTTTCATATTATGTATTCTACTGTATATGTACTTAAAGCATTAGAATATATGAATATGGAAAGAATATTTTAGGAATGATATTATTCTAATAACATTGATAAGTCCATTCCAGTTACATTTAAATATATATATGTAAATATGGGTTTATATGTGCTTTTGAATCAATGTGTCTTTATGCTCTTGGATATAGGTATGTATGGATAGTTTGAATACTATGTTAGAGTAATGAGTGTAGAAATGAGAGAAGGTGCAAGGTGTTTATGAATGAATTGGTATTTACATATTTGAGAAGTTCCAGTTCTTGTTCCTCTCAGTCTTCCTTTTACCCTGAGAAGAGGAGCATCTCTAACCTCTCTGTCAGAGTTCCCTTCTGACACCTGCTTCTGGGACCCTGCTATTTCAGGGTCTCTGACTACAAACGTGGCTCTGAAATAGTTATGTCCGCATCACCTGGGAATCATGGGAGGCCTGTTTTAAGTATAAACAAGGCGGAGATGGCCTCTGTCTATTGGCTCTATGTTGGTTATTTCTTCATAACAGGCTAGGAGCCTATTAACTCAAAAGTCTGCAGTTATCAGTCTCAGATATTTTAAATTAGGCCATTTAGAGAATGTCTGCTTTGCATACTCTGCAAAACTGCACTCAACACCTGCTAGGCATCCATATTATAAACCTCAGCCTATAAAAGATCCCAGACTGCTACTGTCCTCAGCACCCCCTGCCCAGAGACTACTGAGCTCTGGGTCAGAGGCTGGGTTCCCCGCTGTGCTACTGAGCAAAATCACCTGTGCTGACAGAATTCTACTACTTACATTAGAATAAATAATATTCTACTACTTAAAATTTTCTTTTGGAGCCACATTGATGTTTAGTCACAAATCATTTTTTCTCTTTTCCTTCAATAATAATAACAATAAGAAGAATATTAAGAGTAAGAACTTGCTTATTAAATGTTTATTATATTATAGGCTTTTCCCTAAGCATTTGTATATATTAACTCAATTCTCACCAAAAATGTCAACTTTGCTGTAGGTCTTCATATTATTCCAACTTAAAGATGAAGAAATTTAATCA
Organism: Nanger dama; assembly: GCA_917880005.1. Lineage (NCBI taxonomy): Eukaryota > Metazoa > Chordata > Mammalia > Artiodactyla > Bovidae > Nanger > Nanger dama. Next base: position 11,116,735 of record CAKJTW010000010.1, read on the forward strand.
CAGAGAGGTTAAATAATTTGCCCACGGTCACGGAACCAAGATTCAAACGCAAGCATACCTATCTTAGATCCTTACAACCTTACTTGCATTGAGTTTCACTTTACTGGGCTCTCATCTGTTATTAAAATTATAGCAAGAGAAACAGAAAACAAAAACCAAAGCAAAATAATACCCTCCATTTACTTTTGTTTTAAGAATTCTCTCCAGAACTGTTCTCATTATAGCACCTTAGATGAACAAGGCAAATATAATAGTTCATCTTCTTTTATGAATGCAACATATGCATATTATATATTATGGATATAACATACTCTACATAGACAGACAAATAAATAAATGAATGATATATAGAGAGGAGGGGCTTCCCCAGTGTTTCAGCAGTAAAAAATTTGCCGGTAATGCAGGAGATGTGGGTTCAATTCCTGGGTTGGGAAGATTCCCTGGAGGAGGAGACGGCAACCCGCTCCAGTATTCTTGTTGGGGAAATCTCATAGACAGAGGAGCCTAAGGGGCTATAGTCCACAGGATCTCAAGGAGTCAGATATGATTGAGGGACTGAGTACAAATACATATATGGGAGAAGGGAGGGGGAGACATTGATAAAGATAACGACTTTTCTTCTATTTTGCCCTATACTGCTAAGAGCATGCAGTGTAATATTTTGGAAATAAAATCAGGTCATTGCTCTGCTCAGAATATTTCATGGTTTCCATTTTGCCAACATGGCCTTGCTGTTCTTCACACAAACATACTAAAAATGCATTGACATGTGTGGCACTCCACAAAGTTCCTTCTATCAAACACGCCCTTCTACATTTCCCTCTGACTTTTCTCCTCTCTACTTTCAGGTCTATGTTTAAAAGTTACTTAGATGAAGAAGTTCTTCCTGGACCGCTCTCTATATAGAACACTCCTCTCTGCAGTATCACTAATTCTTACTTTACCCCAATTCTTCTTTATAGTATTCATCGGGCTCCAGAATGCAACTATCAAACCAGAGATTGTGTCTGTTTGGTTTACTACTGTATCCCCAGTGTTCAAAATAGTGATGAGACTGTATTCAGCACTCAGTACTTACTCCTTATGTGAAACATATATTTATAGCTAACTTTGATGAGATATTAACCGATGTGCTAGGTGTTATGTTTAAGTGGTTTAAATATATGGTACATAACCATGACAGGAATTCCATGTTATAGAGAGAAAATAGCCAGTTTATAAGTGGCAGAGGTAGGATTTGACATTAGGCAGATTTTAGAGATTACACTATTAATCATCATATCAAACTACCAGATATGAGAAATCTCTTTTCATGTTTCAAATATTATTCTCTTCTCTGAGGTTCTGGTATCCTTCATTGTTTCAGATAAAGAGAGCAAATTTAATTAACCCTGGTTGAGAGTTTTAAATACTGTTTTTCTCCAATCATTCATTCTATCAATGCCACGGAATAGATGCCTTCTCTAATATGCTATTCCAAGTGGTTAGTTTTTTCCCCCCTTGGGAAAAATGTGGTAAATTAAAAAAAATTTTACTTTGCCTTTAGGATCTCTAATCTCCTAATGTTGTGTTTTGCCTTATTTGTGACTTGCATTTTTTAATTTTTTGATTTTTTCCATCTAGGCTTTTATTTATTTATTTATTTATTTTATTTTTACTCCTCAGTATCTTACAGTACTTCCATGCTTATTTCACTTAATTTTGTGCTCTGTGAATACTTTTCTTACTTTACAATATAACTTTAACTCTATATATTTCATGTTAATTTTACTTTCAATTCCACATATAAACTCCAGAAAAGAAATGCAAAAGAATGTATGTTACTTGGGCTTTATTAAGGAATTGACAATATAATTTGGTCATAAAATTCTGCACCAATGTTTCACTGCTTTCTCACTGAGAGAATGAATATATAAATGGACAGTAGCCAAACTGACCTGAGCCTTTGGACTCTTTAATCAAATAGAAATTGATAAAGAGGGCAGACAAGAAACTCAGGGAAGGATTTATTGAGACTGGTGCTGCAGCAAGGGGGAGCAAAAGCAAGTAACAGGTTCCCTTGCTTTCTCCCTGAGGGTGGGGCAAGCTGGTTCCTTTAATGGGGTGAGGGTAGGGGCAGATTCGTGAGTCAGCCTGATGGGTGATCTGCCCATCCTCTTGGTGGCTGTGTGCAGCAATCATGTGCAGTACCTTGCTTTTGCTCCTGGAACCTCATAAGTGTCAGTTGGTTTTCAGACTTTTTATATGTTACTGTTCATTATTTGCCCCAATTGTGTATAGTTGCAGTTATTTTTAATGCCTTAGCGTTTCTTTGTATTCTATTGCTCAAGAAGGAAATGTTTGTACAGGTGTAAGGACTCTAGTAAAGGGTCCCAGGTCCCAGCCTGTATCAAAAGCATATATAAAAGTAGAATTCTGACCCTCAACCTGCAGCAGCCAATCCAGGTAGCTAAATAACAGACACAATAAGCTTGATGGGTAACTGGGAGCTTCTCTAATTTTTGCCCCTGCTTCTGATTTAGGATCTAACAAATTATACAGAGTTCCCGCTTCTAGTTTGCTTACAGCTTCTCCATGGCAACAGCCTCCAATCAGAGGATACTTGAAGCCTTCCCTTTTTGCTGTAAAAAGCTTCCCTATTAATCTGTCTGCCTTTGAGTCTCTGCTGGTCAAAGAGTTGATGGCTGACTTCCTTGCTATCTCAAGCTCTGAGTAAATAGCATTTGGATAGTTCAAATGAGAATAGCACATTTTCATTTGGATAGTCTTTGTTATTTCCACAGTTCCTTTATTAGACTCTGACAATTAAACTTATTTTAGTTGCTTCTAGTGTATGTGTTCCTAGTATTACATTTAAAATGTAGACTTTCACCTATTTATGGATTTGTATTTTATTCCTGAACACCCATTTTTGAGTCTGTAACTATGGAGAGAGTGTCAGTCAAGGACACAACCCCCCACTGCTGGGCTGGCCTCGATCATATGCTTATCAGCATTCCTAAGGGAGGCGCCTCCATTCAGAGACCAGTCTCAGCTGAAACCTTATAGCAAGAAATTGTCTCCACTCTGACTCAGCACTTTTTCACTCCTAACACATCTTCCCCAGCTCCTGGCTCCCTAAGCCTATAAAAGGCAAGAGAGTTTTTTTGCTGCTTCTTCTTTCTTTTGCAGGATCCTCAGCAATGAGGTGGTTTCCCCCACTGTGCTGGGTAGTCTAACCGACCCTCTCCTGGAGCATTCCATGGGGAAACATGGAACACTGGTCAGCTTGTACTGTTTTCTTTGCCTCTTGCCTGCATTGTCACGGTATTATGGGCTCAACGATATTATGTGTCTCTGAACAGTTTGGGCTCCTGAAGAGAATTTTAGGATGAAGACGGAGGGTAGATTATGTGAAGGTGGCTATCTATAAGCTCTGGAGGAGGCTGCAGAAGTAGCCCTGCCAACATCTTGATCTCTAGCATGTAGACCTGTAAGTTTAAACAACCCTGTGGTATCCTTGTACCTGGTTATGGTAGCCCTAACAAACAAGTACACCCCGTAAGTGAACAAAGGCTTGATTGTTACTTGAGGTATGGTACGTTGTCCTAATCTACCACTTTGACACCTGGCAGCTCAACATTTTTTTCTCATCCGTGTATCAGTTCAGTTCAGTCGCTCAGTCGCGTCTGACTCTTTGTGACCCCATGAATCACAGCACGCCAGGCCTCCCTGTCCATCACCAACTCCCGGAGTTCACTCAAACTCATGTCCATCGAGTCCGTGATGCCATCCAGCCATCTCATCCTCTGTCATCCCCTTTTCCTCCTGCCCCCAGTCCCTCCTAGCATCAGAGTCTTTTCCAAAGAGTCAACTCTACACATGTATAAATGATGTCTTTTGAAGAACAATTTTTTTAATGAAGTCTCAGTTTACAATTTTTTTCAATGCTCCATGTTTTGTTTAGTTTATATATATAAAAAATCTTTGTTAGATAACAAATAAACTGTTTTCTTTATGACATTTTATAGTTTTTGGTTGAATGTTTAGCTAGGCTTTTCATTTTGAGTTCATTTTTATGCATGGTGTGATAAAAGGGAGAATACTCAATCTTTATACATAGAGATTAAATTTAATTGCTTTGGTTTCTTTGTCAGAAATAAATTGAGCCTATATATGTGGGCCTGGTTCTGCATGTTCTATTTTGCTACATTGATGTATATATCTATCTTTCACTAATACCAGATTTTAGTTTATAGCCTTATTCTCAAAATTAGGTGGAATAAGTCTTTAAAATTTTAGTTTTTGTTTAAAATCATTTTTGAATCAGCTTGTCAACTTGTATATTTGCGGTTGTCTTTAATACATAGTTGAAATGAGGGGCTTTACTATCTTAAAAATATTAAATGATTCAGTCCATGAATAATGCATATTTCTCTATTTAGTAGTCTTCATTTTCTATCACTAATGATTTGCAATTTACATTGTTGGGAAATAGTGCATCTTGGGTATTTTATTTTGTATACAGTGAATGAAATTTAAATGTTTTAATTTTTAATTGTTCTCACTGTTTAGTAAAAATACAACTGATTTTAATATTATCTTTTATCCTTGCTGCTGCTGCTGCTGCTGCTGCTGCTCCTGTTAAATCACTTCAGTCGTGTCTGACCCTGTGTGACCCCATAGACAGCAGCCCACCAGACTCCACCATCCCTGGAATTCTCCAGGCAAGAACACTGAAGTGGGTTGCCATTTCCTTCTCCAATGCAGGAAAATGAAAAGTAAATATGAAGTCACTCAGTCGTGTCTGACTCTTCACAACCCCATGGACTGAAGCCTACCAGGCTTCTCTGTGGGATTTTCCAGGCAAGAGTACTGGAATGGGTTGCCACTGCCTTTATCCTTGAACTTTGCCTAATTCATTTATAAATTTTAGTATTTTTGTGTGGATGCAGGAATTTTCTGTTTGAATAACATACTCTCAGTTCAGTTCAGCCGCTCAGTTTTGTCCAAATCTTTGTGACCCCCATGGACTACAGCATGCCAGGCTTCCCTGTCCATCATAAACCCCTGGAGCTTACTCAAACTCATGTCCATCGAGTCGGTGATGCCATCAAACCATCTCGTCCTCTGTCATCCCCTTCTCTCCAGTAGCATATTAGGCACCTACCAACCTGGGGAGTTCATCTTTCAGTGTGAGAGTCAGTTCTTAGGCAGGTTGATAAAAGTCTGGGGTCCCCAAGGAGGACAGAGAGGTCCTGGGGCTCTCAAATAGGAGATGGGGTCTGGAATTCTCAAGGAAGAGAAAAGGACAAACATCTTTTATCCTCTATCTTCCTTAGTTACATAAAACATTTTTTTTCTTTAAGCCTGGAACTGATGATTATACAACAAAGAACTCAGGTTAAACTCTGTACTAAGGATTATATAACAACAATGTATCCTGCTTTGAGAATAGTTTCTCCTTCTTGAAAACCTTCTGGCTAATACTGTTATCGATAGAATGTTAATGTTAGATATATTAAGGGAGTGAGTTTGGCAAGATCTTTTTACTGTAAATTCTAATCCTGTCATTTAAAAATGTAAATTGTGGGAGTGAGTCTAGTAAGATCTTTACAAACTTGAGACATTCTTTTGATTTATTGTAATAACTAATTTAAAAAGTATATAATTCCCTTGCTAAGACTAGTGAGGGGGACACTCTCCATCCCCCTTCTGATATCTATGTCAGAAGCTTTCTCTGTCACTTTTCTTACTTTAATAAAACTCTGCTACACAAAAGCTCTTGAGTGATCAAGCCTGGTCCCTGGTCTGGAAACTAAATCTTCTTCAGAGATCAAGAATCCAACACTTTCCACTATCAAGTGTCGCATCTCTTTGCCTTTTCATACTGTTCATGGGGTTCTCAAGGCAAGAATGCTGAAGTGATTTGCCATTCCCTTTCCAGGGGACCACATTTTGTCATAAATCTCCATCCTTCTTGGGTGGCCCTACATGGCTCTTTGATTTAGACAAGGCTGTGATCCATGTGATCAGTTTGGTTAGTTTTCTGTGATTGTGGTTTTCATTCTGTCACCCTCTGATGGGTAAGGATAAGAGGCTCATACTCTGCAAAAGGTTTATTTCTTGCTTTCCTGTCTTTGTCTTTTATTGATGTTTTTGCCTTATTGCAATGGCTAGGACCTTCAGCATAATGTTGATCAGGAGTGTTGAAAGTGGGAATCATTACCTTTGTCCTCACTTCATGAGAAAATATTCAGGTTTCCTTCATTAATGAAGATATAGACTGTAGATGTTTTTAGATTTATTTTATCAGATTATGGAAGTTTCCTATTTTTAATAGCTTTGAGATATAATTGAAATATATGCTGCATATACTTATTTATTATCATTGAAGTATAGTGATTTATGTTGCATGTATTTACTGTGTACAATTTTATGAACTGGTACAATGAAATCATCTTGCAGGAAACAATAGAATGGAAAAGACTAGACTCTCTTCAAGAAAATTAGAGATAAAAGGGAACATTTCATGCAATGATGGACATAGTAAAGGGCAGAAATGGTATGGACCTAAGAGAATCAGAAGATATTAAGAAGAGATGGCAAGAATACACAAAAGAATTATACAAAAAGATCTTCATGACCGAGATATATTGATAGTGTGATCACTCACCTACCAGACATCCTGGAATATGAAGTCAAGTGGGCCTTAGGAAGCATCACTATGAACAAAGCTAGTGGAGGTAATGGAATTCCAGTTGACTTATTTCAAATCCTAAAAGATGATGCTGTGAAAGTGCTGCACTCAATATGCTAGCAAATTTGGAAAACTCAGTAGTGGCCACAGGACAGGAAAAGGTCAGTTTTCATTCCAATCCCAAAGAAAGACATTGCCAAAAAATGCTCAAACTACTGCACAATTGCACTCATCTCACATGCTAGTATGGAGAAGGCAATGGCACCCCACTCCAGTACTCTTGCCTGGAAAATCCTATGGATGGAGGAGGCTGGTGGGCTGCAGTCCATGGGGTCGCTAAGAGTTGGATACGACTGAGCAGCTTCACTTTTGCTTTTCACTTTCATGCATTGGAGAAGGAAATGGCAACCCACTCCAGTGTTCTTGCTTGGAGAATCCCAGGGATGGGGGAGCCTGTGGGCTGCCATCTCTGGGGTCTCACGAACAGGACTGAAGTGACTTAGCACTCCATGTTAGTAAAGTAATGCTCAGAATTCTCCAAGTCAGGCTTCAGCAATACGTGGACCATGAACTTCCAGATGTTGAAGCTGGTTATAGGAAAGGCAGAAGAACCAGAGATCAAACTGCAAACACCTACTGAATCATCAAAAAAGCAAGAGAGTTCCAGAAAAACATCTATTTCTGCTTTATTGACTATGCCAAAGCCTTTAACTATGTGGATCACAACAAACTGTGGAAAATTCTGAAAGAGATGGGAATGCCAGATCATCTGACCTGCCTCCTGAGAAATCTGTATGCAGGTTAGGAAGCAACAGTTAGAACTGGACATGGTACAATAGACTGGCTCCAAATAGGAAAAGGAGTACATCAAGGCTGTATACTGTCAACCTGCTTATTTAACTTATATGCAGAGTACATCATGAGAAACACTGGGCTGGAAGAACTACAAGCTGGAATCTAGATTGCTGGGAGAAATGTCAATAACCTCAGATATGCAGATGATACCACCTTTATGACAGAAAAGGAAGAAGAACTAAAGAGTGTCTTGATGAAAGTGAAAGAGGAGAGCGAAAAAGTTGGCTTAAAGCTCAACATTCAGAAACCTAAGATCTTGGCATCCAGTCCTTTCACTTCATGGCAAATAGATGGGGAAACAGTGGAAACAGTGGCTGACTATTTTTTTGGGCTCTGAAGTCACTGCAGATGGTGACTACAGCCATGAAATTAAAAGGTACTTACTCCTTGGAAGAAAAGTTATGACCAACCTAGACAGCATATTAAAAAGCAGAGAAATCACTTTGTCAGCAAAGGTCCATCAAGTCAAGGCTATGGTTTTTCCATTAGCCATGTATGGGTGTGAGAGTTGGACTGTGAAGAAAGCTGAGCACCAAAGAATCGATGCTTTTGAACTGTGATGTTGGAGAAGACTCTTGCAAGTCCCTTGGACTGCAAGGAGATCCAACCAGTCCATCCTAAAGGAGAACAGTCCTGGGTGTTCATTGGAAGGACTGATGTTGAAGCTAAAACTCCAATACTTTGGCCACCTGATGTGAAGAGCTGACTTATTTGAAAAGACCCTGATACTGGGAAAGGCTAATGGCAGGAGGCGAAGGGGATGACAGGATGAGATGGTTGGATGGGGTCACTGACTCAATGGACATGAGTTTGGGTAAACTCCAGGAGTTGGTGATGGACAGGGAAGCCTGGCGTGCTGCAATTCATGGGGTCACAAAGAGTTGGACGTGACTGAGTGACTGAACTGAACTGAACTAGGTATATATTCTACAATTCTAGAATTTATTCACCCAACATCCTTGAAATTTTAGACCCACTAAATAATAATTCTCCATTTTCTCTACCCTACCGCAGTTTTTTGCTTCTCTCTATATATACTCTCTATATAAAACCTCTGTGTGTGTATGTGTGTGTGTGTATACACTTATGGTATAAGATCTAAGATCTGTAGTCAGCAAAGTGGAGATGCAGGAGAGCCAGTGGTGTAAGTTTTAGACTGAGCTTGAGTGCAGAAGACTGATTACTTGAAGACAATGAAGCAGTGAGAAATAATTTTTTCTTATTCAGACTTTTAGTCTATTCAGTCCTTCAGTGGGTTGGATGAGGCTCCTTCATGAGTCTTCTCCAGCACCACAATTTGAAAGCATCAATTCTTTGGCACTCAGCCTTCTTTGTGGTTCAACTCTTACATCTGTACACGACTATTGGAAAGACCATAGCTTTGAGTAGATGGACCTTCGTTGGAAAAATAATGTTTCTGGTTTTTAATACGCTGACTAGGTTTGTCTTAGCTTTTCTTCCAAGAAATGTCTTTTAATTTTATGGCTGCAGTCATAGTCCACAATGATTTTGGAGCCCAAGAAAATAAAATCTGTCACTGTTTCCATTTTTTCCCCATCTATTTGCCATGAAGTGATGGGACGAGATGCCATGATCTTAGTTTTTAATTGTTGAGTTTTAAGCCAACTTTTTCACTCTCTTCTTTTACCTTCATCAAGAGGCTCTCTAGTTCCTCTTTCTGTCATTAAGGTGATGTCATCTACATATCTGAGGTTGTTAATATTTCTCCTGGCAATCTTTATTCCAGGATGTACTTCATCCAGCCCTGCATTTGCATGATATACTCTGTTTATAAGTTAAATAAGCAGGGTTGACATATTTCTTTCCTAATTTTGAACCAGTCCATTGTTCCATTTCTGGTTCTATTACTTCTTCATATGCATGCAGGTTTCTGAGGAGGCAGATAAGGTAGTCTGAATTTCCCATCTCTTTAAGAATTGTCCATAGTTCATTGTGATCCACACTGTCAAAGGCTTTAATATCGTCAATGAAGCAGAAGCAGATAGATGTTTTATGTCTTGCTTTTTCTGTGATCCAATAGATGCTGGCAATTTGATCTCTGGTTCCTATGTCTTTTTAAAACCAGCTCGTCCATCTGGAATTTCTAGGTTCACATATTGATGAAGCCTGGCTTGAAGGATATTGAGCATTATCTTGCCAGCGTTTGGAATGAGTGCAGTGGCGCAATAATTTGAAAATTCCTTGGCAATGTTCTTATTTGGAATTAGAATGAAAACTGACTTTTTCCAGTCCTGTGGCCACTGTTGAGTTTTCCAAATTTGTTGGCATATTGAGTGCAGCACTTTCATAGCATCATCATCATTTAAGACTTGAAATAGTTTAGCTGGAATTCCATCACCTCCACTAGCTTTGTTCATAGTGATGCTTCCTAAGACCCACTTGACTTCACATTCCAGGATGTCACCATCATGGTTGTACGGGTCATGAAGATCTGTTTTGTATAGTTCTTCTGTGTATTCTTGCCACCTCTTCTTAATATCTTCAGCTTCTTCTAGATCTATATCATTTCTGTCCTTTATTGTGCCCATCTTTGCATAAAATATACCCTTCTTGTCTAATTTTCTTGAAGACATCTCCAGTCTTTCCCATTCTATTGTTTCCTCTATTTCTTAGCATTGTTCACTAAGAAGGCTTCCTTATCTCTCTTGCTGTTCTTTGGAACTCTGCATTCAGATGGGCCTTTCTTTCCTTTTTCCTTTGAATTTCACTTCTCTTCCTTTCTCAGCTATCTGTAAGGCTTCTTCAGACAACCATTTTGCTCTTTGTGATTTTTCCCCCATTGGGGATGGTTTGGATCACTGGCTCCTATGTGATATTATGAATCTCCGTCCATAGTTCTTCAGGCTATGTCTATCAAATTTAAACCCTTGAATCTTAATTTTTACTTCCACTAAAATCATACAGGATTTGATTTAGGTCATACCTGAATGGCTTAGTGGTTTTTGCTACTTTCTTTAATGCAAGTCCTAATTTTGCAATAAGGATTATATATATATACACACACACTTAACAAATCATATACATATTTTTCATACCAAGAAACTAGAAATTTTAAAATGTCTAGGCCTGGAGTATCCATTTTATTTTTGTGTTCCAATTTTACTCACAATTTCTGAGATATACTATAAGTTAAATCACTGCTTTCTAAGTGAAAATATAACTTCATATATCTATACTCCAGAAATTATAAAAGGCAGGATTATGGGATTATTGAGGTAATGTAAGTTATGCCAATCAGTTCAGTCGCTCAGTTGGGTCTGACTCTTTGTGACCCCATGAATCTCAGCACGCCAGGCCTCCCTGTTCATTACCATCTCTCGGAGTTCACTCAGACTCACGTCCATCGAGTCCGTGATGCCATCCAGCCATCTCATCTTCTGTCGTCCCCTTCTCCTCCTGCCCCCAATCCCTCCCAGCATCAGAGTCTTTTCCAATGAGTCAACTCTTCACATGAGATGGCCTAAGTATTGGAGTTTCAGCTTTAGCATCATTTCTTCCAAAGAAATCCCAGGGTTGATCTCCTTCAGAATTGACTGGTTGGATCTCTTTGCAGTCCAAGGTATTCTCAAGAGTCTCTCCAACACCACAGTTGAAAAGCATCAATTCTTTGGGGCTCAGCCTTCTTCACAGTCCAACTCTCACATCCATACATGACCACAGGAAAAACCATAGCCTTGACTAGATGGACCTTAGTCGGCAAAGTAATGTCTCTGCTTTTGAATATACTATCTAGGTTGGTCATAACTTTTCTTCCAAGGAGTAAGCGTCTTCTAATTTCATGGCTGCAGTCACCATCTGCAGTGATTTTGGAGCCCTCCCAAAATAAAGTCTGACACCGTTTCCACTGTTTCCCCATCTATTTCCCATGAAGTGATGGGATCAGATGCCATGATCTTCATTTTCTGAATGTTGAACTTTAAGCCAACTTTTTCACTCTCCTCTTTCACTTTCATCAGGAGGCTTTTAGGTCCTCTTCACTTTCTGCCATAAGGGGGTGTCATCTGCATATCTGAGGATATTGATGTCTCTCCCAGCAATCTCGATTCCAGCCTGTGTTTCTTCCAGTCCAGAGTTTCTCATGATGTGCTCTGCATAGAAGTTAAATAAGCAGGGTGACAATATACAGCCTTGATGTACTCCTTTTCCTATTTGGAACCAGTCTGTTGTGCCATGTCCAGTTCTAAATGTTGCTTCCTGACCTGCATACAGATTTCTCAAGAGGCAGGTCAGGTGGTCTGGTATTCCCATCTCTTGAAGAATTTTCCATAGCTTATTGTGATCCACACAGTCAAAAGCTTTGGCATAGTCAATAAAGCAGAAATAGATGTTTTTTTTCTGAAACTCTCTTGCTTTTTCAACGATCCAGTGGATGTTGGCAATTTGATCTCTGGTTCCTCTGCCTTTTCTAAAACCAGCTTGAACATCAGGGAGTTCACGATTCACGTTTTTCTGAAGCCTGGCTTGGAGGGTTTTGAGCATTACTTTACTAGCATGTGAGATGAGTGCAATTGTGCGGTAGTTTGAGCATTCTTTGGCATTACCTTTGTTTGGAATTGGAATGAAAATTGACCTTTTCCAGTCCTGTGGCCACTGCTGAGTTTTCCAAATTTGATGGCATATTGAATGCAGCACTTTCACAGCATCATCTTTCAGGATTTGAAACAACTCCACTAGAATTCCATCACCTCCACTAGCTTTGTTCATAGTGATGCTTTCTAAGGCCCACTTGACTTCCCTTTCCAGTATGTCTGACTCTAGATTAGTGATCACATCATCATGATTATCTGGGTTGTGAAGATCTTTTTTGTACAGCTCTTCCATGTATTCTTGCCACCTCTTCTTTTTATATAATGCTTTCAAATACCCTAGTTTTAATATTAGCATTTCCATTGCTATAGGTTGTTTCTAACTCCTGATTATTTTAAATATTTTGCATTATAAGGGAGGAGAATTACATTAATAAAAAAAATTTCTAATGTGCCTGTGCTTTTGAGTGGTTCTCAAAATTTGTAGTCAGCAATATTTTAGATCTATTTTTCTAATGCCAAAGAAGAGAGTGCTATTACCGAAGTCACCTAACATAATCCAGTTTGACCATAGCAAGAATAGTTGCATATGTTCTCTATACTTCAAAATAGACTCCATATATGACAGTAATGATGACCCTATATGTGAGACAACAAAGAGACACAGAGGTATAGAGTGGACTTTTGGACTCTGAGGGAGAGGGAAAGGGTGGGATGGTCTGGGAGAATGGCAATGAAACGTGTATATTTTCTTGTAAGAAATGAAGCGCCAATCTATGTTCAATGCAGGATGCAGGATGCATGGGGCTGATGCACAGGATGATTCAAGTAGAGGATGTGGGATGGGAGGTGGGAGGGGGCTTCGGCATTGGGAGATTGTGTTCACCTATGGCTGATTCGTGTCAATGTATGGCAAAACAAATACAGTATTGTAATTAAAAAAATAAATAAATTTAATAATAATTAAAAAAAAACAAAAATAAAATGAAAGGATCTTAAAAAAAAAAAACAAAAAAAAAACAAAATAGACTCCAGATACAGGTAAATTTTATAGTCATTCATCAGTATAATAATAAACTCTTATGACAATGAAAAGTAAGTTTCTTTACCTACAGTGATAAACTATCAAATTAAATAACAAATTTGACCCACATCACTTACCTAAGTTTAATGATAATTTATGAACATTTATAAAATATTCCATGGAAAATATTTATTCTAAAATACTTAAATTTAGAATAAAGTTTTTAAAAATATTTTAAATTTAAACATCAAGTTAGTAGACCAGACAAAAAGAACTCATTGAATTACATATAGCATAAGCAGAGCGCTCTGCCCACTTGAGAAGATGAATATACTATGGGCCTGGTGTAACACACTATAATATATTCTATGGAAAGGGTTCCCAAAACTTGCTCTCAGAAGGTTAAAAAATTCTTAAAAATTGTGGAGAACCTTGTGTGTAAGTTCTATCTATACTTAAGTTAATTTTTACAGGAGTATAGTGGCTTTACAATCTTGTGTTAGTTTCTACTGTATAGCAAAATGAGACAGTGATACATATACACATATCTCCTCTCTTTTGAACTTCATCCAGTCAGGTCACCATAGTGCATTAAGTAGAGTTCCTTGTGCTTTATAGTATGTTCTCATTAATTATCTATTTTATACATAGTATCAATAGTGTATGTGTTTCAATAACAATCTTTTAATTCCTCCTCCCCTTTCCCTCTTTATATGTATATATGTGTTCTCTATCCATATATTTGTTCTCTATGTTTTTGTATTTCTGTTTTGCAAATAAGATCTATATCATTTTTCTAGATTCCATGTCTCTACAAATGACCAAATTTCATTCCTTGTTATGGCTGAATACTATTCCATTGTATATATGTATTACATTATCTCTACCCATTCCTCTGTTGATGGACATTTAGGTTACTTCCATATCCTGGCTGTTGTAAATATTGCTGCTATGAAAATTAAGGTACCTGTATCTTTTTGAATTATGGTTTTCTCTGGGTATATGCCCAGGAGTGGGAATGCTTGGTAGTTCTAATTTTAGTTTTTTAAGGAACTTCCATAATGTTCTCCATAGTGGCTGTTATCAATTTACATTCCTGCCAACAGTACATAATGGTTTCCTTTTTTTCACACTCCAGCATTTGTAGATTTTTTTGGTGATGGCCATTCTAACTGGTATGAGGTTATACCTTACTGTAGTTGTATATTGTATTTCTCTAATTTATTAATTAGTGATATTGAGCATCTTCTCATGTGTCTGTTGGCCATCTGCATGACTTTTTGGAGAAATGTATATTTATTTCTTCTGCCCATTTTTGACTTTTTTTTTTTCTGATGTTGAACTGCTTGAGCTATTTGTATATTTTGTAGATGAATCCTTTGTCAATTGCTTTATTTGCAGGTATTTTCTTCCATTCTGAGGGTTGTCTTTTGTCTTACTTATGGTTTTCTTTGGTATACAAAAACTTTTACATTTTATTAGGTTCCATTTGTCCATTTTTGTTTTTATTTTCGTTACTGTAGGACATGGGACAAAAAAAAATCTTGTGATTTATGTCAAAGAGTGTTTTGCCTATGTTTTCCTCTAAGGGGTTAATAGCATATGGCCTTACACTCAGGTCTTTAATTCCTCTTGAGTTTATTTTTGTGTATGGTGTTAGAGAGCGTTCTTATTTCATTCTTTTACAGTTAGCTGTTTAGTTTTCCCAGCACCACTAATTGAATAAACTGCCTTTTCTCCATTATGTATTCTTGCCTCTTTTGTCATATATTAGGTGACAATAGATGTATGGATTTATCTCTGTTCCATCCTGTTTCATCTTTCCATCCTGTTTCATAGACCTAGCGTTAGAACTCAGGCTGCTTTTATACTGAAAGGGAGAGGGTATGGTTGATTGTTGCAAACTCCATACAGGTATCCTTTGTTCTTGTATCTGTTCACGTGGGGCTGTTCACAAGTTCCTGTATACCTCCAACAAGACAAGTGTTATTCTCTATTCTGCAACTTTTTATCTCTATATGAGTGGAAAAATGTTATACTTTTAAAGGTCAAAGCCTTGAGAATGGGTTATCATATATATATATTTCAGGCTATAGGAAACATTCTTTTACATAGTTACAGAGCCAGAATGACTAAGAATGGGTAACAAAGCACATGGGTTAGAGCCAAAGGCATAAATCCAATATGAACAGATTTGTTTTCTCTGTTATACTTTCATTTTTATCTTATATAGTTATTAAATATATACAAAATATAATGTAAACTGTAAGGTGATATCCAAACATAAGCTATAAGTATTTCCATACAATATGAATACAATGCTGGCTCTTAGTTTTTGAAATATGCATTGATAAATTGAGGATGCATACCTGAATTCATGAATAGATGATGTCTTGATCTCTTTTATCCAAATATTAGTGTGAGAATGTGATTGCCGGTTGATGGTTCAAAAAACTGTTGAATAGTTGCATGGATTCTCTAGAGAGCAATGATATGTGAAAATGTAGTCTAACCATAGATACTTATAGACTAATAGCTGTTGGAAAATACAAATAGTTCTAAAGTTAATTGCTTTGTGGTAGCAGCAGTGGACTACATTCTGTCCTCAGTTGTTATCAGTGACCTAAGGGAAATAATCCAGATAATCATGATGATGTGATCACTCATCTAGAGGCAGACATCCTGGAATGTGAAGTCAAGTGGGCTTTAGAAAGCATCACTATGAACAAGGCTAGTGGAGGTGATGGAATTTTAGTGGAGCTGTTTCAAATCCTGAAAGATGACGCTGTGAAAGTGCTGCATTTAATATGCCAGCAAATTTGGAAAATTCAGCAGTGGCCACAGGACTGGAAAGGGTCAGTTTTCATTCCAATTCCAAAGAAAGGTAATGCCAAAGAATGCTCAAAGTACCACACAGTTGCACTCATCTCACATGCTAGTAAAGTAATGCTCAAAATCCTCCAAGCCAGGCTTCAGCAATACGTGAACCATGAATTCCCTGATGTTCAAGCTGGTTTTAGAAAAGGCAGAGGAACCAGAGATCAAAGTGCCAACATCTGCTGATCATGGAAAAAGCAAGAGAGTTCCAGAAAAACATCTATTTCTGCTTTATTGACTATGCCAAAGCCTTTGACTGTGTGGATCACAATAAACTATGGAAAATTCTTCAAGAGATGGGAATACCAGACCACCTGACCTGCCTCTTGAGAAATCTGTATGCAGGTCAGGAAGCAACATTTAGAACTGGACATGGCACAACAGACTGGTTCCAAATAGGAAAAGGAGTACGTCAAAGCTGTATATTGTCACCCTGCTTATTTAACTTATATGCAGTGTACATCATGAGAAACTCTGGACTGGAAGAAACACAGGCTGGAATCAAGATTGCTGGGAGAAATATCGATAACCTCAGATATGCAGATGACACCACCCTTATGGCAGAAGGTGAAGAGGACCTAAAAGCCTCTTGATAAAAGTGAAAGAGGAGAGTGAAAAAGTTGGCTTAAAGCTCAACATTGAGAAAATGAAGATCATGGCATCTGATCCCATCACTTCATGGGAAATAGATGGGGAAACAGTAGAAACAGTGTCAGAGTTTATTTTTTGGGCTCCAAAATCACTGCAGATGGTGATTGCAGCCATGAAATTAAAAGACACTTTCTCCTTGGAAGGAAAGTTATGACCAACCTAGATAGTATATTCAAAAGCAGAGACATTACTTTGCCGACTAAGGTCCGTCTAGTCAAGGCTATGGTTTTTCCTGTGGTCATGTATGGATGTGAGAGTTGGACTGTGAAGAAGGCTGAGCCCCAAAGAATTGATGCTTTTCAACTGTGGTGTTGGAGCCTGCAAGGAGATCCAACCAGTCAATTCTGGAAGGAGATCAACCCTGGGATTTCTTTGGAAGGAATGATGCTAAAGCTGGAACTCCAGTACTTAGGCCACCTCATGTGAAGAGTTGACTCATTGGAAAAGACTCTGATGCTGGGAAGGATTGGGGGCAGGAGGAGAAGGGGACGACAGAAGATGAGATGGCTGGATGGCATCACGGACTGGACTCGATGGACGTGAGTCTGAGTGAACTCCGAGAGATGGTAATGAACAGGGAGGCCTGGTGTGCTGCGATTCATGGAGTCTCAAAGAGTCGGACACGACTGAGCGACTGAACTGAACTAAACTGAAGTGAAATAAGATAGTTTCTTGGTAGTGAATTCAAAAGGAAAAGGCTTAAACATTTTCCACAGTAAACTTGGTATGCCCTTGGAGCTTAATATAGCTGATACAGTGGCAACCTAATTTCCCAGTGAGTATTCACTTTAGCCATACCAGCTGCTAGGCTCTACCACTAACAACAGCTTTGCTATTAAATAAAGATAGTCATTTTTGTAAAGAAGTAAATTGCTTTATTTATTACTGATGTTCTTGCCTCATATATTGAAACATTTTGTCACAGCTGGAGAATGCAGCTGCTTTTTCCCTTATATTGCAATAAAAAATAAATCATAAGAGAAATACATTAGAGAGTAAAATAGTTTATTCATTGTTTAAAATAGGCTGTCAGCAAGTTAGAAATATATAATTTTCAGAAAATGAGTAATTTAAAGAAAAACATATTGATAATGATCAATTATCTGATTGTATTATAGTCTTATGTTGTAACTCTTATTTCTTAGTTAACCCTAAGAATACCCATATTTTAGAAATTTTTAAAGAAATTGAAGTTTGCGAATTTTGGAATCTTTTATGTAATCATCTATAAAACATTATCACATGTAAAATTTTTATAAATATATCAGAGTCTGGCACAGATTAGCAATGTGAGTCTTAAACACAACATATAGTTACTGTGAATAATGTGATGAATCTGTTTAGAATATCAAAATATGATTTAACTAAACTGTACTCCTCAAGTCAATAAAAATTAATTTCATACGCTCTTAGTTTTTTTTTCTGAGGTCAAGGATCTTTAGACTTGGTGTTTTAGGCTCAGAGGAAATTGATGTGCTACACAAGCAACGTATATAAAATGCTTTTGCTCATGAACTGAACTATCTAAACTCTAGCGAATAAGATACTTTAGTTGACTAGAACCTGGTAGAAAGTTTTCAACTAAAATTGCCTAATGGCTTTCTAATAAAAATAATTTTAAAATGAGTAAAAATAAAATAATAAATCCCCTTTTCATCTATGACAGAGTAATGGACAGGATTTATCCTCTCTACTTAGGTAAAAACCAAATCGAGAGAGAGACAAAAAATATGAAACAAACAACATGAATCCTGTTAATTTTTCTAATTACCTGGAAATAGTTTTTTCACTGCAATGAAAAATGGGCCTCTGAATATGGACTGTGGGAAGGTGGGATTTCCACTTTTTCTTATGTTTTTTAGAGTATGGAACATCTACACAAGACTCAATAGTGGAGTGACTATTTCTGGCCTGTAGAGGAACATTAGGGCATTGTTCTAAATTATGGAATTGAGGAAGTTTGATCTGAATGAAAATTATCCATGAATTATATAAGTCAATTTAATGAAAAAATTGAGATAATGGTAAATTGAACCAAAATTCATCAACATATTATGTAGCAAAGTAGCTGTTATTTAAAATAGTGAAAGTGAAGTCGCTCAGTCGTGCCTGACTCTTTGTGACCCCAATGACTGTAGCCTATCAGGCTCCTCCGTCCGTGGGATTTTCCAGGCAAGAGTGCTGGAGCGGATTGCCATTTCCTTCTCCAGGGGATCTTCCCAACCCAGGGATTGAACCTGGGTCTCCCGCATTGCAGGCAGACGCCTTACCATCTGAGCCACCAGGGAAGCCCTATTATTTAGCATAAATCATTGTAAATCTGGCTTTAAATTTAATAATCTGTGACCTTGGATAAATCTATTAATTTTCTCGATCTCTTGTTTTCTTATCTGTAAAGTAAAATTGCTAAACAAAGTTAGTAGTTGATAATAATCAGAAGTAATAAAAGTTATTGAGCAGCATTTACATACCTCAGTAATTCTGACAACATCTCTGTGAAATGGGAATTTTTAGAATCCCATTTATAGTGAGAATAAGTAAACTGTTCAAAGTAGTGGACGACAGAGAGGGAATATGCACCCAGGTATGTTTGTTTCTCAACTTTGTCATTATTCATAGTGTTGTAATATTTAAATAATGGATTAACCAAAAATCACTTGTTTGGACATGTACTCCATGATAGGAATACAAAGTAGTAAGATAATGTAATAACAAAAAAGAAAAAGAATATAGTTATTCTAAATATTTACAAAGCCAAATATGTAAAACAAAGATTCATTCTGCTCTCTTGGGCCAAAATATTTTGTCAGTCCAATAAATCTGAGTTATGGCAATGTTATTTTGCTCATTTAAGAGAAGTTCTGTTTTTAGTGGAGTTAAGCCACTGGATAATTTATGTATACATCATATATTGAAAATGAAGCATTTTCTTTGCTATTTAAAATTATAGCATATTATTCATTCTTGTACAAATATTCTTTTATATATTTTATAAGAGTTTTGAGCTATTTATATAAAATAATTTATTGAAAGAATAAAATTTTTTTATTTTTTAATTAAATTTATTTATTTTTTTAATTACAATACTGTATTTGTTTTGCCATACATTGACACGAATCAGCCATAGGTGAACACAATCTCCCAATGCCGAATCCCCCTCCCATCTCCCACCCCCCATCCTCCACCTGAATCATCCTGTGCATCAGCCCCATGCCTCCTACATCCTACATTGAACATAGATTAGCGTTTCGTTTCTTACAGGAAAGTATACATGTTTCATTGCCATTCTCCCATACCATCCCACCCTTTCCCTCTCCCTCAGAGTCCAAAAGTCCACTCTATACCTCTGTGTCTCTTGTTGTCTCACATATAGGGTCATCATCACTGTCTTCTAAATTCCATATATATGTGTCAGTATACTGCAATGGTGTTTTTCCTTCTGGCTTACTTCACTCTGTATAATCGGTTCCAATTCCATCCATCTCATTAGAACTGAGTCAAATTTATTCTTTTTAAGGGCTGAGTAGTATTCCATAGTGTATATGAACCACAGCTTTCTTATCCATTCATCTGCTGATGGACATCTAGGTTACTTCCATGTCCTGGCTGTTATAAACAGCGCTGCAATGAACATTGGGGTACATGTGTCTCTTTCACTTCTGGTTTCCTCAGTGTGTATGCCCAGCAGTGGGATTGCTGGGTCATAAGGCAGTTCTATTTGCAATTTTTAAGGAATCTCCACACTGTTTTCCATAATGGCTGTAATAGTTTGCATTCCCACCAGCAGTGTAATAGGGTTCCCTTTTCTCCACATCCTCTCCAGCATTTATTGCTTGTAGACTTTTGGATCGCAGCCATTCTGACTGGTGTGAAATGGTACCTCATTGTGGTCTTGATTTGCATTTCTCTGATAATGAGTGATGTTGAACATCTTTTCATGTGTTTGTTAGCCATCCGTATATCTTCTTTGGAGAAATGCCTATTTAGTTCTTTGGCCCATTTTTTTAATTGGATCATTTATTTTTCTGGAGTTGAGCTGCATAAGTTGCTTATATATCTTTGAGATTAGTTGTTTGTCAGTTGTTTCATTTGCTATTGTTTTCTCCCATTCAGAAGGCTGTCTTTTCACCTTGCTTATAGTTTCCTTTGTTGTGCAGAAGCTTTTAATTTTAATTAGATCCCATTTGTTTATCTTTGCTTTTATTTCCAGTATACTGGGAGTTGGATCACAGAGGATCCTGCTGTGATTTATGTCGGAGAATGTTTTGCCTATGTTCTCTAGGAGTTTTATAGTTTCTGGTCTTACATTTAGATCTTTAATCCATTTTGAGTTTATTTTTGTGTATGGTGTTAGAGAGGGGTCTAGTTTCATTCTTTTACAAGTGGTTGACCAGTTTTCCCAGCACCACCTGTTAAAGAGACTATCTTTACTCCATTGTATATTCTTGCCTCCTTTGTCGAAGATAAGGTGTCCATAGGTATGTGGGTTAATCTCAGGGCTTTCTGATTTTGTTCCATTGATCTATATTTCTGTCTTTGTGCCAGTACCATACTGTCTTAATGACTGTGGCTTTGTAGTAGAGTCTGAAGTCAGGCAAGTTGATTCCTCCAGTTCCATTTTTCTTTCTCAAGATTGCTTTGGCTATTCGAGGTTTTTTGTATTTCCATACAAATCTTGAGATTATTTGATCTAGTTCTGAGAAAAATACTGCTGGTAGCTTGATGGGAATTGCATTGAATCTGTAGATTGCTTTGGGTAGTATACTCATTTTCACTATATTGATTCTTCCAAGCCATGAGCATGGTATATTCCTCCATCTATTAGTGTCCGTTTTGATTTCTTTCATCAGTGTTTTATAGTTTTTGATATATAGGTCTTTAGTTTCTTTAGGTAAGAATATTCCTAAGTATTTTATTCTTTTCGTTGCAATGGTGAATGGAATTGTTTCCTTGACTTCTTTTTCTACTTTCTCGTTATTAGTGTATAGGAATGCAAGGGATTTCTGAGTGTTGATTTTATATCCTGCAACTTTACTATATTCACTGATTAGCTCTAGTAGTTTTCTGGTCGAGTCTTTAGGATTTTCTATGTAGAGGATCATGTCATCTGCAAACAGTGAGAGTTTTACTTCTTCTTTTCCAATTTGGATTCCTTGTATTTCTTTTTCTGCTCTGATTGCTGTGGCCAAAACTTCCAGTACGATGTTGAAGAGTAGTGGTGAAAGTGGACACCCTTGTCTTGTTCCTAACTTTAGGGAAATGGTTTCAATTTTTCGCCATTGAGGATAATGTGAGCTGTGGGTTTGTCATATATAGCTTTTATTATGTTGAGGTATGTTCCTTCCAGTCCTGCTTTCTGGAGAGTTTTTATCATAAATGGATGCTGAATTTTGTCAAAGGCTTTTTCTGCATCTATTGAGATAATCATATGATTTTTATTTCTCAGTTTGTTAATGTGATGAATTACATTGATTGACTTGCGGATATTCAAGAATCCTTGCATCCCTGTAATAAAGCCCACTTGGTCATGGTATATGATCTTTTTGATGTGTTGCTGGATTCTGATTGCTAGGATTTTGTTGAGGATTTTTGCATCTATGTTCATCAGTGATATTGGCCTGTAGTTTTCTTTTCTTGTGGTGTCTTTGTCAGGTTTTGGTATTAGGGTGATGGAGGCCTCATAGAATGAGTTTGGAAGTTTACCTTCCTCTGCAATTTTCTGGAATACTTTCAGTAAGATAGGTGTTAGCTCTTCTTGAAATTTTTGGTAGAATTCAGCTGTGAAGCCGTCTGGACCTGGGCTTTTGTTTGCTGGAAGATTTCTGATTACAGTTTCAATTTCCATGCTTGTGATGGGTCTGTTAAGATTTTCTATTTGTTCCTGGTTCAGTTTTGGAAAGTTGTACTTTTCTAAGAATTTGTCCATTTCTTCCAAGTTGTCCATTTTATTGGCATATAATTGCTGATAGTAGTCTGTTATGATTCTTTGTATTTCTGAGTTGTCTGTCGTGATCTCTCCATTTTCATTTCTAATTTTGTTGATTTGATTTTTTTCTCTTTGTTTCTTGATGAGTCTGACTAATGGTTTGTCAATTTTATTTATCCTTTCAAAGAACCAGCTTTTTGCTTTGTTGATTTTTGCTATGGTCTCTTTTGTTTCTTTTGCATTTATTTCTGCCCTAATTTTTAGGATTTCTTTCCTTCTACTAACTCTGGGGTTCTCTATTTCTTCCTTTTCTAGTTGCTTTAGGTGTAGAGTTAGGTTATTTACTTGACTTTTTCTTTTTCTTGAGGTATGCCTGTATTGCTATGAACTTTCCTCTTAGGACTGCTTTTATAGTGTCCCAAAGGTTCTGTGTAGTTGTGTTTTCATTTTCATTTGTTTTGATGCATAGTTTCATTTCTTTTTGATTTCTTCTGTGATTTGTTGATTATTCAGTAGGGTGTTGTTCAGCCTCCAAATGTTGGAATTTTTAATAGTTTTTCTCCTGTAATTGAGATCTAACCTTAGTGCATTATGGTCAGAGAAGATGCTTGGAATAATTTTGATTTTTTTGAATTTATCAAGGTTAGATTTATGACCCAGGATGAGATCTATTCTGGAGAAGGTTCCGTGTGCACTTGAGTAAAAGGTGAAATTCATTGTTTTGGGGTGAAATGTCCTATAGATATCAATTAGGTCTAACTGGTCTATTGTATCATTTAACGTTTGCGTTTCTTTGTTAATTTTCTGTTTAGTTGATCTGTCCATGGGTGTGAGTGGGGTATTAAAGTCTCCCACTATTATTGTGTTATTATTAATTTCCCCTTTCATGTTTGTTAGCAATTGTCTTACATATTGCGGTGCTCCTATGTTGGGTGCATATATATTTATAATTTTTATATCTTCTTCTTGGATCTATCCTTTAATCATTATGTAGTGGCCTTCTTTGTCCCTTTTCACAGCCTTTGTTTTAAAGTCTATTTTATCGGATATGAGTATTGCTACTCCTGCCTTCTTTTGGTCTTTATTTGCATGGAATATCTTTTCCAGCCCTTCACTTTTAGTCTGTATGTGTCCGTTGTTTTGAGGTGGGTCTCTTGTAAGCAGCATATATAGGGACCTTGTTTTTGTATCCATTTAGGCAGTCTTTGCCTTTTGGTTGGGGCATTCAACCCATTTACATTTAAGGTAATTATTGATAAGTATGCTCCTGTTGCCATTTACTTTATTGTTTTGGGTTCGGGTTTATACGTCCTTTTTGTGTTTCCTGTATAAAGTCTATCCTTTAGTATTTGTTGGAGAGCTGGTTTGGTGGTGCTGAATTCTCTCAGCTTTTGCTTGTCTGGAAAGCTTTTGATTTCTCCTTCATATTTGAATGAGATCCTTGCTGGGTACAGTAGTCTTGGCTGAAGGTTATTATCTTTCATCACTTTAAGTACGTCTTGCCATTCCCTCCTGGCCTGAAGAGTTTCTGTCGAAAGATCTGCAGTTATTCTTATGGGGATCCCCTTGTGTGTTATTTGTTGTTTTTCCCTTGCTGCTTTTAATATTTGTTCTTTGTGTTTGGTCTTTGTTAGTTTGATTAAAATATGTCTTGGGGTGTTTCGCCTTGGGTTTATCCTGTTTGGCACTCTCTGGGTTTCTTGGACTTGGGTGATTATTTCCTTCCCCATTTTAGGGAAGTTTTCAACTATTATCTCCTCCAGTATTTTCTCATGGTCTTTCTTTTTGTCTTCTTCTTCTGGGACTCCTATAATTCGAATGTTGGAGTGTTTCATATTGTCTTGGAGGTCTCTGAGGTTGTCCTCATTTCTTTTAATTCGCCTTTCTTTTTCCCTCACTGATTCATTTATTTCTACCATTCTATCTTCTATTTCACTAATCCTATCTTCTGCCTCCAATATTCTTCTATTTGTAGCCTCCAGAGTGTTTCTGATCTCATTTATTGCATTATTCATTATATGTTGACTCTTTTTATTTCTTCTAGGTCCTTGTTAAACCTTTCTTGCATCTTCTCAATCCTTGACCCCAGGCTGTTTATCTGTGATTCCACTTTGATTTCAAGATTTTGGATCATTTTCACTATCAGTATTCGGAATTCTTTCTCAGGTAGATTCCCTTTCTCTTCCTCTTTCGTTTGGTTTGGTGGGCATGTCTCCTGTTCCTTTACCTGCTGGGTATTCCTCTGTCTCTTCATCCTGGTTATATTGCTGCGTTTGGGGTGGCTTTTCTATATTCTGGGAATTTGTGGAGTTCTCTTTATTATAGAGTTTCCTCTCTGTGTTTGGGGTTATATCAGTGGCTTGTCAAAGTTTCTTCATCAGGGAGGCTTATATTGGAGTTCTGGTGGGTGGATCTGGATTTCCTCTCTCTGGAGTGCTGTGACGTGTGAAGTAATGGGTTATGCGACGTCAGTGGTTTTGGAGTATTTTGAGTTGCCTGTGTATTGAAGCTCAGGGGCTTGTTCTTGTGTTGCTGGAGAATTTGCGTGGTATGTCTTGCTCTGGAGCTTGTTGGCCCTTGGGCAGTGCTCAATTTTAGTATAGGTATGAAGGCATTTGATGAGCTCTAATTGGATAATGTACCCTGTATTCAGGACTTCTTTGATGATCTCAGGATTTGGAATTACGCCTCCTGATTCTGGTTTTCAGATTTATTTTTAGAATAGGCTCATGATTTCTCCGTCTATTCAGCACTAATGTTAAAACATCTAGGTTAATGATGATAGGTTTCTCCACTTTGAGGGTCGTCCCTAGAGGATCGGTGAGTTACTTGGAGGAGAGAAGAGGGAGGGAGTAGTTAGAGGTGAGTGGAATGGGATGAGGTGGAATCATAAGAGGGAAAAGCAAGTTAGCCCGTAACCACTTTCTTGTGTGTGTTCCGAAGTCTGGACCGCTCAGAGGTGGTCATAGAGTTATACATGGAAGAGGAGAGGAAGGAAGTAGATAGAGATGGACAGGAGGATAAAAGAGGGAGATGGGAAGGAGGGATACAGATCCGGTCAGTGACAAGTTCCCTTAGAGTTCTCCTCCTTCTGGAACGCACAGAGGTTCATAGGGTTGGGTAAAGAGGGGAGGGGGAGGGGAGGAGACAAAAGCCACCTGGTGGCGAAAAGGGAGATTCCAGAGGTGGGGAGAGTGGTCAAGCCAGTAGTCTTGCACTCATGTAAAACTGGGTACTGAGGATTAGGTTTTTAAAAGTACAAAATTGGCAACAAATACCAAAATGCCAAGATTAAAAATCTGGAATATAAATTGGATTTTCAAAGATAGATTATTGAAGAGAAGATGAAGAAGTAGAGAGAAATTTAAAAAAATAGAGAAAAAGGAAAAAGAAAAAAATAAAATATAATAAAAGACTCCAGAATTATTAAAAGACAACTTCCTTCACCAATAAGACTATATACGGCGTTTGCTTAAACGATAGGGTTTTTTTTTTTTTTAAAGTAATATTAGGTTCTAAAAATAATAACTAGAAATATAGAATACTTAAAAATTTAAGGAAGTTTAGGGAAAAAAGGATGAAAAAGAAAAGGATAAACAAATTTAAAAAGGAAAGAAAATAATTTTTAAAGAAAGAAAACAAAATTCTTAAAAGAAAAAAAAATCACACTTCCACATCATCCCCCAAAAAAATTTTTTTCTTTTTTGATCATAAAAGTAGGAACGGCATATCTGGCGCTTTCTCTGTCATTGAGGGCTGTGTGGGGTCACTACCAAGGCAGTTCCCTCTGTTTGACTTCCTCTGTTTGCTGGTCTCTTCCGTGTCTGATTTCTGTCTTGCCACAAGGAGGGTGGTGATGAGCTCTGCAATCCGCGGGATAACCGTGTGGGGCCTGCCCTATGTTTCATGCAATTCCCCGGTTTAAGCCGCTCAGGATTGGCACTCAGGAAGTCCCCTCTGGGTGCCGGGTTTGGTTCCAAGTCCAAGTGGTAGGGAGTTTGGCGCGGACTATTGTTGCAGAAGTCTCAATAAAGAAGCTTGCTTGCAATTTGGTAGGTAATGTCTCTCTTGAGCTGCGTCTGCCCTCTTCCAGTGCTTCAGGCTCTGGCTGCCCGTCGCTGGTGGGGGATGGTCTGCAGCCGGCTATTTCCGATCCGTCCTTTGTTCTGTGCGCGGGCCTGTCAGTGTCTTATGTTCGAGCATTTCGCGTGTTAGTTACCCCCAGTCTGGTTTGTTGGTCCGGGATAAATCGTTCTATCCACGCACGGACCCGATTCTGGCCCTGTTACGCCCCGATTCTCGAGAAAAGCCCTGCAGCCTACGTCTCCCACTGCCCAATTCTTAGAAAGCGCTGTTTCGGGCGCGCTCCTCCCTGCCCAACCCCCACTGCTGTCGGACACAGGCGTTTGCGCTGCTTGTCTGCTGGGGGTTATACTGTTGAATTCATAATCTGTTGGTTTTAATTATTTATTTATTCTTCCTTCCTGTTATGTTGCCCTCTGTGCTTCCAGGGCTCGCCCCATGCACAGCTGTGAGAAAGTTCCCCAATTTTAGGGAACCTTTCTCTTTAAGAGTCTCTTCCTGGGACGGGATTCTCTTCCCATGCCGGGGTTCCCTCCCTACCTCCTTTGTCTATAACTTCGTTCTTTAAAATAAAATAAAGTATTTCCTACCTGGCTTTGAAGCCAATGATCTGCTTTGCTGGATGCCTGATGTCCTCTGCCAGCAGTCAGAAGTTATTTTGTGGAATTTGCTCAGCGTTGAAATGTTCATTTGATGAGGTAGAGAGGGAGAAAGCGTTCTCCCCATCCTATTCCTCCGCCATCTTTTTTCCCGTCCCGAAAGTATAAAATTCTATGTGCATGTGTGTTTAGTCATGTCTGCCTCTGCAACCCAATGGACTGTAGCCCACCAGGCTCCTCTGTCTGTGGAATTTTCCAGGCAAGAATACTAGAATGGGTTGCCATTTTTTCCTACAAGAAATATTCCCAACCCAAGAATTGAACCCATGTCTCTTGCACTGGCAGGTGGATTCTTAAGGTAAATTTCATATCCAACATGCCAAAAAAGATTCCTTATGCACCTTTGCAGCCTATCCATTCATCTGCCCCTGAATTCATATATCACTAAATGTTTTTTTGTCACTATGTATGTTTCCATTTTCTGGAATTTTACTACAAAATGTAGTTAGTTCAGAGCCTCAGTTGTGTCTGACTCTTTGGGACCCCATGGACTGCAGCATGCCAGGCCTCCCTGTCCATCACCAACTCCTAGAGCCTGCTCAAACTCATGTCCATTGAATCGGTGATGCCATCCAACCATCTCATTCTCTGTTGTCCCCTTCTCCTCCTGCCTTCATCTTGCCCAGCATCAGGGTCTTTTCAGGGAGTCACTGATGTGAAATCAGGTGGCCAAAATATTGGAGTTTCAGCTTCAGCATCAGTCCTTCCAATGAATATTCAGGACTGATTTCCTTTAGGATTGACTTGTTTGATCTTGTAGTTCAAGGGACAAAACATAGTACTTACAGTTTTTAATATATTTTTACACAGGAAAGTGATTTTTAGATTTATCCATGTTGTTGCATGTAGCAGTAGCAATTCATTTTACTGACTGTAGAGTTGTGGATCATTGTATAGATAAACCATTGTTTTTAATCAGCTTACCTGCTGAGCATCTTACCATGTGCTTATTGGCCACTCATAAATATTCTTTTGTACAGTGTTTGTTAAAATATTTTACCTACTTCTAAAGAAATTTTCCCTATGCTAGATGGCAAAGAAGTTCCCTAATATTTTCTTCTATAAATTTTATACTTTAAGCTTTTACACTTAGATCTATGATCCATTTAGAGTACATTTTTGTGTATTATGTGAGGTAGGAGTTGATGTTGATTCTTTTTGTTTGTCATATGGATATCCATCCTTGTGTAATCGGTCATGTATGATTCTCTGCAACCTGTATTATTTGTAGCATGCCAGACTCCTCTGTCCATGGAATTTTCCAGGCAAAAATACTGGAGGGGGTTGCCATTTCTTCCTCCAGGGGATCTTCCTGACCCGGGGATTGAACCCACATCTCCTGCATTGATAGGCAGATTCTTTACCACTGAGACACCTGGGAAGCCTATGCATATCAATAGGGAATAAATTTAAGTAGAAATTTTGTAATACTAACTCATCTTTTTTTCATTTATTACCCCAGTGTCTGCTGAATTCATCTAATTTCTTCTAATTATTCTTGAACCATGGTGGTGGCAAAATGTAATTTCAAAAAAGGAAGTTTACAGTTTTTCATGTTCTTTTCTTCCCTGAACCCTTCAGGCTGGTTCAAATCCAAGAAAACATTCTCCCAAAAGCTTTTGGCTTTGTGTTTGAATCTTTTTCTTTTGTCTTTGTTTTCTATGTTTACTGAACTGAGTGGGTAGATGGTAGAAAGTGGTTCTTTCTCATTCAATTTTTTTTTTAAATCTTGCATCAAATTATGTAGTCGAGACATTTTCTGGCACTACTACAAACAACTTGAAATGATCTTTTAGAAATGAGACTTGCTAGTTGACCATTATTTAATTTAATTGGCGTCCACAATGACTTAGGCAGGTGAAGAATCTGCCTGCAATGCAGGAGACAATGGGTTTGTTCCCTAAGTCAGGAAGATTCCCTAGAGGATGAAATGTCAATCCACTCCAGTATTCTGGCCTGGAAAATTCCATGGACAGAGGAGCCTGGAAGGCTACAGTCCAAAGTGTTGCAAAGAGTCAGACACAAGTGAGAAACTGAACATGCACACACACATTATCTCATTGCTTGTATTCATTTAAAGTGGGCAATGGCACCCCACTCCAGCACTCTTGCCTGGAAAATCCCTTGGACAGAGGAGCCTGGTGGGCTGCAGTCCATGGCGTCGCTCAGAGTCGGACATGACTGAGTGACTTCACTTTCACTTTTCACTTTCATGCATTGGAGAAAGAAATGGCAACCCACTCCAGTGTTCTTGCCTAGAGAATCCCAGGGACAGGGGAGCCTGGTGGGCTGCTGTCTATGGGGTCGGACAGAGTCGGACATGACTGAAGTGACTTAGCAGCAGCAGCTAAGTGTAGAGGGAAAGTATTTGGTATGTGGTCAGTGAAGAACCTAAGCTACTCCATTTTGTAAGGTTCCAGGAAAAGAGCCTTTGGAAATCCAAGAGCCTTTAGAGATCACTCCAACCCCACCCCACTACCTGCGGACCAATCAGAACCCGTGGCCAGCCCAGGAAATGGGAACCAATCAAAACCCAACACCTAACCCTTCCACAGAAGGTAACCAATTAGACATCTCCCAACCCGGAAACTCCCGTTTTTCAAATTTCTGGTGTGAGAATACCCTATATAAGCAATGTAACCCAGAGCTCAGGGCTCCTCCCTATAGCCGCTTCGTGGGTATCGGTGGAGCCCCAGCTCGAGCTTAGTAATAAAAACTCTCTTGCTTTTGCATCGGATATTGGCTCCCTGGTGCTCATTGGGAGATTTCACAACTTGGGCATAACAGTCAGTTGCTGCCATATTTCCTAGTTTTGGAGTATTTGCTCATTGACAAAATTATGCAGAAACAGAATTTCAAATCTTCCTTTGGAAACATCACTTCTTAGTGTTTAATATTTAATATTTAGTATCATAGAATGATTTTATAAATATCCTTAATAAAGGTTCTACTTCACCTATTTTTCTGACATATATTATATATTAAAAAATTTTTTTCTTGTATTTCACTGCCTGGTTTTTTTCCCCTAGTCACAGCCAAATGATATGAGTTAATTTTTGGCCTGATGAGATCACTTAAAATTTTGCCAGTTCATATGCTAACATTTAGGAAAGAATTTAGAATAGGTATTTAGTAATGTTTTTTAAATGAATTAATTTAGGAGAGTCATCAGATAAACAGTTATTACAGGGCAGGTCTTATTCTCCAATCATGTAGTGCTTTCCTCAAATAGTATGACAAAATTCAATGAGCGTGTACTGCTTATACGTTGTACATTTGATTAGACTAGTGTTAACAGGGTTTTGGGAATGTGTTTCCTTTGCTTATTTATCAGGAATTCATTAGAAATAGGTTTTGAAACATCTTTGCCCACACAGTGGTTGAAATTGAGGAAAAGGAGACACTGTCCTTTTGTTCCTCTGTACAGATTTCATTTTGTTTAAATATTAATAATCTTAGTGAAATGCAATGAAAATTTAATTCATCTTGTGTAAATGAGCTAAACATATTGATTACTGTGCTATACTGAGCATCAGAACAATGCACTTATTACCTAATATGTTTTATTAATAATTAAACATGGACTCCCAGCTTAGTCAAAATGTAACAGAGAAGCATAACATTTGGCAGTTCACAAATATGTTTGAAAGGCGAGTATTTAAAAGAAGCACTACTCAATGGATATTTGTGACAGAAGTCATATTTTTGTCTTTTTTTCATGTTTATATTATTGGAAAAAATGAGTTGATAAAATTCTGACTATAAATCTGGAAATTTATAAAATTAAAAAACTGATTTTCTTCACATAATGTAATTATATTATATGGTGAGGGTTATGCAAGTAGGAACTAAGCACTTCTGTGGAAGATAGAAAATTAAAATGTATGTTCCAAAATTTACCTACCCATATACATTTGAGGTAGTGAGAGAAAGGTGACTTATAAGTATGCACTTTTACATAATTATTTTTATAACATTGCTAAACTTGCCATTATTTCAAGCATTTTAATGGTTAAATGTTCTTGAAACTCTTTGACATTGAAATAAAAATAAATTATTTTTAATGTTAAAATTTATATTAAAATGATAATATTTGTACTTTATGAGGCATTTCATTTCACTGATTGATTTTATCCCCAAGAATATTTTATTTAAAAAATATTCCTCAGAGCTAACACAACTTTTTCAATTTCCTATAACACCTTCCAGACTTCTGCTTATATACATGCCTATTTATAAATGTTTCATTACAGGTTTTAAAATCTAACTTCCAGATTCTTTTCTACGATGTTGATATACTGTGGTTCTTTATCCCCTGGAGAAAGAAATGGTAACCCACTCAGTATTCTTGCTTGGAGGATCCCATGGACAGAGGAGCCTGGTGGGCTATAGTCGATAGCGCAACAGAGTAAGAGACAACTAAAGTGAGTTAGCATGCATGCACATACTGTTTATATTACCATCAATTATATAGTTATTTTAAAAATAAAAGATACATATGTATTTTAATTTTCTACAAATTTTTACTTATGTCATTTACTATGGAATTGAAAGTTCAGTGATTTAAAATTCTGCAATTTGGTACAGTTAGCTATGTTTTTCATCTATCTTTCATGTTTTATTTACACTATCCATTACTACTTATTACACATTATTGTGATTATCAGGTAATACATATTCCTTGTACATTATATTGAGGCAAAGGCTTCAGACAGTTTATTTCTGTATTCCTCAATGTGAGCAATGTTTGAGACATAGTAGAAGCTTAGTAAATATTTAATGCTCTCCCTCTTCACAATGTATATCTAAAATCCTGTGTGCAATTTAATTTGGATTTTAAGATCATAGGCATAGCACTTGCAGTTTGTACATATTGAGGTGAAAAGTCATACCCACCTCTGATCTCTCTTAGCTCAGATTTTTCTGGGTATGAGTGGCAGTGTTCTCTAAGGAAGCCACTCTGCCCACTAGGAGCAATTTATGACTAATATCTTTACATGTTTACTGGGGTAAAAGAGTTAACTCTTAAGAGAACCAAATTTAACGGACACTAATATGTCCTAAGTATATTGTTTTTCTTTATCTCTAAAACTCTTCAGTTCAGTTCAGTTCAGTCGATCAGTCGTATCCGACTCTTTGCGACCCCATGAATCACAGCACGCCAGGCCTCCCTGTCCATCATCAACTCCTGGAGTTCATTCAAACTCACATCCATCGAGTCAGTGATACCATCCAGCCATCTCATTCTCTGTTGTCCCCTTCTTCTCCTGCCCCCAATCCCTCCCAGCATCAGAGTCCTTTCCAATGAGTCAACTCCTGGCATCAGGTGGCCAAAGTACTGGAGTTTCAGCTTTAACATCATTCCTTCCAATGAACACACAGAGCTGATCTCCTTCCAGAATGGACCGGTTGGATCTCCTTGCAGTCCAAGGGACTCTCAAGAGTCTTTTCCAACACCACAGTTCAAAAGCATCAATTCTTCAGCGCTGAGCTTTCTTCACAGTCCAACTCTCACATCCATGCATGACCACTGGAAAAACCATAGCCTTGATTAGACAGATCTTGGTTGGCAAAGTAATGTTAGCATGTCTCTAAATTGAAGATTTTACATCACATGAAAGTATTATAAGACTTTCCGGCCATAGATCCCTCGTGTGTTTTAGCTGTTCAATGGTGTCTGACCTTTGTGACCTTACAGACTGTAGCCCTCCAGGCTCCTTTGTCCATGGAATTCTTCAGGCAAGAACACTGGACTGGATTGTCGTTCCCTTCTTCAGGGGATATTCCTGACCCAGGGATTGAACCTGGATCTCCTGCTTTGCAAGTAGATTCCTTATCTTCTGAGCCACTGTCCCACTGTCCACCATTTCAATTGCCTTTGAAAAAATTGTATAACCACTAATTCTTCTTTTGGTTGAAGATAAACTAGGTGCCTTTTAATATGATTTCCTGGATTGTTTTAATTTTCTGGAGAAAAAATTAGGAATGAGAAGTTGGTTGGCAATGTATGTTAATTATTTCATTTGGGCACTCTTAAATTTACTTTGTATCAGGCTGTTCTAAGTACTTTGTTGTTTTTCTTTATTTACTAAGTCATGTCCCATTGTTGTGTGACCCCATGGACTGTAGCTCACCAGGCTCCTCTGTCCATGGGATTTCCCAAGCAAGAAAAATGGAGTGTGCTCCCATTTCTTTCTCCAGGGGATCTTCCTGACCCAGGTATTGAACTCATGGTGTCCTGCATTGGCAGGCAGGTTCTTTACCGCTGAGTCACCTGGGAAGCCCTCTAAGTGCTTTACACACTGTAAATCATTTACATCATAACTCTTCTATTTATATCCTATCACCTCTCTGCTACAACTTTCTTGGAATTTCAGTCCATAAGAATTTTTGAATAACTTTTTCTTAGAAATTCCAAAGGTGGTGATTTTATTTATGTACTACCATATTGTTTATGTACTATCATAAAATAATCTTCAGAAAAGTATTTTCAACTGTTGAAAGCTTAAATAGTATTATTAAATTAAATGATATTCTTGTGTTTGTATCAGAAATATTTGAGAACACAAGTTTTCTTTTGATATTGAAAAATTAACAATTTAGTGTTACTCTGAAGACCTATTTGTGATAACAGGATTAATTTGGTATATAGCTATATGTTTACAAGTTTTTCTTTTTTCTTTCCCTTTTTTTTGCCAATAATGGCTCTGTCATTAAAGAAATAACAAATTATCTACGAAGTTTGGGAAGATTGATAGTTTTGGTCTCTAATTTCATTTTTAACTGGTAATTACTTTGGAAATCAATTGTCTAATTCACCAATTAAAAAACAGATTGTCCTGTGGGTTAAAAAAGACTCAAATATAAGTTGTCTACAAGAAACTGCATTGTTTTGAAGATATATATAAAGGTTAATAGGTGGAGAAAAATATAACACGGTAATACAAATCAAAAGAAAATAGGAGTAATATCTTAATTTTAGACAGTAAGGACTTCAAAGAAGGAAGTCTATCAGAGATAAAGAAGAGTATTATATAATAATAAAAGGATCAATTATTCAACAAATATAATAGTCCTTAGCATGTATGACCTAAAAACAGAATGACAAACTACATGAGGCAAAAACTAATAAAGTTGCAAGGAGAAACAGATAAATCAATTATTATAACTGAAAACTTCAACATCTTCATATTATAAATGGGCAGATTTAGCAGTCAAGAAATCAATAAGGATGATCAACTGAATATAATTGACATCTTGTGTGTGTGTGTGTGTATGCATACATATATGCACAAATATATTCTGTATACAAACATTTATATATATATATATATATATATATATATATGCTAGTAAAGTAATGCTCAAAATTCTGCAAGCCAGACTTCAGCAGTACATGAACCATGAACTCCCTGATGTACAAGCTGGTTTTAGAAAAGGCAGAGGAACCAGAGAGCAAATTGCCAACATCCTCTGGATCATCAAAAAAGCAAGAGGGTTCCAGAAAAACATCTGTTTCTGCTTTATTGACTATGCCAAAGCCTTTGACTGTGTGGATCACAATAAATGGGAAAATTCTGAGAGAGATGGGAGTACCAGAGCACCTGACCTCCCTCTTGAGAAATCAGTATGCAGGTCAGGAAGCAACAGTTAGAACTGAACATGGAACAACAGACTTATTCCAAATAGGAAAAGAAGTATGTTAAGCCTGTATATTGTCACCCTGCTTATTTAACTTATATGCAGAGTACATCACAA
Organism: Nanger dama; assembly: GCA_917880005.1. Lineage (NCBI taxonomy): Eukaryota > Metazoa > Chordata > Mammalia > Artiodactyla > Bovidae > Nanger > Nanger dama. Next base: position 11,151,794 of record CAKJTW010000010.1, read on the forward strand.
GAAATGCTGGGCTGGAAGAAGCACAAGCAGGAATCAAGATTGCCGGGAGAAATAGCAATAACGTCAGATATGCAGATGACACCACCATTATGGCAGAAAGTGAAGAAAAACTAAAAAGCCTCTTGATCCAAAAAGTTGGCTTAAAGCTCAGCAGTCAGAAAATGAAGATCATGGCATCTGGTCCCATCACTTCATGGGAAATAGATGGGAAAACAGTGAAAAGAGTGGCTGACTTTATTTTTGGGGGCTCCAAAATCACTGCAGATGGTGACTGCAGCCATGAAATCAAAAGACGCTTACTCCTTGGAAGAAAAGTTATGACCAACCTAGATAGCATATTCAAAAGCAGAGTTATTACTTTGCCAACAAAGGTTCATCTAGTCAAGGCTATGGTTTTCCAGTAGTCATGTATGGATGTGAGAGTTGGACTGTGAAGAAAGCTGAGCACCAAAGAAGTGATGCTTTTGAACTGTGGTGTTGGAGAAGACTCTTGAAAGTCCCTTGGACTGCAAGGAGATCCAACTAGTCCATTCTGAAGATCAACCCTTTGGGCACCTCATGCGAAGAGTTGGAAAATATTTTGATGCTGGGAGGGCAGGAAGAAAAGGAGACGACAGAGGAAGAGATGGTTGGATGGCATCACCGATTCGATGAACATGAATTTGAGTGAATTCCGGGAGTTGGTGATGGACAGGGAGGCCTGGCGTGCTGCGATTCATGGGGTTGCAAAGAGTCGGACATGACTGAGCAGCTGAACTGAAATGATACTCTATTGGTGTTTTTCTTCTGGCTTAATGCACTCTATATAATAGTTTCCCATTTTATCCACTTCATTAGAACTGATTCAAATGTATTTTTTTAATGGCTGAGTAATACTCCATTGTGTATATGTACCACTACTTTGTTATCCATTCCTCCACTGATGGGCATCTAGGTTGCTTCCATGTTCTGGCTATTATAAACAGTGCTGTGATGAACATTGGGGGTACACCTGTCTCTCTCAATTCTGGTTTCCTTGGTGTGTATGCCCAAGAGTGGGATTGCTAGGTCATAAGGCAGTACTATTTTCAATTTTTTTTAATTTTTTTAAATACTTTATTCTACATTACAATACTGTATTTGTTCTGCCATACATTGACAGGAATCAGCCACAGGTGTCCACCATCTCCCAATGCTGAAGCCCCCTCCCACCTCCCACCCCACATCCTCTCCCTGAATCATCCTATGTACCAGCCCCATGCATCCTGTATCCTGTATTGAACATAGACTGGAGCTTCATTCTTACAAGATAATATACATGTTTCAATGCCATTCTCCCAAATCATCCCACCCTCTCCCTCTCCCTCAGAGTCCAAAAGTCCGTTCTATACCCCTGAGTCTCTTTTGTAGTCTCACATAGATGTTCATCATTACTCTCTTTCTAAATTCCATATATATGTGTCAGTATACTGTATTGGTGTTTTTCTTTCTGGCTTACTTCACTCTGTATAATCAGCTCCAGTTTCATCCATCTCATTAGAACTGAGTCAAATTTATTCTTTTTAAGGGCTGAGTAGTACTCCATTGTGTATATGTACCACAGCTTTCTTATCCATTCATCTGCTGATGGACATCTAGGTTGCTTCCATGTCCTGGCTATTATAAACAGTGCTGCAATGAACATTGGGGTACTTGTGTCTCTTTCAATTCTGGTTTCGTTGGTGTGTATGCCCAGCAGTGGGATTGCTGGATCATAAGGCAGTTCTATGTGCAATTTTTAAAGGAATCTCCACACTGTTTTCCATAGTGGCTGTACTAGTTTGCATTCCCACCAGCAGTATAAGAGGGTTCCCTTTTCTCCACATCCTCTCCAGCATTTATTGCTTGCAGACTTTTGGATCTTAGCCATTCTGATTGGTGTGAAATGGTACCTCATTGTGGTCTTGATTTGCATTTCTCTGATAATAAGTGATGTTGAGCATCTTTTCATGTGTTTGTTAGCCATCCATATGTCTTCTTTGGAGAAATGCCTATTTAGTTCTTTGGCCCATTTTTTTATTGGTTCGTTTATATTCCTGGAGTTGAGCTGGATAAGTTGCTTGTATATCTTTGAGATTAGTTGAAGAAATATCCACATTGTTCTCTATAGTGGCTGTACTAGTTTGCATTCCCACCAACAGTGTAAGAGGGTTCCCTTTTCTCCACAGCCTCTCCAGCATTTATTGTTTGTAGACTTTTGGATCACAGCCATTCTGACTGGTGTGAAATGGTACCTCATTGTGGTTTTGATTTGCATTTCTCTGATAATGAGTGATGTTGAGCATCTTTTTATGTTTTGTTAGCCATCTCTATGTCTTCTTTGGAGAAATGTCTATTTAGTTCTTTGGCCCATTTTTTAATTGGGTCGTTTATTTTTCTGGAATTGACTGCAGGAGTTGCTTGCATATTTTTGAGATTAGTTGTTTGTCTGTTGCTTCATTTGTTATTATTTTCTCCCATTCTGAAGGCTGTCTTTTCACCCTGCTTATAGTTTCTTTTGTTGTGCAGAAACTTTTAATTTTAATTAGGTCCCATTTGTTAATTTTTGCTTTTATTTCCAGTATTCTGGGAGGTGGGTCATAGAGGATCATGCTGTGATGCATGTCGGAGAAAGTTTTGCCTATGTTCCTCTCTAAGAGTTTTATAGTTCCTGGTCTTACATTTAGATCTTTAATCCATTTTGAGTTTATTTTTTTGTATGGTGTTAGAAAGGGTTCTAGTTTCATACTTTTACAAGTGGTTGACCAGTTTTCCTATCACCACTTGTTAAAGAGAATGTCTTTTCTCTATTGCATCTTCTTGCCCCCTTTGTCAAAGATAGGGTGTCCATAGATGTGTGGATTTGTCTCTGGGCTTTCTATTTTGTTCCATTGATCTATATTTCTGTCTTTGTGCCAGTACCATACTGTCTTGATGACTGTGGATTTGTAGTAGAACCTGAAGTTAGGCAAGTTGATTCCTCCAGTTCCATTCTTCTTTCTCAAGATGCTTTGGCTATTAGAGGTTTTTGTATTTCCATACAAATTGTGAAATTATTTGTTCTAGCTCTGTGAAAAATACCGTTGTTAGCTTGATAGGGATTGCATTGAATCTATAGATTGTTTTGGGTAGTATACTCATTTTCACTATATTGATTCTTCTGATCCATGAACATGGTATATTTCTGCATCTATTAGTGTCCTCTTTGATTTCTTTCACCAGTGTTCTATAATTTTCTATATATAGATCTTTAGTTTCTTTTATTCCTAAGTATTTATATATTCCTAAGTATTTTATTCTTTTCATTGCAATGGTGAATGGAATTGTTTACTTAATTTCTCTTTCTATTTTCTCATTATTAAGTGTATAGGAAAGCAAGGGATTTCTGTGTGTTGATTTTATATCCTGCAACGTTACTATATTCATTGATTAGCTCTAGTAATTTTCTGGTGGAGTCTTAGGGTTTTCTATGTAGAGGATCATGTCATCTGCAAACAGTGAGAGTTTTACTTCTTCTTTTCCAGTTTGGATTCTTTCTTTTCCTGCTCTGCTTTCTGTGGCCAAAACTTCCAAAACTATGTTGAATAGTAGTGGTGAAAGTGGACACTCTTGTCTTGCTCCTGACTTTGGGGAAATGCTTTCAATTTTTCACCATTGAGGATAATGTTTGCTGTGGATTTGTCAGATATAGCTTTTATTATGTTGAGGTATGTTCCTTCTACTCTTGCTTTCTTCTGGAGAGTTTTTATCATAAATGGATGTTGAATTTTGTCAAAGCTTTCTCTGCATCTATTGAGATACTCATATGGCTTTTATTTTTCAATTTGTTAATGTGGTGTATTCCACTGATTGATGTGTGGATATTGAAGAATCCTTGCATCCCTGGAATAAAGCCCACTTGGTCATGGTATATGATCTTTTTAATGTGTTTTTGGATTCTTATTGCTAGAATTTTGTTAAGGATTCTTGCATCTATGTTCATCAGTGATATTGGCCTGTAGTTTTCTTTTTTTGGCATCTTTGTCAGGTTTTGGTATTAGGGTGATGCTGGCCTCATGGAATGAGTTTGGATGTTTACCTTCCTCTGCAATTTTCTGGAAGAGTTTGAGTAGGATAGGTGTTAGCTCTTCTATAAATTTTTGGTAGAATTCAGCTGTGAAGCCATCTGGACCTGGGTTTTTGTTTGCTGGAAGATTTTTGATTACAGTTTCAATTTCTGTGCTTGTCTGTTAAGATTTTCTATTTCTTCCTGGTTTAATTTTGGAAAATTGTACTTTTCTAAGAATTTGTCCATTTTTTCCACGTTGTCCATTTTATTGGCATATAATTGCTGATAGTAGTCTCTTATGATTCTTTGTATTTCTGTGTTGTCTGTTGTGATCTCTCCATTTTCATTTCTAATTTTATTGATTTGATTTTTCTCCCTTTGTTTCTTGATGAATCTGGCTAATGGTTTGTCAATTTCATTTATCCTTTCAAAGAACCAACTTTTGGCTTTGTTGATTTCTGTTATGGTCTCTTTTGTTTCTTTTGCATTTATTTCTGCCCTAATTTTTAAGATTTCTTTATTTCTACTAAACCTGGGGTTCTTCATTTCTTCCTTTTCTAGTTGCTGTAGGTGTAGAGTTAGATTATTTATTTTACTTTTTTCTTGTTTCTTGAGGTATGGCTGTATTGCTATGAACTTTCCCCTTAGCACTGCTTTTACAGCATCCCACAGGTTTTGGGTTGTTGTGTTTTCATTTTCATTCGTTTCTATGCACATTTTGATCTCTTTTTGATTTTTTTTCTGTGATTTGTTGGTTATTCAGCAGCCTGTTGTTCAGCCTTCATTCCATTCCATGTTGGGATTTTTAATAGTTTTTCTCCTGTAATTGAGATCTACTCTTACTGCATTGTGGTCAGAAAATATGTTTGGTATGATTTCAGTTTTTGAATTTATCATTGCTAGATTTATGGCCCAGGATGTGATCTATCCTAGAGAAGGTTCTGTGTGCGCTTGAGAAAAAGGTGAAATTCATTCTTTTGGAGTGAAATATCCTATAGATATCAATTAGGTCTAACTGGTCTATCGTATCATTTAAAGTTTGTGTTTCCTTGTTAATTTTCTGTTTAGTTGATCTATCCATAGGTGTGAGTGGGGTACTAAAGTCTCCCGCTATTATTGTGTTATTTTTAATTTCCCCTTTCATACTTGTTAACAAAAAAGTTGTCTTACATATTGTGGTGATCCTATGTTGGGTGCATATATATTTATAATTGTTATATCTTCTTCTTGGATTGATCCTTTGATCATTATGTAGTGTCCTTCTTTGTCTCTTTTCACAGCCTTTGTTTTAAAGTTTATTTGATCTGATATGAGTATTGCTACTCCTGCTTTCTTTTGGTCTCTATTTGTGTGGAATATCTTTTTCCAGCCCTTCACTTTTAGTCAGTATGTGTCCCCTGTTTTGAGGTGGGTCTCTTGTAGACAACATATATATGGGTCTTGTTTTTGTATCCATTTAGCCAATCTTTGTCTTTTGGTTGGGGCATTCAACCCATTTATGTTTAAGGTAATTATTGATAAATATGATCCTGTTTCCATTTACTTTATTGTTTTGGGTTTGAGTTTAAACAGCCTTTTTTGTTTCCTGTCTAGAGAAGATTCTTTAGCACTTGTTGGAGAGCTAATTTAGTGGTGCTGAATTCTCTCAGCTTTTGCTTATCTATAAAGCTTTTGATATCTCCATATTTGAATGAGATACTTGCTGGGTACAGTAATCTGGGCTGTAGGTTTTCTTTCATCACTTAAATTATGTCTTGCCATTCCCTCCAGGCCTGAAAAGTTTCTATTGAAAGATCAGCTGTTATCCTTATGGAAGTCCCCTTGTGTGTTATTTGTTATTTTTCTCTTGTTGCTTTTAATATTTGTTCTTTGTGTTTGATCTTTGTTAGTTTGATTAATATGTGTTTTGCGGTGTTTCACCGTGGGTTTATCCTGTTTGGGACTCTCTGGATTTCTTGGACTTGGGTGATTATTTCCTTCCCCATTTTAGGGAAGCTTTCAACTATTATCTCCTCGAGTATTTTCTCATGGTCTTTCTTTTTGTCTTCTTCTTCTGGGACTCCTATGATTCGAATGTTGGGGCATTTAATATTGTCCTGGAGGTCTGAGATTGTCCTCATTTCTTTTAATTCATTTTTCTTTTTTCTTCTCTGATTCATTTATTTCTACCATTCTATCTTCTACCTCACTAATCCTATCTTCTTCCTCCATTGTTCTACTGTTGGTTCCCTCCAGAGTGTTTTTGATCTCATTTATTGCATTATTCATAATATATTGACCCTTTTTTGTTTCTTCGAGGTCCTTGTTAAACCTTTCTTGCATCTTCTCAATCTTTGTCTCCAGGCTATTTATCTGTGATTCCATTTTGATTTCAAGATTTTGGATCATTTTCACTATCATTATTCCAAATTCTTTATCAGGTAGATTCCCCATCTCTTCCTCTTTTGTTTGGTTTGGTGGGTATGTCTCCTGTTTCTTTACCTACTGAGTATTCCTCTGTCTCTTCATCTTGTTTATAGTGCTGCGTTTGGGATGGCCTTTCTGTATTCTGGCAGTTGGTGGACTTATCTTTATTGTGGATTTTCCTCACTGTGGGTGGGGTTGTGAGGGTGGCTTGTCAAGGTTTCCTGGTCAGGGAAGCTTGTGTTGGTGTTCTAGTGGGTGGAGTTGGATTCCTTCCCTCTGGAGTGCAATCAAGAGTCCAGTAATGAGTTATGAGATGTAAATGGGTTTGGAGTAACTTTGGGCAGCCTGTATATTGAAGGCTGTATTCCTGTGTTGCTGGAGTATTTGCATGGTATGTCTTGCTCTGGAACTTGTTGGCCCTTGGGTGGTGCTTGGTTTCAGTGTAAGTATGGAGGCATTTGGTGAGCTCCTGTCGATTAATGTTTCCTGGAGTCAGGAGTTATGTGGTGTAAGGATTTGGACTTAAGCCTTCTGCTTCTGGTTTTCAGTCTTATTTTTACAGTAGTCTCAAGACTTCTCCATCTATACAGCACTGTTGATAAAACATCTAAGTTAAAGATGAAAAGTTTATCCACAGAGAGGGACACTCAGAGAGGTTCTCAGAGTTACATGGAGAAGGGAAGAGGGAGGAGGGAGTTAGTTAGAGGTGACCCGAATTAGATGAGGTGGAATCAAAAGAGGAGAGAGCAGGCTAGCCAGTAATCACTTCCTTACATGTGCTCCACAGTCTGGACCACTCAGAGATGTTCACGGAGTTATACAGAGAAGAGAAGAGGGAGGAGGGAGACAGAGGTGGCCAGGAAGATAAAGGGGGGAATCAAAGGAGAGAGACAGATCCAGCCAGTAATCGGTTCCTTAAGTGTTCTCCACCGTCTGGAACACACAGAGATTCACAGAGTGGGGTAGAGAAGAGAAGGGGGAGGGAGGAGATAGAGGTGACCTGGTGAAGAAAAAGGAAAGTCCAAAGGGGAGAGAGCAGTCAAGCCAGCAATCTCACTCCCAAGTAAAAATGAGTACTGAAGCTTGGGTTCTTAAAGGTACAAAAATTGATAACAAATACCAAAAAGCAAAGATTAAAAATCTAGAGTAGAGGTTCGATTTTCAAAAATACAATATTAAAAAAAGGAAAAAAGTCACAAAAATTATAAAAAATGTATACATATATGAAGTTTGCTTTAAAAAAAAGGTTTATTTTTTCAAAGTAATAGTAGGCCAAAAAAATGAAAATTAAAAGAGCAATAGAAGACTTAAAAATTAAAAAAAAGAATGATAGTAAAAATAGTAAAATTATATCTAGGACTTGTCTGGTGCTGTTGTGGGCAATGTGGGGTCAGTTCATTTTCAGACAGTTCCCTGGTCTGGCTTATATTTCTCAAGATCTATAGGCCCCTTTCTATGTAGTTGGTACTAACTATAGGGTTTTAATTCTTGCCTGGAGAATCCCATGGACAGAGAAGCCTAGTAGGTTACAGTCCACTGGGTCGCAAAGAGTTGGACACGACTGAGCTACTTCACCTCACCTCACCTCACCTCACCTCACCTCACCTCACCTCACCTCATAGGGTTTTAATCTATTGCACCTCTCACTTCCAAGGCGATTCCCTCTGTTTTAGCTTCTTCATTTGCTGGTCTCTTGAGTGTCTGATATCCACCCTGACACAAGGGGGGTGGTGGTGAACACATTTTTAGGCTCACTTGTTCAGTTGTGCTGTGGCGAGGGAGGGACATTGCAAGCAAATAACACTGGTGTGTGCTCATAGTGTCTCAGCCACACTGGGCCTGCCCCCACCCACGTGTGTGCCCTCCCTGCCCACACCGCTCAGGCTCTAGGTTGCTGTGCCGGGGACCGTCTGAGGCTGGCCCTGTGCTGCATGCACCTCCCAGGTCTAAGCCACTCAGGGTCAGACACTCAGGAGGTCCTCAGAAGCACAGACTCATTTGGGCCTGAGTTTTGTGCCCTTCCCAGGTCCGAGTAGCTCAGGTGATGAGGTGTTTGGCGAGCGTGGTCACTGCGACTTATCGCCTCCCCTGTTCCTGCCACTCGGTTTTCTGAGTATACAACCAGCGCATCTTCTCAGGCAGATATTGACTGTCCAGAACCCCAAGAAGTCTTAGTTAGCAAAGAAGCCTGCTTTCAGTTTGGTAGATAATGTCTCTCTGGGGCTGCGATTGCCCCCTTCTGGCTCTGGCTGCCTGTCACAGTCCTTTGTTCTGTGAGCAGGTCTGGCGGTATCTTAAGTTAGGGCTTTTCACATGGTAGCTATCCCACAGTCTGGTTTGCTAGCCCAAGTTAGTTCCCTCAGATTGCCCTTGGGGCATTCAGGCCTGGTCCTTACTCTATAAGCAATGCAGTCCGCTCCTCCCTGCCCAGGCCCCGCTTGCTAGTGGTGGGTGCAGGTGTCTGCACTGCTTTTCCACTGGGTGAGTTACTGTTGGGCATGTAATCTCTGAATTTTAATTATTTATTTATTTTTCCTTCCTGTTATGTCACCTTCTGTGGTTCCAAGGCTCACCACAGACTCGGTAGTGAGAGTGTTTTCTGGTGTTTGGAAACTTCTCTCTTTTTAAGACTTCCTTCCCTGGAGGGAGCTCCATCTCTACCCCTTTTGTCTCTTTTTTTGTCTTTTATATTTTTTCCTACCTCCTTTCAAAGACAATGGGCTGCTTTTCTGGGTGCCTGATGTCCTCTGCCAGCATTAAGTTGTTTTGTGGAATTTACTCAGTGTTTAAATGTTCTTTTCATGAATTTGTGGGGGAGAAAGTGGTCTCCCCATCCTATTCCTCTGCCATCTTCAAAAGTAAACTTCTTAATGGACAACATCCTAGGTTATTTTTATTTAAATTATTTCTTCTGGTTACTTATCCAGTAAATTTAAGCAATGTATCAGATGACAACTGGAGAAAGAAATGGCAACCACTCCATTATTCATGTTGGGGATAGCCCATGGACAGAGGAGCCTGGTGGGCTACAGTCCATGGGGTCGCAAAGAGTCAAATACGACTTAGTAACTAAACCACCATCACCAGTCTTTTGAGGTTAACTGCTTCAGTTGAGTGGAGAAGGAAATGGCAACCCACTCCAGTACTCCTGCCTGGAAAATCCCATGGATAGAGGAGCCTGGTAGGCTGCAGTCCATAGGGTTGCTGAGAGTTGGACCCGACTGAGTGACTTCACTTTCACTTTTCACTTTCGTGCATTGGAGAGGGAAATGGCAACCCATTCCAGTGTTCTTGTCTGGAGAATCCCAGGGAAGGGAAGCCTTGTGGGCTGTCATCTATCAGGTCGCACAGAGTCAGATACGACTGAAGCAACTTAGTAGCAGCATTAGCTTCAGTTGAGTAAACACTGTCAGTTGGGTTTTCTCTGTGATCATTGCCCTTAGATTGGTCTGGTCCTTAGAGTGCTGTGGTTGTTCTAGTAACCTTCAGTTGTTCAGGCCCCCTAATCCACCAATTAAATTCCTCACCCCAAATTTCATTTTTGGTCACAAAGTTTAAAGCTGCCTTGCAATTATAATAATGTTTAAATATTTATGTGTGTGGGTGTACTTGAATGTGTGCATGTTTATAAAAAATTCATAGCATTGATAATTTATTTGATATATTTAAGAAGTTTGTTGACATTTTCTAATCATCATGCTTTTCTTCACACTTCGAAATATTTGAGTGTTTGATTTTTAAATTTAAAAGTCTGGTATATCAATTTAAAAGAGTTTTGTAGGTGACAGGAAGACTTTGTTGTCTATATTGAGATGTAGAGGTTTTGAATGCTTGAGAAAAATAGACTGATATTTGCATGTAGCTTGAAATAACTCATAGAATTTACATAATGAAATTTGTAAACCATAGTAAATATTTAAGGTAATTGTCCACCCTCAAAGTGATAAACTAATTGAGTGTTATTTGAACAAAGAACATAAGTAAAAATGATTACCTTTAATTTTAACACAGATTTCTATATTTACAAGTGATTATTGTGACAGACTGTAAGTTGTGTTTCAAGTTGAAGGAGATTTAGATTTATAAACTGAGTAACTGAACACTAAAAATAAAAATGCAAGCTATTAATCAGTGAAATTTTGAGCCTACAGTACAGACACTGCACTATTTTAACTCATGCCTGTGTCCTGATTAAATAACACATTCCAAAAATCCGACCCATTGTATCACTGCACAACAGACATGGTCTCAAGAAAAGAAACAGAAATCAGGGAAACAGGAATAGAAAATCAGATGGAAACGGGGGTGGGGTGGGGGTGGGGATCTAAGAACTGACTATAGAAGGTAGTCAGGGAATGGAGGAATGGTCAAGAAGTCAATAAAGACTGAGAGTTGATCACAAGTTTTATCAAGGGTCTCATCTTGCCATGTGCTTAACTTACATCTGAGATTCATAGTTTTTAGTTGCTTTAATTAAATATAACCAGCAAATGAAATTAGATCCTCTTGAATATGTGAGGGTGAACTCATAATTTTGTGTTAGTTCAGTAATTGGTCTTCTTTGTTATGTAGGAAGAAAGGAAGTCTGGTATTAAAGTAGAATTTGATATAAATTAAGGAAAAAAACCCCATAAAATTTCCTTGGAAATGATATAAGCCAGCAATCTGACCATGTTGTATTGGGAAATTACACATTGTATTTAGTAATGATATCTGGATAAAACTACTGACCTGGTAAGCTCCTTATTGCAACTGATGCATATAATTAGCAGCACTGAGATAGTAGCTTTTCATGCTAAGTTGCTTTAGTTGTGTCTGACTCTTTGAGACCCTATGGATTGTAGCCTGCAAGGCTCCTCTGTCAATGGGGTTCTCCAGGCAAGAATACTGGAGTGAGTTGCTATTCGCTACTCCAGGGGATCTTCCTGACCCAAGGATTGAACCCATGTCTCTTAGATTCGTGCATTGCAAGTGGGTTTTTAGCACTAGTGCCACCTAGGGAGCCAGGACAAAGTAAAAGAGGGAAGAAGTCAGTTTTATTATGAGGATATGAAAATATATGAGCAAAGTTTATACAATGCAAGTACAATAAGAGAAAGTGAGGGAAAACCTAGTATTTGAAGTCTTATTAATTAATATTTTTAAAAATAACAGTACTACTGTGAACTAGATTTAAAACTAGTAAATATAAATTTTCTATTATTAGGTTTACTTGCCCTTTGCATCCTTATAGTGTCATGATAAAGAATATCCATAATAAAGAATTACAGAAACTGTAAAGATTGCATTTCTTCTGAATTGTCAATGAGGATTACAATTTCAGCCTGTCAGTTCTACTCTATTTCCATTCCCAGAGTTTAAGAGGTTAACAGGACTGTATCTCACTGCCCATTCATTTCTTCTCATCATTGCTTTTTTTGTTACCTTTAAAAACATTACATCCAACTGTCTAGGTTTATCTAATGAATAGGTCTTTCTGCATTAGATGTGCCTAGTAAGTAACACTTTTCACTTATTGATGCTTTTCTCAGTTGAGTTATTCTATGACCAGTTCCAGTTCTATATCACATCTTCAGTTGAGGCTTTTAAATTTCTCTTGTGATAGAACATAGAATATTTGACATTTAATACATATTTGAAGTGTAAAATTCAATGGCATGACATTCACAGTGTTAAGGAATTATCACTGCTATTTCCAAAAATGTCTCAGCAGTCCAAGTAGAAATTGCCACAATTAAACAGTAATTGTAAGCAGTGATCCCCATTCCTATCTCCAACCCCTGTTCCTGGTAATGTTTAATCTACCTTTTGTCTCTATGCATTTGCCAATTGTATACAATATGCAATTTAAGTAGAATATATTTTTGTCCTGAATTTGGATTATTTCACTTATTTAGAATAACATTTTAGAGGTTTGTTTCTGTTGCCATGTGTATCAGGGCTTCATTCTTTGATGGCTAAATAATATTCCACTATATGTATATATCACATTTTTTGGGTACATTCATCTGTTGATAAATAGGTGAGTTGTTTCCACATTTGGCAAATAGTACTACAATGAGTGTTATTGCATACGTGTTTGAGTTCCCATTTTCAGTTCATTTTTGGCGTATATCTAGGAGTGGACTTGCTGAGTCACATGGTAATTCTAGGTTTAGCTTTTTGAGGAACCACCATTACCACAGTAGCTGTAATTTCCAACAACAATTTATGAGTATTCTGTTTCATCTATGTCATGGCCCACTCAACTTTTTTTTTTTTTAAGTCATCTTAGTATGAATGAAATAGTAAATGATTGTTGTTTTGATTTCAGTTTCCTAATAGTTAATGGAATTGCATGTCTACAAAATCTTACAGCCGTTTTTATATCTTATGTGGAGAAATGTCTATTCAAGTCAACACCCATATTTTAATTGTTTTTGAGTTGCATGAGTTCTCTGTATATTCTAGACATAACACCTTTATCAGATACTTGATTTGAAAATATTTTCATCCATTCTATAGGTTGTCTCTTCACTTTCATGATAATATTCTTTGCAGATAAATTTTTAATTTTTGAGTCTAGATTTGTTGCTCATGGTTTTGATGTCATATTCAATAATCCACAGCCAAAAATATAGGATCATGAAGATATTTCCATTTATTTAGTCCTTTTAAAATTTCTTTCTGAAACATTATAAACGTTTTAAGTCTTAAACCTCCTTTCTTGATTGATTCTTATTTAGGTGATGTTGTGGGATCTGCTCTAAATTTGAGAGGGGGTATTTATTTTAGGTATATAGAAATACAGTAGAATTTTAAAATTTATCTTCTATCCTATAATCTTGCTGAATTCACTTATTAGTTCCAGTAGCCTTTTGTGGATCTTCTTTGGGGATCCTTTGGGGATCTCTATTTATATCTGCAAGCAGAGATATTTTTATTCTTTTCTTTCTCACTTGGATGCTCTTCATAATTTACTGTCTAATTGCTTTGGTAAAAAGTTCTACTATGATGTTGGATAGTAGTGAATGAATCAGGGCATTAGAAACCTCCCAACAGAGAAAAATCCAGGACCAGATGACTTCCCTAGTGAATTATACTGAGCACTTAAATGGGAGTTAATACCAGTATTTCTTAAACTTTTCCAAAATTCAAGAGGAGGAAGGAACATTTTCTAATCTATACTATGAGGCCAGAATTACCCTGACACAAAGCCATATAAGGACATCACAGGAAAATAATTAAATATCAATATTTTTTATGAGTGGAAGTGAAGTTGCTCAGTCGTGTCTGACTCTTTGTGACTCCATGGACAGTAGTCTGCACAAGGCTCCTCCGTCCATGGGATTTTCTAGGCAAGAGTACTGAAGTGGGTTGCCATTTCCTTCTCCAGGGAATCTTCCTGACCCAGGGATCGAACCCAGGTATCCCACATTGTAGACAAACGCTTTACCGTCTAAGCCACCAGAAAAGTCCTTATGAACAAAAATGCAAAACTTTTCAAGAAAATACTAGCACACTAATTTAATTTAAAAGAATTAGAAAATGTAAAGAAGGTTCAACATGGAAAAACTCATCAATATGATACACTGTGTTATTGTTTGAATTGTGCTTCCTCCAAATTCGTATTGATTTTCTAACCTCTCACTTTTTATGAAAATAGAGTCATTGAGAGTGTAATTTTGTGTTAAGATGAAGTTGTACTGGAGAATGGTGGGACCTTACTTCAATATGATGAGTGTTATTGTAAAATGAATATCATATAAAAATCCAGAGATACACAAGGAAGATCCATTGTGAAAACTGGAGTTAAATTGCCCAAAGCCAAAGAACTACCAGAAGCTAGAAGACAGGCTTAGAAAATATCTTTTCTAGTTCCTTCAGAGGGAGCATCATCCTACAAAACACTTTGATCTTAGAATTCAAGCTTCTAGAACTGTGCAGTATTTCTGTTTTTTAAGCTATTCAATTGTGATGCTTTGTTACAGTGCCTAAGTAACCAATTGGGACTAATTTAATAGATTGACTCCCTGGTGGCTCAGAGGGTAAAGTGTCTGTCTACAATGCGGGAGACCTGGGTTTGAGCCCTGGTTTGGGAAGATCGCTTGGAGAAGGAAATGGCAATCCACTCCAGTACTATTGCCTGGAAAATCCCATGGACAGAGGAACCTGGCAGGCTGCAGTCTATGCGGTCGCAAAGAGTCGGACATGACTTCACCTCACCTCTAATAGACTGAAGAGGAAAAGCCACATTAACATCTCTCTATTGACAGAGAAAAAAGGCATTGACAATAATTATCAATATTTTATGATAAAAAAAAGTTCAGAAAAATTAGAAAAGAACTTCCTCAACATGATAAAGGGGATTTATTAAAAACCCACAGCTAATAACATTATACTCAGTGGTGAAAAATGGAAAGTTTCCTATTTTCAGTCAACCTAGTTAAAAGTTTATAAATTTTCATTTTTTCCCAAAATGCAAATATATGACTTTATAGGTTTTATTGTTTCTCTAGTGCATATTTAACTTTTCTTCATTCTAATCTTTATTACTTCACTGTGTCTTCTAGCTTTGGGTTTATTTGACTCTTTTTTCTATTTTTTTGAGGTGTAAAGTTAAGATTATTGATGTGATCTTTCTTCTTTTTAATGTAGATATTTACAGCTATAAATTTTCTTCTGAGGACTGCCTTTGCTGCATCCCATAAGTTTTGCTATGTTGCATCATTATTTTTTATTTACTAATAATTATATTCTAATCTCAGATTTCTTCTTTGACCCACTGGTTAAGCGTATGATATTTAATTTCCACATATTTGTGAATTTTTCAATTTTTCTTAGTGATATCTATCATTACTCCAGTGTTGTTAGAAAAGATACTTTGATTTAGTCTTATAGAATTTATCGTAATTTGTTCTGTGGCCTAACATATGATTTATTCCAAAGAATACTCTGTGTGTACTTGTGTGTACTTTCTAGGTGGAGTGCTCTATTTCTGTTAGGTTTAATCAATTTGAAGTTTTGTTTTAGTCTTTTACGTATTGATTTTCTGTATAGAAGTTCTATTCATTAAGGACGTGGTGAATTGTAAGAACTGTTGCTTCTTTGGGCCACCACTTCATGGGAAATAGATGGGGAAACAGTGGAAATAGTGTCAGTCTTTATTTTTTGGGGCTCCAAAATCACTGCAGATGGTGACTGCAGCCATGAAATTAGAAGACGCTTACTCCTTGGAAGAAAAGTTATGACCAACCTAGATAGTATTTTCAAAAGCAGAGACATTACTTTGCTGACTAAGGTCCGTCTAGTCAAGGCTATGGTTTTTCCTGTGGTCATGTATGGATGTGAGAGTTGGACTGTGAAGAAGGCTGAGTGCTGAAGAATTGATGCTTTTGAAGTGTGGTGTTGGAGAAGACTCTTGAGAGTCCCTTGGACTGCAAGGAGATCCAACCAGTCCATTCTGAAGGAGATCAGCCCTGGGATTTCTTTGGAAGGAATGATGCTGAAGCTGAAACTCCAGTACTTTGGCCACCTCATGCAAAGAGTTGACTCATTGGAAAAGACTGATGCTCAGAGGGATTGGGGGCAGGAGAAGGGGATGGCAGAGGATGAGATGGCTGGATGGCATCATCGACTCGATGGACATGAGTCTGAATGAACTCTGGGAGTTGGTGATGGACAGGGAGGCCTAGAGTGCTGTCATGGGGTCATAAAGAGTTGGACTTGACTGAGCAACTGAACTGAACTGAACTGAATATTTGCTTTATATATTTTGGGGCTCTGTTTTGTGCAGATATGTTTATAATTGTTTTATTAATGCATAGACCCTTTACCAATATATAATGTCATTTTTTTGTCTGTAACAATGCCCTAAAATCCATTTTGTCTGATACTAATATAGCCACCTCATGCGAAGAGTTGACTCATTGGAAAAGACTCTGATGCTGGGAGTTATTGGGGGCAGGAGGAGAAGGGGATGACAGAGGGTGAGATGGCTGGATAGCATCATCAACTCGATGGACATGAGTTTGGGTGAACTCTGGGAGTTGGTGATGGACAGGGAGGCCTGGCATGCTGTGATTCATGGGGTCACAGAGTCGGACACAACTGAGCGACTGAACTGAACTGAAGTGACTATAACCACCAGGCCTATTTTTGGTGACTACTGGCATGGATATCCTTTTCCATCTTATGCATCTATTTGTTTCTTTGGCTCTAAAACAGTCTCCTGAGGCAGTATGCTTTTATTTTTTCCTACTATAAGACTCTGCCTTTTGAGTATAGAATTTAATACATTTACGTTCAAAGTAATTACAGAGAGGGATTTTTCCATTTAATTATTTATTTTTGGTATGCTTTACAACTATTTTGTTCCTTCATTTGCTTCATCAGTGTCTTCCTGTGTATATTGTTATTTTTGTCATTATTCCTTTGATTATCTTATTTTTTTATTGTGTGTGTATATATATATGTGTGTATATATATATATATATATATATATTAGATGTTTTATTTGTGGATACTGTGGAGAGAATACACTTACAAGTTTATACCATATAATTTGAACTGGTATCAATATAACATTCAGTTCAGTTCAGTTCCTCAGTCGTGTCTGACTCTTTGCTACCTCATGAACTGCAGCATGTCAGGCCTCCTGTCTATCACCAACTCCCAGAGTTTACCCAGACTCATGTCCATTGAGGCAGTGATGCCATCCAACCATCTCATCCTCTGTTGTCCCCTTCTCCTGCTGTCAATCTTTCCCAGCATCAGGCTCTTTGCAAATGAGTCAGCTCTTTGCATCAGCTGGCTAAAGTATTGGAGTTTCAGCTTCAGCATCAGTCCTTCCAATGAACACCCAGGACTGATCTCCTTTGGGATGAACTGGTTGGACATCCTTGTGATCCAAGGGACTCTCAGGAGTCTTCTCCAACACCACAGTTCAAAAGCATCAATTCTTCGGTGCTCAGCTTTCTTCACAGTCCAGCTCTCCACATCCACACATGACCACTGGAGAAACCATAGCCTTGACTAGATGGACCTTTGTTGGCAAAGAGATGTCTTTGGGTGTATACCTAGAAGTGGAATGATAGAATACATGGCAATTCTGTTTCACTTCTTCAGGTACTGTCAACCTTTTCCGTGGTGGCTGTTGGAATTCCTTTTATAGTTTTTATATCTTTACTGATACTCTCACTTAGTTCATGCAGTGTTTTCCTGATTTCCTTCAGTCTTTGTCCAGGTTTTCCTTTGGCTTTTTAAGCAGATTTAGTTTAATTGTTGCATGATCTTTATATATCACTGCAAAATTTGGGCTTCCTGAGGGAGGGTTTCTTAATGTTTATTTTGTTGTTCTAGGGGATATGTTTCCCTATTTCTTTGTATTCCTTGTGGGATTTTTGGGGGTTGATTTTGTTGTTGAAAACTGGACCTTCATGATTCAGAATGTGGTAACCCTGGAAATCAGGTCTCCATCTTTTTCCAGGATTTTTTGGTTTGTTTGTTTGTTTTTGATTGTTGAAGGCTACAGTAGCCCATTTGTTTAGTGAATTTCTTAAACTATAGTTTCAAATGATGTATTTCTTGTCTTCTGCGATCACTGAAGTCTGTTCCTTGTGTTAAGCTACAGTTTTAACAGAGGTTCCTTCTGGAACAGCAGAAGCTAAAAAGCACACATCCTAGTCTTTGCAGGATCTATGAGGGGAACTACTTTAAATACCTAGCTAGGCTTATCTAGCCTAATGATTGGCTTGAAGTGAAAGCTTAAGGTGTTTCATATTTTTCTGAGCATGAGTTTTGCTGTGGGCATATGCATGGCTTTCTGTATTACTCTCATAGATGCTTCTGAATGTCTTAATTTCTTAATGAAACAACATTAACTTTTGTTCCTCAGATTTTGGTATCTGTTTTATGTTTCCATCATATTTTACCCCTAAGCATCTGTGAGTTGTTAGCTTGGCTTGCAGTTTTTTGAGTGATGTCTATTGATTTTCTGCTCTGAGTTCCCAGTTAAGTTGAACTGGGAATAAGTGCTTTGCCACTATTTCATGCTGCTTCCGGATAGTTTGTAACAGACAAACAACAATTTTCCAAGGAAGTCTGCTCTGCTCCTTCCAGAAGCAGCGTCCAAGGACTTACACACAAGGAATGCAAGTTTCTTTCTTTTAGGACTGCCACTGTGCCGGCGAGAGAATGAGCAAGGACAAGTCAAAACATCATACATGTTTGCTACCATTTTCCAGTTACCTTTCTTTTGATTCAGTGTTTGATTAGTTACTGTAAACATTTAACTGTTTCACAAAGTTCTGAAAAGTTGGATTTGACATTTTTTGCTTGTCAGTTGTTTCTGTAGGGGGATGGGAATTTTGAGCTGCAGTCTAGACTGATGTTGAGAGGTTTTCACAAATGTGACTACCAAGTGTTCTGAAAATATGTCTGGATCCATTCTGACTGGCTAGTTCTAAGGTAAGAACAAATTTTTACTGAAAATTCAACTTCAAATTAAATCTTGATGTAACTTTCTTTTTCTAATTCAAAGTAGCAGGATGTACATGTGCCTTTTCAGAAATGTATTCAATAATACAATTGCAAAAAAGATGAATATTTGAACCTTATGTATAAATTTTTCTAATATATTTTGAAACTTCCTTTGTAAAATTTCATTGCTTGTTTGGCCACACTGCATGACTTGTGGGATTTTTGCTCCCCAACCAGGGACTGAATCTGGACCACAGCAATGAAAGTACCAAGTGCTAACCACTGGACTGCCAAGAACTCCCAAAATTCATTATGTTTAGAACTATTTTTAATATTTTTAATATCAAAGTATCTTTTCTTAGCATTAATATCTTTAATATCAAACTCAGTTAATTTATGGGTCCTAAATTTTCATAGTAAATGAGTCAGGATACTACTGCCATGGGGTCTACCTCTGTGAGCTAAGAATGGTTTTATAATCTGTTTAATCACTGAAAAAATAAAAGATGTTTTGTGATGTAAACATTTTAAACTTCAAATTTTACTTTTCATAAACTGAATTTCCAGCCATATTCACTTGTTCATACATTAACTTTGGTTGCTTCTGTTGTAGAAAGCCATAATGTAATAGTTCTGACAGAGACCATTATACCCTCCAAAAGTATGATGTTCACTATCTAGCCCTTTATGGAAAAGATTTGCCAAACTCTGTATTAGTACAGCAGAAACAGAATAAAGAACTTGAGAAATTACTCCCATGCTTTATGGATTTAAAAATATTTTTCTGTATCAAAAGTTTATTACTTATAGAAATTTAAGGCTACTACAGATTTCATCAGGTAATATGCATTTCTTTCAACTCAGTCTTTGATACTTTTAGTATCTTTTCTAATATTATCTAAACAGCTACAAAGTTTATCCAACACATGACATGTTATAGAAACTTTTCTGGATTAAGGTTTTTCCTAGAACTTAAATTTATGAATAATTTAAATCACTTTTTCCATAATTTTGACAGCTTCAAGAATTCTGAACTTTATGCTTCTTTTTCTACCTCAGTTGGGAAAACTGGAAATTTCTTTCATCATTAAAATCCTATCAGAAAGTACATTACTCTTACATGTTAAATCTTTAATTGGAGAAGTACGTGAATCAGAGTGCCTTAGAATCACTTTTCCATAATTTTGACAGCTTCAAGAATTCTGAACTTTATGCTTTTTTTCTACCTCAGTTGGAGAAAACTGGAAATTTCTTTAATCATTAAAATCCTATCAGAGAGTACATTACTCTTACATGTTAAATCTTTAATTAGAGAAGTATGTGAATCAGAGTGCCTTAGAATCAGATTTGCTAAAGATTTTATTTCCTTATCAACTTTTGAAAACATGGATGAGAGCTTTGATTAAAACTAATTTACAGTATAACTTTTTATGTTAAAAGACTACCTGAAAGCATGGGATTTTTAAAGCTGGGGACAACCAGTGATTTGTTTGGATGACATTTATAAGGATACACTCTACTGTCAATTTATGCACACTGGTAGAATTAGTTCTCCTGAAAATAGTTTTGATCTGGACTGGCAATCATTTCTTATCAACTATCATTTTTAAAAGATCTACATCTATAGTGTATATGATTTTATATGATCTTTGAGATCAAATAATTTATAAGAAGTTATAAATAGAATAAATGACTAATTGAATATCTTCATCATCACTGGAATATAAAAATTCTTTATAATTACATTTTTTTCCTCTGGAACTATCTGTCATAACATCACTAAATTTATTAAAGAAAATCCAATTGTGTAAAACAAAATTTTCTCAGATGTTTTTGCTTTAATACTGGTTACTGTCAAGAATATTATATAGAGAAAAGAGAAGATATTACATTCTCTGAAAATGTATGAGTCAGCACTAGGATAGATAATGGTGATGACTGACATTCTTTACTGTTTGGTCCATCTTTTGGATCTTTTCAAAAAACTTTTAGAACCCAGGAGCAACCATGCTGAATAAATTTGATCCATATCACAAAGTAGCAAGTTAACTGATATTAACAAATATTCCTCTATCACTGTACTAATGATCCATCTTGTTAAGTTTTCCTCAGTACTTTTATGTTCTTACAAATAGAATCTTGAGATCTATGTTCATATAAAGTGTCTACATAAAGAATTTAATAACTTTACTGACCAACAATTTTTTTATTGATGGTATTTTATACAAAAAAGGTACCTTGTCTGAAAAAGGTTTTTAAGGAGGGGTCATCTTATGTACACATAATGGTTTATCCACAGTGATTCTTTTGATGGTTCTTTATCAACAGTTACATATTTTCATTTGGCAGGTGTTTTATAAACTGATGAAATTTTACCTGTAGTTGGTTAGAGATACTTCTTATTTGAACATACAAATACATCTTTTCTAGTGAACCAATCAGTTTCATATCTGTGTCAGAGAATTAAGCTTGAGTTTTATCTCAGCTTGCTGACTATTTTGGTGAACATACCCTCTGGAAATTTAATAGGAAAAAATTCAAGTTCATTTTCTGGTGGGTAATGAGGGCTGACTGATTTACTTGATATACTTTTTGTCTATTCATCTTCATGGCATGTATATAATACCAGCACTCAGCATCTCCTTATAGCAAAATTCTAATCAGAAGCATTGTCAAAATTTTGTTACTCAGGTCTCTATTTCTCTTGCTCTTAATGTTTTGCTCAGAATTATAGGAATCATCTTATTGGACACTATGTTAATGTTTTTAAAAACATTTTATTTTCTAAGGGAAGTAAGCACAGTAATATCAGGTATAAAAACTTCAATGCTCATTCTGTTGAGGTGGTGAGGAAGATTTGGAAATATTGGTCTTAATATTTCGAGAAAACACCTTTGACAGAGCTGAAGATACCTTTGCCAGCATTTTAGATCCTTGTTTGGGAACATCAGACCTGGAAGTTTCTGTGGACAAAGCAAAGCAGTATCGATATTTATTAGACATTCTAGTTGAGGCAGTGATACCATAGGATTAATGATTTGATATTCTGAAATTGACATTTATAAAATAAATTATGGAATTTAAAAATATTCACAAAGATTCTGTTGATTTGATCCTTCTAACACCCCTGTGAAGGAAACAGAATGATATCCCCATTTTTGGATATGAATCTTGATGAAGTCAGAAACCTTGCCTAAGATCATGTTAATAGAAAGTCATCCCACTTCCATAGGGTCCAGCTTTCTGCCTCTCATGGCATCATTATACCTGCTCTACTCTGATACCTCTCTAATCAAAGAATACCTTTCTTTTTCTAGCAGAAGAACCTCTGAAAAAGTAATGAGATAAAATCACATAGAGAGTACTGATAATTTTCAACTCTACACAGCGAGACTGTCTATTTCAGAGTGCTCAGTTGAAAACAGAAGTGCATTAAAACTGCTATTATTTCTCACGACTTTGGGTTAATTTTTAGTTGACTGACTTCAAGTGATTTCTTTGGTCATGTGAAAGAAGGCTGTATGGATAATAAAGAGTTTGCATTTGGAATTATTATTCTGTATCCCATGGGATTTGCAGAAGGAAATGGCAACCCACTTCAATACTCTTGCCTAGAAAATCCCATGGATGGAGGAGCCTGGTAGGCTACAGACCATGGGGTCGCAAAGAGTCGGACACAACTGAGCAACTTCACTTTCACTCATCACTTCTTCAGGGCATGGACTCTTCAGTTCAGTTCAGTTCAGTTATTCAGTCATGTCCGACTCATTGGGACCCCATGAATCACAGCACACCAGGCCTCCCTCTCCATCACCAACTCCCAGAGTTTACCCAAACTCATGTCCATCGAGTCGGTGGTGCCGTCCAGACATCTCATCCTTGGTCGTCCCCTTATCCTCTTGCCCCCAATCCTTCGCAGCATCAGACTCTTTTCCAATGAGTCAACTCCTCGCATGAGTTGACCAAAGTATTGGAGTTTCAGCTTTAGCATCAGTCCTTTCAATGAACACCCAGGACCAATCTCTTTTAGAATGGACGGGTTGGATCTCCTTGCAGTCCAAGGGAATCTCAAGAGTCTTCTCCAACACCACAGTTCAAAAGCATCAATTCTTCAGTGCTCAGCTTTCTTCACAGTCCAACTCTCACATCCATACATGACCACTGGAAAAACCATAGCCTTGACTAGACAGAGCTTTGTTGGCTAAGTAATGTCTCTGCTTTTGAATATGCTATCTAGGTTGGTCATAACTTTCCTTCCAAGGAGTAAGCGTCTTTTAATTTCATGGCTGCAGTCATCATCTGCAGTGATTTTGGAGCCTCCAAAAATAAAGTCTGACACTGTTTCCACTATTTCCCCATCTATTTCCCATGAAGTGATGGGACTAGATGCCATGATCTTCATTTTCTCAATGTTGACCTTTAAGCCAACTTTTTCACTCACCTCTTTCATTTTCATCAAGAGGCTTTTTAATTCCTCT
The DNA here is from genome assembly GCA_917880005.1 of Nanger dama. Classification (NCBI taxonomy): domain Eukaryota; kingdom Metazoa; phylum Chordata; class Mammalia; order Artiodactyla; family Bovidae; genus Nanger; species Nanger dama. Next base: position 11,175,182 of record CAKJTW010000010.1, read on the forward strand.
TCACTTTCTGTCCTAAGGGTGGTGCCATCTGCATATCTGAGGTTACTGATATTTCTCCCAGCAATCTTGATTCCATCTTGTGATTCTTCCAGCCCAGCGTTTCTCATGATGTACTCTGCATATAAATTAAATAAGCAAGGTGACAACATACAGCCATGACATACTCCTTTTCCTATTTGGAACCAGTCTGTTGTTCCACATCCAGTTCTAACTGTGGCTTCCTGACCTGCATATAGGTTTCTTGAGAGGCAGGTCAGGTGGTCTGGTATTCCCATCTCTTGAAGAATTTTCCACAGTTTATTGTGATCCACACAGTCAAAGGCTTTGGCATAGTCAATAAAGCAGAAATAGATGTTTTTCTGGAACTCTCTTGCTTTTCCAATGATCCAGCGGCTGTTGGCAATTTTATCTCTGCCTTTTCTAAACCAGCTTGAACATCAGGAAGTTCATGGTTCATGTTTTGCTGAAGTCTGGCTTGGAGAATTTTGAGCATTACTTTACTAGCATGTGAGACGAATGCAACTGTGCAGTAGTTTGAGCATTCTTTGGCATTGCCTTTCTTTGGGATTGGAATGAAAACTGGCCTTTTCCAGTCCTGTGGCCACTCCTGAGTTTTCCAAATTTGGTGGCATATTGAGTGCAGCACTTTCATAGCATCATCATCATTTAGGACTTGAAATAGTTTAGCTGGAATTCCATCACCTCCACTAGCTTTGTTAGTGGATATTCTCTTAAAGAATATCATATTAAAATTTAACAAAATGAGTATGTTATATGTAAAGATACAGGTGAATATTTACATACATTTATGAAAACTTATGACAGGATGTGATAGGACATGAAAGCACAAATGATAGTAAAGGCCCATCTTTTCTTAATTCCTGTTCATGCCAGAATTTATGACTATACCTCTTATAGTTACTAGATTTGTTTTTTCTAACAAGATGATCTTCTATGGTTAAACTAATATGTTATGTTGTTTAGTCACTAAATCATGCCTGACTCTTTTTGGACCCCATGGACTGTATTCTGCCAGACTCCTCTGTCCATGGGATTCTCCAGACAAAAATACTGGAATGGATTGCCATTTCCTGCTCCAGGGTATCTTTCTTACTCAGGGATCGAACCCAGGTCTCCTGTGTCTCCTGCACTGGCAGATAGGTTCTTTACATCTGACCTACCTGGGAAGCCCCTTAAAAGCTAACACAGCTAACAGCAAATTTAAAGTGAAAAGTGAAAGCGTTAGTTGCTCAGCTGTGTTCAACTCTTTGTGATCCATGGACTGTAGCCTGGCAGGCTCCTCTATTCATTTAATTCTCCAGGCAAAAATACTGGAGTGGGTTGTCATTCCCTTCTCCAGGGGCTTTTCCTGATCCAGGGTTCAAACCTGGGTCTCCCGCATTTCAGGCAGATTCTTTATCATCTGAATCCCATGGGAAGTCCAAGAAAGCCAACAGAATAAATAATTAAAAAAACAAAAAACCAAAAAACCCAAAACTATGTTTAGGCTTTTTGTGCATGCCCGGTCATGTCCAACTCTTTACAACCCTACAGACTATGGCCCACCAACCTCCTCTGTCTGGGGGATTTATTTCAGGCAAGAATAGTGGACTGTGTTACCATTTCCTTCTCCAGTAGATCTTACCAATCCAGGGACTGAACCTAAGTCTCCTGAGTCTCCTGCATTGGCAGGCAGATTCTTTACCACTGAGCCACCTGGGAAGCCTCTGTTTAGATTTTTACTGTGCTATTGTTTTTAAAATTATCTAAAAATTACAAAGGAAAAAGCCAAAATCTGTAGCAAAAAGACAGATGTATGGAGGAAAGAGAAAATGCACATTCTGAAAAGGAAAGATAAAAAATTTTCTAACATGACTGAGGCATTATGGCAAGGCTTCTGAAATTCTCAATTGGAGAGCTAAGGGTTAATGTTCTGACAACTTGGTGGTCTTGTTAAAAATGCAGATTTCTGGGCATCATTACTCCAAGATACTAAGTTAGCCAGTCTATAGAGGGTCTGGGAATCTTCATGATCAAAAAGGTATTCTGGGTGGTTCCAGTATTGTAAAGCAGTTTCTAGAAACACCAAAGACTGCCCAAATCCATATTCACTATTAGAAGACTGGTGGGTGGCTGGTGTACTAGGTTAATAGCATCATTCCCAGAGTGAACAGTGAACCCTTGTGTTTATCAATTAATAGTTCTTTTACAACAAAACTATAAGCTATCTTTGGTCATTACCCACTAAGGACCTAGTTCTGGGATGCAATGGCAACTGTATGGATCCCCAATGTAGAGGGAAAAAGAATGTAGGATAAAAGTAAGAAGATATGTTTTTGAACCGTAAAAGCTCTCCATTTGTTGGCTGTATAACCTGTAATAGTTATTTACCTCCATTTCTCATTTGTAAATTACACTTCTAAGATTTGCAGAGGGAATATTATATGATGTAGGAGATATAAACAAGTTTTGTTTCATTCATCAGGTGTTTTGAAATTACATCATGAAATCTGAAAGTCAGAATTTTTACACAAAACTGTCTCTACCCTCTTCTGAAAAATGCTAAGACCTGAATTAGAAGGCCTGGCAACAAGCCAGCATGCCAATGACTGGACCTGAGTAACAGCTCCCTTCTTTAGATGGGGCATGCCATGGACCCCTGCTCGAACTAGTGTTCTTGTTTGTCACTTACTTAGCTCCTGTGATCATTTGAGTATGTCAGCTATGGTCATGCTTAATGAGCTCAGGCTTTGAAGTCTGGCAGATCTGTATTTGAACCCCAGCACTGTAGCTTACTAGCTTGGGATGACCTTGAGTAAGTTGTTCTCACTTTTTCTTTAATGAAATGAAGATAGCTGATACCTAATCAATGTTAGTTCCATTACCTATTACCTCTTTGGTTTAAGAATCGCATAGTAAACTGCAAGTGGAAATAATATCTTAATATTTATATATAATGGGAAGATCCCCTGGAGAAGGAAATGGCAACCCACTCCAGTATCCTTGCCTGGAAAATCTCATGGACAGAGGGGCCTGGAGGGCTGCAGTCCATGGGGTCGCAAAGAATTGGGCACGACTGAGTGACTAACACTTATTAACACTTATATTTTTATATACAGCAATCTCATATTGATAACACGCATCAAAGCTGCAAAGGAGAAACTTCTCATTCTAGAAGTAATGTTAAAAGCATAACACATTTTGTACCTGAAATGACTTCTTTTGAGGGATTCACACTGTGAAGAATATTCTTGTTTCCTTCAAACATGGTGATAAACTGCAAGACAAAGCAAAGTACTGATTCAACCTTTTGTTAGATACTACATACTAGAGATATCAGGAAATCCTCAAGAGATGTAGCATAATCATAGCATTTTATATGACCTCTGTGTTCTGCAGTTACAATTACTCTCTGAGACTCATACATTTTGCCAATCATATGCTAGGATTGACCCTTATCGTAGATAGGAACCTTGACTACCAAATAATTGAAGGCTCAGGTATCATAACAGACAAAAAATTGTCAGCTTTGTCTCTCCCTCCTCTTCTTTGGGATAAATTGCAATGAGTAGTAAGTTATAGATTATTTTCTGATAATAAAGAAAAGAGAAGGAAATAGATGTTTACTATATAACTCTTAGCTTCCTTTCATGGAAATCTTTGCTGTTTCCAAAGAGAAGTCAAGTGGCTGTGTGGATCTAGAGCAGGGAACATGGCTCAGATACTAGCTTTATTCCATAGGACTTTAATGCAAAAGAAGCAATTTCCCCAGGAAAGCATGAAATAGCCTGGGACAGGTAGCAAGATTTCATTGTAGCTATTCTAGAATGCTAGTAATTTAAAAGGAAATGAGCCAATGAAGTAAGGCTAAATATATGTAACAGAAAACGCCTTGTGTATAGATTCAAAGACCACCAGATACTAATGAGTTCCACCACAGTTCCTCCAAGAGAATTTGAGGCAGAGTTTGACGTATTTTGAACAGGATGCTTGAAGAATAAAATGCAGTAGAAACTGTGTAAAGAACTTATTCTCAGCATTGGCAGCACAGTAGAATTATCTGTGAGAAAAAAAAAATTAATATGAATCCCTGGGTCCCATACCATCATGGAATTGAAGTCCCTGAGGGTGGGGCAGATATTGATACTAAAGAAAAACACATGACTCTAATGTGTGAGAATCAGAGTTGTAATACCTATTCTATAAGAAGGAAGCAGATGCTACCATGTGTCTCAGATGAATAAATATACTTAAGTTCTGCTAAGAACTTCCAGCATTACATTAGATTCAAGAGTATTTGCTGTTACTTCATGGAACATTGTTAAAATAACTTTTTAAATAAAAATTTATAGGTTCTTTTTTAAAAAATATTGTAGTTGTTTTACAATGTTGTGTTAGATTTTGCTATGTAGCTAAGAGAATCAGCTGCACCTGGATCTCATCTTCTTTGGATTTTTTCTCCTTTTAGGTCACCAGAGAACACTGCTATACAGCAGGGGCTCATTAGTTATCTGTTTTGTACATGGCAGTGTATGTACAGCAGTCCAAATCTCCCAACTCATCTCAACCCTCACTTCCCAGCCACCCTTGGTAATTATAAGACTGTTCTCTAAACTGTGTCTCTATTTCTGCTCTGCAGATAAGTTCATCTGAACCATTCTTCTAGATTCCACATGTAAGTGACATTATACAATATTTGTTTTCCTCTCAGATTTACTTCACTCTGTAGGACAATCTCTAGGTCTCACCATGTCTCTACAAATTACCCAATTCCATTCCTTTAGATGGCTGAGTAATATTCCATTGTATATATGTTAACATTGTTTTTATCCACCTCTCTGTTGATGGACATTTAGGTTATTTCCATGTCCCATCTATTTTAGACAGTGCTGCAAGGAACATTGTGGTGCATGTGTCTTTTGATCATGGGCATTCTGACTGGTGTGAGGTGATATCTCATGGATTTGATTTGCATTTCTCTAATAATTAGTGATGTTCAGCGACTGAACTGAACTGAACTGAGCATCTTTTCATGTGTTTGTTGGCCATCTGCATGTCTTCTTTGGAGAAATGTCTATTTAGGTCTTCTGTCCATATTTTGATTGCATTATTTCTTTGATATTGAACTGTTTGTATATTTAGGAGGTTAATGCTTTGTCAGTTGCTTTGCAAATATTTTCTTCTATTCTGAGGGTTGTTTTTCTCTTACTTATGGTTTCCCTTGCTGTGAAAAAGCTTTTAAATTTAGTTAGGTCCTATTTGATCTTTTTGACTCACCTCCTAAAATAATGAGAATGAAAACAAAAATAAACCAATGAAGCCTGATTAAATTTAATATCACTTAAAGTTTTTATTTGAAAATTAAAAAGATATTGCCTATGTTGGAGTTGGCATCTTTGTCCTTTCCCTTTAAAGTTATAGACACTGTCTTAGTTCTTTGTATGTTGAGTAATAATGTATTGTATCCTGACCTTTTTGAACAATTTATATGATTCTAAGAACTGTTTAAATCCTCTGTAGAGGGCTGATTATTTTTAAAGTAATTAACCCATTAAAGTTCAGAATACACATCCTATCCTGTCTTCTGTGACTGTGGTTCCAATGTAAATTTAGTTTTCAGAGTCTTGGCAGTATTTTTAGTGTATATCTCTATTAAGACTGTAGTTCAATTTCTCATAGCCGGGGGAAACAGAAAGATGGCGGAGGAATAGGATGGGGAGAACACTTTCTCCCTCACTACTTCATCAAAAGAACATTTCAACACTGAGTAAATTCCACAAAACAACTTCGGATTGCTGGCAGAGGACATCAGCATCCAGCAAAGCAGATCACTGGCTTCAAAACCAGTCCTCTATATTTCTATTTATTATTTTTATAACCTAATGTTACTTTTCAAAAAAAAAAAAAAACCCCTATTTTTAAAGCAAACGCCGTATATAGTCCTTTTGGTGGTGGAAGTTGTTGTCTTTTGATAATTCTGGAGTCTTTTATTTATTTATTTTTCTATTTTTTTATTTTTCTCCTTTTTCTTTTCTTTAATATTTTATCTTTGAAAATCCAATCTTTACTCCAGATTTTTAATCTCGGCATTTTGGTATTTGTTGCCAATTTTGTACTTTTAAAAACCTAATCTTCAGTACCCAATTTTACATGAGTGCGAGATTACTGGCTTGACCACTCTCTCCTCCTTTGGACTCTCTTTTTTCTCCACCAGGTAGCTTCTGTCTCCCTCCCCCCCCTCCTTTTCTCTACCCAACTCTATGAATCTCTATGTGTTCCAGAAGGTAGATAACTCTCAGGGAACTGGTTACTGGCTGGATCTGTATCCCTCCTTTGCATCTCCCTCTTTTATCCTCCTGGCCACCTCTATCTATTTCCTCCCTCTTCTCTTCCATGTATAACTCTGTGACCACCTCTGAGAGGTCCAGACTTCAGAGCGCACACAAGAAAGTGGTTACGGGCTAGCTTGCTCTTTCCTCTTTTGATTCCACCTCTTCCCATTCCACTCACCTCTAACTACCCCCTCCCTCTTCTCTCCTCCAAGTAACTCAGCGAACCTCTAGGGGCGACTGTCAAGGTGGAGAAACCTATCATCTTTATCCTAGATGTTTTAACATTAGTGCTGTATAGATGGAGAAATCATGAGGCTATTGTAAAAATAAATCTGAAAACCAGAATCAGGAGGATTAAGTCCAAATCCTGAGAATATCAGAGAATTCCTGAATACAGGGAACACTATCCAATAGGAGCTCATCAAATGCCTTCATACCTATACTGAAATTGAGCACCACCCAAAGGCCAACAAGTTCCAGAGCAAGACATACCAGGCAAATTCTCCAGCAACGCAAGAACAAGCCCCTGAGCTTCAATATACAGGCAGCTCAAAATACTCCAAAACCATTTACATCTCATAACCCATTACTAGACACTTCACAGCACTCCAGAGAGAGGAAATCCAGCTCCACCCACCAGAACTCCAACAAGATCCTCCCTAATCAAGAAACTTTGACAAGCCACTGATACAAACCCACACACAGAGAGGAAGCTCAATAATAAAGAGAATTCCACAAATTCCCAGAATATAGAAAGGCCACCCCAAACGCAGCAATATAACCAAGATGAAAAGACAGAGGAATACCCAGCAGGTAAAGGAACAGGAGACATGCCCACCAAACCAAGCAAAAGAGGAAGAGATAGGGAATCTACCTGAGAAAGAATTCCGAATACTGATAGTGAGAATGATCCAAAATCTTGAAAATAAAATGGAATCACAGATAAATAGCCTGGGGTCAAGGATTGAGAAGATGCAAGAAAGGTTTAACAAGGACCTCGAAGAAATAAAAAGAGCCAACATATAATGAATAATGCAATAAATGAGATCAGAAACACTCTGGAGGCAACAAATAGTAGAATATCGGAGGCAGAAGATAGGATTAGTGAAATAGAAGATAGAATGGTAGAAATAAATGAATTAGCGAGGAAAAAAAAAAAACAAATTAAAAGAAATGAGGACAACCTCAGAGACCTCCAAGACAATATGAAACACTCCAACATTCAAATTATAGGAGTCCCAGAAGAAGAAGACAAAAAGAAAGACCATGAGAAAATACTGGAGGAGATAATAGTTGAAAACTTCCCTAAAATGGGGAAGGAAATAATCACCCAAGTCCAAGAAACCCAGAGAGTGCCAAACAGGATAAACCCAAGGCGAAACACCCCAAGACATATATTAATCAAACTAACAAAGACCAAACACAAAGAACAAATATTAAAAGCAGCAAGGGAAAAACAACAAATAACACACAAGGGGATCCCCATAAGAATAACTGCAGATCTTTCAATAGAAACTCTTCAGGCCAGGAGGGAATGGCAAGACATACTTAAAGTGATGAAAGATAATAATCTTCAGCCAAGACTACTGTACCCAGCAAGGATCTCATTCAAATATGAAGGAGAAATCAAAAGCTTTCCAGACAAGCAAAAGCTGAGAGAATTCAGCACCACCAAACCAGCTCTCCAACAAATACTAAAGGATAGACTTTAAACACGAAGCACAAGAAGGGCGTATAAACCCGAACCCAAAACAATAAAGTAAATGGCAATAGGAGCATACTTATCAATAATTACCTTAAATGTAAATGGGTTGAATGCCCCAACCAAAAGGCAAAGACTGCCTGAATGGATACAAAAACAAGATCCCTATATATGCTGCTTACAAGAGACCCACCTCAAAACAACAGACACATACAGACGGAAAGTGAAGGGCTGGAAAAAGATATTCCATGCAAATAAAGACCAAAAGAAAGCAGGAGTAGCAATACTCATATCTGATAAAATAGACTTTAAAACAAAGGCTGTGGAAAGGGACAAAGAAGGCCACTACATAATGATTAAAGGTCAATCCAAGAAGAAGATATAACAATTATAAATATATATGCACCCAACATAGGAGCACCACAATATGTAAGACAAATGCTAGCAAGCATGAAAGGGGAAATTAATAATAACACAATAATAGTGGGAGACTTTAATACCCCACTCACACCTATGGACAGATCAACTAAACAGAAAATTAACAAAGAAACGCAAACGTTAAATGATACAATAGACCAGTTAGACCTAATTGATATCTATAGGACATTTCACCCCAAAACAATGAATTTCACCTTTTACTCAAGTGCACACGGAACCTTTTCAGGATAGATCTCATCCTGGGTCATAAATCTAACCTTGATAAATTCAAAAAAATTGAAATTATTCCAAGCATCTTCTCTGACCATAATGCACTAAGGTTAGATCTCAATTACAGGGGAAAAACTATTAAAAATTCCAACATTTGGAGGCTGAACAACACCCTTCTGAATAACCAACAAGTCACAGAAGAAATCAAAAAGAAATCAAATTATGCATCGAAACGAATGAAAATGAAAACACAACTACACAGAACCTATGGGACACTATAAAAGCAGTGCTAAGAGGAAAGTTCATAGCAATACAGGCATACCTCAAGAAAAAGAAAAAGTCAAGTAAATAACCTAACTCTACACCTAAAGCAACTAGAAAAGGAAGAAATAGAGAACCCCAGAGTTAGTAGAAGGAAAGAAATCCTAAAAATTAGGGCAGAAATAAATGCAAAAGAAACAAAAGAGACCATAGCAAAAATCAACAAAGCAAAAGCTGGTTCTTTGAAAGGATAAATAAAATTGACAAACCATTAGTCAGACTCATCAAGAAACAAAGAGAAAAAAATCAAATCAACAAAATTAGAAATGAAAATGGAGAGATCACGACAGACAACTCAGAAATACAAAGAATCATAAGAGACTACTATCAGCAATTATATGCCAATAAAATGGACAACTTGGAAGAAATGGACAAATTCTTAGAAAAGTACAACTTTCCAAAACTGAACCAGGAACAAATAGAAAATCTTAACAGACCCATCACAAGCATGGAAATTGAAACTGTAATCAGAAATCTTCCAGCAAACAAAAGCCCAGGTCCAGACGGCTTCACAGCTGAATTCTACCAAAAATTTCGAGAAGAGCTAACACCTATCTTACTGAAAGTATTCCAGAAAATTGCAGAGGAAGGTAAACTTCCAAACTCATTCTATGAGGCCACCATCACCCTAAGAGCAAATCCTGACAAAGACACCACAAAAAAGAAAACTACAGGCCAATATCACTGATGAACATAGATGCAAAAATCCTTAACAAAATCCTAGCAATCAGAATCCAGCAACACATTAAAAAGATCATACACCAGGACCAAGTGGGCTTTATCCCAGGGATGCAAGGATTCTTCAATATCTGCAAATCAATCAATGTAATTCACCACATTAAAAATTGAAAAATAAAAATCATATGATTATCTCAATAGATGCAGAGAAGGCCTTTGACAAAATTCAACATCGATTTCTGATAAAAAGTCTCCAGGAAGCAGGAATAGAAGGAATGTAAATAAAGCTATATATGACATAATAAAGCTATATATGACAAACCCATAGAAAGATTATCCTCAATGGTGAAAAATTGAAAGCATTTCCCCTAAAGTCAGGAACAAGACAAGGGTGTCCACTTTCACCACTACTATTCAATATGGTTCTGGAAGTTTTGGCCACAGCAATCAGAGCATAAAAAGAAATAAAAGGAATCCAATTTGGAAAAGAAGAAGTAAAACTCTCACTGTTTGCAGATGACATGATCCTCTACATAGAAAATCCTAAAGACTCGACCAGAAAACTACTAGAGCTAATCAATGAATATAGTAATGTTGCAGGATATAAAATCAACACTCAGAAATCCCTTGCATTCCTATACACTAATAATGAGAAAGTAGAAAAAGAAGTTAAGGAAACAATTCCATTCACCACTGCAACGAAAAGAATAAAATACTTAGGAATATACCTACCTAAAGAAACTAAAGACCTATATATCAAAAACTATAAAACACTGATGAAAGAAATCAAAACGGACACTAATAGATGGAGAAATATACCATGTTCATGGGTCGGAAGAGTCAATATAGTGAAAATGAGTATACTACTCAAAGCAATCTACAGATTCAATGCAATCCCTATCAAGCTACCAGCAGTATTTTTCACAGAACTAGATCAAATAATCTCAAGATTTGTATGGAAATACAAAAACCTCGAATAGCCAAAGCAATCTTGAGAAAGAAGAATGGAACTGGAGGAATCAACTTGCCTGACTTCAGGCTCTACTACAAAGCCACAGTCATTAAGACAGTATGGTACTGGCACAAAGACAGAAATATAGATCAATGGAACAAAATAGAAAGCCCTGAGATAAACCCACACACCTATGGACACCATATCTTCGACAAAGGAGGCAAGAAGATACAATGGAGTAAAGATAGTCTCTTTAACAGGTGGTGCTGGGAAAACTGGTCAACCACTTGTAAAAGAATGAAACTAGACCTCTTTCTAACACCATACACAAAAATAAACTCAAAATGGATTAAAGATCTAAATGTAAGACCAGATACTATAAAACTTCTAGAGGAAAACATAGGCAAAACACTCTCCGACATAAATCACAGCAGGATCCTCTAGGATCCACCTCCCAGTATAATGGAAATAAAAGCAAAAATAAACAAATGGGATCTAAAAATTAAAAGCTTCTGCACAACAAAGGAAACTACAAGCAAGGTGAAAAGACAGCCTTCTGAATGGGAGAAAACAATAGCAATTGAAACAACTGACAAACAACTAATCTCAAAGATATACAAGCAACTTATGCAGCTCAACTCCAGAAAAATAAACGACCCAATCAAAAAATGGGCCAAAGAACTAAATAGGCATTTCTCCAAAGAAGACATATGGATGGCTAACAAACACATGAAAAGATGCTCAACATCACTCATTATCAGAGAAATGAAAATCAAGACCACAATGAAGTACCATTTCACACCAGTCAGAATGGCTGCGATCCAAAAGTCTACAAGCAATAAATGCTGGAGAGGATGTGGAGAAAAGGGAACCCTCTTACACTGCTGGTGGGAATGCAAACTAGTACAGCCACTATGGAAAACAGTGTGGAGATTCCTTAAAAATTGCAAATAGAACTGCCTTATGACCCAGCAATCCCCCTTGCTGGGCATACACACCGAGGAAACCAGAATTGAATGTTCATTGCAGCGCTGTTTATACTAGTCAGGACGTGGAAACAACCTAGATGTCCATCAGCAGATGAATGGATAAGAAAGTAGTGGTACATATACACAATGGAGTATTACTCAGCCCTTAAAAAGGATAAATTTGACTCAGTTCTAATGAAATGGATGAAACTGGAGCTGATTATACAGAGTGAAGTAAGCCAGAAAGAAAAACACCAAAACAGTATACTGACACATATATATGGAATTTAGAAAGACAGTAATGATGACCCTCTATGTGAGACAACAAAAGAGACACAGAGGTATAGAACAGACTTTTGGACTCTGAGGGAGAGGAAGAGGGTGGGATGAATTGGGAGAATGGCATTGAAACATGTATACTATCATGTAAGAAACGAAGCACCAGTCTATGTTCAATACAGGATACAGGATGCTTGGGGCTGGTGCACGGGATGATCCAGGGAGATGATATGGGGTGGGAAGTGGGAGGGGGCTTTGGCATTGGGAGATCGTGTACATCTGGGGCTGATTCATGTCAACGTATGGCAAAACAAATACAGTATTGTAATGTACAATAAAGTATTAAAAAATGCATATGGAAAAAAAAATTTCTCATAGCCTTTTGTCTATAGAACATCAAGTCAGTTCCTTGCATGCACATCTCAGGAGACATTTTATAAAACGGATTTGGAGGGGTTCCTTTTTCATGTCCCTCTTCTCTTTGATTTCAGTGTCTCTGATTCTCAACAGTCCCCTATTCTGATTCTACGTTTAGAATGCTATGGCTCTAGCCTTCTTGTGAGCTGTCTCACACATCCCATGATGGTATAGATGTCCAGGGTAAAGTAAAAAAGAAGGCAGAGAAAAACGTAGCAGGTTTGCCCCTAGTGTTCTTCATCTTCAGTTCAGTTCAGTTCAGTTCAGCTCAGTCGTGTCCAACTCTTTGCAACCTCATGAAGTGCAGCACGCCAGGCCTCCCTGTCCATCACCAACTCCCGGAGTTCACTCAGACTCACATCCATCGAGTCCGTGATGCCATCCAGCCATCTCATCCTCTGTCGTCCCCTTCTCCTCCTGCCCCCAATCCCTCCCAGCATCAGAGCCTTTTCCAATGAGCCAACTCTTCGCATGAGGTGGCCAAAGTACTGGAGTTTCAGCTTAGCATTATTTCTTCCAAAGAAAACCCAGGGCTGATCTCCTTCATGTTCCTGGAGACCAATTCCTCTGGTCAGAGAGAAAGATTTTCTCTCATTCTTAAGTGCCTCACAGCTTTGTTGCCACTGTTGTATAGGTTAATGGCTAAAACTTGTTTTGAGAGAAGGCAGAAGAAGGGGAAATAGTAGTAAAAGTGAGCTTCCCTACTTTCCATTTCATAGGTACTTCTTCCTAATTCTGTTAAGAGAGCCATGGTTTCTCTTGGAGCTTTCTTATTTTATCCATTCCCTCTCTGTAATTACAGGATTAATCCTCACGTGAGAGGAAAAAACAATATGGAACTCATGATGGTTTTGGAGTTCTGATTTCCTGCCCCAAGCTACTGATCAGTTGCTTTTCAGAGCCCTCAGTAGTTGTCTAGAGAGTTTAATCAGTGAGAGACATAACTGGAATGTGCTTTACTTTACCTTTCTCTGAACTGGGCTGAATAAAAACTGTAAGCACAATTTTGCCATGGAAAAGCAGTTAAGTGAGGAAAAAGGACAGGAGCCAAAAGGGTGCAGGTTAGCTAGCAGTTCAGACTGGCACAAGGAATGGCCTGCTAATCAGGTCCTTAGACTAGAGATTGTCTCCATTTTAGTGACATTTCATTTTTTACTGGGAAAACATGACCTAAGTGAAGCCTGAGGTTGTCAAACAGATGTTTTAGTTTAAAAATGAAGATTAGGTTGAGTGAGGAACTAATCCAACATCTTTAGAGATGTGGTAAAAGTTTACTTATGTGTGAGTTGTAAGATTTGACTCTGAAAATTACTCTGGTAATAAGAAGTGACTGGATAATCGTGGATTGGGTGTCATGGGGTTGGGGAGATTTGCTTGAAAATGGAGAAGGAAATGGCAACCCATTCCAGTATTCTTGCCTGGAGAATCCCATGGACAGAGGAGCCTGAGCGGGCTACAGTCCATGGGGTCACAAGGAGTTGGACACGACTGAGTGACTTCACTTCACTTCAGGATTAAACTGAGCCAAGAAACAACCACAACATAAGAGGATTTGTAGCTTCAGGACTCATTGGAAACTTTCTAAAGAGGATTAGGAAGGAGGATAGTTTCTGAGTTTACACTGGAGCATAGCTCCATCTTCTAGAAAACTGTCTTCAGGCAGTCATTCCTTAGGAATGCAGAGAAATAGATGGCTGCTGCTGCTGCTGCTGCTAAATTGCTTCAGTCGTGTCCGACTCTGTGCGACCCCACAGACGGCAGCCCACCAGGCTCCCCCGTCCTTGGGACTCTCCAGGCGGGAACACTAGAGTGGGTTGCCATTTCCTTCTCCAATGCGTGAAAGTGAAAAGTGAAAGTGAAGTCACTCAGTCGTGCCCGACTCTTAGTGACCCCATGGACTGCGGAATCAGCATTTATTTCTTATAACCTGCTCTCTTCCATTTTTGAAGCTTCTGTTTCTTCCATGCCTCCAACAAATCCCTCACTTGGGTCTACTTGCTCTAAGAATGGTCAAGTGACTCATTCTTTCTCAGATTTCCTCCAGTGAGTGCAGTAACAGAGTTAAGGAATGGGCTTGTTTTCAGGTGCTAAGGAGAAATAGTGGCTTATCCTGTGCACTTAAGCAAGGAATGATAGCTTAACCCTAAGATGAGAATTGACAGATTTCTTGGGTATCATGGACAAGTCTTAGCCTGGAGGAGAGATGTGACCATGAAGAATTGCAAATAGGGGAATAGTTTCTGATGTCCCTCAAACAGCACCACATGGTCATTGAATTAACCTTGAAAAATAGAATATACTCAAATGGCCTCATATATTCTAATTAGAGGCTATAGAAAAATATACTTACCTTAACACTGTTTGAATTTTCTGGCTTTTGTTCCTGAGAACTTGCTGTGGAGAGGAAAAAAAAAAACAGGGAAGAAAAAAATAGTATTCTTTCTGAGGCACAAATAACATAGACACACACCAGATCGTTTTTCACTGAAAAGTCATAGAATTAGGCTAATAGAAGCAATTCTTTTAGTGCGTAGACAATGTGAATAAAACTGAAATAGGTGAGATCCCTAGATGTATGTGGCATATTTTAGCCCTTCTTTTAGGAATTATGAAAGATGAAGTGTGATGTCATAGGAAAGACAGGTTCTGTAACTTAATAACTATAAATCTATGAATGACCACTCAATCCCTATGTGCCTCTTTATTATTTATTTTGCATGTAAAATAAGAAATCACCCTATACGTGATTCCTAAGGGCCCTTTCAGCTTTAGCACTCTTTGATTCTACATAGCTAATTAAAAGCAGACAATTAGAACAAAGAGGAAGTCTTTTATAAGAGCTAGTCTTATGAAATATTCTGAGTGAGAATCAGGAGAATTTTGAGACAATACCAAGAGGAAACCTGGTGGAGTTGCTGCACAACTAAAAGTTGCCTAAATTTCAGGGGAAGTCAACACCAGTAAAAAAATTCAACCCAAGGAGGTAGAAATTATACTATGAGATACATTTCACAAAGACCCATCACTAAGAAGGCAGTTCACCTGCTGGGGCATCAGAAAACTTGAGTTTAAGTCTTAGCTTCACTACTTAGAGCTGTGTGGATATTGGTGAATTTAATCTGACTTCCCTCCCAGTTTCCTCCCTTTTGTAGACTGTGAATGAGACTATTTTCCTGTCTCTGTCTCAAGAAGACTTAATGAGATATCTCATGTATAAAGAACTATGCATTTTATAGACATGCACTCATCAAGAGTCAACACATGTTTGTTAGGATCAATTTAGGTTATGGAAACAAAACAAAACAGTAGCAAGACCTCAGTTAACTCAAGAGAAGAGCTAATTATCTGACTCACCTGACAATTTTGGCAAAATTTCATTGTTGGTTAATAATATTTCTAAAGTATCTAACTCTATATTGCACAAAAATTGAACTGACTTTTAAATTACTGAGGACATTTGGATTTACTGCCATGGCTATCATTCTAAACACTAGTTTTTTTGTTTCTAGGTTAGGTGACTATCAACTTTCCAGGATGTACTAGGAATTTGTTTTGATGAAAAGTCACAGAAAAATTCCTGCTAGTTTAAGATCCTAGGATATTCAGATTCAAGTCATTTGAGATTTTCTTCTATATTCTATATAGAACTATAAACTAAAACTAGGAATATTTTATAATATATATAAAGCTATAAACTAAATGTTCAACCTTAATCTTGTAATTCATTCAACTCAAGATTTAAATATCTTATGGTTTATGTGACATCTCAACTTAAATATCTAATATCTTAACATATTCAAAACAGAATTCTTGTCCACTTTCTCTAGTTATTCCCATAGTCTCTCTTGTTTACTGCTTCCTCCTACTATAAGCTCGTTTTAGACCCTTGGGGATATAGCTGTGATCTTCATGGAGCTTATATTCTGAAGGAGATAGTGAAAAAAACAGTCTTTCATACAGTAATAAAAGCTAGGGAGAAAAAAGCCAAGAAGTGGAATATGCAGTGCCATCTTGACAATGAGGTTACAATTTCAGAGCATGGTCCAAGAAGACTTCACTGAGAAGTCTGAGTTTCTGAAGGTGAAGAATAAGCAATGTAGATACAGGAAGAAGGCTTCCTTGACGGCTCAGACGGTAAAGCTTCTGTCTACAATGTGGGAAACCTGGGTTCGATCTCTGGGTCGGGAAGATTCTCTGGAGAAGGTAATGACAACCCACCCAATATTCTTGCCTGGAAAATCTCATGCACAGAGTAGCCCAGTGCAGGCTACTCTGTCCATGGGGTCACAAAGAGACGGACATGACTGAGCGACTTCACTTTAGACTTCCCTGGTGGCTCAGAGGGCAAAGCGTCTGCCCACAATGCAGGAGACCGGGGTTCAATCCCTGGGTTGGGAAGATCTCCTGGAAAAGGAAATGGCAACCCAATCCAGTATTCTTCCCTGGAGAATCTACAAGGATGCTACATGAGGATCAGCAAGTGCAGAGATCCTGAATTCCTGGAATGTTTAAGGACTAGCAGAAGGTCAGTGAGGCTAAGACAGGGTGAGCCAGAAAGGGAAACCGAGGAGGTGATAATAGGGGTTTGGGGGTGATGTCCAGATGATGTAAGGTTTTGCACACCACTGTAATTTCTTTGGTTTTTATTTCAGATGGGATGGGAAATACTTATACCTGTAATTATCTTTGCTGTTCTGCCTCAAGTTGCAATGCAAATTCTATGATGTTGAGGACTCTATCAGTCTTATTCACACATAGGATTTTAGAACAGAAAGGAGGTGCTCAGTGAATTTCTGAATGAGTGAATTGGACAGCTGCAATATTACTGAAGGATATAAACATTAAGCTTGATCATTGCAACAAAGCTGGAATAAACAAAACCCTGAATTTAGGGTCAGAAGACATGGGATCTAGACTAGGCTCTGCCTGTGACTTAAAATAACCTTGGACAAATCACTTTCTCACCCTGAGGTTGAATTTCCTCATGTAAACAATGAAGGAAGTTATATTAAGTGATTTTTGTCTGACTCTAAACAGCCTAGGATTCCATAATATGGGAATCATACAGTGATTATTTTGACACCGGGTTATAGTATGTTTATAGAATTCTGGTATACTTACTGTACATCTTAATAAAAATGATTTCCTCTTTCAAGTTGAGAGAATGTTTCTTAAGTAACACCTTGAGTGAGCTGTAGTTGTGGTTCAGATTTAAAGGGCACTTTACAGTAGGCACAAATTCAAATTCTTGGACATGCTACCACTGTTAGAGAACCATATTAATTACCTGAGGTTTCAAAAAATAGCTAGATAGTCCTCACACAAATGTTCTAAGCACTTAAATAATTATAGGTTAAAAAAAATTGAGGTCCATACTAGCCACATTTAAATGTAAGCATATGAATTTAGCTGTAAAGGCCTTTTGTAGGGGTACAGTTTGATTTGGTTAAGCACAAAGAAAGGATAAGTTCTCAAATAAATTGTTAAATCCTTGTATCATAGTTTCTGGTTCAGCTAGAAACTATGATATACATCTTGATTTTGTGGATATTTCTCACAGGAGCATGGTAAACATAAATTCATTTATCACATCATATTCTTGACCAAAATCATTAATAATAACATAAACTAGTTCACTTATTTTAACACCTGCATGATATAGTACTGGATCCTTTCTAAAAGTAGATAAGCTCATAGGAAAAAGTAGTATCAACTTCAGGCTTGATGACTTAAAAACTGATCAGAGCAGTAGAGTATTCTTCTGAATAGTTTCTACTTTAAATTAAGAAAAAGAATAAATCCAACCTTCCAAAATTTTAGTTCTCTCTGCAGTATAATCTTCAGTTTCACTAAAACAGAAGAGAAAAAGAACATTTCATTTTTTTGTGTATTTAATGAATGAAGAAATTACTGGTTAAGTAAAATCACAATCTGTCCTCATTCTCCATACAGAGGTAAACCTGGAATAATATATCACTGAGTTTCCAAATCAAATGCAGATTATTTCTAAATTGACTTTCTTCCCACTTTTAAAATTCTGGTTAAATACACATAACATGTACAGTTTTATACTTGAGTACATCACATTATTGTGCAACTATCACGACCATCCATCTCTAGAACTTCTTTATTTCCCCTGAAACTGAAACTTTGTACTCATAAATCTTATTCTGAAATACTAACACTGTACATCCCTCTCTCTCCATCCCTTGGAACCCATATTTTACCTTATGCCTATGTGATCTGACTAGTTAGGTATCTCATATAAGTGGAATCATAAATTTGCTATTTTGTGACTGACTTATTCATTTAGCATAATGTCTTCAAGGTAACACGTCCTTGTCAGGATGCCCTTCCTTTCTAAAACTGAGAAACATTCTTTTGAAATTATGTATCATATTTTGCTGATTCATTCATCCATCAGTGGACTCTTGTGTTGCTTCCAATATTTGGTTATTGTGAATAATGATGCTATGAATATAAATATAAAAATATTTGTTTGAGTCCACATTTTGCTGGTTCATATGGTAACTGTGTTTAATTTTTTTTTTTTCACAAACTCTCATACTGTTCTCAATAGTGCCTGTACCATTTTAAATTTCCACTGCATTGTGAGAGGGTTCTGATTTCTTCACATTCTTGCCAACATGTTATTTTATGAAAAAAAATTGTTTTTTATTATAGCTATCCTCATGGGTGTGAAATAGCATCTCATTGTGGTTTTGATTTGCATTTCTCCAATGATCAGTGATATTGAGGATCTTTTACAAGCTTATTGTCCATTTATATATCCTCTCTGAGGAAGTATCTATTCAAGCTGCCCTTTGCCTAATTTTTTTAAATCAGGTTGTTTTTTGTTTTTGTTGAGTTATAGGAGTTCTTTATATATTCTGGATAGTACTTCCTTATCAGATATATGACTTGTAATTATATTCTCCCATTCTATGTGCTGACTTTTTACTCTCCTCTGAAGTGCAATAATTTCTAATTTTGATACAGTCAAACTTACCTAATTTTTTTCTTACTCCTTGTACTTTTAGTATCATATCCAAGAAATTATTGCTAAATCCAATGTCATGGGCTTTCCCTCTATGTTTTCTTACAAGAATTCTATAGTTTACTTAGGTGTCTTTGACCCATTTTGAATTAGTTTTTCTACATAGTATAAGGTAAAGGTCTAAGCTTATTTTTGTGTGTGGTTATCTAGTTTTCCCAACGCCATCTGTTGAAAAGACGTTTTTCTCCATTTAATGGTCTTGGGATGCTTATCAAAAAGTATTTGATGTATTAAAGATCTGTTCTGGGTTATTTATTTTATTCCATTGGTCTACATATCTGTCTTTACGTCAGCACCACATTGCTTTGATTACCATGATTCTATAATAAGTTTTGTAATCAGGAGTCCAAATTTGTTCTTTCTTTTCAGGATTGTTTCTGCTACTGGAAGTTCTTTGAGATACCATATAAATATTCAAATGTATTTTTTCTTTTTCCACAAAAAGTCAGAATTTTTATAAGGATTCCATTTAATCTGCACAATCCTTTGGGTATATTAAAATCTTAACAGAATATTTCCATTAATTTGTGTCTTTTAAATTTCCTCCAGGTATGTTTTTCAGTTTTCATTGGAGCATAGAAATGTAATGGTTTTCTTCTG
The DNA here is from genome assembly GCA_917880005.1 of Nanger dama. Taxonomy (NCBI): domain Eukaryota; kingdom Metazoa; phylum Chordata; class Mammalia; order Artiodactyla; family Bovidae; genus Nanger; species Nanger dama. Next base: position 11,195,136 of record CAKJTW010000010.1, read on the forward strand.
GGTTAATTCTATATCTAGCAACTTTGACTAACTCATATATTTCTTTTAAAAGTTTTTTTTTTTTTTTTGGTATGGCATTACTTGGTTTTCTACGTATAAGATAATATCATCTATGAGCAGAGCTCATTTTAATTCTCTTTCAATTTAGATACCTTTTTTCTTGCCTAATTGTTTTGGTTAGGATTTCTGATAATATATTGAATAGAAGTGATGAGAGTGTCAACTATTGTTGAATAAAACTGGACAGGGTAGACATCCTGTCTTCTTTCTGATCTTAAAGGAAATGCTTTTAACTTTTCATGGTTATATATAATGTTAGCTGTAGGTTTGTCAGATACTACCTTTATTATGTTGAAGAATGAAATCCCTGATTTGCTCCACTGCTGCCTTCCTTCCTATTAGTTGAGGTTTTACAGAGACACATTTTGATTCCCTTTTTGTTTCCTTTCATGCATATTTTATAGTTATTTTCTTTGTTGTTAACATGGATAGTACATATAACATCTTAAAGTTATGATAATTAAGCTGATATCAATTTAACCTCAGCTGCATCTACTCCTCAATGGATCAAGGGCCATCCCTTTGTTACTGCTGTCCCCAGCTATGGCTTTATATAAAGTCCATTTAGTCTTTGGGCTTCCCTGGTGGCTCAGATAGTAAAGAATCCACCTAAAATTATGATAATACTGGTTTTTACATTTGTCCATATATTTAAGTTTACTAAAGATTTTAAAATTTTCATATGGCTTTGAGTTACCATCCAACATCCTTTAGTTTCAATTTGAAGAACTTGTGTTAACATTTCTTGCATTTCATTTTCTATTTTTAAATGTTCTGATTTCTCTTTCATTTTCAAGGGTATTTTTTTTACTGGTAATAGAGTTGTCACATGACAGTTTTCTCTTTTAGCCCTTTAAATATATAATCTACTGCCTTCCATTCTGCAAGGTTTCCTCTAAAAGTTTTACTGACAGTGAATAGTGAACAGATTGAGATCTATGGAGATTTCTTGTACAAGCAATTTCCATGGTGCCACTTGAAGATTCTCTTTTGTCTTTGTCTTTTGATGGTTGTAATTATGTTTCAGGTAGTCTCTGTGCACTTATGTTACTTAAAATTCACTGAATTTATTATTTGTATACTCATGATTTTTCAAATTTGAGGAGGTTTTAGCCATATTTCCTAAAATAACTCCCCTTTCCCTTTTTCTCTGTTTTCTCTGGAACTCACCATAGTGTGTGTGGGTGTGTGTATTGGTATGCTTGATGATATCCCTTAAGTTCCATAGAATCTGTTCACTCTTTTTCAGCCTCTTCTTTTGCTTGTCAGACTCAATAATTTCAGGTGACTTGTATTCAGATTCACTGATTATTTCTTCTGCTTGATTGTGACTGCTTTTGAGCCCATCTAGTGGATCTTACAATTTAGTTGCTATATTTTTTCAGTTACAGAATTTGTTAGTTCTGACCGGTTCATTTTTCCAGGTTTTAATCTCTTAATTTTTATTTGTATGATTTTTTTTTTCATATACTTTTCCTTTGACTTCCTTTGGTTCTTTGTGTTTCAGTTATTTTAAACTCTTTGTCATATACATCCATTTGGTGTGCTTCTCCATGGACATTTTATGAGGATTTATTTGGTTTGTTAAAAATGTGCCAAATTTTCTTGTTTCTTAATATACATTGTGATCTTATGATGGAATTTGAGCATTTAAAGAAACAGTTATCTCTTCCAGCTTATGGAGATTGGTGTAGAAACCCTTCACTAACTAACAGAATGGGAAACCTTGGGAACAGATGGAGGTAAAGCCTTCAGGTGTTCATTTTGTTCTGGGACTATGTCCTTCTGGGCCTATGTGTGTACTTTTGCTTTTCCTTCTTCACTTTTCCCAACCTGCTGTTAAATGTTTTGTTTCCTAAGAGAATCATCATATTTCTTCTCAGTTTAGTTCTGTCTGTCAGTCATGTCTGACTCTTTGCGACCCCACAGACTGCAGCATGCCAGGCCTCTCTGTCCATCACCAACTCCTGGAGCATACTCAAAATCATGTCCATCAACTCGGTGATGCCATCTAACCATCTCATCCTCTGTCATCCCCTTCTCCTCCTGCCCTCACTCTTTCCCAGCATCAGGGTTTTTTCCAATGAATCAGTTCTTTGCTTCAGGTGGCCAGAGTATTGGAGTTTCATCTTCAGCATCAGTCCTTCCAATGAATGTTCAGGACTGATTTCTTTATGACCGATTAGCTTCATCTCCTTGCAGTCCAAGGGGCTCTCAAGAGTTGTCTCCAACATCACAGTTCAAAAGCATCAATTCTTCGGCGCTCAGCCTTCTTCACATCCATACATGACTACTGGAAAAACGATAGCTTTGACTAGACAGACTTTTGTCAGCAAAGCAATGTCTCTGCTTTTTAATATGCTGTCTAGATTGGTTGTGACTTTCCTTCCAAGGAGCAAGTGTCTTTTAATTTCATGGCTGCAGTCACCATCTGCAGTGATTTTGGAGCGCAAGAAAATAAAGTCTGTCACTGTTTCCATTGTTTCCCCATCTACCTGCCATGAAGTAACGGGATCGGATGCCATGATCTTAGTTTTCTGAATGTTGAGTTTTAAGCCAGCTTTTTCACTCTCCTCTTTCACTTTCAACAAGAAGCTCTTTAGTTCCTCTTCACTTTCTGCCATAAGGGTGATCATCTGCATATCTGAGGTTTCTTCTCAGGGCCTTAGCTATTCTGTTGTTTCCCTGCATCTGTAATCTCTCGCCTTCAGGTGTCTGTGCATCTGTAGTCCCTTGTGATTTCCATGCACCATGGCATCCATCTACTGACTCCTAGAGTTTCCAGGCTTAGAGTCAAACTATGCCATCATTCCCAATCTGTGCTTCTTCAAGTGAGACAGAAATAGTCTCTCAAGCAGTCCACAGATCTGAACATTGTAAATAAGTTCCAATCTGCTCTTTCTACTCCAAGAGAAAAACTGAGAATTGGGCCATTTCTTCCCAGCTCTGCCACATCATGTTGCAGAAGGGGGTTGGGCAATAATAAGAAAAATCTGTGGAATTTCCTGCCACTTTGAATGTGGCCTATCTTTGGGCTTTCCCTTTGTTGATGCTGTTATCTGATCGGTTTTTAGAGCTCTTGTGAAGTTGTTTTATCAGTCTGTAGTTATTTTTGTTTCTACAAGAAAATAAGGGTTTACATTTTCTTGGCCTGCTAACTTGCTCTAAATTGACTTTTAGTTGGCATTATTTGTGCCCTCTGTCTTCATTGATATAAATAATAGAGGGGTACCTGCATTACTAATTTGTCTGTTAATACAATCAATCATTATTTAGGAACAAGAGGCAATAATTTGGCCAGGAACAAATGTCCCAAAATAGTATGTCAAAAGAATTGCATCATGCTGTGTGGGGAAAAATTATAACCAGGTAGATTTTTCTATTTATATCTATTGCTTCTCCTATAATAGAAATACTTCCATTTCTAGGTTATGAATACTCAGAAACTTAAGAATAATTTTAGGCAACTTCTGTTCTAGATATAATTAGATTAGAAATCTAATTAGATTTCAAGTCTGTTGCTGTTGTTCAGTCACCCAGATGTTTCTGATTCTTTGCAAACCAATGGACTGCAGCATGTCAGACCTCCCTGTCCCCTACCATCTCCTGGAGTTTGCCCAAGTTCATGTCCATTGCATCAGTGACGCCATCCAGCCATTTCATTGTCTGACACTCTTTTCTTATGCCCTCGGTATTTCCCAGCATCAGGGATTTTTCCAAAGTATTGGCTCTTTACATCAGGTGACCAAAATACTGGAGCTTCAGCTTCAGCATCAGTTCTTTCAGTTAGTACTCAGGGTTGATTTTCTTTAAGATCAACTAGTTTGATCAACTTGCTATACAGGGACTCTCAGGAATCTTCTCCAGCACCACAGTTTGAAGGCATCACTCTTTTGGCACTCTGCTTTCTTTACGGTTCAGTTCTCACAACTGTATGGGACCACTGGGAAGACCACAGCCTTGACTATATAGACCTTTGTCGGCAGAGTAATGTCTCTGCTCTTCAACACACTGTCTATGTTTGTCAAAGCTTTCCTGCCGAGAAGCAATCGTCTTCTGATTTCATGGCTGCAGTAACCATCCACAGTTATTTGAGAGCCCAAGAAGAGTAAATCTGTCACCGCTTCCACTTTTTCCCCTTCTATTTGCCATAAAATAATGGGGCTTGATGCCATGATCTTAGTTTTTAATATGTAGTTTTGAGCTGACTCTTTCACTTTCTTCTTTCATTCTCCTCAAGAGGTTCTTTAGTTCCTCCTTGCTTTCTGCCATTAGAGTGGAATCATCTGTGTATCTGAGGTTGTTGATGTTTCTCCCGCCTATCTTGATTCCAGCATGTATCTCATCCAGCCTGGCATTTCTCATGATGTGCTCAGCATATAAGTTAATAAGCAGGGTGACAACAGACATCCTTGTTGTACTCCTTTCTCAGTCCTGAACCAATCAGTTATTTCATACAGGGCTCTCATTGTTGCTTCTTGACTCACATACAGGTTTCTCATGAGATAGGTAAAATGGTCTGGTATTCCCATCTCTTTAAGAGTTTTCCACAGTTTGTTATGATTTACAGACAAAGGCCTTAGTGTAATCAAAACAGAGGTAGATGTTTTTCTGAAATTCCCTTGCTTTCTTTATGGTTCAATAAATGTTGGCAATCTGATCTCACAGCTACACAGTTCAGATTTTGCTCTGATAATCATCAAAACTTGGGTTGCCTTCTCATGTAAATGCTGTCTATCTATACAGACTCATATCAAACTACATTGTTTTATAGAATTCATCTCTGAATGCTCCAACTTACACTGTTCCTTCTCTTATTTGGATTCATACATACTGGAACAACATTGAATTACTTAAAGAGAGTTGAGTAGGAACCCTTTGGGCTGAAAAACACTGGGTTGCATTCATATCTGAACTATCTTCCAGATTAAAAAACAAAACAAAAGCCATAACACACTAGCGAATTCTTAATTCAAGACATTGTTAGACTAGGAAGAATGTAGAGGGCAGGTAACTTGGAATAGGGCATCAGATAGAATGAAAAGGCCTTAGAGAAGCACAGTGAGAGGTAGGGGAGGAAAGGATAAGGAGTGAAGGAAGTTACAGGGTTGAATACTTGCCCTATCAAGTTTTACCAGGAACTTCATTCTTCCCAGAAGCATTACCCTCATCTCAGATTGCTATTTTATATTGCTTTAATTTCATATACCTGGCATATGAAATCATATCTTCTTGGTTGTATGAAGATGTACTCATAATTCTGTGTATGAAGTAATGTGTCGGCTCAGCAGTAGGAATTTTTTCTTCTTTCTGGAAAAGTGCAAGCTATGTATTACATTTGATAAGCATTTTACTATATACTTGGCATATTCTCCCCACTTAACATACACCATAATTAGAAAAAGTTTCAGAGATTACTTAAAAATGGATGGAACCTATAGTTCTAATTAAAATGTCTTTTTCCAATATAGTTTTTAGGAAATGGCTAGTGAAAGGTTCTAGACAATAACACTGAAGTTTGGGTAAATGCTAAAGATAAACATAGCACAAAGTTTGATGTATATGGTTTTCCAGTTTTGTACTTTACAGGTATTTTATGGAAACTTAGTTTAAAAAGAATAGAGATATAACTCTGGTCAGTTCAAAGCTTGTCAACTCAGTCATGTGAACCTGTACTCTGATCTGGTTTGTTGGGAAGTCATGTGTGATTTTAAGGCCGTAACTTTTATAAGAATATGTTTAGTGTTGTGTCTGTTATAATCTTGAAAAAATAGACTACTATTATTACTGAGATTACTCCATTTTTACCTTTGTTAATGTTAATTCTTTAGTTATCTATGAAGTGAATATGTGGCTCAAGAAAACTATTCTGCAGACTGCATCTAGTCATGTAATCACATAGATTCCCAGCAAATAGTTCAGAGTATGTGTTAAGATGATTTGCCTGGGAAGCTTTTGAACTGAACAGAGTTGTATCTGTTGTTTCTGGTTCATCTCAGCTTTTGTGTTAACTTGGGAATCATGTCAAATGGATAATCAATAGGATTATCCCACCAGGAAACACTAAATCATATATACTTTTCAAAGACATACTTTGGTAAACATTTTTGAGCAGGGACCACCCAAAGAGTCACTGAAGTCCAAACCATTATCTTATGTGAGGCACTTGGTACCAGGGATGAAAGTTGTTCTCCATGAATATAGAGGAGTTTATGGGATGATTGCAAGGGTGATATTTAAAATATTTTATTAACTTGTTAACTTTGGGCAAGTTAGTTAAGCAACATTTTAAAAAATGCTATGTAATCTGCATAGCTATTAAAGATAGAGTTGGGATTGAAACCCAGACAATCTGAAGTTGTTTTTTTTTTTTTTTTTTTTTTAATTACCTCTTACCTTGACCCATCTTCTGGTCCTACCCTACTTGTTGAAAATTTATTTACCAGTCAAAATATAAAAGGGATGAAATCTAAAATATGTAAATAATTAACTTTCATTTCTCTTAAGTAGCTTCTTTTCTGTCATCCTTGGCTTTCGAATTATTCTACGTCTCTTTCCATTATCTGCTTTCCTTCAGTTGTGTTCTATGCATGTTGTAAAATTTTAAGAAAAGTTTCTTTCATATTGTAAATTTTTCTTGCATACTGTAAATGTTGCCAGACTTAGGAAGAGACTCTCTGGAACCATTTTAGTATTCTTTTCTACTCAATTAAGGTGCATTATTGGACAGAATCTCTGAAGACCTCATATCTTTCCACAAACATCTGGTTATTGAGCGTCATGTTTCTCACTCACCTTACTCTGTGACTTTTCCCCCAAGTAGAATCTGTTTCAGTGAAGGTTCCTGAGCAGGAGGACATGTCAAGTTCAGCAACAGTTCTTTTAATTTGTCCCTTCTTAGCTTCTATTACACGATTTGACAGTGTTCCAGTATTTTCAACATTTGCATTGGATGTGGGCTGACAACATTTATTTAGTGAAAAACTTTTTCAGACTGTTTGTTCTTTGCGTTGGCTTGGGAGAAACGACTTTGCTTTCTACTGGCTTGGTGGAGTCTTTCAGTTGATCTTCAATATTTTCTCCTGAGTGTTCTTGTACAATCTCTCTTAAAACAACTTCATCTTCATCAGATGAAGTTAGTTCCTCTTCTATAGTACTTTCTGAGATTTCCTGTTCAATATCATGAGCTACTAACCGAAGGATAAGTTCTTTTTGTTCTGAACATCTTTTAAAAGCTCCACTTTGGTGATATCAGGCTTTCTTATATTCTGAAATGAATTTCTGCAAACAGCCTAGAATTGAAGGTATAATGAATATCAGAAAAAAATGCCTCAATCACTTTTCCTGTGGTTCTGTTATAAAAGAGCGATTTCAGTATGATTTCTAGTTTTAATGTAAAATAATATCTTCAGATGCTATGTTTACATTAGCAATATTTTAAAAAGAAACATGAAAATTGTAAGAAATATTTGTTGGTATCATTTTGTTTACATTCCGGGATTGTATGTAATCTATCATACCATTTGATTAATCTACCATAATTTACTCCACAGTTTAATAAGGATTAACACAGAGAACTGAGTGTGCTTAAGGTATAATCTATGGTTGGACAATGAGCCAAGTTTTATAGAACTATTCTCCTTGGAGCAGGCACTTGAAGTAAATTTTCTCCAGCACTGTCCTGCAACGCATTGAACTAGGTATCAGGGCTGTTAAATATGTTAATTTGGACTTATGTTTTCATACCCAAGTACTGAAATTATTATGGGAAGACATACTAATTTAATCTTTGCCTTAACTTTTTGAACCAGATGACAGTTTTTTCAAGCTCTAAAAGTTATTCCTTACATGGATTTTCATCATTTTCATTAGCATATTTTTGGTAGTCTTCATTCATATATATATGTAACCCCTTAGGAGTAAAATTTGTGTTAAAAGACATAGAATAACATTGCTCAAAGGTAGTTTTTAATTATATGTAGAATTGTCTGTCACAGATCTCACTCTTCATTATCATTCTCTTTCATTAAGTCATTTATAGACCACAGAAAACAGGAAGAGAATATTTAAATGAAAATAATGGCCATTTTCTCTTAAGGGGAGAAAATTCATCCAAAAAATAAAGCACAAATGAAACAGGCCTAGACAACTCTGATAAGACATGATTTGAACCAATCTGGGTATCAATGTTATCAATCTCCTGCACAGGGGAAAAAAAGACTAAAGAATAGTAGATTAGAGCAGAGAATCTAGGTATTTGCTGGCTGTGCCCCAGGGCTTTATTTCCTATTTTGAGATACCATAAATTCCTAATACACTAGGCATGTACATATTAAAACTATATATAGTAACAAAGCCAGATAGAATGATTTTGGACTTTCTAAACCACTGCCTGCCCTGCCCCCTCCCCCACCCACCAATAACACAGAAAATCAAAACTGATTCTGTTTTAAGTTCTTAAGGAGACTGTTTGAATATTTTGTTTCCATAGAAAATATTCTTTTCTGGTACCAATATGTTAAACATTGGCAGTGTTCCAAAGGAATGTTGAGGTCTAGGATTAGGAACAATTTGGAGGTTCTGTGGCATCATCAAAGGCTACTGAAAAGGGGATGTTATATTACTCAATTATAATTGTCTTTTCTTTAGACATTTAGATCTGTCTTTAGACACTGAAAATGAAAGGTGAGATTTGCCTAGGGAGGTGAGGAAAAAATGAAGACTTATGTTTTGAAGATTCTTTTGGAAAATATATCCAAAGAATCAAGAGTAGAATGACAGAGATTAAAGAGTCAGAGACCTTCACAATCTTGCTCCTTCATCATTTTTAAAAATCAAGAGCAGATAATACACTACTTTTCTATTGAAAATATGTACATTTCAGTTTCTGTTTGATAACCTATCTACAGTTTTAGAAAAATATATCATCATGTCTACTTCTCTCACAAACTTCCAAAGTAGAAGAATTAAAAAAATATACATGATGCAGCAAGATACAAAGTTTAAGCAAAAAAAGAAAAAGAAGAACCTATTTTAGAATGAGCCTCAGAGCTGGAATGGCAAGTCCCGTAAGTCATATAACTATAGAGATAAACTTGTGCCACCAATGTTCCTATTGGGTTGGACAATAACAACAACAAACGCATTCTCATATAACCATCTGAGGAACAGAACAGAACAATCATTTCTCACTTTTGTTTTTTGCTATTCTTTTTATACTTACCTCAAAGGGTTTTATATCTAGTCGTCCTGTCTTAGTCAATGAGGTCCGTCTTTCTCTCTTCAACTCTCTTATAGTAAATGTGTTTGAGGAATAACTTCTTCCACTTATTGATGCTCTTCTCAGTTCTGCTATGCTATGTCCAGTATTCTTTAAACATTCCGTCTGAAGTTTCTCAAGGGGCTGAGTTTTTATAGAAATCACTGCTAAGTGTTCTGAGATAATGTTTGGATCTATTTTGAGGGGTTTATTCCCAATATGTGGAACTATTTTAATTGTAGAGTCCTCTACAAATGAATCTTTAGTTAATTCTTTATCTAAGTCAGGAATCATGTTAACAGCATGCTCTTGTGCCTTTTCAACAATTCTGTTAATGTCTAGATCTCCAAAGAAACAAGCATTTGAATTCTTTGGACTAGCTGAATCAAAGGGAAAATTTGAAACTTCATTAATAATTAAATTAGCCACTTTTTAGGGAAAACTCTGTTTGTACTTTTATATCATGATAGAGATCCTTTTGGGTTCCAGATTGTTGTAGTACATTACTATAAATAGAATCAATAACCTGAGAAACCATTTCTATACTTTCTGGATTTAGAAAGTGTTCTTTAGAATCAGCAGCAACAAGATTAATATTACTCTTTGAAATTTCAGCCGTCACAGATTTTGTCAGTTGAGATGCAATTCTATTTAATTCAGGCTTTGATAAGTTTTTTGCATGTTTGCTTGACTCACTTGGCAACCTTACTATTTTAGCCAAGAACAAGGCCAGTGCTTCCTCTAAAAACATGGCATCTAACATAGAACCTTTTTTGGATGAAGATTTTTCCTGGGACTTAAATTCATCAACCATTTTGACTACTTTTTCCATAATTTTAACAGCTTCCAGAGCTAATTCTGGACCTGATATTTCTTCCTGTACTTGAGGTTGAAATTTAGACTTGGAAATTTCTTTCACCATTAAAAACCCTATTACATCAGAGAGGACATTACTCTTACCCAGTAAATCTTTAAATATAGAAGTGAGTGAGCCAGAGTATTTTAAAATACTGGTATAAACAGAATTAACTACTTTTTCAATAGCTTCATTGTTAGCTAAAGGTGCAGTAGGTATTTCCTTTGCTGGTGATACAACTTTAATCTTATTTTTGGAGATAACTTCTTGTATTGAATTTAATATTTTTGATATTATTTTTGCATTTCAGTTTCTAGGGATTTGGGTCTTTCCTTATCGACCTTTGGAAGCACAGATAAAAGCTTCAATAAAAATTTTACAGCAATTTCTTCTATTATGTTATAGGGCAGTATACACGCCTGCGATGGATGAGGCTGGGGAATGTCAGCCGTTTGGATCACGTCTTTAAGAATATTTTCAACAATATTGTCAACTTCTGCACATTGATATGGTGTTAGCTCTCCAGAAAAGTAATTCTGCAACTGATTGCCAGTCACTTCTCGTCGAATTAAGTCAACTATGGTTTCTGAAAGAATTCTACATCCACTTGCTGCACAGTTTTGTATACTCTCTTGTGATCCAAATTGTGACAAGAGATTATCATAGAGTGATTGAACCACTAATTGAATAGTTTCATCATCACTGGGATGTAAGGATTCCACATACTGTATAATCATATCTTCATCTTTGGAGATTTCTGTTGTAACTGTATTTAATAACTTCATTTGAAGGAAATCCAGTTTTGTAAACCAGATGCCCTCATATGTTTCTGCTTTGGAGTTTGATATGGTTGAGAAAATTTTAGATAAAAGAGTAGAAATCACATTCTCTAAAAAGTCATGAGGCAGCATGATGGTATATGGTGATGATGTCTGACATTCTTTGTTGGCTGTTTGAGCCACTTTTTGGACCTTTTTAACAACATCCTTAGTTTCCAGAGGCAAACATGACGAAGCTGGAAACTCATCACACAATATCAAATTAAGCTTATGTTGAAAAATTTCATTTATCATTGCACTAGTTAATCTTCTTGCTAAATGTACCCCGTTACTCTTTATATTCTTACAAATGGAGTCTTGAGATTTATATTCCTTCAAAATATTGCACACAGAGGCATGGACAACTTTGTTGACCAATGTTTTATCAATTGATGACATTTTATCTAAAAATGTATCTTATTTGAAGATGGCTTTTCAGTCATTGTTTGACTCTTATCCACAATTATTGTCTTAATGTTGCATGGTGCTTCATCTATATTTGATTCTTTATGCCTGGGATATTCCTTAGGAACTGATGACACTTTATCTGCAGGTGGAAAAACTGATATTCTTTATCTGGCCTAAATACCTTAATTTGAGCATCAGAAAACTCCTTTAACAGTGAATCAATAAGTCTCATAGCTGTGTCATAGAGTTCAGCTTGATTTTCATCATCACATACATTTTGACATCTATCATATGTTTGTGATTCTGGTGAGGAAGAAAAGACCAATTTGTTAATCATTTCAGTAATAACATCTTCTAAAAATTTAGCAGGGAAAACTCCAGGTTCACATTTTGGTGGGTACTGAGGACTGTCTTGTTTACTAGGTTCTTTTCCAATATCCTTAACTTTCACGCTGTCATTTTCTCTTTTCCCCCTCTCTTCTTCTCCCTCTCTTTTTCTACTTTGCTTACATTCTCTTTTTCTTCTTTCTCTTTGGAAGGGAGATTTTTGTTGGCTGAGAGGGATAAATCCTTTGTTAAAACAGACTGTGCAAAATCCTTGCCAATCTCTTGAGTTACAGGCAATGCTTGAGTTATAGGTGATGCTGTATGACCTGGAAGACTTTGTTGTTTTAAATGATCAGCTGATTCTTGAGAATGGTACATTCCAAAGATATTGTCATAAATATTTTCAGTGACATTTTGGACTAATTCATAATCTGAGTACTGTCCTTCCTTTATGTCTATTTGAGCTGACGAGTCTTTCCTCTCCTCGTCGTTTGGCTTCTGAGTAACTGCTTCTGAAGTTTTCTCGATTGTGTTCTCTGTATTTCTCCCTTTGGCTATCAAAGAAGATAACTGAAGGGGCTGTCTCCTGTTTTTAATGAACTTTCTCTTGTTTTGTCAACCTTCTTCTCATTGTCTATTTTAAAATCTAGTTGAAAGATTTCCCTTTCACCATCAGTAGCTATTAGAAATTGTGTGTGTACCTCCTTACCTTGCTCCTCCTTATCTGAAGCTGATATTCTTTTCTTGTCAGTTTCATTATTTTTGAGTGTTCCCTTCAAATATGGCTCCTGTTTATCTTTAGTTTTCACACTAGTAGTTGGACAAGTAACTTTTGATACATTGTATTTTTGAACTGGAATTCCCATTTTGTTTTTATTCTCTTTATTTGTCACACCTGCAGCTGGTCCTGATAATAGGTTAACTACATTGCTTTTCATAATACTAGTTACAGAGGTAACCACTGGGTCTTGGATATCACCTGTTTTCATTGATGTCTCCTTAGTTTCCAAACTTTTCTTTTTGCTCATTGCACCTCTGTCTGTTTCCAAAGGATCCAACACATTTTTCTGGTCTGAAGTTAGAGACGTGTGTTTATATGACTGTTCTGGTAAAGTAAGTGGATTCTCTTTTAAGCATCTGTTTATCTTTGTAGATGTTTGCTGTGGAAGGTGTTTAACCCTTTGAGTGACGTTATCTGGATTTAGAAATGAAAAGAAAGTAGAAGACCAGTCTCCTGAAAAAGTGGTTGGATCTTGAAAGCAGAGATTGCCTTCTGGGCTAAAGTAGCAATCATTTCTATAACAATGTTATTTTTACCATTCTTCTGAATATCATTAGATCCACACGTTCCTATGAACTGATCATACACAAAATCGGATATCTTATCAACTGTCTCTTTATCAATTGGTGGAAAAGAAAACATTTCTTCAGCATTTGGTAGAACTTTAATTTCACTTTTCCTAAATTCTCCTATCAGAGATTTTGCAAATTTTATAGCTAAGCTCACAACATCTGGCTCTGGTTTTTCTTTTTTTCTTAATCTCTTCAGTAATACTTGGAAGAGAATAAAGTTTGCGAACAAGGTCAACAATTACATCTTCCAAAAATGTAGCTGAATATAGAGAAGGCTGTGTCCTTTTTTACCAGGTGTAGTACGTACAGAGACATGGTCATAATTAGATAAGCTATTGGAGGATGATTCTTCACCATGTAAAAATGGCTGAAGATGATGATCCATGATTTCCTTCATAATGAAACTAGCTATTTTACTGAGAAATGAGCCTCCATTTTTATTTGCATCTTTCTGGACTTCAGTTTGAAATTCAGATTTTTTCAAAATATTATTACATATAGAGTTAATCAAATCTTCAGTCACTTCTAATTGCACACTTTCTGCATTCTCCTCTGCTGTAGCAAGACAGATCTCATGTTCAGAAATTTCTTTGATGATTTCATCAGTTAGTTTTGATGCTGCATCCATGAACTCATAATCTGAAACCTCTTCCTCTTTTAGTTCACTTTCAGTGTCAGTTGAAGGGAAGATATGCACTAAAAGCTTGTAAATCATATCTTCTAAAAGAGAATGTGGCAACACAGTAATACATGGTGGCAAGGCATGGCTATCTCTCATGATGACATTGAGTACATTTTTGATGATTTTATCAGCTTGTGGAGAAGAATAGGAAGAAGATATTAATTCTCCTGAAACTAATGACTTTACCTGGTAGTCATAAATTTCTTCCAAAAGGAAATTATATATCTTTCTTCCAAAACAAGCAGTGTCACTTTGCATAGCCCTATATATTTGAATCAGAGATTTATATTCATCTAATATTTTTTCATAAGTAAGGTTGACTGTTCTTTGAACCATTTCTTTATATTTTTCTGAAAAACACATATCAGCATCAAAGCTATCTGCAAGAAAAATCTCTGATGTGGTGAACTCCAGAACAATTGATTTTACTAATGTTGTAACAATGCCAGTAACTTTGGCTTTTACTATATCTGGGTTTTCAGCAGCCAAAACATTGTGTGAGAATGCATAAAGGAGTTTACATAACAGTTCAGAAATTACTTCTTCCAAAAAGACAGCTGAATTCATGATGAAGGACAACTCTTTTTCTTTAGGATCTAATACTTTCTGTTTGTAAGTTTGATCAACTGCAGCTGAAAGGATAGTTTTATCTCCAGATAAAAATGACTGAAGATGATGGTTAAAGATTTCTTTTATTATAAAACTTGCTATTTTTGTAACAGGTATATTACTTATATCTTTTTATCTTTTGTAAGAGATTGGTGTATACTTGAATAGGAAAGAGCAGCATAAATGGAATCAACCATGGATTGGATATCTTTTTCTGAAATAATACTATTTTTTTCATTCCCATGTTTAATAATACATACTGCATGTTTTGAAATTATTGACATGATTTCATTTATCAGTTTTATGACTGTATTACTTAAGTCTGACTGAGAAGTATCTTGGTGTTCTGTACTGGAGGCCAATGATCTCATCTGAGATATAAGCTGAGACACAATTTTTTTCCAAATGAGTATGTGATAACATAGTAGTATATATTGTCGAAGCCTGTCTTTGGGATCTTGATTTAGTAATGTCATGGTGAACTTTGTTTATCAAAATATCACTACTAAGTTTGGATTGTGACCCAAATGGAAGCTTTTCTGTAAGATTCGGATGAATTTGGAAATCAGAGGTTTCAGCCAGGATGATTTTAGTTATCTTTGCAGCCAGTGCCTTTGTGTCATTTAGAAAATTTTTATCAGGCATTATTTCCATTTCATATTCTTGCACAACTTTGCTATACACTGTGTCAATAATGTTTTTGACCACATCTCTCTCTACTGGAGGCAAACATAATATTTTCTCTGCATTCTCTAAAATGCTAACTTTAGTTCTTGAGAATTCCTCTGTTATGAAATGTATGAGTTTTTCAGCTTTATCAAATAGCTCATCTTCTGAATCTCTTACTGATTTTGTTTGTACAATGCCTAACCCCCTGTGGAATATTTTGCTTAAAACCCCAGAAATCACATCCTCCAAAAATCTGAGGAATAAACACTGGCATAAAACCACTGCCTTCTCTCATTGCCCAAATAAGTGTATGAGGAAGAAGGTAATGACTTTCCATCCACAAATGGCTGAAAATGTTGTTGACAGACATGTTTAATGATAAAACCTGCTATCCTATCAATAAGAACATCACTACTACTTGTGATACTTGGCTCAACTAATTCTTGAGACTCAGAATTTAAAATATTTTTGAATACTGAGTCCACAAGATGGTGGATGTCATCTTCTGAATAAAGAAACTTGGTTCCTTCTTCATCTTTTGAGAATCGAATTTCATGTTGGGAAATTTTCCTTCTAATATCACTGATTATATCTGAAGCAATTTCATTGAAATTAGTTTTGATCTATCTTTTGGAATTTCTCTGTTTGCGACAATGCTATGTGCAGAGGGAAAAATTCTAGATAATAGTACTCTGGTCATGTCTTCTAAAAATGTGTATGGCAGGAAGGTGTTATATGGAGATAAACTCTGACTTGGTATGGTAGATCCACTGATGTTACTAAGAATGTCTTGAGCAATATTGTCAGTTGTTGAAAGAGAATATGAAGATGACAAATTTCCAGAAAACAGTGGATGAAGAAGGTAATCTGAAATAGCTTCTACAACTAAGTAGGTAATTTTTTCCACAAAAATACTGCTGTCTTCAGACTCTTTATCAAACTCAGGATCTAATCCATACTGTTTTAAAACATTTCTATAAACTGAGGTGACCAGTTCGTTTACAATATCTGTATCCACAAAGGGGTAAGACTGTTCTTTGTCATTATATAGAAGGTGAACTTTAGCTTTGTCAAAATGGTTATTTACTGAGTTTACAATTTTTTGGGTCATGTTTTCCAGCTCAATTTCAGTGTTATGCTTTGGACTGAAAATTTTTGATAAAAGTCTGGCAACAATTTCCCTTACAAATGTCTCAGAGTAAACACCTGGGGCTGATGGGGTCTGGGGTCTGAGTGACTCTATGACTTCATTGAGAACTTGTTTAACCATATTCGATATTGCATCTGAAGGAGTCTTTGGACGAGGTAAACCTTCTTCACACAAAAATGGCTGAAGGTGATATTCAATAATCTCTTGGATAATAAAACTGGCTATTCGGTCAACCAAAATTGGGTTTCGGCTGAGTATACTTTTCTGTATTGAAATAAGAGAGTCATAGGTTTGCATAATATTTCTGTAAACAGAATCCACCATTTTCTGGAGGCTTTTTCCTGTACGCAGATATTGATTATCATATATAGTGAACCAAATTTTATGTTTTGAAATGGCTGATATAACCTTATTTATTATACAGGTAGACATTTCATTAAAATCTGAACTCACAGAATATTTATTTTCCAAAGAGAAAGCTTTACTGGGTGGAGGAATGAGTTGAGATAAAAGTCTTCTGATGATATCTTCTAAAAATGATTGTGATAACATGGTGCTATAGTCTGTTAAAGACCTAGGTATGAAAGTAAATTCCCTCAGGTTATTTTGAAGTTTCTGTAATATAATTTCAGCATTGAGAGCATAATATGAATTGTGTAAGAGCTTTTCCCTGAAGCAAGATGGGAGTTGGTAGTCCAAAGTCTCTAACAATATGCCGTTAGTTATTTGTTCTGCTATTGAAGTACTGTCAAATGCCAGATTACCACCACAGGTCACTTTTGATTTATATTGCTGTAAAACACCATAATAAACTGAGTCAACAATCCTACTAACAGTTTCTTTATGGATTGGTGGAAAACACAGCCTTTCTTCAGAATTCCGTAAAACAGTGACCCCTGCCTTATTAAACTCATTCACTACACTGTTGACAAATAATGTATTCATCTGATTGAGCTGGGCATCCATGATGTTTTCATTTTTGCCCAACAGTGAAATAGAGAGATTAAAAAACAGTTGTGAAATTATGTCCTCCAAAAATGTGGCTGAATAAACACCTGTATTCATATCTCCTAGATACAGCTTATTATGGAGGGCTATTGTATTCATATCCTTTGTTCCCTGTCTTTTAAAAGGTGGCATATTAGCAAAATTTACTGAATATTTCTTGCCGAACGGTGCTTGTATTTTGGAGCTAACTACACTGGGATTATTCAGGGGTCCTGTCAAAGCATGGCCATAATAACTCATGTGTCCTAAAGAGCCTCTACCTTGTTCCAGTTCTATTAATTCTGGCCTTTTTGCTTTTATAAAACTAGAGTGTATTTCTTTTGTTCCATACTTCAAATGCTTGTTTGCAAAAGGTGGACTTTGGGGATTTGTATACTGTGATGTAGTTTATCCATCAATGATTTAACCAGGCTGTGGGAAATAATAGTAAGCATAGAGTCTGATGACAATAAATCTGGATCCATTTCTGCCAGATTTTCCAAAATGCCTGACATATAATCCCCTTGAAATTGTTCAAAGTCCATTGCTCCATTACAGGAGTCAAATACTTCATCTACACTTTGAAGTACTTTTAAAAGTTGACATTCTTCTGCTGATACCTCTTCAGAAAGAGGGCAATTATCAAGAAAGATAGAGTTTGTGCATTTTTCTAAAAGTGTTCTGATTAGTTTCTCACATACAACATTGAGAAGGAAAACTGATTTAGGGAGAGCCCTAAGTTATTTCCAAGTATGTTATTACATTGCTCTTCATATGATGATGAGAAAAATGTTCTTGTTTTTATTTCAGAATCCATAGCCTCATCTGGCTGTTCATCTGGTAAAAATAAATCTAAAACAATACTGAAAACTCTGTTGACTATTTCTTTGGATTCATTAGTTTTTAGGCTACCAGCCAGACTATCTAACTTGTGTGCTAAATAATTTAATTTATTTTTTTGAATGATATGATCAATTTGGTGAGTAGCTAATCCCCAGTCTCTGGAACCTTTCTGTCTTTGCATGGTATTTCTTCTGTTGCAGAAGGGCACACTATTACTTCTGAGCATGGGGAATGGTCTGTTTCTTCTGCTGTTTTCAAGGTGATGATTTAACCCTATTTCTTTGGACAGTACCTGAATCACACCTATTAAGAGGTCCTGAGAGAGATCATCAAAGTCAGCAGCACCTACTCCTGGGCAGTAAGTGTACTTTCTTGTTAATGAAAACATTTGCTGTGCAATGTTGGTTTCTATGATGTTACTATTTAAAAGGATTTCAGTGATGATTTCAGAGATACTTAGAGCAAGTTCTCCAACAGAAATTGACCTACTCTCAAACACTTGAGAATCAATTGAAATAACAGTGTTAAATGCAGCATTTTGTCTTTCCAATGTTTTCTCTTTTTCTCTAATATCTGTGGTGCTACCAGAAATGCTTGACATTAAATGGCAAATGACAGACTCAGTGAGATGTTCACAAAGCTGATGAAGTGAAGAATCACTGTATATGCTTCTTAGAGGTGATTTTGATTCATATTTTTCCTTGACAGCGTGGAAACAATAGACACCTTCTCACTGGAAACTTAAAAAAGAAAACATTACCATTTTAGTATGCATTAAGGGACATATGGAAAATTCAGTATTTTGATAATTATTTACGTAGGAATTTCATCCGTGGAACACCTCACTTAAAAAAAAAATCTAGTCAAGAAAAATACTGGGTTTTCTTCAGATACTTATTTCTCACCTGTGGAATCTTAATTTTAGCCATAAAATTGAGAAAATAACCCTGAAGAATTCAAATATCTTAAGTCTACTGCTGATATCTGTTTTGCTTAGATGATTAAGGTGCTCTAAAAGCTGGAATTCCACAGAAAAATGATTTCCAAGTGTAGTGTAGTGTTATATCTTAACATGAGCACAGTGATCTCTGTGGAATCAGGCAAAACCAGTGGAGAGTGGGGGCTTTAAGCTGAACTTCGACAATTAGACAGGTTTAGATATCTTGAGATGAAAGAAGTAAGGAAAGGGAGCTCCACATGAAAGAAGCATGAGTGACATCACTGAAAAACCCTGGACATGTCTTGGAATAAAGAAGAGACATGATAGAAAGAAGGGGCTAGTGGTAAAGAATCTGATCTGCCAAGACAGTAGACACAGGTTTGATCCCTGGGTCAGGAAGATCCCCTGGAGAAGGAAATGGCAACCCACTCCAGTATTCTTACCTGGAAAATTCCATGTGCAGAGGAGCTACAGTCTATGGGGTCACAAAAGAATCAGAGACCTAGAGACTAAACAACCACCACAGAGTCAAATACCAATGGGATAGAATTACGAATCTTATCTTCTCCTGTTTTCTATTTTTTTTTTTATTCTCTAAGTTCAGTTAGGCTGTACTTGAAGAAATTATACTTATAAGCTTGGAACTGCAGACACACTCAACTGTCCACCTTGAAATAATACCAGTTTTAATTATAGGAAATGGCCTCATTGTACAAGTAGTTAGGACTGATAATATGTGTTCTACTATTTCAATGATGGTTAGACTGGTAAAGTAGCAGTGAATTACTGGCAACTGGAATTAATGATCCAGCTCACGGCTTTAATAGTATTAGATAGAATTTTATGAAACTGCCAATAATTATCAGGTTTGACATAAAGTGGCTATCGTATACTTCAACCAAACATACAGATGTATGCATCCTCAGTTGCTAAGTTGTGTCTGACTCTTTTGCAAGCCTGTGAAGTGCAGCCTGCCAGGCTCCTCTGTACATGGAATTTTTCCAGCCAAGAATACAAGAGAGGGATACCATTTCCTCCTCTGGGAGACCTTTCTGACCCAGGGATCAAACCCATGTATCTTACATCTCCTGCATTGGCAGGCAGATTCCTTACCACTGAGCCATCTAAGAAGCTAAATATATATATTTATAGATGAATATATCTTCACCCTCTTTTAAAAAAATGCTTTCAAGGATATGTTTAAAGTATTATGCCTAAAAGGAATATAATAATAGTGGAATACAAACAAAATAAGATGTTTAATACCACTGATCTTGTAAACTGTGACTAATCATAGCAATGACTTCAACTGTCCACCTTAAAGTTGAAACACAACTTTCAATCAGTTACCTGTACATTTGGTATAATTATAAAGAAGTCATGCATGACAACTTTAAAAATGTTTAGAACTCAGACCACTTGTTCAAACCAAAATCTGCTTTTCAACAGTCACATTTTCTCTCATCTGCAGATATGGAAAAGCGAGCAATACACCTTTTCAGATTCAAACCATATGAATGCTTAACTTTTTTTTTTTAAGTATCCTGTTATATTAAGAAGTGATTAAACACCCTCCCTCTAAGGTTATTTTCAGGAAAACAGTAAATGAAGCTTCTTGAACTGGAGCTCTTATATATATATATATATGTGATTATTTTCTTTTTAAATTAAGCCCACACTTACCTCTAGTTTCAAAGTTCTTAAAATATGTGACCACAGATGTGGTGACATGCCTGGATACCAGATGAATTTCATTTGGACCTAGTTCATGGTCAGCAAAAGCAATGACTTCAACTTCCTTCAGAGTCTTTATTTTCAGGTAACTCTTATTTTCCCATTTTTGCAATAAAGAAAAATCTTCCCTTCTGACTTCAGCTTTTTTGTTTTCTTCTTCAAGTATATAGTTGATTCTTTTATACCACATTCTAAGCAGACTTTTCTCCTCATTCTTTTGTCCTCCAGATGTTTTAGACAAAGGGTCTTGGTTTGATATGAAAAATGGTTTCATTGTTTCCATGCTTTCATTAATGTGTGGTTGATTTGGAAATCCATAGCTTGACAGCACAGTACTGACAATATTTTCTGCAGCTAAACAAATTTTGAGTGGAGAAACACTTGTCTGAATTTGGTTAGGCTCAACAACTGGTTTGGAGATCTCGTAATGAAACACTCTTGGATTTTTACCTTTTCTCATTTCTATAAATGACATTACTTGCTTTAATGCTGTTTCTGTGGATTCATTTGCTTTCTTTAACAGTTTTTGTAAGACACTCCCTTCAGGGAGGGAGCTATTTCCTTTCATAGCTTGATCGAAATAGCCCAAGTCAGATTCTTTTGGGAGAGTGTCTTGCACTTTGTTTCTAGACGATAAAGGTCTACTGTCTGTATCAGGCCTTGTCGTTGGCTCTGAGTTTCTAACTGTGTCTTCTACAGAGGCTCTGGAATATGAAGGTAAATTTGATGAAGACTTATACCTTTTTTCATATTTTCCTCTGAATAAAAACCCAAACCTGGGACACTGCTTTGTGGAAGATTATTCCCAAAACTTACTTCCTTTACCTTTGACATGGGCATTTTCATATTTTGTGCTAATTCAACCTGGTTAACAATGTAAGTACTTTCTACTCCTTGGAAGAAATTTTCCTTGGGAAGGTTTTTGATTAGAGACTCCCTGAAATGAGCACACTGGTACATCAGTGTACCAATGATCTCACTTGCTGCAGTGTTCTCTTTCAATATGCTGACAGAAGATGGTTCCATTTGGCTTATTTCTTTGTTTAGCTTGTTCTTAATTACACCAAGCATGTTGTGGACAATATTAACAGCATATGTAAGTAATTCTGAATGGAATGAATGAACCTGTAGAAGGGTATTCTGTACATTTTCCTTGGAAACAATAGTACTTGACTTGGATTCATCAGAAAATTTTTTCAGTGGTTGTAACTTTGGCAATATCTTTTTGCTTAATAGTCTTTGTTGGACAGGAAAAAGATTTTCTACAGGCATTTTCACTATTTCAGAAAACTCATATTTAGAGATATGTTTAAACTGTAAGTCCACAAATGACTCTAACACGTTTAAAACCCATTCTACAATTTCTCGAACAATTTGGTTGCTAGAGCCCAAAGCACTTTGGCCTTTGGTTTCAGTATGATATACTGGTACATTGCTGAGGATATCCTTGGTTGGAAAACTGTATTTACTTTTAGTAGTAATGTGTTCTTTCCTGTTTGCTGGAGTTTCTCTACCATATGCGGTGGTCATCTGGGACAAAAAGCATAGCTGTAATTTTTCAAACAGCATTTCAACAATTTCCCTTCCAAATATATTAATTTGTGCTTTGATGTCTTCAGCTCTAGTAGAAGTTCCCTTAAAACAATTATGAAACCGGTTTTCACAGTCCTTAAGATGTGGCAGATTTAAAAGCAAAAGAGAATATTCTAATTCTTTTGCTTTTATTGAAATTTCAGTCAAATCATTTTCAGCTATCATTAACAGCTTACATTTTTCATTTTCCATGTCATTTGATTCTGCTAGCCATTTGTCAAACATCTTTTTAAATATACCTTCTTTAGGAAAAATCTGTTCTAACTGTGAAGAAACATTTTCCAGGTAAAAACAGGCTTGTGGTTTGGCGGGAGACTCTGCATCTATATTTCCTTGTGAAAGTTTGGGATCATCCAGATGTGAGAATTTGGTAGGATTAGCTGAACTGTGGTTATTGATTGCATATAATCCTTGCAAAACTGTATTAACTATTTGATTTGCTGCCATGATTTGATCAGATAGTAAAGCTCTATTGCTTACCATTGCTCTAGCTCGTGTCACCTTTTCTAATTCTTTAACAGTTGTTTTCAGGATATTACTTATCATATTCTTGGCATACATTTTTAGTTCCAAAGTAGGCAGTTTCATTTTCAGTAAGTTTTTGGCATCTCCTGTTGACAGGATGTGTGGCAGCCCAATATCAATCTTGGACCAGACGTCTTTCAGGGTCTTCTCTCCAGGACTTAATTTGGTCCTGCTCTTGGCCTTAGCACGACTAAGTCCTATGTGTGGTTTTGTTCTAAATTTAGGCAAAGGAGTAACTTTTGATTTTGCTTTTAAACTTGTTTTAACACTTGGCTTAGGGCTCACTTTAGAACTGTGTAATCTTAAAGGTTGCAACTCATCAGAACAACTTTCATGGAACACAGTCTCTTCAAGACAAAATGAGGCAAAATTTGTGATCTTATTGAGAACCATGTGGATTAAATCTTTCCCCACTTGTGATGGTGAATATGGTAAAAAGTTTTTTCCAATAGAGAGATATTTCGACTGTCTGCATAAGGATAAACCTGTGGTAGCACAAATCTGGTGACACTACTTCCTATTCCTGCTTTAGCTTCTCTGATGCATGGTGATTTCTTTGGTAAAATATTTTTGTCAGCTGGTTCTCCTTCGTTATTTTCATATAATGACGTCACGATTACAGAGTACATTTTCCCCAAAACATTTTCAATTATGTCACTTGCCGCACTGTTGATATGTGATTGACAGAAGTTTTTTGTGTTATGTCTGATGTTTTAAAGTGAGGTTTTTCATTAAAGGAAGGTAAATGGCCTATGATTTCTATTATTTTTTGATACACTTTACTTAAAACTTCTTCCACTGCACTGAATAACGCAGTTCTTTCTTTTTGTTTTGATTTTTCATTTCTCATAAATATTTCTTCTAAAACAATTCTTTGGCTTTCCCTTTCCAGTGCCATTTGGTTTTGTTCTAATGGATACTTTGAAAACTGAGATAGTTTGGTGTTTTTTTCCTGAGCTCTTTGTCCCAGTGATATTTCATTTGATACGGTTAACTGTGAAAATAAATTAGGATTGTCTTTTGAGGAAAAACTGATTTCCTTTGCAGATCTTTTATTATGTAAATTCTTTAAGATACCATTGACAATTTCACTTACAATGGTAATTTCTTGGAATGAAACATTGTTTGGATATGGATGCATCTTTTGAATTTCAAGGTCTAAGTCATTTTTAATAAAATTCAAAATGGCACTGGCAATGATGTCAGAATATTCCTTAAGACTAGCTTGTGATAGATGAATTGTAGATCCAAGTTTTTCTCTGTAACTGGCAAAAGTGGAATCCGTGAGCTCTTGGCTGAGAATAGTTTCATTTGATATTTTCAGAATATTCACATTTGATTCCACCTGGCTTGGTTCATGAAAGATGATGCCATCTTGCTTACAGTTTTCCAGTTCTGGTCTCACAGATGACTTTTCTTTAGGCTGGGAAGCAAGCATAATAAATGAATCTATTCTTTCTGTGGCAAATGATTCTAACCAATTAAAAATACTTTGAGTAATGAAGTTAGCACTTTCCTCACATGGGTCAGGAACAGATTTCTTGGGGTCTTCTTTCTCTACTATAGTTATCTGCCTATCATTAGCATAAGCTGGTTTAAGAATTTTGAAGATGGAAAATGCTCTGTTTCTCTTTCACTTTCTGACTCCATAAGAAGAGATTGTTGACACTGTGCTTTTGGAAACATATCACAGAAGGTCAGAGGCAATCTAGTAGAAGTAGGATCCTTTGCATTTATGCTAAGCATGACAGCAGAACTGAGATTATGAAGTACAACATCTATTATATCATTAGATATCAAAATAACATCTGATTTAGGAACTGAACACTTTGGAAGAATTTTATTTACACCCTCAGTGTCAGAATTTGCTCTGGAATGTTTGACAGCTGTGCTAGGTTTCAAAGTGGGTGTGGCAAACGAGAGATCATTCTGGCTGAGTGTTTTTTCATAAATATCACGTAAGACACTTTCAATGGTATCTTGTATTTGAAACTGAAGTACTTTTCGATACTCAATCTTCTTAAACAGCTTTTCAATAATACCTTCTTGCTGATCTGAACTGATCTCTTTGTCAGAACTGTTCTTGTCACACTTTCCTTTGGATGATACAATATCGAACACTGTGTTAACAATCTGACTTGTAATGCTTTCAGAAACCACAATATTATTAGTTAAGAAAGGGGTTTCCTCCTCTTTATCTAATTCATTTTTATTCTTTTTAAAATTTTTCTGGCCACTTCTGTTGCATATATATTTAATTTGTCCAAAGAAACCTGACAAAATGAGTTGGTGCTCTGTGACATAACATTATCCACTGAGCAAGAGGAAAACTGACCCTCAGAATACAAATCTTTGGCTGACAAAGCTTTGCTTAATGTACTCTTATCCTGTTGAAGAGGTGAAGCCATTGGAACTGTGAAGTTGATTTGGGGACAAAAAAGAGACTGTACTTTGGAAGTTACAAAAGTTTCTAAACTTGTTAATACTGCCTGCACAATATCTTCAACTATGTTTCCTTTAGCCTGTCTGTCAATATTGAATCTGGACTGAAGAGTATATGGATTCTTGTTCAGTGCAGTGATGGAGGGTTTTCCTCTTCCATAGGTGTGTTCATGGAAAGAAACATTTGCTGAGAAGGTGATGGTTTTATAACTATTTTCACTTGCAATTGTCTCTGTCTTAGCAGCTGTATAAAGTTTATCAAATACAGTTGTAACAACATCATCTACCACTATGGTTACATCTGCTTCAGACACCATCATTTTATCTATAAATGGAACAGATGTTTGAGCAATTGGCTCATCAACATTGTGAGGTGTGTCACTTAAAAGGGAGTGGGAGAGAAAAATCATATTTAATTGACTGACCAAAGCATTTTGGAAGATCTCACTCAAAATATTTCTTATAATGGGAACAATTGGTGATTTCTGTGGTTCTTTGAGCTTTACTTCAAGTTTGTTTAAGGTTCTTTCTAGAACCCAGTGTTGAAGAGAATCTGATTGAGTTTCTTCTCCTAGTGGTATTCTCTCACCAGTGAGTTCTTTCTCTGTGTTTGTAGCATCTTCTAGAAATGAATCTGATTCAGCTCCACCAGGAAGAAAATTTCCATAGAGTGGCCTGTATCCGTAAGTTTCACTGTCTTTCTCTTCAGATTCAGTTTCATTAAGCATATCTGAGGATACTGCATCTAAGATTAAACTGACTATATTCTCTAGCATTTGTTTCTCAGGTGGTGGTGTTTTCACACTTGTCCTCAAATCTAATGAGTTCATATTTAATTCTGTTTGAATAGCTTTCAAAATAGCACTTGATACTTTCTTTGCATTTGTGTATAAAGCTGACTGCAATAGTTCTTCATGTGTGTCTGTGAAAACACTGAAGCTTTCACATTCCATGTTCTTCTTACTGCTTTTTTTATTTTCATCATTAGTAGAATCCAGAGTTTCTAAATTTCCATTGGCAAACCCTTCCAGTTTAGCAAAAACCATATTAAGAATATCTGAAGCTACCGCTTTTAGCTTATTTAAATGCATTTCTTTTGTGCTCCCTGTTTTGGAAGACTTGGGAGCAATAGGTTTTTCCATGGTTTTAATCATCTCTTTATCACCCTCTTCAACCATCCTGGAAACTATGCTGGAGATTATGTCAGTGCATTTGGCCATTTCCTCAATAATTGAAGTAAATGATAGGTTGTCAATATCGAGAGACTCTGAGATAGCTTTACATCCAGAACTTACTGAACTAGTATCAGTGTTGACACTACATAATTTTGCAATGATATATTCCAAAATTGTTGTGGAAATGAGCTGAATATTAGACTGCAATTGAGTAGCTCTTTGCTGATTCTTGTTTGTCTTCTCTCTGCTTAGCTTAGAACAAGATGGCTGAGAGTGAGGGTGGGGCCCTATGAGCTTGCATAACATTTCATAGAGTGTTTCCCCAATATTATCTAACACTTGTAATCTGGAATTCTCTTTGAGATCTTTTCCATTAATGACACTATGGAGAGCACATGGAGTAGCTAAAATTTTGTAAAAAGATGTTTTATCCTGTCTGCTTGGCAAATTGCTCCCTTTATCAACATTATCAGATCCATGTGAAGTTGTTGGCTTTGAGTTACCTGAAGAGAGTGAAATATTGCTTCGATCTGAATGTCCACTTGATAATATTTCACAAATACAAGTTAATAATGGTGATTCCATGATGTCATCATTGAGATCTGAGACAAGAGATTCTAATTTCTTAGTGTCAGTAAAACACCCTTTACCTGTGAGAGATTCGGTATAATTTTTTTCCCTAAGATTTAGGTTTTTCTCACTGAGTTCTAGTTCATTCTGGATAGCAAGCAAAACGATGTTTACCACTTTAGCTGTGTAAGTACTAAGTTGAGATTGTAATGAAGATTTCTCTGCAAGTGAAGGCTTGAAGCCCATTTGCAATTTTGGACAAATAAATAACTTCAGCTTTTTAAAAACTGCATTAATGATCTTATCAGTAATTTCATCTGCAGGTTTTGGTTCACTCTCTTCAGATTTTAACAGGGAAGGTTTTGCCAGATCTCCATCGAGTGAAGATAAATATTTCATTTTCTTTTCACTGTCAAACCATATTTTTACTGGCTTTTTATTTGGTGTTGCTTTGACCATGTGGAGAGTGTCAGGACTCTCTAGAGAAGCTGGAGGAGCTGATGATGAAATGGAACTTTTGGTGGTACTGGGAATGCAGCTTGCCTTTTGAAGTATGTTTAGTATAGTGTCTGTTATTTCCTGAGCCACCGTACTAATTTCTGACACAGAAAACAGCTGGTCCATCCATTCCTGATGTGATGGTTCTTGGGGTTTTTCTGGAAACAAGAACTGAAGCTTTGTCAGTTCTACTTTCTAAGTGACCAGGAGGAACAGAAGATATGTCCTTGAGCATTTCTGTTAAAATACTTTTAACTGTGTTTTCTGAAGCTTTTTGTATTTGATGCTTTTGATCTTGGCTGAAAAATAAAATGTCCTTATTCAAACAGGGTTTTTCCTTCACAATTTTTCTATCCTTAAAAAATGGTAGCTCAGTCCTTACCCTGTGACTATGAAATGTAGCTTTGCTTTTTGGAGAAGCAGGCTTTGTAGGTAGTTTGCTATTTCTTTGGTATTCTAGACAAGTGTTTCCTTTTGTAAACCAATGCTCAGAAATTTGTTCTTGTGAGTTTGCTTTTTCATCTTTGAAAGATGAATCAAGCACATTTTCCACAATTCTGTCTACTTCTTCATTATCATCTTCAGAATAAAGGACCATGCCAGGAACATTAATAGGTGGAAATGGTCTTCCAGACCTAGCGCCATTAGATAATCTAGTGCCAGTGAGTCTGTACTTTACTTCAGTGTCAGAAGGACTTCTCAGTCTAGAATGTCTACATTTTTGATTACCTGCTTTTAATGGTTCCTGATGTAGCTGAGTAAAGATATCATCGAGCAACTTAAGGAGTACTACTGTTTCTTCAGATGCAATAAGTCTCTCATTATTAAGTTCAGTTTGTACATATCCTAGTATAGTGCTGATTGCTTCCTCTATATAGCCAACCAAAGAGGACTGGGAAAGAATATTTGACATTAAATTTTGTATCTTTTCTTTAACAATTAAATTAGCTGCATCAAGTTCAGGATTACATGTCTTTTGTTGGCATTTATATGGTGCATATATGTTGGGTCTGTCATATTTTGCTGATAGGGAAGTTTAGTTGCCTCTTCAAGATGAGGAAGTTCACTTTGCTTACGAGTTGTAAGAGTCATCAGCTTTTCTAAAATGGCATGCACCATATCCTCTGCAACATCACACATGGGTTCTGCAGTAGAAGGCACTGAAGCTATTAAAGGTGTTCTGTATGACAGAGTGAGAGATTCTCCACTGGGTGTTAGTTTTGGTTGAATGTTGACTGATAAATCTTTTTGTGAGTATATTTGGACGCATTTTTTCTCAGCTGCAGACTGTAGCTTCTCAAGCATATTTTCCACAATTTCTGAAGCTGCTGTGCAGATATCAGCACTGGAAACCAACTCTCCTCTTACGGGCTCACTTTGGTCAACAAAAACTTCAGCAGTAACAGAAGAAATAGAGGGAATGGCGTGTGTTAAGTCAGACATTATTTCTTGAAAAATGCTTTCCAAAATCAATTCAGTTTCTCCTTTTAAGTGACACTTAAAGTTAACAAAAATATTCTTTAAACTCTTCATTTCATTCATGGCTTTTGCTTTTTGATCAGAAAACGATGGATTCTCTAAACCATCTGTTTCAGTGGTAGCATCCTTTGATTTTTTTGTGCCTGTTTCAAGTGATGCTAGAAGATGACTATCAGATTTACAACTTCTGAGGTCAGGGCATGCATATACCATGCTTGTTTCATTATGTTTTAGTTCATTTGTTACAGATTGTCCTGTAACGTGACATGTTTTTTCCACAACTGCTTTTTCCACATGGGCAGATGGCTTTAATGGTGTAGTTGGTCTCCTTACTGATATGTCAACTGCAAGTGTACAGGGCTCTCTCTTAAATGATTTAGTTGTTGCAGAAGTGTAGCTTCCATAAGTAAACTCTTCACTGCATGTGCTACAAAAACTTGAACTATCTGAGGAGAAGACAGAGTCATCAGATACTGGATATGTATTATTTTTCAACCTTTCTTCATACTTTGTGATGGCTGGGTATAATATACTGGTAACTGTAGCCACAACCCAGGTCATTATATTCTGAATTATGCTATTCAGTTCTTCAGAAGTTATCTGGTTTGAGGCAAGCAGGAATGGAAAGAAAATCATGTAACTATGATGAAACAGAGGGTAACATTTGATATTTTATATCAAACCAATGCATAGCTTGATACCATCATGGTTATAAAGAGAACATGGTAAATATATATATTCAGAATTTCAAATTAATTTTAAGTTGGTTTATTCTATACTAAGGTAAAAAATATATATAAGTTTCCATTTGGCTCTCATTCCCTCAGAACATTTTTATTTATTTTTTCCTAACATTTACAGCTGGGATAAAAGAATTTTTGGTTAAAAAAAAAGAAAATGAAAAATCACCAAATTGCTGTCTAGGCACATTATATTGCATGCATATATTTTTTCAAGAAGAAACATAGTGTCTACAACCTAGCAAAATTGTTTTAAAATGAACCAGGTTATTTCTAACAAATTATTTCTCAAACAGATATGGTCAAAACATTTGGGTGCCTTCAGAGGCATTCGTCTAGCTAAAAGTAAGGATGCAAAAGAAACCAGCTCTCCTCTCATTCCCTGATGCAGAGGTGAGCCTGCGTTTTGTTTATAAAGAAAGGACTTTACAGTTAATTGTTAAGAATCTAATCAGTTCAGTTCAGTCACTCAGTTGTGTCCGACTCTTTGTGACCCGATGAATTGCAGCATGCCAGGCCTCCCTGTCCATCACCAACTCCCGGAGTTCACCCAAACTCATGTCCATCGAGTAGGTGATGCCAGCCAGCCATCTCATCCTCTGCCATCCCCTTCTCCTCTTGCCCCCAATCCCTCCCAGGATCGGAATCTTTTCCAATGAGTCAACTCTTTGCATGAGGTGGCCAAAGTATTGGAGTTTCAGGTTTAGCATAAGTCCTTCCAATGAACACCTAGGACTGATCTTTAAAATGGACTGGTTGGATCTCCTTGCAGTTCAAGGGACTCTCAAGAGTCTTCTTCAACACCACACTTCAAAAGCATCAATTCTTCAGTGCTCAGCTCTCTTCACAGTCCAACTCTCACATCCATACAGGACCACTGGGAAAATCCATAGCCTTGACTAGATGGACCTTTGTTGGCAAAGTAATGTCTCTGCTTTTTTTTTTTTTTAATTTTTTTAAATTTTATTTTTACTTTATTTTACTTTACAATACAGTATTGGTTTTGCCATACATTGACATGAATCCACCACAGGTGTATACGAGCTCCCAATCCTGAATCCCCCTCCCACCTCCCACCCCTAGGTTGGTCATAACTTTCCTTCCAAAAATCTAATAAGCAGAAATAAAAATTCATGCTTTATGGAGATTGAATAGGTTTGTATCTAACAAGATAGTATCAACGGAAACTGTCATAGAAGGCAGAGAAAAGCGATACAGTGAAGGAACAAACACATTTAGATAGAAAATAAGAGCAGGCCAGAATTGCGTCTCAAAGAGTCAAGAGGGTTGAGCAAGGATAGGTTTAGAGAATTCCTCCTTTTGAGCTTGATATAAAACCTCAGGGACTAGATTTGAATGACCATTTCCTTAGTGGTCAATGGTGCTATCCTATGTTTAAGTTTGGGCTTACCAGATAGCTCTGTTGGTAAAGAATCCACCTGCAATGCAGGTGATCACAGTTTGATTTCTGGGTTGGGAAGATCCCCTGTAGAAGGGAAAAGCTACCCACTCCAGTATTCTGGCCTGGAGAATTCCATGGACTGTACAGTCCATAGGGTCGCAAAGAGTCAGACATGACTGAGCAACTTTCGTTTACTTACTTAAAGTTGGACTAAGAGCCTCAGTAACAGAATCCATCTGTTTCTATATACTTCTGCTTATGTACTGAAAACATACTTTGGATTTGTATTAATAAAAATCCTCTTTTGGATCAGAGCCATTCTGACTGGCATGAAATGGTACCTCATTGTGGTTTTGATTTGCATTTCTCTGATAATGAGTGATGTTGAGCATCTTTTCATGTGTTTATTAGCCATCTGTATGTCCTCTTTGGAGAAATGTCTATTTAGTTCTTTGGCCCATTTTTTGATTGGGTCTTTTCTTTTTCTGGAATTGAGCTGCAGGTGTTTCTTGTATATTTTTGAGATTAGTTGTTTGTCAATTGCTTCATTTGCTATTATTTTCTCCCATTCTGAAGGCTGTCTTTTCACCTTGCTTATAGTTTCCTTTGTTGTCAAGAAGCTTTTAATTTTAATTAGGTCCCATTTGTTTATTTTTGCTTTTATTTCCAATATTCTGGGAGGTGGGTCATAGAGGATCCTGCTGTGATTTATGTCAGATCAGAATGGCTACGATCCAAAAGTCTACAAGCAATAAATGCTGGAGAGGGTGGAGAAAAGGGAACCCTCTTACACTGTTGGTGGGAATGCAAACTAGTACAGTCACTATGGAGAACAGTGTGGAGATTCCTTAAAAAACTGGAAACAGAACTGCCTTATGACCCAGCAATCTCACTGCTGGGCATACACACCAATGAAACCAGAATTGAGAGAGACACATGTACCTCAGTGTTCATCGCAGGACTGTTTATAATAGCCAGGACATGGAAGCAACCTAGATGTCCATCAGCAGATGAATGGATAAGAAAACTGTGGTACATGTACACAATGGAGTATTACTCAGCCATTCAAAAGAATACATTTAAATCAGTTCTAATGAGGTGGACAAAACTGGAGCCTATTATACAGAATGAAGTAAGCCAGAAAGAAAAACACCAATACAGTATACTAACACATATATATTGAATTTAGAAAGATGGTAACAATAACCCTGTATAAGAGACAGCAAAGAGACACAGAATTATAGAACAGTCTTTTGGATTCTGTGGGAGAGGCAGAGGGTGGGATGATTTGGGAGAATGGAATTGAAACATGTATAATATCATATATGAAACAAACAGCCAGTCCAGGTTCAATGCATGATACTGGATGCTTGGGGCTGGTGCACTGAGACGACTCAGAGGGATGGTTATGGGGAGGGAGGAGGGTGGGAGGTTCAGGATGGGGAACACGTGTATACCTGTGGCAGATTCATGTTGATGTATGGCAAAACCAATACAATATTGTAAAGTAATTAACCTCCAATTAAAATATAAAAAAAAAAAAATAAAAATCCTCTTGCCTATAATAAACTAATAGTCTATTCAAATTATTATGACTCTTAAAAACTAGTAAACATAAGTAACTGGCAGCAAAGCCTGGAAAGCTGTCATGTGGGCAGGAGAATAAAAAAAAATAGGGTTTCTGTAATGGGGCTGTTCACACCAAAATACTGCATTAAGTTAGCACAGAAAGCAGAGACATCACTTTGCTGACCAAGATCAGTATAGACAAAGCTATGGTTTTTCTAAAAGGTAGTACAGACAAAGCTATGGTTTTTCCAGTAGTCATATATGGATGTGAGAATTGGACCATAAAAAGGCTGAGTGCTGAAGAACTGATGCTTTCAAATTGTGGTGCTGGAGAGTCCCTTGGACAGCAGGGAGATCAGACCAGTCTATCCTGAAGGAAGTCATTCCTGAATATTCATTATAAAGACCAATGATGAAGCTCCAATACTTTGGCCAACCTGATGTGAAGAGACAACTCCTTGAAAAGACACTGATACTGGGAAAGACTGAAGCAGGAAGAGAAGGGGGCGACAAAGGATGAGATAGTTGGGTGTCATCACTGACTCAATGGATGGGAGTTTGAGCGATCTCTGGGAGAGAGTGAAGGACAGGGAAATCTGGCATGCTGCAGTCCATGGGGTCACAGAGTCGGACACAACTTAGCAACTGAACAACAAGCACACAGTTATACCTATATTAGGCCAACAATCAAAGATAAGTTAACACCTGTGCAGCATACTCTCTTTTGACACATTAAAGAATATTTGGGGGCACCCCAGGGAAAGCCATTTTATTCTGCTCTAATCTTTGAATCTTCTCATACGTTTTGCATTTATTATACAACATCCAAATTATTACATAACATCCAAAATCAAATGTTTTGAATAAAAATAAATAATTTATTCTAACCTACTATGACATATAAACTGAGACATTCAATATACATATATATTGCTTTTTGCTTTTCTTACTACCAGAGATCATAAATGATAGAATTACATTATTATTCTTAGGCTAAGTATGACATATGAAAGAAAGCTATTCCCAATATGTTTTGTTTTTAGGTGACTAGGTCCCTTCCCACAAAACTGACTCGGGACAAATCCAGCCATCCAACTCATGAGCCAAATCTGCAAAGTGATGTGTAGTGGCTTCCCATGACAGAATG
Source organism: Nanger dama (assembly GCA_917880005.1). Taxonomy (NCBI): domain Eukaryota; kingdom Metazoa; phylum Chordata; class Mammalia; order Artiodactyla; family Bovidae; genus Nanger; species Nanger dama. The sequence continues at coordinate 11,228,971 of CAKJTW010000010.1, forward strand.
GGTTATGGTTATTTGACACTATTCTTATAAGGGCTAGGTCCTCTAATGCTCCTCCCCTGACTTTCTGCCCATCTCCATGAGACCTCTTCCTGAATGAGGAAAATTATCTTTTGATGAGAACTTTAGACTACTGCAAAATCTAAGAATTAACTGAAAGTGAACTTTAAAGAAGAAAAAATGGGCAAAGAGGGACATTCATATCAGTAAATGATTACATAGTTTTTTCTACTATGAAACACTTAAAATTATCATTAATATGTTGCTTTATGAATGAGTTTTATGATACATACTTTTTCTTGCAAGCAGTTTTGTAGGAGATGCTGTTGTCTGTAAAGTCAAGAAGGTTGATAATTTTGTTATTATTTAGGGTCAAGAATTTATGTAGCTTTTTCCAAAACTTATAATCACTGAATCAGTTTTTTTCTCTTTATATCTGAAAGTTTTTTTTTAAACAGAAATTCAAAAGAATAAACTTTATTTCCATTCCCCACCACCTACTTCTCTTCCTTGTTTTGATACTGGCCCATATGCCTTAATACTCAGAAGTAGAATTATAACTATTGCATAAAAATGTCTTTTTGAAAATTCTATTTCTGACCCATCTTAGACATTCCTGCTGTGTGGTATGCTGGGAAAGGGCACAGACTTGAAGGGAGAAGGTGAGCTAGTCTTTCATGTTTGCTAAAAGGCAGCATGAAGTGACAAGACATCTGACCACAGCTTCCGGATAATCCTTTACTTACCTTTGAAATCCCATGGTTTTATCCATGGTTTCATCAAACAGCAAGGAATTGTGTGATAACTATTCAATAACTGTGGGTTAAAATAATACATTTCTATCCCTCTTAAATACAAATTTAGGCATAGCCCTTTTCTATGTATGACAATATTCTATCATATATTCTAGTCATAAATTTATCATGATAATGGAATCAACAATGCAGTTTTCTCACTGGTAACAACTCAATGAAAATTATAGAACTGTTAATGAAACAAAATCTAAGACTTAAATTCTTATTTATTTTTGTATATTTCAGGTATTTATTTTCATGTATTTCAATATAGGCCTTTTGCTTATCTTTTTCCTAATTACTTAAAATAAAATTGATACACCTTTTTTACTTTTTCTAGGCCTGTACTTTACATTATAAAATCAGACATTGAGTTTGTTTTGAGTGATGAGACATGGGCTCCTGCTCCAACAGCAATGAGCATCGCTGACCTATGGGGAAGACCATATGCAAAGGAAACAGATTTGGAATGAAATAAGTGTTCATTTGCTCATAAACTGTATTCTCCCAAAATCCCTGGATAATATGTATACAGTTAAATAGATAGATGCTTTCAGAAGGGTGACGAGATGACAGAGTAGAAGGACTTGAGCTCATCTTCTCTCACAAAAACACCAAAGAGGCAAGTAACTGCTGATCAATCATCCACAGAAAAGACTAGATCCTATGAAAAAAAGGTATTCTACATCTAAAGACATAGAAGAAGCCACAATGAGACAGTGAGTGTGTTTTTCTGATATAATCCAAATCCCATATCCACTGGGTTGGTGACCCACAGACTTGAAACATATTGCAGAGTTTCTCCTAGAGGTCTGAGAATTGAGCCCCACATCAGGCTTCCCTGCCTAGGGGTCTGGCATCACAAGTAGGGGCCCCCACAGAATTTGTTTTTAAATGTCAGCAGGGCTTGACTGTAGAAGCTCCTAGGACTAGGGAAACAGAGACTCCACTCTTGGAGGGTGCATGCAAGGTTTCACATGCACTAGGACCCAGAACAAGGCAGTATCTCCATAGGAACCTGGGCCAAACCTACTTGTGGGTCTTGAAAAGTCTCCTTGGAGTTGGCAGAAGTCCAAGTCCTCAGTGTGAGCTCTCCAGAAGGTCACCATTTTGGTACTGAGAGTTGGCCCTATCCAACAGCCTGCAGGCTTCAGTGCTGGGATATTCAGACCAAACAACCAACAAGATGGGAACACAGCCCCACTCATCAACAGAGAGGTTGGCTAAAGTTGTCCTGAGGCCCCTGGCAAAGCCCTGTCCAGCACAGGCATAAAATCCAGTACCACACAGCAGTGAGCAGGTACCAGTCCCCCAACAGGAAGCCTGCTCAAGCCCCTAGACTAGCCTCACCCAGCAGGGACAGACAGCAGAAGCAAGAAGTACGATCCTACAGCCTGTGGAACATAAGCCACTATCACAGAAAGTGAAACAAAATGAGCCATCAGAGAAATATGTTCTAGATGAAGAAAGAAGAGGAACCCTCAGAAGAACAAGTAAGTGATGTAGAGATAGGTAATCTACCTGAAAGAAAATTCAGAATAATGTTAACAAAGATGATCCAAGAGCTTGGAAAAAGAATGAAGGTATACACTGAGAAGATATAAGAAATATTTAGAAAGCACTAGAAGATTTAAAGAACAGAGATAAAATAACTAAATTAAAAAATACACTAGGAGGAACCAATAGCAGAATAAATGAGGCAGAAGGATGAATAAATAAATTGGAAGACAGACTGGTGGAAATCACTGCTGCAGAACAAATAAGGACAAAAGAATGAAATGAAAATCTAAGTGATTTCTGGGACATTAAACACACAAACATTCCAATTATAGGGGCCCCAGGAAGAGGAGAAAGGGCCTGGGAAGGTATCTGAGGAGATGATAGCTGGAAAAATCCCTAACATGGGAAAGGAAACACTCAAGTCCAGGAAGTGCAGAGTCCCATATAGAATACACCCAAGGAGGAATACACAGAGACACATACTAAACTGATAAAACTTTAAGACAGGGAAAATAATTAAAGCAGCAAGGGAAAAGCAACAAATAGCATATAAGGGAATCTGCATAATGTTATCAGCTGATTTTTCAGAAGAAACTCTGCAGTCAGAAGGGAATGGCATGATATATTTAAAGTGAAAAATGAGAAAAACCTACAAGCAAGAATACTCTACCCAACAAGGCCCTTGTTCAGATTTGAAGAAGTCAAAAGCTTTACAGACAAGCAAAAGCTAACAGAATTCAGTACCACTTAACCAGCTTTACAACAATGCTACAGGAACTTCTCTAGGTGGAGAGGATAAGGCCACACCTAGAAACAAGAAAACTGTGAATGAATGGAAAAGCCCACAAGCAAAGGCAAACCTAAAGGTAAGAAATAATTTGCACACAAATATGATATCAAAATCAGCAATTGTGAAGGGAATAATGATCAAAACTATGATTTAAGAACTTCCAACAGACAAACATCCAGGATCAAATGGCTTCACTGGCGAATTCTAAAAAATATTTAGAGAAGAGTTAATAATACCTGTACTTCTGAAACTATTCAAAAAACATTGATGCAACAAAGTATCTTTAAAAAGAACACCTCGACTTCTTTTTCTACTTTCTCGTTATTAGTGTATAGGGATGCAAGGGATTTCTGAGTGTTGATTTTATATCCTGCAACTTTACTATATTCACTGATTAGCTCTAGTAGTTTTCTGGTTGAGTCTTTAGGATTTTCTATGTAGAGGATCATGTCATCTGCAAACAGTGAGAGTTTTACTTCTTCTTTTCCAATTTGGATTCCTTGTATTTCTTTTTCTGCTCTGATTGCTGTGGCCAAAACTTCCAGTACGATGTTGAAGAGTAGTGGTGAAAGTGGACACCCTTGTCTTGTTCCTGACTTTAGGGGAAATGGTTTCAATTTTTTCGCCATTGAGGATAATGTGAGCTGTGGGTTTGTCATATATAGCTTTTATTATGTTGAGGTATGTTCCTTCCAGTCCTGCTTTCTGGAGAGTTTTTACCATAAATGGATGCTGAATTTTGTCAAAGGCTTTTTCTGCATCTATTGAGATAATCATATGATTTTTATTTCTCAGTTTGTTAATGTGATGAATTACATTGATTGACTTGCGGATATTGAAGAATCCTTGCATCCCTGGGATAAAGCCCACTTGGTCATGCGAAAAGAATAAAATACTTAGGAATATTCCTACCTAAAGAAACTAAAGACCTATATATCGAAAACTATAAAACACTGATGAAAGAAATCATACAGGACACTAATAGATGGAGGAATATACCATGCTCATGGCTTGGAAGAATCAATATAGTGAAAATGAGTATACTACCCAAAGCAATCTACAGATTCAATGCAATTCCCATCAAGCTACCAGCAGTATTTTTCTCAGAACTAGATCAAATAATCTCAAGATTTGTATGGAAATACAAAAACCTCGAATAGCCAAAGCAATCTTGAGAAAGAAAAATGGAACTGGAGGAATCAACTTGCCTGACTTCAAGCTCTACTACAAAGCCACAGTCATTAAGACGGTATGGTACTGGCACAAAGACAGAAATATAGATCAATGGAACAAAATCGAAAGCCCTGAGATTAACACACATACCTATGGACACCTTATCTTCGACAAAGGAGGCAAGAATATACAATGGAGTAAAGACAGTCTCTTTAACAGGTGGTGCTGGGAAAACTGGTCAACCACTTGTAAAAGAATGAAACTAGAACCCTCTCTAACACCATACACAAAAATAAACTCAAAATGGATTAAAGATCTAAATGTAAGACCAGAAACTATAAAACTCCTAGAGGAGAACATAGGCAAAACACTCTCCGACATAAATCACAGCAGGATCCTCTATGATCCAACTCCCAGTATACTGGAAATAAAAGCAAAGATAAACAAATGGGATCTAATTAAAATTAAAAGCTTCTGCACAACAAAGGAAACTATAAGCAAGGTGAAAAGACAGCCTTCTGAATGGGAGAAAACAATAGCAAATGAAACAACTGACAAACAACTAATCTCAAAGATATATAAGCAACTTATGCAGCTCAACTCCAGAAAAATTAATGATCCAATAAAAAAATGGGCCAAAGAACTAAATAGGCGTTTCTCCAAAGAAGACATACGGATGGCTAACAAACACATGAAAAGATGTTCAACATCACTCATTATCAGAGAAATGCAAATCAAGACCACAATGAGGTACCATTTCACACCAGTCAGAATGGCTGCGATCCAAAAGTCTACAAGCAATAAATGCTGGAGAGGGTGTGGAAAAAGGGAACCCTCTTACACTGCTGGTGGGAATGCAAACTAGTACAGCCATTATGGAAAACAGTGTGGAGATTTCTTAAAATATTGCAAATAGAACTGCCTTATGACCCAGCAATCCCACTGCTAGGCATACACACTGAGGAAACCAGAAGTGAAAGAGACACATGTACCCCAATGTTCATTGCAGCGCTGTTTATAACAGCCAGGACATGGAAGTAACCTAGATGTCCATCAGCAGATGAATGGATAAGAAAGCTGTGGTTCATATACACTATGGAATACTACTCAGCCCTTAAAAAGAATAAATTTGACTCAGTTCTAATGAGATGGATGGAATTGGAACCGATTATACAGAGTGAAGTAAGCCAGAAAGAAAAACACCAATACAGTATACTGACACATATATATGGAATTTAGAAGACAGTAATGATGACCCTGTATGTGAGACAACAAGAGACACAGAGGTATAGAGTGGACTTTTGGACTCTGAGGGAGAGGGAAAGGGTGGGATGGTATGGGAGAATGGCAATGAAACATGTATATTTTCCTGTAAGAAACGAAACGCTAATCTATGTTCAATGTAGGATGCAGGATGCATGGGGCTGATGCACAGGATGATTCAAGTAGAGGATGGGGGTGGGAGGTGGGAGGGGGATTCGGCATTGGGAGATTGTGTTCACCTATGGCTGATTCGTGTCAATGTATGGCAAAACAAATACAGTATTGTAATTAAAAAAAACAAAAACAAAAAAGAACACCTCACAATCACTTATGCATGGTTTTCTTCCTTGTCATATCTACCTAGTATCTAGCATTATGCTTCAAATATAAATTCCTATTTAAAATCTTTCGGATATGAGCTTACTCTCTGTAATTCAAAATGAAGCCTTTGTGCAGGCCATTAATGGACTTCTAACACTGGTTTCTACTTTCTTTCCATAAATTATTCATATATATTTCTGTTAGGTATTCATCATGTATTCCAACTTCATTGTACAATTATCCCTCCTAAATAGTGTTGCCCAGTAGATAAACTACAAATTTCTCATAGTATGCAAAGTAGCAAGCACTCTTACTGTCTTCTTTACTATTACTCCTTACAACTTCCATCCCAATAATATAAACGTACTCATTATCTAAGTGTAATGCTTAATTATTGAAACTTAATTATAAAAATCATTGAAGTTTATCCACAATGCTATCATATTTACTTTGTCTTCATTCTCTTGGTTTTGAACTTCCAAGTCTATTTTATAAGTCTTGCTGTTTTTAGTATTAACATTAGAGAAAATAGAACAAATCAGTAGAGGGAAAGGAGGGAGGGAGAAGGTGGATGGTAGTCTTATGAAATCTGGAGATAAATCAGAATGAGAAGAATGTGAATATGTATGATTGGTAGAGTCAGATGAGAAAACATTGTTAGCTGTGTTTTGTTGGTATTCTTATGGGATGTTAGGCTGGATGGGAGCAGGTAAAAGTTATTCTTCCCTGCCAATCTGGAAGGGAGTGGTGAAAAAGCTGCAAATAATACACAGAGTTACTCACCTTACTGAGCAATACATGAACCATGAACTTTCAGATGTTCAAGCTGGTTTTAGGAAAGGCAGAGGAACCAGAGATCAAATTGCCAACATCCGCTGGATCATTAAAGAGCAAGAGAGTTCTAGAAAAACATCTATTTCTCCTTTATTGACTATACCAGTCTTTGACTGTGTGGATCACAAAAAACTGTGGAAAATTCTGAAAAAGATGGGAATACCAGACCACCTGACCTGCCTCTTGAGAAACCTATATGCAGGTCAGGAAGCAACATTAGAACTGGATATAGAACAGACTGGTTCCAAATCGGAAAAGGAGTACGTCAAGGCTGTATTCTGTCACCCTGCTTATTTACCTTATATGCAGAGTACATCATGAGAAACACTGGGCTGGAAGAAGCACAAGCTGGAATCAAGACTGCTGGGAGAAATATCAATAACCTCAAATATGCAGATGACACCATCCTTATGGCAGAAAGTGAAGAAGACCTAAAGAGCGTCTTGAGGAAAAGTGAAAGAGGAAAGTGAAAATGTTGGCTTAAAACTCAACATTCAGAAAATGAAGATCATTGTATCTGGTCTCATCACTTCATGGCAGATAGATGGGGAAATAGTGGAAACAGTGGCTGACTTTATTTTTGGGGCTCCAAAATCACTGCAGATGGTGTTTGCAACAATGAAATTAAAAGACACTTACTCCTTGGAAGGAATGTTATGACCAACCTAGACAGCATATTCAAAAGCAGAGACATTACTTTGCAGAACACAGGTCCATCTGGTCAAAGCTATGGTTTTTCCAGTGGTCATGTATGGATGTGAGAGTTGGACTGTGAAGAAAGCTGAGCACCGGAGAATTGATGTTTTTGAACTGTACTGTTGGAGAAGATTCTTGACAGTCCCTTGGACTGCAAGGAGATCCAACCAGTCCATCCTACAGGAGATCAGTCCTGGGTGTTCATTGGAAGGACTGATGTTGAAGCTGAAACTATACTTTGGCCCCCTGATGTGAAGAGCTGACTCACTGGAAAAGACTGTGATGCTGGGCAAGATTAAGGGCTGGAGGAGTAGGCAAGGATAGAGGATGAGATGGTTGGATGGCATCACCAACTCATTGGACATGGCTTTGGGTAAGCTCCGGGAGTTGATGGACAGGGAGGACTGGCATGCTGCAGTTCATGGGGTTGCAAAGAGTCAGACATGACTTGAGCAACTGAATTGAACTGAAGCTGGATCTTATTTTGGTAATTGATTTTTTTTTAAGGTAATAGTGTTGGGTTTAAAATGATAGTCTCTCAGCTCTAACATTGAGAAAGCCATTCTAGACACCAACAGAAACGGATCATCACCAGTTTGAGGAATAAAACTCCCTAAAGTACCCCAAGTCTCTTTTCCAAAGACTGGCAAATTCCATCATTAGAGGTTATTATTTTGGATTATATGGCAAACAAATTTTAGGAAAACAATGACTAATTAAAAATTTAAAAATTAAAACTGATCTACCATCCTTAGGAAGCCAGTAATCTCTAAAGTTTCAAGGAATGGTAAATATTTAACAGGGGATAAAGGCAAAGAGGCAAGTCTAGATTCTGGAAAGCTACCTAAAGAGGAGAGGTCATATTTGAATGTGGCGTGAAGACTCTAAATATAGGGTGAGTGTAGAACAACAGTAGGGTAAGGAAATAGAGAAGGAAAAGGAACAATATTCATTTTGTCTACTTTACATTTTAACCTTACTGATGAGAATTTGCAAAAGACATCAGTTCACTAAATCTAAGTAGAACTAGAGGAATGGAGGATCCCATGAAATTATTTGCTTTTTAACATCACTCATGTACTTCTTAGAATGTTAATTTATAAATATATATTAATTTTCTTAGATACTTACGTATTTGAGAAAACACAAGAAGGGAAACTCCCCTGGGTTGTGGCAGGAGCCTGAAGTTCTATTTAGCAGAAAAAGAAAACAATTAGTTTGCATCCTTCCCCAACAAATTATAAAATGGCAATTAATGTCCTTTAATAGGTCTTTATTCTGTTATCAGTCTTGTTTAAAAGCCTCCAGACACTCTCCACAATGAAATCTAAATTCCTTAGCAAGGCATAAGATATATCGTACAATCTGATGTTCTTCCTTAGCTCTCTAGTGTCTTCACTGGCTAGTCTTCCAATATATATTCTATGAATCAGAGGCACAGAATAACTTACTTTCTAAATGTATCATAGTTTCCATGCCTCTGAGCCCTTGTTTTGCCATTTTTTCTGTCTGGAGCACCCTATGCCTTCTTTTAATTTATCTTTTTGGTCTCATTAAGCTTATGTTAACTCTTCTAGAAAGACTTCTTTGAAACTAAGTAAATGAATATTAGGACTTCCCTCATAGCTCAGTTGTTAAAAAGTCTGCCTGCAATGCAGGAGACCTGGGTTCGATTCGTGGGTTGGGAAGATCCCCTGGAGAAGGAGATGGCAACCCACTCCAGTACTCTTGCCTGGAGACTACCATGGACAGAGGAGCCTGGCAGGCTGCAGTCTATGGGGTCCCAAGAGTCAGATTGAGCGACTAAGCACACACAGCACAAATAAATCTTCTTCTCTAGTGCTCCTAAAGTATTCTACCCATTTCTATTATAAAACTTATTATGCTATATTGAAATTAAAGGTTTGCTCTTCTGTCTTCCTGATTATGATATAAATCTACCATTATATTCCTAACATTAATTTTTTGAGAATACAATTTAATTAATGTTTCCTCAAAATTTATTCATTGATTTGTTGGCCACTAATCTTCTCTCACTGGAATATCATCTAATTTGCCTTGTATGTAATCCAGTAAGTTTCCATTACTGGGTTTTATTAAGTTGGTGCAAAAGTAATTGAGGTTTAACATTGAACTTTACAGTTTGATCCTGCAATACATTCTTAAATAAATGTGGTTACAACAGATACACATCATTTTAATGCAAGTTTCTCACTTTATTAATTTTTTTTGCTAATTATTTGTTACTTGGTTCTTATTTTAGACTATAAAAATGATGTTAGACAAAAAGCAAATTTGAGCAGTTTTCTTATTTGAGTTCAAAATGGGTCATAAAGCAGGGGAGACAATTCACAACAGCAACATGCATTTGGCTCAGGAACTGCTAATGAATGTACACTGCGGTAGTAGTGGTTCAAGAAGTTTTGCAAAGGAGATGAGAGCTTTGAAGATGAAGAGCATAGTGGCTGGCCATTGGAAGCTGACAACCACCAATACAGAGCCATCATAGAAGATGACCTTCTTACAACTACATGAGAAATTGCCAAAGAACTACATTCCACAGTCATTTGGCATTTGAAGCAAATTGCAAAGGTGAAAAAAATCTTGAAAAGTGAGCGCCTCATGAACTGACCACAAATCAAAAGATCATCGTTTTGAAGTGTCATCTTCTCTTATTCTGCACAAAACAGTGAACCATTTCTCTATCAGTGTGTGACATGTGAATAAAAGTGGATGTCATATTACTGTCAATGACTTGCTCAATGGCTGGATGAAGAAGAAGCTCTAAACCACTTCCCAAAGTCAAATTTGCACCCCCAAAAAAAGTGATGGTCATTGTTTCATGATCTGACAACATTCTGACCCACTGTAGCTTTCTGAATCCCAGCAAAACCATTACATCTGATAAGTATGCTCAGGAAATTGATGCTGCAGCTGCTAAGTCACTTCTCGTGTCCGACTCTGTGCAACCCCATAGATGACAGCCCACCAGGCTCCCCTGTCTCTGGGATTCTCCAGGCAGGAACACTGGAGTGGGTTGCCATTTCCTTCTCCAATGTGTGAAAGTGAAAAGTGAAAGTAAAGTCACTCAGTCATGTCTGACTCTTTGCGACCCCATGGACTGCAGCCTACCAGGCTCCTCTGTCCATGGAATTTTCCAAGCAAGAGTACTGGAGTGGGGTTCCATTGTCTTCTCCACAGGAAATCGATGAGATGCACCAAAAACTGCAACACCTGCAGCTGGTATTGATGAACAGAATAGGCCCAATTCTTATTCACAACAACACTCAACTGCAATTATTCTCCACAACAATGCCGTACTGCACAACACACAACCAATACTTCAAAAGCTGAATGAATTAGGCTATGAAGTTTTGCCTCATCTGACATATTTATCTGACCTCCTGTCAACTGACTACCACTTCAAGCGTCTCAACAACTTTTTGCAAGGAGAATGGTTCCATAACCAGCAGGAGACAGAAAGTGCTTTCCAAGAGTTCACTGAATACTGGAGCATAGATTTTTGCACTACAGAAATAAACCAACTTTTATTGGTAAAAATATGTTGATTATAATCATTCCTATTTTGATTAATACAGATGTTAAGTTCAGTTCAGTCACTCAGTCGTGTCTCTTTGTGATCATATGAATTGCAGCATGCCAGGCCTCCCTGCCATCATCACCTCCCAGAGTTCACCCCAACTCATGTCCATAGAGTCAGTGATGCCATCCAGCCATCTCATCCTCGGTCGTCCCCTTCTCCTCCTGCCCCCAATCCCTCCCAGCATCACAGTCTTTTCCAATGAGTTAACTCTTTGCATGAGGTGGTCAAAGTACTGGAGTTTCAGCTTTAGAATCATTCCTTCCAAAGAAATCTCAAGGTTGATCTCCTTCAGAATGGACTGGTTGGATCTCCTTGCAGTCCAAGGGACTCTCAAGAGTCTTCTCCAACACCACAGTTCAAAAGCATCAATTCTTCGGTGCTCAGCCTTCTTCACAGTCCAACTCTTGCATCCATACATGACCACTGGAAAAACGATAGCCTTGACTAGATGGACCTTAGTCGGCAAAGTAATGTCTCTGCTTTTGAATAGTGTGAGTGTAATACAGTTTTAAAAGCAAAATAAAAAAACTCTTCTATGGTTTTCATTAATATGCTGTAGTAAATAGAAATATTTTCGTATAGTGCTGTATAAAACATTATAGGTATCTTTTTTAAAAAGCTAAGGTTTCAAGGAGGAAAGAGAAGTCTTTTTTTTTCTTCTTTATTTTTTTAATACTTTATTCTACATTACAATACTGTATTTGTTTTGCCATACATTGACATATATCAGCCACGGGTGTACACGATCTCCCAATGCCGAAGCCCCCTCCCCCCCCCACCCCATATCATCTCCCTGGATCATTTCGTGCACCAGCCCCAAGCATCCTGTATCCTGTATTGAACATAGACTGGCGCTTCGTATCTTACATGATAGTATACATGTTTCAATGCCTTTCTCCCTAATTTTACAGTAAAAAACTGGGGGAATGTAAATATAGAACTATAAGGAAATGTTGAAGCTGATGCCTGCTCTCTGCCCATCGGCCATGACTGCAAACTTAATGGAGAGCCAGGGAAATAAAATATATTATGCTCAAGTCATATGGGAAATTGAAACTTAAAACTTGTAAAAACATATTGGATCCCACAGAGCTACACTCTTGGTGAAAGAGTTGTTTAAAAAAAATTCATGGCACAGAGATGCACATGATACCGAGGCACAAACACATTATGCCTTGGTATCAGTGTGGAAGAGGGAGAAAAGGAGAAAATAAAAATATATCTTACTAACTCACAACCATAGATTATCTCTTATGTGATTTTCAGGTGTAAATTCACTGTATGGGCCATAAACTCCAAATGAGAAATTAATTTAAAATGAACCTCTAGTTATAGCTCTCCCAGATGCCTAGCAGAAGCATATTAAAAAACTAACTTTATTGAAGTATATTCCTAGAACTGTACATATTTAATGTGTTCAGTTTGAGTTTCTACATAGTAATACATCATATCAAAGTATAGAATTCTGTCATAAATGAACTAACATGTAAAACACATCCCTGTCATACACAGACAAATGTAAAAAAATTAATATGCCTGTTATCAGGAAAAAGAAATATTAAAATTAGACCTCAAAAATTTCATATATCTGAATTATCATCAGATATATAAAATATATGCATTTCATGTATAAATACATAAAGAAGTAATTGGAAATCATAGAGCCTATAAAAAATCCAGTCAAATCTGGAAAATGAGAAATTGTACAATGTATAGAATATATTTTACATATTAATATATATTTCATAAATATAAAATACATATTTATAATATATACAATGTATATGCTTATTCTAATAAAATAAAAGTATGTTGAATTAATATGATAGTAAAATGTATATAACTGAAGAGAGAATGGTTGAAATGGAAGACAAACTAAGAAATTAACCAGAATGCTATAGAAAAATGGAAAATACAGTGGTTTTTAGAGGATGTATAAGTAGAAAGGTAAATACACACACACAGGCACATGCATACACATACATATATATTGAGAATTTTAGGAGAAAAAAATAAACCGAGAAGAGGCAATATAGGAGAGAAATATAGCTGATACATGTCTGGAACTGCTCATCATAGTGATACTAAAGTGAAACAAGATCTTAAAAGCAGCCTGTGGGGTGTGTGTGTGTGTGTGGCAGGGGGTGGGAAGGTCAGGGAGATGTATGATCACTTACATGAAATTAAGTAGAATGGAATGTAGATAATTTAAGTAGAATGATTTTTTTTAAGTGCTAAAAAAATAACTGAAAACTGGTATACCCAGCCATAATTAATTAAATCCTATAACAAATAAAATATAGCTCCATCAAATAAAATCAGAGTTTACTAACAAAATATATTCATTAATGACATTTCTAAAGAATTGATATGCTTTAGGAAGAATGAAGGTGATTCTATAAAGTATGAAATGCAAAAAGGAATGATGAACAACAACAAAATAATAAATATCTGAGTAAATACAAATAAAACTTGACTGTATGAAAAAGAGGAGAGTAGTTTAATTTTGAATGTTTTACTAAACTATTAGGTAAATATGGGATTGTGATTAGAAGTAAAATATACCCACTTTGAAATATTCTAACTTTAAGTATGCATGTTAAAATTTAAGGATAATTGTCAAAAGAAATACAGTATGTTATTTCCAAAACAGTAGAGGGAAAACTGTATTTAAAATATATTTAATATTCTAAATGAAAGGAAGAAATAAGAAATTTTAAAAAATATATAATATGCTTAATTTAAACATATATATTATCTATATATTAAAAGGAGAATCAACTTCAAGCAAAGGAAGGAAAAATCTCCCAAAGATCTATAATTAACGTAAATATAACTAGTTACTTCAGTTAAAAATCAGAAATGCTAATACTGAATAACATGAAGGAAAACCCAGAAATATTTTTAAGAGCATTACATATAAACAATAAAAATTGAAAGTGTATACAACTATATTAACATTAGACCAGGTGAGTTTAAAACAGAAAGTATGACTCATGATAAAGGTCATTACGTAATATAAAAACTCAGTTTACCAAGATAAACCTGGATATGGCCCAGATGTTTAAGCTGGGTTTAGAAAGGGCAGAGGAACCAAAGATCAAATTGCCAACATTCATTGGATCATTGAAAAAGCAAGAGAGTTCCAGAAAAACATCTACTTCTGTTTAATTGACTCGGCCAAAGCATTTGACTGTGTGGATCACAACAAACTGGAAAATTCTTATAGAGTTGGGAATACCAGACCACATTCCCTGCCTCCTGAGAAATCTGTATGCAGGTAAGGAAGCAACTACAATTACAGACAACTAGCCAATCTGATCACATGGACCATAGCCTGTCTAACTCAATGAAACTAAGCCATGCAGTGTGGAGCTACCCAAGACAGACGGGTCATGGTGGAGAGGTATGACAGAGTGCGGTCCAGTGGAGAAGGGAATGGCAAACTACTTCAGTATTCTTGCCTTGAGAACCCCATGAACAGTATGAAAAGGCAAAACGATAGGACACTGAAAGAGGAACTCCCCAGGTCGGTAGGTGTCCAATATGCTACTGGAGATCAATGGAGAAATAACTCCAGAAAGAATGAAGAGATATGGCCAAAGAAAAACAACAGCCAGTTGTGAATGTGACTGGTGATAGAAGCAAGATCCGATGCTGTAAAGAGCAATATTGCATAGGAACCTGGAATGCTAGGTCCACAAATCAAGGCAAATTGGAAGTGATCAAACAGGAGATGGAAAGAGTGAACATTGACTTGGACATCACCAGAAGGTCAACCAAAATCAGATTGATTATATTCTTTGCAGCCAAAGATGGAGAAGCTCTATACACTCAGCAAAAACAAGACTGGGAGCTGACTGCAGCTCAGATCATGAACTTCTTACTACCAAATTCAGATTTAAATTGAAGACAGTGGGGTAAACCACTAGACTATTCAGGTATGATCTAAATCAAATCCCTTATGATTATACAGTGGGAGTGAGAAATATATAAGGGACTAGATCTGATAGACAGAGTACCTGATGAACTATGGACAGAGGTTCGCGATATTGTACAGGAGACAAGGATCAAGACCATTCCCAAGAAAAAGAAGGGCAAAAAACCAAAATGGCTGTCTGAGGAGGCCTTATAAATATAAACTATGAAAAGAAGAGAAGTGAAAAGCAAAGGAGAAAAGGAAAGATATAAACATCTGAATGCAGAGCTCCAAAGAATAGCAAGAAGAACTAAGAAAGCCTTAGTCAGCGATCAATGCAAAGAAATACAAGAAAACAATAGAATGGAAAAGACTAGAGATTTCTTCAAGAAAATTAGAGATACCAAGGTAATATTTCATGCAAAGATGAGCTCGATAAAGGACAGAAATGGTATGGACCTAACAGAAGCAGAAAGTATTAAGAAGAGTTGGCAAGAATACACAGAAGAATTGTACAAAAAGATCTTCATGAACAAGACAATCACGATGGTGTGATCACTCACCTAGAGCCAGACATCCTGGAATGTGAAGTCAAGTGAGCCTTAGAAAATATCACTACAAAGCTAGTGGAGGTGATGGAATTCCAGTTGAGCTCTTTCAAATCCTGAAAAATGATGCTGTGAAAGTGCTGCACTCAGTATGCCAGCAAATTTGGAAAACTCGGCAGTGGCCACAAGACTGGAAAAGGTCAGTTTTCATTCCAATCCCAAAGAAAGGCAATGTCAAAGAATGCTCAAACTACCACACAATTGGACTCATCTCAAACGCTAATAAAGTAATGCTCAAAATTCTCCAAGCCAGGATTTAGCAATACATGAACCGTGAACTTCCAGATGTTCAAGCTGGTTTTATAAAAGGCAGAGGAACCATCAAATTGCCAACATTTTCTAGATCATCGGAAAAGCAAGAGAGTTTCAGAAAAACATCTATTTCTGCTTTCTTGACTATGCCAAAGCCTTTGACTGTGTGTATCACAATAAACTGTGGAAAATTCTGAGAGAGATGGGAATACCAGACCACCTGACCTCCCTCTTGAGAAATCTGTATGCAGGTCAGGAAGGAACAGTTAGAACTGGACATGGAAAAACAGACTGGTTCCAAATAGGAAAAGGAATACGTCAAGGCTGTATATTGTCACCCTGCTTATTTACCTTATATGCAGAATACATCATGAGAAACACTGGGCTGGAGGAAGCACAAGCTGGAATCAAGATTGCTAGGAAAAATATCAATAACCTCAGATATGCAGATGACATCACCCTTTATGGCAGAAATTGAAGAAGAACTAAAGAGTCTCTTGAGGAAACTGAAAGAGGAGAGTGAAAATTTTGGCTTAAAACTCAACATTCAGAAAACTAAGATCATGGCACCCAGCCCCATCACTTCATGGTAGATAGATGGGGAAACAGTGGACACAGTGGCTAACTTCATTTTTTTCATTGCAGTCATAAAATTAAAAGATGCTTACTCCTTGGAAGGAAAGTTATGATCAAACTAGACAGCATATTAAAAAGCAGAGACATTCCTTTGTCAACAAAGGTCCATCTAGTCAAGGCCATGTAGTCATGTATGTTGTGAGAATTGGACTATAAAGAAAGCAGATCACACACACAAAAAATTGATGCTTTTGAACTGTGGTGTTGGAGAAGACTCTTGAGAGTCCCTTGGATTGCAAGGAGATCCAACCAGTCCATCCTAAAGCAAATCAGTCCTGAATGTTCATTGGAAGGACTGATAGTGAAGCTGAAACTCCAATACTTTGGCCACCTGATCCTAAGAGCTTACTCATTGGAAAAGATCCTCATTCTGAAAAAAATTGAAGGTGGAAGGAGAAGAGGATGACAGAAATGAGATAGTTGTATGGCATCACCGACTCAATGGAGATGAGTTTGAATAAGCTCCGGGAGTTGGTGATGGAAACAGAATCGTGGCCTGTTGCAGTTCATCGGGTTGCAAAGGGTCAGACGTGACTGAGAGACTGCACTAAACTGAAATTAATCACTGCTATAAACCACATTAACAAATGGGATAAAATCCATACAAAGATCTAAATAGATGAAGAAAAAGCTTCTGACAAAATTCAACATGCATTTATGATAAAAACTTTCCATAAAGTGGGCACAGAAGGAATTTATCTCAAAAAATAAAGGCCATATAACACAAATGCATAGCAAACCTCATTCTCAGTGGTGAAAAATTGAAAGCATTTCCTCTGAGATCAAGAACAAGACAAGTATGTACACTCTTTTCACTTTTATTCACAGAGGTATGGAAGACCTAGCCACAGCAATCAGAAGAGAAAAATAAAAGGATTCCAAATTGGAAAAGAAGTCAAACTATCACAGTTTGTAGATGACATGATGCTATATACAGAAAATCCTATTTGCTACCAGAAAACTAGTAGTTGATTCCTAGTAGGGCTCAATGAATTTGGAAAAGTTGCAGGATGCAAAACTAATGCACAGAAATATCTTGCATTCCTATACAGTAACAACAATAGATCAAAAAGAGAAATTAATGAAACAATCCCAAGTACCATCACATCAAAAAGAGTAAAATAATAATAAAAGTACCTAAGGAGGCAAAGGCTTCTGTGGTGGCTCAGACAGTAAAGAATCTTCCTGAAATGTGGGAGACCCAGGTTCCAACCCCTGGGTCAGGAATATCCCTTGGAGAAGGGAATGGCAACCCATTCTAGTATTCTTGCCTGGAGAATTCCATAGAAGAGGAGCTTGGCAGGCTACAGTCTGTGCTGTTGCAAAGAGTCAGACATGACTGAATGAATTTTTGTCTGTCTGTCTAAGGAGGCAAAAGACCTGTATGCACAAAACTAAAACACTGATTAAAGAAACCAAAGATGCCACGAAGAGAGATTCCATGTTCTTTGGTTGGAAGAATCAATATAGTCAAAATGACTATATCACCTAAAGTTAACTACACATTCAATGAAATCCGTCAAATTGCCAATGGCATTTTTCATGGAATTAAAACAAATTTTACAATTTGTATAGAAATACAAAGACCCTGAGTAGCCAAAGCAATATTGAGAAACAGAGCTTGAGGAATCAGGTGGCCTTGTTTCAGACTATGCTGCAAAACAGCTGTCAACAAAACAGTATGGTATGGTACTGGCACAAAAATAGATTAAATGGAACAGATAGCTCAGATATAAACCCACACACTCATGGCCACCTATCTATGACAAAGGAGGTAAGAATATACAATGGGAGAAAAGACAGTTTCTATAATAAGTGATGCTGGAAAAATTGGACACATATATGTAGAAGATTGAAATTAGAACACTCCTTAACACCATACAAAGAAATCAACTCAAAGTCAACTAAAGACATATGTAAAGCAGGATACTATAAAACTCTTAGAGGAAACATTGGCAGACATTCACTGACATAAATCACAGAAAAATCTTTTTGATTTACCTCTTATAGTAATGGAAAGGAAAACAAATGAACAACAACAAACTAAATGGGACCTAACTTGACTTAAAAGATTTTAAGCTTTTAAACTTAAAATATTTTTCATTAACAAAACAAAAAGACAAATGTCAGAGTGGGATAAGATATCTTTAAATAAAGCAAGCAACAGGGATTAATCTTACACACACACACACACACACAGACACACACCCATGGAGCTCAATATTAAAAGAAAAAATAGAAAAATGGTTGTAATGGTCATCATTAAAAAGTGTATAATAATAAATGGTGAAGATGATGTGGGAAAAAATGAGCCGTACTACATTGTACTCCCTCCTAGTGCAAAGAGATCAAGCCAGTCAGTTCTAAAGGAAATCAATCCTGAATATTCACTGGAAATTCTGAGCAAACTCTGGAGATAGCAGAGGACAGAAGATCCTGGTATGTTACAGTCCATGAGGTTGCAAAGAGTCAGACATGACTTAGTGGCTAAACAACAACACTTTTTGTGGGGATTGGCACAGTCCCTAGGGAAGAACAGTATCAAGGTTTCTTTAAAATAGATTTACTATTTGATCAAGCAACCCCTCTCCTCAGCAGATATCCAGAAAGCCATTATTCAAAAAGATACATGCACCCCAGGGTTCACTGCAGCTCTACTTACAATAGCCAGGAAATGGAAGCAACTCAAATATTCACCAAATGATCAATGGATAAAGAAGATGTAGTACATATATACAATTGAATATTACTCAGTAATAAGAAATAAAATAATTCCATTTGCAGCAACATAGATGGACCTAGAGATTGTTATACTAAGTAAAGTCAGACCTAGAGAGACACATTTCATATGATATTGCTTATATATGGAAGCTAAAAAAAAGTACAAATAAACATTGTACAAAACATAAATAGAGTCACAAATTTAGAAAACACATGGTTACCAGTGGTAAAAGGTAGGAAAGGGATAACTTGGGAGACTTAACATATACACACTATTGTATACAAAATAGATAAATAAAAAGGACCTACTATAGAGTGCAAAGAACTCAATACTCTGTGATGTGCAAAGGCCTATATGGGAAAAGAATCCAAATAAGAGTGGATATATATATATATATATATATATATATATATTTGTATAACTGATTCACTTTTAGGTATACTAGAAAGTAATAAATAGTAAATCAACTATATTCAATAAAAAATTAAAAAACAATAGTTCTCAAGCAAACTGTTGTTCATGTTGAAGACAGAGGAAGTTTTACACTGAAAGGACTGACAGGGAACACTACTGGTACTGGGATGCTCTAGGTTCTGAAAATAAGATAGAGCTGCAAACTGTACCTGAAGTGAGGTATGGCAGTAGAGAGACCTTCTCTTGCCAGAAGGCTATTTGTGATCCTATTCATCCTGTCCCCTTTATGCAGAAATAATTGTGATTTCCTTTACTTGCTTCCTGCTAATATATAGGCCTAACCATATTTGCCACTTCATGGAAAATATATGGGGAGAATGTGGAAATAGTGTCAGATTTCATTTTCTTGGTCTTCAAAATCAATGCAGACAGTGACTGCAGCCATGAAGTTAAAGACACTTGCTCCCTGGAAGAATAGCTATGGCAAACACAGACAGTGTATTAAAAAGCAGGGACATCGCTTGGCCGACAAAGGTCCATATAGTCAAAGTTACAGTTTTTCTGATAGTCATGTATTGATGTAAGAGTTGGACCATAAAGAAGGCTGAGTGCTGAAAAACTGATGCTTTTGCACTGTGGTGCCAGAGAAGACTCGTGGAAGTCCCTTGGACAGCAAGGAGATCAAATCAGTCAATCCTAAGGAAATCAACCCTGAATTTCACTGGAAGGACTGATGCTAAAGCTGAAAACCCAATACTTTGGCCACCTGATATGAAGGGATGATACATTGGAAAAGACCTTGATGCTGGAAAAGATTGAGGGCAAGAGGAGAAAGGGGCTACAGAGGATGTTGGATGGCATCACTGACTCAAACTCAGGGAGACAGTGAAGGACAGGGAAGCCTGGCATGCTGCAGTTCATGGGGTGGAGCAGAGTTGGACATGACTTAGAGACTGAACGACAACAGCTAAGAACATAAAGTATGAAGCAGAAGAGAAGATTTTAAAACTTACTTAATAAGAACTTAGCAATAATTGGGCTGAGAACTACATATGACACTCTCAAAAGCAAAACTGATGAAAGACTCAAGTTATGTCTATTCACTCATATTGCGTATGACTGATTTCCAGCATAACTGGCAGAGTTGAGTAGTTCCAAGAAAGACTTTATGACTGCCAACACATGAATTAAAACATTACATCTCTCACAGACTATTTTTTGATATATCTGTGAAACATTTAAAAACAATGATGTGGGCTTCCCTGGTGGCCCAATGGTACACCCACCAATGCAGGAGACATGGGTTTGATCCCTGGTCAGATTCCACATGTCATGGAGCAACTAAGTCCATGTGCCAGACTATCAAGCATGTGCTCTAGAGCCCAGGAACTACTTAGTCCATATAGGGAGCTACCAAAGCCTGTGTACCCTAGAGCCCAAGCTCTTCAACAAGAGAAGCCACTGCAATGAGAAGCTTGTGCACTGAGACCAGAGAGTACCACCTTGT